>OZ024798.1:39747568-42147568 GCA_964017045.1 Omphiscola glabra
AAATATAGTTTCAAACCGAATGCGCTCCTACACCATTCATGCGATTACGACAAAACATTGGAGAGTTGTATTCCATAAGCTCGCGCATTTTACTGAGTCATTATAACACTTTTAAAATATTTTGTTTTGGCCGTTAGCCCCAAAATCGTTTTTTTTTCTTATATGAGCTTTGTAAACTATAGGTTTCGTCTGCGCTCCTACACCATTTATTCGAATACGCTAAAACTTTGACGAGATGTTGCGATCATGCCAACAAAGGTTTCTAAATTATTACAACTATTTTAAAATATTCCGTTTTGAGCCAGGGGCCCCATGTTCATTTTTTCTTAAAGGAGCTATATAAATATAATTTCAAACCGTATGCGCTCCTACACCATTCATGCGATTGCAACAAAACTTTGTTGAAAGGTTGTCCATAAGGTCGCCCATGTTAATGAGTAATTACAATACTTTTAAAATATTCCGTTTTCAGCCGTTGTTCCCAAATTCTTTTTTTTCTTATATGAGCTTTGTACAAAATAATTTCTGTATGCGCTCCTATATCATTTATCTGAATGCGATAAAACTTTAGTAAAATGTTTTACCCACGTCCGCAAAGCTTTTCAAATTATTACAACCGTTTAAAATATTCTTTTTTGAGCCAGGGGCCCTAAGTTCTATTTTTCCTATATGAGCTATACAAATACAATTTCAAACAGAGCTAATGTGTGGATGGATAGATTTTTAATAAAATACAAATAGCGACATTAAATTGTGTGTGTCACATAGTAATTAGGTTTCTGAAGTAGTTACAACACTTTTAAAATAATCCGTTTTTGGCCGTTGGCCCCAAAATCGTTATTTTTCTTATATGAGCTTTGTAAAAAATAATATCCGTATGCACTCCTATACCATTTATCTGAATGCGATACAACTTCAGTAATATGATTCTCTTTTTTTAATTTTGTGATATAATAAGTAGGTTTCTGAAGTAATACAACAATTCTACAATATTCCGTTTGTGGCCGGGGGCCTTAATTCGTTTTCCACCATTTATTATCTATATAATTATCGTATGCATTCCTATACCATTCATCCGATTGCGATAAAAACTTTGGTGAATTGATATGCGCGCTCCCGCAAATGTTTCTAAATTAGAACAACATTTTACAATATTTCGCATGGGCCGATGTCCTTAAATTCGTTTTGTTTTCTTTAACAAACTTTATCAAAATAATTTCAAACGGAGCTATCAACTCAACCGCCCTTGAACAAATGCCAACAGACATCAATTTGTAGCAAGAGCAGAGAAAACACGTTTTTGCATGTTTAGTGTAGAGAGTATTTTTGTTGTTTTTATTAATAAGCTTGAATTTTGTGACGTATTTTAGAATCGGATATAGCTTTGTAAATGTGTTGTGATTTTGAATAGCAATGATGTAGTAATACATCTATTATATAAGAATGATCTATGCTGACCGTAACTCACAAAGAACCGATACGATTTAAATACGTTCCCATTTTTTAAAACAATCATAATTTTCTTCTATTATTTTAAGGAACTCGAATTAATGGTAATGCGAAAAATATATTGTATATTCGCTTTAATTTTAATAAAATTTTAAGTATTAATAATATAAATTACAAATAAATCTGGAGTAACAACTAACAACTATTTTAAACATTTTATATGTGGTTGAAAGTTATGAAAATTAATAAAACAAATTATAATCAAAGAATTACACTGTAATCACATTTATCGGGGAAACCAAAACATCTGTTGATTGTAGTGCATTTTTTAAGTACGTTCCAAATATTGCGTACTAAAAGTAAAATTAATTTGTTCTAAATAATAGCGCAAATGACCTCAGAACTCAAATTGTCTATTTATTCAATGCAAAAATTTATCTGATTTAATAACCGCGCCTAATAAAATTGATAATGTATTTCCCCGTTCCTAAAAGTAAAATTAATAAATATAATAGATTGCTTTTTAAATTTCTACAATTTAAAAAATGAAATAAAATTTTTGCTTTTTATTTTTAACGTTTAATAAATTTTTACTTTTATTCTTTCCAAAAATATACATTTATGAAATTTATAAATTAATAAAATAAATATAAAAAAACCCTAACCTTTAAATATACTTTTAATAGGAAAATGCCGTTTAATGCAATCAGTGCAGCGAAACTACATATCCAAATAGCATCCACTAATGCACTTATCACTCATTTAAATAAGAACAAAGCATTTGAAATGCAAAAAAATTGTTTTTGCGTAAGTGGATTACAATCCCGTGGATGATTTTATTAATTTCTTTAAAACTCTGTTTGGGGGAGGGGGAAGTTGACAAAATGAATTTGACAAATAATTTGCCTTCTTAGGTACATATATATGGGGGTTAGGAAATAGAGTGTGTACAATTTTATATCTTTAAATCCAATGATATTACTGTTGTGAAAAATAGATGCTATATTCTCATTTTACGAATTAAGAAAATAAATGACGTTAACACAACGTAAGTACATTTACAAAAGTATATCCATGAATATCAAAACCCATTCATTTTACAAAGAATTACCAGTTTTGGACCGGGGCCCTATAGTAGTTTTTCTTTCTAATATGAGCTATTTAAATATAATGTCCGTATGAGTTCCTATACTATTCATCTGAATGCGATAAACTTTCAGTGAGTTGTTGTGTGCAGGCCCGCATTAGGTTTCTAAAGAAGTGCAAATATTTTACAATATTCCGCTTTGGGCCGGGGGCCTTAAATTCTTTTTTTTTTCTTATATGAGCTATGTAAATATAACGTCAAGCAGAGCTATTGCATAAGTGGGTGGAATTACTGTGACATTTCATTTTGTATATGTGACTTAATAAATAGGTTTCTGATTTAGTACAAATATTTCACAATATTACTTTTGGGGCCGGGGGCCCTAAATTTGTTTATATGTAATAAATGAGCCATAAAAATATAATTTCAAACATAGCTATTGCATGGGGGGATCAATCGCTATATGTTTTGGGACTAAATTTGGAAAATCCATGCTTCCCACACGGACAGCTGCGTGTGGTCTGCTGACACTTCTTAAAACCTTCTATTTAATTCGAATACGCACCAGACGGTTAAAAAAAGGTGTTTATTAGAAGAACTTACAAAAAAATTATTAAAACACGGACACTTTATTTCGATGAGTGGCATTGCAACGCATGCCGGGTACTCGCTAGTTTAAAATAAGAAAGATTTGCACCAGAATTTACCCTCAAGGGTGATATTTAGCGAGTCTGTTAGAGGATAGAGTGTTGATGACGTCATTAGGCACTTCTGTCCGCGCTCCAGTTGTTGAAAATTTGTCCGAAACGAACGAGAGTACGGTAATGACTATTGATCACTAGCACGTTCGATAACTCCATGCCTTCAATCTGAACGATTTGGCAGGAGTTATTTCATCGGCCCACGTTTCTTCCCTCCCTTAAGTGCATGTTTTGTTTAAGAGGAGAAATTACTAGAAATATATTATAATATCTACAATATTCGATAATATTAAAATCTTATAAACATCAGGGGCGTGAACTGTTTATTCTATAGAACAAAGCTGAACATTTTTATACCTTAAAAGAAAGGGGAAAACAGCACTGCATTAGACGAGCATTAATTTTACATGTAACACAAGCATTAGGTTTTAATGTAATCGTAGCCTACCTATTAACCGGCTTACATTGCTATCTTCTTAACCAGCTTACGAGGCTATCTTTTTAACCGGCTTACAAGGCTATCTTAATAACCGGCTAACAAGGCTATCTTATAATGTCTTCATGTTCATATTTGTTAATACTGTAAAACTCTATTGATCTACACGTCACTTCCTCTCAACAACTTTTATATCCTCCTTATTAATATACATGACCTTATTGTGGAGCTACATATAGCAGACCCTCGGGTGCTTTCTTGTTCTCAATGCTACATTTCTCAGAGCACCAAAAAAAAAAAATCCAAACATTTCTATTCCAATTAAGAACCACACAATACATAAACCTTGTGAACAACGCGAGAGAACGATGCTAATTTCATTGAACGATAACTACATTTTAGAGAGTACGAGAAGGGACTTCTGGGCTTTATTCAAATTTTAAAAAAGCATATCAGTAACCATTTCTTTGTTCATGAGAAAATTGTAAAAGAACTGAATTGATTATTTTTACTAATATTTAATGTGACCACCCACCATGTTCCGCGTTCTTCCGTTTTCATACGACTTTCACATTTGTGAGCCGAAAGTTTGATGGGCACATCAAGGGTAGAAATTAGTCAAAAGCCCAAATGGGGTAATAGCTGTAAGTTTGGAGTCGATTTCCTATATGTAAAATCAATGTTATCACAATAAATAAGTAGCTTACTGATTTTGTGGTTTCAAAAAGTCATACATGACCTTCTTCGCTAATACATTTAATTCATATCTAATATCGGCTATAAATAGACATGATACAGTCGTCATGATTTTTTAGACCAGCAAAATCTCTTTGAAACATTCCTAAAGTCAACACAAAAACAAAACAAAACAAAAAACAATACATCAAAAAGTATAAAATGATAATCTTAAAATTTCTTAAATTTCATTAAGCAAAAAAAGTATGTGCTGAAGGGCAACAAGGCACACTGGGAAGGCAAAGGATTCCCATTAAATGTAGAAGAACCTTTCAAATCTTTGTTTCTCCAATTTTTGAAAATAATTTTTATTCATATTTTCTTTGCCTGGTGAATGTTAAGAATTTTTTAGAGATTTTTTTCTACATTTTAGCTTGTTTAAACTCTTTTATGCACGAAAGTCATTTTTAAAATAATTTTTAATTATTATTATTTCTACTTTTGAGTCTGAACATTTTGACCCCAGCTGTAACTCAGTGTCATCAAATCAAATGCACTGAGCAGCACTGGGAAGAATGAATCGACCGAACGAGAGCGTCACGTGTTATAACACATTTATAGTCACCCAAACTGACAACTCCCATAGATTTGCGAGTAGAAAGAAGTCTTTAAAAGCAATTCGAAGCTGAAGTGAAACAATGGTCCTCTAGTTCTATTATTACCGTAACATTATCATCCCCAGGGCTCCACTAAACGTTTTGATTTATTTCGCGGAAAGTGTCGACAAAGCACCGCTTGCCGGCCCTGACCTTGGCGTGCCAGGCGATGTTAAGAGGGCGAGAAGAGATAAAATGGTTAGGATAAGTGTCGTCGTGTGTTCAGACGTGATATGATTGAGATCCACTGTCGTAAACATCGCTTTGACAAAACATCGCATACTGTAAATCAAAAATATACTTATCCTAACAACGAAATCAAGATGTAGTAAACAAGAGATCAACAGATCCCATCTTATCCTAACAACGAAATCAAGATGTAGTAAACAAGAGATCAACAGATCCCATCTTATCCTAACAACGAAATCAAGATGTAGTAAACAAGAGATCAACAGATCCCATCTTATCCTAACAACGAAATCAAGATGTAGTAAACAAGAGATCAACAGATCCCATCTTATCCTAACAACGAAATCAAGATGTAGTAAACAAGAGATCAACAGATCCCATCTTATCCTAACAACGAAATCAAGATGTAGTAAACAAGAGATCAACAGATCCCATCTTATCCTAACAACGAAATCAAGATGTAGTAAACAAGAGATCAACAGATCCCATCTTATCCTAACAACGAAATCAAGATGTAGTAAACAAGAGATCAACAGATCCCATCTTATCCTAACAACGAAATCAAGATGTAGTAAACAAGAGATCAACAGATCCCATCTTATCCTAACAACGAAATCAAGATGTAGTAAACAAGAGATCAACAGATCCCATCTTATCCTAACAACGAAATCAAGATGTAGTAAACAAGAGATCAACAGATCCCATCTTATCCTAACAACGAAATCAAGATGTAGTAAACAAGAGATCAACAGATCCCATCTTATCCTAACAACGAAATCAAGATGTAGTAAACAAGAGATCAACAGATCCCATCTTATCCTAACAACGAAATCAAGATGTAGTAAACAAGAGATCAACAGATCCCATCTTATCCTAACAACGAAATCAAGATGTAGTAAACAAGAGATCAACAGATCCCATCTTATCCTAACAACGAAATCAAGATGTAGTAAACAAGAGATCAACAGATCCCATCTTATCCTAACAACGAAATCAAGATGTAGTAAACAAGAGATCAACAGATCCCATCTTATCCTAACAACGAAATCAAGATGTAGTAAACAAGAGATCAACAGATCCCATCTTATCCTAACAACGAAATCAAGATGTAGTAAACAAGAGATCAACAGATCCCATCTTATCCTAACAACGAAATCAAGATGTAGTAAACAAGAGATCAACAGATCCCATCTTATCCTAACAACGAAATCAAGATGTAGTAAACAAGAGATCAACAGATCCCATCTTATCCTAACAACGAAATCAAGATGTAGTAAACAAGAGATCAACAGATCCCATCTTATCCTAACAACGAAATCAAGATGTAGTAAACAAGAGATCAACAGATCCCATCTTATCCTAACAACGAAATCAAGATGTAGTAAACAAGAGATCAACAGATCCCATCTTATCCTAACAACGAAATCAAGATGTAGTAAACAAGAGATCAACAGATCCCATCTTATCCTAACAACGAAATCAAGATGTAGTAAACAAGAGATCAACAGATCCCATCTTATCCTAACAACGAAATCAAGATGTAGTAAACAAGAGATCAACAGATCCCATCTTATCCTAACAACGAAATCAAGATGTAGTAAACAAGAGATCAACAGATCCCATCTTATCCTAACAACGAAATCAAGATGTAGTAAACAAGAGATCAACAGATCCCATCTTATCCTAACAACGAAATCAAGATGTAGTAAACAAGAGATCAACAGATCCCATCTTATCCTAACAACGAAATCAAGATGTAGTAAACAAGAGATCAACAGATCCCATCTTATCCTAACAACGAAATCAAGATGTAGTAAACAAGAGATCAACAGATCCCATCTTATCCTAACAACGAAATCAAGATGTAGTAAACAAGAGATCAACAGATCCCATCTTATCCTAACAACGAAATCAAGATGTAGTAAACAAGAGATCAACAGATCCCATCTTATCCTAACAACGAAATCAAGATGTAGTAAACAAGAGATCAACAGATCCCATCTTATCCTAACAACGAAATCAAGATGTAGTAAACAAGAGATCAACAGATCCCATCTTATCCTAACAACGAAATCAAGATGTAGTAAACAAGAGATCAACAGATCCCATCTTATCCTAACAACGAAATCAAGATGTAGTAAACAAGAGATCAACAGATCCCATCTTATCCTAACAACGAAATCAAGATGTAGTAAACAAGAGATCAACAGATCCCATCTTATCCTAACAACGAAATCAAGATGTAGTAAACAAGAGATCAACAGATCCCATCTTAGACCAAACAGACCAAATCAAGATGTAGTAAACAAGAGATCAACAGATCCCATCTTAGACCAAACAGACCAAATCAAGATGTAGTAAACAAGAGATCAACAGATCCCATCTTAGACCAAACAGACCAAATCAAGATATAGTAAACAAGAGATCAACAGATCCCATCTTAGACCAAACAGACCAAATCAAGATGTAGTAAACAAGAGATCAACAGATCCCATCTTAGACCAAACAGACCAAAGCAAGATGTAGTAAACAAGAGATCAACAGATCACATCTTAGACCAAACAGACCAAATCAAGATATAGTAAACGAGAGATCAACAGATCACATCTTAGACCAAACAGACCAAATCAAGATATAGTAAACGAGAGATCAACAAATCCCATCTTAGACCAAACAGACCAAATCAAGATATAGTAAACAAGAGATCAACAGATCACATCTTAGACCAAACAGACCAAATCAAGATGTAGTAAAGGAGAGATCAACAGATCCCATCTTAGACCAAACAGACCAAATCAAGATGTAGTAAACGAGAGATCAACAGATCCCATCTTAGACCAAACAGACCAAATCAAGATATAGTAAACGAGAGATCAACAGATCCCATCTTAGACCAAACAGACCAAATCAAGATGTAGTAAACAAGAGATCAACAGATCCCATCTTAGACCAAACAGACCAAAGCAAGATGTAGTAAACAAGAGATCAACAGATCACATCTTAGACCAAACAGACCAAATCAAGATATAGTAAACGAGAGATCAACAGATCACATCTTAGACCAAACAGACCAAATCAAGATATAGTAAACGAGAGATCAACAAATCCCATCTTAGACCAAACAGACCAAATCAAGATATAGTAAACAAGAGATCAACAGATCACATCTTAGACCAAACAGACCAAATCAAGATATAGTAAACGAGAGATCAACAAATCCCATCTTAGACCAAACAGACCAAATCAAGATATAATAAACGAGAGATCAACAGATCACATCTTAGACCAAACAGACCAAATCAAGATATAGTAAACGAGAGATCAACAAATCCCATCTTAGACCAAACAGACCAAATCAAGATATAGTAAACGAGAGATCAACAGATCACATCTTAGACCAAACAGACCAAATCAAGATATAGTAAACGAGAGATCAACAGATCACATCTTAGACCAAACAGACCAAATCAAGATATAGTAAACGAGAGATCAACAGATCACATCTTAGACCAAACAGACCAAATCAAGATATAGTAAACTAGAGATCAACAAATCCCATCTTAGACCAAACAGACCAAATCAAGATATAGTAAACAAGAGATCAACAGATCACATCTTAGACCAAACAGACCAAAGCAAGATGTAGTAAACGAGTGATCAACAGATCACATATTAGACCAAACAGACCAAATCAAGATATAGTAAACGAGAGATCAACAGATCCCATTTTAGACCAAACAGACCAAATCAAGATATAGTAAACGAGAGATCAACAGATCCCATCTTAGAACAAACAGACCAAATCAAGATATAGTAAACGAGAGATCAACAGATCGCATCTCAGATCAAACAGACCAAATCAAGATAACAGATCCCATCTCAGACCAAACAGACCAAATCAAGATGTAGTAAACGAGAGATCAACAGATCCCATCTCAGATCAAACAGACCAAATCAAGATAACAGATCCCATCTCAGACCTAACAGACCAAATCAAGATGTAGTAAACGAGTGATCAACAGATCACATCTTAGACCAAACAGACCAAATCAAGATATAGTAAACAAGAGATCAACAGATCCCATCTCAGACCAAACAGACCAAATCAAGATATAGTAAACGAGAGATCAACAGATCACATCTCAGACCAATAAGGCAACATCAAAATAAAAAAAGAAGAGAGAAAATGGCCGCCTGGGGGGAAGGAAGTCCGAGACCAATCCTAACAAAGTAATTATCATTTTTTCTTGGCAGACTCTTAGATGTTGGAAAAGTCTGTCTTCTGTTTCCTCCACCCCCACCCCACACCCAACGCCGACTTCCTTTCATTATTCTCTTGAGTGATTGTGGTATAAAGGGGTGCTGGTGGTGTAAGGGGATGCTGGTGGTGTAAAGGGGTGCTGGTGGTGTAAAGGGGTGCTGGTGGTGTAAGGGGATGCTGGTGGTGTAAGGGGGTGCTGGTGGTGTAAAGGGGTGCTGGTGGTGTAAGGGGGTGCTGTGGTGTAAAGGGATGCTGGTGGTGTAAGGGGGTGCTGGTGGTGTAAAGGGATGCTGGTGGTGTAAGGGGGTGCTGGTGGTGTAAGGGGACGATTGTTCTCTTTTAAATTGGAAAATAGGGTCAACCTGTTTTGACCCAAAAGTTGTGGGTTTATAGTCGTTTGGTGTCACTGGTGTATCAGATGTGAATAGATGACTGGCGTCTATCATGCTGTCATCATGCCGGCTAACGTTGAACATCCATGACCCTATTGTATTATGTGGCACACACCAGCGCGGGAAAAAAAGAAAACTTTGTGTTGACATGTAACATGGGAAAATATCTTTAGGTTTGAAAATGTAAAGCAGTAGTGGGTTTTTATGCTTTAATTTTTTTTTTTGTATGTTAATGCATTACTATTATTTGTGCGTCTGTGTGTGTGTATGAGAGTATGTGTGTGCGTGCGTGCGTGTGAATACATCAAAGATGAGATGGGAGCATGTCAACCCAAGACCGCGAATTTAAAATAAACTAACCCCCTGTAACCCCAGCTAATATCTCTAACACTTTCAGAAGGCCATGTGAAATGTAAAGCTACTCTTAAAAAATCCCTAAGCGTTGAGTCATGTTGACAAAGCGTCCTAATACCTCAACACACCACGACTGGTTCAGTTCATCAAATTAGTCATTTACTGCAACACCCGCTTGGCGTAGAAACCAATTGGAAACTTCAATTTCCCAGACAAAGTAATGGACGCGCCGGCACAACACAATGTTGTGGTTGATCTAATCATTTCTTTATTAAGTTATATGTCTTGACTTCAATGTGTTGATTTTTCATGAATTTTACGTTGCAGATGGGGGGGGGGGGGTGTTCTAAATTCATTATCTTTTTCAATGACAGAAGACCCTTTTAAACAGATATTTAAAGTTCAAAACAATTAGTCAGTGAGGCTGACAGCAGCGCCCTCATCCGTTTCGTGAGACTGGCAGCAGCGCCCTCATCCGTTTCGTGAGACTAACAGCAGCGCCCTCATTTTGTTTCGTGAGGCTGACAGCAGCGCCCTCATCTGTTTCGTGAGACTAATAGCAGCGCACTCATCTGTTTCGTGAGACTAATAGCAGCGCCTTCATCTGTCCATTGAGACTAACAGCAGCGCCCTCATCTGTCCAGTGAGGCTGACAGCAGCGCCCTCATCCGTCCATTGAGACTAACAGCAGCGCCCTCATCTGTCCAGTGAGACTAACATCAACGTCCCCATCCACTGCTAGAGACCTTTCAAGCATACAGCTAACGGTTATTTGCCAACCGCTAGATCCTTAACTATCTGTTCCTTTTAAATCCAAATAAAAGTTTGGCCAGTTTCATTGAGTCACTATTGGTTTATCTCGCAGATGGATTGCTGTACAACTTAATGTCAGTCAAATGTCATTACATGTCAGTCAAATGTCATTAAATGAGCTTTCGTGACATTACAACTGAGACATGAAACAATAATTACGACAAACAAACGTGTGTAGTGTCACCAGAGAGGACTTTTCTATGACTTGGTCGTCCGCTCCTCGCCCACTGAATGTGGCATTCTGTCTGTCTCTCCGAACCCCGACCCTTACTTTAGTTATCTTTGTAAAAGGTAAATAGTCTGATCTAGTAGTACGCCTTTTAATTAAGTCATGTGTAATTTTCCGTCGATTTGAAATCCCCCCCCCCCCAACCCAACTGAAAAAAAATGCAAGTAAGTTTCCCCCAAACCAGTTTGCGACACGCATTGGGAGCAGATAATTGACTCCAGGAAACCCTAGGACTTAACTTGACGAGTTAGTAAATTACTGGAAGCAATATCTCAAGATTATAGTATATGTGGATTAACCAATAACCAATAAGATTAAAAGCAAATAGTTTTATTAAAACAAGATTAAATCGTACTATGTCGCATCCTTACTGATGCGGTATATTATATTTATAAAATATGCATAAATTAGTCTTTAGTAAACATCCTCAAAACAAGAAGTTTCTATAAATAACATCTGAAAGTCTTTACATGATAGCGAAAAGTTATTTCTTGCAGAAAATGGTGACAATATTTTTGCAGAAAGCACTGGGTGTCCGAGAGGTTTAAACTAAGTCAACCCTTAATTAGTGGACTGGAGTTGAATCCCAGAAAACCCCGAAACAAGCAAAAACAGCGCCAGCACCCCGGGTGGATGGGACTTGTTAACCTTGGACGGCAACTTATCTAAGAAAAGCCAAATTCTGAATTCAAACCCGGAGATGCAGTCCCGTAGGTGGCATGACATTGACACAATGAAAATTCCGAAAACTCTTGCGACGCAGAACTCATAAAGACCACAGTGAACCACCCAAGACACACTGCTGGTCATCTACTGTAAGATCAACAAAATACAGCTCAAGCCAGTGCCGTCTCAAATCGAATATTGCCCTGGACCTCTTTGCGCGCGGAGGACGAACAACCATAGAAATGCACTGGTCGGGTGAATCTAATTTCTTGATTTTTCGTATGGATCTCTCACAAAAAGTAGTGTTTAACTCTGCCCCTGAATGTTTCCGACATCGCCAAAGTATGGGTAGCCAGTGAAGATGGGAAGTGTATAGAATTAATATTGATTTCAAAACCATTAACAAAAATTTCGACCCATCACAAGGTCCGCTAAACAATAAATGACAGCAGTAAAATCTGTTTCTAAAGTCAGGGATGCTGGCAGGATTTAAGTAACGTAGATTTGATGTTATATTAGGTGGCGCCCCGCGAAAACACTTGTTTTGTGACCAGATCAAAGTAAACAGTAAGGTCTGCCCTTTCAAACAAATAATCAGAAGAACGCGCGCCCCCTCATGGTGTACACCTACAATAAAACCCGCCTTTCCTAGTTACGCCATTGTCAAGTCTCATATGAAGTAATTGTACATAATCTATGCCGATCAGACCACAACCATACTTTCTTAATCAGATGATTAAAGTGCGCTTTTAAGAACGTCATCGCTAAATAAAATTTGTTTTATTTACTGCTCATGTTACATTTGGTTAATTATAGCACATGTTACATTTGGTTGTTTATAGCACATGTTACATTTGGTTGTTTATAGCGCATGTTACATTTGGTTATTTATAGCACATGTTACATTTGGTTGTTTATAGCGCATGTTACATTTGGTTATTTATAGCACATGTTACATTTGGTTGTTTATAGCACATGTTACATTTGGTTGTTTATAGCGCATGTTACATTTGGTTATTTATAGCACATGTTACATTTGGTTATTTATAGCACATGTTACATTTTGTTATTTATAGCACGTGTTACATTTGGATATTCATACAATCTTGAATTGAATATGTGTTACATCAGATAACAAGCTACAATATATATAAAAAATATAACATTTTATGAATCCAGGGCAGTGGCGTAGCTAGAGTGTTTGGCGCCCGGGGACATGATTTGCGCCCGGGGACAAGATTCATTTTTAAGCGCCCTCTTTTCCTTTTTTCAACTCTTAAACCCATTTTTTTCATCAATAAAATAATACCAAAGCACATTTTGGCGCCCAAACTAGCTGGCGCCCGGGTACATCTGTACCCCCTGCCCCCCGTACGCTACGCCTCTGATCCAGGGACACTAGTTCGTTTGTTATCCAAGTCAGATACGATATAAGTCTTAAAGATAGTCAATCCTGGTCTTATTAACGCTTACATAAAATATTCGCCTTACAGCTATTCGCTAACTAGCACTCAATCGTCCATTGCACTGGAACATCTCGTGTTGAAATGTGTCCCACAATACATAATAGTCCTCAAAGGTCTAACGCCGTTTGAGACACTTTTAATTCCCACAAATGACATTTTATTCACACGTCTGTCATTAATGGTTTAATTCACATGTATGTCATTAATGGTTTAATTCACATGTATGTCATTAATTGTTTAATTCACATGTATGTCATCAATATCTGACTTTATTATAAATAATTTCCTATGTTCTTTTATTACTGTTACATTATTGTAGCTACTGTTACATAATAGTAACTACTGTTACATAATAGTAACTACTGTTACATAATAGTAACTACTGTTACATAATAGTAACTACTGTTACATAATAGTAACTACTGTTACATAATAGTAACTACTGTTACATAATAGTAACTACTGTTACATAATAGTAACTACTGTTACATAATAGTAACTACTGTTACATAATAGTAACTACTGTTACATAATAGTAACTACTGTTACATAATAGTAACTACTGTTACATAATAGTAACTACTGTTACATAATAGTAACTACTGTTACATAATAGTAACTACTGTTACATAATAGTAACTACTGTTACATAATAGTAACTACTGTTACATAATAGTAACTACTGTTACATAATAGTAACTACTGTTACATAATAGTAACTACTGTTACATAATAGTAACTACTGTTACATAATAGTAACTACTGTTACATAATAGTAACTACTGTTACATTTTTGTAGCTACTGCTACATTATTGTAGCTACTGTTACATAATAGTAACTACTGTTACATTTTTGTAGCTACTGCTACATTATTGTAGCTACTGTTACATTATTGTCGCTACTGTTACATTATTGTAGCTATTGTTACATTATTGTAGCTACTGTTACATAATAGTAACTACTGTTACATTTTTGTAGCTACTGCTACATTATTGTAGCTACTGTTACATTATTGTCGCTACTGTTACATTATTGTAGCTATTGTTACATTTTTGTAGATACTGTTACATTATTGCAGCTACTGTTACATTATTGTAGCTACTGCTACATTATTGTAGCTACTATTACATTATTGTAGCTACTGTTACATTATTGTAGCTACTGTTACATAATAGTAACTACTGTTACATTTTTGTAGCTACTGCTACATTATTGTAGCTACTGTTACATTATTGTAGCTATTGTTACATTTTTGTAGATACTGTTACATTATTGCAGCTACTGTTACATTATTGTAGCTACTGTTACATTATTGTAGCTACTGCTACATTATTGTAGCTACTGTTACATTATTGTCGCTACTGTTACATTATTGTAGCTATTGTTACATTTTTGTAGATACTGTTACATTATTGCAGCTACTGTTACATTATTGTAGCTACTGCTACATTATTGTAGCTATTGTTACATTATTGTAGCTACTGTTACATTATTGTAGCTATTGTTACATTTTTGTAGATACTGTTACATTATTGTAGCTACTGTTGCATTATTGTAGCTACTGTTACATTATTGTAGCTACTGTTACATTATTGTAGCGACTGTTACATTATTGTAGCTACTGTTACATTATTGTAGCTACTGTTACATTATTGTAGCTACTGTTACATTATTGTAGCTACTGTTACATTATTGTAGCTACTGTTACATAATAGTAACTACTGTTACATTTTTGTAGCTACTGCTACATTATTGTAGCTACTGTTACATAATAGTAACTACTGTTACATTTTTGTAGCTACTGCTACATTATTGTCGCTACTGTTACATTATTGTAGCTATTGTTACATTTTTGTAGATACTGTTACATTATTGCAGCTACTGTTACATTATTGTAACTATTGTTACATTTTTGTAGCTACTGTTACATTATTGCAGCTACTGTTACATTATTGTAGCTACTGTTACATTATTGTAGCTATTGTTACATTTTTGTAGATACTGTTACATTATTGTAGCTACTGTTACATTATTGTAGCTACTGTTACATTATTGTAGCTACTGTTACATTATTGTAGCTACTGTTACATTATTGTAGCTATTGTTACATTATTGTAGCTACTGTTACATTATTGTAGCTACTGTTACATTATTGTAGCTATTGTTACATTATTGTAGCTACTGTTACATTATTGTAGCTACTGTTACATTTTTGTAGCTACTGCTACATTATTGTAGCAATTGTTACATTATTGTAGCTACTGTTACATTATTGTAGCTACTGTTACATTATTGTAGCTACTGTTACATTATTGTCGCTACTGTTACATTATTGTAGCTATTGTTACATTATTGTAGCTACTGTTACATTATTGTAGCTATTGTTACATTATTGTAGCTACTGTTACATTATTGTAGCTACTGTTACATTATTGTAGCTACTGTTACATTATTGTAGCTACTGTTACATTATTGTAGCTACTGTTACATTATTGTAACTAATGTTACATTATTGTAGAGTAGTGTTAACTTCTAATGATACTTGGCTTTAGAAAAGATCAGAGGAGAAATTTTTTTTAAATATCCTTTGAGGGAGAGGGAGACGTAATGATCGGCTTACGTTTAAAAAAAAGATATGTGGTCAAATATTAAGTGCAGTTTTCTAAAGGGCTTAAGGAACAAGGATAAAATTGCATGCTTTGTAATTAGAGAGCACGTCAAAGAAGAACATGGATTGTTTTTATGATTATATTTGATTAAGTAATGAGCTACATGAGACTATTTATGAACGAGGAAAAGAGATGAGTAGTTGAATCTATAGATTTATAGCAGGTCTGTTGGTCAGGCTGTGGAGAATCTGTCTTAGCGACATGGAACATAGTATATCACACAAAGACGATTGATCATTGATAATAAATACTAGAGTATGCAAGTCTAGAGATAATACAGACTCGCTAGAGAGATGACAATATTTACGTTGATGTGGTGCAGTGGAATGAGAAATACATCCACGTGTTCTGTCTTACCATTATAACTTGAAATGACAGCTGGTCCTTTGGAAGCGAAACGTACCATGGTATGACAGCGTGTCCACTGAAAGTGATACATACCACTATGTGAATGTTGGCCCATTGAAAGTGATACATACCATGATATAATTGTTGGCCCATTGAAAGTCTTAAATACCTTGGTATGACAGCTGGCCAATTGAGATTGATACATATATTTCATAAAATAATTTTGTCCAGGCAACAAATAGTGGTTTCAGATTTATTTTTCTCTCTACAATTAAATTTCGCTTTCTCGCCACCATGATGATGTACTTTGCTATCAATGTGTTACAGATGTTACAGCGTTTATGAATTATGATCACCAAGGTGTTTTAGCTGTGACAGCTAACAGTGTTTATGAATTATGATCCCCATGTGTTTTAGCTGTGAAAGCTAACAGTGTTTATGAATTATGATCCCCAGGTGTTTTAGCTGTGAAAGCTAACAGTGTTTATGACTTGTGAATCTCCAGGTGTATTAGCTGTGAAAGCTAACAGTGTTTATAAATTATGATCCCCAGGTGTTTTAGCTTTGAAAGCTAACAGTGTTTATAAATTATGATCCCCAGGTGTTTTAGCTGTGACAGCTAACAGTGTTTATGAATTATGATCCCCAGGTGTTTTAGCTGTGACAGCTAACAGTGTTTATGACTTGTGAATCTCCAGGTGTTTTAGATGTGACAGCTAAAAGTGTTTATGACTTGTGAATATACGGGTATTTTAACTGTGAAAGGTAACAGCGTTTATGTCTTATGATCTCCAGGTGTTTTAGCCGTGACAGGTAACAGTATTGTCCTTACTGTGATACTTAGGGACCATAAGCTCCGCAGCAAGCCACACAATCTCCTCCTCATCAGCCTGGCGTGTTGTGACCTGGGAGTTCTGTTTGGAGGATATCCTTTTACGATTATCTCAGGATACAAGTAGGTCAAATCTTTTAGAACACGAATCCTCGGTTCCCTTAGGCAGGCCCGTCAGTATCGAGCCCATACTTAACAGCCTTCGCTGCCCCAAAGTAATGGAAATAAAACTATATGGTGACACTATAAGGGTCAAATGTTCAGAGGAGATATGCACAAATGTTCAGAAGAGATATGCACAAATGTTTAGATGATATATGCACAAATGTTCAGAAGAGATATGCACAAATGTTCAGATGAGATATGCACAAATGTTCAGATGAGATATGCACAAATATTGAAATATTTAGCTGACGCAAATATAAAAAAAATTTTAATCAGAAGCCAACATTTAACATATAGATTTTGTCCACACTTTAAAAATACTCATCCTTACCCTTAAGGGTCTGTCCATGAAGTCCTAACACTCTTGAGAGAGGAGGGTGTCTAAGAAAGTGTGATAGTTTCTGACACGGGAGTGGTGGGGTAATGATTAATTTGACGTCACGTAATTTAATTTTTTTAAATCATACAAAAAAACTAACACCTGAAATTGACAGTGATGTGAAACTTTCTGTGGTGACAGATGATTTCTGAAAGAATATTTCATGTTTACATTGACAGTGATGTTAAACTTTCTGTAGTGACCGATGATTTCTGACAGAATATTTCATGTTTACATTAACAGTGAAATGTGTTGTAGATTAAACTTGAATTATGTGTTTACATTTTTTTTAGTTCGAAAGTGTGACCTACTTTCGGGGGAGTGGAGGGGCGCGGGGGTGGAGCGGCGAAGGGGTGGAGGGGCGAAGGGGTGGAGGGGCGAGGGGGTGGAGGGGCGAGGGGTGGAGGGGGTGGAGGGGCGATGGGGGTGGAGGGGCGAGGGGGCGCGGGGTGGAGGAGGCGCGGATGGAGGGGCGAGGGGTGGAGGGGCGAGGGGGTCTGAGATTTGTGATAGATTTTGACACGGGGAAGGGGGGTAAACATTTTCTCAAATATAGTGTGCCGTACTTTATGAACGACCCTAAAGTACTGAAAATACTTCTGCTTGCATGACACAACTTTGATATAGAAGTATTCACAATGTTCTTGTGAGACCAAAAGTACTTACAATGTTCTGGTGAGACCAGGTCAGCTGTCGTCTGTAACAAAAGTTGTTTCCTGTTTCCAGTCAGAGGTGGATGTTCGGAGATTACACTTGCAGGTTCGCTGGCTTCTTCACCTTCTTTCTGTCCCTGACAAGCATGAACACCTTGGTGGCGGTGTGTGTGTACAGATACGTCATGATTTGTACACCTGGCAAAGGTAGGTGTCAGAGTTCTATCAAGGGCATGCATGAATACCTTGGTGGCGGTGTGTGTGTACAGATACGTCATGATTTGTACACCTGGCAAAGGTAGGTGTCAGAGTTCTATCAAGGGCATGCATGAACACCTTGGTAGCTATGGGTGTGTAAATATATGTCATAATTTAAACAGAGGATACATTCGGATTAATATATTAAGTTACACTTGTACACATGCCATGATTTGTACAAGTACAATTAGTGATGTATGTATACAAAGACTAAAAATAGATTTTTGCTTTTCTTTGTTGACAGTTAACCATTTGTTTACTTTTAACAATGCAATTACGTCATTTCAAAATCCCTTGGATTTCTACTCCCAGCATTCATCTTGACTAGAAGATTTACCTTGTACGTCATCATAGGGACCTGGGCATATGGACTGTTCTGGACGGGTCTACCACTTATAGGTACGTTTTAGTTTGCCAGCATTTATTTTCACGTGCCTTTGATTTAAGCCAGCCCAAGTCCATTTACACATTTTAGGACCATTTTTATTAGACTAACTAGAGATAATCCGCCAGAATATGGCGGCGGCAGTATTTGATCAAATTGAATTTTCCCTTTCCGTCAAAGAACAGCCTTCCAATAAGTGTTTTAAAGAATCCCAATTAGAACTAGGAATTTTATCTTGAGCAGACATTTGCACGCTGTTAGGTGCAGTTATTGGGAAATCTGTTTAGCGCACTATTGAACAGAGCATTACAGCCACGCAATCACACCGATAGAATTATTAGTTGTGATTAGTACGCCAGAGAAGGTTAACGATCACCGACCACCCCAGGCCATTTGACTTGTAGAGTGGGTCTTCTTGATAGCAAGTTTTGACTTGTAGAGTGGGTCTTCTTGATAGCAAGTTTTGACTTGTAGAGTGGGTCTTCTTGATAGCAAGTTTTGACTTGTAGAGTGGGTCTTCTTGATAGCAAGTTTTACTTGGCTTTGGGGTTTTACTCCCCCCTCTCTGTCTCTCTTTATTTCGATCTCTCTCTCTCTCGCTCCCCTCTCTATCTCTCTTTTCTTCATCTTTTCTTTTTCTCTCTCCCTCTCTTCGAGTGTCTATCCATACCGCCCGGTGTAGCGGAATAAGTTCATTGAATTTTTTTTTAAACTGTCCACGAAAAGAGGTCGTTTACAGATGCAGATCATTTGTGCACTTAGTTCTCTTTGCAGACCTGTATCTGTGATGTATTTACTATTTTTAAAAAGTAGCCATTATCAATCTCCCAGTGTGGTCACTGCATGTACGTATCAAGATTTTTATCTTGGATTGTGCCACGGGGATCGGAATATAGGTCATAGGTCAATGCTTCATGTGATGCGTATTGAGTATGATAATAAAAATTTAAAAAAAGATATTGGCAGTTCGAATAATTGAAGTTTAAGCCAATCTGCTACCTACTGCTTCTGTGGTGTAAGGGTCGGTTCAGCGATCAAATTTTCCTTGAAGCATTTGATGCAATTCATGTATGACGCCTTGTTACAACTTTCAAATCACTATTTGATCAAATTCCCAAATAAGGAAACCACGCACAAAATAGTGCGTTATACAACAATTCGACGTGAAATTTGATCGTGTGAACTGACGCTTAAAGTGCATTAAATGAGTGCGTGAAGAAAGTGACAACAACGCGCTAATGTGGCACACGTTTTTTTAAAAATATCAATGACTTCCGACCCATGTCCTTTGCTGACCAGATAGACATCTTTACATCGATTCTCGGAGCTTTGATCTCAGTTCTTTTCTTTTCACTAGCTTCGATAACCTTGGATGGAGGGGTGGGTTATGTTTCGGGGGGGGGGGGGGGAGATACACGTTTATGTTTGTGCATTTGTTTACAACCGTTAATTGGTCATTTAGACAGTACATGTTACCATTTAGACAGTACATGTGACCATTTAGACAGTACATGTGACCATTTAGACAGTACATGTGACCATTTAGACAGTACATGTACATGTGATGTTGTTATTCTGGTCCTTTGAGGTCTACATTAAAAAAAAACTCCCTCCTTGTTCATGGATAATCCAGCAGAGTTTATAATGAAGAATGTAGAATACGTGCATACATTGGGACATAAGAGTTGGTGGTGCGTTGTTAGAGATGTTAATGGCTGAACTGATTGGTAATTTTATAGCAAAGCTGATGGACGGCAGTTTGATAAGGATGTTGATAGAATTATTGATGGACTATTGCAGGCCTGCACAACTCAACATGTAAGGCGGGCCTGCACAACTCAACATGTAAGGCGGGCCTGCACAACTCAACATGTAAGGCGGGCCTGCACAACTCAACGTGTAAGGCGGGCCTGCACAAATCAACATGTAAGGCGGGCCTGCACAACTCAACATGTAAAGCGGGCCTGCACAACTCTAAATGTAAGGCGGGCCGTAATACATTATGAAAAACTTGTGCGGGCCAAAAGAAAATAGGACAGGGGGGGGAGGCTATACAGAAAATAAAAGAATAAAGAATATTTCGTTACTTCGCGGGCCGCAACGTGGGTGCTGGCGGGCGAATGCGGCCTGTTGGCCGTTTGTTGTGCAGGCCTGGACTATTGGATAGAGATTTTGATAGATGTATTGATGCACGAGTGGATAGAATTGTTCATAGATGTATTGATGCACGAGTGGATAGAATTGTTCATAGATGTATTGATGCACGAGTGGATAGAATTGTTCATAGATGTATTGATGCACGAGTGGATAGAATTGTTCATAGATGTATTGATGGACGTTGATAAATATTTGATGAATGTTTTGTTAGTCTAGATCAGTGGTTCTCAACCTTCCTAATGCCGCGACCCTTCAAGACAGTTCCTCCTATTGTGGCGACCCCCAACCACAAAATTATTTTCGTTGCTACTTCATAACTGTAGAGTATATGTGTTTTCCAAAGGGGTCGCGACCCACAGATTCAGAGCTGCTGGTCTAGATAGAGATCATAGAGATGTTTATGGATTATTTTTTGAAGACTTTGTTAGAATGAGTATTTCTTTAAACTCATTGCTCTAAAAGTCTATGACCATTAGCATACCCGCCGCATGGGCCCTGCGACCCCCTGCGACCCCCGTGGCTGCAGGCGGCCTCAAATACTTAATGGGCCCAACGTTGTGATTGGAATTTTTATTTGTTTAAACTATCAACTATGAAAGTAGTAGGGAGCCTACAAAAATCCCGCGACTGCTCCGCCTTTACACAATATTGAAAAAGAAGTTTCTAGTCTTATATAAGCAGGATGATATGACACAAATTCCACATAAAATAAATCTCCGCCTTTTGAAGAACTTCCAATAAACAGTTTGTCTTTACGTGGACCACAAACATGGTAAGAGTATTCAGATTATCTGAGCCATTTCTTTACGAGCGTTAAATATCAGTGTTAAATATCAGTGTTAAATATCAGTGTTAAATATCAGTGTTAAATATCAGTGTTAAATATCAGTGTTAAATATTAGTGGTAGTGTCACGTTTCTGTGTTAAATATCAGTGGTACTGTCACGTTAAAGGCACATCGAAGAAGAATTGTAATAAAACAACCTCTAAATACAGAATGTTTTAGTATAAATCCTTTGCAAAATCTAATATCGAGCTTGGGAGGGGTAGGGGGCGCTGAAAATTCGATAGAACATGATTATAAGTAACGCATTTTATAAGAATCCCAATTAGTGCTCCCCGCCCCCCCCCTTTTTTTTTTTCATCGGCAATGAGTCTATGTGCCGAATTTCAGCTCGATAGGTTGACGGGAAGTGCTTCCATTAGCCGTCCAAAGCTTTTACCAGCCATGCAGTCAGCCAGCCAGTCACCCAGCCAGTCAGCAAGTAAGCCAGCCATGCAGTCAGCCAGCCAGTCAGCCAGCCAGCCAGCCAGTAAGCCAGCCATGAAGTCAGCCAGCCATGCAGTCAGCCAGTCAGCCAGCAACGAACAAAATAGAAGTTAATATAAAGGATTTAAAAATGGTGCATATTATTTACTTTTACATACGTGTGTGAAAAGTGGCGAACCTAGAAAAAATGCCAAATAGCGAATCATTAGATCACTTAGCTTAGATATGACATCACTTAGCTTAGATATGACATCACTTAGCTTAGATATGACATCACTTAGCTTAGATATGACATCACTTAGCTTTGATATGACATCAAATCCTCGATGAGCTGTAATCCCAACTAATAACTCGCAGTCCCAAAAAGATGGATGGGGAGAAACACCACGCGCTCAGTTCATAACCTACACATCAACACACATTAACAACACACCATTGTTAGTCCACAGCTTAACACGTCACTGTTAGCCCACATATCAACACACCACTGTTAGACGACACATCAACACACCACTGTTAGATCACACATCAACACACCACTGTTAGATCACACATTAACTCACAACTCGAAGTTACCAAAAGAATCTTGTTTGTTGGTTTGGCACAAATTCAGTCATGGTTGACACGTGAAAAGACACGTGACGACGTGACATGACACATGACGACGTGACAAGACACGTGACGACGTGACAAGACACATGATGACGTGACAAGACACATGATGACGTGACAAGACACATGGTGACCAGACACGTGATGACGTGACCAGACACGTGATGTAATGTTCGGACCTGTTGGTGGCAGAATCTTTGATTGAAAGCCTAAGAAGCGTGACTTGCGTTCTCAGTTGCGTTAGAGTGTTCTAGTTATGGTGTCATTTCCTGTGGCATTATGGCGCCTATGCAGTGGCGTAGCTAGAGTGTTTGGCGCCCGGGGACATGATTCGCGCCCGGGGACAAGATTCATTTTAAAGCGCCCTCTTTTCCATTTTTCAACTCTTAAACCCATTACTTTCATCAATGAAATAATACCAAAGCACATTTTGGCCCCAAACTAGCTGGCGCCCGGGTACATCTGTACCCCCTGCCCCCCGTACGCTACGCCTCTGCGCCTATGTAAGGAAGAAATGTGTGAAGTCGTGAGGAAATATGGTGTTATGTCGTGAGAAATTGTTAACAAACTTCCTCTTATGTTATGAAATGTAAAATTGTCCATATCTCGTCCTTATTACTACTTTCCTTATTTAACTTTCGGGGATCCTTGATTGACCTATTGAATTGACCTATTGAATTGACCTATTGAATTGACCTATTGAATTGACCTATTGAATTGACATATTGAATTGACCTATTGGGCTCACCTATTAGGTAGAACGATTGGGTTGACCTAATGAATTGATCTATTGGGTTGACCTATTGAATTGATCTATTGGGTTGACCTTTGGATTGACCTATTGGGCTGATCTATTGGATTGACCTTTTGGGTTCACCTATTGGATTGACCTCTTGACCAGATTATCTGTAGTTTGCTAAACTAAACGATTTCATCCCAGCGCAGATATGTCCTGACATCAAAAGTTCAATCATAAAACGTTCAATCATCAAAAGTTCAATCCTCACAATTTAAATCAATAAAAGTTCAATCATCTAAAGTTCAATCATAAAAGTTCAATCATCAAAAGTTCAATCATTGATTGATTGATTGGATATTTATATAGCGCTGGTTTTCTTAAATCTATTTAAACAAAAAAGTATTTATATGTTTCTTAAATGATTTTTTATCCTTTTTAATACCCCTCGAAGATTGAGGCAAACTATTCCATAATTTTGGCGCTATCGCTTCAAGAGAGCGAACTCCGTAAGACTTTTTTCTGTGTTCATACACACAGGGAATTTTAAGTTAGGACTGTGATGAAGACCGCAGGTTCTTTAAGATACATGTTTATAAATCAGTTCTTTAAGATATTTAGGTGCAGAGCCTTCTATGCAGCTCTACGCCAGGGACAGAATTTTGTGTTATCCTCATTTTAATACAGTTAAAATATTTTGAATAACTATGAATAATTTTGGCAGCAACAAATAAAAGTAAAAGAAGCTGTTCACAAAATGTATTGACAAAACTGCTGGATAAATGTATTGACAAAACTGCTGGATAAACTACCAACGAATCGTATCTCTTTCGATTGTGATTTGTGGGTTATTTTGTTTGTTTTAAGAACCGCTGACCAGGAGGGTCGTGGTGTGTATCACGTGACGTGCTAGGACAGTTGATTGAAGGGGGCTTAGACTCGGTGACACAGCAGGTAATGAAGGCAACAAAAAAAAACACAATAATAATAAAAAATAAGCGTATCAAATATCATTAGAGCCGATTGTTCATCACACATTGTGGGAAGAAAAAGTTCTTAAACAAAAAGGAAATATTAAAGTCAAAAGTTATTTTTCTTTTAATTTCTGTTATCATGCTGCAGAGGCGTAACTAGAGTGTTTGACGCCCGGGGACAAGATTTATTTTAAAGCACCTCCATTTTTTTTTCAACTCTCAAACCCATTATTTTCATCAATAAAATAATATCGAGGCAAATTTTGACGCGCCTAACCAGTCCAGCGCCCAGGGACATCTGTCCCCCCTGCCCCTTCCTTTTTACGCCTCTGTATTGCTATCAAGACTGAAATGTAAGTAATCGACTATTTAAATAAAATTCTGCGCAGTTCGTTGCTACTTAAAGTTAGAAAACAATTTTATAATGCTTAATGCATGTAAATAAAATTATAATTTATTAATAATCTAACCAAACATCCATACGTCAAATAAGTATCCAAAAAAATTATCCACCTATCGCTTCTTCCATCTGGTTGTGTAACAAATTTTAAAACATTTCTTTACCTTTAAAATGTTCAATTCTGCAAGCAAGCTTAATAGTGTATAAAATTTAAATTTTAGTTCTCTCTGTTTAACTGACGAAGGCTTGTGGCAGAAACATTTTCACTTGCATTTGGTCTGTTTTATTGAAGTCTCAGTTCGATTGTTACTAACAAAGACAGAGGCCGTCTAGTTTTCTTTCGGTTTTGAGGAATATGCAAACATTGCTACAAACTCTATGGCTACCAACTCTATAGCTACCAGCTCTATGGCTACCAACTCTATGGCTACCTACTCTATGGCTACCAACGCTGTAGCTACCATCTCTATAGCTACCAACTCTATAGCTACCAACTCTATGGCTACCAACTCTATGGCTACCAACTATAAAGATACCAACTCTATAGCTACCAACTCTATAGCTACCAGCTCTATGGCTACCAACTCTATGGCTACCAACTTTATGGCTCCCAACGCTGTAGCTACCATCTCTATAGCTACCAACTCTATGGCTACCAACTCTATAGCTACCAACTCTATAGCTACCAACGCTATAGCTACCAACTCTATAGGTACCAACGCTATAGCTACCAACTCTATAGGTACCAACTCTATAGCTACCAACTATAAAGCTACCAACTCTATAGCTACCAACTCTATAGCGACCAACTCTATAGCTACCAACTACAAAGCTACCAAACTCTGCAGCTACCAATTCTATTTCAACAGCCTACAAGTCTTCCTTTAAGTCTCCCTCCACAGTATAAATTAACGAGTTTATTATTTCATTTTAAGAAGTCCACTGTTTGTTCTTTTTTTTCCTCCCCAAGTCTGACTTCTGCTCGAGGTTTCGTACAAAATGAAATTATTTTTAGTGGGTGACAAAGGTCAGGACGTCTGGTAGACTTGATTAATCGGATTTCAACAGAAGCAGATTTTGGCTAGGATAAACACAATGTCCGCGTTGGTCGGTGCTGTAAACCGTCTTGACTCTTGCCCATCCAGTTCTATAAACGGGGGTTCTCACAAGCAATCTCTAGAGCTCAACAAAATATACCTTTTAGTGCCAAAATACCTCAATTTTTTTTTAAATAACAAGTTATACTTGACGTCACACCCGAAAAGAAGAATATTAATTTTTATTTTACTAAACATGTTCAGAATTCTACCATAGACCTTAGCAGCAACAATTTTGAAGCTTTCAATTTGATAACTGAAAAAAACGCAGTAAGATGAAATTCAATCCAAATAAAATTAAAATAATTGCACTCAGCCGAAAGGTCGGTGACATCAAACGTGAATTAATATAGCTATAATGTACTGAACATATTGCCCTTAAAAAAATTGTAATCCCATTTACATCTTCATTTTGGATTTTTTTATAGAAGACTTTTGAAACGAAGGAAATGTTAGAAGCTTTCTACAGACAGGAGATCAAACATAAGATATCAAAGAATGTATTCTCCCTGTCCATAGGCGTTTCTAAATATCTAACATCTGAACCAGACAACATCCCCCTCATTTACAAGGACACTACAACATCTAACCATCTGAACCTGACAACATCCCCTTCCTTTACAAGGACACTACAACATCTAACCATCTGAACCTGACAACATCCCCTTCCTTTACAAGGACACTACAACATCTAACCATCTGAACCTGACAACATCCCCTTCCTTTACAAGGACACTACAACATCTAACCATCTGAACCAGACAACATCCCCTTCCTTTACAAGGACACTACAATTTCTAACCATCTGAACCTGACAACATCCCCTTCCTTTACAAGGACACTACAACATCTAACCATCTGAACCTGACAACATCCCCTTCCTTTACAAGGACACTACAACATCTAACCATCTGAACCTGACAACATCCCCTTCCTTTACAAGGACACTACAACATCTAACCATCTGAACCTGACAACATCCCCTTCCTTTACAAGGACACTACAACATCTAACCATCTGAACCTGACAACATACCCCTCATTTACAAGGACACTACAACATCTAACCATCTGAACCTGACAACATCCCCTTCATTTACAAGGACACTACAACATCTAACCATCTGAACCTGACAACATCCCCTTCATTTACAAGGACACTACAACATCTAACCATCTGAACCAGACAACATCCCCTTCCTTTACAAGGACACTACAACATCTAACCATCTGAACCAGACAACATCCCCCTCCTTTACACTGACCCTACTTAAGAACACTTTACTTAAACGGTATAATTTATTCCAATTTTTAGACACGTTTCATAACTGTCTATCTGGGTCTAATCTCGTGATCAATTTTTGACCCAATTCTATCAAAAAAATTTTTTTTAGAATTTATGTTTATATAGTCTAGATTCTAGATCACAGAGGTCGGGTAATATATTTAGGCAATACTCCGAAATACATTTGTTTACGTCCACGTTACTACCACGATTTCAAAAGGGGAGGGGGGGGGATAAAGGACTATTTAAGTTCAGAAAGGTTTGTTGATTCTATTAATACTGAGAATACATTTATAATTATAATACAACATAAAGTCGCTAAAATAATTTAATCAAATATGCCTTATGTAACGACGCGATTTCTTTAAGGAAAAAAAAATAACTTCGAAATTGTGTAGAGAGGGTGTATTATTTTGATGCATTGATTTGTAACAGTATAGCGTAGTGCTCGGCCTAAATTTTCACTTCAACATTCAAATATTTTTAGCCCCTACCGTTTCTTGTCTCCTTTAGTGTATGACCTTGATATAGACGCCACCTAGTAAATGTGCCATTTCATTCCTTACCCACTCCGCCCTTGGTTGGGAAAAGGTTGTTTACATTCGAATGTGTTCTATATATTCTAAAGAATGCAATAAAATCCGTAATTTCTAGATTTTCTGTACTAGAGCTTTTTGATTTGGTTCATATAAATAAATTAGATAGATAGATAGATAGATAGATAGATAGATAGATAGATAGATAGATAGATAGATAGATAGATAGATAGATAGATAGATAGATAGATAGATAGATAGATAGATAGATAGATAGATAGATAGATAGATAGATAGATAGATAGATAGATAGATAGATAGATAGATAGATAGATAGATAGATAGATAGATAGATAGATAGATAGATAGATAGATAGATAGATAGATAGATAGATAGATAGATAGATAGATAGATAGATAGATAGATAGATAGATAGATAGATAGATAGATAGATAGATAGATAGATAGATAGATAGATAGATAGATAGATAGATAGATAGATAGATAGATAGATAGATAGATAGATAGATAGATAGATAGATAGATAGATAGATAGATAGATAGATAGATAGATAGATAGATAGATAGATAGATAGATAGATAGATAGATAGATAGATAGATAGATAGATAGATAGATAGATAGATAGATAGATAGATAGATAGATAGATAGATAGATAGATAGATAGATAGATAGATAGATAGATAGATAGATAGATAGATAGATAGATAGATAGATAGATAGATAGATAGATAGATAGATAGATAGATAGATAGATAGATATATAGATAGATAGATAGATAGATAGATAGATAGATAGATAGATAGATAGATAGATAGATAGATAGATAGATAGATAGATAGATAGATAGATAGATAGATAGATAGATAGATAGATAGATAGATAGATAGAGATAGATAGATAGATAGAAAATGGATGGATGGATGGTTATGGATGGTTCGACAATGAATGTGTGTGAATGTGCGCGCGCTAGAGTGTGTGCTTGTGGATGTGAGATTGAGATTTTAATGACAGACAATACCCTAGTATGTTATATAACATATTGCCCGCCATTAAAAACCACATGTTCTCGAGTCAACTTCACATGTCTGATTTAGGTACAACTGCTCGTGCCAAAGAATCTTCAATTAGATTCAGTTTTAGTCCCATGACGTCAAATTGTTTTATTTTATTATGTATTAATACTACTTTCATTTAGTCGAAACTCGGGACGGACGCATAGCTAAATAAATGTCATTCTTAAACATAACATTTTAATACATTTTCCCCATCTGTTTACAGCTAGCTAAAGTACTAAAGTTTTCTGCTTGAACTCAAACTAAACATTTCTGTTTCTAGGTTGGGGTTCCTATGGACTCGAACCTTTCCTCATCTCGTGCAGTCTGGACTGGGCAAACAATAACTTCTCTAACATCACCTACATGGTAGCCACAATCATCTTCTGCTATATATTCCACGTGGGAATCATGGTCAGCTGTTACAGGTGAGTTGGAAAAGGGTTTTATGATGAGAGACTGGCTAGGGCACCAAGTCGTAAGTAGTGCTAGGGTTTCGTGACACTAGTATGGCTTGATTGCCAGATCATGATTTATTTATGGAAGTGATGACTTTAGAATGGTGGCATGACGTGATTATGGCTTGGATCACAGGTCATCATTTGTGTTTGGGTGCCATGTCTTGATTAGGCCTTGGATCACATGTCTGTGTTTGGGTGCCATGTCTTGATTAGGCCTTGGATCACATGTCGTCCTTTGTGTTTGGGTGCCATGTCTTGATTAGGCCTTGGATCACATGTCGTCCTTTGTGTTTGGGTGCCATGTCTTGATTAGGCCTTGGATCACATGTCGTCATTTGTGTTTGGGTGCCATGTCTTGATTAGGCCTTGGATCACAGGTCGTCATTTGTATTTGGGTGCCATTTCTTGACTAGGCCTTGGGTCACAGGTCATCCTTTGTGTTTGGCTGCCATGTCTTGATTAGGCCTTGGATCACATGTCTGTGTTTGGGTGCCATGTCTTGATTAGGCCTTGGATCACAGGTCGTCCTTTGTGTTTGGGTGCCATGTCTTGATTAGGCCTTGGATCACAGGTCGTCCTTTGTGTTTGGGTGCCACGTCTTGATTAGGCCTTGGATCACATGTCGTCCTTTGTGTTTGGGTGCCATGTCTTGATTAGGCATTGGATCACAGGTCGTCCTTTGTATTTGGGTGCCATTTCTTGACTAGGCCTTGGGTCACAGGTCATCCTTTGTGTTTGGCTGCCATGTCTTGATTAGGCCTTGGATCACATGTCTGTGTTTGGGTGCCATGTCTTGATTAGGCCTTGGATCACAGGTTGTCCTTTGTGTTTGGGTGCCATGTCTTGATTAGGCCTTGGATCACAGGTCGTCCTTTGTGTTTGGGTGCCACGTCTTGATTAGGCCTTGGATCACATGTCGTCCTTTGTGTTTGGGTGCCATGTCTTGATTAGGCCTTGGATCACAGGTCGTCTTTTGTGGTTGGGTGCCATGTCTTGATTAGGCCTTGTATCACAGGTCGTCCTTTGTTTTTGGGTGCCATGTCTTGATTAGGCCTTGGATCACAGGTCGTCCTTTGTGTTTGGGTGCGATGTCTTGATTTGGCCTTGGATCACATGTCGTCCTTTGTGTTTGGGTGCCATGTCTTGATTATGCCTTGGATCACAGGTCGTCCTTTGTGTTTGGGTGCCATGTCTTGATTAGGCCTTGGATCACAGGTCGTCCTTTGTGTTTGGGTGCCATGTCTTGATTAGGCCTTGGGTCACAGGTCATCATTTGTGTTTGCGTGCCATGTCGTGAGTATGTTTAGGGTGTTAGGACAAGTAAACATAAACTTGTTTTTATTTGGTCCAAAGCAATTCTTTGACAAGTTTAGAGCCCCATACCATACAAAACAATATGCAGTTTGCCAAAAATACCAACAATCAATAAAAAGTTTTAAACAACCTTCCACCGTCCGGCTTTTGGAACAACTTCTGATCTTGAAAGCCAAACGTCAGTTTCACAAATCTCACTAACCTTTTTTGCTGCTAAGTTTGTGAGATTCCGAAATGCGCGCACTAGGTCTAATGTATCTATCTTTTAGCTAACGTCGTCTCCTTTGATAACCTTTTAAAAGTAAATAAATATGTTGGTTTTGCTTTTTTGTTTGCATTTGACGCCACGCACCCATGATTAACATGGAGCATTGAATTTAGATTTTCTCAGAGCTTTCGTTCTGGCTTGCAAGTATTGTATAAATGATTATACGACCCACGCTGGTCATTTTCTTAGTTATCCGGCCCGCTATGAAAAACGTTTGGTGACCCCTGGTCTAGCTCAATATGCTTCATTTTGAAATCATTCCAGTCTCGCCCGGTGACATAACGATCAACATACATAGACCTAGTCAAATCACACCTCCCATGAAATCATTCCAGTCTCGCCCGGTGACATAACGACCAACATACATAGACCTAGTCAAAGCACACCTCCTATGAAATCAGAAAACGTTTCTGTAGTCCCAAACCTTTTTTTCAAAATTGTGTCTACATGTGAGGAACTGCGATCAAGCCGTGTGAAGAAATTATTGATTCTTGAAAGTAAATATATTTTTCTCTGAACATAGTCCCTTGGAAGAATTTATACTATTATCATAACGATACACCAGTCGACAATTATGTCTTGTCTATTTGGCGAGTGAAGTTCGCTCTTCCCTGAATTAGTAATGGTCACCTCATGTCCCATACCATGGTGTCGTCCCCTTCCCTGTTTTAGTAATGGTCACCTCATGTCATTTACTATGATGTAGCCCCTCTAACTACAAAAGTACCAAATTAGTGAGTGTTTACCGTAATTGGGGTGTAATTATAGCCCTGGGCTTTCAGGGAAATAATCAACCAAGACGAGTTAGGGATAACTCAATAGGCGTACTTGACAGGTTCCAGGGATCTTGTACTCAGGGGCGTCTACACAAGAAGGATGGGGTCAGTTGCTTCCAATCAATAAATTGGGGGGGGGGGATAAATGCCCTCTGCCTGTCTTTTGAACTTCTCCAGTTAACAAAATTAAATTGGAAAGAAAACAATACAATTACTCAATATTATTTATTAAATCATATTTTTATTCGGGAGGGAGGTAAAACAAGAGGGGGGGGATATTTGTTAAGACAAAAAACGTCATTCTAAATTGTCAGGCTTTATGCGAGGAATCGAATTTCTAACATCTGGGATTTTCAACAACTTTGAACAGTTCAAACCAAAATAAAAATTATAAACCCAGTAAAATTCATTTTTTTTAATGATCCCAGGATTTGACAATTTAATCTGCTGAAAACTGCGAAATAGCTTGCTATAACTATCTTTATTGAATATTCAACAACGTTCTAAGAATTTTTCAACTGTATTTTTTCACTGATAGTCATAGTGAGATCCCGAATTTAACAGCAGTACCATGAATAGTATGACTCACACTGGGGGAGGGGAGGGGGTTGGCTTCCACCACTTAGAAGGCGTTAAACGCCCCTGTGTGTACTTTTACATCAGCTAATATAATATAATCATTCGTGTCACATTTTACAACATTCGTCAGTTATAATGTAGGTCATTTGTTTTTATATATGTTAGGTGTAGTAACATTTATGCGTATATTATATTTGACAATTGCATTAAATATATTTTTTTTAAACTGTTCTACAGTTCGATCAGGCTGGTCAGTCTGGTCAGTCCGGTCAGTCTGGTCAGTCCGGTCAGTCTGGTCAGTCTGGTCAGTCTGGTCAGTCCGGTCAGTCTGGTCAGTCCGGTCAGTCTGGTCAGTCCGGTCAGTCTGGTCAGTTCTTGTCAGTCCGGTCAGTTCTTGTCAGTCCGATCAGTCCGGTCAGTCTGGTGAGTCCGGTCAGTCTGTTTAAAATTTTGCTGTCTGTTTTATTATGCTACGGTCAGACATAACAAGCAGTCTACCGGTGTCCACGCTAACAAGCTGTAAATCCCTGGCCCAGATCTGTCCAGAAGATCGGGGGGTCAGTGTCTTGGTTTAATTTGTATAGACCAGACAGCAGAGAGCTTTTTTTTTTTTTTTAAATCTGAGTTTCAGGAATAAGGTCGACTTTCCATCTGACGACACAGGAAAGTCTGTCTAATTGATTTGTTGTGTTTCAACCGTTTCTACCAATGTTCGAGATTTTCAAACGATTTCTTAAGATAAAATTTGGAAACTGTATCATATATAATTAGACCAGTTTATCTGTTGTCTATAAAGTTTTAAACAATGTTCAAATTATTTCCTTTAAAAGCTGTATAATTACATTTAAAAATGTAATCTTCAAATGTTCCTTTTTTTTCTTGATGTTATGGCATGCGTAGACCTATTTTTAGCCACCACCAATTGTCTCTCATATGTTTCGTCTTCATATAGACGTCACAGAGTCAAGCTCTTACAATCTCTATAGTTCTCTTACTATCTTTTTAAACTCTTACTATCTCTATACAGCTCTTACTATCTCTTTACAACTCTTAAAATCTGTATAATCTCTTACAATCTCTATATATCTCTTACCATCTCTATACATCACTTGCAATCGCTATATATCTCTTACTATCTCTATACATCTCTTACTATCTCTATACATCTCTTACTATCTCTATACAACTTTTAGTATCTCTATACATCTCTTACTATCTCTATACATCTCTTACAATCTCTATATATCTCTTACCATCTCCATACATCACTTGCAATCGCTATATATCTCTTACTATCTCTATACATCTCTTACTATCTCTATACAACTTTTAGTATCTCTATACATCTCTTACTATCTCTATACATCTCTTACAATCTCTATATATCTCTTACCATCTCCATACATCACTTGCAATCGCTATATATCTCTTACTATCTCTATACATCTCTTACTATCTCTATACAACTTTTAGTATCTCTATACATCTCTTACTATCTCTATACATCTCTTACAATCTCTATATATCTCTTACCATCTCCATACATCACTTGCAATCGCTATATATCTCTTACTATCTCTATACATCTCTTACTATCTCTATACAACTTTTAGTATCTCTATACATCTCTTACTATCTCTATACATCTCTTACTATCTCTATACATCTCTTACTATCTCTATACATCTCTTACTATCTCTATACATTTCTTAATACAATATATTAATCTCTTACTACCATAAATTACATCTTTTACTACCATACATTACATCTCTCACTACCATACATTACATCTCTTACTACCATCTAAACATCTCTTACTACCATCTAAACATCTCTTACTACCATCTAAACATCTCTTACTACCATCTAAACATCTCTTACTACCATCTAAACATCTCTTACTACCATCTAAACATCTCTTACTACCATCTAAACATCTCTTACTACCATCTAAACATCTCTTACTACCATCTAAACATCTCTTACTACCATCTAAACATCTCTTACTACCATCTAAACATCTCTTACAACCTATTTAAAGTCTGACTCATTCCATCCTATGGGATATGATGTGTGAAAGTCTTGCTCTCTTCTAATACTCTGATGGATAATTGAACACAGACATCGCTATCGTGGTGGTGAAAGAACAGTGTGGACCAGGTTATTGTAGAATCAGTGTTGGAATGTATGATTATTCCACACGTGTATCTTTATGTATGAGAGTAGACACAAGAGAACTAACTTTAAACTGCTCTCTTATTGATATGCAGCCATTTGACGTCATCAAGGACAACATTTTGTCTCCATCAAAGAATCCGTTGTAGTCGATATCCTTGTGAAATGCTTTGACCCAGGGGTGTTTGAAGGGGGTACGGAGGGGGTGTTCCACCCCGGTTGGAACTTTTTTTTTATACTGGAGGGGCTGCATTTTCGGACAACTGCCGAGCTTTCTCATAGAAGGGGGCAGCAAAAATCTCGTCCCGCCCCAGGCGTCACTAGACCTATCCAAGCCACTGATTTCATCGTACTCATTATTTCTAGTAAATTGTGAGAATACGTCGTCATTAACTCTACGTGTGTTTTTCCCAGGCACATCTCTAGGACGGTGGCCGAGCTTGCCGACAGAGACCGTGAGAGAGGACGGCGGATTGTCGTCTTTGAGGAGATGGTCCACCATACGAAAGTGGCAGACGATCAGCAGGTGACACGGGTAAGCAAACATTGACATATGACATGGATCTAAGGTGACATTTTGTCATTGGTGTGTTTCGCATTGTATACAAATCTGCAATGATATTGATGGAAAAAAAGAAAAGAAAAATATCTTTACAGAAATAAACATTGTAATGGACTTGATCTCTTGGTTTCTCCCTTATAGATGTGTTTCCTAGTGGTTCTCGTGTTTGTTGGAGTTTGGACACCTTACGCCTTGGTCTGTGCTGTGCACATATTTTACACCGACTTGCCTCTCGCTGTCACGGGTAGGTTCTTCTGTGAAAATTGTCAATCCAGATTTTTTTATCACACTGGTGGTATCATTGTCTTACAATTTTACAAAATTTTATATAAAGCTAAACAAAATGACTTCATCAGTTGTTTGTTTCTAGAACAAACGTCTGTCTGGATGGTATAGCTATTTAGCATTGAAAAACTAAGATTGTACATTCCAGTTCTAAAACTCAAACCAAGGTTCATCTCAGCGTCATTTTAGAGCACGCTAATGGACTAAGTCGTGCAACTGTGTCTGATGATGTAACACTTCTCTCCAGCTCTCCCCACGATGTGCGCCAAGGCTGGCTGCATGCTGAACCCCCTGGTCTACTTCGTCACCAACAGAGCCTTCAGGATGAAGACGTTAGAGATGTTTGGCTGTGTCAAACAGGACAACGTGGTCGGGGTGGATCCCCCAAAGTAAGATGTTATTTTGTTATAAATACACTGAACACGTCATGGTCGATTCGCAATTATAAGACAATTCTTGGGGGGTGGGGGCTAATGGGGCTGTGGGTAATGGGGTAGTGAGGCATGGGGGTAATGGGGCATAGGTTTCATGGGGCATAATGTTAATGGGGCATTGGGGCTGTGGGGTAATGGGGCATTGGAGTAATGGGGCAGTGGGTAATGGGGTAGTGGGGCACTGGGGTAATGTCGCATAGGGTTAATGAGGCTGTGGGATAATGGGGCATTGGAGTAATGGGGCAGGGGGTAATGGGGTAGTGGGGCATGGGGTAATGGGGTGGTGTGGAGTAATGGAGTAGTTGGCAGCTGGGGTAATGTGGCATTGGGGTAATGTGGTATTGGATTAATAGGAAATTGGGTTAAGAGTGCATTGTGGTAATGGGGCAAGGGAGTAATGGGGTATCTAGGGTAATGGGGCAATCCGTATATCACAGTTACCAAAAAAAGAACAAGAGCTAAAACGTCCCTAACTTATTGACCCAGGCTAAATGTATGCAACACTTCCTTTCTCTAACTGAATGTTGAAAGAATTTTAAAGGGCGGTTGGCGTCATGTAACATTGCGTAGTTGAATAGCCGCCCCTAAAAGATATTTATATTTTGAACAGTCCTTTAACTAAACGGGGTGCTTTTAAGTATACATTCAACATGCTTTTGTCCTATCTTTTTTTCTCTCTTAAAATGTTCACATTAGACCATATACAAAATCTATATGTCGCAAAATGAGCATAAAGGAATGTCTATACAGAAATCTATTTTATTGTGATATGAGTATCTCGGAAAATCTATACAGAAATATTTATTGAATAGACTCAACAAGATCATGCATGAACGTCTAACATTATCGTCATGGCAATGCAAAACTAACACAATTTTTTAGCTTGATGTGCAACAAAGAAATGTTATTTCATTATTGGCTTAGCATTATTACAAGACCTGGGAACCAGTGGCGCAGTGAGGGGGGCAAGGGGGGGGGCATCATGCCCCGGGTTCTACTCACAAAGGGGCGCCAAATGATATATTTAACTATAATATTGTATATTTTTCGAAAATGGGGCGCTAAAAAGGTATTGAGGGTGCTAAAAAGTATTGTGCCCCGGCGCGAGTTAAGCTCACTACGCCACTGCTGGGAACTCCAAATCTAAGTGACATTAGCAACAAGCTTTGACCTGAAGGACACGCGTACTCAACTAAGGTTATATGAAAGCTTTGACCTGAAGGACACGCGTACTCAACTAAGGTTATATGAAAGCTTTGACCTGAAGGACACGCGTACTCAACTAAGGTTATATGAAAGCATTGACCTGAAGGACACGCGTACTCAACTAAGGTTATATGAAAGCTTTGACCTGAAGGACACGCGTACTCAACTAAGGTTATATGAAAGCATTGACCTGAAGGACACGCTTACTCAACTAAGGTTATATGAAAGCATTGACCTGAAGGACACGCGTACTCAACTAAGGTTATATGAAAACTTTGACCTAAAGGACACGCGTACTCAACTAAGGTTACATGAAAACTTTGACCTGAAGGACACGCGTACTCAACTAAGGTTATATGAAAGCATTGACCTGAAGGACACGCGTACTCAACTAAGGTTACATGAAAGCTTTGACCTGAAGGACACGCGTACTCAACTAAGGTTATATGAAAGCTTTGACCTGAAGGACACGCGTACTCAACTAAGGTTATATGAAAGCTTTGACCTGAAGGACACGCGTACTCAACTAAGGTTACATGAAAGCATTGACCTGAAGGACGTGCGTACTCAACTAAGGTTACATGAAAGCTTTGACCTGAAGGACACGCGTACTCAACTAAGGTTACATGAAAGCTTTGACCTGAAGGACACGCGTACTCAACTAAGGTTACATGAAAACTTTGACCTGAAGGACACGCGTACTCAACTAAGGTTACATGAAAGCTTTGACCTGAAGGACATGCGTACTCAACTAAGGTTACATGAAAGCTTTGACCTGAATGACACGCGTACTGAACTAAGGTTACATGAAAGCTTTGACCTGAAGGACACGGGTACTCAACTAAGGTTATATGAAAGCTTTGACCTGAAGGACACGCGTACTCAACTAAGGTTATATGAAAGCTTTGACCTGAAGGACACGCGTACTCAACTAAGGTTATATGAAAGCATTGACCTGAAGGACACGCGTACTCAACTAAGGTTACATGAAAGCTTTGACCTGAAGGACACGCGTACTCAACTAAGGTTACATGAAAGCTTTGACCTGAAGGACACGCGTACTCAACTAAGGTTATATGAAAGCTTTGACCTGAAGGACACGCGTACTCAACTAAGGTTACATGAAAACTTTGACCTGAAGGACACGCGTACTCAACTAAGGTTATATGAAAGCTTTGACCTGAAGGACACGCGTACTCAACTAAGGTTACATGAAAACTTTGACCTGAAGGACACGCGTACTCAACTAAGGTTACATGAAAACTTTGACCTGAAGGACACGCGTACTCAACTAAGGTTACATGAAAGCTTTGACCTGAAGGACACGGGTACTCAACTAAGGTTATATGAAAGCTTTGACCTGAAGGACACGCTTACTCAACTAAGGTTACATGAAAGCTTTGACCTGAAGGACACGCTTACTCAACTAAGGTTATATGAAAGCATTGACCTGAAGGACACGCGTACTCAACTAAGGTTATATGAAAACTTTGACCTGAAGGACACGCGTACTCAACTAAGGTTACATGAAAGCTTTGACCTGAAGGACACGCGTACTCAACTAAGGTTACATGAAAACTTTGACCTGAAGGACACGCGTACTCAACTAAGGTTACATGAAAGCTTTGACCTGAAGGACACGCGTACTCAACTAAGGTTACATGAAAGCATTGACCTGAAGGACACGCGTACTCAACTAAGGTTACATGAAAGCTTTGACCTGAAGGACACGCGTACTCAACTAAGGTTACATGAAAGCTTTGACCTGAAGGACACGGGTACTCAACTAAGGTTATATGAAAGCATTGACCTGAAGGACACGCTTACTCAACTAAGGTTATATGAAAACTTTGACCTGAAGGACACGCTTACTCAACTAAGGTTATATGAAAGCATTGCCCTGAAGGACACGCTTACTCAACTAAGGTTACATGAAAGCATTGACCTGAAGGACACGCTTACTCAACTAAGGTTATATGAAAACATTGACCTGAAGGACACGCTTACTCAACTAAGGTTATATGAAAGCATTGACCTGAAGGACACGCGTACTCAACTAAGGTTATATGAAAACTTTGACCTGAAGGACACGCGTACTCAACTAAGGTTACATGAAAGCTTTGACCTGAAGGACACGCGTACTCAACTAAGGTTATATGAAAGCTTTGACCTGAAGGACACGCGTACTCAACTAAGGTTACATGAAAACTTTGACTTGAAGGACACGCGTACTCAACTAAGGTTATATGAAAGCTTTGACCTGAAGGACACGGGTACTCAACTAAGGTTACATGAAAGCTTTGACCTGAAGGACACGGGTACTCAACTAAGGTTACATGAAAACTTTGACCTGAAGGACACGCGTACTCAACTAAGGTTACATGAAAACTTTGACCTGAAGGACACACGTACTCAACTAAGGTTACATGAAAGCTTTGACCTGAAGGACACGGGTACTCAAATAAGGTTATATGAAAGCTTTGACCTGAAGGACACGCTTACTCAACTAAGGTTACATGAAAGCATTGACCTGAAGGACACGCGTACTCAACTAAGGTTACATGAAAGCTTTGACCTGAAGGACACGCGTACTCAACTAAGGTTATATGAAAGCTTTGACCTGAAGGACACGTGTACTCAACTAAGGTTACATGAAAGCATTGACCTGAAGGACGCGCGTACTCAACTAAGGTTACATGAAAGCTTTGACCTGAAGGACACGCGTACTCAACTAAGGTTACATGAAAGCTTTGACCTGAAGGACACGCGTACTCAACTAAGGTTACATGAAAGCTTTGACCTGAAGGACACGCGTACTCAACTAAGGTTATATGAAATGTATGCTGTTTGCAATAAATTGGGGTTTTCCCCTCCTTCACTTCATTACGATCCACTGCACATGGTATGAGGAAGATCTTTCTAATAGAATGTGTTAAAAGGTTTACGATAATAAGACGGTCGAAATTCTCTTAATATAGATTTATTGGTTCCATGAGCTCCTGGCACACAATGACGTCATGGTGTCTACATAAATACAAGAATCATTTTATTGGACAATTATATATAATTTCGTATATTTAATTCTCACAGAGAAACTTGCAGATATTAATTTTCATCGGCATTTTAACAATATAATGAGGTAGATGAATTTCAAGCTCGATGTGTCACTGGCAAGTTGATAATAGTGGTCATTTTGACCTCGTTATTTTTATGTACTGACCTCAGGTCCCGGACCTCTCAAATACCGACCTCAGATCTGTAAGAACTGGAGTGTAATCAACCTGCCTCCGTTCCCATCTAATTTAAATAAGATTTCACTGCCCACTCACAGAGAGTAGGGGCAAGAAGGTTACCCTCACCTCTTTAAATATCATTGACATCCACATAGCATCTTTCCCATTTACTGTCCACAAAGCATCGTTCCGTTTAAATATCCACATAGCATCGTTCCGTTTAAATATCCACATAGCATCGTTCCATTTAAATATCCACATAGCATCGTTCCGTTTAAATATCCACATAGCATCGTTCCGTTTAAATATCCACATAGCATCGTTCCGTTTAAATATCCACATAGCATCGTTCCGTTTAAATATCCACATAGCATCTTTCTCTTTAAATGGCCACATAGCATCTATCCCTTTTAGTGTTGACATAACCTCTTTCCCCTTTAAACGTCCACTAATTTCTTGAGAAAAACAAACAATTTCTTTGAACTCAATATTTTCTGCACATATTGCATGAATAGCAGGTTTGAATTTCACATTGCAAAATCCTTTATATAGTTATCCTGTATAGTTTTAAACAGCATTGATCACAGTAAGTAATGGATGTGTGAAAATGTTACATGAAGTAGAGACATCTATCTAGACCGACCTTAATGAAATTGACACAAGTGTTTTTTTTAAATTAAATATCTTCAAAGTAATTAAAGTAATTGTGGGCATTGAATTGTGGCAATAAAAAATGACATCTTAACATCGTGTTTTTTATATTTTTTATACCAAATGGCTGATGTCCTATCACTTAGATTTTTAAACCTGGAGTTGTCTTATAAGTTGTCTTATAAGTTGTCTTATAAGTTTGTCCTATAAATTGTCTTATAAGTTTTAGTTAAAATTGACTGTCATAGTAAAACTAATTGTAAATTTAACACTCTCTCTCTATTTTTTTAAATTCAAACGTTAAATTAGTTTCCTTATAACACATTACTGGTCCAGCTTGGTGGGGTGTAATGAAGGCATCATCATTGAAGTCGAGGCTAAAGCAGTATCATAAAGCAGTAAATGTGGATTGGATTTTGAAATAAATTAAAGATTCTAGAAAATCATGGACAAAGTGAATTTGTAACGTTTCTTTTCCTCTCTCGAAAAGTGAACTAATCCCACACCTGTCATTTTATCAGCGCCATTTTATTCAGCGCCATTTCTAGTCTAATTGGAAACACACAAAAAAGCCTCGCCAGACACGAGTAATATGGCGTCACATAAAAAAAGAGGATTTCTCTGTCCCAGGTGTCACATTTTGTGACATGTCAGTCACATCAGCCGTGTCCTACAATGATGGATATCGTGATCCGTCACGAAAGCCTTGTTTACCACTGGCTGGGTTCTTCCTATCGTGGACCCCCCCCCCCCTTCCACACCCCTCCATAAGCCCCTCCCAATAACCCTCCCCTATTCCTGCTCAAAACCACTCCCCCCATTCCTCCCCACACCCTTATAATAAGTCAGTGTCCTTCAATTGACATTGTCAGTGACCTTCATTAGACATTGTCAGTGACCTTCAATAGACATTGTCGATGACCTTCAATAGACATTGTCAGTGTCCTTCAATAGACATTGTCAGTGACCTTCAATAGACTTGCCATTGGCCTTCATTAGACATTGTCAGTGTCCTTCAATTGGCATTGTCAGTGACCTTCATTAGACATTGTCAGTGACCTTCATTAGACATTGTCAGTGTCCTTCAATAAACATTGTCAGTGACCTCCCATAGACATTGTCAGTGACCTTCCATAGACATTGTCAGTGAACTTCAATAGACATTGTCAATGTCCTTCAATAGACATTCTTCTTCTATATTTTGAGGACCCACGATCAATGAATTGATCATTCTGGCTCTGATGTTTCAAAGAATTCGCAATGTTCCTTGCATGTTTTTGAAAGGGACAATTCACTGGTTGCAAGTGCTACTCAGCTATGGTATTATGGACTGGGGGGGGGGGGGGGTTGGAAGACAGGAGGCAATAAACACAAATGTGTCAAGTGTAGTCGCCTCAACTGATGCTTTTGGAAGCTTGTTCCAGTCCCTGATTGTCTTTGGCAGAAATGAGGAGCTCTTGTACTGAGTTCTTTTTTTTATAAGCCGGATCTGCCTGTAATGGACTCGTCGCTGTCTAGGGAGAGAGGGACGAGTTTCTGCTTAATGCTGGAGCAGTGACTAGTCCATTTACTTTCTATCTTGTACAGAATGGAGAGCCTGGATACTCGTCGTCGTTCCTCCAAATGTAACCAGCCCAGTGTTTTCAGCGTGCTGCCAGTGTCCTTCAATACACATCGTCGGTCTCCTTTATTTAGTCATTGTCTTCTATAGTGATAGAAATAAAAAAAAGTAAAATTTTTACCCAAAAAAAGTAGAACTCTAGGACATATGGCGACCATTTCTAATACAGGGAAGGACGAACTTTACTCGCCAAAGAGACAGACATATTTGTCGACTAATTTATCGTAATGCTAATAATATACATTCATCCAAGCGACTATGTTCAGACCGAAATCTGTTTTGAAGCTTGAGACACAGCGATGGTCTAATTCCAATTTACCATTATACACAGCGATGGCCTAAACTCTAAACCAAGTTAAGCAATGCACACAGCCATGGAACAATTTGTAAAGCGAGACTAGGTTTGTGTAATAGGTAGGAGCGGGCGATTGCGGAAATATTGAGCAATAGCTTGTATCAATTTGACTCCATCGGATTCCAAGCCTGTTTTGATCTCATATGATCGTGGACCACGACAGAAAGCGCACCGGTCTTTATGTCATCACGCTTCTTTAAGAAACCATCGTACTTATTTCTTACATTTTACCCGGCATTGGGCGGCATGCCCGACAGGTTGTCAGTAACTGGCCGTGGAAAAATTCCATTCAATCCCTGTCTTTAACTCTGAGCTGACGTCAACATGCTCACCACACCGCCTGAGTCCCCACGGAGCTGTCACGTGACATTGAACAAGTTTTAGTGGTCTGTCCGTGCTAACAGGTCACTGATGACGTCACGCAACGGTATTAATCAGAGCAAACAGACTAGACGCTGCCAACCTGTCCAATGATCAGACCAGGTTTCGTGACCAATTAGCTGTGACCCAAATAAATAGTAGGGTCATGCAAAGAAAATAACGAAACTGAATGGAATTAGAAACTGAATATTTATTTCTATTTTCTTAAAAACTTGCTACCCTCTTTAAACTTTGCTGATGAACGTGAATTTCCACAAAATGTTATTTCAGCTTCATTTAATTGTTACATCCTGCCACATCTATTGTTACATCCTGCCTCATCTATTGTTACATCCTGCCACATCGATTGTTACATCCTACCACATCGATTGTTACATCCTGCCTCATCTACACACGAGTTAAACAAGTTTTTTTTTTAAAAACGTAATCATTGCTAAAATATTGGCTTATTTTCTCTGGCATTCCAATGTGTTAGCTAATCGGGCAACAAATTTGCACTTCATATTTAGAGCCATCAGTTGACAATTAGAGCCACCAATTAATATTTAGAGCCATCAATTGACATTTAGAGCCATCACTTGACATTTAGAGCCACCAATTGCTATTTAGAGCCATCAATTGACAATTAGAGTCATCACTTGACATTTAGAGCCACCAGTTGCTATTTAGAGCCATCAATCGACAATTAGAGCCATCACTTGACATTTAGAGCCACCGATTGCTATTTAGAGCCATCAATTGACAATTAGAGTCATCACTTGACATTTAGAGCCACCAGTTGCTATTTAGAGCCATCACTTCAATTTTCTGGAAGTATCAAATGAAAAGGACATATTGACCCAGTTGTAATCATTTCGACTAATCTGTATAAATTTATAGAAGTCATTTTGGGCTTTATCGATATCAATCTTTAATGGCTTAATTTTTTTTTTCTAATTCCCAGGGAAGTTGTTAAAGTTTTCGACAAGATGTCAAAAGATGGCATCTATCTCGGAAGGGAGACAATTGTGATGGAGCAATGTGTCACCATGTTTTAGAAAGTCTACACACACACTGTGAGACGACTATGCTTATGGATGTAAAGAAGTCTGTCAGAGAAGGTTTGAAGAAGGATTATCTCATAGAAGATTGGGAGAAGGCGTTTATCAGAGAAGATTGGGAGAAGGCGGCTGTAAGAGAAGATTGGAAGAAGGCGACTATCAGAGAAGATTGGGAGAAGGCGGCTGTAAGAGAAGATTGAGAGAATGTCTGTCAGAGAAGATTGGAAGAAGGCGTCTATCAGAGAAGATTGGGAGAAGGCGGCTGTAAGAGAAGATTGGGAGAAGGCGTCTATCAGAGAAGATTGGAAGAAGGAGTATGTCATAGAAGATTGGGAGAGGGCGGCTGTAAGAGAAGATTGGGAGAAGGCGTCTATCAGAGAAGATTGGGAGAAGGCGTCTGTCTGAGAAGATTGGGAGAAGAAGACTGTCAGAGAAGATTGGGAGAAGGCGTTTATCAGAGAAGATTTGAAGAAGGAGTATGTCATAGAAGATTGGGAGAAGGCTTCTATCAGAGGAGATTGGGAGAAGGCGGCTGTCAGAGAAGATTGGGAGAAGGCGTCTGTCAGAGACGATTGGGACAAGGCGTCTATCAGAGAAGATTGGGAGAAGGCGTCTATCAGAGAAGATTGGGAGAAGGCGTCTATCAGAGAAGATTGGGAGAAGGCGTCTATCAGAGAAGATTGGGAGAAGGCGTCTATCAGAGAAGATTGGGAGAAGGAGTCCATTATCAACAATAACAACCAACAAGCTCCAAAATGTCTGTGTTTCCAACTGAGAAGTCAATTTGAATGGATGCATCCTCGGGACGCAAGAAACCGTAGGGCCGGCCCTGAGACCACTTACCATCTACAAAGATGCTTTAACATTAGAAGATCGTCTGTCTTCTGTAGCCATGTTTTGTTTATTCCAGAGAGCTGGTGTTGCTCAAACAATTATTAGTGCTAAGCCCACCCGTCCCCTCCCGCCCCCCCCCCCATTAATTTTGGCAGACTAAGTAAGTTGCCCAGATTGTTTTATGGCAGACTCAGTAAGTTGCCCAGATTTATCGGTTTCACTTAGTTTTATTATCAGTCCAAAGCTATCTAATGTTGTCCAGTGTGGTATAGTTCTATCGTTTTGTCACTTTTGATGGTTGTCCAGTGATGAAAACGGTGAATAATTTGTCGTGTAGATTTAGAGGAGTCTCTGAATGTCTTTGGGCGTGGAGCTCAAGATCTGAAGTTAGTGACTTGTTCATTGTTGTGTTGTTATTGAATGTCAATATCTAATGTGAAGAATGTGTATTATCTTACTGTTAAATTAAATGCTTTATCTTAAATTAATGTGTTGTTTGAACTTTTTTATTATAAAATTAACTTTTCAAAAATATAAATCCTCCATCTTTGGACTAAATATATTTAAAGTAAAATGTATTTTGGGGGGTTCCCAACCAGTGTCGGATTAAAACTCCTGGACCCCTAGGCGATCGAATTCTTGGAGCCATCACAACTTCAGATATTGGTGTATAGTAATCAAAAACTATCGGGAGCCCCTGAAATCTGCGGGACAAAATGTCGGTTGCTTTCTTTGGCCCATGGGTTAATAGGACACGGAACTCTGACAAGTCACTGGGGCCCATAAAATATGGTCTGCACAGTTATTAATGTAACATATTGCTTAATTGTAGTCAAGGGTTAAATAACCGTGTTTCTTTTATATGTTTTCTGCAGATTGTGAATATTCAGGAAACTATTTAATAAGATGAACTATTGTCTGTTTTCTTGACTCCGAGTGTCTTGTTTCATGTTTGATTGTTAAATGTTGCATTTAAGGCACTTAATGTCAAGGCTACAATGCCTCGTGTCTGAATGTTGTTTCAAATTCAAGGCTGAATGTATCAGAAGGGTACTTTCCAGGGGGTACTATTAATAAGGGGCAAACGATTAGGTACTATTCAAGAGCTCTATAAGTTAGGTACTTTTAATGATGTACTTTTAATGTGGTACTATTAAGAGGTATTATCAGTAAAGTATTAGCGACGAGGTTTTACCTTTATTATCTATAAGAAAAAAACTCACCATCAGCTGCTATGCCGCAACAATGACCAACATAGATAAGGTAAAGACAAACTTCCATGAGGATCTTCACTCTATCAAAGCAATTGTTTCGAAGCAGAACAAGCACCTCATTCTTGGTGACTTCGGTACACAAGCGGGTCGTGATCACATGGCCTGGGATGGGGTACTGGGAAAGCATGGTGAGGGCCATTGCAACGGTAACGGTCTCCTTTTGCGCCAGACTTGCGCTGATGAAGAACTGCTAATTGCTAATACATCCTTTCGCCTTCTCGCGCAAAATCGGACATCCTGGATGCACCCTCGCTCAAAACTTTGGCATCTCAACGTCTATGTTATAATGAGGAGAAAGGACAGTCGCAACGCGCGTGTAACCTAGTCTGTATGTGGTGCAGACTGCTGGACAGACCACCGTCTCAACATCACTGTGTTCATCCTTCACTTACAACCCAAAAAGACGACCATGGGGAAAGAAGATTCTCAAACGTCTGAACACGACAAAATTGAAGGGCTAGAGTATAGACAATCAAAACGAATTTTCTGGATGCTCTGGAAGAACGTCTGAAATCCACATCACTAGATCATCAAAACGATTGGGCATCACTCAAAGCGACGTTGTATAACACCGCTATTAAGTTTTTGGGACCAAGCTTCAAAACACATCAGAACTGCTTCTGTGAAAACTGTTTGGTAATCAAGCAGTTGCTGGAGGAAAAACATCATCTTGTCAACTCCTATTCTGATAACCTAAATTAAGTTTTCAGGAAAGAGGTATACAACAACATAAGAAGAAACAACAACATAAGTAGAAGGGTCCAGCAATAACTACGTCAAATGTATGATAAATGGTTGAGTGGCAAAGCTGACACGATCCAGGGCTTTGAGGACAGACGCGATCTGAGAAATGTCTACTCTCCTCTCAAAGAAGTCTACGGCCCCACCTCATCAGGATCATCCGCAGTATTGAGTGCTGGTGAGAAACCTCTGATAGTAAGAGAAAAAAAATTATCGAACGCTGCGCAGACCACTTTGAGAGCATCCTAAATCGTCCTCCATCCATGAATAATGATGCCATAATTGACCTTTTACTATTTGATTGTAAGGATGTCTATCCTTGTGCTGTTTGATTGTAAGGATGTCTATCCTTGTGCTGCTTGATTGTAAGGATGTCTATCCTTGTACTTCTTGATTGCAATGATGTCTATCCTTGTGCTGCTTGATTGTAAGGATGTCTATCCTTGTGCTGCTTGATTGTAAGGATGTCTATCCTTGTGCTGCTTGATTGTAAGGATGTCTATCCTTGTGCTGCTTGATTGTAAGGATGTCTATCCTTGTGCTGCTTGATTGTAAGGATGTCTATCCTTGTACTTCTTGATTGCAATGATGTCTATCCTTGTGCTGCTTGATTGTAAGGATGTCTATCCTTGTGCTGCTTCATTGTAAGGATGTCTATCCTTGTGCTGTTTGATTGTATGGATGCCTATCCTTGTGCTGTTTGATTGTAAGGATGTCTATCCTTGTGCTGTTTGATTGTATGGATGTCTATCCTTGTGCTGTTTGATTGTATGGAAGTCTCTCTTTGTGCTGTTTGATTTTAAGGATGTTATCTTTGTGCTGTTTGACAGTAAGAATGTTTATCCTTATTCTGCTTGATTGTAAAGATGTTTATCCTTTGTTCTTTTCGACTGTAAGGATGTTTATCCTTGTGCTGTTGGACTGCTATTCATAAGACGTACTAAAATTTGGGATTTCGAATAACTGATGTCCACTTTCAGAACATTTCCACAATTATCGCATTACCCTTGTCCATTTTACTACCCTAAATCTGAATCAAAAGATTAATCAGCTGTTTAAAAGAGTGCTTTAGATAATTTAACAATAACATACGAATATTCTCATTATAGAAAAAAAACGCCTTTTTATCATTTCTCTGTGTACACCTTTTACACATGTATACGTTTATCATTTCTCTGTGCACACCTTTTACACATGTATACGTTTATCATTTCTCTGTGCACACATTCTACACATGTATACCTTTATCATTTCTCTGTGCACACCTTTTACACATGCATAAGTTTATATTCGCATTCTTAAAAATAGCACAAAATATTTCATTAAATCAATCACATTTTTGTTGATATTAATTGTCATATTGATTGTGCTAGTGAAATTGATTGTGATATTGATTGTGCTAGTGATATTAACTGTTATTGGGATTTTGATTGTGATATTGATTGGGATATTGATTGTTAAATTGATTGTGATTGTGAAATCGATTGTGATTGTGATATTGACTGCGATTGTGGTGATTAATAAATTGTTAAACACGACTCATTGGGTCATTTTATTGTTTTAAATTTAACTCAAGAAAATTTTGTCAAACAAAGCAATCATTGAAACCCCAAAAAAAGCGCGGAAATATTACGTCAGTCCATTCATTTAATTCTATCAAATTCTGCCATAACTTCTTACAAAATCTCTTGTAAATAATTATCCAAAAAATTTGCTCAGGAATATTATGCAATGTTGGACACCCACCATCTCCACTCCGAATTACGTACAGCAGATATGTTCAAGTTAAGCATTCTACTGTTATAAAAAAAATATGAAAAGAGTTGTTTTTTTTAAAAAGTAATTTATTTCACAGTTGTCACTTTTGACCCCTTGTGTCACCCCTTATATTCATAAATAATCATTTAAAATATTTAAATACGTTTAATCACAAAAAAATTGCACGCATTTTTTTGAAAATAATTACTTTTTTAAAATAAAGGCATCAACTCCATGATACATGATCTATTTGAAATTATTTTTTTTTTTAATAAGTGTTAAAAATTATTATGTAAAAATGTTTATTACATATGTGTTAATTATTTTATTATTCTGAATTCATGTAACTATAATCCATACTGCCAGTATGGCCGATTGCTAGTGAAAACGTATCCCAGAAATTTTGAATAATATCTTCAGAAGCGTCTTCGTCGTGTGGAAACTCTGTGAAGTCATTTCTCTTCATGGCTACAAGAAAGTCACATGACATAGTTTCACTAGGTGTCGGCTGGTAAATACAAAGATGCAAAGCTAAACGTTTCTTGAAGATTTCTTCCATGACCGCCATCTTGACCCCATACTCGGAGAAATCCCCTTCGTAAAACTCCGGTGTGACCACGGGAACTGTCTTGTGACTGTTGTTGACTGCACTCACGATACCGGTCACGATAGGTGACCCTGGCATAAAGTTACGATCTTCAAAACACAAGTTATGTCCCCTTTTTTCTTCTAGTTCTCTTACACAGTCACGAATGACGAATTTCCGGGTCTCTTCTGTGTAGAGTAGGTAGGCATCAAATTTAAACCCATTATCCAATGTAACTTTAGGTTTAAACCCATCAAGTTTTGCCATAAGATTGTATCGAATATACCTAAGTCTCCAACGGAAACGATACAACAACGCAAATCCAACAATGACACCAATTACAGCCATGGATGCCACACTTATTACAATAATAATGGATTTTGTTGCACACCATCTCTGGAGAGTTCGAAGTCTCACGGTCATATTTCCGATGCGGTCCTCTGTTCCGTCATCAAAACGACACCTCAAAATGTCTTTATTTAGGAAGTCTACGTTTGTTCCCTCCATCCAGTGAAGAACATCCAGCATGTTGCATGTGCAAGGCAGTGGATTATTGGTCAGATCGATATACAATGGATTGAGGAGGGCGATTTTATCCAAATCCTCACGTACATGCTTGGAAATCCAAGCGATAGAATTATCGCTGATGTCAATATATCTAATATCATTCATGTTCGATAAACTTGTATTTAGTACTCTCAAACTATTGTTAGACAATCTTAACCACTGAAGTTTTACGAGACCTCGAAAGAAATGTTTTGGTAAATCATAAATAAAGTTTGTTCTAATGTCCAAATGAGTTGTCTTTTCCAGTCTTTCAAATATTGTTCCATTGACGTCCCGTGCAAACGAAGGTCCCAGAATATTGTCATGGATGTCAAGAATTTGTAGCGAGTTATTTCTATTAAAGAATCCTTTATTGATCTGTTTTATATAGTTCGAGCCCATTAGGGCTTTTTTAATACTTTTTGGTAATGGGTGAGTTCCTGTATTGACAGTAGAGAAAAATGAGTTGTAAATATCCATATCAGTAAGACAGCTCATATTTTGATAGGCCCAGAATATGGTTTCACCAAAGCCATTGAAAAAACTTGCTTCAATTATTTTTAATTTTGGCGGAAAATCGTAGAAGTTTGTGGCTTTTTCCATTTCCAGTGGCACATTAGATTCACAGTGACTATGATCTGAGAAATCAATTTCATTCTCGTTATCTGACAAGATGTGCAGGTACTCCGATTGATAGGCTTTGGGGTTTGTCGTTGGCTTACTAGAATATAACGTCATACGTTCAACTTTTCGGCAATCCGCCTTGTTTTGGCTTAGAATGTCTGTTACCTTTGGACATTCATCGCTGTTCTTTCGTTTTGTAGTGACCATATTTTGGTAGGAAATATCGAGGTGTATCAGATTATAGAGCACAGAAAACTTGGTCAGCGGATTACTGTCACTGGTCAGTCTGTTGTTTCTGAGTACGAGTGTCTTGAGTGATCTCGGTAAGCGCTCGATGAAAGTATTGGAAATGTAGATGAGCAAATTATCAGTGAGGTCGAGAATGTTTAAGGTTAGATTCGATAAATAGTTGGCGTCTTCGTCTCGCAAAGTCTTGCACACAAATGAATTGTTGTACAAACGAATTAGTCTTAATATTGTCAATGATGAGTTCTGCAGGCCGATCAATACTTTAAGAGCTTTATATAAATCATATTTAGGCAAAGACTGGAATGTCAGAGTTTGTAGATTCACTTGAGAGAATGCTGCTGGGTTTATATGATTCAAGGAGGGACAACCCATGAGATAGAAACTTTTCAAAAAAGGAACGTTCTCAAAGAAAGTTACATTAATAGTTTGTAGGTGGCTAACTTTGTTACTTCCAATCTCGAGATGTTGTAAGTTTTTTAGTTTCAGCAACTCCGGGCCAAACTCAGTATTTAGTCCATCGACGCTTAATCTCTGTAAGTGTGGCATCTGAACGAACGTTGTATTGGGATACACCGAGTCTTGTTTTCTTGCAACACCGTGTATGAAAAGTTCAGTTAAACTCCTCAGCGGGCTAAACAACATCAGAGGCAGCTTTTCTGTACCGCATCCCAAGAGAGGATTGCAGCTGAGGTCCAAATGTTTTAAATTGATGAAATATTGAAACGCATCAGCGTTAATCTCCATTATCAAATTTGATGAAAGGTCCAAATAAGTCAGATTGCTAAGTCCAAAAAAAGTCCTGTTGCTAATTTGGTTTAAGAAATTTCCCCGCAGCGTTAAATTTGTAAGAAAAGGGAAAACTGCAAAACTGGCGTCGTCTGAATATTGAACTTTATTTGAACTTAAATCTAATATTTGAAGATTGACCATTCTGCCACCAGAAGCTAATGACGTGTTTGTGATCCGCTTTAATTGTATGTCACATGATATCTTAAGTTGGCTTAACATCGGATAGTATTGTAGATTTGAAAAACTAAGGTTTGTGATATTATTACCTGACATGTCCAGCGACAAAAGTTGTTGAGGAAGATCACGTGGGATATCTTGTGTTTTCCTGTAGGCGCAATCAGCTTTGATAAGTTTCTGATTTTTGCAAAAACAAATGCAAATCCCGCAAATAAAACTATCAACAAAATCGTTCTTGTCCATTCTCATTAGATTTAATGTCTCTGTTTGACTGCTCTGTGTTGGCTTGGAATCACTACTACTCCAATACCGACTTTGCTTGGATGGATGCAAAAAATCGTTTTCTCCTGCAACCATTGGCCTATGAATGTCAGCGTTTGCTTTCTTGTCGCCAAAATGTTTCGATTGTTTGTTTGGAGATCCATTGAGATCTTTAGAGTTTCTAGCTCTGTGTAATGGATTATACGCAACAGGTGAAGTGATCTTTGTTGGTGGCTGATCCTCTTCCGATAATGTACTCAATGAAAATCGTTGATATCTCTCTGTCCTCTCTTTGTTGAGGGCTGTCATTATTTCATGCTGGCTGTTTTCCCGTGAACGTTTGTTGATTCCTTCACTGCTGATGACTTCAGTAACGAAACAAAAAAGAAATATTCCAATTTCCATGGTTGTCGATTAAAGAATCCTAGAGAAATACAAATTGTATTTTTAATTGATAGAAACACACATATATATAAGGATCTGCTAGGTTGACCCCATAACGATAAAAGAACGAATCAATTTAAATCATATCGGGTTCTTAAAAACAGTGAAAGGAATTTTCTAATATTTTATGTAAATGGAATCTATTTAAATATGCTAATAAAAAAGGCTGCACCTATTGGTACATGGGTACCAGAATTGAGAGGTTGGGATTAAAAAACGATTTAAAATATTTTTGTTGGGTTTGTAAGACCAAATGATGTATCAAATGAAAGATAATTGAATGTGCTATACGGTTGTAAACTTAATTTTTCATTTTAACTAATATAAACTACTACAAATGACATCCGAATAGCCACTTCGAATTAAAAAAGTACATCTGCTTTAAATTATATTTAAGCATATATTTAAGTAGTATTATTATAAAATATAAATATAGTTAAATAAAAATTAAATAAATATTTTAAGTATTTTATCCGATTTCGAAATCTAAGATATTCTTTTTATTATCAATAAATTATCGTCTCAGTATTATTATTAGTAAGGCTGCAACTATTGGTACCCGAGTAGCAGAAGTAAGAGGTTGGGATTAAAAAACTATTTAAAATATTATTGTTGGCTTTGTAAGACAAACTTTGGTATCAAATGAAAGATAATTGAATGGACTATACGTTTGTAAACTCACTTCTTCAGTTTAACTAAAATAAACTACCACAAATGACATCCGAACAGCATTCGGTATAATGGGACCTAGGTGCGAATGGTGGCGCTGCCTGTCCGGGTTCATTTTGACTAATGCTATTCGGATGTCATTTGTGGTAGTTTATTTTAGTTCAATTGAAGAATTAAGTTTATAAACGTATAGTCCATTCAGTTATCTTTCATTTCATACCTCATTTTGTCTTACAAACACAACAATAATATTTTAAACTAGCAAGAACCCGGCATGCGTTGCATTCCACTCAATGAAAAAAGTGTTTGTGTTTTAATTAAGTTTTAAAGTAATTTTTAAATAGAAAATATTTATGTTTTTTTTCCGTCTAGTGCGTACACAAATAAATTAGAAGTTTTTTCAATGTGTGAGCAGGCAACATATAGCTGTCCACGTGAGTAGCGTGTATTTTCAAAATTTAGTCCACACACTTGTAGCGATTGATCCACCCACGCATTAGCTCTGTTTTAAATTATATTTAGATAGCCCAAATATTTATTATTTTTAAATAAGGCCCCCGGCCCCAAACGTAAAAATTTAAAAAGGTTGTACTTATGTCACACACAAACTGAAATGTCGTTTGTATTTGATTGATTTCTAGCCACCCATGCAATAGGACTGATTGAAATTATATTTGTATAGCTCATATAAGAAAAAAATAATTTGGGGCTCCGGCCCGAAAAGGAATATTTCAAAATGGATAAGCTAATTCAGAAACCATTTGTGCGCACAACAACTTACAAAAGTTTTATCGCAATCGGATGAATGGTATAGGAACGCATACGAAAATTATATTTAGCTCATAAAATGGGGAAAAAAGAATTTAGGTCCCCGGTCCCAATACGGAATATTGTAAAATGTGTGTAATAATTCAGAAACATTTGCATTTTTTTTACAATTCACACAATTTTTATCACTTGGGATTGATGGTATAGAAGCACATACGGGATATACATATATATGTATAGATATAGTTTACCGAATTAAGATAACTTTTTTGCAATTATTCAAGGATGATCTGTCTGTCTGTCTGACTGTCTGTCTGACTGTCTGTCTCTATGTCTGTCTCTCTGTTTGTATCTCTGTCTCTGCCTGTCTCTGTGTCTCTCTGTCTGTCCTTCTGTCGCTCTGTCTGTCTCTCTGTCCATCTTATTTCTCTCTATCTGTCTCTCTTTCTCTCTGTCTGTCTCTCTGTTTCTCTGCCGGTCTATATGTCTCTCTGCCTGTCTGTCTCTCTGTCTCTATGTTTGTCTCTCAAGCTGTCTCTCAGTCTGTCTCACTGTCAATATCTGTCTCTCTGTCTATCTCTCTGTCATTATGTCTGTCTCTCTGTCTGTCTCTCTGTCTTTCTCTCTGTCTGTCTCTCTGTCTCTCTGTCTGTCTGTCTCTCTGTCTACATCTCTGTCTGTCTGTTAGTCTCTCTGACTGTCTCTCTTTCTTTCTCTACTTCTGTCTCTCTGTCTGTCTGACTGCCTGTCTGTTTGTCTGTCTGTTTATCTATCTACCTATCTATCATCTACCTATCTACCTATTTACCATCTACATGCCTGCCTACCTACCTACCTACCTACCTACCTACATATCTATCTACCTACTTACCTACCTACCAACCAACCCACCAGCCTACCTACGTTTCTACCTACCTACCTATCCATCCATCCATTCATCCTCTCACGCACCCACCCTTCCATCCATCCATCCATCAATCCATCCGTCTATCTTTTATCTACATCTCTATATATCTATCATCTATCTGTGTATTTTTCTGCTTGTCTGTCTTTCTATCTCTCTATGTAATAAAATCTCTATTTTTTGAATTAAATTTTCACTTGTGTAAAGTGTTTGGGTTTTGATATCCCTGGGGATAATTATGAAAATATGTTTATGTTTTGTTAAAGTCATTGATTTTCTTAATTGGTTAACATATTTTCATATGTAAAATGAGAATATAGCTTCTTTTTTTTTACAACTGAATTGTCATTGGATTGAAAGATATTGTCATCCAAGTAAAAATGCATGAACTCAATTTCCTACCATCGATATAAATGTATCGAAGAAGGTTAATTATTGATCAAATTTATTCTGAGGCTTATCTTGTGCTGCACTGGGCAAAATGAATGTATAGTGTATAGTGGGCTACACAGATTTTTTAAAAATTAATAAATCATCCACTGGATTGTAGCCCCTTTACTTACGCAGAAGTTTATTTTGCATTTAATATGCTTATTTCTTATCTAGATCAGTGATAAGTGCATTAAAAATGCTATTTGGCTATTTAGTTTTGCTAAACCAATTTAATTAAAAGGCATATTCTTATTAAAATTATTTTTAAATGTAGAGTTTTAACTACATTATAAATTTCATAAAAGTTTATTTTTGGAATGAATAAAAAGTACAAACTTATTAAATGTTAAAAATACAAAGCTAAATTAGTATTTAAGTTTAGCAATTTAAAAAGCAATCAAAACTGATGATGTACATTCCCCTTCTTATAAGTCTTATTAGAAGGGGAATGTACATCATCAGTTTTGTCACGCTCTTTTATTAAATCAGATAACTTTTAGCTTTGGCTAAATAGGCAATTCGCACTATGACGTCATTTGCGTGATTATTTAGAACTAATTAATTTTAATTTTATTTCGCCTTATTGACAACGCGCTAAAGAACACACTAACAACAACTGATGTTTAGGTTTTCCCGATAAATGTGATTACTGTGTATTTCTTTGATCACATTTTTCTATTTAATTTTGTTTTCATAACTTTTAAACGCAGATAAAATGCTTAAGATAGTTCCTTAGTTGTTTCTTTATATGTATTTGTAATTTATAATAATAATACTTAAACTTTTGCTAAAATAAAAGCGGAAATATAATATTTTTTGCGCATGTAAATTTATTCGATTTCCGTAAAATAATAGAAAATAACTATGTTTGTTTTTTAGAGTCCGAACGTATCAAAATATTTTCGGCTCTTTGGCGTTATGTCCCTATTGCTCATTCTTATATAGTGTATATATATATAGTTTTTTAATCCCAACCTCTCACTTCTGGTACCAAAGCAACTTCGTATTAGTAATTTATAGTTATATTTATCGGGAAAACCCAAACACCGGGGGGGGGGGGGGGGGGGGGAAAGGGGGGGGGGGGGTATTGCGTTGTTGATGTTGCGAAATTAATTTTTCTTCCTCTATTGTCTTCAAACAATATTAAATTTAAAAAATTTCTATTGAACACAAATAATGAACATTGGTATATGATAGTTTAAAATAAAATTGTGAAATATGTATTTTAAAATATATTTTTTTCAAAGGCAGAGCAAATTGGGTTAAGGGGTGGGGGATACATTTTAATATCTTTATCTGCAAGCCCACAAGCCCACAAGCCCAGTTATGTCACAGATTGGAACTTTGGTTAAGATTTCAACTTAAAATAAACAACCATACTCTTAAAATAATAACGTGACCATCGGTTTAGAGATTAATCTTTAAATATAGCTCAGATGCAAGCCAAAAGATTGTGGACATTTTTATTCAAGATACAAATATATCAAATACGATAATGTAATTTTAGATTTTCTTCATAAATGTATGCTTTATTTCATTAATTACCTTTATGTGCGTTGCCTTTGATCGATAATCCTCATGATAAGATTTTTAACACCCCGTAGTCTATTCTTCTGGTGCCCCCCTCCCATTAGACAACCCCTTCGCAATGCCCTTGCTTTGGCTCTGTGTAGGTTGTGTGGCTCTGTCCAGAGCCCTAGATCCCAATCATATAGTTATAATTGCAATGGCGGGATGTACTATAAGACCAAATAATGCATTGTGAAAGTTTAGCTGAAATGGTGGGATGTACCATAAGACCAAATAATACATCGTAGAAGTTATAGCTGCAATGGTGGGATGTACCATAAGACCAAATAATACATCGTAGAAGTTATAGCTGCAATGGTGGGATGTACCATAAGACCAAATAATACATCGTAGAAGTTATAGCTGCAATGGTGGGATGTACCATAAGACCAAATAATACATCGTAGAAGTTATAGCTGCAATGGTGGGATGTACCATAAGACCAAATAATACATCGTAGAAGTTATAGCTGCAATGGTGGGATGTACCATAAGACCAAATAATACATTGTCAACGTCATATTTGCAATGGCGGTTAAGACCAAAGGATACATTGTCAAAGTCATAATTGCAATGACATGTAAGACCAAATGATACATTGTCAAAGTCATAATTGCAATGACAGATAAGACCAAATGATACATTGTCAAAGTCATAATTGCAATGGCGGATAAGACCAAAGGATACATTGTCAAAGTCATAATTGCAATGACAGATAAGACCAAATGATACATTGTCAAAGTCATAATTGCAATGGCGGATAAGACCAAAGGATACATTGTCAACGTCATAATTGCAATGGCGGATAAGACCAAATGATACATTGTCCAAGTCATAATTGCAATGACAGATAAGACCAAATGATACATTTTCAAGGTCATAACTGCAATGACAGATAAGACCAAATGATACATTGTCAATGTCATAATTGCAATGGCGGATAAGACCAAATGATACATTGTCTTTCGGTAACCCATAAAAATAAAGGTATAAAATTTAAAAAAACTTTGAAAATGCTTATGATATCACGACTGAGAAATTGTAAAGTTTTTTGGTTTGAAATATTAAGTTCTCATTCAGGACCACACCCACAGCTGCTGTAGAAGTCTTGGCCAATGTCGAACCGCTAGAAATTAGGAGGGAAAAGGCTATTTTAAGTACCGTAGAGAGGTACCGACGGCTGACAGAAAGAGAACCGTCGTTTCAGATGCAGAATAACTGGGTTGCGGGCAGAAGACTAAAAAGATCCTCATTCATGCACCAAGTCGTGGAGCTTGAAAGGACCGTCGATCTGCCCCAGAATAGAGAACGGCTGACCCGAATCCCAGTTAATCCGCCGTACGCGGAACCCTCACGTCCTTCCATACATTTGGCCTTGACCGACGCGGCAGTGACAAAACGGAGCCCTGAGCATGTTCAGAGAGCGGCCGCCCTTGAGACCATGGATTTGTACTCCGAAGTACCTGTAAAAGTGTTCACGGACGGATCTTCCAATCTGAGAGAAAGTACTGCTGGGTATGGTGCGCTCATACTATACCCAGCGGGGGGGCCAGAAAGCCAAGAACTCTCCGGACCCTGTGGGACTACAGCATCAAACTTTGATGCGGAGCTGGAGGCTATACACAGGGCACTGGAGAGCGTGTATCACACACTGAAAGAAAATGAGCTTGCGGGACTCGATGTAGTCGTGTTCTCGGACTCAAGATCTGCTCTCGAGATCTTGGGAAAGAGACAGGGTAGCACACACATGGTTGACGTCATCTTAGATGACGTATGCAAACTCGGCGAACTAGGAGGCACGGTGACAGTGCAATGGATCCCTGGCCACGTCAACATCAGTGGCAACGAGAAAGCGGACACTCATGCGAAAACCGGGGCCGCCCAGCCTCAGCCAGAAACACCAATGACTGGATTGGGAATAAAGAACTGGCTGGCTGACCATTTTAGGAAAAAGTGGTACAGGCAGTGGGCGGACAATACGACTGCAAGAGGCGTCTATTCGAAAATGCAAACTCCTAGCAGACAAGACCCATGGTGGGGGTTAGGCCGAAAGCAGCAGAGTTTAGTGACGCAAATGCGCACCGAGCATTGCCCCATAGGCACGTATTTCTGGCGTCTAGACAACAATCGGGATCCCACCTGCCGGCATTGCAACCTGGTCCCGGAAACGCTGGCGCATCTGTTGACCGAATGTCCCTCACTGGAGCTTCCGGGGGAGGCCAGGGCGGAGGGGGAACCCTATGTGAGGAAAATGTTGTATGGCACAGCTCAGCAGATGGAGTTGATTGCCAATTTACTAGAAAATGTTGTATGGCACAGCTCAGCAGATGGAGTTGATTGCCAATTTACTAGAAAATGTTGTATGGCACAGCTCAGCAGATGGAGTTGATTGCCAATTTACTAGAAAATGTTGTATGGCACAGCTCAGCAGATGGAGTTGATTGCCAATTTACTAGAAAATGTTGAATGGCACAGCTCAGCAGATGGAGTTGATTGCCAATTTACTAGAAAATGTTGTATGGCACAGCTCAGCAGATGGAGTTGATTGCCAATTTACTAGAAAATGTTGTATGGCACAGCTCAGCAGATGGAGCTGATTGCCAATTTACCAGCCGGGGCCTTAAGAGAGTAATCTCAGGCCCTCACCAGAATATGTGTGTTAGTTAGTTCTCATTCGCTGACCTAATTTGATGACATTGTAGTTTTAATTCTAGTGATCCCAGCAGTCATCACAAGACGACAGTCTGTCATATCCCCCCACAAAAAAAAAAAAAAAAAAAAAAAAAAAAAAAAAAAAAAAAAAAAAAAAAAACAACCTTTTCCCTTTTTATATTTTTGTTTGCAGATTACCTTCTCAGATAAAGTTTAAGACTTGTTTGGTTTCCGTGGCCGTCACGTTGATCCTGCAAGCCCCGGTGGCTGCAGGGGGTGGTGGCAGTGTCTGGGATATTTAACAACCATTAAAACAATCAACTTTGAATGCAGACGGCACCATAGCAAAAGTGTCAGGGAGTATCCAAAAGTGTCAGGGAGTCTCCAAAAGTGTCAGGGAGCCTCCAAAAGTGTCAGAGAGTCTCCAAAAGTGTCAGGGAGTCTCGAAAAGTGTCAGGGAGTCTCCAAAAGTGTCAGGGAGCCTCCAAAGTGTCAGAGAGTCTCTAAAAGTGTCAGAGAGTCTCCAAAAGTGTCAGGGAGCCTCATAAAGTGTCAGAGAGTCTCCAAAAGTGTCAGGAAGTCTCCAAAAGTGTTAGGGAGCCTCCAAAAGTGTCAGAGAGTCTCCAAAAGTGTCAGGAAGTCTCCAAAAGTGTCAAGGAGTCTCCAAAAGTGTCATGGAGCCTCCAAAAGTATCAGGGGAGCCTCCAAAAGTGTCAGGGAGTCTCCAAAAGTGTCGCAAAGGCTCTCTTTGTTTCCATCACTCCATCTTGTCGCCCCATAATTCTATTACTTGTTATACCTAGGGAGACACGGGGCCCCAAAAAGGCTAAGGGCCCCCAAAATGCTCCGGACACTATAAGACTCGGGGCCCTCAAAGGGCTTGGGGACCCTAGGCACGATCCTCATTTGCCTTCAGGTTAATCCGGCAATGCGTTTTGTCTTTTTTCATTCTTTCCTTAACGTACCTGTTATATTTGTAATACATTCGAAAACGCCCTGTTATACACACAAGTCACTGTTATAAATACAAGTCACTGTTATACATACCTGAATTGTTCAACACTTTGATAATTATATATAACCAAAGAAGAAACCGGACAACCTAAAGCTTTGCTAACTATTAGTCCTATGGCATCAATTTACGAAAATAATTTCTTTTTTTTAAAACATTTATATCATAATTTTGAGTAATAAGGTCTAGTTGAACAGGTGACACTCTTCTGGGGCAGAGATATAATAAATTTGAAGAACCAGTTGCTTCATTTCTAAACTGAACTTACATATTTCCGATTGTCCTGGAAAACATTTGGATAAGTTCCTCGAGCAAAGTCTCATCGAAAAGTTTACAGCACAGTCAATGATTCACCTTTTAAAAATTACCAACGGTCGGCATTCACTTGGGACGAGTACAATTAAGTGTACTTAATATGTTTAGCAATCAGCGTTTGGAAATCCGTTTCCTGTGAAAGAGATTTTTTAATGACTAATTGAGGGAAAGTCCTTTTAAAATGTATTCGAATTGTATTATAAAAAAAAAATTAATCGACTAAAATCAAAACAGTAATACTCAGTTTCCCCGTGTGTTTAGTTTAATCTACGTGTGCGGTGTTCATACAAAGGAAAATACCTTTTTATAACTGGCTGAATATATCCAAGCCAAAAGATCGGGAACATTTTTATTCAAGATACAAATATATCAAATACGATAATGTAATTTTAGATTTTCTTCATAAATGTATGCTTTATTTCATTAATTACCTTTAAGTGCGTTGCCTTTGATGGATAATCCTCATGATAAGATTTTTAACACCCCGTAGTCTATTCTTCTGGTCCCCCCCTCCTCCCATTAGACAACCCCCTTCGCAAGGCCCTTGCTTTGGCTCTGTGTAGGTTGTGTGGCTCTGTCCAGGGCCCTAGATCCCAATCATATAGTTATAATTGCAATGGCGGGATGTACTATAAGACCAAATAATGCATTGTGAAAGTTTAGCTGAAATGGTGGGATGTACCATAAAACCAAATAATACAGTTTCGAAGTTATAGCTGCAATGGTGGGATGTACCATAAGACCAAATAATACATTGTCAACGTCATAATTGCAATGGCGGATAAGACCAAAGGATACATTGTCAAAGTCATAATTGCAATGACAGATAAGACCAAATGATACATTGTCAAAGTCATAATTGCAATGGCGGATAAGATCAAAGTATACATTGTCAAAGTCATAATAAGTCAAAACAATTAAAGATTTAGCCGTTAATGACATATCTTGGTTTAGTAGTGATGTGTGTTGATCTCATTCGAGAGACAGATCTTGGTTAAGTAGTGACGGATGTGTTGATCACATTCGAGAGACAGGTCTTGGTTTAGTAGTGACGGATGTGTTGATCACATTCGAGAGAAATAGAGTAATGTTAAAGGAAAACGTCACATTTATTTGGTCTGACCACATCATTACCCAATCTCAACAAACTAATTTCAGTACATTGGCGTGGCTATGGTTGGTTCCGTCTAGATGGGCCAAGAGGAACCCCCCTCCCCTTAACGCAACGTTCCTTTGCTAGTTGCTCTCACCCCTTACATATTCGGCCCCTTATTTCCATGAGAATGTGTTGTGTTTAAATGTGTTTAGTTGTCACTTGTTGCTACTTGCTATCAGAATTTTTGTTATCACCAAACTTCCTTATTGGCATTGATAATTAATTTGACTCGGTTTGACACGAGTGGGGTTAACGTTGTGAATCATATCTTCTTTATTTTCATAGATTGCATTTATAGATATGGTAACGTCACGTGCCACAGACTCCAGCGGTTGTTTGCTGATAAATTACGTACCCTTAAGACTAAAAAGAATTCGAAGACCACTTAAGATACAAGTTGGCCATCATTATATTACAATAGGTGGCGCTGCCTGTTTCTGACAAGATGTTTGACTCCTGAGCAAGCTGAAATTTACGAATGCATTTTCAAAACACAAAATATGACCCTGTTACTCTTGTTCTCCCACACATTCACATAGTCTAAGGTGTCCATTTCACTCTATTTCTCCCACACATTAACATAGGCTATGGTGTCCATTTCACTCTAGTTCTCCCACACATTAACATATTCTATAGTGTCCATTTCAATCTAGTTCTCCCATACATTAACATATTCTATGGTGTCCATTTCACTATAGTTCCCACACACATTAACATAGTCTTTGGCGTCCGTGTTTCTTTCAGATCCTTTGTTCCTGTGGGGCATTCATGGGTTCGGGAAAGGGGGGGGAGGAGATAAGTGCCAAATTATGAATAAAGGTGCCAGCTTTGACTCCGACGTCCCCCACTCTCGACACATTAAATGTATTCCTTTTTTTATGCCCCAGCCCAGTCCCCCCCCCCCTGAAATCTATATAGATACTAGTTTTGTCAGTTCAAGAAACTCATTTCAATAACTTTTGCTAGATTAGTATATAAAATGATGCAGCCGTCGTCAATGCGGGCACTGTCACTTTGGTGCGAGCACTGTAACTTTGGTGCGGTCACTGTCACTTTGATCGGGGTTTAGAGAATAAATCAAGACCACCGAAAGCTTATGATTAAAATTGGGGGAGGGGCATGGAAAATGTTAGAGTTAAAAAAATCCAGAGAGGCATTTTGGCACATACCTGAATTAAATTTTTCTTTCATTTGCATCAGAGAAAAGCTAATCTCAGAGCAACAGAAGATTTTATAGTGGAAATTGGGTAACCCTTGACCTGGCCATGTTTATGAAAAATTCTTTAGTTTTAGTTGCTACTGAATAGTAAAGTTGTTTAGTAACTTTTCTTTCAATTATTTTCTTCTTTGGGCTACTTCATGAACGAATTAATGTTACACATATGTGTAAAAAGCATACAATAAATGTCCCCGGAAAGCGTCAATGTTGGTACAGTCACATGACTAAAAAATTTGTAGGGGTCCCATGAAATACAATGATGTCGTATGACCTTTTTCTTAGTTTGCTCTGTCCGTTTCTTCGTTTGTGTGTGGTCAAACCTGCACCTGAAATTCAACCCACTTTCGAATATCCATTTGAGCTGCAATAATGAACGATGAGTTAGTGGGTGCCCCAGACTCCTGTGCCGCGGCAAACCGGTTGATGAGTTCATGGGTGCCCCAGGTTTCTGTGACGCCTCTAACCGGTTGATGAGTTCATGGGTGCCCCAGACTTCTGCGACGCGGCAAACGCGGTAGCGGGGCTCTCAATTAAGACACTAAAAATATAAAACTGAACCAAAGAATCTCCTCAACATTAGAACAGTGATGGCACATTGCATGATATCATCGATTATTGGGGTTTCAACAAAATTATAAACTCTCAGGACCCTGCATGACGCAGGCAGTGAACGTCACGTAACAACGAGCCTTTCTTCCATTGGCCGGACAGATTGTTAGTTTTATAGGCCTACAGGTGCTTGGTGAGGACGACCACGTGCCAACGGTAACTAGATCAGATTACTCCTGTGCATATCATGTAATAAGTGGGCTTATATTGCTCCATTGCATATCATGTAAGAGGTTGGCATCACATTACTCCAGTGCATGGTATGTGTTGAGACCCGTTGGTTCTCACCTGAGTGAGACTCACTGATTCACGGGCTCAACATTCCTAACCTAGGACTTTCCCAATATGACCCAATTAGGGTTTGGCCGTAAGGGTGCGGGACCTAAGGGTCGTATCAGACACAATGAAAACTTTCCAGGTTCTGTGACCGTGGAATAGCTTAGTCTTATTCGCAATGGAAAGTTACCACAACTTAGGACAATGAAACCGTTCAGTTAAACAGTCTCTTATGTCACTAGTAACAAACTGTAACAATTAATGTCTTTATATTTATATGTACCTCGTATATGTGAAGTAATTTGTAATTTGTAGTAATTAAATATTTTACTTGTGGGCTCAACCACCTGTGTTATTAAGTTTACATATAAGTAGCAGTGTAAGCGAGTGAGAGAGCTTCAGTCGCGTTAGTGTGAGAGCGTGTAATATCACTAGTTTAAGAATAATCATACCTTAGACATAATAGTACTAATCGACGTAGCGGTAGGGACCAAACAATATATATAATAAGAATATCCAAAAAAATTGGGGACTAGAAAATAGTTAACAGTATGTAATAGGTTGGCATCAGATTACTCCAGTGCATATCATGTCTTAGGATGGCATCACATTACCTCAATGCATATCATGTAATTGGTTTGGCAAAACATTACTCCAATGCATATGATGTAATAGGTTGGCATCACATTACTCCAATGCATATCATGTAATAGGTTGGCATCACATTACTCCAATGCATATCATGTAATAGGTTGGCATCACATTACTCCAATGCATATCATGTAAAAGGTTGGCATCACATTACTCCAGTGCATATCATGTAATAGGTTGTCATCACATTACTCCAATACATATTATGTCATAGGTTGGCATCGCATTACTCCAATGAATATCATGTCATAGGTTGGCATCGCATTACTCCAACGCATATCATGTCATAGGTTGGCATTACATTACTCCAAAACATATCATGTCATAGGTTGGCATCACATTAATCCAGTGCATATCATGTCATAAGTTGGCATTACATTAATCCAATGCATATCATGTCATAGGTTGGCATTACATTACTCCAGTGCACATCATGTCATAGGTTGGCATCACATTACTCCAGTGCACATCATGTAGGTTGTCATCACTATTTCTTCTAGTGCAAACATTGGCGAGTCAATGTGAAATATATAAAATAACAAGTAGCCAGATGTCACTTAGCTAAAGACTGTTCCAGAAAAAGCTCCAGGTCGCAAGGATCAAACTGATGTGGAGTGAAGCGATTATAGAAGATGAGACCAGGCCAAAGTGAACGCAATTCATTCCCTGTAGGACGTACCAGCCCAAAGTGTGAAGTCGTCTTGGCCGCCTTGATTCATAGGATAGTTATCAAGTAGTTTAACTTACCAAGTGCTTCTCCTTTCCATGCTATTCCCTTATGCCTTGATTGATTGATTGGAGTACTTATATAGCGCTCATTCCATGCTATGATAGCATGCTCACGGCGCTCCGATGTTCGAATGTTCGAGAGGTCTCACTGCTGCCAGTTAGGCGCATGTGAACTCCATCTCCCCATCTCCGGGTTTGAATTCAGAGTTGCCTTCTCTTAGATGGGTTGCCGTCCAAGGTTAACGAGTCCCATCCACCCGGGGGCTGGTGGTGTTTTTTTTTTTTTGACTGGGCTTTGGCGGGGATTGAGCTCATTACCATTAACTTGAGATTTGCTCAGTTCAGACCACTCGGCCAGCCAGCACCCAGGTTCTCTCATTAGATTTACAATCTCTTATATATATATAAGATCTTTTATTTTTTACTTTTATTCTAATGAGAAATAAATTAAGATCTTCCAGCCCTTTTAATCCAAAGACGCCTCCGCTGGCTTGGGCACGTCAAGCGAATGCAACCTGGTCGCATACCTAAGGACGTGCTGTACAGCGAGCTGGCGATAGGGAAAAGGTCAGTTGGATGGTTTCGTCTCAGATACATAGACATTTGCAAAAGAGATATGAAGGCGGCTAACATCAACATCTCAAATTGGGAGGACTTGGCGGAGGATCGATCCACATGGCGGGGCATCGTGAAGGAAGGATCACTACGTGCCGAGGAGCTCTACAGGGCGGAAGCAGCTGTGAAGAGAGCGCGGAGAAAGGCAAGAAAACACCACTCCACCGCATTCGTGTGCGGGACATGCACAAGAGACTGCCATTCGAGGATCGGTCTCATTAGCCACACGAAGAGCTGCAACCAGACAAGATAATCTATCGTCTCTCGTAGACGGAAAGATGCCATACCATATATATATATATATATATATATATATATATATTATTCCGCGCTATGGCACATGACGCAGTTCGTTTATCTTTCAACAGTGACATTTACATTTCCAGAGTTATTAGAGCTGGAATTAGCTTAGTTCAAAACAATTTTGCCAGATGCTTAAGAACAAGGAAATGTCTGCCTTCTGACTTAGCATAGGTGCGAGGCACAAGAAAATGATGGAGCAACGTATGTGGACACTTGAAATATAAAGAGAGGACAACAGAAGGAGAACGTGTCGGCTAAATGCCTTCTTCGGCAGACAGGACGAAAGACGAAACCATAAGAAATAGAAAAACAGTTTTTAACAATTATAAAAAAAGTAAGAGTCGCTGCTGTTTTAAGTCCACCATCTTGTCAGTGAGAAGTCAACAAAAATTAAGACTCTAATAGCATGAAACAAATCAATGGTCTTCTACACAGGGCGGGGGGTGGGGGTGTGAAGAGACAGCACGGATTTCACACGCATTTGGCAGGGCTTATGAAATTTTCTATTGAATTTTAATCTAAATTCCCTGTTATTGCAACACCTCTAGTTGTTTTTTTTTTTTTTTACATTTTAGAATATTTTAAGCCTCGCCAAAGTAGGAGTTCAATCCTTGATGACTCCTTTGTAGATATGTCACCTGGCTGATGCACCTACTTGGCTGATGCACCTACCTGGCTGGTGCACCTACCTGGCTGATGCACCTACCTGGCTGATGCACCTACCTGGTCTGAGTAGAAGGAAGTGGTGAAGCAGGCCAAAGCCGACAAGGGCTGTAACGTCACAGGGACGAATGGGTGGTCTGAGTGGAAGGAAGTGGTGAGGCAGGCCAAAGCCTACAAGGGCTGTAGCGTCACAGGGACGAATGGGTGGTCTGAGTGGAAGGAAGTGTTGAGGCACGCCAAAGCCTACAAGGGCTGTAGCGTCACAGGGACGAATGGGTGGTCTGAGTGGAGATCTGTTGGTGAAATAGTGAGCCCACCATTGAATTGTAAGATATGGGTCCTACATTATGTTTGATGTCATTCAATATGTTTGATGTCATTCAATATGTTTGATGTCATTCAATATGTTTGATGTCATTCAATATGTTTGATGTCATTCAATATGTTTGATGTCATTCAATGTTTGATGTCATTCAATATGTTTGATGTCATTCAATATGTTTGATGTCATTCAATATGTTTGATGTCAATCAATATGTTTGATGTCATTCAATATGTTTGATGTCATTCGATATGTTTGATGTCATTAAATATGTTTGATGTCATTCAATATATTTGATGTCATTCAATATGTTTGATGTCATTCAATATGTTTGATGGCATTCAATATGTTTGATGTCATTCAATGCAAATGTGTTATTGTCACCTTTACACCTGGGTTCGATCACGCAAAGTAGGTCATTCGTGTTGATAGCGGTGTTTGGATTTGTAAGGAGGAAGGGAGGTGCTGTGATACTGTACGAGTCTAGCTAGAGAATGTAGTCCTGCAAGAACACACGGCACCGGCGCTCCTGTACTTGTATTCTAATGAGAAATAAATTAAATACATATTTGAGTTAGAAAGAAGGGGGGGGGGATCTTTGTTGCGTTCCCACACTTCTGTCCACATGACTTGAACCATGGACTTGGGGCTTGAATACAACATGATATTGTTGAGAATTAAGTCAGACCAAAATCTGACTTTCCAGTCAAGACAAGAAGGGTGCCGAACCTTTTCGAAGCTCTTCAATAGCATCTAGATTTTAGAACATGTTCCGCACACAACCCTTCCGGATAAAAAGTATTGTTATAAAATGATAACTATTAAAATAATTTAGTTAAGATATTTCACTTTCTTTAATTAACTTGCTAGAAACAAACACACATATAAAGATTTCAGAAAATGAAAGATAAAAGAAATGAATATTTGATGAGGTGATATCAAACACACGTTATCAACAATAGTGGGAGATCAAATACACGATATCAACAACAGTGGGAGATCAAATACACGATATCAACAACAGTGGGAGATCAAATACACGATATCAATAACAGTGGGAGATCAAATACACGATATCAACAACAGGAGGAGATCAAATACACGATATCAACAACAGTGGGAGATCAAATACACGATATCAACAACAGTGGGAGATCAAATACACGATATTAAAAACAAGGGCATATGAAACACACAATATAAACAGCAAGGGCATATACAACATTCGATCAAAACGTCACGGTGGTCTTCAAATTCTTGTTCGAGCCATCAATGAATGTTCCACTCATGTTCATGGCCATGCCATCATTGCAAAGCTCATCATGGCACTGATCTGATGACCTCAACTTTCAGGTGGTCCTGTTCAACGCAAAGGGTGCTGACGAGGTGGAGGTCTACACACATAGTGGAATTTGCGAAGTTCCGCCCACCTTCTCGGTACGTTTGTTTTTCTGCAATTTTACCGAGTTCAGATTTATCGTTTTCAGATGTATGTACGCTTATGATACTTATAATACTTATAATACAAGCTGAAACTGTATAATGCAGGGGGTTGGGGGGGGGGTTGGGTGTGAGGGTTGCACGCAGTTGTCACTCTTAACAATAAACCACTACTTAACAATAAACCGCTACTTAACAATAAACCGCCACTTAACAATAAACCGCCACTTAACAATAAACCGCCACTTAACAATAAACCGCCACTTAACAATAAACCGCCACTTAACAATAAACCGCCACTTAACAAGAAACCACCACTTAACAATAAACCGCCACTTAACAATAAACCGCCACTTAACAATAAACCGCCACTTAACAATAAACCGCCACTTAACAATAAACCGCTACTTAACAATAAACCGCTACTTAACAATAAACCGCTACTTAACAATAAACCGCTACTTAACAATAAACCGCTACTTAACAATAAACCGCTACTTAACAATAAACCGCTACTTAACAATAAACCGCCACTTAACAATAAACCGCCACTTAACAATAAACCGCCACTTAACAATAAACCGCCACTTAACAATAAACCGCCACTTAACAATAAACCGCCACTTAACAATAAACCGCTACTTAACAATAAACCGCTACTTAACAATAAACCGCTACTTAACAATAAACCGCTACTTAACAATAAACCGCTACTTAACAATAAACCGCTACTTAACAATAAACCGCTACTTAACAATAAACCGCTACTTAACAATAAACCGCTACTTAACAATAAACCGCTACTTAACAATAAACCGCCACTTAACAATAAACCGCTACTTAACAATAAACCGCTACTTAACAATAAACCGCTACTTAACAATAAACCGCTACTTAACAATAAACCGCCACTTAACAATAAACCGCTACTTGTTTGCATCTTTGTCTAATAGTTCCATGTCTTCATTTGTGCACATATGGCAGCTAAAGAGCAAAGAAAACGGAAATTTCGGAGAAATTCAGCGGAAATTCCATGAAGGCCTCATTGTCTTGGATATTAAAGACTGTTTGAAATGAATTGTAAGTAACGTGCTATAGTTATTCTGAATTGACATATTTACATACTTTTACATAGTTGGCTGTAGCGTGACTAAAAAAAATAAGACAAAGGGGATCGTGGAAGAGAGGCGGGGGGGGGGGGACAAAGTCTTCAACAAATATAGCCCATTACTGAGGGTCGTAGCAAAGGGTCGGTAAACACTGCGAAAATAAATATGCTACATATCTATATTCACTGTGCTACATTCAGATTAATTGTACTACATTTTCTTCTCAGTTCCTGGTGAATTGGATCCAAAAGCAAAGGCGTTGATCACTGCTGCTACGATTTTATTTGTAAGTATCGCACTGAACTGAACATGTGGATTAATTCATACAACACACCCCCCTCACCTCCAATGAATTGTGCATTTGATAGAATTGGGGCAATTCATCCACTCGTTTCTGCCACATCGCCAATGGATTGCATTCATTGATACATTTCGGTTCTATCCAGGGGCGTCTATCGCACCTGAGTGGTATAAGCCAACCCCCCTCAATTAGAGAAAAGTGGTCCAAAAAGGGAGTGGGATTTTATCCCCTACCTAAACTCAGATTGGAAGCAGTTGCTTCCTCCCCATTCCCCACCTTCTGTAGCCGCCTCTGGTTCTATTTCTGGAGAAATTTGAATTTTAATAAGGATTTTTTATACTTTTCAATTTCATTCGAGAATAAATTAATGGAAATGTGTGACATTCAGTCTATGACGCCTATATTGTTTCCGTATGTACGGGCAGACAACAGACCATCGATAGGGGCTTACATCATGGTCGTTAAGGGGAGACAACAGATCATCGTTAGGGGCTTACATCATGGTCGTTAAGGGGAGACAAGTTGGGGGGAAAAAAGACAGTGGCCTAACTTTATATTTGAAAAGATCTGTCGACTTTTCTAAATGCACATGACAGTGATTTCTTTTTTCTAACTCTCTACCAGGATTTCCGCTACTTTTATTACCGCTCAAGGGGACACTACCATCATGGTCGCTACCATCACCATGGTCACAGATAGAGAAAACTACCCCTTCATCACACCATTAGATGATACCATCACCATCATGGGATACAAGATGGATATAACAGTAAAGACAAATAAAATGAGTCGTGTTATTTAATTTTCAGTTTTCAGCACGTTTGAAAAAAGATAACCACAACTAAATGGATTTAGGAAATTTCAATTATTTTAAAGCTCCACCTGTTTGGATTACTGATACATGTCTGATTAAATATGTGGCTCTGTTTTGTATGTTGATTAATGATCACCTGGCAAACGTTCAAAGATTTGGTTTTTTCCTCAATAAATATTCAGCCCGCTCATTGACAAAGGATTTTCAGTTTGTGATATTTAATATTCTTACACTCGCCTGCGATCAAACTGTTCGCATAAATCAGATGTCTACGGGCAGAGACACTATACCTTTAGCTATACCTATGGATCAGATTTCTACTAACAGAGACACTATACCTTTATTTATACCTATGTATCAAATTCCTACGACCAGAGACACTATACCCTTAGTGATACTCACGTATCACATGACTACAACCAGAGACACTATAACTTTAGTTATACCTATGGAATAACCGCTCTCAAACGCTTCCTATTTAGTAGAGGTACATCTACAACTATTTTGTACGTAGCTAATAGTTTGTTTTACGCCCACGCTCAGTTTACATCTGTCTTCTGATTTTGGTGGTCGAAGATTTTATTTTTCGACTAAATGGTTTATTTCTCAAAGTTAATCTCATCCGCAAAGAACATCTGCCTCATTTGGCTGGATATAGTCTACCTCAGCGGCTCTCAACCTTCCCAATGCCGCGATCATTTAATACATTTCCTCATGTTGTGTTGACCTCCAACCATAAAATACATTTTTGTTGCTACTTCATAAATATTTGTATTCCGATGGTCTTAGGCGACCCCTGTGTAAGGGTCGTTCGACCCCCCAAAGGGGTCGCAACACACATGTTGAGAACCGCTGGAGTCTACCTACATGCACATTGCTAGGAGTAGACTGACATATGCAAACCCGCGGTCTTGGTTGACTGGCAGACATTAACGTTGTATTACTAGGTGTAGGTTGACTGGCAGACATGAACATTGTATTACTAGGTCTTGGTTGACTAGCAGACATGAACATTGTATTACTAGGTCTTGGTTGACTGGCAGACATGAACATTGTATTACTAGGTCTTGGTTGACTGGCAGACATGAACATTGTATTACTAAGTCTTGGGTTTAAACTCCAGCGCCCCAACGGGCAGCGTGAAGACAGGACCGGCCTTATCAACTTTGGTGCCCCAGACAGCTCAAAATTATGGCGCTCTTTCCTCCTTCAAATTTTCAAGCTGATATTAACAGTTGATAATTTAAAAACGTGTTTCTGGAGAAGACTAACTTTAAAAAGTCCTAAAATGGCACAATGATTCAGCCAACTATATAAAAAATATAATTATTATTTAGATTTGATGTAGCAACATTGAAAAGTAATCTGTTAACAATTAAAATGTCTTTTTATTGAAAAGTCGCAACTCTAACTTTAATATATGAACGTTCAGTTGTAATTTCTTGCATCAGAGCGTGTATAAAATAGAGAGAGAGTGAGAGAGAGAGAGAGAGCAAGAGAGTGAGTGAGATGTAGATAGATAGATAGAGAGAGAGTGTGTGTGTGTGTGTGTGAGAGAGAGAGAGAGAGAGGCGCCTGGAGACCCTTAGGTGCCCGGAGATCCTGATGTGCCCGGAGACCCTGAGGTGCCCGGAGACACTGAGGTGCCTGGAGACCCTTAGGTGCCCGGAGACCCTGATGTGCTCGGAGACCCTGATGTGCTCGCAGACCCTGAGGTGCTCGGAGACCCTGATGTGCCCGGAGGCCCTGATGTGCTCGGAGACCCTGAGATACTTGATATTTATGAGCTGAAAATTGTATAATGCAATAAAAACATTTCCATGTGTTTGGATCAATAAAACAATCTTATCTTATCTTTAAAAAACTACTTAAGATGATCAGTAATTAACAGGGAATCGCCTATCATAAACACATATTAAAATCTACTAGACACAATAAGGTTATAAAATGCGTTTTACAGACGAAGCGGCAGGTGAAATAACGATACACTAATGTTGCTTGCTACAAGTCGTTTCTAACAATTCAAAGTTAGCGGGTCTCATCAGACCTGCCTGATTCAGGACACACCAGGGAACAAGGGTATCACCGGAACGCGATGCTATGATACAGCACATAAGCTTCCTGCTACAACTAAGTCTCACTGGATGTGTTTATGATAGTGTTAAGGCTGGTGTCTAGCCACAGCTATCAAAATGACACTCGCAGCGTGATACCTTATTACTATCAAGTGGAACCTTGCCACATATAACTTTAAAGATCGAAAAATCAGACCATAATAACGATTTCTCCGCTTATAAAACTAGCAAGTTCTCAAATGTCAAGTTCTAAGTTTTAACGTTCTGTACAACAAGAACGTAAAGAATGAACTATTTTTAACAGTCTGTAACTGATTTTAGAAATACTAACTTTACAAATTCATTTGTGCATGCAACGGTAAACAATTAGATTAAAAATTAATTTCAAGACATCATTTTTTGTCATAGTTGCATGAAACTATAACAAAATTCTCGGAAGCTGGTTTTTAAAACTAATTAACAAGCGAGTCATTGTTTTCATTATTCCTCGTATGGCCAATGACTAATGACAATTGATCCCAGAAATTTTGAATAATTTCTTCAGAAGCTCCTTGGTCGTGTGGATACTCTGTGAAGTCATTTCTCTTCATGGCTACAAGAAAGTCACATGACATAGTTTCATTGGGTGTCGGCTGGTAAATACAAAGATGCAAAGCTAAACGTTTCTTGAAGATTTCTTCCATGACCGCCATCTTGACCCCATACTCGGAGAAATCCCCTTCGTAAAACTCCGGTGTGACCACGGGAACTGTCTTGTGACTATTGTTGACTGCACTCACGATACCGGTCACGATAGGTGACCCTGGCATAAAGTTACGATCTTCAAAACACAAGTTATGTCCCCTTTTTTCTTCTAGTTCTCTTACACAGTCACGAATGACGAATTTCCGGGTCTCTTCTGTGTAGAGTAGGTAGGCATCAAATTTAAACCCATTATCTAATGTTGCTTTAGGTTTAAACCCATCAAGTTTTGCCATAAGATTGTATCGAATATACCTAAGTCTCCAACGGAAACGATACAACAACGCAAATCCAACAATGACACCAATTACAGCCATGGATGCCACACTTATTACAATAATAATGGATTTTGTTGCACACCATCTCTGGAGAGTTCGAAGTCTCACGGTCATATTTCCGATGCGGTCCTCTGTTCCGTCATCAAAACGACACCTCAAAATGTCTTTATTGATGAAGACAACTTTGGTTCCCTCCATCCAGTGAAGAACATCCAGCATGTTGCACGTGCAAGGCAGTGAATTATTGGTCAGATCGATATACAATGGATGGAGGAGGGCGATTCTGTCCAAATCATCACGTACCTCTTTGGAAATCCAAATGATTGCATTGTCGCTCAGGTCAATATATTTCAGATCATTCTGATTCGAAAACCTTGTATTTATCAACTGTAAACTATTGTTAGACAATCTCAACCACTGAAGTTTTACAAGACCTTGAAAGAAATGTTTCGGTAACACGGATATGAAATTCATTCTTATGTCCAAATGAAGTAATTTTTCCAATCTATCAAATATTGTTCCATTGGCGTCCAGGGCAAACGAAGGTCCCAGAATATTGTCATGGATGTCAAGCTTTTCTAGTAAGTTATTTTTAGGGAAAAATCCTATATTGATCTGTTTTATGTAGTTCGAGCCCATTAGGGCTTTTTTAATACTTTTTGGTAATGGGAACTTTCCAATATAGACAGTTGAGAAAAATGAGTTGTAAATATCCAAATAAGAAAGACAGAGTTTTAGTTGTTGATATTGTAAGATTATGCTTGCACCAAAGCCATTGAAATAACTTGCTTTGATTATTTTCAATCTTGGTCGAGACGCATTGTGGTTTGTTGTTTCATCAAGTCCCATCGGCGAGTTCGCGTCACAATCTCTGTCATGCGATATATCTCTGTTACGTGATAAATCAATGTTATCTTCCGAGTTAGACATTTGTGGTGTATAAATACCCTCAAACAGTTCATTAACATTTTGACTAGTTTGTTTACTATTTTCTAAGGGAAATCGATCAATTTTTCGACAACTCCCCGTGCCCTTGTCCAGCTTCTCTTTCACCTTTGGACACTCATAGCTTTTCATTTGTTTTCTGGTTTTCATATTTTGGTTGGAAATGTCTAGCATTGACAGATTATACAACACTGTGAAATTGGACAATGAGTAATGGTACGAGGTCAAGCTGTTATCCCTGAGAATTAGTTTATTGATTGACTTTGGTAACAGATCGATGAAATCGCTCGAGATATAGATGAGAAAATTATCAGAGAGATCAAGGACTTCCAGAGTTAGATTTGATAAAAATTTGGCATGGTCTTCTCTCAAAGTCTTGCACACAAATGTATTGTTGTACAAATGAACCAATCTTAATACTGTCAATGACGAGTTCTGCAAGCCGATCAACACTTGAAGAGCTTCATATAAATCATAATTAGGCAAAGACTGGAGTGTCAGAGTTTGTAGATTCACTTTAGAGAACGCTGCTGGGTTTATATAACTTAAGGAGTTACATTCCATGAGATCGAGCCTCTTCAAAAAAGGAACATTCTCAAAGAAAGAAACAGCAATATGTTGTAGTTTGCAAAATTGGTTGCTTCCTATCTCGAGATGTTGTAAGTTTTTTAATGTTAGCCATTCCGGGCCAAACTCAGTATTTAATCCATCGACGCTTAATCTCTGTAAGTGTGGCATCTGAACGAACGTTGTATTGGGATACACCGAGTCTCGTCTTCCTGCAACGCCGTGTATAAAAAGTTCGGTTAAACTGTTCAGCGGGCTAAACAACAGCGGGTGAAGTTTTTGTGTACTATATCCCAAGGCAACATTGCAGCTGATATCTAGAGATATTAGATTGTTGAAATATTGAAACGCGCCAATGTCAATCTCCTTTATCACATTTGCTGAAAGGTCCAAATGAAGCAAATTCCTAAGACCGAAGAATGTCAAGTTGGTGATTTCTTTCAATAAATTCCCCCGTAGAGTTAAATTCCTAAGAAGTGGGAAGTGTATAAAACTGGCGTTATCTATAGACTGAATTTGATTGTTGCTTAAATCTAAGATTTCTATGTTCAACATCCTATCACTAGACTCTAACGAGATTGTTTCGACTCTCTTCAAATGCGCGCCACATGATATCTTAAAATGGTTTAACAAAGGATAGTATTGTAAATTTGAAAAACTGAGGTGTGTGATATTATTGCCTGACATGTCGAGTGACCAAATTAGTTGTGGAAGATCACTCGGAATCTCCTCTGTTTCTTTGTCAGTGCAGTCAGCTGTCAATCGTTTATTCAAATTTAACGAACAGACACAATGCCCGCATCGATAACTGTTAACATAATCGTCAGGGCCATTTCTTAGAAATGCAGGTGCGGGTATTTCCGAAAAGTTCATATTATCTAACCCCGTATCATTTCTTTCATTAGTGAACACATTGACATCATTGTTTCCGTTCAAAAGCGTGTATTTGTTTTCCGGTGTCTCTTTCTGTACAACGTTGAAGTTCAACTGTTGAGTATGGATTTCTTTGATCGGTGTCGGTTCTGGATTAATTTGAACATGAACATTTTTGTCTTTAAAGGCTTTTGGAGACTCGTCATCTTGTGCAATTATTCGTTCATCAATATACCTCTTTACATTTATTGGACCGACTTTCGCCGCTTGTTTGTATTTGGGTTGCCTTCCGTGTACAGTGTCACTCTCTTTAGGGCTGTATTTATACGCATCTGTTGTCGTGTCCGTTACTGATAATTTATCAGCCGAATAAAGTTGGGATGTTTCTGTGGCAGGGTCGATGACCGCTGTTGTTCTTCTGAAACCTGTCACTGTCAGGATGCTTCTGTCAGTAGCACTGGTCGTTCCTTCACTACCGATGACTTCTAGCATAAAACAAAAAAGAAAAACTCCGCTCTGCAAGCGTGTCCACCTCAACATCCTAAAGAAATAAAGAGTTGATTGTAACAGATACTATATAAGTATAAGCATACCATGAAAATACAAACAAATAATGTCGAATATATCCCTATTCTACACATTAATGAGATTTACTAAAAAATAAACATATATGGGATTATTAAACCTATATATTATTATATATTTTCGATTTAATTTTTTTTTAAAAAACATTTCGTTTGATATTTTCTGTAATGACAGAAGTTCACTTTCCACCACATATATCAACGAGTTAAGATTTCATTAAGATCATGTAAATTGGAATATTTCTAAGTAACGCACTTTATAAGTATTCCATTTAGTGCCCCCCCCCCCCCCCCAGATTCGCAACATTAGACCCAAGATTTACTGCACCAACAACTTCAGAAAAAACAAAAGAAAACATCTAGGAATCTCATTGAACGCAATTATCGGAAATTTTATTTCTTGAAATCAGTGGCATCTGGTAGCGTTAAGAATGATTTTTGGGGTATGTGGATGAAAATTTGATAGAATGTGTTGTCATCGGCAACGAATCTATGAGCCAAGTTTCAGCTCGATAGATTGGCGGTAAGTGGGTCATTTAGCCTTCCGAAAGATTTTTTCACAAACCCAGAAAGAAACACACGAGCAAAAGCGAAGTTGATATAAAGGAATTAAATGGCACAATATTCTTTATATATAAGGAAATGTCCGCTGAACGATTATTCGAAAATACAGCTTGTAATCGATGGTACCAGAGAGACGCTGTTAGTTCTGATTATAATATTTGATATTTTATATAGTTCTCAGCATAAGGGGAAAGGTGGAATTTCGCAACAAAGGGCGGCAATTTTATTAATAAGTATATTTTCCCAGAAGAACCTGAATCGTGAGTCTTGAGTTATGAGATTAAAAAAATTAAAAATATATTTTAAAATGTTTCATTTTTAACAAATAAAAACCTAACTCTATTCTTTTTTTTTGTGGAAATAATAGACACCATTACAAAATTCGAAAAATTCAGTTTTATGCATACCTGCACGTTCAATAATGCTGCAGCTAGTATGTAAACTAAAATATATCATTCAAACACTGGGCTGTTTTAATGAAGACGACCGGTCGCATTCGTTGACCAAAGTAAGTATTCATTTGAGTTAAGGAAGACTTATCTATGGGTTATAGGGCCAAAGTATTGTCCGGATACTTAGTGTAGCTACTGACTCACATCTCAAGATATTGGTTTCCTGTGATGCATCCTGGGTTTTTTGTCTTTAAATGATCAATTCGTGAGTTTTGTCCGTGAATAATTTTGTCTTCTTTGTTCCCCTTGAGAGGTTTTTGCTTCCCGGTAGCTCATGCAGGCTGAACGATAGCTTGATGTTATCCTTTCTTTCAACTCCAACAATATTTCATTGTGTTCGTTTATAGTCGCCCCTAGATATTTGAAGGTGGCCACTCTCTAAAATTTGTGGTTGTTTATATTGATGTTGTCATCAGCGTGGGTGTTTCGAGACCTTAACATATATTTTGTCTTCGCTGAATGTCTCAAAAACAAAGGAAATTGTTGTTGATTTCAGGAGAGGGAAACACCAGATTACAGATCTCAACATAAAACATCAAGGTGTAGAGAAAGTAGAGGCATATAAGGTGTCACCATTAATAATAATCTCAGATGGCATGAGCACGGCCAAATGCTGTAAAAGAAATTTAACCAAAGACTGTTCTACCTCAAAAGATGTACAATTCGACGGGAAAAAAACCAAGTCGTTAACAGATTTACAAGTGCATTTGAAAGCCTACTTAATTTCAGTATTACACGCTGGTGTGGGAATTCATCGTATGATGTCAAACTTTGAATAAACAGGCTAATCAAGAACGCTAGGAACATAATACAAACTAAATATTGTATGGATCAATAAATAATCTTATCTTATCATTTACATCAAGACGAGCTTTGACCGAGGTATTTTCAAGTTTCCTGAATGCTTTAATTATGTCATATCTGTTTCTACCCAGGAGCGCTATACCATCTGCGTATGCCAGCTACTGCAATGGCTGGCTATATCAAGTTCCTGAGGGTTGTTTTACTGAAATACCCCTCTGGAAGTGGCTTGTTATGGTGTAAAAGTATCAGAAGCAATATTCCAGGCCCGTCTCAGCAGCTTCGGTGCCCCAGGCCTAGGGGCAAAGTAATGCTCTGCGACCACCTATTCCTATCTAACTTCAAGTAGTGCTCTGCGACCACCTATTCCTATCTAACTTCAAGTAGTGTTATGCGACCAACTATTCCTGTCTAACCCATTCAAGAGTGCGCTGGATGGCCGAGCTGTATAAACTGTGTCTATCCTAAGCTTCTGAACTGTACTGGGCATCCATCAGCGCCAAAATGGGCCATAATGTCACCCCGGACCAGCTCGGACTCCATCACCCCACCACGGAACAGAGTAGTAAATAACAGGGAAACCTAGGTAAGAAGATTTCGATCGGGGACGGACAGGTAAAAAAAACCCGAACAAAGGCCATATTTCTGGACCTAAAAAAAAAAGCCATATTTCTGGGCCTAGCAAGAAAGCCGTATTTCTGGAAACCCGGAAGTATGGCTACCCTGCTTAAGACGACATTGTTCGTAACTGAACGTAAAATCCAATCGCAAACGTGCGGGCGTGATAAAAGAGAAGACTATCTGCGTGGGTCAATGGGTCTTTACAAAATGTCATGAATACAATCGCAGGATTATTGGCCACATACAGTATTGACATGTAAATGTTCTGGGAAATTTACAGTGAAATGAGAAACGTCCGTCAACCCGAACCGCTACAGAACATCAGTGAAATCATATACTGGCCCCTTTCAGTTAGTTTTCTGATCAGATCATTTATTTTTTATTATGAAATGTTCATATTTGTACGATCATAAAAGCTTTATTTTTTTATAAACTGACCTTTCCATTGAATGTTCCTCAAGAACATTTGGATACCGGGGATATTTAGATCTTTTGTGTCACAAAACTGGTCACAAATAAAGGTGCTTCTGTCAAACAGCTCTCGGGAGGGGGGTGGTGCTCCCTGTAGGAAGTCAATCCATGGAGAACAATGTTTACAACAAGTAACGAATTATATTTATTTTTTTTTAAAAATCACTTCATTACTTAATTGGCAATTTTATAAACAAAATTAAAAAATAGCAACTTGTGCCGTTCATCGATTACAGCTAGTGGAACCAATACTGTATCGCTACGCTCGATACATTTGAGGAACCGTGTATTTAAGGCTAATCTCGTTATAGATTTGCAGTGTTCGTTTATAAATAACGCATTTTTTAAGTTACGATCTTCGAAACACAAGTAATGCCCCTTTTTCTATCAAGAAAGTCACATAACATAGTTTCGCTGGGTGTCGGCTGGTAAATACAAAGATGCAAAGCTAAATGTTTCTTGAAGATTTGTTCCATGACCGCCATCTTGACCCAATACTCGGAGAAATACCCTTCGTAAAACTCAGGTGTGACCACGGGAACTGTCTTGTGACTATTGTTGACTGCACTCACGATACCGGTCACGATAGGTGACCCTGGCATAAAGTTACGATCTTCAAAACACAAGTTATGTCCCCTTTTTTCTTCTAGTTCTCTTACACAGTCACGAATGACGAATTTCCGGGTCTCTTCTGTGTAGCGTAGGTAGGCATCAAATTTAAACCCATTATCTAATGTTGCTTTAGGTTTAAACCCATCAAGTTTTGCCATAAGATTGTATCGAATATACCTAAGTCTCCAACGGAAACGATACAATAACGCAAATCCAACAAGGACACCAATTACAGCCATGGATGCCACACTTATTACAATAATAATGGATTTTGTTGCACACCATCTCTGGAGAGTTTGAAGTCTCGCGATAATAGTACCGATGCGGTCCTCTGTTCCGTCATCAAAACGACACTTCAAAATGTCTTTATTGATGAAAACAACTTTGGTTCCCTCCATCCAGAGAAGAACATCCAGCATGTTGCACGTGCAAGGCAGTGAATTTTTGGTCAGATTGATATACAATGGAAGGAGGAGGGCAATTCTATCCAAATCATCACATACCTCTTTGGAAATCCAAGTGCTCGAGTTGTCTCATAAATCCATTAGGTCTAAATCTTTTAAGTCTACTAACCTTGTATTGAGGACCTGCAGACTGCTATCGGATAATTTTAATACCTGAAGCTTTTTTAGACCCATAAAGAAATGCTTGGGTAATTCTGATATTAAATTCATTTTGAGGTCCAAATTGATTACTTTACGTCGTCTTTCAAATGTAGTTCCATTGTTATCCAAAGCAAAGAAAGGCCCAAGAATATTGTCATGGATATCCAGATGCAGCAAGGAATTATTTCTTGGAAAAAATCCCTTATTTAACTGCTTAATGTAGTTACCGCCCATCTTTGCTTTTGTAATACTCAGCAGCAAAGCTAATGTTCCGATCACACTAGTTTTAAAGTATGTCTTATATAATATATTACGCTTCTGGTGTGACTCGTGGACTGCTTCCATTTCCGGCTGCCTCCTAAAAGTCGTGGCTGCTTCCTAATGACCGAATTTGGTATTTAGAGTATATTACAAATAATTCTATATGTTTGAAAGAAAGTATGGGTTAATAATGAGTTCAATAGCGCGCAAAATATAATTCCCGAAAACTACGCTAAATGATTTTTTTAAAATAACGAAACTGCGTTGGGCGTGTAATGTAATAGTTTCTTTTCGGAAAATGAAACCGTCTCATTTTAAGTATGGTGGATAAAATATTTGGTTTAAAAGTGGTTGGGGCATCAGAATATTTAATATAGTTCATGGGCTTGAAATAAAAAGTGGGCAGTGACGTATCTTGGGGGAATAGGTGTAGCGAAAATTGGGGTTCTTAAATGTGCGTTATAACTTGAGTTCATGTTTCGTCAAATAACCTGAGTAGATGGGAAGTTCACGCATTGCAGCTGCCAAAGTTTTGCGGCTATATCTAGTGTGTTATATATTTGATGTGACTGAGACAGCTAGTCCTTTTACCAACACGTCAAATATATTTTTACCAAAGTGTATGAAATGAGATGCTTCAATATTACCCAATTATTATGGAATAATGTTTCTGCTATTCGTCTAAGCTGTGGTCACTACATTGACTTTGCTACCATTCATTAATCTCACCCTTATCGTCAGCCCTATTCTGGGAACCATCATCCAATCTATCACCGTCGCCAGTGTCCGATCCATGACATAAAAGTGATGTGAATGCGCCTTTCGACAATGAATTTCTTGTCATTTGTCCTTCTCGACGTTGCCAATAATTCAATAAGACAATAATTCTTTGTCGACTTTGGAACGGAAGACATGTTTTGTGAAGACACATCCAGAGATGAAAGCTCTGTAAGTGCACTAAACGTGGCCAACGGCAGATACTCTCTGGTCAGTCTGTTGTGGCTTAGATTAGATGTGTAAGTATTTTGGGCGTGATCTCTTTAATTCTCCTAGATTTTTAGGGCCCTCGATCTTTCTGGCTCATCCTTAGGATGCTCCGCGCTAGAAGCATAAACTTGTTGATGCCTCTCTTGTATTTGATTCAAGAACTCAATGGCGGCACACATCATTTAGTAATACAAGCTGTAGTCAACCTTTGACAGGACATCAGCCAGGAGAAACGGAGCCATATGTACACTTAAAGCCAATGCTCACTAAGTCGTCTGATATAAGAAACAAACCACCAACAATCAGATATTCAGCAACTAAACCTTTTCAAGATTTAAACAGACACAACATTTATGAAACAACGAAATGCCTTAAAATCGAATATTCATTTTTCAAAAGCCAACTTGGTGAAATCAGTTGCCAGGTTTGGCGGTGGTAAGTGTGGATGGGCTGGCCCCGGGATTCGGGCAGGAACGTAAGACCATCAAACATCTGGCACATCTTGAAGTTGGAGCTACAAGGAATGCCACACAAACACCAACAGCCGGGACCTTTTTTATGAACTTCGCTTTCCTGAAAATATTTTTTTTTACCACCGGGTGAGGTTTTACGTTCTGTGGAGCCGGATGCCTTCTTCAAAGTAACTTTAATGTCCCTTGCAATGGTTGCCTTACCCGGCTAGGATTTACACACAGCGCTCAAAAACGTAGAGGGTTTACAGAACTCTTCACTGAAAACTTATTCATTTTTATGTTAAAATATGTTTCCTTTATGACATTGATGAGAGAAGACGGCTTCACATTATGACTAGGGTTTTGAACCATTATTTTTAGAACCTTTTGTTACAATTGAAAATATCAAGTTAGGGCATTGATTTAACTGTTGTATCTTCTGGTTAATGTGTCATTTATGTCATTTATTATTTCATTTAACTTTATTTATAAAAAATAATAATAATAACACAAGAACAGCATTTTATGAAATGTTAAAACTTAGCAAATATACTTTTAAAAATTCTATATTAATTTGTTTATCCTAACAATGGGAACTACCAAGATCGATAAAACAGACACATCGATGCTGCCAACTTAGCATTTACCTGGCAATATGTCATTCACGACAGTACAACAAAAGTATCACTGGAGTTTTCAGACAAGCTCTCTCTTCAATGTCAGAAACTGAACTGAGAAAATTCATGTTGGTTTATTGACGTGACTTTATTACTAATCAAGGAAATACATCATTTTATTACCTCGACATCTTTAAAATACAACGTTGTAATCAATCTGCTTGGGGTTTTGCTATTTTCTTTTCTTTTTTTTTTCTTTTTATTGCCAGTTAAGGTTACTTTGAATTTCAATGTGGAAGATTAAGATATCTGCATAGATCAGGAGTCTCGGATTTCCTACCGGTAGTTTAATGATATCATTGAGATTATAAATACATCGACGCTCATGAAATTATTATGATTAACTGGAGAGGATAAAATCCTAGTTCTTCTGTCCGTGGTAATAACGCGATGTGTTCTATGCACTAGGGTTCCAAGAAGAAAATGAAGACCCTAGTGCTAAAAGTACTTAAGTCACATTTTTGTCAAAATCAATCTTAATTGTTACCTTTTCTTATCAGGTTTTGCCAAGTGAACTGTAGATATATGAACACATTAAATTGTGCCTAAGTCCCTTAATTTAACAAGACAAAGTATGAAAATGTTCACATTTTATAGACAAAAAGAATTTTTGAACATGCTTATCTCAAAATGTGTATTTTGTGACTTAAGTGTTTTTAGCACTAAGGTCTTCAAATGTTTAATGCGATGTGTTCTATGGACTAGGGTACCAAGAAGAAAATGTTTAATGCGATGTGTTCTATGGATTAGGGTACCAAGAAGAAAATGTTTAATGCGATGTGTTCTATGGACTAGGGTACCAAGAAGAAAATGGATAGCCTCAAATTTTTTATTCCATCATTTCCGCCCCTCGGGATTTAATTGTACGATGAAAGATTAACTTTCTATACCGCTGTGAATAGACATCTTTCAACGGGAATTTCGTTTGATCTTTTTATAAATATTTTATTGTTATGGATCCATTAAGCTCACGGTCACGAGAGCGTTAAAGGTGATTGACCTCCTTCAGTAAGTTAGTTTAAACATCTGGCGGAAATGTGTCAACTATTAATAACAGGTAAGTACACATCTCAAAGGCTCGTTATCTCTTGGCTCAAAAAAATCAAAATTTCTTTACTCAAAATGTCCATATCCGTTTGCTTAAATGGCTCTTATCTTTCTTCTCTAATGCTACCATTTAACAAATTACCAGGAAGAAGTATGTTCAAGATCCTGATAATATGAATTCCTTTTTTTTTCCTTCGAGAGATTTTGGACGCCGTAAAAAAATATTTTGATTCATTTATTAGCCATTGGATTTGGTAGCAAAGACCTGGATTTGAGATCCATTGTCCTTTACGAGTCAGTGTTGAGTACACTGCGACATGTGTTCTAAGCCTTTACACGTGTGGCCCTGTAGGTACCATTAGACATGTGTTCTCAACCTTTACACGTGTGGCCCTGTAGGTAGCATTGGACATGTGTTCTCAGTTTTTTAAGGTGGATATACTTTCTCATTATCACAAGTTCTTATTTTGATCAGGTACACAATAAAATATTGTAACGGTTCTGACTGTGCTAGAGTTATCTACCTTTGCCGGTCTAAATCAGTTTTCTCAAAGCGTGTGGTACCGCCAAGCAGGGGGGCTGTGGGACAACCCAGGGGCGGTGAACTACCTGTGCCATTTTAGGGCACGCTTGAACTCTCAAAGGGGGCGCTGGATAATTATAAAGGAAACATTTGTTTAACTCAGATTATATTTTTCAAAGAAAGAAATACAGCGGTGATTATTTGCGTCAAATAAGAGTCGAGAAATTACAACTTGTTATGTGTTTTCTTCACACAACAAAGAGAGATCAACGCCCACGCAGTTTACATTACAAAAGAAACGAATACCGTCAATTATGTTTTTCAGGCATCCAGTTGTAACGACTTTACTTGCCTGCATCATGCAGAGGAGGCATTTCTGGAGTGTTTGGCGCCCGGCGACAAAATTCATTTTAAAGCGCCTCCCTTTCTTTTTTTCAACCCCCAAACTCATTATTTTCATCAATAAAATAATAGCAAAGCATAGTTTGGCGCCCCTAACTAGTCTGGCGCCAAGGGACATCTGCCCTCCCTGTCCCCTTTATATACGCCTCTAGGCATTATCATAACAATTCATATTTTTAAATGCAAATCTGGCAAATAACAAAATAATAGGCTAAAAGATCATCTTACCAACTATTATTTATGTTCTAATTTCATGGACACCGTGGTGAGAATACTGCCGACTAGTTCTAGAGATATGATAGACCCTTTCTGACGCTCTGTGTTGAGAATATTGCTAACTAGTTCTAGAGATATGATAGACCATTTCCGACGCTCTATGTTGAGAAGCATGCAGATATGGCTGCTACATCCTGACACTCGTTGGCATAAGTGCTTTTCTTGGATGTTAGTCCAACGCCATCACACACGACACTGCTTATTTATCAGAAATATTTGTTAAATTACATCAAAATGAATTAGCACTAGACTGCGATGAATCTTTTTTTTTAATATGAAAAGCTGTCTTCCTTTCTTTGGATTAAAACTAACTCTATACTCTCTATTCTAATTTCTTAGCTAGTCCAAGCTTTGGGGGGGGGGGGGGGGGGGGGGAATGTGAGATGACAGATACTTGCTTGCTATTGCTAGTACTTTGCGGCCATTTGGTTATTCTACACATCTGAGAGAAGAGAATTTTTCTTTGAGATTTGGCCACAGTAAACAATGTTTAATCATAATCTGCGTTGAAGATGGTTAACAAATCTCTACGTTGAAGATGGTTAACAAATGTCTGCGTTGAAGATGGTTAACAAATCTCTACGTTGAAGATGGTTAACAAATGTCTGCGTTGAAGATGGTTAACAAATATCTGAATTTAAAGATGGTTAACAAATGTCTACGTTGAAGATGGTTTTCAAATGTCTACGTTGAAGATGGTTAACAAATGTCTGCGTTGAAGATGGTTAACAAATATCTGAATTTAAAGATGGTTAACAAATGTCTACGTTGAAGATGGTTTTCAAATGTCTACCTTGAAGATGGTTAACAAATCTCTACGTTGAAGATGGTTAACAAATGTCTGCGTTGAAGATGGTTAACAAATCTCTACGTTGAAGATGGTTAACAAATTTCTGCGTTGAAGATGGTTAACAAATGTCTGCGTTGTATGCTCACCATTGTATCTGAACGAAGGTGTTTTTCCTAACATGACCATATTCAATAAAGGCAATTAACAACTTTACTTTGTCCATTCATCCATCGCATTAAGAATAGTTTCTAGTGTCAAAACGTTACACATCTAAAATGTTGCTAAATAATTATCAATCTTTTATTTCTTCTTTTTTAAAAAAAATAAGGTATCGCTTGGTCCATTCAATTACTATTTATATTATATATCAAGTGTATTTTAATTAAACGGACAAACATGCACACTTAAAGTAAAACGGTGTTATAAACTGTGATACTGGTGCTGGGTGGCCGCGTGGTTTAAACAGAGCACATCTCAATTTGATGGTCTGGAGTTCAATCCCCACCAAAGCCCAGTCAAGCAAGCATCTCCAGCACCCCGGGTGGACGGCAACCCTTCTAAGAGAAGGAAACTCTGAATTCAAACTCGGAGTTGGAGTTGGAATTGGTAATAATACATTCCGACAAATCCTGCGACGCCACTGGTGCCAAGCTGTATCATCCACATGATGTCCCCTTGGTTCCAGTCTACAATCCTAGAAGAAGAATCCTAGGCCTTGTGGATTTCCTCCTGCGAGATCTACACCATAATCACCATGGTCCCAAGGGGGTGGTGGCCGGAGAAACCTTGAGTAACTTTAAATCCTAAATCCTGCAAGGGTACGCAATCCTGAGTTTTATTTTGTTTAATGCTTCATAATCCCGAGAGCTCTTCTTAGAATAGACAAAAATATTTCGCCTACAAATAGATACAAATAGTCTGTAAGGATTCATAAAGTATTTATGTAGTTATTTATACAAATGTATCTTCGTCTTTAACCTAGGAGTCTGAGAATCAGGGGTGGTGTACCGTGGCCGCCTTTTATAATATAGAAATGGAATTCTCTGCCACTACACATCCCAATACATCGACCATCACAGCCTTCACAACACATCTCTTTAAATGCTACTACCCCGACTGATTCCCCCTCCCCTCTGACCGATAAACGATGCTGCTGTGTGCCGTCCATGGCTTGACATTTAAAAAGTTATGGAATGGTTGGGCGAATACACATTTGTTTTGTTTTATTTAATTAATGTATGGTTATTTTTACGTTCATGATTATGTTTGTTGAATTGTATGTACAGCGTGGTGAGCCCAGCCCTAGGTTGGGGTAATAATAATATATATTTGTTTTTGTTTTGTTGTTTTGCAACTGTTCTTTATTTACATAAAAGTATTTTATGTTAATGTTACGATTATGTCTCTTTTGCCAATATTTTATTTACAGCGCGTTGAGCCCAGTCCTAGGCTGGGGTACCGCGCTGTGAAAGACCTCTAATAATAATAATAATGTATCAACATTAACTCCCTTGAAATGACTGTATGTGTGATTTACTCCGCTGAAAAGTTTGTATGTGTCACCATACTCTCTTATCTTAGAGTGTGTTTTTGTTACATTAGCCTCGAAAAGGATTACCAAAACAAAAACTTTGAAAAACTTCCTGGTTAAGGGGGACAATTATTACAAGAAATGGGTGACAAATTAAGACAAACGAGTAAAAGGAGATAATCAAATTCTTATCAAATAAAGCAGGGGTGGGGAAACTACGGCCCGCGAGTCACATGGGGCCCGACAACTGATGTTATGCGGCCCATGATGGCATTTAGAAATTTAAATAATTACCTTCGTTTTTTAAGTTATCTTGTTGATATTTACAGAATTCCATGTACCGTTATGATGGTTTTACCATTTTTAATAAAATTTCTTTCCAATTTTCTATTTTTGTAAACAGTCCTTGACCTTCGTAATGTAATGCTAATATGGCAAAATATATATGCGGCCCTCCAATAGCTTTTCATTTGCCAATGTGGTCCTACGCACACAAAGTTTGCCCACCCCTGAAATAAAGCAAAATGGGAAATGGGAGATTATCGGCTATGACTTAATGTAGTGCATGGCTAAACAGATGTCCCCCATAATTGAATGGTGTCACGCCACTGTTGCCCATCATTCGTCACAAATAAATCATAACAGTTTGACTGCGACAGCGTAGAGAGGAATACAAATTCATTAAATACCACAAACATGAAATACGATGCGAATAGAATAGTTTCTATCTATCTGAACTCCACCTCTGACTAAGAGACCCCTATTTCTATGGACATAGGATGTTTAGTTTCAACTCCACCTCTGACAGAACGACCTCTAACTCTATGGACATAGGATGTTTAATTTTAAAAGTTTTGGGTTTTAAAGGGAAGTATTACGGTCATGAATCGAACCAAAAAACATCACAAATAAGTATTGTCTCTGAATGACGTCATTTGCCATTTTTTTCCATTAACACACCCCTAGGTTTTTGATGCTAGGTTTCTGATGCTAGGTTTGTGATGCTAGGTTTTTTTATGCTAGGTTTGAGATGCTAGGTTTGTAATGCTGATTGACGAATAGTGCATACCAGGGTATGGGATTTATTCTCTCGAATATAACATCATTGTAAATAGATTTGGTTTTTACCCAACCATGATGTTATTAAGTGCTCATTGTCTTCAGTTCACAGCGCCATTATCACTAACAAGAGGGTGTCACTAGCTAGACTGAAGTAACATAGACAGGAAACTAATTCCACTGTGCATTTTTCTTCCGTGCGAGCGGAAATGAGCTATCTGCTTTAATGTAATCAAAATATCTTTCGTAATCAACAAGGAACATTTACAGTCAAGCACGTAGCACGAACGTAGCATTGATGGTGTTAGGATATAAATGGTCGGTTTTTCCTCTGTTGATTATAGCGCGACCTTCAACTTGAGACTGAAGCTACGGAAACTGGCCTTCGGAGAAGGGTTAAGGTTGGGCGTTAGGGGCAAGGTCAAAGTCTGGTGTTAGGAGTAAGGTCAAAGTCTGGTGTTTGGAGTAAGGTCAAAGTCTTACGTCAGGAGTAAGGTCAAAGTCTTACGTCATGAGTAAGGTCGTAATCGGGAGAAAAGACTTTGGGTTACACATAGGAAGTAACCAGTAACATTAAAAAATCATGTTTTGAAATAAGTGACCGTGCGAGTTGCATTGTTTGTAACCCCTGAACTCAAATATCATGTCATTCTCACTTCTTAAACATACGTAGCCATGAGAACCAGAACATTTCATTCCCTTTTATAAAGGCAAAGTTTGTTCATCGAACATTTGAGAACCACATCATCAGTCAAATTCATACAACTTAGATTCCCGATTGAATGTTGACTGACATAATGTTGGCTTGATGTAAACACAGCAAGTCTAATGGTGAAGGTCAAGGTCAACGTAAGAGTCGAAATGAAATGTCAAGTTAAATACAGGGGTTTAATAACAAGGTCTTTAAAAAAAAAAAAGCGATATCTTTATATCAGCGATGCTCAAACTGTGGCACATGACATTTTTTCCGGTTAATGGACAAAGGTTAAAAGCAAAGAAATGCATTGAAGCGTATAACATTCTGAAACCGATGTGTTTTGTCATTAGTAAGTATGGGATGCGCCTATGGCTATGTGTTATGTCATTAGTAAGTGTGTGATACGCCTATGGCTATGTGTTATGTCATTAGTCAGTATGGGGTGCGCCAATGGCTATGTGTTATGTCATTAGTAAGTGTGTGATACGCCTATGGCTATGTGTTATGTCATTAGTCAGTATGGGATGCGCCAATGGCTATGTGTTATGTCATTAGTCAGTATGGGATGCGCCAATGGCTATGTGTTATGTCATTAGTCAGTATGGGATGCGCCAATGGCTATGTTTTATGTCATTAGTCAGTATGGGATGCGCCAATGGCTATGTGTTATGTCATTAGTCAGTATGGCATACGCCTATTGCTATAATCTGACATTCCTATTCCTGTATCGATCACCAGGGCGTAGGATCACCAGGCGTAGGATCACCAGGCGTGGGATCACCAGGCGTGGGATCACCAGGCGTGGGACCACCAGGCGTGGGACCACCAGGCATGGGACCACCAGGCGTGGGACCACCAGGCATGGGACCACCAGGCGTAGGACCACCAGGCGTAGGACCACCAGGCGTAGGACCACCAGGCTTAGGACCACCAGGCGTAGGATAAGTCACTATTGCTAACGTCCCTGACCTCCTTGATGTAAATAGGTTTGAATCTTGGGTCACGTCATGGGGAAACCACCCACCCCCAACCCCCACAGCCACTCAAATTAACTCTCATCATCGACACTTGCAGTTATCCAGGTCAAGTTTGTACTTGAGTTTATTACTTCAATCTGCCTCTCAAAGAATGGCTAGTATAAACAAGAAAGACTTCTGAGAATCGCTCCCCTGGGTGGGGGGAGGCTAAAATACAAAAATACAAACCGGTTTTTCCATAGCAAGTAAATAAGGGCATGTATCCAGCTTACACTAGAGTATGGATTTGTTTATTAGAGGGTGATATGCTGTGAGTGAGAGTGAAACAGAGAAGCGCAGTGTTGAATCGCAGATAACATCTACCACTAGTTCCGTGGCGTTGTGTTATACACGCAAGTTTCTAAATGGCAACAAAATACATCAAGAATAATGAAGCGGGTTTTGCCAGAGTTGGTCTCGGAAGTTCAAAATCAGACAATCAAGGTTTGTTTAATTTTTGTTTGTCAACTCTATTAATTACTTGATCGTCAATTGTTGGCTTGTGATTTAACCATTTTGGGCCTCAGCCGCTAATGATTTTATGACACAATTGGAAACAAAAGGCTGACCCTTTCAGGATCGTGGTTGTGGTGTGAAGAGCCCCGAAAAAGGGGGACATTTAAGAAAATTAAAACTTTAAAAGTATGTATAAAATAGAAACTATGTAAAAATGTATAGCAAATAAAGCTTTTTTTATAAAAAATAAGGTCGGGGTCATATATAGGTGAAAATCAAAGAGGGGAGGGAGGGGCGTTGCAATTCTTTACAGTTTACTTATCTTCTATAACTATAACATTTCTTGTTTACTTACAGTTTTCTTAGCTTCTATAACTATAAAAAATTTTGTTTGCTTACAGTTTACTTAGCTTCTATAACTATAACATTTCTTGTTTACTTGCAACTTTTCATTTTGCCCCTGTAGGACGCCCTGCTTCCCCCCCCCCCAGTCTAATGTGCCAGTTAACTCCACTGGGGCCCCTGGGGGACTTCTGGCAGCCTCCGGTCTAAGGGGCCAGTTTACTTTCTTACTAAGACCCTTAACAGTCACTAGGCTCGGGGCGTGTCCGATGACGTGGCTGCCAGTTATGCCCTGCAACTCAATGTAACTTCACAGGCTTAGTAGCCTCAAATGAAATATATATTAATGTTATAATCGTCCAATATTCTCCACATTTTTCTGACGTAGTTTAGTCAGTAAACACGTATTCCTTTAACCACGATGTTTTAAGTTTTATGCTGACCTGCTGATTTTATGACAGGAATGTCCATACTGGTGATCTTGTCCAGACTAATGGTCTTCACCGGCCTTCTGCTTCTGTCAGGCCAGTTTCACACACAAGCCTCTAATACAAGTGCTACGTCAGAGTCGGCAACGACACCTCCATCAGGTTCATATTTGAAATCGGAAGCAGTAAGCTATGTCGACGGTTCACCAACCAATGAAATTACAGAAAATTTTGCGGATGTCGAGAATACCACGGGAATTGTAACTTACCATGGGAACGGTGATGGTGTTGATGTCAAAACTAAAAGGCAAAGAGCAAATATAGAAACTACGATTTCTAGATTGTTTGATGAAACCACAACATCACCAACAACCCCAAATTATTATCCAGAGTTTTATCTTGACAGTGATATTGATGCAGAAGACTTCGTCTCATCGGGTCAAGAAACGGACGATGCCTTTAAATGCCAGCCTTGCAGCTGTTCCCATTCCAAATCGGGCCACCTCATGGCCAACTGCACATACCTTCACCTGACAGCTCTCCCCACCAGCCTTCCAAAAGACACGTGGTCTGTAGACATGTCTTATAATGACCTCAATGAATTTAACATCACCAGCATCTTGCCTTACCCATCGTTGGCGCGCCTGAAGATTTCAAACAACCGGAAGTTGACTAAAATATCCAGAGGTGTGTACCCGAAAAGTGTCGTCCCCTTGACCCACCTCGATCTCAGTAACAACCATTTAACGTTCATTGAGGACAATAGTTTTTCAGCATTAACGAAGCTGTACAATCTAACACTACGGAGTAACTACATAACGAAGATCACTAATGGAACTTTTGATGGACTGGAGCAGCTGACGATACTGGACTTGTCAAATGGGACTTACCGTTTTGAAATCGGCGCCTTTGACGCACTGATTAACTTAAAGCTGCTTGATCTTAGCTGTAGTTACCAGTTGGGTTACGGCGTCAAGTTTTTACCCCCACGGCTGCTACACCCTTTGGCAATGTTACAGTATTTCTATATTCATGGGAGTACGCGAAAAGGAGAAGTTCAATATCCCAGCACATCGTTGAAGCAGTTGACCAGTTTGATTGGACTAAGCGTGGACGGCATGCCAGACATACACCCATTCGGGGGAGACGTGCGATCCTTGAAGAACTTCTCCCAGCTTCAGATTGGTTTAGGCGACCGATGCTTGATTAGAAACCTTACGAGGAATTTTTTCAAAAACATCCCGTACATCACATCGTTCGAAATAACGAGCTGTTCATCTCTGGTCAACATCAGTTCTGACGCCTTTACCGGGCTCAACTTGTCACGCTTGTCGCTCAGTTACTTGGACAACTACGATCTCTTTCGTGCATTCCAGGATCTCAAACATTTCCAGCATTCGGCACTAAGGAATCTCTCTTTTATACATTTATATCATCAGGGTCCTCCGTGCACCTTCTTGTCAAGCGGTGATGCCGTCTACTTGCAGAATATCGATCTAGAAGAGTTGGATTTGTCCAGAAACAGGCTGGCTCTGCTAGGTCAGGATTTCATAATGAAGCTTCCCTCGACACTGAAAAGATTAATCTTGCGGCATAATCGTTTCATCAGTGACACCATGACGGTATCCGTCTTTAGACCGTTACAACATCTTGTAGAACTAGACGTGTCCTATCAGAACATTCACGTCTCGGACTACTCGGGTACTTGTCAACGGTCATCGATGCACGCGCAGGCAGGAAGTGTGCAAATTACTTCCGGCTACTACTCTGGTCACGACGATGCCAACGAATATGACAGCGTGTCTAGAAGTGTCAAAGCTGAAAACATGCAAAGTCTTAAACGTGTTGAGGTTGAGAGGAAAATAGGCAACATAACGACTGACTTGATTCCTTCAGCTGAATATAAACCAAACCCAACATTAGACAATCCTTTCCTCAGATTGAGAGTCGTTCACTCAACGTATTACAGCGGTTTTGGAATGTCCCTTATCAGTGGAAAGAACGTAAAAATCATCTCAGTGCAAGATATCGACTTGTCGTATAGTTTTCTGTCATCGTGGGGACTCGGCAAGTTGCCGAAAAGTGTGCGCAAAGTCAACTTTCGAGGGAACTACTGCCAGCATATCTCGAAAGATTTCTTTCAGACAAGAAATGAATTGCTTTACTTGGATGTTCGGGAAAATTTTCTGGGCCCTGGATTCGCCAATGATCTGAACGGAACCGTTTTCGCACACCTGAGCCATACGGTTTATCTGGACATTAGGCAGAATCTCATCTATGAACTTCCGGTTCAATTTTTCAAGGGACTACAGCAGATACAGACTTTGAAAATTTCTGATAATAAGCTCGGGTATCTGAACTGTAATTTTTCTCATATGCGCAATTTGACTTTCTTAGACGTGAGCAGAAATTCCATAACGTCCATCAGTGCCGAAGTCCGTGATCACCTCGACAGCATCGCTTCGTCGCACACGCTGTTCGTCGACCTTAGCTTAAACCCCCTGCCGTGTACCTGTGCGATGTTAGACGTGCTGTACTGGATGGCGCAAACTAAAGTCGTCTTTGTGAATAAACCTTTAATCAAGTGTCGCTATGAGACGGGTCAGATTGTCGCTATGGGTGACGTACAGTCCAGGCTGAGTGACCTCCAGAAGAGCTGTGCCTCGTTGACTCTGGTCATTGTGATTTGCCTTTGCTGCCTGGCTGTCATCGGCGTTATATTCACCACTGCGATGATGTACAAGTACCGTTGGCGGCTGCGGTACTGGCGAGCTATTGCCTTTGCCAAGCTGGTAGGCTTTACGCCAACTGTTCCCACAACCTCAAAGTACAAATTCGATGCGTACATTCTGTACACGGAAGAGACGCGAGACTTCGTGATAGAGGAATGCATTCGCGAACTGGAGGAGAAACGGGGACACAAACTCTGCTTTGAAGAAAGGAACTTCATGCCTGGTTCCTTGATCGTCTCTGACATCGTCAGTGCAGTTCGCAACAGTACAAAAACCGTACCGGTGGTGACCCCCGGTTTTTACAAGGGCAAGTACTCGGAGTACGGGGTTAACATGGCGCTCGTGGAGGAGGCGCACGAGCGGAGGTCTGTCGTGCACCTCTGCGTCTATCATGCCAGCCCCGTTGAGGATATGCATTGTGACTTACTGAGGGTGATGAAGCGTAAGACCTACACAGAGTACCCGCCCCTGGAGCAAGCGTCTGAAGACTTAGTGAATATTTTCTGGGATGAGCTTTCACAATCTATTGGCCATACGGACAAGGACACTAACGTGTGTGAACAGATACACTAGTCACACTACAAAATAGCTAGAGGGGGCATTGGGATTATACATGTAAGTTTTAAATGAACGCTTCATTTCGACCTCGATGGTCAAAGATTCTGATGTTTCTTCCTGATGTCAAAATCGAACCGCCATTCGACAAAGAGAGTCCGGAACATGGTCAGTCCATGAGTGGTCAACGACGTACAAGATCAGTGAGCTGGCATTTGCCCTGCAAGCATAAGATGACCCAGATCTGTTTATAGGATGTGATTTGAAAATGATGGGGACAGCCGAAGGCATTTATTGACCATTGTGTCGTTTCTTTAAACAGTGCATTGAATAGGCATAAACCTAGTTTTTATATTATCATATCGTTAACATATCATATTTGTAACAAAAGCAGAAGTGGTATGAGCTCTGAAGAAATATAATTTTACATACAAATTAATGAACAAAGACATGGACCTGTATATAGTCACTACATGGACCTGTATACAGACACGACATGGACCTATATACAGACACTACATGGACCTGTATACAGACACTACATGGACCTGTATACAGACACTACATGGACCTGTATACAGTCACTACATGGACCTGTATACAGACACGACATGGACCTATATACAGTCACTACATGGACCTGTATACAGTCACTACATGGACCTGTATACAGACACTACATGGACCTGTATACAGACACTACATGGACCTTTATACAGACACTACATGGACCTGTATACAGACACTACATGGACCTTTATACAGACACTACATGGACCTGTATACAGTCAGTACATGGACCTGTATACAGACACTACATGGACCTGTATACAGTCATTTAAATTGTCTCTTTGATCCAAGGGGCGCAGGTGTTCTCTTGTGTTTATCCCGGTTGTACTTTATGGAATATAACAATTCAAAAACATTCACAACTTCTTCAGCTTTGTTAAAAAAAACGAGACAATCCCTTGACCCTGTACTACACACGACTTAGATAATTCCTTGCCTCTGTACCACACATGACTTAGACAATCCCTTGACCCTGTACCACACATGACTTAGATAATCCCTTGACCCTGTACTACACATGACTTAGACAATCCCTTGCCCCTGTACCACACACGACTTAGACAATCCCTTGCCCCTGTACCACACATGACTTAGACAATCCCTTGCTCTTGTACCACACAGATGTTAGATACAGTTGCATTTCCTGATGAAGCAGACATTGACAACTCTCTCCATATCTGTGTTTCTCGTGTATTAGATTACCGGTTAATCAATGACAAACTGCTTTATTAAAGAATGGCTTGTCTCGTGTGAGACAAATTATGTTCTGTAACCATCTTATTTCTCTGTCGAATTGCCTTGCTACTTATACCTCTCCAGTACACAAAAGATTTAATTGCACAAATACAGATACAGTGTTAGATGTTATCTGGAATTAAATACAAGTTTGTTCAAACTGACCTATGTCAATATATGATAATAATACACCTATACCTCGCTATACGGCAGCTCTTTATACGGCATTTCGCTTTACGGCCAACTTTAAATTATGGCACTTTTTCGGTTTACGGCCCACGATGTTTCATTATACGGCCAATAGATACCCTCTCTTTAGTTTCAACTTCTCTCCTTAGGCTGCTCTGCTTTAGTAGTCTGCCTTATTTCCTGTGCTATCCCACCTTATTCATATCCTGTGACTCAGTAAGTTGACGTGTTTGTTTCTGTCTTGTTTGTTTGGATTAATTGGTGAATTTTATTTTATGTATAAATATGTGCATATGATTTCTTTTGTTTTTTAATTTATATGTTAATTTTAAAATTTGTTTACTATTACAAATATTACAATGTTTTGTACTTTTATTTTTATAGGAAATGAAAAGAATAAAATGATTTATGAACCAACGACTATATTATTTTATACAAAAATTGGAACAGATCCAATTAAATTTGTATGGGTTTATATCAAAATTATTGATTCATTATACGGCTTTTCGCTTTACGGCCAACTTTTCCGGAACGTATCTAGGCCGTAAAGCGAGGTATGGGTGTATTTATTTTTTAAACAATAATTGTTTTTATGCATACTACTTGCTGAGGAATATTTGCACTTAAATGATGTTTAATATTTATGTTTGAAGTTAAATATGCTAGCAGCCAGTCACGCTAATGAAGAGTCAATCTATAAAACAGACATTATGTGTCTTGTAAACATTCAGTCTTATGAAGAGTCAATCTATATTAAAACAGACATTACGTGTCATGTGCTAGCAGCCATTCAGACTAATTCAGGGTCAATCTATAAAACAGATATTACATGTCATAAGCTAGTATTCATTCAGACTAATTCAGAATCATTCTATTCAACAGATATTCTGTGTTGTCTAAAAAAAAAACTAGAACCCTATTTATATGTCTTCCTTTTAATTTATAAAGCTGAATTTATACAATATATTTTCATCATGAATATAAATGCAAAATCTTTTTCAAGAGCATTTACTCATGATTAATACAACATACAACAAAATATGAGCTGAAATTGTACTATTATTAAATAATGAACACGTGGATCGATAATGTAAACAAAATATATCCTTAGAACCAAGTAGTCTTACATCATGCTTAGTTGATTACATCAAAGCCCCCACAGCCTTCCTGACTCACATCACACTTACCAAAGTATTTACAAGTCATACTAAATCAGTGAGTAGGGATGTGGTTCCCAAGGATTACATCTCAATCCTAAAAGCCATCCCCATACAGAAAAAATACAAGTTTCCAATCTATGCACCAGATGGGATCACTTTGCTATGCTACATCAAATATATTTTCAGTATAAGTAAATATTTTCAAATAGAATGTCAATAATGTAAATAAATATGAATTTCTTTGTTATAAACTAATGTCTTTAAATATGACTTTCTATGTTATAAAATATAGACAAAGCAGTAAATTAATTAATTTTTTTTTACAGTTTTAAAAATGTAGCAAGATAGACATTATTATTTTTTAAAGCAGTAAAAGTTCAATTCTCTGGCTTATATTTCTGACCTGAACTAAAAGTATCTGAACAATCAAGTTAAGTATTTACAAACATCAAGTTCAAGTTAAAAAAAGTGAACCAGGGCATCTACATCTCAAGCCAAGAGAAAATCACTCAATCATTAAAACTTAATAAAGTGCCAATTCATTTCATTAAAAACACTGATCGTGATAAATAGTTCATTAATTTAAGTAATTAACTTTACAATTGCACAAGTCCTTGTAATGTTTAGATTATTTGCATTTTTTAAATTATTAGCTATTTATGTCCTCAGGTACATTAACGAGATATGTTGACATAATTGAGCACAGTGTATGGGGAAAAACAAGGATAAAGGCAAGACATGAAACAAGAGCAAAAAATAATATGTACAATTCTTGTGTGGTAATAAATACAAATAAATATAAAAATTTGTATCATGATGAATGCATCTAATATCAGTTTATGGTTTTATAATATATATATAAATAGTTTGTCAGATGAGACCAGCTGGATACATCTAAATGGAATAATCTTCCAAGTAACTAAAATAGAAATCAATTTAAATCAATGCATGTTAATTTAACAAACAAGCTTACAGAGCCTAGTTCCCCTGGAGATAAACATGGGTTTCTCTAAGATTTGTATAGTAAAATAATTTAAGTGTTGAACATTATTAGTGCATTTAGCAAGCATACTGCCTTAAATACATTTGAAATGTGTGTGTAAAGTGACATGAAACTCTTTTCATTTCTATATAAAACTTTTAAAGATATAAACCCAAGCATTGAAACATTCTATAAGTTTTAAACTTTAATGAGTAACTTGATAGAATATAAAGAACAATATTCCACAGTGCACCTACTAACAAAGTGTCTCATTACACAACTGAAAGGGGCAGACTGAAAGCAGCATACAGCAAATAGCACTATGTTTTTAAAGTTACATATATTATTTATTTATATATAAATATATCTATATAAACCTACCATGACTGATTATATACAATGGAGCCCCACTATTAACATGATCCATTTATGATCTGATTTAGTGAAACCCAATCATCATGTTATAGTTAAAGCAGAGTTCCCCTGTTTATATATATATATCCATAGATGAATACAAGGTATGAAAATTTCCCTCAGATGAGTGGGTCTGCTTTAACTACTGCTGGTCATGGCTTGAAGATCTCTCATCCAACATTAGCAGCAGTTGGTATGCTGTTTATGATTGAGTTTTGAACTGTGCGGCCTGGAGGTCACTGGCATTGATAAATGAGTTAAGACTTGCTTGGCCTGGAGGCTACTGGCCTAGATCAAAAAGAGATACTCGCTTAGCCAAATATCACTGCACGTTATATTCACATAGTTGACCCCAGCTAGGTCCTACCTTGACCTTAACCGGCATACAAACATTCAGCTTGACGGCTACCTCCATCTCATTTTTCACTAAGCGGGCGACCTCTGCTACTTGATTGGCTGAGACTTCATAGATGAGCTCATCGTGAAGTTGCAGCACTAGAAAAGCTCCTCTTACTACTGTAGTAGCATTCTCAGGATCTGGCAAACAGAATGCAGGAAATATATCTTTAAACAACACAGTGTGTAGCATTTCAAATAGATAATGTTCAAATGAGCAGGTAAGACAAAAGAATAAAAAATTCCAACAATCATGGCCTCATAATTATGGAGAAACCAGTTTATTTTTAAAATTTATTCTTTTTGACTCTTTCCTGACTCCAACAACAAAATAATAGGGTTTTTTTTTTCATGCCAATCAGTTTTTCACAAGAGAATTCCAGGGTCACTACCAAGATATTTTCCTAATAAGTAATTTAAACCCCCAAAAATCATTGGAGTAAATTACAACTGGTTACTAATTTTAAAAAAAGCTACCATCAATATTTTACACTTCACTGATATAAGTGTTCAAGTAGGTCTTCTTTGTGTGTCTGAGTCACTGATATAAGTGTTCAAGTAGGTCTTCTATGTGTGTCTGAGAGTCACTGATATAAGTGTTCAAGCAGGTCTTCTATGTGTGTCTGAGAGTCACTGACATAAGTGTTCATGCAGGTCTTTTAAGTGTGTCTGAGAGTCACTGATATAAGTGTTCAAGCAGGTCTTCTATGTGTGTCTGAGAGTCACTGATATAAGTGTTCAAGTAGGTCTTCTTTGTGTGTCTGAGAGTCACTGATATAAGTGTTCAAGCAGGTCTTTTAAGTGTGTCTGAGAGTCACTGATATAAGTGTTCAAGTAGGTCTTCTATGTGTGTATGAGAGTCACTGATATAAGTGTTCAAGCAGGTCTTCTAAGTGTGTCTGAGAGGGTTGAGATTATTGTTTGACCTAGGTGTAAAGCATCTGCAACAAAACCACGCAGTAGAAATGTTCTTACCTCGAGAAACTTGTGAATGGCAGTTACGAGTCAAGGGGAACAACTGCATCAGTTTCCTGTCAATGTTAGACATAGCAATCTTGACGAGATCGGCCGCTGAGCCCTGGATAGTAGTGTTGACCGCTTGCCTTTCAGCCTGAATGATAGTTTGACTTTTTGTTAAACCACTACAAGACAGGTTAGACTTTCTAGAGGTTTCAATATTCACAGGGACCAACTTTAAGGTTTCATTATTGCTGGTCAAGGCGGTCAGTTTCTAGAACCCAAATGAAGAGACTGTTTCTAGACCAACTAAGTTCAACTTAATGAAGAGACTGTTTCTAGACCAACTAAGTTCAACTTATTGAAGATACTGTTTCTAGACCAACTAAGTTCAACTTAATGAAGTTTATGAAGAGACTGTTTCTAGACCAACTAAGCTTAACTTATGTCAAGTAGAAAATGCTGCCCTCTAAGATATGACCAAACAGAAACTGAATTAATTCACCTGCTTTGAAAAATTAATTAAATTTTGTTTTTTTTACTTACTTTTAAAATCTAAACCTTTGATAGATCAGTTTGTTAAAACTTGTTAAATAAAACTATTGACTAAAGATATTTTCATGCTTAACCCTTTACAGTCCAAGCCTATTCAGCCTTTTCTAATCCTAGTGACCAAGCAAAGGGTCATAACTCCATTCTAAATGAAGGTTCTTTATCTAATTAATTTACAGAAAATAAACTATAAGCAAGAAAATAAAATAAAAAATACCTAAATACAAAGAAATGATTAAAGCAAAAGTTGCACCAAAAAATAGTTTCAGGGACACTAGATTTATGAAATAGTGAAGCTTCATTAGTCCTAAGTTCTTTCAAAATTGTATCCAAGGCTTCGATAGCCATTTTTTAAAGCGAAAAAATCGCAACTTTTAAAAAAATCGTAGAAAATCAGCCCCTAAAGACACCGCGGTCAAACTAGTATCAAAATAAATGCCGACAACGAGGCTTTCTTCCGGTAGAACTATAAATAGTAATGCGCAATGAATTTCCGCTGTGCTAAGAACGAAAGTAAACAACCTTGCAGCGGGGCGAAGCGGGCGGGTTTGGCCGCAACGGACTGTAAGCTTAATGAAAAAATCGGCGCATTTCGGGCGCATCGGACTGTAAAGGGTTAATAAGATATAATTTTTAGTTATTTCTTTCAGTAAATCATAAAGTTCAAGCCTTAAGTTATAAGGTATGTCTCTACAGCTAACATATTCACAGCCATCAATACCTGGGCTCTAGCGTTAGGGTTACTGTTTCTGATCGAGGGCAGATATCGTCTTCTGTTAAATATGGTCTTCACATAGCCATTCTTTTTGCAAAACTCAACGGTCTCTCTCAAGTATTTCCTTATTCCTTTAAAAACACAAACATTGTAAAATAATAAAGTTATTTTTTTTTTAATGTGCAGCAAATGCTTATTGAAATTTACAGATATATTTGACCATCATTTATTGGTACAAAATTGTCCATAATATTTCAAATAATTTTTCCCATCAATAATGAATTATAAGTTATCAATCGGTCTAAAATACATTCTAAATGCCACCTGAATCTTCCATAAATCTTAACATAATTGGCCTTATGTATATAAATAAATAAAGGTACCAGTATTTGAAAAGTTACATGCGTGAATGCTTCTATCAGATGTGACCGACCCATGGCTGTTAAATAAATATCCTTACCCTGATATCTGGACTTGAAGGTCTCCATGAAAGCGCCAGCATCATTTTCATCTACACCCAGCTGCTCCCCCAGTGCCTTGGGGCCAATGCCATAGAGCATGCCGTAACAGACCTTCACGAGTCATGTCAAATATGTTACATTGAATATTACACATTCTTTCTGCATGTCAGTGGCAACTTTCATCACTAGACATTAATGATTATTAGAGTTGGACTGATCAATGGGCAGATAACTTCATCTGCCTAATCTGCCATTGTGCTGATTAATCGGTAATACTATTTTTGGGACTGTTTAATTTATTAATCTGCCTACTGAAAATGCTTACTAACTATGAGATGTAAAAAAAAATTTATTTCAATAAAATATTGTGTGTTTTATGGGATTAAAACAATTTCTTACTAAATTAGCGATGCCCAAGAGTCTCAGCTTGCTATCATATTTTTTTTCTTTATATTTTTCATTGTGATGTCGTTACTGTTTACCCAAGGAGCCTTAAAAACATTTGACCTTATTTTCCCTGAGCTGTCAACACTTCAATATCTTGAAATGACACAATGATATGTTTTACTTTGGTTATACCTTCATTTCCTAGCAGTTACAACTGCACTAGGGCAGTACATCGCATGGTACCCTTTTTTAAACAGCCCCCCACCCCCCACCCAAAGGCTTTGATTACTCACAATATTAGTTTGACATGTTATTGGTGTGTACATTTAGTTTGTTGCAGTGATTTGAAATATATATATTGTACGGTGGGGACTATTTTATTGGGGGGGGGGGGGGAAGTAGGATCGAATGAGGGAGGAGAAGAGTGAAAGGAGGGCAGAAGGAGGATGGAAGGAGGAGGGGAGTCATAAGTTTAATCAGTAATCTGCCATTTTGATAATTGGTGCAATCCTAGCATAGAGGTTTAAAACTTTAAAATATTTATTTTATTTTTGATTTCTAAAATTCAAATCCGCATCTTTTATTAAATTGGTGGGCAATGGATTAATAATTACAATGTCAATAATCCATTCACCTGTTTAGCCTGTTGTCTGTGATCTGGGGTGACCTCCTCTAGCGGTACGCCTTTCATCTGAGCTGCTATCATGTTAAAGACATCCCCATCTGAGGCATTCAGGATGTTGGCCAGCCTGACATCTCCTGAGAGGTGGCAGATGATTCTCAGCTCCAGCTGAGAGTAATCTGCTGCCAAAATAACACCCCCTGGAACAGAAATGCACAGCATCAAAGGTCATTACATCACAGTCATGGTCCAGGGGAATATCACTAACAAAAACATGTCTATGAGCTACACTGGTATAGAAATGAGTGCGACTTTTTTTAGTTTACAGCAACTTAAAACATTTGTTTTAATATTGATTTAAAAACAGAAGCAAGTTAAATATGTAAAATGTGTTACTCACATCAAGGTTTAAATTAAATTGCATTAACAAAAAGAAAATTGTTTATAATCGATCTTTTTCATAATGTTAACTTTTGCGGGCATTGTCATAAAATTCTCCCAACACTTTGAAGATAATAGCATATTTTGTAAAAAATTATCATTTTATAAAAAAGAAACATACCCTTGAAGGGTATAAATAGCTTCCTCATACTGATAGGAGCAGTTACAGCATTGTCAGGGTCTATAATCTTAGCATCTTGTCGTTTGTCTCCCCTGATCTGAGCGAGTTTGGTATGTCCAACTTTAGTAATACCAATTGTCCTTGAACCACTTTTGGGAGGACTTTCACCAATAAAATCTGATTTGCAGAAAAAAGAAAGCAAATCTGATGCTTAGTTATTAATACAATTTTTTGTTGATGAAATCTAATTGAAACTAATAATAAAACTCTTATAATAAATATAAAGAATGGAATTCCAACAAACTAATGGTAACGCTAGATACCAATTGTGTTTTTTTAAGTCTTAAAACATTTTACCATGCTTCACCAAATGTTTAAGTAAGCAGTAAAAGTAGAAGCATGAGTCAATGATTTTGAAACATACCAGAGTGAAATATTAGCAACTAATTTGTGTTTAACATTTCAGACTATTTAAACGCGTTTATATAACCTGGCTGTCTCTTCAAAGGCAAATGAAAGAAGTTAGCAGCTCTGGTCAGTTATTGGATGTTAAAAATTTGGCTAGGAGTTCAAAGCTTTGACATGAAACTCTCAAATACTGTGTACCTGGAAGTTGAATGGAGAAATCTTTGGGTACATTCTGAAGATTGGGCTCAGCCATGCTGACACGACCCGTCGCTGTGAAGATTTGACATTCACTGAACACACGTGACATGTTAAGTTTAGGACAAAGCCTAGAGACAGAAAAATACATTGAGTTAGAATGTTAATATCTTCCTCAAGAAAGTTATCAATTTGAAAGATTTTGGGTTAACATGTACATTTTTAAGTGTTGAGATTTTCATGAAACCATTTCTTGTTCATTTTTTTTGTAAACTTAGATCTTTGTCCCCAGGATATATAAGATTAAATCTTCTTGAATTGTATGCAGATCGACAATGTTTAGAGTTGTTATGTATTTGAGTATGTAAGAAACAGTTGCATGGCTGTAATCACTTTGAGAGTATCTAAAAACAATTGCTAAGAATTACGTCATAGTGTACCTTGCAGCATTTTGCAATGCAAAAAGTGACTTGGTCAGTGCTGAGCTGATGCGTCTCCACTCAAGAATGATGGCTGGGAGAGGATGAAATTTCTGCAGTTTTTCCAGCACCTCCTTGCTGGTGCTGCCAATTGTGGTGCGTCTTCCTCTAGTACCACGGGTTGGAAGGTGTGGCACAATAGTTGGGTCACCATTGATGGGAAGTTTCAGTTCAATATATAAAATCTGATTCATTCAAATACAATTAAAATCAAATCTTTCCATTGGAAAATAATCAGAATAGCATTCAAAATTAGACAAGTGAAAGACACAATTTTATGCATGGCTTTGAACAAAACACTCCTAGAGTTGAAATTCATTGTCATATAATGTTTTTTAATTTTTTTTTTATTTTCATGATACATCCCAACCTCTTCATCACAAATACCTATCAGGTCAATTGGGGAGAATTCTTCATCTCAAAGTTACAAATGAAAGATCTATAAATTCTTTTGTTTCCCAGTCTGTACAAATGAAAGACCTTCTTCTTCTTCTTCTTCTATATATTAAGGGCCCACGATCAATTTATTGATCATTATGGCTCCTATAAATGTAGATGGGATTTGCAATGTCTCTGTGCCTGGTGTTGATGAGGATATTTCACTGGTTACAAGAGTAACTGTTTGAGGGTATCATGCACCTATAAAATCATTGTTTCCAAGTCTGTACAAATGAAAGATCTATAAAAAATCTTGTGTTTCCAAGTCTGTACAAATGAAAGATCTATAAAATCTTTTGTTTCCCAGTCTGTACAAATGAAAGATCTATAAAATCTTTTGTTTCCCAGTCTGTACATATGAAAGATCTATAAATTCTTTTGTTTCCCAGTCTGTACAAATTGACCTGCATGTTTCCCCCAGTGGTTACCAAATCTAAAAGATGACTAATGAAGTCAGTACTGTCACTAAAGGAGTTCATTGATGATTGAGTTCTACGCTAGAGAAATACTTTAGATGTCTTGTGTTTAATACTTTAGATGTCTTGTGTTTAATACTTTAGATGTCTTGTGTTTGATACTTTAGATGTCTTGTGTTTAATACTTTAGATGTCTTGTGTTTAATACTTTACATGTCTTGTGTTTAATACTTTAGATGTCTTGTGTTTAATACTTTAGATGTCTTGTGTTTAATACTTTAGATGTCTTGTGTTTAATACTTTAGATGTCTTGTGTTTAATACTTTAGATGTCTTGTGTTTACATTATTGTCAAATGTTTTCTTGGTCAAAATATGCATTTCTTTACGTGCTCAAAATTAATATGTGCTGGGTAAGCAAAGTCCTTGAAATAAATACATCAAGCAACACACCTATAGCACTGGAAGGGACAAACCTTGAGGAGGTGGATAGCTTTACATACCTCGGCAGCATCATTGGTATACAAGGAGGGACAGACGCTGACATAAGAGTGAGAATTGGCAAGGCAAGAGCTGCATTTAACCAGCTAAAAAAAAGTCTGGAGCTGCAGCAACTTGACCCTCCACACCAAAATCAGGATATTCAACACCACAGTGAAACCTGTCTTGCTTTATGGAGCTGAAACATGGTGAACAACAGCAGCTGTTTCAAAAAAGTTACAGACATTTATCAACTCATGTCTCCGAACGATTCTACGAATCCGCTGGCCCAATGTCATCACCAACGAGGATCTCTGAGAGACTTGCCCAAGACCGGGATGCCTGGAGAGCCTTTGTTTGTGGCCTATGCCCCAGATGGGACGATGGGCGATGAATGAATGAATCAAAAAATATGTTCATTTATTCGGATCAATGAAGAATCTCATTTTAATTTTGATTTTGCTTATTTTTGTTATGATTGTCTTAATGGTTTCACTGGGTGTAAGTGCAAAAAATATATATGCTAAATTTATTTCTGTAGCACACATCACATTATAAATCACACAACCTTTACAATGATAGCATCTGGACAAATCTCCACTGCTCAACTTAATACAAAAATTACATGCACAAAACTTTTTATTAAATGATAATGTTTTTTACAAACTTGAATAAATTATAAAATGATCTGCAGCAAATAAATATTAAAAACTAATCTAAATAAAAATGTGAAACATTTCTGTCTACCCTGGTACAAATTTAAATGGGGTTTATATACATGATACTCCATTACATGCACAAAACTTTTTATTAAATGATAATGTTTTTTACAAACTTGAATAAATTATAAAATGATCTGCAGCAAATAAATATTAAAAACTAATCTAAATAAAAATGTGAAACATTTCTGTCTACCCTGGTACAAATTTAAATGGGGTTTATATACATGATACTCCATTATAAACACACCCATTTTAGTGGGTTTAACTTTGAGTATACCCCAGTACAAGTACACATTTTAGTGAGGTTAACTTTCAGTATACCCCAGTACAAGTACACATTTTAGTGAGGTTAACTTTCAGTATACCCCAGTACAAGTACACATTTTAGTGGGGTTAACTTTCAGTATACCCCAGTACAAGTACACATTTTAGTGGGGTTAACTTTCAGTATACCCCAGTACAAGTACACATTTTAGTGAGGTTAACTTTCAGTATACCCCAGTACAAGTACACATTTCAGTGGGGTGAGTATAGAGAATAGATAGAACTTACTTTAGCTATATCATCAGTAGATGTCAGTGAGAACAAATGGCCAGCCATCTTGTAGGCTTGTTCCTCTAACACAGTCAGTTTGGTTGTCATCACAGTTTTCTGGCTCTCAAACTCTGCTTCACTGACACCTAAACGAATGGTTTCATAGTGTAGAAAATTACTTGGTGACAAAATAACATTGCTTATATCCTATTAGTTGACGCAGATACCAAATCAGAACTTGCCTTCTTTAAGATTCCTTGAATGCAAAGAATACAAAGGACCAATGGGCTTTAAGTTTTCAAGTTGATTATTTATAGTGAGCAAGTCATAAACAAAATTTTCAAACTAGTACATAATATCTTTAACCATATTGAAGTACACAAAAAATGTTAACACAAGATTAATGTCAACTTCTATGTCCTCAGGATTGGATCATTCAATCAAGTTCTTCCAATAATTCAATCATTAGTAACAATAACAACTCAAGTCCTTTTCATAACTATATATAACTTTAATTATCAGGAAACACAAGGTACTCAGCTCTCTTCCCTAAGGTTCTACAACATCACTATTCAACATCCTTTTGTCCAACCGCCATCTACATTTCACTCCCTACACTACACTAAACTACCGCGTCACTTCCCCTACCCAAATACATTCATAACATTCACTCACAATATACAACGCTACACCTATACTCTCTAACTCAACATGATTTACTTACAAACATAACTACATTGATTTCATACCCTTGACAATTAACTAAACTAAATAAATTATATCACTAGGATTGTTTTGTGTGTATTTATTCTGTGGTAAACTTTTTAATTTAAAAGCCAAAATTAGCTAAACACGATAAGAGCTTATGTAATGTCTTGCAAGCCTTAAAAAGAAGACTTGCCAACAAGTTGAATTATTCCGAAACAAAAATACAATATTTTAATGATTTAATTACTCATTTTCTTTTTTTTTGGACAAACTTTCCAGAGACAGAAGAAAGAAGGGAGGTTTAGGCAGTGCAGACCTGTTTACCCTCAAACTCTTAAAATCACAAAATCATTCAAGACATTATCTTAATAGTGAAAAATAAACATACAGTATATATAATTTATATAATGTATACACCTTAAAATCATAAATTGTACACCAAAGTCATAAGAGGAAACAGGTTTAGGCAGTGACCTAGTTCACAAGTTTTGATTTACCAAAGCCATTTAGCTCCATTCTGGCCAAGGTTATCAAGGAGGGCATCTCTACATCCAAAAGAGCATCCAGCAGGTGTTCCTCCGCCAGCATTGCGTGATACTTGGAGATGAGCTTCATGGTGAGGACGCTCTCCGTGCTGGCTCTCAGTCTGGCACTTATTTTACTCTTTATGTCTGTACCCATGCCATGGTAGCCACTCACCCCACCAACAGCTGAAACAAACCAAAGTCACATCATATTATGGGAAGTAAAACATTCAGTCCAACTACAAACTTACAACAGAGGAGCCTTGAATATTTCAATAAACACCTGAGAGAACAAACTCATTTCAATATTATTTCAGATTTGTTTTTTTATTAGATAAAGAAATGCTTCTGTTGCTCTGTCATTGCTCTACAACACTAGCCATCACGTGTTCAATCCCTCCAAGTGATTTAAACTTGTTCAACAAAGATTTCACAGCACATTCAAAAAATGAAGAAAGTCGGAGTGTACTCTTTTAGGTATTATTGCATTAATTAGATTACAATGGTTTGATTTGATTTTTGTTGAAATATGATGTCTTTCAATTTGTTAACACTGTAATAAAACAATGAAATCTCAGATGAGAATTGATCATTAAAGCAAACCAAGTAGTTGTATAGTGATTATCTACTCACCATCAAGCAAAGAAAGTTCCTCTGGGCAATGTGCTGCAACCATTCTGTGCAGATTTTTTAATCGAGCTGTTGGCTCACGCAGCCAGTCAGCAATACGAGGATCCTCACAGTGGGCCAGGGCTATCCCCAGGGCCTTGGCCAGATAGTTATAGGCCATCTTTGCATCATAAATAGCTACAGTCTGTTTGGATGCACCTTGTCCTGAAATTAAGAATCGTTTAAAAAAATTCAGTAATTTGCATTTTCACTATTATTTGCAAAAATCTGCACACATTTTAAACCAACTTTAACAAAATAGTTTTTCACTACTATCACAGAATTGCTGAGAAGAAATCTCTCAGCACTAATGAAGAAATCTCTCAGCACTAATGAAGAAATCTCTCAGCACTAATGAAGAAATCTCTCAGCACTAATGAAGAAATCTCTCAGCACTAATTTCACTATAGAAACAGGTGTGTCCTAAATTATGTTTATCTTGCAAAGCTTTATTTTAAAAATGAGCAAGGATAATCTGTTTAAAATAAGCAAACTAACTAAGTACATCATGATGTATCACAGATCAAACCACCCACACTGACAAAAAACATCATGATGATTCACAGATCAAACCACCCACACTGACAAAAAACATCATGATGTATCACAGATCAAACCACCCACACTGACAAAAAACATCATGATTCACAGATCAAACCACCCACACTGACAAAAAACAGCATGATGATTCACAGATCAAACCGCACACACTGACAAAAACATCATGATGAATCACAGATCAAACCACACACACTGACAAAAACATCATGATGAATCACAGATCAAACCACACACACTGACAAAAACATCATGATGAATCACAGATCAAACCACCCATACTGACAAAGAAGTTAAGGACAATCTCATTTGAAATCAAAACAAATGCAAGAGTTCTTATTTCCTTACTGTTACCAAGATTAGAATCCAAGACTTGAAATACAGACTGGATCCTGTGTTGCTGTGACAGCTTGTCATCTAGGGGAGGTTCTGCCAGTGTGTCATTAGGATCCACCTCAGCTGTATGTAAATATTTCACATGAAAGCAACATGCAGTCCAACCCTTATGGCACACATCATAGGATGAGATCTAGATCAAGTCTGTCTACAAATTAGGTAAGTTAACAATCATCTAGGTCTAAACTTAGGTATGTTAACAATCATCTAGGTCTAAACTTATTACTTTTACATTCAGCCAGTGTTTAACATCAATCAAGTTGTATTTCTAAAATCATGCATCTTAAGGTGTATTTATCTCAACTGTTTAAACCAGCAGAGCTGAGTTACGTCTACATACTTGATTAGGATTCATGTAATATAAGAGCTTTATTTTATCCTATCTCTCTTTTGCACTATATTTGTACTTAGAGAAATTTTTTTTGATGACTACATTGCAAGCCCAGTAAGATACAATGGTCATGATATTATCTTTGAAAGTGTCTGACATGATTTGGGGGGGGGGGGGGGAGGAGGAGGGGATAAACACATAGCTATTTACAAAACTAAGATTCAAAGAAAATGAGATAAATTAAAAGTGTAATATTACCTGAGATACCTGTGGGCTTGAGGGAGATATAGTAAGAGTCTCTGTTCTCCCAGGAGACTGACAGCCCAACGAGAATGCTGCCGGTGTCTGGTATGGGAATACCAGATACATGAGAATTCTCCTCAATACGCGGAGACTTGGCTAAGAAAGACATGTATGGTTTGGTTTCATAAACAAATGTAATCCAAGTTATAAGTTTAATAGTTGCCTATCGCTAAAACATTTCCTTTATAACAAGATAGCTTTATTGATGTAATTGGTATAAATTATAAAATCATTAGGATTAACTTCTTGATGGCATTTCCTACAAATTCTTCTTAGACCTTTCATTGCTGAATTCTTATTTCTCTTATCTATCTCTCTTTACTTCTTTACTTTTTTTACTATCACTCTCAAACTCCACAAGCTATTCTTTATGCTGCAAATAACAGGTGTTTTTTTAACTGTCTTTTTAACTTTTCTATCCAAGATGATATCATTATCTGAGAAACCTTTTTATATTTGGATTAAATTGTAATTAATTGTAATTTAATTATGATTGTATTTGAAAAGCTGACTTGCCTTTCTTAAGAAACTTTCCACCAATACCTGTGCTGGATCGCCTTAGGCTCTCTGCTGGTTTCTTCTCACAAGCCAAGGACAATGAGTAAGATGGCTGCAACTTCCACTCTTTCATAAAAGTCTCAAACAAAATCCTATTGGCACAAACATCAATGATCGTGAAGGACTGCTGAGAGAGTAGCTGCGAGGCCATTGCCTGGTTGTGTTCTGCATGTGACTGATCCCCAACATCACACATGTCATCTGTGCTGCCATCTGTGCTGTCATTTGTCTCAGTTTGATGGGATACAGCTGTTAGTTTCCCTTTCATTGTTGCAGCTGTTCCAAGATTTTGTTCAACATGCTTTTCTCCAGGTGGAGACTTGGTTATTTTGTTTCCAGCACTTGAAATAGATTCTTTGACACTCTTAATCCTTGTGGGTTGTTCAAGTCTATTGAGACTCTCCATAATGCTTTGATTTCCTGTGCAAATCTTTTTGCTTCTCTCTTTTATTATTGTGAAAGGCTCCACCCCCCGGGGCTTAGCGTCGGAATGTTCTAATGTTTTAGGAACCTTGGGTCTCAGAGGAGAATAAAAGGAAAACTTGAAAGGGGAGACCAGACTTGTAGCTTCATTAGGAGGGGTAGGGGGCACACACTCACTGCCATCATTTCGTGATGAGTCATTTGAGCCGGGCTCCATCCTTCCACTGCTATCACTGACGTCTGTTCCTTTCATGTTCCTTTCAAGCTCATTACGTCCTGCAGTTTTCAATTCCCCTATGGGTCTGTGTTGTTTCACTAAGCCCTCACACTGTGCCATGACTTTGTCCATTAGAGAGGCACTGAATGAGTCTTGGAAGAACTCATCCTGAGGTGATTCTTTCCTGTTATTTTTGCAAGAAGCTATCACACCAACTGGTGCATTCTTATCTTTGTTGAATGGGGTTATCTCTGCTTTATTGGAGTTCCTGTCTAAAGTCCCAATTTTGAGATTTCCACTCCTGGTACTTAAAGATATTTTGGGGGTTGAATTTTGAGGTAACTTGCTCTTCAAATTTTGGGGGATTTGAGTTATGACAGGAGAAACATTGAAGGAATCACTCATTTGAAGGGCAGCCATAAGATCTTCTTCAGCAAGGGCATGAATGCCATCAGGTGATAAGCTACCAGCATTTCTCTCAGTTTTCTCATGTAAAATTGCACACCTTTGAAAAGCCTCATTACTTTCAGCCTTGCTCTTAACCCCTTGAAGTCTGTGACTTGCCTGAGAATTGCATATAATATGCAGGTCAGCGTATGAACTGTTTAAATCATCAACTTCATCCATTGCTTCATCATCCAGATGGATCAGTCTTTCATAGTTGCTGGCTGCTATCAGAGATTCGCCATCTTCACTATCAGAACTTACAGTATAGATTGGGTCAGCTACCTCATGACCAGTGACCCCAGCATTCTGAGCACACATCTGAAAATTCAGCCCTCTCTTTTCACCTGAATAAAACTTATAAGCCCCGTTTAATACATCAGAGTTATCTCTCATAAATGGAATATTAACAGAATGTTCATTTCCTAGAATTCCTCTAGGGGAAGATTCCAGGAAGGCTGCTTGTTTATCAACTTGATTTACTTTCTGTTGCCATGGTGACAGTTTTTCTGAAGAATCAAAGAGGGATTCTGAAAAGACTTTGTCTGCATTATCCTCTCCTGTCCTAAGGACAAGCTGGTTCTTAGGTGTCATTGATTGCCTTTTCTTGGCATTGTTTAAAATACCCTCAGAAAAGCTGTCTAAAAATGGATCTGGGCTCTGACTGCATGCTAGACTGCTACAAGGGTTAGGCTGTCTCCTTTGTTGGCAAGGTTGGCATACAACTGAAGTTGTTTTTGACTGCATGCAATCTTTCATGCTAATTTTCCCTACAGAATCCCCTTGGCATCTACTGGCTGGCATAACAGGTGATTTGGGTTGACTCTTATTCAGTACAGCCCCTGACCTATTTTGATTGATAAGTATTTCTGTCTGTGTGTCCAGCACAATGCTCTCATTGAAACTAAAACTATCAAACCCACCTGAAGACTCGTCCACTGGGAGACTCCTACTCTGTATTGAACCCATGCCACCACTACTTGGTGATGGTTTATTGTTGTTCTCATTCATGGAGTTGTCAGTTGTCCACTCTCCAATCTGTATTGTGTCTCTGTGTCTGCTATGATCTGACATTGTCATGACATCCTTGACACTGTTAGCTCTGCAATTCTTCTGTGCAGGGAAACCATCTTTACCCTCCGAGGTATCAACATTTTCTTCAGTAGAGATTCTTTTAACCTGTGGTTGCTTTTCTTCACTTGGTTCCTCTCTTATGTTGATATCCATGGCTGTAGCCTCTCTTATGTTGACATCCGTGGCTGTAGCATCCAAGGAATTGACCATCACAGGACTGTCTATCAAATTACTCTGTCTCCTTATCTGACTAGTGGTCGTCCTGATACTCACAGGTGGGCTGACCACAACCTGACCAAAGAAAGATTTTTCTACACTCTTGCCCCTTTTATAACTTTGATTCGGACTCTTCCTGTATCTTGGCATAGGATTATCTCCCCCTTTACGTTTATTGCCATAGTCTCCCCTATTGGAATCGAGTGATTTTATCATATTCATTCTGACTGCCTCTAAACTGTTGGTAGTGCCAGTTTTATTACCAGAAGGTAAGTTTTCTTTACCCAGCTTCAAGTTACTTCTACCAGACTCTTGTAACCTGTCCACCTTGGTAGACGACAGCTCACCAATGTTCACATCTCTTTCATTCAAGTGACTGCTGGGAGAGCATTGTGAGTTTGCTGTGACTGATTCATTCTGGTGACTGAGATTGGTGTCACCGTGGTCTCCACAAATGTGAGCTGCATTTGAATCAAGGTCTTGCTCAACAGGATCATTCTGACTCTGAGCAGTATCGGTTCCATCCAGACTCTCATTATTCCTCAGATCACTGCCATCTTCTGAGTCAGACTCTTCATCTGAACGGCTCAGGTCCTTTGACCCCCATGATATTCTGTTGACTCCAAGCTCAGCTTGAATGATGACCTTGGCCTCCTCAATGATAACCAAAGCGGCGTCCATTTCCGTCACACCTTTCCTTCCAGTGAGCCAGATACACCTGGCACGACGTCGCTCTTTAAGTTCCCAGTCTGTCTCTCCGTCTTGTTTCTTCTCGCTAAAGGTAAATATGATTGCAATTTATTACATTCAAGGTGAGAGCACAGGTGCTACAAGTCTTTATATTTTATTAGACAATGTTTGGACCAATTATTGAGAATCTAAATCCTTTTTTTTTTAACCCTTTCATTACCGCTGGTTTTGGCATCGATTTTTGCTGACTCAGAAATAAAAAATTTTAAAAGAAGAAATTTCCGGTATTTATCATTCTCTATCCAATCGGCTTTTTAACTTCTCTATAGATTAACGAATAAAGAAATATATAGCATTGAAATATGACGTCGACGTGACGTGCTTGGTATTTCAGAAAAGTTATTTCCCTCTTTGTTATGACGACAATGTGACGTCCTTGGTACCGTAATTGAAAGTGGGTGATTGCGACATCGCCTCGGTGTCATCGGTAACGAAAGGGTTAAATCTGGCATCTGAGAGAATAGTTGTGTAACATTTGACAGATAGAGCTCTATATATGTTATATACAAAAATATTCACACTGTCTTTAGCAAGTCCTTTCAAATAATAAAACTCTGCAGAAACGTATACAAAAAATAAAGAACATTCCTGTTCTGTAAGGCAAAGTTATTTTGAGAACCAAGCGAGGGGCAGACAAGGGCAGACAGAACTGAGACAAAGAAATACAAACTAAAGGAATAGTTCCAAGACTAACTGAAACATGTACACATTAAACAGCCTTAGAAAATCTAACATTAACAAAAGTCATTATTTATTTCTAAATTATGCTCAAAAATAAGTTTTAAAAAAAAACAACAAAAAAACTTCAAACTACACTGACTTGTTACCCAAGGTCAGTGGTTCCCAACCTATGCTCCTCAGAGTCATAAGGCCCGTATGTCCATTTCTCATTGGCTCCTCTGCCATACCAGGAAATAAAATAAACACCATTAACTTGTAAGGCATAGGGTCAGCCTAAGGGGCTCCAAGTGTCAAAAAGTTTGGGAACCACTGTCCTAGATGATAGTTAAAGCTTCAGCTTGAAATGTTTATGCAGGTTACAAATTAGACTATGTGTCATGAATCAAGATGTCAAAGAAGAATTCAAGGCAGGTTGCAAATTAGACTATGTGGCATGAATCAAGATGTCAAAGAAGAATTCAAGGCAGGTTACAAATTAGACTATGTGTCATGAATCAAGATGTCAAAGAAGAATTCAAGGCAGGTTGCAAATTAGACTATGTGTCATGAATCAAGATATCAAAGAAGAATTCAAGGCAGGTTACAAATTAGACTATGTGTCATAAATCAAGATATCAAAGAAGAATTCAAGGCAGGTTGCAAATTAGACTATGTGTCATGAGTCAAGATGTCAAAGAAGAATTCAAGGCAGGTTACAAATTAGACTGTGTCATGAATCAAGATGTCAAAGAAGAATTCAAGTACCTCTGGAAAGGTGCTGATTTTTTGAAGAGGTTCTCAACATCCACAGCCTCCGCCCTGGCCACATCAGCAACAGTGTGGTAACCTGCATTGTATAACATTCTGGCACTGGATGCATTGAGTGCTTCAATGCGCACCAAATCCACAAGCTCTTGCTGCACACCACAGGACAAGCGTTTCTGAAACTGGGACAGCAGGAGCTCCAGATTGTGCCAGCCCAACCTGCCACAAAACACTGTCACCATCCCTGTTCATTGTGCAAATAGATTACTAGATTAATGTCTGACACACAGTTACCATCCCTGTTCATTGTGCAAATAGATTACTAGATTAATGTCTGACACACAGTTACCATCCCTGTTCATTGTGCAAATAGATTACTAGATTAATGTCTGACACACAGTTACCATCCCTGTTCATTGTGCAAATAGATTACTAGATTAATGTCTGACACACAGTCACCATCCCTGTTCATTGTGCAAATAGATTACTAGATTAATGTCTGACACACAGTTACCATCCCTGTTCATTGTGCAAATAGATAACTAGATTAATGTATGACACACAGTCACCATCCCTGTTCATTGTGCAAATAGATAACTAGATTAATGTATGACACACAGTTACCATCCCTGTTCATTGTGCAAATAGATAACTAGATTAATGTATGACACACAGTCACCATCCCTGTTCATTGTGCAAATAGATAACTAGATTAATGTATGACATACAGTTACCATCCCTGTTCATTGTGCAAATAGATAACTAGATTAATGTATGACATACAGTTACCATCCCTGTTCATTGTGCAAATAGATAACTAGATTAATGTATGACACACAGTTACCATCCCTGTTCATTGCACGAATACAAAAACTAAATCATTGCAATAATAAAAATAGTGTAGATTGCAAATATCCATGGAATTCAGTACTGCACAAAGTTTAATGTGATTGGAACTCAATGTAAATGCAAAGCTAAAACTCTCATTTAACAGTCAGTATCGTTATTTTCATATTTACGTTTTTTTAAAAGCCTCAGTTAAGTAATCTATATTAGAAATGGCTCAAAACCAATACAAATACCATTTCATCTTATCAAAGTAGCCATCTTATGAAAATAGCCCCAAAAAGTTGCCCACTTAAGAAAGTAGCCCACTTATGAAAACAGCCAAAATAATGGCCCACTTAGGAAAGTAGCCATCTTAAGAAAATAGCCCAAAATGTAGCCCACTTAAGAAAGTAGCCCACTTATGAAAGTAGCCATTTTAAAAAATTGCCCAAAAAGTAGCCCACTTATGAAAGTTACATTTCACCATAGACCAACAAGTAGTTGTAGCAGATGTTGCTGTTAAAATGTAGCAGATATTATAAGTAATAAATCTACCAGCATAAGTTGAGGCAGACTGCTGGAGAGATTGGAGCTGTCCTTTATTACAATGAAATTTGGCTGCCACTTCCATGATAGGAGTTTCTTGTACCTGTTAATAAATAAAATAAACTCTTGAACTCTACTCACAACAAATATTTTGTTTTGAAATTAAATCTGTTCATCTAACAAGTTCTGTAATTAAATAAACTTTTCTTTCACTTTTCACTGCCAAAATTTTAGGTTGTAAATGATTTTATAAAATATAAAAGTCCTTTCTAATATTCTTAAATAAAATTGAAAACTAGAATTACTTAGAAAGTCCTGAAATTAAAAGACCAATTTTTTTAATATTTAGCTTATTAATTTATAGGTAATAATATATAACTTAATATAACTATCAGTATCAGTCTTGTAATCTTCTGAGTTCATTTAAAAAATTATTTTTAAAAAGTGACAGCAGTTTTTGAAGTATTTTAACCAGTTCCAGAAACAAAATGGGGGAAAAAAATTCTTGGGGTTCAGTCAGACAAACATTAACTGAAAAATGAAATGTTAAAATACATTTGTCATAAATTATCCTCCCTCAAAGAGCTCAAGGTATAGGACAAAGTTTTAAAGATGTCTATAGAAGAAGCCATGAATCGGAAGCATACCAGATAGTTCAGGACAAGGGCTGTATAAAATCTCTGATGTACGCCCAGGGCCTTCCTTGCAGATTCTGTCTTCCCCAAACGCCCGCTCAAAGCCTTGCCGATGAAAGACTCTGTCACACCCACAAGTTCGGCAACTCTCCGGTCAGCTGGGGTCAAGTTCTCCCACAGGTTGTGGTAGTGGAACCAATCTATTGATGATGACACATCAGACGTGTACACAGGAGTTACCTGAAAACAAAAAGTTTAAATAATCCATATCAAAGGTGAAGCACTGACAGGCATGACAAAACTATGTGAAGTGGAGCTCTTCCATACAATTCTAATAATACAAACAAAATATGCTTTTACATTTCTTTTTAGTACATTTAATTTTCTCTTGAATTGTTATATGTTTAATCTCATTGGATTTGGTAATGTTTTATAACTAAGACATTTATCAAGTATTCATGCATAGTCTATAAAGGTTAATACAAATGTATTCATCCACCAGTATCTGAGACACGCTTCTATCAAATTATAGTTTATAAATAATCTAAATTGTTATTGGGTCTAAAAAATGAATGGAAAATAAACATACTTCTCAGTTAACCACCCTGTACCTTGGAAACACTTATGTTCTTAAGCTAAATGGTTTATTGAGATCTTTATTGCTAATTAACTTAAGTTCTTAAGCTAAATGGTTTATTGAGATCTTTCTTGCTAATTAACACTTAAGTTCTTTTGCTAAAAGGTTTATTGAGATCTTTATTGCTAATTAACACTTAAGTTCTTAAGCTAAATGGTTTATTGAGATCTTTATTGCTAATAAAGAAAATATTTACAACAAACTACAAAATCAAATTTTAGCATTTGGAAAAAAAAAAGTTCAAAGATTGGATTCCTTGAGCTGGAGAGCTCATCACAAGTTTGAACTTTTAAATAGATAGGTGAAATACCGGTATGACTGTTAGTAGATTTCCTCTCAAAATGTAATGGTTCCAGAAACTCTTCCTAATTGTTAGTTACATCACCAATAAATAGATTTAGAAACATTAGTGACAGTGAATTAAGTAAACAGCTGCAGGTCATGAATGAAATGACACTCACCAAGTAAATTGTATGAAGTTCTGTATCCAAAGCAAATGCTCGTCGAGCTTTCTGTAGTTCAGCAAATACAAGCAGCCCTTCATCAGGTGAGAGGGAAGAGGCGAGGATAGCTGCACCCAACTGAGTGGAGTAAAACTTCTTGCTTCCTGAGCCATCTAAAGATGGGATTGAGAATTAAAAACTTCTTGGTTTCTGAGCCATCTAAAGATGGGATTGAGAGTAAAACTTCTTGCTTCCTGAGCCATCTAAAGATGGGATTGAGAGTAAAACTTCTTGCTTTCTGAGCCATCTAAAGATGGGATTGAGAATAAAACTTCTTGGTTTCTGAGCCATCTAAAGATGGGATTGAGAATAAAACTTCTTGCTTCCTGAGCCATCTAAAGATGGGATTGAGAGTAAAACTTCTTGCTTTCTGAGCCATCTAAAGATGGGATTGAGAATAAAACTTCTTGCTTTCTGAGCCATCTAAAGATGGGATTGAGAGTAAAACTTCTTGCTTCCTGAGCCATCTAAAGATGGGATTGAGAATAAAACTTCTTGCTTTCTGAGCCATTTAAAGATGGGATTGAGAATAAAACTTCTTGGTTTCTGAGCCATCTAAAGATGGGATTGAGAATAAAACTTCTTGCTTCCTGAGCCATCTAAAGATGGGATTGAGAATAAAACTTCTTGCTTCCTGAGCCATCTAAAGATGGGATTGAGAGTAAAACTTCTTGCTTCCTGAGCCATCTAAAGATGGGATTGAGAGTAAAACTTCTTGCTTCCTGAGCCATCTAAAGATGGGATTGAGAATAAAACTTCTTGCTTTCTGAGCCATCTAAAGATGGGATTGAGAGTAAAACTTCTTGCTTCCTGAGCCATCTAAAGATGGGATTGAGAATAAATCTTCTTGGTTTCTGAGCCATCTAAAGATGGGATTGAGAATAAAACTTCCTCATATAACTGACACACTGATATCTATAGATGTATTCTAAAATTTTGCAGGACATATTTAAAAAGTGAGCTTTTTAGCATGCAAATAGTGGATTTGAAAAAGATGTATGTTCATTGAAAGGATGGGTGTATTGATATTTTTATTGTTGTGGATTTTAATTAATATTTATAGTAAAGCAAGTGTGAAAAGTATTTTAAAATTGGTTACTGCAAGTAAAAAAATTTGTAAAATAAATTTTTGATGAGAAAAAACCAATTTAGCTTTCAGCATCAAATCCAATTACCTTCTTTTTGAGAGACTTGTACAGTGACAAACTCATTCTCTTGGAGATACTTAATGCAGCTTTCTACCAGTGCTGTTTTTACTTGGCCAAGACCATTGCCTTCTAGTGACACAGACAAAAGTGTGCAGTCAATGTAAGTTACAACATCTTCAGCTTTGGCGGCCACTCCACTTACCACAATCTGGAAGATGTGCAAAGAATCATATCACTATCATCAAATTATATATGCTCACTATTCAGTTCAGAGACTGAATCTTCATTCACATACATTGCTCCTAAAAAAAGATTCAAAGATATCCTATTTTGTACATTTCCAATGAATTAGTTTCTTATATTGTCACTTTTAATTTCATAGTCAACAGAACAAACATCCTTTTGGTTTCAATCTATATTCAAAGCAATCTAAACTAACTAAATCAATAACTTAAATTGACTCATAACAAATGTTCTATATATTTAATGTATATAATGTAAACAACAGTTTCAAATGTTTGAATGCCTCCTGCTAAACCCTTGACCCCATCTTTTATTGGACATTCATTAAAGTGACTAATATAGTTGACAATAAAATGATGTCAGAAATGATACCTCCAGGACAGCTCTCTTCAAACTGCTGCTAAGTCCTTCTTTCACATTGAACTGTAAACAGCTTTCAACAGCAGGCAGTTCAGATTTCAATAAGTTTTTGGCCTTGGCTTTCTCCTGTGCCTTGCAAATGAGAATACTCTCCCCTAGTCAACAATGACAGATTGACAGTCAGTATAAAGTTGCTTTTATTTGTCATGCGACAGTCATCTAATCAATGGCATGTGACAGTCATCTAATAAACTGACCTAGACTAAGCAGGTAACTTTGTATGTTAATATGGAGACAGGTTATCTGGTGTTAGGGTGGACACTAGTTTGTAAAATTCAGTTACCTTGTGTTAGGCTGGACAATGGTTTGCAAAAGTGGTTACCTTGTGTTAGGGTGGACACTAGTGTGTAAAGTGGTTACCTTGTGTGTAAAGTGGTTACCTTGTGTTAGGGTGGACACTAGTGTGTAAAGTGGTTACCTTGTGTGTAAAGTGGTTACCTTGTGTTAGGGTGGATACTTGTGTGTAAAGTGGTTACCTTGTGTTAGGGTGGACATTAGTGTGTAAAGTGGTTACCTTGTGTGTAAAGTAGTTACCTTGTGTGTCAACTCCTTTCCTTCCTGCTCTACCTGCCATCTGCTTATAGGTAAGGGTGTCAATAAGTTTCCCATGAAACATGGGTGTCCTGATGATGACACGGCGGGCTGGTAAGTTCACACCTGAAGACAGAGTTGAGGTCGCTATGAGGACCTTGAGATGACCTTGTCTGAAAGCACCTTCTATAATGTCCCGTTCATCAAATGTCAGACCTGGTCAATAATATGCTATTATTAATAAGATTTTCCTTATTATAATTATTATATCTCATGCAGGAAATGATCTGAATCATGGTAAAAAATAACTTAATATGATAATTAAAGGGCTCTGAATAAAGAAAATATAGGAACACGGTATGCTAAAGTTCATAGACAGAACAAAAGATTTTGACATTTCGGCTCAGAGCCTTCATCAGAAACTAAGACAAAAAGAAGTATAACAAGTATCGAATGAATGTGTCTCTAAAAAATTTGTTCCTATTGTTGATTGTTAAAAGATATTCAGATTCAAAATAAGATTTATAACCTGCATGGTGATACGCAACTCCATTGAGGACACACCTGGCCAACATAGGGTCAGCTCCCACCGGACAGCGTCTCAGTTGCTCCACTGTTTCCATCAGACCCTCCCTGTCTAGGGTTATCAATATTCCACTAGCAACAATGGGTGCACCATCATCTGCAGATACCATCAACATTTTGAAGGCAAGGACCAGTCTAGAATGTACATAACTGTTAAGGTTTGAAGATCAGTTCTTAAAATATAAGATGAGTTGGATGAAGAGAAATGATAAATAAATAATATAAGATAAGTTGGATGAAGAGAAATGATAAATAACATAAGATAAGTTAGATGAAGAGAAATGATAAATAAATAATATAAGATAAGTTGGATGAAGAGAAATGATAAATAACATAAGATAAGTTGGATGAAGAGAAATGATAAATAAGTAATATAAGATAATTTGGATGAAGAGAAATGATAAATAAATAACATAAGATAAGTTGGATGAAGAGAAATGATAAATAACATAAGATAAGTTGGATGAAGAGAAATGATAAATAACATAAGATGAGTTGGATGAAGAGAAATGATAAATAACATAAGATGAGTTGGATGAAGAGAAATGATGAATAACATAAGATAAGTTGGATGAAGAGATATGATAAATAACATAAGATAAGTAGGATGAAGAGAAATGATGAATAATATAAGATGAGTTGGATGAAGAGAAATGATAAATAAAATAAGATGAATTGGATGAAGAGAAATGATAACCTGCTTTCATAATTAAAAGGTACATTACAGAAGTTTTTATGAAGCACATGACATAGGAATGAGAATTTTAAAAATTGAATGAAGTGCTAAATGTGTCATGAAAAATTGCCTTTAACCACATATAACCTAAACACTTGTTTATTGAGATACCTGTCAGGTTTAAAAAAAATGGTCCTAGATTTGGAGGCTGACATTGCTTCAGCAACCATTTCTTATCCCTTAGTTGTACATGAGTACCATTGCAAGTGGAAGTTTTCCAAAGATTGTGATTTTAAAAAACTGAAGAAGACTTTTTGATGACAGATACTCTGTTTAGTTCTGTAGTCATTGAAGATAAACCCAAGATATACTCACGATAAACCCAAGATAAACCTAAGATAAACCTAAGATAAATCCAAGATATACCCATGATAAACCCAAGATAAACCCAAGATAAACTCATGATATACCCAAGATAAACCCAAGATAAACCATGATAAACCCAAGATATACCCAAGATAAATCCAAGATAAACCCAAGATAAACCCATGATAAACCCAAGATAAACCAAGATAAGCCCAAGATAAACCCAAGATAGACCCATGATAAACCCAAGATATACCCTACTCACAACTTTTTGATCAACAGAACCACAGCCAAACTCTTGTAATAAACTATTTTTTATCATCCTCTAATTTGAATGCATGTTATACAACAAGCTGAAGATCTCAGCACATTAAACAAGTTATAAATTATTTAAACCATAATTATGAAGATTTGCCTTAGAGAAATAATAATAGGTCAATAAACTACCTTTTCTCTCTTGAAGTTCAGCCTTTGTGTTCTCACTGATTATTGCATAAAATCTCCTGGCCACCGACTCACACAGGTTTTCACACCAGATTTTTGTTGGACAAAAAATGAGAGCGGCATGACCAGCGCTCACTGTCTCCAGGCAGAGGGCGGTCACATGATCCTGGTCATCTGGGAAGGTCAGCAAAGCTGGTATCTCCCTCTGCATCAACAGCTGACCGTCTAGTATCTTGTTGTCAATTTTTAGATATTCTGTGAGTGGTACGGGGCGGTAATCAGTATGGTAGAGTGATGCCTTCAACCATGTGGCCAAAAGTTGGAGATTGGGTAGTGTAGCGCTCATTCCTATTATCTGCACTTTGCTCTCAGCAGCACCATTGATGGCTCTATGAAAAATGTGTATATAGGCAAACTATTTTACCTAAACATGAAGCATTGAAAATAGTAGGAAATTACATTCTGCAACTTTACTATATGGTTTTAATAAACTCATTCCAAAGAGGGATTCCCACACTTCATTACTCTGTATATTTCTGTGAGATTTTGTTCCTCCTGACCCAATATGGTGATTTAAAATATATTTCAGCCCAATAAATGTTTGCAGGTTTCGGTCTAGAATAGTGTGTTACAAACTTTTTCCAACCTTTTAAAACAATTTATTGTTGAAGCACCCCTGCCTAGCTTTTCCCAACAATTTCATATATATTTAAGTGCACAGGAGAAGTGTCCTGAATGCAATGGCCCCTTGATATTGCCTTTTTTTTTTTTTTTTTTGTAAGAAATGATGAAGACATTTGACTTGTTCACCCGGAGCAAGGTTATCAGGCTCCTATTGGAATTTGTCTACCCCCCCCCCCCCCCACAATGACTGCTCATAATAAATGATGATTCATTGCTCATAAAATGCTTTAAGCTTGAGTATCCTTGGGGCTCCCCAGGGATGAACAACTTCTCACCTAGAACCTTTCCTTCTTAAAATAAATAAATACTATCCAATGAAGTGTTAGATGTCCCACAGCCATTCACATACTGTTACCTGTGTGTGATCCCCCACAGCCATTCCCATACTGTTACCTGTGTGTGATGTAGGCCAGCTTGGTAAGCATCAGTTCCAGCAAATAACCTCTGTGTGAGTCACCGACCATATGCAGCTCATCAACAACAACAGCTCCTAGCAATGTGAAGGAAATAGTAGAACAAGTTATGTGGAAGCTTGACACAGAAAGAGAGGAAAATAGGAGATGAACTTTTCGGCTAAGAGCCCTCCTCAGCAGACAGGACCAATGAAAATGGCAATGTCAACAACAACAGCCCCTAGCAATGTGAAGGAAATAGTAGAACAAGTTATGTGGAAGCTTGACACAGAAAGAGAGGAAAATAGGAGATGAACTTTTTGGCAAAGAACCCTCCTCAGCAGACAGGACCAATGAAAATGGCAATGTCAACAACAACAGCCCCTAGCAATGTGAAGGAAATAGTAGAACAAGTTATGTGGAAGCTTGACACAGAAAGAGAGGAAAATAGGAGATGAACTTTTCGGCTAAGAGCCCTCCTCAGCAGACAGGACCAATGAAAATGGCAATGTCAACAACAACAGCCCCTAGCAATGTGAAGGAAATAGTAGAACAAGTTATGTGGAAGCTTGACACAGAAAGAGAGGAAAATAGGAGATGAACTTTTCGGCTAAGAGCCCTCCTCAGCAGACAGGACCAATGAAAATGGCAATGTCAACAACAACAGCCCCTAGCAATGTGAAGGAAATAGTAGAACAAGTTATGTGGAAGCTTGACACAGAAAGAGAGGAAAATAGGAGATGAACTTTTCGGCTAAGAGCCCTCCTCAGCAGACAGGACCAATGAAAATGGCAATGTCAACAACAACAGCCCCTAGCAATGTGAAGGAAATAGTAGAACAAGTTATGTGGAAGCTTGACACAGAAAGAGAGGAAAATAGGAGATGAACTTTTTGGCTAAGAACCCTCCTCAGCAGACAGGACCAATGAAAATGGCAATGTCAACAACAACAGCCCCTAGCAATGTGAAGGAAATAGTAGAACAAGTTATGTGGAAGCTTGACACAGAAAGAGAGGAAAATAGGAGATGAACTTTTTGGCTAAGAACCCTCCTCAGCAGACAGGACCAATGAAAATGGCAATGTCAACAACAACAGCCCCTAGCAATGTGAAGGAAATAGTAGAACAAGTTATGTGGAAGCTTGACACAGAAAGAGAGGAAAATAGGAGATGAACTTTTCGGCTAAGAGCCCTCCTCAGCAGACAGGACCAATGAAAATGGCAATGTCAACAACAACAGCCCCTAGCAATGTGAAGGAAATAGTAGAACAAGTTATGTGGAAGCTTGACACAGAAAGAGAGGAAAATAGGAGATGAACTTTTTGGCAAAGAACCCTCCTCAGCAGACAGGACCAATGAAAATGGCAATGTCAACAACAACAGCCCCTAGCAATGTGAAGGAAATAGTAGAACAAGTTATGTGGAAGCTTGACACAGAAAGAGAGGAAAATAGGAGATGAACTTTTCGGCTAAGAGCCCTCCTCAGCAGACAGGACCAATGAAAATGGCAATGTCAACAACAACAGCCCCTAGCAATGTGAAGGAAATAGTAGAACAAGTTATGTGGAAGCTTGACACAGAAAGAGAGGAAAATAGGAGATGAACTTTTCGGCTAAGAGCCCTCCTCAGCAGACAGGACCAATGAAAATGGCAATGTCAACAACAACAGCCCCTAGCAATGTGAAGGAAATAGTAGAACAAGTTATGTGGAAGCTTGACACAGAAAGAGAGGAAAATAGGAGATGAACTTTTCGGCTAAGAGCCCTCCTCAGCAGACAGGACCAATGAAAATGGCAATGTCAACAACAACAGCCCCTAGCAATGTGAAGGAAATAGTAGAACAAGTTATGTGGAAGCTTGACACAGAAAGAGAGGAAAATAGGAGATGAACTTTTTGGCTAAGAACCCTCCTCAGCAGACAGGACCAATGAAAATGGCAATGTCAACAACAACAGCCCCTAGCAATGTGAAGGAAATAGTAGAACAAGTTATGTGGAAGCTTGACACAGAAAGAGAGGAAAATAGGAGATGAACTTTTTGGCTAAGAACCCTCCTCAGCAGACAGGACCAATGAAAATGGCAATGTCAACAACAACAGCCCCTAGCAATGTGAAGGAAATAGTAGAACAAGTTATGTGGAAGCTTGACACAGAAAGAGAGGAAAATAGGAGATGAACTTTTTGGCTAAGAACCCTCCTCAGCAGACAGGACCAATGAAAATGGCAATGTCAACAACAACAGCCCCTAGCAATGTGAAGGAAATAGTAGAACAAGTTATGTGGAAGCTTGACACAGAAAGAGAGGAAAATAGGAGATGAACTTTTTGGCTAAGAACCCTCCTCAGCAGACAGGACCAATGAAAATGGCAATGTCAACAACAACAGCCCCTAGCAATGTGAAGGAAATAGTAGAACAAGTTATGTGGAAGCTTGACATAGAAAGAGAGGAAAATAGGAGATGAACTTTTCGGCTAAGAGCCCTCCTCAGCAGACAGGACCAATGAAAATGGCAATGTCAACAACATTTTAGAGATTTGTTACTTCTTAATAACAGCAGAACTTGAAAGAAAAATAAAGGCGGTGGAGATGAGATGTTTCAGAAGCATTCTAGGAATCTGCTATAGAGACCATATCTCTAACAAACAAGTGAAAGAAAGGATTCGTCAGGCAATTGGGCAATACGATGACCACCTGGGAATTGTAAAAAAGCACAGACTGGAATGGTATGGCCACGTGACAAGAAAACAAGTGCTCGTAAAAGAAATCATGCAGGGCACAACAAGAGGAGGGAGAAGAAGAGGAAGACAGAGAAAAAGATGTGAAGATAACATCAAAGAGTGGACGGGACTAAAACAAGGTGATGCTGTGAGTAGTGCAGAAAACAGAGAGGAATGGGGAAGGATAGTTTTCTATTTGATATTTGCCATAACTAGTTTACACATGACAAATCTCAACAAGAACGGGGCGTTATGTTTTCCATGTCCTCTAAATTAATACTTGTCTCAAAATAAATTGCGCCGAGGAGTGCATCGCAGTGTTGGACTTACCCAAGTCTCCCAGCTTTCCTTCTTCCATAAGCCTGTTGATGAGTCCATTTCCTTTCTCTATGGTGCAAACAGCAACATCAACAGAAGACAGGCCACCGGCTGGTGAGTAGCTTCCCATGTAGCCCCCAACCCTTATCCCTGCATCTTGATAGAGACGCTGGCAAATACACAGAAAAGCAAAGATATCAGAGATCAAAAACATCACTATGTTTTCTCTTGAATTTCATAGACAAATTGTTGAAGTTAATGTCTTATTGCAACATATCAAAATTACAGACTAACCTGGAGTGAGTACATCTTCTCCCTTGCCACTGACACAAATGGAAGAATTATGAGCGCCTTTTTTCTAGTTTCCACAACCCTTTTCAAGACAAGTAACTCTGCAACAAGAGTTTTCCCAGCACTTGTTGGGGCAGAGTAAACAAGATTACCTCCCTCTGAAAATCATAGTTAACAATCAACAATCAATATTTTAATTAATTTTTTTTACTTGAATTAGAAAAGATGCTTGAGATGATTGTTAAATACAAGAAGTAATGTCACTAACTTTTTATTAATATTTTATACCTACAATTTTTTCTCTTATATTAGATCATGTCATTAATTAGGTTTATAACTGATTACCAAGAACATGTGCAGTGAGCAAGCATTCCGCTTGCCACTCAAACATAGTGGTCACCCCTTGGTTCTTGTAAGCTTCTAAAACTGGGTGAGGCAAGCCCCATGAGCTCAGCTGTCTCTTGTCTTGAGTTAAACTTGTATTCACTACAGCAGAAGAAATGTGTATAATTTATAATTAATATTTTATAGGTATTTTGTAGATGATGAGCTATTTGTTGAGAGAGAAATGTTTTTTAATGAGTTTCATTTAACTTTTTAACAAACTATGTCAAGAAATAAAATTATAAGTAACATATTTTGAAATACGTAGCTCAAATATGACTAAGTTTTTAAAAATGAATTAAAATTAATACTTTTAATACAAGATAATATTTTACATCATTTCTCATAATTTAATATACTTGAAGCTTACCTGAAGTTTCTAAAGTCAAGCTAGTGGAATATACATTAGAAGCACTAAGATTTTTCCCAGAATCTGTCTCTGTCTTGCTTCCTTTCCCATTCGGCACTAATTGCTTCTTACATTGTGGGGAAGGGTTTATTTTATGAACAGAGTTCATTGACCTCTCATTACTTGAATTAGGTCTTTTTTCACTTACACTGGTGAAAGTAGGTTGCATTTTACCAGATATCTTAACTGATATATTTTTTATAGTGGTGCTATTATTGTTAGCTGATTTATCAATAACAGTTTCATCCTTTGTGGGTTTTTTGGGTGAGCTGGACTTCAACATAGACTTTCTACCCCTTCTTTCAAAAGTGGCAACTGGGGAAGAACTGCCAAGGTTCGGGCTGGATCTTTTCTTTGGGATTATTGTCTCCACTGTAGAGCTACTGGTGCCAGATTTGTCTTTCATATGTGAGTGAGATAATGGGGAATTACTGCTATTTATTCTTGTTGGAGAGTTGTAATGATGGATCACTTCAGGTTCAATAGATGTAAGATTGCTTTTATTCACTTGGTCCATGATGGCACCAGTGGTTGGTTGGGATAAAATTTTATTGGAGGGACTGTCTTTTTGAAGGCTTCTAAAATTTAGATTTCTACGAACTAAAATGTTCATTTCTGAGGATTCCTCATCCGTTATATTCAAGTCACACACATTTTCTGCACTGCTGTCTGGGGTGGAGCACAGCGGAGAAAAACTTATGTTGGAAATATTAAGTTTCTCTGCAGAATTAACCTTGGACAATACTTTTACTTTTTGTTTAGACACAGGAGTCTTCATCTCAAAGTCAGAAGGCTGCACATCAGTATTCTGATGTAAATCACATAATAACTGTTTAGTTATTACACCTTGCTTTAATCTCTTATATACTGGACTGCTTGTGGGGGTATGTGACAATTCCGAAAAGGCACAAGGCTTGATAGAAGTGAGTTTCTTACCCCTTACAGATGTTGGGGTGTTTTTAACATATTTGCGTTTGCCTGTCCCCTGATTTAAATATTTTGCTCTCTGGTGGAGTGTGCTGACCCCTTTAAGACTATGGTCAAGACTGTTATTAGCCAAGGCTGAGATTCTAACATTTGAAATATTTGCTGGTGGCAACAGTGAGGTATCTTCAACAGCAATAGGGGAAGATTTTGATTTACTGTTTGCTTTTTTTGTTTTGACATTCAATGCAGCTTCAATCTTTTCAGCCTCCAAGACCAGGTCAAAATCCAAGGATGCAGAAAAAGATGACGAAAAAGATGCTTGAAGATCTGCTTTTACAGCACAATAATTCTGTTCCTATGTGGACATAATAAATGTGTAGAAGAATACATGACAAGAAAAATTGTAAGCTAAAATACTTGGGATAATAATCTTCACATTAAGGTTTATTTTATCTTTCTTACTGGTAAAATATATGCTATTTTGTTTAATGTTCAATTCTAAAAAAAGACTAATATTAAGCTCTACTTAATAAAATATTTCAAATTAACTTTACATTGATTAGTCTAAGTATCTTCAAATTTACATGATTTAATGGTTAGGTTAGCAATTTAATGGATGATTCATATGGAGGAATTTACATTGATGAATATTATAAATTCCCATGGATATTCATATAATGTCCATTATGATGTTTTAAATAGAATTACATTTGTCTAACTCAACTATTAATAGCACTATGACAAAAACTCTTCTAAACTTACAACGGGCAACAATGATTTTTCCCAGTTACTTTTGTTAACAACGACAGAAGTGGCAGATATAGGGAACCTGCCCAATCGCCTTTTTCCCTGAGACACTTTAAGACCAGCATCTTTGTTACTTGATATAGACTCTGAAGGAATTTCAAAAGATGGTTTTTGTTGACGCCAAGTGGAGGTTAACTTCTGCATATTCACAAAAGCCTGAAGGATAAAATATATAATATTGAAAGAAGTCAACGATTTTTACCAATTTACTAACATAAAATATTGAAAGAAATATCTGGAAAAATTATACCAAGCATACATTGTTCTTTAATGCAAGATAACTTTTATAACAGCGCTGAAGAAAAGTTTGTAAATTAAGTCATTTGCTTAATAAGTTTAAAGTAGCTGTTATTATGCTGCTAGAATAAAAAAAAATGTTAAAAATAAAAAACTAAGAACCTTGCAACGGGCGGGGGGGGGGGGGGAAATGACACTCCAGGTTTATTTTTTAATTGTTAAATGTTGACAAATCAGTCTTTAAATGAAATCTTGAAATGAATCTCAACAGTGACAGGCAATATTTTAATTTGATTGGTGAATAGGCAAAAAAAAATTTTTAATTGAATCACAAGAAATAAAAAAATTTTAATTGAATCACAAGAAATAAAATAGCATTTAAACAAAAAAAACAACTTAGTAACAACTACCCTATTAATATACCGTATTAAATAAAAAAATTTAAGTCTTAGGTTAAGTTCTCTCTGATGGGTTCAAAGTGGTCTCTAAGTTTCTAGTGGAACTTGTTAAGTAAAAAACAACAAAATAAGACTTATAAGAGACTATTAATATGGTTCTACTTCACTCACAGTATTACTGTTACACTTGTGTTATTGACAATGATCATTATTTAGTGTTTTTAATTAAAAACTCCCTATGGATGGAACTATGTTAAAAAAACTTCAATAGTTAATAGAGCAAGTATTTATTCTTCTCCAATTAGTTTGTCTTATATTTTCTTTAATTTTTTTAATGGAAATTTAGATTATGAGTTGTCCTTGTTTACCACAATGGTGCATTGAAGAACAGTCCATATGTTTAACAGATTTGATTCCTTATATGGAATTGATGAGTGGCTTTTTGGCCAACTGCAGAGAGGGGTTTTTTTGTGGAAGGGGGCAGTAAGAACTTGGCCCACCCAGGGCCTCACAGACCCTAGCTAAGCCACTGTGTTGTAGTAACTTTTAAATGCAAAATTCCCAAAATCAATTAAAAAAATGCAGACATCCTCAAGACAAAAGACTACACCATAATTTATAGTGGCAAAAACAGTAACATTCTTGGAACAGGATTAGCAGCACCAAGTTCCCACACAAAAATATACGAAAGTTACTTGGAACTCACCAGATGGAATCACACACAACCAAATTGCCCACGTTCTCATCGATCGGAGGCATGGATCAGACATACTAGACATAAGAAGATAATGAGGAGCAGAAGCAGACTGATCATCTACTTGAAAGGGTTAAATATAACCAGAGAAGAGAAAAGGCATAATTCAGAATAGCCGAAATCAAAGAGAAAAACTATGGTACCAAAACATACCACAGACCCACCAACTGCAAAAGCTTATCAAAATGAAGTAGAAGCACAACTAGAGCCATCAAAGGAGGAAATAAACAAGGAAAACGACATAAATGAACAGTGGGATGTGATAAATAAATGCTATGAAAAGATCAGCAGAAAAGTGAAAAGGTAGTTAGAATTTCAGCAAAACGCATAAGTGCCATAAGAAGTAAGAAGTCTTTAACTACATTAACTACATATGACATATGATATACTATAGTAAATTAAATGATAGTTTAAATACTACATATCTACATAGTTACATTGAGTCTTGACTATTGACATTCATAGATGATAGGCATACAATACATAGTATGAAAATTTTAAAATGGTATAGTAACACTATATAGTATTATTAGTATAGTTAGTATAGACAGTATAGTTACCGGCTTACCGGGTATCAGTATAGTATAAGTTACTTGAACTTGTGCTTGTTTTCTGGTCTTGTTTTGCGGAATGCGTCTCTCATTTCCATTTGCCCTCTTGAGTTGTTTACATATGGGTTTTAGACCATTTAATTTAAGTAGTTCTCATTGTTACAAGTTTAAATTATCCGCCATTACAAAGTAAGATATGCTACTAGTAGAAACTTTTTGTTTTTCTAAGAAGTACTTCGTTTCGTTTAACTTTCGTTGTTGTTTTTGCGTTGTTTTTGTCGAATGTTTTACAAATGGCGTCGAAATCGCATACACTTGATAGCCGCGCAGAACTGAATGAGCTTGTACGCAGACGATCGGAAATCGCTGTAAGTTAATCCAAATATTTTCCGATTTATCGTTAAATGATTGGAATCATGGTATACGTTGTTTAATCTTGAATTTTAACATTGTAAAATTGAGATTGAATAAGTATAGTCAAAAATAGGCTTACATTGGACCATAATTGTACTGGACACTTTTCTAAATTTCAACGTTTTGTGTTAAAAGTTACTGTTTAGTTTTTAACATTCTTTTAACTCATTCCCGACGGCTGCGACTAAATGCGTCCTTTGCGGGTTTCGGCGGATGCGTCCAAATGCGTCTGGCCACACCCCCCTACTTTTCTTTTCTCCCTAGTTATAAAATCACGCATCCCCGAGATTACTAGTGATAACCTCGCGGTAGCGAGATTCCACGAGCATTCAATAAAAAAAACCGGAAGTTTTTATCTCGTTTCATTCATTTTCAAAGCTTGTCTCAAGCTAGTCGGATCACAGTGAAATTTTTTGTGACATTTTTTTGTGAAATTTTGAAAATGGCCTTCCAATTTCTACAATCCCTTATCGATGGAAATGAACAATTGCTAGACGAGGGTTCTGATATTGAAGTTAATGAACTGTTTTCAGAATCTAGTGATTCTGATGACGATTCTGTAAATGATAGTGTTACTTCTAACACGAACACTACTGGCGCGGAATGGTCCGATGGACTGTCCAATGTAACAGAAAATATGGGCGTATTTTCTGAATATGTAGGAAGTCTACTGGATATGCCAATTGGCAGCCTACCTATAAACTTTTTCAAGCTGTATCTGACGGACAAATGTATTGATGAGTTTGTTTTACAAACTAATTTGTATGCCAAGCAACAATTGGCCAAGCAGTCGGGCCCTAGGCCTAGGGCATCTACCATAACATGGACACCAGTAAATGCAGATGACATCTACAAATATATATATATCAATATCATGTTTGGCCTTCACCAAGTGCCAGATGTAAGACTGTACTGGTCTTCTGACAATATGTGGAGGGTCCCTGCAGTGGCTGACGTCATGAGCAGAGATCGTTTCCAGTTGATTCATCGGTTTTTCCATGTCAACGACAGCTCTCTTCAACCCGCCAAGGACAGCCCAAACTATGATCCCCTATACAAGGTGAGGCCCTTTCTGGACCACATAAGGCACCAATGCTCATCACAGTACAAGCCTCAGAGACAACTAAGTGTTGATGAAGCCATGGTCGGTTTTAGGGGAAGACTTGGGTTCAAGCAATATATGAAAGATAAGCCGACTCCCTGGGGCTTGAAGATTTGGTGTTGTGCCGAAGCCAAGACCGGTTACATTTTAAACTTTAAAGTGTACACTGGTAAAAGTGAGGTGAGCTCTACCAATGGTTTGGGCTATGATGTCGTCATGGCTATGGCCGAGCCCTATTTGGATAAAAGGCATGAGATTTTTTTTGACAATTTTTTTTCTTCGCCCAAGCTGGCAGAAGACCTACTTGCCCGTGACACCTATTGCTGTGCCACAATTAGGCCCAACCGCAAAGGCTGGCCTCTTAAAAAATCTAAACAAAGAAAAGGTGACTGCACAATGCAGCAAAAGGGACTACTTGTTGCCTGCCAATGGACAGACAAGCGCCAAGTAAATATGATATCAACAAATTCAAATCCACTGATGACAACCGTTGAGAGAAGATCCAAAGACGGGATAATTGAAGTGGAAATCCCCTGCAGTGTAGACTCATACAATTCATATATGTTTGGTGTGGATTTAGGAGATCAGCACCGTTCGTATTATCCTGTAGGACGACCTAGCCATAAATGGTGGAGGTACCTCTTCTGGTATTTAATCCAGGTATCCATTGTTAATGGTTATCTACTGATGAAAAGGGTGAACCCTGATTCCCCTTTTAGCAAGTGCCACCTCAAGTTTCGTTCAAAGTTGGCTCAACAGCTACTGAATTTAAAAACAAGAGTCACCCCATCAAGCTCTTCTTGCCTGAACAGGCCAAGTATTGCTGGCATTGCAAGACCTTTCAGCCCCAAGCATAGGCTCTCTACAATGCCAGGGAGAAAGCGCAGATGCTACCAGTGTGCCATGGTAGGAGCAAAAATGCCCAGCGGCAGAACAAAGGAAACCACCAAAGGCTGTTATTTATGTCAAGTGCATTTGCATGCTGGACAATGCTACAGCACTTACCATGAGAGCATAAAATAAACTTTAAGTGGTGTTAAAGTTGAATTAAATGTAGGAAAAAAGCGGTCAAAATATCATTTGTTACATTTTTATTAATTTTGTGTCGTCGTTTGGTCTTGTTGTACCAGTAATGTTATATATTTCTGAAATCTTATCCATTTCTAAATGCAATAATATTTTTTTGGTTTAAATTGGTTAATATTTAGGTACCAAAAACAATTTTATAAAATATATATATGGTAAAAAATCAGAGTAGCTTCCCTTTTCCAGGAAAATGAATATAAACAGGAAGTGAGTGCTCAGGGGGGAATGAGTTAATAACATTCGGAATTAAATTTAATAATTACTGCTATTAAAATTGGTAGTGTTATAGTGCCCACATGTAAACATTAATTGATATTGTGATTGTCTATACTATTAAAATTAATTTATTTATCAAATATACCTTTATCACCTACTCACCTGCTCTGTCTCTAACTCAGGTACTTTGTTGACAGAAATTTACAGTACGGTTTCTATAGCCGCCAAAAATGATAATGATATATCATTTAAAGGGCTAGCTATAACTACTATAAGCTTTGCCAAAACACCAATTTCATATTTCTAGCTTTTATAAAAACGAAGTTATATTTTTTTGTGAATTTTGTATACCCCCTTATTTATATTGTGAAAACTTGTGACCGACTTTCCAAATTTCTGCCTTATTTGGCCCACAACTTTTTTATATTTAAAGATAATGCCACCAAATTTTCAAGAGACATTCTCAATGCAACATACAACACAATGAGTAACAAAACTTTTACATAACATCAACTTTCATCAAGACTTTTTATTTTGGATACTTTTATTTGTGGGTATATTAAGAAAAAAGTGAAGAAAAAAATGGAGAAAATCATTATTTATAAAAGAAAAAGCAAACAATAACAGGTTTATTGTATTTTAACTAATTTTATTATGCTAGTGTTAAATTTTAAATCAATTATTATATTTATAAAAGGGGATGTTCTGCCTGTCATTTTCTTCAAACTACTTGGTCTTGTTGATGAATCCCAAAATCTCTTCTTCATAAACTTTCACTTTTCCATCTACGTCCATACATGACTTATTGTTTTTCGGTAGTCAACCATGACCACTTTAATCATCAGATTTGTGCTAGTTCTGTCTGTGGGTGTGCAGATGGCTAATGAGGCTAATTCTGTTACGAAATTTTCTTGTGCAATTAGGTGCTGGGGAATGATGCTCTCCCTGAGCAGAGTCAGACCGGGCCTTCCTGGCATGTCTCTTGCACTCTGCAGCCGCTGTTCTGTTAACTTCATGTTGCATGGAGCTCCTGTTTAATCTGGAACGCCATGATGTTCGATCCTTTGCTTTTTCATCCCACGTGTCTGGGTTTATGTCGAACGCTTTCAGTGTGGCTTTTTTTAAGTAGAATGCTTTTAGGTTGTCTTTTAAACGTTTCTTCTGCCCGCCAGCAGACCACTTTCCATGTTCAAGCTCGCCATAGAAAATTCTTTTGAGCAGACAGTCGTCTGACATTCTCACAACATGTCCCGTCCAGCAAAGCTGGGAATTTATTAACTCTTTCTCTCCGGATCAACGCTCCCATCGTCAATTTGAAATGAAGTTTTCATCGGATCAACGATGTCATGGTCGATGTATAAAAATCTGTTTAATTCGGTTCTTTTCTTAGCTATTGGTTTTTAGTTACTTTTAATCAAATCTAGTATGATTTTGATAAATATCCGGTTTTTCTTAATTACAACGAGTTTTTACATAGAACGAAAAGTTTGAAGCGGTTGTTATGATTGCCCATTTTATTTTTGTTTACAAACATGAAATCTTGACCTGACCCATCTGGTGATCGATTTAATAAAGGTAGAAAATATTACTCTGATGACGCTTTCAGACAGTAATTTTATGATTTTGAATGCAGAGGCTGATTCTAAATAATCATATAATTATTATACTAGTAGTAGTTTTAGTAGTATTAGTGACAAAATAATGAAATTGATAATTCATCAGCTGATGCTGATGAGCAACCTTGTAAAAGAGCTATTACTGTTCCTACTACAAATAATGGAGATTCTAAAAGGAAAGCTGCTGATCTTAGCACTAAAACTGAGTACAATTTCATGTTTTCACTTGAATTTGAAAAATGTAGGTGTAAATTTGGAGCTTGTATTGTGACTAGTAAGTCAAATGAACTTGACTATTTTTTTTACTTTGCTAGACACACATATTACTCACAAGCTTGTACTCTCAATAAATAATTCTTACATAATTAAAATCAATATTCCAACAAGACTTATCAGAGCAAAACATCTGCCTATTAGCTCAAAAAAGGACAGTGTGCAAACACTATAGTAAAGAACAGGGCGAGCTGTACCGGTATACATTTGTGCTGGATGTGAGTCAAATCTGCACATCCATATGGATTGTTTTCAGCCTTACCATAGCTAAACCAGATGAAAAGATAAGACAAATTGATGGTAAATATTCCATTTACCATAATAAATGTTAGTACATACAAAGATACAGTGCATATATGTTCTAATATCAAGAGATTGTTTCCAGTGGAAATAAGTAGGTTATTTAGGACATTTTTTGTGTGGTGGTGACAATGGATAATGTGCTCTGGATTTTCATTTTTTTCATTTTTGTTTTAATGATATCTTTATTATTTGTGATGCACATATGGATATAGCTTAGAAAAAAAACAGTTTTGTTACGCTTTGGATTATATATTTCTCTTTGTGTGACTTGGAATGAGCGTTTTGTGAACTGTTGGTGAGCTTTTTATTTAAAATTTTTATTTTCCTTAAATTATATTCACATTTAAATATTAAAATTTAAACCCACGTCTGTATTGTCTGTAAAGAGCATGCATTCCCCTTTAATTCCATACCAAACTTATCATTTTCAGATGAATAACAAAAAAGTAATGATGGTTTAGAGATAACAGTAGTGCGTAACAAATATGCAAAATAGATAATTCCGTGGAAAATAATTCCGGAGAGAAAGAGTTAAGATGGTAAAGATGCTGGGGAGACCTGCCTGTGTGAGCACCTTAGTGTCTGGGACTCTTTCCTGCCATTTAATGTTGAGTCTTGTTGTATGAAAATGGTTCACCATTCTTGCATGACGTTGGTATATCGTCCACGTTTCACAGGCATATAGAAAAGTATAGGGAGAACAGCCTCTGGATATGCTTTCAGTTTAGTTTGAGTGCTGTTACCTCTCCTGGTCCATACGATCTTAGTCAATTTTCCATAGTTTGCACTGGCTCTCGCAATATGGAGGTTAACCTCGTCATCAGTGTGCGGCCGAAATAAGAAAAGCTATTCACCACCTTGTCTTTCGCCTTATTGTAAATGGAAGTGGAAGGAATTCTACAAAGATCTTCAAAAGAAAATTAAAATGTTCTCTTGCACCTGAAAGAAGCAAAGAATTAACAAATAATCATAATCCTGAATCTACATAATTTCTTGCTTCCTTTTCAATTTTTGTGTTGATTAAATATCATGTAAAAAAATGTTTTTTGATAATTGTCTATGTACTGCTTCTCTATGTCCTAATAAAAATATAATTACTACGATGATGTTGTTTGAGTCTTGTTTATTGATTTGATGTATTTTAAAGAAACTTTTATATATAAACTAAAATAAACATTATCTATTTTTTACAATTATCTGATTTTAATAATATAATACAGCCTATATAATAGCAGGACTAAGTCTAAGACTAAAAGTAAAGACACACAGTAAGTAGGCTAAAGCCTAAGTATTAGATTGATACATTAACTTAACAATCATTAAAAATGTATATTTTAATACCTTCATCATTATCATGTCCCAGAGTCTTTCGACCGTTGGGCGCCACAGATGACATAAAAACTATTCTTCTCCATTCCTCTCGGTCTTCTACCCTATGCACAGCATCTCCTAGTTTTAATCCCGTCCATTCTTTGATGTTATCTTCCCATCTTTTTCTCTGTCTTCCTCTTTTTCTCTGTCTTCCTCTTTTTCTTCCTCCTCTAGTAGATTTCTTTGGTGAGCCCTTGTTCTCTGGTCACATGGCCATACCATTCAAGTTTGCGCTTTTTTACAGACACCAGGAGGTCATCTTACTGCCCAGTTGCTTGACGAATACTTTTTTTCACTTGTTCACTGGTGATATGGTCTCTATAGCAGATGCCAAGAATGCCTCTGAAACATCTCATCTCCATTATTTTCATTTCAAGTTCTGCTGTTAATGTCCAGGACTCAGAGGCATATAAGAAAATGGAGAGGATTAATGAGCGCATCAGCCTGATGGGGGCTATATTTTTGTCGTTCCATATTTTCTTGTGCCTCTTTAGTGCTGTTGTGGTCTGCGCAATCCTGGCCATCAATTCATGCTTGGAGCTTTCTTCCGAAACTATTGCTCCGAGGTACTTAAAGCTGCCAACTGTCTCTAATCTTTCCTCTCCGACCTTAATTTCAGTGGTGATGCCAGTTGTGCTATTCGTCATCATTTTTGTCTTTTCTGCACTGATTTGCATGCCAAAAGACGATGAAGTCTTGTCGAGACTCTCTACTAGGTTGGCTAGCTCTTCTTCGCTTCCAGCCAGTCCGTCTATGTCATCCGCAAAGTGTAGGTTGGTGATTGTTCTGCCACCAATGCTGACTGCCCCTACATGCGTTTCCAGTGCATCTGACATAATTCTCTCTAAGAAGATGTTGAACAGGGTGGGGGAGAGCAAGCAGCCTTGTCGTACTCCAACCGTGGTCTTGAACCATTCTCCGATGTTATTGTTGAAGAAGACTGCACTGGTGGCCTTATCATAGAGGCTGCTTATCATTCTGGTTAAGTTTGTGTTGATGTTGTAGTGCCTCATGGTGACCCATAAAGCAGCATGCCAAACCCTGTCGAAAGCCTTCTTAAAATCCACAAAGACGTGGTATAGGTTTTGTTGGTGTTGGGCATATTTCTCAAATAGTATCCAGAAGTTTAGGATCTGCTCAGTAGTGCCATTTAATACCTTATTAAATTTAAAAAACACTAACTTTAATTCGGCTAGTAAGTGTGGTTGTAGTAATAGTAATAGAATAAGGGAAAAATATTAAGCTTAGGCCTAAATAGACTATAGGATTAAAATTTACTTTTGTTTATAATATTAACTGATATATTCTCCAAAATGAGTAGTCATTAATAAGAGAATAACAACTATTATTATTGATATTACTATCATAAAACTATTGTGTACACAATTTTGAGTGTAATAAATAAAACTTAAAATTTAAAAGCAACCCTTAGTCACTACATAAACTTTTCAAGTTTGGTTATAATCTTTTCTTAAATTTTGTAAAAATATACATTTTAAACTTCTTATAATTATTCGGATGTTTAAGGATTTAACAATAACGAACAATATTGACAGTGATAATAGACATTTCCGGCTTCTCTATCAAAAAAAAAAAATTAATTTGGGGACATTTTCATACCCCCTCTCCATAAGGAGATGCAAAACTTTTCAGGGCCATCGAAAAGGATAACCCAAAAAATGAAAAAAATGCATAAAAAGAATGTAATTTGCACTGTACTAAACCGTATTTGCCAGGCATAACTAATAAAAAAAAGTATTTATGTGATTTATATACGTACCAAGTCATTATAATAAAACCGTATTTTACAGACTATAAGACGCTACGGACTATAAGACGTACCTTAATTTTTAAGCAATTTTTTTTAAAAATAACATTTTTATTATTAGATTGCAAAGCCAGACTAAAAGAATTCTTAGTTCATAAAACCGAAATGACCTTTAAAATCCCTGAAAATCATCATCAGAACTTTTTTCTTCTTCCTCTTCGTCATCATAGTTGTCCTCTTCATATATAAGATGGTCTGCACTGCCTTCGAGAGCGTTACTTATGCCGCACTTCTTGAAAGTTTAACAATAATGTCTTCTCTCACTCTAGATCACGACTCCTTTATCCACTGACACACTTTTTTGATTGTAGGTTGTTTTAAAGCTCCCTTGGCGTGAATTCATGTTGGGTTTTCATCCATTTATTCCATTCCTCTCTCATATACACTTTAAATGGTTTATATATCGAGACATCAAGAGGTTGAAATTATGAAGTAAAAATTCCTCCTGTAATAGCAAGCTCTGTATTTCCTTGTCTCAATTTCTCTTTCACAGAATTTTTCAAATGACTACTAAACTGATCTAGCACAAGAAAGAACTCTTTGCAGGAATTTTAAATCAAACACTAGACATTTTTATATTAATTTCGAGTATAAGACGCACCTGATTTTTGGAGGCAACTTTTCAAAAAAAAAAGTTTGTCTTATAGTCCGTAAAATATGGTACTGTCTGTGATACACAAAAAATCTCGTAGCATAAATCAATAAGTCACCGGAACTCAAAAACTGATACGTCACTGATGAGAGAAGCAATTATCTAATAAACAAATGTGACAAATTATGCAATTTTCCAATGATACGCCACATTGTAGAACGTGTTTTTTCGACATTTTTGGACATGCGAAGATTGATGCGCCGAGTGGTTTTGATGTACCTACCTAATTACTCAGTAAATGTACTGTCTGTACTGCAACAGAGCATTAACTTGATTTAAAATAAAATTCCAGCAAAGTTTTCTCTTTTTTCTTACTGCACGATTTGTCGTCTTAGAAGAGTATAATGGAGAGCTTTTTGTTCATTTCTTGGGGTGTTTAAACATAATACCTGGGAGGAAAAATGAAACATTGATAGTCATTAGCAGTGGTCAGCAAATCCCGACCCGAGTGCGGTTTTGACTCCGAAAAACATGGTTCTTGACAGGATCTTGAAAAGAAATTTATCTCTCAAAATTTTTTTAATCATCCTACTGCTGATTTTTGGCTCTTTTGACTAATGAGTTTGCCGACCATTGGTCTATAGTGATGCGCATTACATATCGCGTAGTTTCATGCAAAACTAAAACTGAGGAACTGGTTTAACAATAAAAGTAAAGAAATTATCCTGTAAAATATCATTTTTAACAAATTTTTCAACTTTTTATAATTTGTTTAATATGTATGTAACTTTTAAATACACCCATACATATTTGGTATCATCTGATAGGCAATTCTTTTCTCTATATAATGAAGAAAAAATTCACACCACTGGTTTTTAAATTAGTGAGATGCATTGAATTTTCTAAAAGAATTTAATTAGTTATTTTCAGTTCTTCCCCTTAGGTTGGGATAATATGGATGTTTTACGATCAAGGCAATGGGAGTTAATGGTTTGGTTATCACCCCTTAAATCCACAGTTGGTGCAATGCTTTCTGGAGCTGATGTCTGAAAAACTTGATGTTTCTTTTTAAGAAATTTGCCTGTTTCGAAGGGGCTAATTAACTAAGAAAATTGTTTAATATAATGTTTACTTATTACTACTAATAACTAAAGGCTGTTGATCTGGAAATGATTGTGGTTGCAATGTTTACCTATACTAGAACATATAGATAGGCAGTAATGTTTTTAAAGACAGTTTTTTTTAAAGAATTATTTTATCATTCATCATTAAAATTCTACATTGATAATTATAATTTCTTTTCCTTAAATAGCTGAAACCAATAAATACTTCAGAATGGAAGCATTATTGGAATATGATATTACTACTATTGAGTTATTGCAAGTATTTTATTAGTATTTATTTTTGTTGGTATTAGCCTCGTACGATTTTATTCATAATTGCTTTTTAACAGTAATAAAGAGATTAAAGGTTATTACTTAAATTAAGGCCTAATACTAATCATTTTCTTTTACCAGGACACACTTCATAATTTAGAAAGACAAATCTATGCATTTGAAGGCAGCTATTTAGAGGATACTCAATTGTATGGAAACATCATCAAGGGATGGGATAGATATCTTACTAATACAAAGTTGGTATTATCATACTTTTTATTTTAAATACCGGTATTGTTTAAACATCTTATCTGCTTGAATAGCAATATTGTTTGATCTCATTGTAGTAGTATTAGCTTAAGTAATGATGGGGTAATGTTGCAATTTTTTTTCCTTCATTCTTTGGAGCAGTTTTATCTCTTTCTTTCATACTTTTAGAAATACTAACAGCAAGGCAGATAAACGTAACAGAAAATTCAAAGAGGCTGATAGATTATTTTCCAAGTCTTCAGTAACGTCAGCAGCAGTAAGTATTCAACATAATGTAAAAGACATGTCTGCTAAGTATTTAGGTTTAATCTATTTTTTTAGCTGCTGTATTTTGTTCATTGTGAGTGTGTTATAAGTGCCCTGTGATTTTTTTTAAAAAAAACTTAATTTTTGTATTCTGATTTGCAAGCTAGTGGTTATATATTGTATAAATATATGTGTCCATTATTAGAAGTGGGATTGCTTTGCTTTATGTTTTCTATGTCTTCTACAGGCAGTAGCTGGTGTTGCTGAGAATGAAAAAAGTATGTTGCATGTTTTAAAGGCCTTCACATTCTTATAAACACTTCTTTACCTTTGTGTAATACGTTTAAGCACAAATTTTACAAAGTAGAGATAAAACTTAGTTTATTTAGATCTGGCAACTTGGATTTTATATTTTCGCCATCTTAGAAATAAACGTATACAAACTATATTAGACAAACATGGGAACTGACTAACCATCAACATTTGATGTAAAAATGTTTGTTAATCATGTGATCAATGAAAGGAAATTTAATCTTATTATTCTGAGTTCTGATGCAACTACTTTTCCTTTGCTTTTGAAGGAGAGCCTGCAAGCCCCGAGTCTAACACAACAACCCCAGCTGTACAAACTAATGGGGCAAGTTCTCCAACTGGCAGTACTGCAAGCAGTGGCAATATCCCAGCAAACACAGCATCTACTGGCAAAGTCATGAAATCTGCCTCCAAACACAAAAAGTCAGCTAAAAGCAAAGCAAGAAGCAGGTGAGGAAAGCTTGTTTTGGATAACAGTTATTTAAAAAGTTATGCTGTAAATTTTTGTTTTAACATACCAATATCTTTGTATAAAGGATTTTTCCACTCAAAAGAATATTTTAGTTCTGAATCAGTATTTCCTTTTTGAAAGAACTTAAACTAACAGTAACCTAGAGGGTTGCGTGAGGACAATTCGATGGCTTAAGTTTGCAAATTTTAAAGATAATGAAGCGCTGTACCTTTCTACAAAATGTATAGCAAAACTATTTGTGTGCCACATGTTTTATATCCTAGGGCTAGTTTTTTAAAACTTTTTATGACAAAGGAATGCAATACATTTAAATTTGTTCGCATTCTGTATATATTTTATGATTCTCAAAATATGCCCCTGGTTTGACTATCAGTGCTTGGTGGATTAGTATTTTACTGTAGAGACTGTATGCAGAAAATTGTGGCGATTAAAAACATCTGTTGAGAGTGTCTTAATAATGGCGATCTCTGTGTACTTTTTTGTTCTACTATCAGATCTGAAGGTAAACAGAAAAAGGGCAAAGACTCCAACAGTTGTAAGTGACCATTGCAGAACTGTCACCTAAAACTCATATCATTCTATATAGTTAAACATCATGATCAGTTTTATAAACATTTCCATCACATAAGTTTGTTTCTTAAAGTTTGCCTTTAAATTTCTGCTCTTCTACACCTTGACAATGTTACCATGTGTAGTTGTTTTATAATGTGTTATTTCTTGGTTTAACTTACTTTAAAACTAATCTTGCTTGCGGGAGGGTTCTTTTGATACAGAAAATCTTTTTAACACATAGTTTGATAGATGAGAGAATTTGTGTAGTGTTCATGGACATTAATAGATCATGATGTATTTCTATATTGTTTTGTGTACTTATAACCTTCATGATTGTTTTGTTGTCTCCTCTTATGTTTCTTCCATTCTCTTGTTTGCACAGAGTGACAAGTAAAGTGCTTGCCTATCTGAACTCAAGATGAAATGAGACTTCATCATCCATGCATTCACTGCTTCACAGCCAACATTAAACATTTATGAGTTTGAACTTGAAAGACCTCCTGTCAGGTTTTTCAGCCCTCATTTTGTGACGACAGTTAATGTACTCAATGCTGAGACATATGCAGTGCTCAAGATGCTGTAACTGGATTTTCAATGTGTATTTTTCTATTTAAATATAGATATATAGATCTCACTCATTATATTATGTACAGAAATATCACTTTGTAAGGTTTATAAATATATGTGCATGTTAAGGTTTGTGTTATGATGGTGACTGATGAAGAATGATTAAGTGATGAAGAATGATTAAGTGATGAAGAATGATTAAGTGATGAAGAATGATTAAGTGATGAAGAATGATTAAAAGATGAAGAAGTGATTGAACTGCCTGTTAGAATGTATGGTAAACACCTTACCATTTGTCATATTTAGTTTTTTAGAAATGTTTTAATAAACAGCTTGTAAGATGACAAATTTTTTTAATTCTATCTGTGACTGTTGCTCATAGTTTTTTCTATCTTATATATTTACCAATGTTTGTTAAATTCTCAGGCTGACTAGCATTTCAAACATAAATTATAGCAGAAAATGTGCACAGTTATTTATTTTTTAACCTTCTTGCAAACATTTATTTTGAGTAACTTAAGTCTTTGGTTAAAGAGAGGATCAGTATGTTAGTTGAGCACAAGTTCGATGGGATTTGTAATGTACTAGCACAGAAACTATTTTAAGTGGTCTCATTTGTTGTTTGTCCTTCTCATGCAAAGATGAACAAGGCTTTATAACACAGTGAGAATGCAGGTGGCCTGTCTGTCCTATCTGTGCCTGGAAAGTTTTCCTGCACGTGCGACACATTGTTTTGGGTCCTAGTAGGATTTGAATAGATTCTGCTTTTTCTTGCCATACGCTTTCATTGGGTGTGAGCAGTGCATTACTCTCTGAGGATTTTGCTCCGGCAGTGAGTCTGCCATGCCATCTTGCACGGTCCAAAGCAAGTATCTCCCATCAAGTCAATGTCCATGGATTTGAGTGACACTTTTAGACAGTCCTTGAATTGTTTTTTCTGCCCACCAGCTGAGCGTTTCCCACTGGAGAGTTTGCCGAACATAAGTCGTTTTGGGTAGTCTGCTGTCTGGTATTCTTGTGATATGCCCGGCCCATCTGGCTTGTCTTTTTAGGGGAGCATGTGGATACTGATACAATAAGCCCATTGTGGAGACGGTGCTGCCCTAGTAAGTGAATTCTGCTTGGCTTGGAGACGCTGTCCCTTTACTGATATTTAGGTTCTTTGTAAGCTTTCCCTGGAGCTGGCTGGTGGAAATCTCTGTTGTTTTTTTTCTTGTTTTTTTTCGTATTGATGGCAAGACTGTAGTTGTCACAGGCTTTTGCAAAGCGATCAACTGTTTGCTGCATTTTCAGTTTCAAACAGTCATAAGCTCTCAAAAACCTTAACTTTCGTAAAAGCTTGCAGTCTCCTAAGATTAAATAGCATACTCCATCTGTCCTGTAACTAATAGGAATGCCATTATTATTGTTTAGAAAAGCATCAATCAGCATTGCTGAGATAATAAAAAGTGTTGTGGCTAGAAGACTGCCTCATTTTACACCTTTAGGTACAAGAAAAGCCAGACTCATCTCCAGAATCCATAACCCTGCCCATCATGGAGTTTATGTACTATTGTAACAAATCTACTCGGGCAGCCAAATTTCTCCATTATCTTCCACAAGCCATCTTGACTGACTGAGTCAAATGCTTGGGTCAGATAAAAAAAACGGTGATGAACATGTCGCCGTGTTGCTCTTGACCTTTTTCCTGGAGCTGCAAATATGTCAGCTGTGCCCCTTTCTGATCAGAATCCACATTTGTTTTCAGGAAGTACCGGTAGTCACTGTTCTAGTTGTAGTTGTAATCGATTAAGTAAGTAGGACTCGGCAAAGGTTTTCCTAGCTAAGGAAAGGAGATAAATGCCTGGATAGTTGTCACGGATTTGGCAACTGCCTTTATTAACCTCTAAATAACTAATTCAAACAGTACAAAACTTACCTGAAACTAACAGTAACACATCAAAAATTCAAACACAACTGGTAGGCCTACCGATACTAAAAAAATTGATGTGGGTAAAATTGTCAACGGTGCTATTGTGACAAGTAAGCTGGTAAAACTGTTCTGTAAACTATGTTTTATAAGGCAACTTTGGCATCCGTCCGTCACAATGTGACAATGGTGTTGTAGACTTCGCAGGACGATATCACAAGCCCCAAGATTCTTTAGTACGATAAGCTGGTTCCCTAGACAACAAATCGCCTCTCTCCACGCAGCTGGATAACCCAGGGATCAAATAGGGATGATGTAGTAGTATAGCTTTACATCAGTAGCGTCGCTGGAGTTGTCGGAATTTTCATTGTGTCAAAAATTAGTGTTATCCACCTACGGGACTCTATCTTATAGGTGAGGTTCCATCCACCCGGCAAATATACAAGTTATAGTAGAGCATTTTAAATATATAAATTATATTGATATGAATAATTCTGTGGGGTGGGGGTGACTTATTTGATTCATCAAACTAGTCCAAGCTTGAGTAGCTCCATAGTGACCATAGTCTCTGTTTTGTTTACACGAGTGGCGTTACACTGAGGTAGTAGTACTTGGATTACAGTTGATTTTGAACATTTCCTTTTACAAATAGTATCTACTGACATAATTCGTACCACTAATATTAGGCCCTTTAAATAAAAACGCATGTTCTTTTAAGAATGATGCTCGTGAAGTAGACCAGGGTGTCGGCAACATGCCACTATACAAAAATAATGATACATTTAAACACTATCACATTGAGGGGATACTAACCTTGTGTTATAACATTGTAAGAAGAGTTGTGATCTGGATTCAACCAAAGAGCAAATGAAGCGTAAATAATACAGCTGAGATATGGAGGGAAATTGGTTTTTAAAAATCGGTTTAAGTTTAAGATTAGCTACAATTCAGTGCAATCTGAAGAATTAACTCCAGCAAAGCCAGACATCTGGGATATCTGAGGATCATCATTATGGGACTATGGATGGTAACTACCACACATATGCTCTGAGCGTCAAATCTTAAAAAAATTCAAAAAGGGCACATTTTATATTGGGGTTGAGTGCGCAAACAGCTTTCCTTTCCCATAATGTTGTATCATTTATTTTAAAAACCTTTTCCGGTGGCTGCTGCTTAACTAGTTAGGCCATACTACAAACCCAGAGGAGCAAAACGTTGTACATATTGAGATTGGGGGCAAAATACTAACCTAGCCTAACCCTAATAGGCCCGTTGTAGGACCTCAGTATCAGGGACTGCTCATATAGTCCAGTGGTTCTTAAATTGTTCGGGTCACCCCCACCCTCCTTCTTTTGGTGCCGTAAACTCAACCGAGCGCCCTCTGTCTTTCCCCCGTGTTTATTTTCAGACTCAGAAAATATTAATAAATTCCTCACAAAACATTTCTGGTACTTTTCCACTTTATTGTTCACAAATATTTCACCTGCAATTCCTGATTAACACAGCGTTAGTTTTCACTACGTCCATGACATTCAGTAGCGATCTACTATATAATGTACACTAATGAAGTTGTTCTTTGACCTTGAGGAAAGCGTGTCTTTCCGTCAATTTTCACCAACCATTTGGGGGGAGGGGGGTTAGTTCAGAGGCGTAGCGTAGGGGGGGCAGGGGGTACAGATGTACCCGGGCGCCAGCTAGTTAGGGGCGCCAACATTGGTATTATTTTATTGATGAAAATAATGGGTTTGAGAGTTTAAAAAAAGGAAAAGAGGGCGCTTTAAAATGAATCTTGTCCCCGGGCGCCAAACACTCTAGCTACGCCACTGGGTTAGTTTATGGTGCTGAGGTGGTGGTGGTCGAAAAGAGTTTGAGAATCTCTGGTTTAAATCAAAATTCAATTAATGGCGGCAAAAATGTTTGAAAAATGGTACATTTTACCCCGCTCTGTTGAAATCAATTATTTTCTATTTTTGAAAAATCTTTATTTAATTTTAAAAACATTAATTTGAGGTCGAAATTGCCTCAGGTATTATAGGTAGGCTACTATGAACTCAGTCGCTCACACCTTTTGTGCATATCGAAAGATGACGCAAAATTTGTTGTGGCCATTTATATTCGGTTTGTGGATGACTTCCTTGTTTCGCGTCACAGTTTTCTAATAATACTACATCTTAATCCATTATGGGAAAATGTTAAAAAAAAAATAATAAAATATAAGTTTATTTATGAGAATTTTATGTAGGCTATCTTTTGATTTTATTAGGTGTGACGTGGCACGGGGGGGGGGGGGGGGTAGTAAAGAATTTATGACACTTCGTGAAAGGTGGTAGGGGGGGTATAAAAAGGTCATTTTTTGCGTGACGTAATTTACGAACGAACCTAGCCTACAGACACACACAGACAGAGACACACACGCACACACACAAAGAATCGTGTAAAGCTCTTATAAGTATATTAAGTCTGTTTTAAGTGTATGAAATCTAGCAAAAATCTCTACGGGAAAGATAGAAAAGCTAGAAATTGCATAACCCGATAGCATTCTTAAGAACTAATTAGAACATAAACAACGTTTTCCCAATCAAGGGGCCATCCATAAATGACGTCACGCAAATTTTGCCAATTTTTTATCCCCCATCGTCACAAAAAGTTAGACCCCCCCCCCCCCCACTCAAATATAACGTCCCAAATCTCTGCATCCCCACCCCCACCAAAAAAAATAAATAAATTTTCCGCCGTCCACTACAGTCCTTTACAAACCCTTAAGAAATTCACCATTCAAGGATATCAAATTACCGCACCAGTGTCAGAAACATTTCACTAGAACAGTGGTTCTTAACCAGGAGTCAGGGGTAAAACCACAGCCCTGATGTTTTGGAAAACCAGAAAATTGCATTTGCTCCCATTGCTAGCTGTTGCTTTTTTGTTTTAAAAACAGATTTTATGCATTTTGATTAGCAACAGTAAATGTTTTCCTAGTCAATTTTGTTTGGGCATTAATAATACTTGTATTGGTAATTATTTCCCTTGTTTGTAATAAGTGAATTAAAGAAATAAAACAACAACTAAATCATTTAATTATGTCGGCGACTATTCGCACCCGGGTACCAGAAGTGAGAGGTTGGGATTAAAAAACTATTTAAAATTTGTATAGTGAGGTTTGTAAGACAAAATTTGGTATCAAATGAAAGATAATTGAATGCACTATACGTTTGTAAACTTACTTCTTCAGTTTAACTAAAATAAACTACCACAAATGACATCCGAATAGCATCGATTCTAATGGGACCCGGGTCCGGATGGCGGCGATGCTTGGGGGGATGTTTAAAACGGAGTGGGCCTGTAGCGCTGCAAAAATGTTAAGAATCCCTGCCCTACTAGAGCATTTACTAAGATCACCCCCCCCCCCCCCTGTCAACCTTTTTTTTTCGTTCCATCTCACTTCCCTTGATTCTATGACTCCCATCTCCACATTTTCACATAAATTCTCTCAACTGTCAACGTCACTACGCCCATTTTCTCCTCCTTAGTGTTGGCCTGTAACTTGATCAGCAGAGGCCATTTCTTGGACCTGGCATACCTGCACTGATTTTCTCAGTGATCATAGTTTAAATATAATAGTTATAGTTGTTTTATAAAAGAATAATGTAAAAAATTTCTATAATTTAGGTTTATTATGTGCAGATTTTTAATATAATATTCCGCTTTTCATGTGACGTCACATTTCTTAAGGCCCCCCCCCCCTCGTCACACATCGTCACAAAAATGTGACCCCATCCCCCCAGGCGCGTGACGTCATTTATGGATGGCCCCCCCAAGGGAGGGTGGGTAATTGTAGAGCGCTACACATTTGATTTGTGACAGGCCATAAAAATTCAAATTGTATTTTTTGTTAAAAATATGGCTTAGCTAAAGAAATTCATAATATAAGCTAAAAGGGTAAAGTCTTTAGTTCTCTTTAAGTGATGTAGCACACAGCATGTTCATTGACGTCATTGTGCATATTATCACACCTCTACCGACACTATTAATTTGTATTTATTTATTTAATTAAATTTGAATCGGGATTTCTAAATAATTCTACACATAATAGAATACTGTTGTTAAATGAACAAGTCACCAAACAATCCTTAAAATGTAACCCTCAGGGGAAAACGTATATTTAATGGTAGCTTACAAAATAAAATAATAAAAATACAACCAAAACCTTTTTTAAAACTCAATTTTTAATAATAATAATAGCCCATTTGTTTTTGCAAGTTATTAAAATGTATATTCGAAAAATGCATATTTCATATTTAGTTTTAAATTTAAAGCAAATAATTTATTTTATCATTCATAAGGGTAGTAAAATTATAGTCAAACTAGTTTTTTTAATCTTTTTTTTCTTTCTAATTTCTTAAATCTTAAATAATAAATTAGTCAGAGTCGGTCTTGCCAGTGACAATTGTGCAATAATTCTATGTTATCGGACTTCGTTGAGAACTAAGTGGTAGTTACCGTTATTGTTAAAATTAAAGCAAGCCTTTCCGGTTTCAGATTATTTTGTATATAAACAGAACGGTCATTTATTTATACACTGTATCAACTAATTCTGATTTCAGATTCTTTCTCACTAGAACTAAGTAAAATGAGTGAAGACAAGAAAAAGGTTTTGCTATCCTCCTCTGTAAGTTATGCTGCTTTAAATTATGGGTAATCGCACGCTACTGGTACCTCTATCGCTCACCCTAACCTGAACCCTAAATCTATCCCAAACAAAGGGCAGTGACTCCCAATGAGGGACCACAGATAGCAATTAGCCAAATTATGTTTGTTTATAACTATTATTAGTATTTATTTAAAAATTAATTCAGTTAGCTGTTAGTTAGTTTTTTTAGTAACATTGATTGATTGATTGATTGGAGGTCTTATATAGCGCTAATTCCATGCTATGGTAGCATGCTCGCTGCGCTCCGATGTTAGATGTTCGAGAGGCCTCACTGCTGCCTGTTAGGCGCACGTGAACTCCATCTCCCCATCTCCGGGTTTCTTCTCATCAGCACTTTCATTTTGTAGAGTACATGGACTTGGACTGGACCACATACTGACATACGCCATACATGATATACTTCAGATATACAAACTAAATTTATTGTTTATACTTTATACTAATAGTATGATTATACTTATATTCACTTATTAAATAGTGACACAGACAGTTAGTGTGAGTTTTAGTTTAAGACTCAATTTAGTTTTAGAGTTTAGTTTTATGCGCAGACCAGACCCCAGCAGGGCCTGTGGCTGTACTGAGTTACTGAGTTTACAAAGTACTACTGACTGTATGCAACACTTGTCACTCTCAATAGTGTATGTAGGCCTACAATGTACTCACCAGTAATGTATGTGACACTGTCGAGAATGTATGTAATGTAAGTGTACTCTTGTAAAGTTAAAATGTAAAGTCAGTAAAGTGTAAAGTGAAGACTCAAGCTCAAATGCAACTTAACTTTAGGCTTTAGGGCCAGGGCATGCTAATGCTTAGGGAATGGGTCAGTAAATTAGACCTACATAGTATACAATTATAGTGTTTTAATTTTACTTTTAGTGCAAATATATACTTTTTTTAAATGTTGAAAGCTAAATAGTGTATTTAATTAATTAAATGCCTAATGGCATACTATTGAACGTAACTTACTGAACCATCCATAAATGATGTCACTTTATTTTGGACCTTTATTTTTTACCTTCATCCACCCCCCCCCCCTTTTTTTTTCCATCATCAGAAATCATAAATAAATCATTAAAACTAAACACATGAGTAATGTTCACAGATGTGCAATCCATATATGAATAGTATAGTACCTTTAAAAAGTTAAATTTTCATATACCCTCACCATAGCTGCCAGAGCCTTATGAAGGGCAACCGCCTGGGTTCAAACCTTAAGAGGGTGCCAAAATCATCATTTTTCATGCAAAATATGTGTATTATTATATACTTTTATGGATGACCTAGCTTACAATTAATCAAAATTATACTCTTAAAATGTAAAACTAAAAAAATTGTTGCTGTTTGTTGTTGTAATTAGAAAATTATCTTTTTATAAGTGGATAAGAATTTTTGTTGGTTTTAAACTTTTTTATATATTTTAAGGCAATAAATTATAATATTTCAGTAACATTACTTATTTATTAAATAGATGGTGGATCTCAAAGCAGAGCTTTTTCGTAAGCAAGAGGAATTCAGACAGCAAAAATTAGCTAATTCTGAATTTGTAAGAGCTAAAAAAACTGAGAAGGTAAAAATACTAATTTACTGTTGTGTAAAAAGTTATCATCTGTATAATACCAATTTCATGCTGTCCCTTAACATTTGCTTTGCTGTTCTATTTCATGACTTAAACTTAAGTGTGTAACTGTAAACAAAAAGCCCTGCTGATATTTTATCACAGCATAGGCCTACTTGTAATAATTAAGTTTAAAAAATTTGTAATTTAATTAATTTGTGCACTGCAAAAAATGTTTATGCTCTTTTAAGTTAGAGGGGAAAAAAAGTAACTTTTTATGCTTATCAACAGAGCTCAAAGAATACATTATGGAACCGTCAAAATCCAGGTGTTCAAGAAAGAGCGCAACAAGATGTTGAAGACAGACCTAAAAATGTTGAGGAAGAAGAAATGCTTCTTAAATCGCGGTTAGTATTTGATGTGAACATATAATATTTGTTTGTTGCTGGAACATATTAAAATATTTCACCTTTAAATGAATAAATAGGTTTTAAATAGTAATGACTCCAGTGTGTTATTTTCTTTACTTGTAGCAAGGCTCTTGAAGAAAAGTCAAAACTGTATGACAAGATTACACATAGTTCTGATATACCAGGTATTTAATAACTTTGTATAAATTTAGTAAATGGTATAGGTATTTAAATCTAGACTCTGTTACAGTAAATTCCTACAGTAAATTCCTACAGTAAATTCCTACAGTAAATTCCAACAGTAAATTCCTACAGTAAATTCCTACAGTAAATTCCTACAGTAAATTCCTACAGTAAATTCCTACAGTAAATTCCAACAGTAAATTCCTACAGTAAATTCCTACAGTAAATTCCTACAGTAAATTCCTACAGTAAATGTTAACATTTCTTTTTTAAAGTAACCTTTTTTTTAAAAATTAACAAAATTCATTTTGTGTATTTAAATTCTTATTTTTTATACTGCTGAAGCATGTATTATTTGCCATGATCTATTTTTTTTTTAAAGAGGAAGATGGAAGTGGATATTATCTGGTAGATTTCCAGAAGAAAGCCATAGACTCAATAGTAGCAGAGAGAGAAACAAAGAGGAGAGAAGAGGAGCAGGAAAAGGAAGCAGAACATGAACTTGCTGTTGAAATCCCAGAACCTCTAGACACTGATCAGGAATGGTAAGGTTAACTATTGATTGTTTGTCCTCAAGTTTGGGAAAAATAGTTTAACAGAATCCTTAGTTTATTTGAAAATTTTTTTTTTATTGTTTTCTGTAACCAGTGATTCAAGTGGATGTAAGTTCAATAAATAATTTTATATTGATCGCACACTATGCCAGTTATAGTGATAGTATAATATTTTATCATTATTTTAGGGTTGAATTTACTGACTCACTTGGCAGACAGCGATGCTGTATGAAAAAAGATTTGGATCTGCTTTTGAAGAAAGATAAAGAACTTGCACTGTGAGCATTTTATAATAACAAATGTAACGCAACACCTTTTAAACTATTCTCCCCCTAAAATTTCAATTATAATTAATTTGTTTGTGTGATGCAGTTTGTTTTAAATTTGTCTTTTTCATCAGAGCACAATCTAAAAAAAACTTGATGCAAGGACAGGGTGCAGACGACTGTGATCCAACCTTGCCCCATCTGATGTCATCAGATATGCACAGAGAAATGATGAGACAAAAATGGGAAAATGAAGCTAAAGAACTTGTTGAGAAGTCTCAAGATGACATTCATTACTCTAATGTCCAGTATGACGGTCAGTGAAATAATTATTGTTGATGGAAAGTGGTACAGAAATCTTTTAAGCTAGAGATGACTCACCAGCAATGGCACGACAATGTGGGAACTTGCCATATGCTAATACTTCTAAAGTTACTTGACAAAACATGCATTTAAGTAGGTACTCCAAACCGCTGAGAAGCAGTGTTTTTTTGGACATTTTACACAACTTCCATTAAAATATTTTCTTACAATTACAACATGCATACTAATAAAAATTATACCATTTAAAAGATAGATTCAAGCACTTTAATAATATGGTGTTTGTTTTTCTATTGGTGTTAGTAAAATAATATTTTTTGTAGTTTGAAAAACATCACCGCATCGAGTTTTAGCGGCATTTTAAAAGATCGTTTTTTACCCCCCCTCTGTTTCGATCGCGTTGAGCTTTTTCCTATTTATCGAATGACCTCAGAATTGTGCCTAACGCATGCAGCAGTGAATAACCTTTCACCCAGTATTTATTAAGTTGTATTTAATACAATAGAAATGTAAAAAAATGATAATTATCGGAGAAATGTTGAGATTTCTATAGGATTTAAGACAAATTCAGCTTTTAAAATTACATGAGCAGATTGCTGGTCCATTTTTACACAAAAATGCGAAAACAATGCTAAAATATGAAGTCTTGCGAGACCGCACCTATTCCCCAAACAGAACCTCAAAATATTTAATTTACCGAACTTTTGCGGCATGGAATGAAGCCGAGAAAATGGACGACTCATTCGACATTCGGGACAGAAAATGATGCTTTATCGGATCTTCTATGCTTAGCAGGTATGTAAAAGCTATATAATATAGTGAATTATTGGTTTAAAAATTCCATTTATATGCTTTTTGCATGTATGTTTGAAATATTAATAATATTTTACTGATTTTTGTGTGCACCTCGACCTCGCGAATTTTACGGCCATTCAGCATTATGAAGTAAATTTACCCCACCCATCTTTAAATTTGAATCTATTTTTTCCCCGTTGTTTTATCAAACAAAAGAATACATAAAGTTTTAGATGATACTTCAAATTATTATTATTTTAAAATATTTTTTTGAAAAATATTGTGTTACTACGTGTAATTTAAGTTTAAAAAAGGGTCACGTGACATAGCTTTGCGTTGGTATGGTAAACAATTTCTAACTGAAAAGTTGAGTGGTGGTGCTTTAAGCGTAATTAATGAAGATTGCTTATTATAATTAACTTTAATTGGTATAGTTTAAAATTTTAAGTTTATTTGTTATATATATATATATATATAATTTCATGTCTTGTCCACACCAGCAATGTTTAAATAAATTAAAATTTGAAGTTTGAAGAAATAAAACTATTTCAAGATGTTACAACTACAACTTTAAAATTTTTTTTGTAATTTAGGTAATTGTAAACTGTGTGCATTATACTTAAACTTATACTCTATTTTCTACAGCTGGTGAACAGTATGATTATGATGCCTTACAAAAACATTCCTGGCTAGTGTAAAAGGAAGAAGACCTTTGCCCCATCTGATTATAGACAACAAACTGTTGCTTCAGTTGTACACATTAAAAGAAACCAACGAGTAGACAAATCATGGGAGCAGGTAGGCCTACTTAATGTTGTGAACTAGATTTAGAGGCGTGAATGTTTGGTGGTGGTGGTGTTGGGGGAGGGGGTAGTTTTGTGAGTTGTTGGTCGTGAGTTTTGTTGAAATGAATTGCAAGTTATATTTAATTTTAAAGTAATAGTATCCTTGAATCCTTGTTCAAAACTATCTAGTGATTGTGTTCATGCATTTCCTTTTTAATTTCCTATTTTAGCTGGAATGCTGGTTTGCTCAAATTAAAGAAGGATTTAAAGTCAGACCCATGGTTGAAGTTCTAGGGGAATTGAATGACCATAAAGTTTACGGACATAACAGTTTTCCTGGGCCAAACTTTAGAAATGGATTTCATGAGTTCCACTCTATCTTCTTTTGGAGTAGCAAAGAGAGCTATCAACTTTCTACCTTTAGTGTCAACAGTACAGTCAGATGGAGAACCAAATGTCTTTGTTATTGATTTTTACAAATTTAGTTTTTTAGAATCTACAAAGAGACCATTGAATTACTTTTTGAATCGTTGCATTTAGTTTATATTATTTCTCTCTTCTACAGAAGCTCAATGCTAAATCTAATAACTTAAAATAAATATCATCCATTTATCTAATTTACTCACAATTCATTTTCAGAATAATATTAATATGTACATTTTTTTTTTTTTTGTTGGTGATGTTTACTAATAATATCCACCCACTCTGACAATTTTGCGCATTTCTTTTTTTTTACTTTACTACGGAAGAATTTGTTTTACGCAGAGTGTGTTTCCTAATGTTAAATCGAAGAGTTGTAAAATATATATTATCTTGTTTTGTGTTGTGAATTTATGATTCTCTTTATCTTTTATGTGTTGTACCTTTCGAAGAATTTTTTTTTTTTACAAACATTTTTGTACTCTACTTTTTTCAAATGTTTTTATTATTCAATGGTATTTTGTAATGTCAGATATGCTTATTTTATATGAAGACTACTATTATCTTCACTTCCTAAGTGATTTCAAACATATAGGATGTTATTTATTATTTTTTTTATATTTTGAAAAAATTGTAAAATGTGTAAAATAAATTACCACCCCTTGACTATTTTGCTTTTTGGCAAATATTTATTTATCTTAAGTAGTTCTTGTATGCATAATTGTATAGATCTTTGATTCTCTTTGAAATTGATATATGAATGATGTTTATGAGTAAATTAGATCATTTTTTGTGAATTTTTAAAAATAGGTAATTTTTGTGATTTTTTGCCTCCCTTGGAAAAATTTGAAAATATTACAAAACGCCATCTTTACAACAATAAATTACAAAAGTTTGATTTCCCATACTCTTGAAAAAAATTGAGTTTGTTCTCTGTATAGTATTGTGTAAGTATTGTAAAAGAAATGAGTGCAGGTGACATATATTTTAAGATATTGACTCATGAATATGGGTCTTTGTCATTTCATAAAAGGTAACCCGAGAAAGTTTTTTAAAAATAGCATAACTTTCTTAATAATGGTCATAAAGTCATAAATTTAATGTCCACATTCTTAGAATTCTTAGATCTTTCATCTTAAACACTCAAAAATGTTATTGGTTTAGTTTGAAAAATTGGTTTGGAGTACCTAATTTAAGGAACAAACTTTATAAAAACACGTCAATTTTATCTTGTGTTCCTAATGAATGCAGCATTACAGCCAGACATTATACCAGAGGTTCTCAACCTTCCTAATGCCGAGACCCTTTAATACAGTTCCTCATGTTGTGGCGACCCCCAGCAACAAAATTATTGTTTTTCTACTTCATAACTGTAGAGTATATGTGTTTTCAGATGGTCTTAGGGCAACCCCCAGGTTGAGAACCGCTGCATTATAACTTCAGAAAGACTTAGAGAATTATTATTTTTGATGTTATTTTCCACATTGTCATCTGTTATAAACTTCTAAAATATTATCCACTTGTCCAATAAAATAGAAATCAGGAATCATGGTGTTGGCTTCTTCCAGTTTTCAAAAGATCATGAAAAGAGGGAGGAAGAATTAGACAAGCTCAAAAGCTTTCGAAAAGAAGTGAGTACTAATCCAGCAACATCTTAAAGCATAAAGAGTATGGGATTTTTTTGTGCATTATTATTTTAGAAGGTTTCCTGACAAATAATGTACCAATTTTAAAAATATTTATCTATCATTTCTCAGACACTAAAAGAGCGTTCTCGTAAAGATCACATCAAAGACAAAAGAAAAGCCATGATGGAGGCAAGGCTAGCAAAAGTGAGGCAAAGAAGGAAATTGAAAGGAGATGTGAATGAAGAAAGTGAGCTGACCACTGGTCTTTTGCTTAAAATGATCTCCCTAAATGCCATATAATGAAACTCACAAATTCATTTTGTTAAAAGAAGTTTGTTTTTTGTTTAAACATGAAACTCAAAAAGCATATACTGCATGTTATGTGCCTAATTATCTACCGTCAAATACTAGGAGACATTTTGATACACTTTATTCTCTATTGTCAAATTTACTATGTACATATTCTTAAGTGTCTAATACTTATATATACATTTTACTGCATTTAAATTTGCTTTTTTATCTTCATGTTTTAAGATTGATGCTCCATTATTTGTTCCTATTTTCTCTTCAGCCAATAAAGAAGATATTGACTTTGGTCCAAAGCTTAGTGAAGCTGTAGCCTCCCCTACTCAAGAAGAAGAAAACAGGTTACAAAAGGAAAAAGAAGCCCAAGAAGCCGAGGAAAAGCGTAAAGCCCACATAAGAGAATGGGACAAAGAAAAAGGTATTAGTATACATACAAATGAAATATGTTTAATTTGGAGTAATTTGTGGTATACAAAGTAAAGTTCTTGTTTTGCCAATTTTTACATCATCAATTAAAAGTTATGAAGTGATATTAATTTTATTCACCTTTAAGAAATGACACGTTATGTTAATTTTGACATCCTTGCACATTCCAGTGTCTCGTGAAGCCAATTTTGGTGTGAAACCCTATCTAGAAAAGCGAAGGGATGAAAGAGAGACTGAATTTGCTCCACCTTCAATTTATTTTGAACAACCAAATAAAAAACTCCAGCCACTTAAAATCTCAGATAAATTACGAGCAAAGAGGCTTCAACAGTCTTTAAAAGTTGTCAATGTAAAATCTGAGGCTCAAAATACTAAGCAAACTTTGGACATTTCTCAAATAGTTTTACCAGATCAGGCTCCATCACCAGTCAAAGATATTTCAAGTTGTATGACATCAGAGACCTATCTAAGCCCTGAAACCAATTTTTCAAACACGATCTACCCAACTGCTTCCAGCTCTTCTGTGCAGACACATTATGCTTCATCTAACATGAATTCTGAAATTCATCCCACCTGGCCTGGCACACCTTCACCCTATGTCCATAACATGTCTTACAACTATCCGCCCCCTGTAAATTCAGTTGGCGGGGTCATGGATTTTCAGGATTCCATGTATAATTTTCACCAGTACCCAGCTTGGTATGCACACTCGACTGGTAGACCATTGAACAGTGACTTGAATAATGCAAATACCCTCCAGAATACACAACCATCGGTCCAGCCAACCAATACAGTTTACAATCCTGTATCAGACACAAGAGCTGGCATTAGGGGCAGTGATTTAACTTTGGAAGAAATGGAGGCACCAAAAACACCAAAGATTCCCAGAATGGCAATAATTGACACTAGATATGTGAAAAATGATGACACAACATCAGCAGATGAAATGGCACCATCCTCCTTAGCTGTAACAGCAGTACCTTATACACCTGGTAGTTTCACAGCCGCCAAGATAATGCTTGCAGATCAACATAATGAAGCTGTGATGGGCTCCAGAAGTAAACAACAGATTTCTGGCGGCCCGCTGATATACACTGCAGAACAGCAAGAGCATCAGAGGAAACAAAATGAGGAAATGGGGACTGATCCAGATCAAGATAAAAAAATAAATGATTTTTTGAGCAGCATAAGAACACGACATACTTAATCGAGTAAATTATACTTTTTTTAAAAAAAGGTGTAAATTGGTGCTTAATATTCTGATCAGCTGCCTCTCGGCAAACAAGTAACCAACGAACTGAAACCTATCTTTATTTTGTGTGGCCGAAAAACTTGAGACTAGCAGTTTCAAAACTGTAAACTGATTGGGAGAGGGTAGGCATTTAAAATGGGGCTGAAAAATTTCTTTATGCCCATATTTTATACATACAGTAAATGTCACTGAGAATTTTGTTTTGAATATATGGTAACATAAACAAATACTTATTCATACTCTATGGCTCTGGCTAACAAATTGGAAACAAGCTCCAGCTGCTGGGCTGTGTCATATATCGTAATATATAATAAATCTGCAACATAGGATCCACCTGCCATCCTAGCCTCCCCAGGACAATTTTGGGGTAAAAAGTCTGTGTGCAATGCCAACAATTCAAATAGGACTTTGGCAGTGTTTCGTTCTCATCTGAGTTACCAAGCTCAGCTGCTGGTGTTTCAGTTTCCACTGCAGATTAGGTTTCTTGCTGTTTAATCATGGCCGGTACCACTTTGTCCTAAAGTGGTCAGGCAAACAATTTTTGATACAGAGAAAGGTGACTGGTATTGATGTTTGTGGCTTGGCAGTGCCCATTATTTCCAGATCCCATGCTTGTTCATGTCCCTAATGTTCACAGGACTTTTCCTTTTTAACAAATATTGACACACACAGTCGAGTTTTCTTTCCATGGCAAATTTAGTACTGGTAATTCAAATGATCATAAACAGAAAGCTTATAGACTATGTTATAATATATCTACTGCTATTTTGTTTGTTAAAGATGCTAAAAGTAAGCAAGCTAATTAAATGGAACATTTCATATTTATTGAAAAGTTACATACGTGAGCTTAGAGTTTTTTTGAAATACTATTTATCTATCAAATGTTATTAACATGTTTGTATTAAAATCTCTTGACCTTTTTAGTTGAATAGTTTATTAAATTTCATGTAGTTTCAGTGTAAATAAGGGGTTTTAATAATTTCGTTGGCATCTCCACATTCACCCAGTCATATTCCGTTGTAATTTACTCACCAAATTATTCAGCTAACGATGACCCAGCTTCATATATTTGCATAATTGTAAAAGGATGACTTCATATATATCATCCATATGTGTGTGCGGGTATTTATTTATATCGAAAAGTTAAGATCATGTTAATGTTTTGCTGTTGAATTTTCAGACCTTCCATCATCAATATGAAGGTCTGACTTCAACTCGCATTTTCCTTGTTTCCTTTAAGTATTAAGAATGATATGATAAATAAATATTTATTTGTAAAATCACTTGATATAAATAAATGGGCCTTCAATTGCTAATCCAGATGGCTAAATTATGTAAAATTTTTATAAAACTTGAGAGTTAAAATACAAATGAATACAAACATGAATATTAAAAAATGTAGAAATAGAACATTTGTGTTATCAGCAGACATTTAATCAATGTGTTACAAACAATACCGGCTGTTAAATAAATACAAAATTTCTACAAACCATCCAACCTTTTTCATAAGCTTGGAATCTCTTTGATAATTTATCAGAAATGTATACCATTGATAGATGCTAAGTTAATTTATAAAGTTAAGTCTTTCAGCGGCTGTCTCTTACAATAAAACAAGACATTATACTTATGAGATGCAATTAGATAAAAGATAAATTTAAAATTTTAATTACACATCCCGGAAAAGTAAAAATCAAAAGATTTGACTTTGAGGCTCCATCAACTCCTTTATTTAATAATGGTATATGTATGGAATTAATTCTGCGACATACTGGATTTTTTTCATTATGTTTATTGTTATGCTGTCATTGGGTCATGAATTGATGCTTGGTAAACAAGAACATTTTCTTTAGTCTTCAAGAGTGTCCTGACTTATGCACAAATTTGAACCCAAGAAAGTATGCAATGTAGTAAACAGGCATCCATTTAACAGTCAATGTTTTTTGCCTTGCAACCTCCCAGGTGGTAGTGCTGTACCCCAAAAATCAGGGAATTTTTCTAAGATTGTTCAGGTCAGGTCGATTTTCTTCATTGTGCAACTATGAATAACTCATGTAGGTCTCGTTATGTTTGTATTTCTCAAGAATGAAGCAAGTTGAGATAAAAATGTTATTTCAATTTCTTAGTACGTAAAACACTATAAAAAAAAGTAAGGTCTAACCAGAAGAAATTATTTACACATTGATGGGACACAAGATTGACAAACTCTCAATAAGATGAAAGTAAAATTGTCAACAGAAAAATGATCAATTTAGTCTTAAGTTGGAGTTTTGATGAATGAGTAGTCTTACCACATGCTAAATGATGTTATTCTAATACCCAGATGTCCCAAAAATAAAATAAATAATCAGTCTCATAAAACATTTCTTTAAAGTTAAAGACCATATTATAAAATGCAAAATTGAAATGAAATCTCAATAAATAGACACATTGTATTCAAGAACAAAATAATGACTGGAAGATATAACTGGACAAGTTGGTCTAGATTGCAAGTCCAAAGACGCTGACAATGCAGAACATGGTTTTATTTTCCCATCGCACTGTGCAGCTTCCTGTGGAAAGTAAAAAATCATAAATAATTAAGCAGATATAATTTTGTAATTCGTAAATACCTTTTAGTTTTAGTATGTTGTAGTAACAGCAGAGATTTTTACAGCACAGTAAATTTCAGTTCCATCTCTTAAATATGTCATTGAAACATACACAATATCCAATAAGATATTACCATTAAGGGGAAGTTATTTTTGTAAGAAGGCGTTGAGAAGAATAGCAATGCCTTCTTAAAAAAATATATTATTTTATTCCACAAGGCCTGGGATTATTCTTCTAGGATTCTTCCCAACAGCAAATCACCTGGAACATCATATGGATGATACAGCTTGGCATCAGTGTCATCGCAGGAGTTGTCGGAATGTTTCATTGTATCAATGTTATCCGTCTTCGAGACTCCATCTCCGGGTTTGAATTCAAAGTTTCCTTCTCTTAGATGAGTTGCCATCTTAGATGTTTTTGCTTGACTGGGCTTTGGTGGGGATTGAATTCCAGACCATCAACTTGAGATTTGCTCAGTTTAGACGACTCGGCCACTATGCACCATTATTATTATATAATATATTATTCAATTAATATTATTCCTTAAAAGATTTAAATTCCAAACAAATGGATTAAGTCTACTTGCCATCAGTTGTATTGTCCCAGAAACAAGAGCTCGCAGTGTGAAGTCCAGCTCCATTTTTCTGCATTATTACACATGTCACTGAAAATCATGGTAGGTACCGGTAGTTAAACATAAATATTAGAAATAATATAACATTACAGAGACACATTTTGTACACTTTTTATATTAAGCAAAAGATGTATAATATATATTATTTATATTGTCTCATAAAAACAATTTATGAAGACTACTTCGGTATTGTAATTTCAAAAGCATATTTGATATTTATGTCATCATTTTAAAGAGGATATAATGGAACCTCGCTATAAATTGGGTTTACAATATTCTGTGCGAATAGAGTTGGGATTTTAAAAAAATGTGGTTAGTAAGTTCTGTGGTGTTCAAGTTGGACCTTTGAATTTGTGATAGAGAATGTGTATGAGAATATATATATTTGCAGACTTCGAAAAATAAAACTAATGTGTGAATGAATATACAAACTTTAGGAGACATGCCACAACAGCTCTATTTCCAAATTTGCATTACATAGAGATAACATTTAACTACAAATTATTACTGTTATCTCTTTGACTATTTCTTAAAAAGTTAAAGTTTCATTCTTTTTATTTGTTTCCTATAGACTATAGACATAAATCTTGATTTTTCAATTTTTTTATTGACTTAGTGAGAATATCCTAGAATAAGCAGACAACAAAGCAATCACAGATGGTGCCATGAAATTTTTCAAAAATAAATTAATTGAAAAAGCTCACCAATATATTTGAATGGCTTTCCTAGTTTTGTCAACTGATTCAAACACTGCTCCACAACATTTGATGTCCACTGATTCACCTTGTTGTGTTGATACCCATTGCCACCAATGGCTCCTTCTACTGCTTCCTTTATGATATTTGTCACTTCATCAACGACAAATGCCGTCTAAAAAAAGGATTACAAGATTTTATTTTCTGCTACCACTACCAAGGCCAATATTGACATTTAACCATTTTCTAAATATTTCAATTAATTATTACAGTTGAAAATTGTGAAAAAAATTATGGATTCAAAATATTTATCAATTATTTATATTCAAACTCAAACATATTTAAAAAATAAGACTTTTTAGTACAACTTCAATATAGAAATTTTTTAATGAATGGAACATACAACGCTATACCTTTATATTATAATTATCACCTTAATTTTACATATATATGCCCATCAAGATATTGCTTTTTATTTTTTTTAATCATAAAAAGACAATTTATTTTATATCTGATGTAAGTCATTACTATACTGAGCAGACAATTAACATAAAAGTTACAGCACACTATTTATTTAGAGCATGTGAAATTACAAAAGACAAACAATTGGCAATTATATGTGATAGCAAAGAGATCAAATAGGCAGTTCAATTAATAAATTATGAAAATTAGCATCCTTTTCATGAATACATTGTGATTATCTTTTTGGAAATTTGTGAGATTTAAAAATATTTTGTTTCCTTTTGAAGCATTGGTAAATGTTTTCTTATGGTCACCCTGAAAATAATGACTACGTTATTTAAAAAACAAATTGTGTGAGCATCTTAAAAGCCATTATTGTTTATACGAATTGCACATCATTCCAGGAGGCTGACATGTTAAATTATACTATCCCGACTGAGTCCCACCCCCCTCTGACCATAAACGATGCTGCTGTGTGCCGTCCATGGCTTGACATGTAAATACTTCGGGTGGTGGAGGAATATATATAAATATATTTTTTTTATAAAGCTGTTTAGTAATTAAATAAATGTACCGGTGTGTAACTGTTTTAATGTCATTTTTATTTTTGCCTATTATATTTTTTTGTGAATCGCGGTGAGCCCAGCCCTAGGCTTAACTTAGAAAAAGGTATCTAGAAATAAAATAAAGTATTAAAAATGTGAACACGAACATAGTAAAAGTAAAATTTCTGAAAAAGAAGAAAATAGTTAACAAAAATAAAATTCTGTCCTAAATGAATAATTTTAGGACATAGGTGTAATGAAAGAAAACAGACATTTCTTCACCAAAGAAAGTTTTTTTGGGCAGCTGATTTACTTACTTGCTGAAAAAAACAAAACCAGAATGTTAAACATAAAAAATACAAGATATATATTTTATATTTTTGTTAAACAACATTCTTTTCGTATCAGAGATGTTTGTTAATAATAAGAGTGAGTATAAACATGATTAGCATGAAAGCCTAATTTACATGAGGGATGACCTTATCTTAAAAGTAAAGAATATTGCAAAATCCAAAAGAATGTTGGTGCCAAATATTGAAATTAGAAATAAAATACACATACACTTCTAGCATCATTTGTTAGATAATTACCTAATTACACAAGGCATTTAAAATTGAATATACATTATATTATGTTGCTATTTATTAATTTTCTTTTATTAGACAATCAAAGCTGTCTTTATAGCTGAAACCACAAGGGAAATAAAATTAAATTTTGTTTCTGTATTTTCAATAAGTAGAATAGGTAAGTATTGTCTAAAATATGATTTTACGTTAATTTGTATTAATTGTTAATATTCAAGGTTGAATTTTGTAAACTAAAATATAAAATAATACAAGATATAAATAAATAGCAACAAATGACAAAGAATTTAACAAATTAACTGGTAAAATTTGTGATTAATAACCATTACACCATTGTATTGTAAGAAAACATAGGTTTTAAGACTTGAAAGCACAACCACAAGGTAATGATAAATTTCTGAAAAAGCTCATGCAATTTTGTTATTGTAGCTGCATTGCTAATAACAAATGTCTGTCAAATATTTGTCCCAAGCTCTTAATGGTGAACTAAATTTCAGATTAAGTCTGAGAAAGGTAAGAATGCAAACATTTCTCCACTTAAGTAGTAATACTCAGTTAAACTTGAAATAACACAATTCATCATTTAATGATTGAACAAAATTAAAAGCACTGCAATTCAAACAAGATATTACATTATACAGCAGTTCATCATTATGGACTAGAAACTCACCATCTGAAAGAAAACAGAAATCATTTAATGTACACATTTTCATTTTTTGGTTAAGCTCTCTAACTTTAATTTTAATTCACAAATTGACTCTTGAACATGTGCATTATAAAATCTTATTCAAAATAATGTACCTTTTAAGTCTTTTCCACAATTTGCTTAATATTATTTAATTATTATTTTGAAAATACCCAGTATGGTAATTATGTTCAAAGATATCGATAATTATAATAATGCTGCATTTTTTAAAAAGGAAGGAATGCATAATGTCAGTAATAGTAAATTTGCAATTTGAATAATTAATTCTCAGAGTAAATGATGTGAATTGAAAATCAAATTAAAAAAACAACTGAAAAGTCACTTAAAAAAACAACATTCTTTTACTCAAGTTTTTAAGACACCTTTAACAACCATTACTTACTTCCTAAAAGAGATAGAAAAAGAGTAAATTTAGATTGATTGATTAAAGCACAAGTCATTTTAGGCTAACTCATTTTAATAACGCTTTTAAAAATATATATATTTCTAAAGTACAACTTCAAGTTTACTCAAATAGCCCTCAAACCCTATAGTATGAAAGGGTAAGCATGGTATAAAACCCAATTTAAAAAAAAAAAAAAAAAGGTTTCAGTGAATAATCAGAGTGAACAATTTTGTTTTGTGGGATTTATTCAATAAAAGCTATTGGGTTAATATAGAAAAGCTAGTCCCGATTTTATTAATAATCCATGGCTTATTTCAGATTCTTATTCCAGATGCAATTTAGTGAACCAGAAACATAAAATTTAACAGTAATGTTAATAGAATTGTAAAAGTAAAAAAAATTATATATTTATTTTAACGATTGTTCCAACATAGGATGGTGTAAACTCTAGCTGCAGGATTTAGTGGGACAAAAATCACCTTCTTGTGGGGTAAAAATAGCCCTAAGATTTGACACATGAACATAAAAAAGCTGGGAAAGGGGGTATTTTTATATCTTTCGGTCCTAACTTTAAGGGTAAGAATTGTCCTTCATCAAGCTGAACCTAAGTATCTATTACTAAGAAGGTGCCCCCAAACAATGGAATTCTCTTCCCCTACACATCAGAAATATATCAACCATCACAGCCTTCAAAACTGCACTCAAAACACACCTCTTTAAACTTTACTATCCTGACTGATTCCCCCTCTGAAAGTTAAACGATGCTGCTGAGTGCCGTCCATGACTTCACGTGTAAATTGTTATGGAATGGTTGGTTTTTAATTTTATTTTTTAAGTTCATTTTAATTTGCATGTACAGCGTGGTGAGCCCAGCCCTAGGCTGGGGTACCACGCTATAGAAAACTACCCATAATAATAATAATAATAATGCAAACTTTAAAAAATTTTACAGCATTTTTCTTCAAATATTTCTTTAAGTGAAGGATGCTAAGTTTATGTGATATTACTAGCTTTCTTGATTAGTCTATTAATCGGTGTTTGATATCAGATGATGAATTCCCACTCCAACAGGTAATAATAAAATTTAGAAGGCTTCAAACTGTTGCACTGTTGAATAAGTTTATAACTTGTTTGTTTATTTTTATAAAGAATTTGAGTCACACAACTTCTATAGAATGTGGTCCCAGGTAACTTTGCTTCTACGTAAATGGGGATGTAAACCAAAAAGGTTGGGAGCCTGTGTATCATAATTAGGCCCTTAAATAGTGCTTAGCCTTTAGCCTACTTTGAAATTGTTTAAAGTTATAAATGTTATACTAAATTTCATAAACTGTTGAACATTCAAATTTAGTTGATATTTCATAGCTTGCTGCTGGCATTTCAAAAAAAGCTGGCCCTGGGCGATAATACACCACTCTTGCCCAATTAAGCAGTACTAGATAGGATCATCATTTATAGTAGGCCTAATCAGTAGTATTTATTAGTAGTAGTTAGCACTAACTCCGCCATGGCCAGTCCCAAGCCTCCCAGCTACCTAACCCGTAAAAATTTGGCCTGGATAAGAGAGGGCTCTTCTTCCCCAAGAAGAGTTATTATGAAACCTTGCGGCCAAAGCCAGAATATACTGGAAGCCTCAAAGAAAAGATGGAGGTGGATATGGCACACTCTTCGTAAACTCCCAGATAACATCACCAGACAATCCATAACATTGAATCCAGTGGGAAAAATAAAGAGAGGATAGGCTAAAAATACATGGCATGGGATACACCTGGAAGCAATTGGAAAGGAAAACACAGGAGGAAGATGAATAGAAAATTATTGTCTTGTTGACGGCCTATGCCCCAGACAGGGTAGAAGGCATACATATGGGTAATCTTGCAGTTGCATACATTATTTCTGATCAAATTTTGTATTGTCGCATGTAAATTTACATGTAATCTTCATTAAATTAAATGGCAGTGATAGTTAACTAATAGTGAATTATAAATTATACAACGTTTATTTTCGTTTTATTTTATTTCTAAAGCATCTTTGAACATCCCACAACCTTTCATAACTTTATTTGTTTTGTATTTATTCAGCCTGTTGCCAGATTTTTATCACCTATCAGTTGGTATGCTAAACAAAATTTTCAAACTGTAGGCATGTTCACAAAAAAAGAATGAAATACGGGGGAGGGGCTTGAACTTAGATGTTCCGCTATTTTATAGGAGCCCAAATTTATTATTTTTTAAAATTAATATAGGGTGTTTAAATATGATTGCAATCTGTCATGTAGGGTGAATAAAAAACACACACAAGAAAATGGAGAGATCGTTTAGGCTACCGGCTATGTACCAATGGGGGCCATAAAAATCACTAAAAATAAAAGTTAGTACTGTATAATTTAGTGTTACCTAATACTGTCTGGACTTAATTTTATAAAGAATACTTAAGTTTACTGCTTATACTTACACGCGATAATATGAAATTCGATCAGAAATAAAATATGCACCTATAATTACCTACATAAGTATAAGTATGTAATAAGTAGTCATAGACAGGAGTTAATAAGTTGTTAAGTCAGTCACTCTCTCACTGTCAGTAATGACTGCTGAGTATTGACAGATGAGTCTCAATACTCAACATAATAATATATAGTATATTATACTAGACATAGTCTCTCACACTCTCAGTCAGTTGGGGGTCCAGGAGGAATGATTCATCTTTGTCAACATATTTTGACAATGAATCAAAAGGCCATGGGTATTAATTACCAAAATTTATATTTACCTCTTCCCCAGATTGAAAATCATCCATTATTGCTGTTTTTTTGGGGTACGTTGAATTTTAATTTAATTTTCTGTACTCCACAGATTACCGATTGTTAGTCTCGATGACAACCAAACCTCGTGAAATCTCATGTGAATAAAAGATCTAAAAAAGAGAATTAAACGGAAATGATTATAATTTCTCGGAACAAAGCTATTAACTAATTCGGAAATTAAGGCAATCTTGTAAAATTAAAAAATAAATTGTTTGTATAATTTAAAAAAAATAAAAATTCTGCCATGTAATTTATTTAGCATGAAAAAGTAATGACCCCTAACTAAACTTACGGTACTGCATTTTATTTTCTGTCATTTGTTAATCATTCCAAATAACTCCAGTAACTTCCCCTTGCGCCTTGATTCTTGGTAAGTAGTAGCGAGGGAGGCCATGCAATTTAATTATGACGCTACCATGGGTAATTTTTTGTACCACCCAGTATCATAGGACGGGGTTGCGGAGGGGATGGTCCGGCCAGGCAATTTAAAAATAATTTTTTTTGGTAGCATAATTTCCGATCAATTATACTTAGGCTAAGTCGTATTATTGGCCTAAATGACGTCACGCGTCTTGGGGGGGGGGGGGGGTCAGATTTTTGTGATGATGTGTGACGAGGGGGAGGGGGGACCTCAAGCAATGTGACGTCACATGAAAAGTATATTATTGTAGTAAAGAACTGCACTTAATAACCCTAAATTACAGACATTTTTAAGTTATTCTTTTATACAACAATTATCATCATTTTTATTTTTAAACTACTATCACTGAGAAAATCAATACAGGTATGTGAGGTCCGAATAATGGCCTCTGATCACGTTACAAGACATCCAGGAGGAGCGGACTCAGTGTTAAGTTGCAATGCCAGTTGTGAGAATTTATGGCTAAATGTGGACACAGGAGACATAGAATTCCACCAGGCGACCAGGGGAAGTCGGATTGAAATATAACAATGGTTGACCTTTGGGTGGGTGGGTAGTGGTAAATGCTCTAGGGCAGTAACGGGAGGGGGAGGGGAGGGGTAATCTTAATACATGTTCTAGGGCAGGGATTCTTAACATTTTTTGCAGGCCCACTCCGTTTTAAATACCCCCCCCCCCCCCAAAAAAAAAAAAAAAAAAGGAAGCCTATAAATTATATTGTAATAAAATTAAAAAATAATTAAACAATTTAGTTATCGTAGTTTTATTTCTTTCATTAATTTTATAAGCAAGGGGAAAAAATTACAAATAAAAGCAGTGCGCCAACAAAATTCACAAGAAAGACATTTACTGATGATTATGTTAAATTGTATGTACAGCGTGGGTAGCCCTAGGCTGGGTACCACCCTATAGAAAACTACCAATAATAATAATTAAAATGCATACAAACTATTTTTTTTTAAAAAAACAGCAACAGCTAGCAATGACAGCAATTACAATCAGTGGCGTAGCTAGGGTTGGTGTCACCTGGTCCAGTAAGCTCGTGGTGTCAACAACCCCACCCCTCGACTTCCACAACGTAATTGTTCTTGTTTAACTTAATCCACAGTATTGAAGGCCAGGAGGTAAATGTATTTAAGAACTGTGACGTGTACTTAGAATCGCTCATTGTTATTATAATGTTATCAAAGGATAGTTTTACTTCTCAGAATTTAGATAATTATAGCTTCCTGTCATATACGAAAGTTACAGAACACTTCATTTGGCGTTGAAACATGTTCAAAACGATGTGTTTCTGACCTAATAAATTTTAACAAAAACGTATTTTGATTGGTTACATGAGTGGAAAATATATGTGTCATCTCCAATCCTTTTGTGGATTTCGGTTATACAGAGCAGTGTTTGCTCTGTAAATACGCAATTTTTCAATTTGATGTCACCCCTGAGATGGTGTCGCCCCCGTGCGGTCCGCAGCCCCTTAGCTGCGCTACTGAATACACTTTTCTGGACTTCCACACCTCAGGGCTGGGGAGGTACTTTTAACGCTGGATAAGAACCACTGTTCTAATGAAATGTTCCTGACACAGGTGCAGTAATTTGATATCCACGGGAGGTGAATTTCTTAAGGCTTTGTAAAGGACAGTAGTGGACACATGGACTTTTTAAAAGGGGTGTGGGTGTAGAGATTTGTGACGTTATATATTAGGACTTTTTGTGAAGATGGGGGTCACAAATCGGCAAAATTTGCGTGACGTCATTTATGGATGGTCCCCACTACCACAAATTCATCACAAAAACATTCTAGGTTCCAGTCACTCATCTTCAAATTTTTTTAGTAATCGAAGAAATTCATTAAAAAATTTTGTATTTGCGATGCCTGGCGTTGTAAACCCCTGGAGTTTAATTCCATGGTTAAGTTTTCTTCTTCTATATTAAATTCTATACCAGCGGTTTTCAACCTGTGGGTCGCGATCCCTTCAGTACTAATATTATCAAACATGTTGAGTAGGTGGGGGGGGGTGCGAAAAGAGACTAAATAAGAGACTTAAATAAGAGAGTTCTTGTGTGCCTATTGCTTTCTAAAAGTGTATTGTTAAATTTTCAATGAGTTTATCTTTTAATGATGTTTGGTTTTATTGTATTTGTTATAATTTTAACCCCTTTGTGAACTGTAAAATTTTGTGTTTCTGGAATGTTTTTTTTCCGTTATTTATTGTGTCTATTTTTTGGAATGTAAAATCTATCAAATCTTGCCTTGAGGATGAAAGTAATGTTTGTAAATGTATCTCTCCCTCCCTTGTGTAGCTTTCAATATGTTTGTACCGTGCTAAAAGTCTCTGTTATGTATTTTATAATTTCTCAGCGCGTGTCGTTTCTTCTAAAATTTTATCTTTCCATTTTTGGGTTTCTTGTGTCCAAACTGCTGGTTTTATAATTGAAACCCCCCCCCCCCAGTGGCGTAGCGAGGGGGGCGCCAAATTGTATATTTTACATATAATATTGCATGGTTTTTTAATAAGGGGGGCGCTAAAAAGGTATTATGCCCCGGGCGCGAGTTAAGCTCGCTACGCCACTGTCCCCCCCCCTCCCTTTCCTAAAATGACCTTTCCTCTCTTGTGCGAATATCTCAGTGTTTGTACTATATGATGTGAAATAGGGGTTTTTCTGTGTGCTGGGAAGGGGCGTATTCTAGTAAGTAAGTGTCTCTCTTGTTTGTAATGTTGAGTGTGACTGTTCTTCTCTCGCTATCCCTGTCTTTGTGAGTTATTTCTTAGTGACAGTTTTTCGTGCCTAATGATTTTATGTAGATTTGTGGGTCATGTTCAGCGTTATTATTGTCTCTTGCAAAAAAATAAAATTGCTTTTGTGTTGTTTTTTTGGACCAAGTTAAATAATATGTCTTGTTATTTTTTTCGATTACTTCTAAATCTTAAGAGATAAAAGTATGAGTTGTGTATGATTGTTTTGATAGTGATGTCTTTGTTTCTATTACTTCTAAATGTTATGAGATAAAAGAATGAGTTGTGTATGATTGTTTTGATAGCGATGTCTTTGTTTCTATTACTTGTAAATGTTATGAGATAAAAGTATGAGTTGAGTATGATTGTTTTGAAAGTGATGTTTTGATTAGTTTACAGGTAAGTGGCGTTTGGTCTAAGTCTCCACCTTTAGCAAAGTGTTTTGCATGCAGTTCACATGTTTTGTTTGAGTGACGTGAGCTTACAACAGATGGGGTCTTAGTCCCCTCAATTTTTGTTTTATTTGTAAGGGATGCATCCATGTGATTATGTCTTATTATATTATAGGCCTACATATACATTTCAGAAATTAAAAAAAAATATATTTTGTTATATTCTAGTCTTAAAAGGTATATAGAGAGATTAATTCATTTTATTGGATCTCTTTCGAGGTCACATTGTCCTTGGGAACCCACTCATATTTTTGGAATTTAGATTAATTTTCCCCCGACTCACCGTCTTCCAAATGTCTTTGTATTGCACCCCGTGTTTTTTGGGGGGTGGGGGTGGTGATCTATTGTGAGGCCTGAGCTTATGACAGTGGGATATTTTCCACAGGTTTTTTTTTAATTTTTCACCTCCAATCGGATAAACTCGGGTTTCCCTCTCCCCTTTTCTACGAATGTCCACCAATTCCTCCATCCATTTTAGGTGGTATGGGAGTTGGTAAGGAGCTGGTATGGATCCCCTGGATCCACACTTGGCTGCTCTTGTCTGTTGCCACCAAGGGAACCACCTCCGATTTATGGCTGTTCCTACATTTGCTGGTCCAGTGCTCGGACGACCCGCACTGGAAGCACCTGTTATAAGGGATGACGTATTTTGAGAGACACTTTGCCCGCCTTCCACGTGCATGACCTCTTTCAAGTCGGTCCCGTGTTGGGGCGGCTAGAAAAAATATCCCTTTGTTGATACATTTGTTTACTATCATCCGTTTCTGTGGAACATGATAGAACGATCTAGAAAATGTGGGAAGCAGTAAGACTGCGGGTTCCATTTCCAGAATGATCATCTGAAACTGCCTATAAAAAGGGCTGACCGATAGAGAGGGGTAGAGATTTTCCTTTCCTTGATTACGAGGCATGCTATGTGTCATTATACTTTGTTGTGTGTAGAGATTTTTATTTCCTCGTACAATTTTGTGCTCATTGTATTTTGATATACAGTACCGGTACCAGCAAATCTGTAAGTTTATAATTTCAATCATATTTCACTTGCTGTTATTATTTAATTGAAGTTCACAAATTAAAAAGTTATTAATTGTAATTAGCTCTGGCATTAATTGTCGTTTTATTTGGTATTATTTTTAAACGTTGGTATCGTCCTTTATTATGGACTGTCTCTAGAACGAGCCATAGTCTAAAAGTAAGAGATTAAATTCTCCAATTATAACGGTCCGTAATACTTGGCGTGAATCAAATAAAACTATTGTAGGCTTAATTATAATAGATACGTCGCGTGGCCTTGCAAACCAATATGGTGTGGGGCTGCAGGGGGGGGGGGCCCGATGTGTGATATTCGAAAAAAAAAACCCACAACTTTTTTAACCTAAGGGTAAAAAACGAAAAAGGACATGGAGCCCTTTAAAGGTATGGTAGAGCCAATAATTTGCTATAAATTATAAATCGCTCCCATAGTGATAGTGGCCATAGTCATAGCCATATATATAGGCTAAGGACATCATAGGCAATAGCTAATTAATTATTATGGAACCTGGCTGTAGGACGAACGTGAGTTTCAAAATGTAACGATGTATCAAAAATACTTTAAAAAAATGTAAATCAGGTAATATGGTATATTAAAAACTGATGTGTTGAAAGTTAATGCATGATTAATTAAATATTTCAATAAATAAAAATCGAAGTGCTTGTAAGCGATTGTTAGCAGACGACCGGATGTATTGGTAGACTGCGGATGACTGATTGCACCACATTATAACACGACAATCATGTTTGTGTTCATAGGAGATATATAACTAAGGCTAAGGAATAAAATAACGAACACCACTGTTTTAAACAACTCTGTTGCCTAAAACTAATACTCTGAAGTGTTTTGAAATAAGTTAGGAGATTGTTTTTCATTTATATTTTTTTAGGAATTCTTGTAATTTAATAAAGTGTAGCGCAAGTTAGTTATCAAGCTGTCTGATACAGCTTTCTACTTTCACTTTCATTTTAAATTTATAAATTTTACACTATACCGGTATTAGCTTATAATAATACTATATTATTTATGATTTTAGGCTAGGCCGGATCGTAATTTTATGAATTTAAAAAAGCAAACAATTTTTTGTTTTTAAGAATGGGCCATGAATTTAATTTATTTAGTAAATTAAAAACAAATTATTAACACGTTTCTGGTCAAATAAATAATACACCACAAACGTGTAACCTTAATATCCTAAAAAGATGTGTCAAGCCTATTAGTATTTGGCTATAATTAGGCAATATGAAATGGCTTAGGCCTTACTTCCCTTCATTTTTAAATGATATCCCAGGTGTCAGCTGTACTCGAATGAAGTTTTATTCACCTTGCCCTTGAAAGTTAGTGATCTTAAGACTTTCCTGACTACCTATAATAAATGTCAATTGGAAATGGATATAAGATGGACACACTTACAGAGACTGCCATGTTAATGTTATGAATATAGATGTATAAAAACCTCCAGTTGATTGTCTTTTTAAAAAAACACACATTTTGTTGCAGAATTTTTTAGCTGATCATGCCCGAGCTTCCCAGACTGACGGGGGCACTACGTGCCTTTGGTACAGTTTCCCAAGCTGATGGTATGGGACATACCAATGATTTGACTTTACGTAAATCACTTGCTCTTGAAAAACAAAAAGAAAGAAGTCCATCTTGGGATAACTTATTGGGACTATTAAAAAAGAATGCTAATGCAAGCCACAGTGAAATAGCTGCAACAACTAAACAATTAGTAACTACAGCAAAATCTATTGGTAAGTGCGGTTTAAAATTAAAGAAACATTGGCATTCATGGTGTAAATAATTAATGCCTTTGAAAGTTGAAAATTCTTTTTTTTTGCTTGAAATCTTGTTAAAGTTTTTTTTTATCCCTCTGGCATTTAAAACTGTAATTTTGTCACTGGCATTTAAAACTGTAATTTTGTCAGCACTTTTTTAACATGCCATACTGTGTTAAATCCTTTATTTTTATTTTCTGACCAGCAATCCTATACTCTAATTAAAACAGTTATAGGTCGCTTAGTGTTTGTTTATGGATATTTAATCTATTCATTCATTCAGACATCCTGCACAGACTAGTGCTCGAGCCAATGGTTAAAGAACATCACTTTTCTGCCTGCGGGTTTAAACTTAATGAAGTTATTAACATTTATGAATTAATGAAATTATTCCGTTCCAAATTTTTTTGAACTATAATTTTTTTTTTCATCAGTTGGATCAGAAGAATCATCAGAAACTGTAGAATGTGGAGCTGCTTTCTTATTTGATGTCTTTAAGTCTGTTGAAAATGTAGGACAGAGGGAGGCCACTCAGCTACGAAGTACTTTTGGGCCTTATCCTGCTAGTGCTGCCACAAAAGCATGTAGTCTGGTGAAAAAGATTGTTGGATGGCTGCCAGAATCTGCACTAGAAGAGCTGACTTCAGAGCGAGAGGAAGGTTGTTGACATTAGTAATAGTCATTTTATCAGTTTATTTTGGCTCATTCAAAATCAGGCCATGAATGGAGTAGACTACATATTAATGTTTGTGATATTACCAATTTTAGCATGTAAAATTTCCTGTTTTTATTTTGATTATTAGGCCTTATAGCCAATCTTCTTTCTTTTTTTGTCTTATAATTTATTTAAAAAATAAAATAAACTCATTATCCAAATTTCCAAACAATGAAGAAATATCACGTCACGAAGAAATATACATCTAGTCCATTTTTGTAGCCAGACGGGTCAATGGAGCCAAAATATTCACCAAATCTGTGGAACAACTTGATGCTTGAACCACAAGATGGTCCATCAGTGTATCTAATACTTTGGCCACTGTAGTGTCAAAGCATATGAATGCGATCAGCGAAGTTCCATTCCTGAATAAGATTTAACCCTGCAGTCATCTCTGCCTGACCAGTTCCAATTAGCAATTTTGCCACCCCAAATAATTTCATTGCTCCATTACCAGACACCAGAACCACAAGGTGGTCAAAGAGCTCCTTCAAAATTAAACCTTTCCATTGCAATGGTCTGTTAATGGATAGTTTGGACCAAATAATGCCTGAATCTCTTGAGCCACTATCCCACAGTGCCTGTCTCTGGCTCTTTTGATTGATTTTTTAATTGCTAGGGTTGATGGACTATGTCCAAGTGATTCTGCTGCAGCTGCAATGATGTATGCTGCAGTCCTGTCATTGACATTTTGGTTCTGTCTAATGCAGGGGCTTAACCTGGACTGACAATGTTGATTGGCTTCAGTTGACTAGGAGTTTGCTGCCCATTGAAGTCCTATTCAGCATCACTACTGGTTTCAATTTCGCTTACACTGCTGCTGAACTTCATATTAGTTGCAGCTTGTTGCATTGGCTCAGTCTCCTTTGCCTTGGCTCAGTCTCCTTTGCCTTGGCTCAGTCTCCTTTGCCTTGGCTTAGTCTCCTTCTCCATGACTCAGTCTCCATTGCCTTGTGTGTTTCTTTCACCAAAAGCCATTTTCTATACCTTTCTTATTTCCGAGCCAACACCAGGTCAACAAACCCAGGCTAGCATGCGGCCCTTTCAATGAATCTTATCAACAAGATCCTGTAAACTTCCAACAAATAAACATTCTTTTTTTCCTTACGTGTGTCTGATCTGCGAGATGCATTCTTCTTAATTCCAAGCCATGATAAATGTAGGTCTTTTATTTTTGTGATGATGTGGCAGTCCTTGCAAATAGCCATATGAATGCAATGAGTTTTATTTCTTTATTTAAAAAAAAAAATATATGTTTATAAAAATTCATTGGGATTTTGTCTTCAAGATATTGCAATTAATTTATGCTTAGTTTATACACACTTTTCTTCTATGAAGGAGATGGAGCCGCAAGCACAGAAGAATTCGGACACTCAATAAAGTTCACAGTGCCTTATGATATTGCTGAGAATGAGGATCAAGTTTCTAGTGAAGATGAAGATGATGCTTCCGACACTGGAAGTAGAGATTTCAATCTTCGATATACTGCAGCAGCAGCAACTTCAAAGGAAGATAAGGCATCTACAGAAGCTAGTGGGGAGAGAAGATCTTTGGAGTTCAATTCTACTTGGATGAGAACTGTTATAGGAAAATTCTTTGAAGGCAATGAGACTGCAATCAGCCTAGGTCTGGATGAACTAACGTCAACAATCTATGATGTCCTCAACTCAGGCCGTAAAGATGAGGAGCTTCAGAATGAGGTTAGTTTTCAAGGGACATGAGCATGAAATATTTATCATTTATAAAGCGATTGTGCCGTACCCTGGCAACTTTCTTATAGGGCTTTTCTTCTCTTTTATTGCCAGTTTAAGCTTTTTCAGGGGTAGTAAATATTTAGCCTAACTTGCCAGGGATGATGCCTGTTCAAAAAGTCACAGACGTTCTTACGATACTTTTACTTAGCTTAAAATGGTTAAACATGTTTAAATGTTCTTATGTTATTTTATTTACATACATTAAAATGTTTTTTTGGGGAAAAACATGATAAAATTATTTCCACTGAAAAGCAGTAGGACACATTATTTGTGTCAAATTATTTATCAGCTTTGTAAATTTACATATATATATATTTATATAATATGCTATAATATCATTAATTTGAAATGAAAACTGCTCAGAAGAAGATAATATTTGAATGATTAATATGATGCTTCTTTAAAAATTCTAGCTTTTTGACCTTCTTGGCTTTGACCGCTTTGAGTTAATACAGCAGCTTCTAGTCAACCGCAACAACATAATCAAGGCTCATGTGGCAGAATCCACTAGGGCTATTCTACAACAGATGCCAAGTACGTCTCTTATTCTTGATGTAAATTTTAAGTATTCTCTTGCTCTGGAGGCACCCTGATTAGGTGACAAGAATCTATTGTGATAACCTGATTAGGTGACAAGAATCTATTGCGATAACCTGATTAGGTGACAAGAATCTATTGTGATAACCTGATTAGGTGACAAGAATCTATTGTGATAACCTGATTAGGTGACAAGAATCTATTGTGATAACCTGATTAGGTGACAAGAATCTATTGCGATAACCTGATTAGGTGACAAGAATCTATTGCGATAACCTGATTAGGTGACAAGAATCTATTGCGATAACCTGATTAGGTGACTTGGTGGCAACCTGACATGGAACACGTAAAGAGTACAGTTAGACCAAAAAATACTGTTGCTCATCCACAGCATCCTGTCCTATTTCCAGTTGACTTATCACTAGATAAAACAAGGTTGAGAGAGTGAGGCTGATGTAATGCACTATTCTCCCTCACTTTAATAAAAAAATAAGCACATGTCAGGGCTTTTACCGGTAGATGTTGCTCACCCTTGAATATAGAAATGGCCATCTTCGCTTAAGGAAGACAACAGTAACAGAGCCAAAAAAAATCATATCTCTCTTCCATCCTGAAATTAAATAATGCAATAAGCTTTACAAATATGAATCAAATGATCATATGACAATTTTTTAATTTGCATTTTAAAAAAAGGAAGTTAATTTTTTGTTATTAATGGTTTTTAAATACTCAAATTACTTTTATTCTAAATTTCATGATTTTTTAAAAACATGTTAATAATTCTGATATTACACCTATGTGTTTAGAAAAGAAATCAGAGAATGAACGACCAACTTATGGATGTCAAGTTATGGTTCAGGTAATTAAATTAGTCAAATAAATTGTTTTCATTGAAAAGAAATAAAATTTCAGTTTTTTCTTTTCTTTTGTGTCTCTGTCAGTCTCTGATGAGGAACTGTTGGAGCTAGAAGTTTTTCTTAAACGTGTGCATTTAATGTGATATCTAATTTCAAAATCTGGATTTTCATTAATGTGCCAATAATAACTTAATGCAGACATAAAAGTTTGTGTGATACCTTTTAATCATGTCACTTTTCAACAGAGGGCTGAAGAGAAATCTTTGGCTAAGCAGCTCAGGAAGGAAGAAAAACGTTTGAAGAAAGATGGGAAGTTGAGCTCAGAGGATCAAGAAATAGCCGGGGCCTTAGACATGACCCCTGAGGAACTGAGGGCTGCCAGGTACGTCATGTTTTTACATCAAATATATAGCTCATAGTAAATACGATAATTATATACTCAGATTAAGGCATATTAAAGAAAAATGGCTTTGTATTACAAGTGTTATGAAAGAATCATTTTCATTTATTACAGTTCAGTTATTCTGCCTATTTGATTTCAGGATGGCAGAATTGGGAGCTGCTAAGACAGCTCCACTTTTCTCTGGCCGAAGTTCAGGCTATGTTAAACCTGAAAAATATCCCTTTGTATTTGACAAACTTGCTGATGCCCAGCAATCCTCTGCTTACATTGCAGGAGCAAAGGTGTGTAAGAGAGTATGATTTTTCTATATATATGTTTTCTTTGGTACGTAGTATTACAATATCTAAAACAGTGAAGAGGCTCATAGTTTTTTTAGGAATAGTCTGACATAAGGGAGTCACACTAAATATAACTCACACTATTCAAGTTCCATTTCTACCATAAATAAACAGGTTTTTTTTAAAAGTGTTTTGTAAAAGTCAATGCTTAGAACCTAGAGATTTAAAAAATCCAGAAGCGCATAAAATAAAGGAAATTGAATCAACTGAGATATTATGTTTTAGAAAATGTTGCTATGATAAATCTATAAGTCATTATGTGAGACATTAAATACTGGGGAATATCAAGAATAAGTTGGTCATATCAGTAAAAGGCTTCCTTCTTATAAGAAATTTAGATTTTAAAATGGATTTCGCTGCAATTAATAAACATCTGTCCATCTTCCCCTCCATGACAGTCAATATGTTACAGTGGCATTTCTTTCTCCTGCTACGTTAGAGCTTTTTTGTTCTTTTTCATCTTTTATGCCAAAATGCTAGGCAGTTTTCATTGGATAGTGTCCACAGTGAGCCAGTGTATGCTACAAATTGGGGTGGTTGTTGGTTGGTAGGGTGGTGGCTGTTGCCTGGTAGGGAGGTGGCTGTTGCCTGGTAGGGAGGTGGCTTACTAATGTGGACATTTCAAGTAAATGACTTCATGTTCTTACTGTTAAGAATGTTGGTTTTATTTGTGTGCTGACTATACCAGTGTATCCTACAAATTGGGGTAGTTGTTGGTTGGTATGGGATGTGGCTTACTAATGTGGACATGGCATTAAGTAGATGACTTCATTTTCTTACTGTTGGGAATGTTGGTTTTATTTGTGTGTTGTCTATAATGTATTGATTGATTTCTTGAGGCTGTTCATTAAAGCCATTATTTATTGCTAAAACTAGTTTCCATTTCTATTTTAAGAACTCACAGCTCTCAAAAAAAGTTCCTATGTTTAAAATGTATAACTAAATGGATATTCATGAATTTCCACATAGATTGTTTTGCCTGAGAATTTTGAACGTAAAGATGACAAGCTGTATGAAGAGATCAACATTCCTGCCAGTGGATCAGCTCCTCCGGAAATTGGGAAGAACCGCATTAGAATTGACAGTCTTGATGATGTAAGTCGTAAGAAGTACTTTGTGAAACTTTGTCTGTAAAGGTGATGTCATTTTCTGAACTTTTAAATTTTTGACATTTGGTCCTGGCTCATCTGGTCCTAACAACTGTGTCTTGTTTTGAAAAACATATGTAAAGTAAATACTATTGCCAAGACAAGTTTCTTTGCTTTGATTACTTCTTGTTCAGATACAAATATTTTTATTTTATTATTTTTTTTGGTTCAAATTTGTAAATATTTTTTTTTCTCTCTCCCACAAATCATGTTATTCTCTTTAGATTGGAAAACTTGCTTTCAAGGGCACTGAGAGTCTAAATAGAATCCAGTCTGATTACTTCTTGTTCAGATACAAATATTTTTATTTTTTTTTTTTGGTTCAAATTTGTAAATATTTTTTTTCTCTCTCCCACAAATCATGTTATTCTCTTTAGATTGGAAAACTTGCTTTCAAGGGCACTGAGAGTCTAAATAGAATCCAGTCTGTCGTCTTCAATGCTGCCTACAACACCAATGAGAATCTTCTTATCTGTGCCCCTACTGGTGCTGGTAAAACGAATATTGCCATGCTCACCATATTACATGAAATTAAGCAGCACATTTCTCAAGGAGTTATCAAGAAAGATGAGTTCAAAGTCAGTCTTTAATTTATTAAGTCATTATTGTTTTATTCAATTGTTTTTTTTGGGTTTTTTTTTACCATCAAAGATTTTAGATCAGTGGTTCTCAACCTTCCTAAAGCCGCTACCCTTTAATACAGTTTCTCTTAGGTCCAAAGTGGTCACAACCCACAGGTTGAGAACCCCTGTTTTATATGATCAAGAAATGGATAAATATACAAAATATTTGACATAAAGAAAAACATTTAAAATTTTTAAAAAATGTTTCTCATAAATGGATGCCCTTTACAAGTGTTATGTTTCTTCATATGATTCAGATTGTTTATGTTGCACCAATGAAAGCTCTGGCAGCTGAGATGGTGCGTAATTTTGGTGGGAGGTTGTTGCCCTTGGGGATCACTGTCAAAGAGTTGACAGGAGATATGTCACTTACTAAGCAGGAAATTCTTAACACTCAGGTATCAAACAAGACTACACCAAAATCTCAAATCTCACCTAAGCCATACTGTTGAATATTCTCTTAAAAGCAAAATAATACAAGATTAAAAATTGTTTTTTATGTGCATAGTGATAGAAAGTAAACATTAATGAAACATTTCTAAGTACTTTATTTATAAATTGTCATTATTTTATGGTAAATTTGTAATTAGATTGTTAGCAGATAACTTGACCCATAAGGAGATTTGCAAATTTTTTACCTTTTATTTGAATGACTTGATAAACTCAAATGAAAAATATTAACATCAAAACATGTTTTTGAGAGCAGATGTTGGTGACCACACCAGAAAAATGGGATGTTGTGACACGTAAGAGTACAGGAGATGTGGCCCTTGCCCAGCTGGTCAAGTTGCTGATTATTGATGAGGTCCACCTCTTGCATGATGACAGGGGGCCAGTCATTGAGACACTTGTTGCAAGAACAAAAAGACAAGTAAGCTCAAAACAGTTTATCCATGCCCACTATGCTGGTGCTATTGCCATTTGGGTCATTTCACTTCATATTGTGTGTTTGCATTTGTCAAAATATATTATTCCCCTCCCCACCCCAAAACTCCCAGTTTTTAATTTTTTAGTTCTTTTTATTGTTAAGTTTTAACAATGACATTTATTTTATGTCGCTTTTAATTTAAAAATTCAAAGATGTGTGCATTATGTTGTGCATGGATACTTATGATGAATAATTGTAAGCTCTGAGAAAGCTTTGATAACAAAATTACAATAAGTATTTATCTGAACTTTTGAAATGTAGTTACAGACATATTTATATATTAGAATTTAAGAGTGGTAACTAGAATATGAGTGCTTAGTTAAACAAAAAAAAATTTAATAGAGGATACCATGTTTCATTTCTAAATGAAACATGGTATCCTCTATTAAAATATTATATTTTAATTTTTTTTTAAAATAGAGGATACCTTCTATTAAAAAAATAAAAAAATATTTTAATAGAGGATACCATGTTTTATTTCTAAAGTGTAAATGTCGATTCAAACATTGAAAACTGAACCAACACCAAAGAGCTTTATTCTGTTGACCAACAGGTGGAGAGCACCCAGAGCATGATTAGGATCGTAGGTCTGTCGGCCACGCTGCCAAATTACCCAGATGTTGCAGCTTTTTTGAATGTGAACCCCTACACCGGCTTGTTCTTCTTTGATGGCAGATTTAGACCAGTGCCCCTTAGCCAGACATTTATTGGTAATCTCATAATTCACTAGCTTGTGTTTCTATAGAAAAATAGCAAATCTTTATTTCTAATTGAAGTTTATGAATGTTTGTTTTAAATGTTATTTTGTAAACTGCTTGTCATAGGTCTTTAAAAAAATTATGTCATTATCATAGCCTTTTTTGCTATGATAAATATGTTTGAAATTCCAAATAAGTGTGTATTGCCCTAATAGAGATCTTTAATAATAAGTCCTTAAATGTTTATTGGTTATTCCCCAAATATCTCCTATTCTATCTCATGTAACAGTAAATATCTAAACAACTCCTATCTCATTGAAACAGGCGTCAAGTCTGTCAACAAGATGAAACAACTCAATGATTTCAACACTATATGCTATGACAAGGTTCTCAAACAAGTTCGTGAGGGCTATCAGGTGAATATGTACAGACTGTTTTTTATTTCACCTCATTGTATATCACCAAGTTGAGTTGGGAATTCAGCAACTCCAAATAAAATATTTTTACAGAGTGTTTGATATATTTATAATTGGTGATTCTCTTAAAATGGACATTACTATTTGAAATTACAAAAACAGTATATATAGATAGTAGTAAATTTAAAAGCAATACTTTGCAATCGACCTAAATTTTAAAAATGGGTTCTATGATTTTCTATACAAAACATGGACATAAATTTGTACTACATTTAGTCTGGCTCGCCAACATACCTTTTTTTTTCCTAGTTTTACTTCTTGCAGAAAACATACACACAAAAAATATGAGGACTTTTTTTGTGCTCAATCTTCCAGTAAGGAATAATCCTCTGTGGAGTATTTGTTAGGAATAATCCTCTGTGGAGTATTTGTTAGGAATAATCCTCTGTGGAGTATTTGTTAGGAATAATCCTCTGTGGAGTATTTGTTAGGAATAATCCTCTGTGGAGTATTTGTTAGGAATAATCCTCTGTGGAGTATTTGTTAGGAATAATCCTCTGTGGAGTATTTGTTAGGAATAATCCTCTGTGGAGTATTTGTTTGTGACATTTTCTCTTGGAGGAATCTGTTTCACCAAAAAATTATACAAAATGCACACATTATTTGGAGGGCTCATTAGTGTTCTATAAAATTGTATAGTTTTGGATAGTCAAAAGTTAAAAAGTATGGTGCTTTGAGAAATGACAAAATTTTATAACCCAATTGACAAGATTATAGTTCCTTTCACCTTCTTTAGATGTAATTGGGCGCACTGATCTTATTTGGTACAAATCAACAGTGTTATCCATTCTATGCATTGCTAAGGTAATGGTGTTTGTACATGCAAGAAATGAAACAGTGCGTACAGCCTTCACCTTGATAGACCTGGCCAAAAACAGAGGGAACATTTCCTTGTTTGCCGCAGAACAAAGCAAGACTTTAGGGGATGCTCAAAGAGCTGTGAGTTCTAAATCTTATTGCTTGTTATTTCTTATCCATTAAAATAAACATCTTATAAATCAGATCGAAGCAAACTTGTCATATATTACGATGCAAACTTTGTTAAAAATCAAGGCAAGTCTATCAGTTACAAAATAAGTTAAAAAATTTTAATACGAAATGACCCTGTAAAACCTAATGAAGATTTTGCTTACATTGTAACAGAAACCCGATTCTGTCTTTCTGTAGATATCAAAAAGCTGCAATAAGCAACTCAGGGAAATGTTTGCTGAAGGTTTCGGCATTCATCATGCTGGGATGCTGAGGCAGGACCGTAACCTTGTAGAACGTTACTTCTCCGAGGGTCACATCAAGGTGCTGGTCTGCACTGCCACACTTGCCTGGGGTGTCAATCTCCCTGCACATGCAGTCATCATCAAGGTTGTTTCTAGTAAATTTGGCAGTGGCATTGCATCACATCACAAAGCGTTTCTACGCTAACTTTAGCATATCGTTAATGCACACCCTATGCTGTAATTTTATTCTTTAGAATAGAAGAGCTGACAGAACTCTGTCTTGTCATTTGAAGATGCCATGCTCATGATTATTTTTAAATGAAGTTTTTTGTTAAACAGGGTACTCAAATCTATGATGCAAAGAGAGGCTCCTTTGTCGACCTTGGCATTCTGGATGTTATGCAAATTTTTGGGCGTGCAGGTCGGCCTCAGTTTGATACGTTTGGACATGGCACCATCATCACCACCCATGACAAGCTGAGCCACTACTTGAGTCTCATGACTCGCCAGAACCCCATAGAGAGTCAGTTCATTAACAGCCTGATTGACAACCTCAATGCTGAAGTAAGTGTCTCCTTGATGCACAATTTCAGTTATTTACCTAAAGGGTTGGCACACGCCAGGACACTTTATTGTCTTAAACACAAACAAAAGGCTATTTAATCTGATGTCCTCTTTAAGTTGTCTGGTCACTTTAAAAAAAAGTTAATGTTAGGTCAAGTCTTCTGACAAAAATAATGTTTAAATAAGTGAATAACTTAAGCAATGAAAATGTTGAACACCAGGTGGTTTAGGTAAGTAATTGAGTGCTAGTGTCCATGCCAAACAGGAATAAAATGTACATTTTAACAGGATATTAGTAACAGGATATTATTAAAATGATATTATTAACAGGGTATTAACAGGCTATTATACACTGGATATATAAAGTCATGTTTTTTCAGCTGCCTCAGATAATAGAAAATAGACCTCTTGACTAAAAATAAACTCTTCTAAACAATGAAGCTATGAGTTTATGACCTGATTATTTCAGATTTCCCTTGGCACGGTGACCAACGTTGACGAGGCTGTCAGGTGGATGAGTTACACTTACCTCTTTGTCCGCATGAGGAAAAACCCTTTGGTTTATGGAATTCCATACAATTACTCGGAGGTACAGTGTCTTGAAGGGTTTCTTATCCTTGTGTTTCACAAGGGTGTTAAATATAAAGCAGTGATGAATCAATTACTGTATCAATAATGTATTTAATAATCAAACTCCAGTAGTGGTGGTTAAGTTGGGAGGTGAAAGTGATGGGTATACCATTTAAGTGAATCTGTTTTGAACCAGGCTTTCATTTGCCATGATCTATAACAATTTTGTCTATACAAATTTCACAAAATATGAAAATTCCCAGAAATATCAAATAATTTTACCATTAATAATTTATTATTTAATGAAGATCCTCATTTAGAGTCCTACAGACTATAACATTTTATCTATGGAAATTTCACACTATATGAATTTGCCCAGAAATATCAACTAAATTTACCATTAATAATTTATTATTTAGGATGATCCTCACTTAGAGTCCTACAGAAAATCTCTAGTCATTGATGCAGCCAGGCGACTTGATAAAGCCATGATGATCAGGTTTGAGGAGCGCACTCAGTACATGGCCAGCACTCACCTTGGCCGCACTGCCAGCAATTTCTATATTAAATATGACACTGTAGAGGTGGGTACATGTGGGCTAGAAACTTCTGAACTAGTCAATTCATTTTTTTCATCCTCAGAGCAATGTTCACTTTAAATGTGTGCCATGACAATAAGATTAAAATATATCTTATGCTGCAATATGCTCATCGAGAGAGATAAACAGGATACCAGTAAATTGTCAGACATAAATATTTAATAACTGATTACATTTTAAAATTATTTTAAAAATTAGCTCAATAAATTATTGAACTGAAACCTAGAATTTTCATTTTGACAACTGAAACACGCAAATGTCGCGCAAACATAATATATGGCCGAGGACACATGAATGATTTCATTACAAAGTAGTTAGATCCATTTCTGATGGGATGATTAACCTTTCTGATACCTGTTATTATTGGGTTTTTTTCATCCCCCATGTTAGACAATCAATGAGATGTTGAAGGATGTCATGACTGAGGCTGACATTCTCAACCTTGTATCAAACGCTCAGGAGTTTCAACAAATCAAGGTTGGTGTGGCGCCTTCTTAATGCTATACATTAGTTGTACCCTGCTATCTGTGACATCCAAGTTCTATAACAGGATCTGGTAGATCTACCCTGTTATCTGTGACATCGAAGTTCTCTTACACTTAATGCATCTGGTAGATGTACCCTGTTAGCTGTGACATCCAACTCCTAATGCAGCATCTGGTAGATGTTATCAATGTAAAGATCAAGCACTTAAGGACTCTTCTACTCCAAACAATTATTGTCACATAACAACATTATGGCGGCTAAGCCTTATTACATCGTAGTCCCTTGTTTTTCTCTCTTGAACACAGATTAAACAGCTTTATTCAGAAGTAGATTAAGTTATGGCATACGGTTCTCAAGTCTTAGCCATGAATAAGTTCACCTATGCATTGCAGGGATTAAAATAATGTAGAGTCTTTTCAAGTCCAAATAATAATTCCATGCCTCTTGTATTTGAAGTATAGAAGAAAAAAGACTGATAATGTATTTAAATTTTGTAGAAATTTATGTAACTTTTATTTTTTTGTCACTGTTCAATATTGTTATATCTTTAAGCTATTAACACTATATCTAGATGAGTAATGGAAAGAGTATTTTGAATGTTGATTATGATTTGTATGTCTTCAGGTCAGAGATGATGAAATGGATGAGCTTGACCGACTGACCAGTGACGGTTGTGAGATGATAGTGGCTGGAGGAAAGGAGAACACGCATGGGAAAGTGAACATTCTCTTACAATCATATGTGTCTCGTCAGTCGGTGGACTCATTTTCTCTGGTCTCTGATATGGCCTACGTTGCCCAGGTTAGTGGAATAGGTTAACTTTCTCTCTTAGCTGGAGTTAATCACAAAATCAACTCTTGAGACAACTGTTAAATAAAAATAGTGTAATTATGAATAATAAATAGTTAATTCAATTTAATAGACTCTAAATTCAGGCTACTTTCATTATTGGGATGGTTAGTAATAGAGTGTTACATAGAGTAACTTGTTGTGTTACATAGAGTAACTTGTTGTGTTACATAGAGTAACTTGTTGTGTTACATAGAGTAACTTGTTGTGTTACATAGAGTAACTTGTTGTGTTACATAGAGTAACTTGTTGTGTTACATAGAGTAACTTGTTGTGTTACATAGAGTAACTTGTTGTGTTACATAGAGTAACTTGTTGTGTTACATAGAGTAACTTGTTGTGTTACATAGAGTAACTTGTTGTGTTACATAGAGTAACTTGTTGTGTTACATAGAGTAACTTGTTGTGTTACATAGAGTAACTTGTTGTGTTACATAGAGTAACTTGTTGTGTTACATAGAGTAACTTGTTGTGTTACATAGAGTAACTTGTTGTGTTACATAGGGTAACTTGTTGTGTTACATAGGGTAACTTGTTGTGTTACATAGGGTAACTTGTTGTATTACATAGAGTAACTTGTTGTGTTACATAGGGTAACTTGTTGTGTTACATAGGGTAACTTGTTGTGTTACATAGGGTAACTTGTTGTGTTACATAGGGTAACTTGTTGTGTTACATAGAGTAACTTGTTGTGTTACATAGAGTAACTTGTTGTGTTACATAGAGTAACTTGTTGTGTTACATAGAGTAACTTGTTGTGTTACATAGGGTAACTTGTTGTGTTACATAGAGTAACTTGTTGTGTTACATAGGGTAACTTGTTGTGTTACATAGAGTAACTTGTTGTGTTACATAGAGTAACTTGTTGTGTTACATAGGGTAACTTGCTGTGTTACATAGGGTAACTTGTTGTGTTACATAGGGTAACTTGTTGTGTTACATAGAGTAACTTGTGTTACATAGAGTATTTTATTCTCTTGCCATGAACTGTACCCCAGTACTTGATTGATTTTTACACCTTTTAAGTTCTCAAGAGATATACCAATAACTCAGCTTTGACTGTACAGGGATTGTTTTACATTTGTTCATATAGTTTGACACCCTCCTTGGAAATGTACATGAAATAGTTATAAGTTGTTCTAGTGATCTGCTGTGTTGACTGCCATAATGTACATGAAATAGTTATAAGTTGTTCTATGGATCTGCTGTGTTGACTGCCATAATGTACATGAAATAGTTATAAGTTGTTCTATTGATCTTCTGTGTTGACTGCCATAATGTACATGAAATAGTTATAAGTTGTTCTATTGATCTTCTGTGTTGACTGCCATAAGGACTGTTAGGCTTTCAATTGGAATTTGGAATGGATGCAACCCCATGAGAAATTACACCCGAAACAATAACAAATGCTTCACTGTGCCTCGGAGTAACACAGTACAACATAAGCAGTCATTCTTTCCACGCACCATAATTGCTTGGAACAACCTGGACAATACCGCCGTGAACTCGACAACGATCGAAAGCTTCAAGGCCGCCCTGGCATCTGCTAGGGGCCGTTAGATTGGCAACATCGCTTCCCCAACCGTTGCACATATGCCAGTATATGGATGCAGCAACGTACCGAACCAGAACCAGAACAATTGCTTGTTTGAGAGCAATTTCTTAGGTCAAAGGGCAAAATGGTCCCTGGATCATGTAGATGGAAAAAAATTGGGATCAATTTCTTCAAAATTATTTTTGTGTATTATGTAGTTGAAATACTTTTTATTTATTCTATTCAATACTTCTAGAAGATAAGCATTGTATTTGCTGGCAGTTTGGACATTGTTTATCACAGATCCTATAAAAATCGACCTCTTTTTCAGAATGCTGGACGCATCATGCGAGCTCTGTTTGATATTGCCTTGAAAAAAGACAACCCAATTCTTGCCTCCAGACTTTTAGAGATGTGTAAAATGGTTGACAAGAGACTCTGGACCTTTGAGAACCCACTGAGGCAGTTCAATATTTTATCACCAGAAATTCTGACCAAACTTGAGAACAAGCGTCTGCTGCCAGAGAGGCTGAGGGAAATGGACTCCAAAGAAATAGGTGGGAAAACTTTAAAAACATTATTTTTTGTGTAAACTGAAGATAAAATTAATAGGCGGTAGAAGATTGAGTAGTATTATAAAATACTTAACTGGTTAAGTACCATAAGCCACTGGTAGTGCCAAACATTCCTTTCCTCCCAGCCATGAGCTGCTCACAGCATCAATGTTTGATTCATAGTAAAACTATGTTTGCTCTATTCTTCCTTTCATTTTGTATAGAGATTTTAATTTACTGACAGGAAGTTAATTAAAAAAAAACACAGGCAACTGTAGGAATGTAAAATATTAACAAAAACTTTGTCTTATATATCAAAATTCTGTGGTAGTTACCAAATACTTAACATGGCAACTAGCGATAAGGTTACCAAAAGCACTCTTACTGTAAATAAGTTTGAGATATGTTAATTCAAAAAGAGATTTATGTAAATTCTGTAATATTTCTATTCTTATTTTTGTTTTAATTTAAAAAAAAAAAAAAACTTGGTGAAGCCTAGGATTATTCAGTCATTCACTCATGACATTGAGTTTGATTTATCATCATCATGCTCTTAATTATTGTCATAGGGAAACGTCAATAGTATTGTGGAAAAAAAACAACCCAAAAGAATTATTATTTTTGTTTTAAATACCTCATTGGGTAAATTGTAGTTGTGTGAGCATCACTGTGAGACAATATTTTACATAATTTATGACAAAATTAATTAATTATCAGAAAAGTATGACTAAAAATGCTAAAATACGAGGTCACACTAGAGCCGATTGTTAAAAGGCCACAGAAGGTTTCCGACATTTTTGCGCGAACGAGTTTTGAAATACCTAGTTATATATCTTTTGGTTTCTGTGTCTGCCGAAAGTCTTGTTAAACTTTTGTTTTCGGTTTAGGCCAAAAGTAATTTTTAATGTTTGGTTTTGGTTTAGGCCAAAAGTAATTTTTAATGTTTGGTTTCAGTTTTGGCCGAAACCAGAAAATCACTTTCTATTGGTCTCTAACATGAAAGGAATATATTTCGAAATGCTGCTAATTCAGAACAACTAGTGGTGTGTACTGCACTGTCCTTATATGTATTTGACTTGTGTATCCAGGTCGGATGGTGACCCATGACAAGATGGGGCCTATCATCAAGAGGTGTGTCCATCAGATCCCCAACTTGACCTTGGACGCCTCTATCCAGCCAATCACACGCACTGTGCTCAAAGTCAACCTTGAGATCACTCCAGACTTCAAATGGGATGACAAGGTAGACAATTTGTGCTGCTGTTCAAGCTATTACTGTCATGTTATTCCATTCAACCTCATCAGCTTTATACATTATCTACTTTGATCTTTTCTTTAGAGCAATATATTTTTGTCTTGGATGAGAAAAAAAATGTTAAAAATCTCCCGTAAATATAAAATAGTTAAAATGGTAACATTGTCCAAGTTTATAAATCTTGAAGTAATATGATCTTCACTATCAATAAGTAGTTTGACAACTTTGACTATTTCAAAGAACATTATACATCAAGAGTATCTATGGCATTTTCCAATGTACTTGTTCTAAAGGTTCACGGTGGAACAGCCGAGCCATTTTGGATCTGGGTGGAAGATCCTGAAAACAACCACATCTATCACACTGAGTACTTCTTGCTGCACAAAAAACAGGTTGGTGGAAACATTAGAAGATACGGGGTGGGCAGGGGAACCTGGGCACATCATCCCAGTTTAGAGAACATAAAAGTATTATTAAGTAGGGGCTGGGTGGCAGAGCCATCTAAACTGAGTCAACTAGTGGACTGGATTTCAAACCCCAGAAAACGCCCAGACAAGCAAAAACATCACCAGCACCTCGGGACGATGGGACTCGTTAACATGCGATGGCAACTCATCTAAGAGAAGGCAACTCTGAAATCAAACCCTGAGATGGGGTCCCATAGGTGGTTTGACATTGACATCATGAAAATTCCGATAACTCCTGCAACGTTCAATGCATACAGAACACATTTAAAAACACACACAAAAAAATGCTGGTCATCTACTGCAGTGCTACTCAAAGTGGTGGTCCGCGTGCGGTCCGTGGGCCATCATCCGCCGGTCCGCAGAAGTTTTCAAGAAAACTCATTTCGCTACCACGTCAGTACAAGAAAAATATTGCACCGGTCCGTGGTGCAATGGAAAAAAATTCCTGCCGGTCCGCCATACTAAAAAGTTTGAGAAGCACTGATCTACTGCATCCTGGTCTATTTCCAGTCGTCGTGACTAAGTCTTGCCGTTGGAGAAATTGTAGGCAGGGACAAAATAGTCAGGCTTAGATGAGGAACTCTCCCTCACTTTAAACAAAATACAGCCCAAGTCAAGGCTACTCCTCAAGTAAACAATTGCATAGGTTATCTTCACGTACGGAGGATGAACAAAAACATTATTAAGATATGGACACCTGTGGGTGCATGTGGTCACATTAAAAACACAGCAACCTTCCAAGGTAGCGCTGAAATCAAAGGTGACTCTCTGTGACCACATAGCAAAGACGTTGTGTAACAATAGCCATGAAAATGCCCATAAACTATTCCAGCTGAGTGGACAGAATGGAAATATCCATGATTTGAACATTGCTCCTACATAATCAAATCCATTTGTTTATTTCTTAAAATGATTATAATCTAAATATTAAAACCTGTTTGTTGATACATTTCCTCCTGATATTAGTGTATAAATTGTTTGATCTCCTGCCTTTGTCTCTGTACTCACAGGTGGTTAATGAAGAAGCTCAGACGCTTGTGTTCACCATTCCCATCTTTGAGCCCCTACCATCTCAGTACTACATAAAAGCCGTGTCTGACAGATGGCTTGGCTCCAGCGTGATGCATGCCATGTCTTTCCAGCACCTGATCCTGCCTGAAAAACACCCACCTCACACAGGTAAGAAACTTCCTTTAACCAATCAACATGTACAGGCACACATACACCCACCTCACACAGGTAAGAAACTTCCTGTAATAAATAAACATGTACAGGCACTTACACCTACCTCACACAGGTAAGAAACTTCCTTTGACCAATCAACATGTACAAGCACATACACCCACCTCACACAGGTAACAAACATTCTTTAACCAATCAACATGTACAGGCACATACACCCACCTCACACAGGTACCAAACTTTATTTAACCAATCAACATGTACAGACACATACAACTGGTTAATAGTTTGATCTGCACCTTAGCACACAGAGACATTTGATACATATGGTTTGAAACATCTCCTACTCAAATTACATGGATTGCAAGTAAGGCTTGATCTTGGTAAGAGAAGGCAATATGTGATTGGACCAACTCATTGAAGTCTCAATCGCCACCCTATCATTAACACAACTCACCTAGCCTTGTGAATGATGGATACAGTAAAAGTAGAAAATTTTTTTAAATCATGCTAATTAACTAGAGCGGTTATCTCATAAGGTTGTAATACTTTGTTCAAAGGCTACTTATTTGGTTCATTTCAGATTTGCTCAATTTACAACCTCTGCCAATAACTGCTTTGAAAGATTTGAGATATGAATCTCTATACAGCTTTTCTCACTTTAATCCAATTCAGGTGAGGTTTTTTGGTTTTTTTTCTTTAAAAAAAAAAAAAAAAAAAAAAGCTAAGGCTAGGCCTATACAGACTTTTAATATATACAATTTTATGTTATCTCTAATTCTTGGAAATGCACTCAACGCATCTGTCTGGCCATCACATTCTGACAGACTTTTAATATATACAATTTTATGTTATCTCTAATTCTTGGAAATGCACTCAACACATCTGTCTGGCCATCACATTCTGACAGACTTTTAATATATACAATTTTATGTTATCTCTAATTCTTGGAAATGCACTCAACACATCTGTCTGGCCATCACATTCTGTTACAAGTTATTTGAAGAATGATGACTAAATGTGCACTGAGCCTGTCAGGAATGGACAGCTATTATGAGTTAGCTCTTTTGGGAAGAAGAACATGAAGACTTTAAAATGTGATCTCCCTCCTACAGAATCCATCAAACACACCAAGCCAACATGGAGAAATATTAATTTTTCTTGAACATTTCTATTTGACAAATTTTGATCTTGAAGATATAAAAAAATGTCTAAAAGTATAAATTAGACTTATCTTAACACTTTTTCATGGCTGGTTTTGATCTTTAAATAAAAATATTTTTTGGTTATTACAGACTCAGATTTTTCACACACTCTACCACAATGACTGCAATGTCTTACTTGGGGCTCCGACCGGATCTGGGAAAACTGTTGCTGCAGAGTTGGCCATATTCAGAGTATTTAACACCTATCCAAACGCCAAGGTAAAATACTTGAGATAATATGCCTTTCATGAAAACTGCAGATTCCCAGAGAATTAAAAGATACTTATGTACATTCATTTATACATTTAGATCTATTTATACAAACCCATAAGTCCTGTGAGGTTGCACTTGCATGTCCTTGGCATATGAAATAATTTGGGTAAGGGAAAACTCACATCTAGAATGAACTTAATACACATGCACTTGCTTAATCAGATTCAAATACTGGTCTGTTCTGAACTCATTATATTTACTAATTCGTGGTCCCATGGGGGCCCCAATTTTATATTTCCTGATATAAGCTAGATAAATACCAGTAGGCTTAGATGACAATATAGGGTTCTATCTAAATCTAAACCAAGCTTGGTAGCCATACCCTCCATAGTCTATATTGAAATATCTGTTTATTGCTAGGAGTTTGTTATGTGAATCAGGATTTCCCATATGTTCCCATTATAAAAACGTTAACTCATTCTCAGTGCAAACAGAATATGAAAAAAAGGTTAAAACGGTTTTTAAAATGTAAAATACCAGGCACACACCAATGATTACCATGCTGGGGAGTCGTGAGCGCAAGGAGGATTGTTATAGCATGTGTGTAGACCTAACTTTAGCATTGTGGCCACCACCACTTGTCTCCCCTTTGTTTTGTTTTGATATTGACATCACCGATTATTAAATGTGCTGTGACACTCATTTTACCCACCCCTCCCTTGATTGGGAAAGAGGTTGTTTACAAATATGTTATATTTGTTCTAAAGAATGCTATCAGGTGACACCATTTCTAGAATTTCTTCTCTAGATGGTTCTGATTTAATCCCTATGTATAAGCCTGCAGCTTTCCTAGCCCAGAGAGACTTTTGCTAATTTTCGTAGTCATTTATGAGACAGATATATATAATTGCAAATAATATAATTGCAAGATTGTACTCTTTATGTGTGTGTGTGTAAATTATTGTTTGTATCTTTTGAGGATTGTGCCTTTTCACTTGCTGTGCCATAAGTTGATATAGTTTTTTGTTTCTCTATATTTGAATTTGTATTTTTATAGAAATGAAATAGTATTTAACTATTGTTAGTATCACTAGCTTTGGTATTGTTTTTCTTTGTATACTGGTTTTCAGTCCTTTGCTACGTTGTGCTCATTCTACGAACCAAATCTTAAAACAGAATAAATTTTCAAAGCCATGCAACAGCACGTAACAAGGTTGGTAGGAGAATGTTAGAGGAAGGCAATTTTGAACATTTTTATTTACACTTTAGTACAGATTCCTTGTGTTATTGTCTTCTTGAGTTTGTTAGTCAGAGGAGTCATGAGATGCACTGTTGATCCCCCACATCCATCTGCTGTACTGCAGCTAATCCTGTCTTCTGATCCCCACATCCATCTGCTCTACTGCAGCTGATCCTGTCTTCTGATTCTTCAATGGAAAACAATAAAAAAACTGAACTGCAGCTTAGAAAAGTTCTCTCCCTTATCCAAGCAATTGTGAAAAAACTTAACACAGCACAACATAAGCATACCAACAAGCATGCAAATACACAGCCACAGTTCAGTTCTGCATTGTATTGGGATCTAAAGGATTATGGAAATGTTAGTTTAGTTCTATAGATTTCTATACCTTCCTGGGAAGTTTCTCAGTATAGGGGGATTATCTTTTGAGCTAGAAGGTTAGATTATTTTTCTAGAGCTCTCTTGTGTTTATATAAATTTCCTCTTTATGTTTTGTATTTTTTTATAACTGTAAATGACTTTCCTCGAATGTCATGCAATAAGATAAAAAGATATGTTTGAAAATTTTCTAGAAAGTTCCAAATTCATGTTCACTTGTAACGGCCTAAGCTATGTCCATAAATTAAGTTGAAGGGTGAAATTACAGTGTACCTCTTGGTATGGAATCCCCTGGGGAACAAGATTACACTGGGGAACAATGTTTCACTGGGGAAAAATATTACACTGGGGAACATTATTACACTGGGGAACTAGATGATACTGGGGAACAAGATGATACTGGGGAGCAAGATGACACTGGGGAACAAGATGACACTGGGGATCAAGATGACACTGGGGAACAAGATTTCATTGGGGAACATTATTACACTGGGGAACAAGATGACACTGGGAAACAAGATTACACCGGGGAACAATATTACCCCGGGGAACAGGATTCAAACCAGGAATGGGATACACTGGTTACATGATTCCTATAGGAATGGTACCCCATTGGGGAATGGGGTGCAACATCCCTACAAGGATTTGGATCCCACCCGGAAGGTGATCATGGTTTTTTACTAGGCCCAACTTGAATATTTAATAAAGGGCTTGACCCCAAAATGTTTACAAAAGTTCTTATAAATGTTTTGCTTATATGAGAAAGTTTTAATTTTTTACCATAGCGCAATCCTTGGTCACCCAGGGTATATTGGCTAGTAAAAAAAAATTAAATTAATCTAATATAGAAAACAATTTTTTTTCCAATAAACTCATTGCAAAACTATAAATGACTTTTTTTAATAGAACTTTACAATATAATATAAATATTGAATAATTGAAATTAAATTTTTGTTTCTCTATATTTTTCCTTTTTAAAAGGCACTTTTTACTAGCTAGGAAAACGTAGTGGACCATGTTTTCAGAATCACCGGCTTAAAACATTGTGTTCACATGGCTTGGAAATTCCTCACTTTGGATGGTTTAAAAATATGTTTTGCCAAAATAACATTTAAATACAGTACGATTGTGATGAAAACTACTGCTAACATTCCAGTGGCGTAGCGAGCTTAAATGGCGCCCGGGGCACAATACCTTTTTAGCGCCCCCCAATACCTTTTTAGCGCCCCCCCTATTCAAAAACCATACAATATTATAGTAAAATATACCATTTGGCGCCCCATTGTGAGTAGCGCCCGGGGCATGATGCCCCCCTTGCCCCCCCCCTCACTACGCCACTGTAACATTCTTGAGTTTCTGCTACAACAACTCGATGAATTTTGTATCAACAATCCACAGGCTGTGTACATTGCACCTCTGAAAGCTCTGGTAAGAGAGAGAATGGAAGACTGGAAAGTTAGAATAGAACAGAAACTGGGAAAGAAGTAAGCAAATATTAGAAGTGTCAGGAGTGATGACAATAGTCTAACACCTTTAAAAATGATTTGGAGTTATTAATGAGTGGGCTTGTTCATCATCATTGTTAACCCAATTGTGAAACAATTTTTTAGATTACTTTGTCATGATGAATGGTTTGGGTCCAGGCAGATAAAAAGATTATTTCAATTTCCTACGTCAAAAGTCTAGCAACCGTGTAACAAACACAGTTTGTCTCTGAGCAAATGTTCAGTATTCTAAGCCAGTTTGTCTCTGAGCAAATGTTCATCATTCTAAGCCAGTTTGTCTCTGAGCAAATGTTCATCATTCTAAGCCAGTTTGTCTCTGAGCAAATGTTCATCATTCTAAGCCAGTTTTGTCTCTGAGCAAATGTTCATCATTCTAAGCCAGTTTTGACTGCTACACAAAAGTAACTAATTCCTGTTCCCTCTCTCTAGAGTAGTGGAGCTGACAGGGGATGTCACTCCGGACATGCGAGCTGTGGCCAATGCTGACCTTATTGTTACCACCCCTGAAAAATGGGACGGTGTTAGTCGAAGTTGGCAGACTCGTACTTACGTCAAAGCAGTTGCTCTCCTAGTCATTGATGAAATTCACTTGTTGGGTAAATTTACTATAAATATAAAATATAATGTTAGTTATTTTTAAAAAAAATACAGGTTTAATTGACGCACTGTACGTCACAAAAGAGTCATTTTCAGTTTCTAACTTACAGCGGCTGAAGATGAATGTAACTTTCTGGAATTTATTATTATTTAAAAAATGATGTTAACTGCTTTAAAAGAATGGAGGGCAGATGCGCACCTAATGGGACTGATATTAGTTTGACTAAAGTATTGAAAGGCAGGACAATGTTTATTAGAAATAATGCTAATGACCCAACATCTACCTGTTTCCCAGGTGATGACAGAGGCCCAGTTCTAGAGGTGATCGTCTCAAGGACAAACTTCATCTCCTCCCACACTGAGAAACCTGTGAGAGTTGTTGGTCTTTCCACTGCCCTGGCCAATGCCAGAGACTTGGCAGATTGGCTTGCCATCAAAGAGGTAAGGAAATCTACATACATGGGAGCCAAAATGATCACTACATTGACAGTGGGCCCTCAAGATATAGAAGAAGAAGAAATCGTTTCATCTGTTATAATAAGCCAGTGGTCAGTTGCCAGTTGCAAATACTTGTGTTTAAAAGTTATGGATTCATTTATGGAGTACATTTGGATGTGGACCAAAAATAGAATAGTTTAGATTCTTTGATAACTTCTTGTGTCTGAAAGCAAACAAAAAATTGGTTCTTTTTTACAGTATTACCTAATGTAGTCCTTTGCCATTTCTCACTAGATGGGGCTGTTTAACTTCCGCCCATCAGTCAGGCCTGTCCCTCTTACAGTCCATGTGAGTGGATTTCCTGGACAACATTACTGTCCCCGTATGGCTACCATGAACAAGCCAGCGTTTCAAGGTTAGAGTATGCATTATATAAAGCTCTGGTTTCCCAACATTTAAAGGTGTGTCTGTGATTGAAATAAAAAATAATTCTTTGAATATTTAAAATATTTTTGTATAAGAAAAGACCGATATTTCAAGTAACATTAATTGTGCATTTATAATGAAGTCATGAAAGAATTATTTATTAATTTAAAACAGCAAGACATGAAGAGAAATCCAACTATCTTTCATAAAAACTACTGTTTCCCACTATTTTATGTTTCCCACTATTTTAGTGTTGTGTAGCAACATTCATTTTAAGGGCATCATTATCATAATGTATCCCATTAATATACAATCTATACAGCTCCACATTTAGCTGAAACAGTGTCTTTTGTTATCCACAACACTTTCTTTCTGACTTCAATTATCCAAATTTTTTGTTGTTGAAATGTTAGTGACATGTGCTTTCTTGTGTTTGTTTTTAATTTTTTTTTAGGATTTTATATTTAGATAGGCATTCTCTTTTGTAAACAATAATTCAAGTGTATACATATACCGGACTGTGTTCAAGCTGTGTGAAGTAAATTAATAGTGAAACAAGATATGTTTAGGCTTAGAAAAAAAAGACAAGACAATTAAACTGCAGCTTCTGCTAGATGCTTTCTTCGGCAGATAATACAATAATAAACAACAGATAAATAAATTAAAAATAATGCATGTTTTTGAAGATCTCAGTAACGTCAATGTAATTCAATGTTCGGAACAGGAATCGCTCTACGTTATTGTTAGAAACGGAATTTGAGAAAGAAACAATGGCGCATTATAAAAAAAGGAAGTATAAGTACAAAGTATATACATGAATTCATTTCATTAGCTTTGATTCAACATTGAAGAGTTGCCCTATTAATGTTTAGTAGCAGCTTCACCAATTAAGATTTCTGTGTCTTTTAATTCTAAGTATTTTTTAAAAATTTAAGATAACATTAAATTGGAATTTAAACCATTAAAAAATGATGATTTGAGTGGCAGGATTCTCTGTTGCAAGTAACTAAAATAACATTGAATGATTTCATTGACTTTTCCAGCAATCAAGACTCACTCTCCATTTAAACCTGTGCTCATCTTTGTCTCATCGCGACGCCAGACCAGGCTGACAGCCTTAGATCTGATTGCATTCCTGGCCGCCGAGGATAATCCCAAACAGTGGCTTCACATGCCAGAGGAAGATGTAAGTACACTCACTGTCTGGGTCTGTTTTATTTCCATTTTCTAGGGCAGTGGTCCTCAACCTTGGCGTCAAAATTTTCCACCATATAATGTAAAAATAGACCCTAATCAACTGAGCTAATATCTTAAGAAAAACATCAAACCGTGGAGCCAAAGCTCATTAAGCCCTCCCACGGGTACCTCATCCCTACAACCCAAATAACAGAATCTTCAGGCCACAAAATGGCACGCCGAAAGCACTTCACCGCATAGACAGGCCCACCCGCCGTCCACTGGATTGACAAAGCTAGTGGGGGCAGTCTTTGATGGTACTGCTCCTATTCAAACTCTTTTTCTCTCCCAGCTGTGGTGTGAGGTAGTCACACTGCAGAAAACAACGTAAACCCTATTAGAGGGCGTCTGTAAAACACCTACGTGTCTCCCCGGGGTGGGAAGGGGGGCATTAGAGACGTAAAATATATCCACCCCAGCCCAAGAAAGTCCGGCCCTGTGTCTGTGTGAAAGCAGCACCCCGGCCGACCAGGCGTTCCTTCTCTGGTGCCGCATCACTCACATAGTCAATCTAGTAGAAAGGTGGTTGAGGCTGTCTCAGGGGCGGAAAGCTCTCGGCATGCCGCTTCGCGGCCTGACTGGAATAAAGACCACTGGGGGAGTGGTTGAATGCTGGTTGGGAGTGTGGGGGGGGGCGCTGGGGAAGACTTCATCAGCTGCGGGTGGATAGTTTTGCTGATTTTCTTAAGTAGATTAATTAGTGGGGCAATCTCAACCAAGGAGCACCTGGTCGGTTGGTGGTTAGTGCTTCCCTCGAAACACCAGTAATCGAACTTTCTAATACTGGGATGGATATGTTAACGTTGTAAATATAAATCCCTTTCCATCCCAGTTTAGGTTCAGGGTTCCTACAAATGGTTTCTACCTCATGAATAATTCACTAAGTAGCTGGGATGAAACGGTTGCCTAGGAACAGTCCCCTCAAAGGATGTATGATAGAATCATTGGCATGGCTGCCACTTCCCACCCATGCCTCATATCCATTAGTGGGGCATGGGCTGCCACTTCCCACCCATGCCTCATATCCATTAGCGGGGCATGGGCTGCCACTTCCCACCCATGCCTCATATCCATTAGTGGGGAATGGGCTGCCAATTCCCACCCATGCCTCATATCCATTAGTGGGGAATGGGCTGCCACTTCCCACCCATGCCTCATATCCATGAGCGAAAACCCTAAATCCAGATCAATTAAATTTATCGAACCAAATTGTTTATTCAAACAGCCAAAAGACACTCAAATGTTTACATTAAAATATGATTCCATTTATTTTACCAAAGATTCGTCAAAGTCTCCTTTGTGTAGCTTAGCTAAAAAGTGTATTTTTATGATCAGATTACATGCTACTAATGATGGCAAAGAAAGATTGTCATTCTTGCACAGATTTGAAAATGTTACGGCCAAACATCGGTTAGGAGCTTAATCGGCTTCGAAACGTGCGCCGTGGCCCGATGGTTTCTCGTTACCCGAATCAATTTTGTCATCAGATTTTAAGACATTTTGATTGAAGTGTGCTCGTCTAGTTGCATATTCACGGAATAAGTTGTTCATAAACCTAATTGTTCAAGAACCCAGTTTTGACATCAGGATGTTACGCTGGGATGTTGTCATGTTTTCCACAACCAAGGTGAGTCTTTTGTTTATAGCCCTACTTCCTGTTGTTTTTGTTTGAGCCTTGCATGTTGTTCTCATTTTGTGACCCCAAACAAACTGCTGTTTACATTGTATGTCATAGTGTTGTGTCACAAAGTTCAGCACGTCATAGCCGTCCTGTGGTTTGTTTGACACGAAAGGGTGGTTTGTTTTGACTAGGGTGTGTTGGAAGTTTTGTTTGGGTTTCTTTCGTGGCCGTTCAGGGTACCGACCTTGACCTTTGTGGTTCACTCTCATGGGCTGCAAACAAAATAAGAACTGGAAATGGACAACAGTGTTGAACTTTGAACCCGAGCGAACCTGATCCAAACGGCCCTAACATTGGAGACAGAGGTCATTCACATTAGGTGACAACAAATTACACTGTCCCCTCGTGATTTACTCATACAGTTTTAGAAACCCTGCAGTAGACCTACTCCATTGAAACCTGTGATATAGGGTAAGTCCAATAGATTTCTCGATATTTTGTATGTAAACTCCAGCTAAAACCTTCCAAATCTTCAGACCAAGTAAAAAATGTGCCTTCCAACTCATCTTTTTGAGAACCTCAGCACCGTTTTTTTAGCCTTAATATAGAGGTAATCTTTTCTATGATTATGCGTTACTGTAATGGGAGCAGTCGCAACAAGGGTTAGGCGCATTGAAATGTATAGGTCATGGTCACCGCACATCACTGACAACACGTGGCGTGATGGCACCTACATGTATTAACAAGTGGGGTGTCGTCAATGTCACAACATGTATATACTAGTCATGACAAGAATTAATGTGGTGGTGACATCTGTTCTCAGCCAGATTCCTGATGTTTTTTTTAAATGATTGTGAAGGGATCTGTTACATTATGGTGGTTTGTCGAAGTCTTTGCTGTACAAATCCACTATAATGACGACCTTTTATGTAGAGAACTGAATATTTGTAAATAAGCTATGATGAAAAGGTGGAGTGGGTAATGAACTATCTTAGTGGATGGTGTAATAGCGCCGTAGATGATGAACTGACTTAGTGGGTACTAAATTAGCTTAAGGTGTACTTTGGTGTGCTAGCTCCGCTGATCATGAACTATCGTAGTGCACGGTGAACTAGCTTAGTGGATTGTGAACTAGCATAATGGATGGTGAACTAGCTTAGTGGATGGTGAACTAGCTTAGAGTATGGTGAACTAGTGCACTGGATGGTGAACTAGTCCAGTTCCTCTCACCGAAGAGAGGCGATACTCTTAAGAAAGACCGACGAACATTAATTTGATATCCTTTACCGAAGGCTTGTCCATGTTATGGCTAACACAAGAAATATCCTTGATATGAAAAGAAGGACTTTAAAATACCATGTTTTTTTTAAATCACTGCACCGCGGGAAACTGGGGCCAACAAATAAATACAACTATTCACCAAGAAAAGACTCCACCGAGCTTTTAAAAGTCCGTTTTCTTATGCGTCCAGTACTATCACAGGTCTTAAGAATTTAGGGCACTTGGCCAAAGAATCTTTAGAGTTGGTCCACAAATCAGCTCACTCGGCTGATTTTCTTAACATGGTCAATGCATCTGTAGTGCACACATTAAGTATTAAGCTGTTCTTCAAGACTTCCTCTCTAATCGCAAGCCCATGGGGTTTGTAGCATAATGTTGTGATGTAACAATTGACTCTCCCTGTTCGGTCGATTCAGTCTTCCTCATGCTGACCTATAAGGTCGCACCTGAGTTGATGACACAGAATTACAGCTCCGGTATGCTTGGTCGAGGGATGAGTTATTTTTTTAAAAATAAAAGACTTTTTTCGATTACGAGTTAAACGCACTCAAAAGTAGAAAATGCTTTTCTTAAAATTCATTACGCAAAGAAAATCTGGGCAGAAAATATTAGAAACATATTTCAGTTTCTTCTAAATTTAATTAGGATCCTTTGGTTTCAGAGATTGCCTTTGTACCCTTGTACACATACTTTCTTTGGCTTCATAGATTGCCTTTGTACCCTTGTACACATACTTGTTTTGTTTAATGGATTTCAAGAAAATCATTTTCTACTTTTTAGTGTTTTTTAAATACAAAGTTTGAAAAAAAAAATTGTCTACACATTTTTAGTAGGGGTCAGTTGCCAAGAATCCTTTGTTCATGTACCATCAACATCCAATATTTTAAATAGTTCAAAGCTTGCCAACTATGTTCACCGACAACTTTTATTTTCCCTCTCAGTGATTGGTGACGTCATGACATTATGCGTGAAAAATGCCTCATCATTTTAAGACTATCACCCCCCTTCCCCATCCTCATCTCCCCACCACCAAGACCCCATTATTCATGTCGCACGATCCCCCATCTCCCCACCCTTCCAAGGTATGTTGCTCCATGGATGTGTCAAGTTAGACAGGGGGCTCAGGTGAAGGTATGACTAGCATGGGTGAACGGATTGTTGGACCTTACGCGCCCCGATCTAGATCATAGCTGTGGCATTCAAATGATACGTTCTAGTTCCTTGGGGGTTAATAGATACCATCTCTTCAATGCGCATACGTCACAAATAGCTTCATTTCCCCCGTATTGAGCTCCTGGGGATCATCTGACTCTATCGCCCAATCAGAAAGCTTCAAATGGTAGGTTTACATTTTTTTTTTATAATGACACGGAATGTTTATAAATTGTGTACAAAACTTGAACGTTACTCTTAGCTTTATAAATAAAAATCAATGTAGTCGTGAGTGAGACCATTTAGGTGGAGATCTGGTTGACATACCAATGGTATGATATCAATGCAACCCTTCAACAAAACTTGAACGTTACTCTTAGCTTTATAAATAAAAATCAATGTAGTCGTGAGTGAGACCATTTAGGTGGAGATCTGGTTGACATACCAATGGTATGATATCAATGCAACTCTTCAACAAAACTTGAACGTTACTCTTAGCTTTATAAATAAAAATCAATGTAGTCGTGAGTGAGACCATTTAGGTGGAGATCTGGTTGACATACCAATGGCATGATATCAATGCAACCCTTCAACAAAACTTGAACGTTCCTCTTAGCTTTTTTTACAATAAAAATCCTTCAATGTAGTCGTCAGTGAGACCATTTAGGTGGAGATCTGGTTGACATACAAATGGCATGATATCAATGCGATCCTTCAATGTAGTCGTGAGTGAGACCATTTAGGTGGAGATCTGGTTGACATACAAATGACATGATATCAATGCAATCCTTCAATGTAGCAGTGAGTGAGACCATTTAGGTGTAGATATGGTTGACATACAAATGGCATGATATCAATGCGATCCTTCAATGTAGTCGTGAGTGAGACCATTTAGGTGGAGATCTGGTTGACATACAAATGACATGATATCAATGCAATCCTTCAATGTAGCAGTGAGTGAGACCATTTAGGTGTAGATATGGTTGACATACAAATGGCATGATATCAATGCTATCCTTCAATGTAGTTGTGAGTGAGACCATTTAGGTGGAGATATGGTTGACATACAAATGGCATGATATCAATGCAATCCTTCAATGTAGCCGTGAGTGAGACCATTTAGGTGGAGATATGGTTGACATACGTCACTTAGGTGGAGATATGGTTGACATACGTCAAATATTGAAATGGTGTCGGTGAGCCGTCGAGCGCGAGCTCTTAATGCAATGATATCTGGTTGACATACAAATGATATCTGGTTGACATACAAATGACATGATATCAATGCAACGCGCCCGCACGTTTGTATCTGACGCTGTACATCCCCCCTCCCCAAATAAGAAATTAAAAAAAAATTAATTAAAAAGACACGGCTGAGTTTCGCGTTAATCTCAATAACTGTGTAAAGTATACTTAATTATATGCAGTGACGTTGGAAGGGTGGTTGCGGAGGGGGCGGTCTGCCCCAGGTGGCATTTTCGGCCAACTGCATATTCACGTGAAAAGGGGCGGCACTAACCCTAGCTAAGCCACAGATCGAATGTTCCTGATTGAACATGAACGGTTGATCTATGATTCATGATCCAGCCTGTCTAGAACATTGAAAATATGTTAAGCTAGTATAGTGTTGACTTACACTCTTTTGGGGCGACATATTGACATACACTCTACCCGGGCAATGTATTTATAGCGCTTTCTTACAATCTAGACCGGGGAAATGTATTTATAGCGCTTTCTTACAATCTAGACCGGGGCAATGTATTTATGGCGCTGTTTTACACTCTACCCGGGCGATGTATTTATAGCGCTGTCTTACTCTACCCGGGCGATCGATGTATTGCTAGTGTTGTCTTACACTCTACCCGGCCGGGACAAAGGACCCATTTTGTGGGACCCAGTTGTGTAAAAGGTTGGTCAAACAAGTTTTGAACTCTACCGTTGACCTCCTTCCTAGCGACCTCAGTCAGGTCTGACAGGGTGTATACAGCCAGCGACCCGCTACTCCAATTTTTGTCCTAAATAAAGAACAGAGCAGAAAAAAAAGGCAATCTTTTGGGGTGTCATAAAAAAAGCTTGGCCTTATTGGAAAAAGTTGGGGGGGGGGGGTTTGGGGTGTCGGGAGGGGGGAGAAACAACATTCAGACAGCGACAGGTAAGAAAGATACGGTAAAACCTGCATTAGTTTGTTGTTGAGTGGGTTGGTAGTGAAATGATGCCATCATTCATTGGTTTTATAAATTGCCGTTTTCACATTTGAATAACGACATTCGTGAATTTAGACAAGGCCCAAGTACACACATGTGTTGCCTCGCTTCTGCTGTCTGAATAACGAATGCATAATGGACAGACAACATTGTCTCCTTTAAACTAACGGGAGGTGATCGATGGCCAAAGTTTGTCAACTTATTTTGTAAACGTTGTGCTGTGTGGGACAGCCACATTTACATTGACTCTGTTTAAAGAAGAAGAAAAAAAGAAGGTATTGTGAATGGTTTCTTTCACTTAAAAAAAAAATCCACAATGCTTCTCAGTCCAGCCGTTAAAATGGCGTCTAATGGAGTATTGGATTTCAAAATCTGTGTATCAGTAGGAATGATAACTTCCAAAATAACCGACTGTTGCTTTTAAATACACTTTTGTCCGCCTTTGATAACTAGGGCCACGTTAGACAAATAACTGGTGTCATTTGATAACTAGGGCCACGTTAGACAAATAACTGGTGCTCGGGCCACGTTAGACAAATGGGGCCCTTTGTTAACTAAGGCCACGTTAAACAGAACGTGTGCCCCTTGATAACGAGGGCCACGTTAGACAAATAACTGGTGCTAGTAGTCGCTGCTCCTTTTACTGATCTGGTTACGCTACTGTCTTAATTATGACCAAGTGCAAGGCTGGAAGGCTCTGATACCAAAGTATTGCCCTCAGCGGACACCTCACAACTAACGCCCGACATTGTTGTAACACCCCCTTCCTTCTGGCCCCCTCAAACTAATTAACTTCTTTGTTTACACGGCACGATATCATGTTCACCTATAAATAGACCAAGCAGGCCATGCGTCTTTTGACATTTAACCTTTCCGTGACATCACCAAATAGAGTTTATGTCCCGGGATACCGCACGATATTTACCGGACAAAAGACTTCCCGGGAAAGTTTTCCATTACGTAAATCCCGGGTACACATGTTAAAGGTACAATTTAAAAAAAATAATTTTTTTTCAACATTTCAGTAAGTCACAGATTGTCACAAATTGTTACTATAAACCAGTGCATGCAAAATCTATTAACCGCTCAGTTATTAAGCCATAATTAAGCCCAGTAGCCCTAGAACACCTGCTATTAAGCAATTTCAAGTCACGAACACATTCATTGTTAAGCAAAGTGAACCTTATCGTTGTATAAAAAAACGCCTTTTCTTGCATAAAAACCCATTACTAAAAGTAGATATTTCAGTAATACATTAACGCCATATTTCATGCCATGATTGAAAGTTTAACTGAAACTCTAAGACAACTATTATAAAAGAAAACCTCAAAAATCCCTATTCATCCTAGTCTATTTTTTTCTGTCGGCAATACCACAGAAATCCCTTCGCCACCCCAAATGAGTTCACGTGCCATAGGCAGGGACCCTGTGCTCTAGTAGCTTGTTATACCAGACTGTTTTTGCGTCAAACTACTTTTATAGTACAAGGTTTATTTTTGACCTCCAAAATAAAGCTGAGTAAAAGATCTACATAAATGGATGCATGGATATTTCCCGTTGTTAGAAAAATTAGCTTGCAAATATTTCGTGACGGATTCGAAACTAGAATTTGCGGCCTGTTAAGAATGCGAAACTCTTATAAAGTGTAAAGATTTGCTTCTAAAGACGGCCATATTTGCTTGGCAAGTATATTATTAGCTAGTTGTCTTGTACTCTGGCTATTTAGGAGAAAATGAAGCAACCAGTAGGAACCTCTTAAAAAACTTACATATTTTTCATTCTGAATATAAAACAACTAAGCAATTATAAATCTTTAATTAAAAAAAAACAACACGTTTTGTATAGTTTAATCCAGTTAATGATAAAATATTTCCCGGGAGCTCCCGGAATGTTGGTATGAGAGTTACTTTGATCCCCTTTTCCCGGGATAAGTAAAAGCCCTGGGAAATGAGAAACCCAACCTGTCTACATACATGCTTTGGGGATATGAAAATATCACAATCCGTCTGCAATAATAGTAATAAATATACCATCAAGCAACCCTCCTGCACGTCGGTCACTTCTTTATTGTAACTTTACATTGATATAAGTATACAGTTGGTTCAAACATATCTATGAATAGTAGTAAAACAGAGTATGAAAAAAATATATAAAAAACTGTAAAACTCAATAACAGTTTCAGTTTTCACACAATATATTTGTGCATGTTTTGTTGTGTCATTAATTTGTCGTGTTCAGTGGTGAGAGGGTCTATACTAGAGTTTTGGTGGGTTGTTTTCACCTGGCCTACTAAATGTTTGCGCGAGTGCTGGCTGAACCGTATCCGGATATTTGTACAAAAGAAATTTGATGGAAGGAAAATTGTGCAAAGTATGTTTATTTGAACGGAAATTGGATCAAACGGAAATTTGTTGGACGTGAATTGTGATAAAGGGATATTTATTGATTGATTTAAAAAAAAAAAATTAAAAAAAAAAAAGCGGAGGTGCTCGTCAGTATTGGGGAAAATGTAAACTTTTTAGCAGATTTTTTTATCCCCCCCCCCCCCCCCCGTTATATTTAACTTCGAACAAACTTAAATTGGAATAAATTTGTTTGGTTCAAATTTCCGATACTCTCCGTGAACAGTTCGTGTTTTGAAGTGATCGAGTAATTGAATGAGCATTATTCTCATCGATTGCCCGTCAGAGCTCTATTTGCTTTCAATCACGTACTTCCAATGACGTGTTTGCGTTTAACTTGACTTTTTGGAATTCAAAGCTTGCGATGTCGTGATGAGCACCATGCGCCCCGTCAGTGGCGAGCTGAGAGTGAGAGGAGAGGGAGGCTAACATTGGGTGAGCAAACTCAAAGGCTGTGGGAGTTTGATTGGGACGTGCCTTATTTTATTGGTCAGAGACCTGGAATATCATCCAACTCCACGTGTCCGGTAAAAAAACAACAACTTTGTAGAGCCGTTGTTGAAAGTATCCAAGACATGACATGTATGAGCAGGAGTTGAGTATAGCCCGCGGTGGATTATCGACTCCATCTCTGCAAGCCTATAGTAATAAACGTGTATTGTGGGCTGCGGTCAACGGTGGTCCTTGCCTATAGTAGTAAACTTGTTCTGTGGGCCGCGGGAAATGGTGGTCCTTGCCTATAATAGTATACGTGTTTTGTGGGCCTTGGTCGATGGTGGTCATTGCATTAGATGTCAATATCCGTACTGTAAAGAAACACCTTTTTCGTGTGGCCGTGTAACGATGGAACACATCGTCAAAATGAACCAGCTTTCGCCTTTACTATCACTTCCAGAATCTATTTACTTGGATTATCAAGTGTGTTGACAGAACGCGTGACACACCTTCCCCAAGCAGAGATATGAACGAACTTTCTGATTTAGACATAATATTTGCTACTTGATATTTTCTCTTCCCACTACGCCCCTTTTTTTTTTTTAGTTGTAAACCCATAATTAAATATGTGTGTATTGGCGGTCTCTTATCATAACAAAGTGGCTCTGAAACAACCAGCTATTGCGCCCCTCCCCTTTTATTCCAAAAATAATGTTGACAAATATACGTAATCTTGAACTTATCGTAAATCCCTTTGAACCCGGTTGAACATGTTCCATGACACCGAAGAGATCGCCATCCCGGTTGAACGTGTTCCCTGACACCGAAGAGATCGTCAACCCGGTTGAACGTGTTCCCTGACACCGAAGAGATCGCCAACCCGGTTGAACGTGTTCCCTGACACCGAAGAGATCGCCAACCCGGTTGAACGTGTTCCCTGACACCGAAGAGATCGCCACCCCGGTTGAACGTGTTCCCTGACACCGAAGAGATCGCCAACCCGGTTGAACGTGTTCCCTGACACCGAAGAGATCGCCAACCCGGTTGAACGTGTTCCCTAACACCGAAGAGATCACCACCCCGGTTAGTAAACCGCATCGCCGGTGTTGTCATCACATCTTATATATAATCCCAAGTTATATTCGACGTGTTTTAAGGAGGGATTTCTATCAAGTTCTATTTTGTAATTGATAATATTGGAAGTTTATAAGTGTACAATGATTAAAGATCGGGATGAAAAGAAATGCATCATGCGAAATTGTAAAATGTAAAGTGGAATCTCCAATATTTTTTTTTAATTAAGCCGGTGGTTTTGCTGGAGTTTTTGACACACGTGGCGCATTCCCTGACATTGCCTCATTCCATGACATTGCCTCATTCCCTGACATTGCCTCCCATAATTAAAGAAAACTACAATGCGTGCTCAGGAATACGCATAGAAAAATAAGCTCTATAAAGTATATGAAGTGGACAAAGCCGATTCAAAAAGTGCTGCCCGAGACGGAGGCTCCTCCACCCCTTCCTACGAGCGTGGATGGTCACCACGTGTATGGTAATCCCATGGATGGTAATCGCATTGTTAAGTATTTTATTGATCCCGGCAGCTCCCAATCACCAACAGCTGGTAGTGGAATCCACTAAACAAGGATATGGTTTAAATAAGATATGGTGCCGCAACGTCTTAGTGTCAACATTGCTGTACGGTTATCAAGTATCACATCACCTGCGCTACTAGCAGGTATCACATCACCTGTACTACTAAAAGGCATCACATGACCTGTACTACTATAAGATATCACTTCACCTGTACTATTAAAAGGCATCACATGACCTGTACTACTATCAGGTATCACATCACCTGTACTACTAAAAGGCATCACATGACCTGTACTATATCAGGTATCACATCACCTGTACTACTAAAAGGCATCACATGACCTGCACTACTATAAGATATCACATCACCTGTACTACTTACTATAAGATATCACATCACCTGTACTATTAAAAGGCATCACATGACCTGTACTACTATAAGATATCACATCACCTGTACTACTAAAAGGCATCACATGACCTGTACTACTATAAGATATCAGATCACCTGTACTGCTGGACTCGATTGGTCACATTTTGATGACGTGACTACAAATGAAGTGGATCAACACTTTGGATACAGGTACAGGGCATAACCTTATCTCTCTCCTTCTTCATTATAGTCATAGTATTTACCCGAATGCGTCCTGTTTTGGAATGATTTGATTGATCTTTTATTATAGCTTATTGTGTTTGTTTAAAACTACTCTATGTGTTTAGATGTATTGTGTGCATGCTAAAAACCCCAAACAAAACATCAATCGTGAATTCGAATGTCTACTTTTATGTCAATGCAATAAAAAAAAAAGGTAGAAGTAGTTTGGGCTTATGATGTGGATAATAATGTTGATCCATGCGTGATATTGAGTCGATCTATACACATGTTTGCTTGCCTGTTGTAATGGATTTGTCAAGTTGTATCGCAGCTGACTCCCTGGTGACTCACATGGGATCATGTAGACTGTAGAGGTTTTCAACTTTCTTTGTATCGTTTGACACGTATCGGTGCACAACAAACGTGTTTGCTAAAATCTTTGATACAGTAAAGTTTTTGCTAAAATAAAATCTGTGCTCCGGTAAAGTTTTTGCTAAAATCTGTGGTACAGTTAAAGTTTTTGCTAAAATCTGTGGTACAGTTAAAGTGTTTGCTAAAATCTGTGATAAAGTTAAAGTGTTTGCTAAAATCTTTGATACTGTTAATGTATTTGCTAAAATCTATGATACAGTAAAAGTGTTTGCTAAAATCGGTGACAGTTAAAATGTTTGCTAAAATCTGTTTACTAAAATCTGCGGCAAGCCATTCTAATTTCAACTCTGTAAAAACATCGACTGTTTCTATAAGAAGTATTTCATCAAATATTTTTACTGATTTTATTTGATTGTTCTCATCTTTACCTGCAGATCAAATTCTCCCAAACAGTTGTTTTTATAACTACGATACATTCGTGATATTGAAATTGTTATTGGAACAAACTAATTCTCGTCATATTGACTCTCAGTTAGCTCTATCTCGACACGTTGTCACGAGCTCCCTATGCTAAGTGACCCTTGGTCTATATTCTTATACAACACCTCTGACACCACCTTGTTTTGATGTGTCCAAGGAAACACAATAACTATACAATGAACAAAGTCTTCAATATAACGTAAAATGACTAAAGCTATAATTTATTGTTTAAATGTTCTAAGTAAAGTAATATGCAATCTACAATGAGAATAATAGGATGATTGTCGTACATATGTGATTACTAAGATGGCATTACTATACTGATTCTAGATATTGAGCAACTCTGCATCATACAATCGAACCGCTACCATACGACTAAGTGGAGTCTTGCAAGGCTGTCGCCCCCTCTACAGCGTGAATCTGTCTTATGGCCTATCGTCGTGGTTGTTAGCGTCTCTTGTTGTCTCTCTGCACTGGCATCTGCGCACACACTCCGTCACGAGTTTGTGACGATTAGTTATGGCGTTAAAAGGTGGCTATTCCTGAAATACATGAATAAGTCACCTACACCAAGTGATCTATGCTAAGCCCTATCTAACTACTTACCGTAGACTTCCAAAATACTAAATCTCTACATAACGTAACTATCATAAAGCTCCTCCATACATACACCTTACATACACTTACCTCTCTATGTTGATGCTATTCTACGTTGATACTGCTGCAAGGCTGGTACTAGGTAAGTCTATGTGTCTGAGCTCTGACGAGAGAAGTCTCACGTGTGGGCCGTAGTGCTCAGTGAAACTACCGAATTAGATGTCCCTACTTATACCCCTCGTTCCTACCCAAACTTCTTTGTTGGTCCAAGAATGCTATCTCTTAACACAATCCTGACCCCTATCGTTTCCAGTCAATTGGGAATTTCCGTCCTTAACCCCAAAAGTATCCATGCCCCAAAACTTGTCCCCCGACCCTGTCCGTCGTGACCCATAGGTTACCCTAACATTGGAGCTCTCTCTCTCCTGTCCCGCCCCAGTAAATCAACCAGTGGACACCCCCGCCCCAGTGACCGCACCCTCACCCGCCCCAGTAACGGTCACCGTGTGACACACGCCCCCACTTAAGCTAATTTTCCCACAAATTAGCAACTCTTTTCTGGCAGCCTAGACAATGCATCTGCCCAGATTGCGTCTGTTCCTTTTATGTTCTCGACGCGGAAGTCATATGGTTGCATTGCAAGAGCCCATCGCGTCACTCTTGCGTTGCTTTGCTCGTTGCATTTTAACCATGTCAGTGGTGCATGGTCTGTCTCTATGACAAAACTGCGTCCATACAAATATTGCTGCAGTTTCGACAAGGCGAACACTATCGCCAAGCACTCTCTTTCTATCGTGGAATACTTCTCTTCTGCCTTTTTCAATTTCCTGCTTACAAACATCACAGGATGACGGACCCCATCGTAAACCTGTAGCAAGCAACCTCCTATGCCACTGTTTGATGCGTCTGTTTGTAATATGAATTCTTTCGTCCAGTCAGGCATCTTCAAAATGGGCTTGCTTGCAAGCAGCTGGTTAATGTGCTTAAATGCCATTTCTTGTGGCTCCTCCCATTTAAACTTGTTGCCATGTGACTTTTTGGTCAGATCAGACAGTGCAGCGGTCACAGCTGAGAAATTAGGCACAAATTTACGGTAGTAGCCCGCTAAGCCAAGAAAGCTCCTCACTTGCTTTTTTGTCGTGGGTCTTTCGCAATTCGTTATAGCCTGAATCTTCTCATTTTGAGGCTTTATAACGCCTGCCTGCACTGTGTGTCCCAAAAACTCCACTTCCTCCATAGCTAACATCGTTTTCGATGGCTTAATCTTGAGATTAGCCTCCCTCACTCGATTGAGTATCCTCTCACAGATCTCTAAGTGATCGTTCCATGTAGCACTGTGAATTAGAACATCATCGACAAAAGCCTCTACGCCCGGTCCCACATTTTTCATGATCATTCTTACCAGCCGATTGAATGCCGCCGGAGAACTTTTTAACCCAAATGGCAACACCTTGTATTGAAACAGACCTTCGGGCGTACTGAAGGCTGTCAGTGGTTTCGATGTGTCATCAAGTGGAACCTGCCAATACCCTTTCGTGAGGTCAAACTTTGAAAAATATTTTGAGCCAGCGAGGTTAGCCATAATTGCCTCAACCTCGGGCATCGGTTCAGCGTCATCTGCTGTAACAGAATTCAGTCTTCTGTAATCATTACAGAACCGAAACGATCCATCAGGCTTCTTTACCAAGACTATTGGTGAGGAATATGCCGACTCTGACGGCTCAATTACGCCAGCAGCCAACATTCCATCCACCTCTTCTTTGATGGTTTCCCTTGTTGAAAATGGTAATGGATACTGCCTCACCTTGACCGGCTTGTGGTCAGTCAACTGTATGCGGTGTGTGTAAACACTAGTCAGTCCAGGTTTATCACTAAACACGTCCGCGTACTTCCTGATAAGTCTGCTCATTTCGTCCCGTTTTTCAGTGTCCAACCTCTCACTCACTCTTACATCTCTGTAGTCCTCTGTTTGTGAAAGTTGGAGACCTGTTTCCTTCATAGAAATAGGCGTTGCATCTTCTCCATCTTCAACCTCCTCTATAACTACAGCCGCCGCTGTTTTGACTGGCCTTCCTCTTTCTACATATGCCTTTAACATGTTCAAGTGGTACGTCCTCCTTTTTCCACGAACATTAAGGACGTAATCCACCCGTCCAACCCTCTCCTCAACAACGTAAGGACCTTTCCAAGTCATTTGTAACTTGGACTTCTCGGTGGGTAACAAAATCAAGACACTATCTCCAGGTCGAAAAGATCTCATCTTGGCACCTCGGTCGTAGTGTTTCTTCTGATTTTGTTGCTCCTGTCTCAAATGCTCATTTGCTAACTCAAGAGCGTCCTGGAGTCTTTCTCGCATAGTTAGAACATACTCATAAGTATTCCTCACCTCCTGATTAGCTTCACCGGTCCATAGGTCCTTCAAGATGGATAACGGTCCTCTCACAGGATGTCCAAACATTAACTCAAATGGACTGAAACCTGTACTCGCCTGAGGCGTCTCCCTGTAGGCGAACAACAGCGGTGCCAGATAGGCGTCCCACTCTTTTGGATGCTTATGTGCCACCCGCTTCAACATGGCCTTGAGCGTTCCATTGAAGCGCTCACACAATCCATTGGCAATTGCGTGATATGGCGTAGTGAACAACTGTTTTGTCTTCAACAACTCACTAACTTCACGCATTAGTTCTCCTGTGAATTGTGCCCCCCTATCAGACACAATCTCCCTCGGAACTCCTAATCGTGAGAACATCTCCAGGTGAGGGTGCGGTCACTGGGGCGGGGGTGTCCACTGGTTGATTTAGTTGCTATGTTGCTCGTGGCTCCGCCCTTCTCACCCATAGTGGAAGCTAACCCATGGGCTACTTGCCCTTCCTCTGACTTTTCGTCCTCTTCAGCTCTTCGTTGAGTGGAGCGCGTCATCACGGCCCCAACCCCCTCATCAACGTGGTCTACCACCCCCTCCAGGTTTCCTATCATCAGGTCAACCAAAGGTGTCTCTACCACCAGAGCCTCGACTTGGCCCCTGTAATACGGTGTGTCCACATTAAATTTCGCAGTGGGTGCCTCAAACTGCATTCCATTTGCCACTGTGTACTTCTTAATGTCACCCGTATAACATTCCTTGGTCATTAATTTACTAGCAACCAATGCCAAGCTACACCCCGAATCTCGGAGAACTGATACATCTCTCACCCCGTTAACTGTACCTGTAACGGTGTAACCCTCCAAACCAATAATGTCTGGATTTACGGCCCCTATGGCTAAAGTTTCCACACCTTGGCCACGCCTTCGCACCCGGTTGGCATTGTGTGTCAATTCAATACCCCCTTTGTCCGTCTTCACGGCCGCTGCCCCTATCCGTTTCTTGGGACAAAACTTTGCGATGTGGTTGTGTGCCCCACAAACAAAACAACCACGTTTTTCCTCTCCGCGAGAGTTCCACTGACCACTACTCTTTTCTCTTCTACAGTCCCTACTTAAATGCCCTGGAGCATTGCAAGTGTTACAAATAATTCTCTTACCTTGTCCTCCATTTGTTTGTGTCTTCTGTCTTGTGAGTACATCGTGGTCTCTGCCACTCTGATGAGCCTGACTGTACAAGTCCGCCATCTCGACCAATTCCTTCACTGATTTAGGGTTCCTCTCCTTCAGGAAGATCCTAAGATTTTCACTCACCACATTCAGAAGCTGTTCCCTTACAAACAAATCAGCCATGCCACTTACCGTTCTCTCAGAGCCTGAGAGTTCTATCCACCTATCTAAGTATCTTTGTATCCTAACAGATAGCTGAGTATATGTTTCTTCCTTCTCTAACTTTGTCTCCCTAAACTTCTTCCTATACCCCTCAGCTGTTAGTAAATATTTCTTGAATAGTTCACCTTTTAACGTCTGATAATCTGTGCTTTCTTGTTCGTCCAGTCCAGTATATACTTCTAAAGCTCTACCCGTTAATAGTGACCCTAGAAAGTTTCCCCACTGTGCTTCAGGCCAATTGTTAGCCTTTGCTAACCGTTCAAATCTTTTGAGATAACTGTCCAAGTCTTCTTTTGTGTCGTCAAACGGAGGAATGCGAGGTCCCTTCATGACTGGCTGTCTCACTTCAACCGGCCCATTGTCATTGTAACCCTCTTCGTCCAACCCACCATTGTTCGGACCTCCTTTGGACGCGCCCCCCTTGTCTGACATCCCATTACCTCTACTTGTCTCGATTTCCAGTTGTAACTGTAGTTTACGTATCTCCAAGTCTCTTTCAGCTTGTCGTTGTCGTTCTTCAATTTCGGCTAGTTTTAGTCTGTCTTCCCTTTCAGCTAACCTATCATCCCTTTCGATTTGTTTTTGTCTTTCTTCATATTCCATCGTCAGTTTCTGTCTGCCTTTCTCTTCTTCGTACAACTGTCTAAACTCAGCTTCGCTAACACCTTTCTTTTAGCTGCGCTGAGCGCCTCCAAATATTCCATATTACAATAAATTTATCTGAAGATAGAGAAAAATCTAAAGTAAAATCAAACAATAACAGTGATGGTTACAGTACGTGGATCTTGAACCGTGAGGTCCAACATATGCAATTAACTAGATACAACTAAGTACAATCTTAACTAAAATTATGCAATGCAAATTAACTTGACTAAAATAACAATTGCTATGAGATCCCACTTCTGACACCAGTTTGTCACGAGCTCCCTATGCTAAGTGACCCTTGGTCTATATTCTTATACAACACCTCTGACACCACCTTGTTTTGATGTGTCCAAGGAAACACAATAACTATACAATGAACAAAGTCTTCAATATAACGTAAAATGACTAAAGCTATAATTTATTGTTTAAATGTTCTAAGTAAAGTAATATGCAATCTACAATGAGAATAATAGGATGATTGTCGTACATATGTGATTACTAAGATGGCATTACTATACTGATTCTAGATATTGAGCAACTCTGCATCATACAATCGAACCGCTACCATACGACTAAGTGGAGTCTTGCAAGGCTGTCGCCCCCTCTACAGCGTGAATCTGTCTTATGGCCTATCGTCGTGGTTGTTAGCGTCTCTTGTTGTCTCTCTGCACTGGCATCTGCGCACACACTCCGTCACGAGTTTGTGACGATTAGTTATGGCGTTAAAAGGTGGCTATTCCTGAAATACATGAATAAGTCACCTACACCAAGTGATCTATGCTAAGCCCTATCTAACTACTTACCGTAGACTTCCAAAATACTAAATCTCTACATAACGTAACTATCATAAAGCTCCTCCATACATACACCTTACATACACTTACCTCTCTATGTTGATGCTATTCTACGTTGATACTGCTGCAAGGCTGGTACTAGGTAAGTCTATGTGTCTGAGCTCTGACGAGAGAAGTCTCACGTGTGGGCCGTAGTGCTCAGTGAAACTACCGAATTAGATGTCCCTACTTATACCCCTCGTTCCTACCCAAACTTCTTTGTTGGTCCAAGAATGCTATCTCTTAACACAATCCTGACCCCTATCGTTTCCAGTCAATTGGGAATTTCCGTCCTTAACCCCAAAAGTATCCATGCCCCAAAACTTGTCCCCCGACCCTGTCCGTCGTGACCCATAGGTTACCCTAACATTGGAGCTCTCTCTCTCCTGTCCCGCCCCAGTAAATCAACCAGTGGACACCCCCGCCCCAGTGACCGCACCCTCACCCGCCCCAGTAACGGTCACCGTGTGACACACGTGTTGGGCCTTTCCGGATCTTGTGCATCACAAATGTGGTTGGTGCCGCTCTGGTATCCCAACCTTCAACCTTAATCCACGTGGAATAGTCAGGCGCAGTGGATCTAAACTTAACCATGACTTAGAAGATTATACGAATCTTAGATGCTTCTGTTTATTATTACGCCCCTTTCAGCCACTGGAGAAAGTTTCATCATATCCGACATTGTTACAGCAGACTTAACGCTCTAATAGTAGCCCCCTTTAAGACCACTGTTTCCCACGTTAGCCTTATTACATACTATTTCCTAAGTTAGCCTAATGACCGACTTTTTCCTACGTTAGCCTTATGACCGACTGGTTCCCACGTTAGCCTTATGACCAACTTTTTCCTACTTTAGCCTTATGACCGACTGTTTCCCACGCCCACGTTAGCCTTATGACCGACTGTTTCCTACGTTGGCCTTATGACCGACTGTTTCCTACTTTAGCCTTATGACCGACTGTTTCCTACATTAGCCTTATGACCAACTGTTTCCTACGTTGGCCTTATGACCGACTGTTTCCTACTTTAGCCTTATGGCCGACTGTTTTCATACCAATAATATAAAAGCTGGCTAAAACACAAGATTTCGTTCAGACCACACTTAATGACCTGCCAACAACGCTTTTGTGCTCCCGTGCTGTTAGTCAACGACCGTGTCAATACGCTTTAAAATATGTGCGGTAAAAAAATAGCGTGCTTACATCTGTCACCGCTCTGCAGTGAACAATCTCTTCTCCCGGGTCGTTCCCCCAAAGCCTCTATAATATAAATCTACGCCGCAGTACCTGGCATTTTTTGGGAGCTCTAGTTCTTTTAGCAGTCGTGGGCGGCGAGGCCAGGGCACAGGACAGTCAACATTATCAGACGCAGGTTTTATTCATCGTATATAAACATTCGTTTGGGGTGTCTCACCAATGAGAGACGGATTCGCTTTTTCTCTCCATAGAAATTGGGGTGTCGCGAAGCGTGCCGCTTTAATTCTAAGGAAGCCCACTGGGTTAGCGTTGAAGTACTGTGCTTTTTGGGACGATTCTTGTGAAGGAATGTGAAGGTTTGTTCATGTGGTGAATCTAAATGTACATCTATTATTTTATCCCGTTTTCGTATTGGTGTTTTCAAGGAGTTTGCCGCACGTTTAGGTATCGTGAGTTCTCCCACTACCGGTACCGTGCACGTTTTACTATGGTTCGATTCGTTTTTATTGGCCCAATGGTGTACAATGTTATTTTATGTATTGTTGGGCGAATGGTCTTATTGTTTGTTGTTGGGCGAATGGTCACATTATTTATTTTTGTTGTTGGGCGTTTGGTCACAGATTTATTGTTTGTTGTTGGGCGAATGGTCACTCATTTATTGCTTGTTGTTGGGTGAATGGTCACTCATTTATTGCTTGTTGTTGGGCGAATGGTCACAGATTTATTGTTTGTTGGGCGAATGGTCAAATATTTATTGTTTGTTGTTTCGCGAATGGTCCCTCATTTATTGCTTGTTGTTGGGCGAATGGTCGCACAGTGAGTGTTTGTTGTTGGGCGAATGGTCGCACAGTGAGTGTTTGTTGTCGGGCGAATGGTCGCACAGTGAGTGTTTGTTGTTGGGCGAATGGTCGCACAGTGAGTGTTTGTTGTTGGGCGAATGGTCGCACAGTGAGTGTTTGTTGTCGGGCGAATGGTCGCACAGTGAGTGTTTGTTGTTGGGCGAATGGTCGCACAGTGAGTGTTTGTTGTTGGGCGAATGGTCGCACAGTGAGTGTTTGTTGTTGGGCCAAATGTGCCCATTCATATTGCATTGATAACTTGCATTAATTGAGAGAATCTATTCTAACGCTCGGTCCATAAGATTTTATCCAAGCATCATACACTTGTATTATAGTTTTGTTAATACGTTTTGGAACATATCAAAAAAATTCTTCTCTATCTTACCAGTAACAAAAATAGTCAACTATATACTTTTACATTTAATAAAATGAGGACACGTTTAAACAACAGTCGCCCTGTGCGTCCTACCATCAGATCAGTCGCCCTGTGGGTCCTACCATTAGATCAGTCGCCCTTTGCGTCCTACCATCAGATCAGTCGCCCTTTGCGTCCTACCATCAGATCAGTCGCCCTTTGCGTCCTACCATCAGATCAGTCGCCCTTTGCGTCCTACCATCAGATCAGTCGCCCTTTGCGTCCTACCATCAGATCAGTCGCCCTTTGCGTCCTACCATCAGATCAGTCGCCCTTTGCGTCCTACCATCAGATCAGTCGCCCTTTGCGTCCTACCATCAGATCAGTCGCCCTTTGCGTCCTACCATCAGATCAGTCGCCCTTTGCGTCCTACCATCAGATCAGTCGCCCTTTGCGTCCTACCATCAGATCAGTCGCCCTTTGCGTCCTACCATCAGATCAGTCGCCCTTTGCGTCCTACCATCAGATCAGTCGCCCTTTGCGTCCTACCATCAGATCAGTCGCCCTTTGCGTCCTACCATCAGATCAGTCGCCCTTTGCGTCCTACCATCAGATCAGTAGCCCTTTGCGTCCTACCATCAGATCAGTCGCCCTTTGCGTCCTACCATGCCATTTTAAAGGTTAGAAATAAATCAAGCCTTATTTAAAGACAAATTCAGTTTAACATAGAATTTCCGACTAGAGCTTAGAGAGTACTATGACGTCTTTAATTCCACCCACTTCTCGCCGCTATCTCTTGGACATCATAGCCAATCTGGGCTTTATTACAGCCGATCACACTCTTTCACTTCTTACGTGCTGGCAACACATGTGACACGCGATATCACTCGGTGACATTAACGGGCGTTTAATGCACAGGCTTGTAAATATCTGTCCTAGGATTATTCCTGTCAGCTCAATGTTTACAAAACGTTGTTAGCATACCTTCGGCACACGAGGTGCGTTAAACTCATAAATTCGGCCACAATTTGACGACTTCCGTTTATGACGTGGATTCTTCTGTGGACTGTTAGGACTGCGTGATGTCTGCAAAAATTGGAGTGAAATGTGACGACATTATGTCCATCTCAGTCTTGGTCAACCGGTGAACCCTCTGCCCCTAGGTTCTGCCTGTATATCCTTTTTGCAGCTCTACAATCCGGCATCCTTTCAATGTGTCCTGTCCAGCGCAGTTTGCCTATTTAGAAAAAAAATTGTAGCGACTATGGGTGGGTCTTCGTACAATTGCTATAGCTCTTTGTTTTTACGGATTCTCTAAACATCATTGTCTGTCACTGAGCCTAGCATCATTGTCTATTACTGAGCCTAACATCATTGTCTATCACTGAGCCATATATCTTCCTGAGGACTTTCCTCTCCCATGTATTGAGCAGAGTTTAAGTTATCATCTTGGTATCCCAGAACAACTCAAATCATTGCCTATCACTGAGCCATATATCTTCCTGAGGACTTTCCTCTCCCATGTATTGAGCAGAGTTTAAGTTATCATCTTGGTATCCCAGAACAACTCAAATCATTGCCTATCACTGAGCCATATATCTTCCTGAGGACTTTCCTCTCCCATGTATTGAGCAGAGTTTAAGTTATCATCTTGGTATCCCAGAACAACTCAAATCATTGCCTATCACTGAGCCATATATCTTCCTGAGGACTTTCCTCTCCCATGTATTGAGCAGAGTTTAAGTTATCATCTTGGTATCCCAGAACAACTCAAATCATTGCCTATCACTGAGCCATATATCTTCCTGAGGACTTTCCTCTCCCATGTATTGAGCAGAGTTTAAGTTATCATCTTGGTATCCCAGAACAACTCAAATCATTGCCTATCACTGAGCCATATATCTTCCTGAGGACTTTCCTCTCCCATGTATTGAGCAGAGTTTAAGTTATCATCTTGGTATCCCAGAACAACTCAAATCATTGCCTATCACTGAGCCATATATCTTCCTGAGGACTTTCCTCTCCCATGTATTGAGCAGAGTTTAAGTTATCATCTTGGTATCCCAGAACAACTCAAATCATTGCCTATCACTGAGCCATATATCTTCCTGAGGACTTTCCTCTCCCATGTATTGAGCAGAGTTTAAGTTATCATCTTGTTATCCCAGAACAACCCAAAGCCTCAAAGCCGTATGGGCAAAATTCGTCGAATTAAAAAAAAACAAAAAACTCAATAAGTTTCAGTACTCATTGGTCAGTGTGAGGTGACATATACCGGTCCTGAAAAACACTTACAGCAAATTAGTTATCGTGTGCAAATGTTAATGAACCGTCATGGAGGCGTCCTACTTATAAACCAGGGATAGCGAGTTTACTAGAGGGAGGAACAACACGTGTGTGTGGGGGTGGGGGGTGGGGATGTGGCTGCATTAGCGGGTCTATCAAAGTATTTCTAAATGATAGTTGAGAATGGCGATGTTACCAGATGTCCTTGTCCGTCAAGGTTTACTTAAAGGTCCCAATATTACACACTTATTACTTATCCCCCCCCCCCCACACACTTTTCTTATCAGACTGAACTGTAATGATAGCAAAGAATAACATTAGGTATGACGTGTTTGTACCTAACTGGTAACTTGATCTAGTTGAGCATTTATTTGGTGGTAACACAATGTCAACGCGCTCTTTTCACTCACTTCGACATCAATATGTGACGTCTTTTCGTTTATTGGATTATTTTTTTGGGGGGATGGGGGCTCAATGAGATAATTTATTAAAGGAAATAACGGTGTTTTTGTATCTAAATATAACACGATTATCTTTGGGGTTTGGGGGAGGGGTACTTTACTTACTTTGAGTACAGGTACGCCATATTGTTTCAGGGATACTGTAATTCGAACGTTTTGCAAACGTTTGTGTAATATGGACAATAAGAAAGCATTGTTTTGGAGGTTATGCAATATAAACACTACTAGTAGATATATATATATGAGCAAACCATTCGTAGTCAATGGTTTGGTTTAGGATATATATATATATGAGCAAACCATTCGTAGTCAATGGTTTGGTTTAGGATATATATATATATGAGCAAAACATTCGTAGTCAATGGTTTGGTTTAGGATTAGGAACGATACATCTTTGGTATGTTGGATTATTCAATTATTACAACGGGGTCGTTGGATATTGGGTGGGATTTGGGGGGGGGGGGGGGGCTGCTCTATTGATGACTGTTTTGGTGACGATCAAAGAATAGTGTTGAAATACGTGTATATGAGGAATGGGAAAATGTGATAGGGAATGCGTGGGGAATGGTTCAAAAGAGAGAGAAAACGAGAAATGTTATAAGAGAGGGAAAGTGGAGGATGGTATAAGAAAGACAGAGAGAAGGCGGGTAAAGGTATAAGAGAGAAAGAAGGGCATGGTATAAGATATATATATCTATAGAGGAATGACTTAAGAGAGAGAAGGTAGGGAATGGTAATATGAGAGAGAGAAAGTGAGGAATGATATAAGAGAGAGAAGGTAGGGAATGGTAATTTGAGAGAGAGAGAGAAAGTGAGGAATGGTATAAGAGAGAGAGAGAGAGAGAGAGAAAGTGAGGAATGACATAAGAGAGAGAGAGAGAGAGAAAGTGAGGAATGGTATAAGAGAGAGAGAGAGAGAGAAAGTGAGGAATGACATAAGAGAGAGAGAGAGAGAGAGTGAGCAATGACATAAGAGAGAGGGGGGTAGGGAATGGTAATAGAGAGAAAGTGAGGATTGGTGTAAGAGAGAGATAGAGAGAGAGAGAGAGAGAGTGGGGAATGGTATAAGAGAGAGTGAGACGGTAGGGAATGGTAAGAGAGAGAGAGAGAAAGTGAGGAATGGCATAAGAGAGAGAGAGAGAGAGAAGGTATATGCAATGAACTGCAAAAAGAATCTTCGGGAACACATATGGAATATGTATGAGAGTGTGGCATAGCTTGGTAAGATGTGAGAAAAGATTTATGGGTAATGTACATGTGACTGGGAGGACCCGAATTATACATCAAATTGTATCTGTGGTATTCCACACTATTCCAGTGGTTCCCTACGTTTTCACTCGTGGAGCCTTTTTGGAATCAATTTTTGATTGTGGAGCCCCTAGGGCTAGCCTATTTCTTAAAATATAATGTAGTGTTTAGGGGTTGTCTAGGGTGGTCGGGGGGCTCCTGAGAATTTGGGCACCACCCCTCTACTCTACCAGTTATCTTAAATTATGAATAGACATGAATATGTCCGTGGTGTTAATAATACTTGGATTGAGGTCAGGTGCTTTTGCAAAGCTCACACAGTGAAAGTTTGTAACAAATGTAGGAAGGAACGGCCAACATCTTGAATCAACTGTAGCCTACTATTCTAATACTGATGCTCAAAATTTGCCTTGTGCGACAGAGCATGGGCTGTCACCTACCTTCTAGCCTAGTACTACTAGACAAACATGAGCCTTTCTCATTAAGCTGGGAATTATGCAGTGTCACGTGGGTAGGGTCTCCAGAGATAAGGGCTGGTCTATGTGTTAAATGGGAATATGGCAAATTCAGAGTTAAACCTAATGGAGTATAAGAGATGGTCAATATGGGTATATAGGAGAATGTTAGATTCAGTGCTTAACCTTGTGTTTTATGAGAGATGGTCAATATGGGTATATAGGCTTAAGGAGAATGGTAAATTCAGTCTTCAACCTTGTGGTTTATAAGAGCCGGTGTATGTGTTACATGAAAGTGTGCTGGATTCAGGGTGAAAACTTATGGTTCGGAATTAGGGTCCTAATGTTTTCTCCCACTCGAGATGATAGAAATAGAAAAATTCCTTGTAAGTATCCGGATAATTGAATACGTGACGTCTTAAAGTTGTATTGGAGTGGCAGTAGCAAACTCGGAGTCGAGATTTATTTAGTCTAGCCTGATCATTTCCGTAGTCGTAGGGAAGGGCCTAGGGCAGCGGTTCTCAACCTGTGGGTCGCGACCACTTTGAGGGGTCGCGCGACCCTTTCCCAGGGGTCGCCTAAGGACATCTGAAAACACATGTACTATACAGTTATGAAGTAGAAAAAAAATAATTTTATTGCTGGGGGTCGCCACAACATGAGGGACTGTATTAAAGGGTCGCGGCATTAATAAGGTTGAGAACCGCTGGCCTAGGGTATGATGTCACCACCGTTAGGCTGGCCAATTTCCAATAGTTTGCCTTCTTGGCTATTCCATAGAAGATATTTGGCCGGTAAACGTGGCGTATCTCTTTGCCGCCCCCTTCCACGAAAGAACTCTGCAGTCGGCCGAAAATTCCGCCCCTCCGTTTATGGAAAAAATGCCGCCCGGGTTGGACCGCCGCTACCCCACCCGCTTCCTACGGCACCGCCTTAGCTTTTTTTAAAAAGGCAGTGACCACATTTTTTTTCTATTTCTGCTCTCTATGGATTGATTCATAGTGCTAAATATTCGTTTTAACATCGGAATTATTTGTTCTCTCTCACACTTTGCTGGTACGTTTGTTCCATTTGTGAAACACAGGCATAGCATGGTCCACTGTGCAGACTGTGTAGATGTTGGAGATTGTGAAGAGACGGCAAAAGGGGCTTGAAATGACTTTCAAACTTTATGGAGATGTAGAGTATTTAGCATTCTGCTTAAATTGACAACTGCTCTCTAACTTCTGTCGAGTTTCATCAAGCTTGGCGAATAGAAGAAAACAATGGTTGCTTCGCTGAGCTCGCATTGCTACCATTAAGTTGTGTGATCTCTTCTCAAGTCTGCTTGACTCTACACACTATAGTCATCCTTACAATGTAACTGCATAAGATAGAGCGATATTGAAAACAAACAAAAAAACTACGTGATATAAAACCTTTTAGAGACGTAGTGACAAAACTGCAACCCCAAATCCATGTATATATCGCAAAGTGCCAACATTGCAGTCAGACATGAATACTGAGGGTTCGAGCTAAGAAAAACAACTCATATTTGCGTGCCGATACAGAGGGTTCTGCGTGCCCGCTGCCGCACGCGTGCCATGGGTTCGTCGTCACTTGCCTAGAGCCCATTTACTGGACGTAAGTTGTAAGACACATGATCAACTATAGGAAGTCATGGGGTCAGTGTCTAGAGCTTTCAACGGGTACACTGCCCGGGGCAATTCTCGGGTACCCGATTTTAAGAAATATTTTAATTAAAAAAAAAATAGTAATACATTTTTAAAAAGACACACTTTCTAATAAGAATTTTGTTATTTTGACTCCTTCTGCCCGCTGTCGCCTCCCCAAAATTTCCTCTAGCGCATGTCTACTACGCCGGGTGCTGGACTGTACATTGCTCGTTCGGGGGGGGGGGGGGGGGGGCTAGAAACTAAACTACCATCCTTTCGTCTTCTAAAGTTTACTGCTGTTCTGACGAGAATGACATGTTGTTATTTTAAAAATAAAATCCGAATTGAGTAGAGGTCTATCTTATTAGGTTAGAAAGCTACAGGAGCTCAAAGGTCAGCATGTTTTTCCCCAAGATCAGCGTGTTTTTCCAAGATCAGCGTGTTTTTCCAAGATCAGCGTTTTTTTCCAAGATCAGCATGTTTTTCCAAGATCAGCAAGTTTTTCCAAGATCAGCATGTTTTTCCAAGATCGTAGTATCCGCGACAAGATGCTAAGTTTAAAGTTTACCATACTAGAAAGTTTAGATGATGAAACTATCAGACAAATTGATGTAGCATTTATTGCAATTAATGGTGATGATCTTAGTTGAAGAGATTTCTGGGGAAACAAAACAACTTCGTCCGTTACATCAAAACCCGGTGTCGGTGGCCGTGTTTGCCATGACCCCATATAAACGTGTCTTCTGCGTCGGGTACCCGGCTAAGTGGTCGTCGGGTACCCGGCTAAGTGGGTCATCGGGTACCCGGCTAAGTGGGTCGTCGGGTACCCGGCTAAGTGGGTCTAGGGGTACCCGGGCAGGTTGTTTTTTTTCCTCCAAATTTTGACAGCCCTATCAGTGGCAGATTCACGTGTTTGATGCGCTCCCTTCGAATCTTCACGCTTAACGGGATAGCTTTGTTTGGTGTCCGTCACATTGTGTATTTCTGTGTGTGCAGAGAAAAGCGTCTATTGGGGATGTGGCAAGTTGATGGATGGGCGCGACACCTGCCTGAGGCACAGATAGAGCTTACATTGTATTTTCTAGTTCAAAGTTCATACCTATTAACCGTTTTATTACAAGAATAGGCCATGTGAGGGTCTAAGAGTAAATATTCTAACTTGTTACAGACGGAACCGGACATTGGCTCGAAGGTAAATTGTCCGAACGGAAGTTTATTCAAAATAAATTAATCAACCTTAGATATAATTATTTTTTAAAAAAAATGTTTTTTACAGGGGATCTGTGAGTGAGAAATTGAGATTATTTAAACTTTGATGAACTTTATCCGCCCCCTCCCCCTTTTTTTTTTCAACCCCCCTTTATTTCATTTTGATAAAACTTCCGTTCCAACAAACTTCTATCTTTTTTTTTTTTTACTTTGAACAATTTTCTTAGGGTAAAAAATTCCGGTAACCAATTAGTTATTGCGATACTCAAGCCGATTCATATGGGTATATTTGAGCCAACAGGTATGCCTATGCTAATTCGTGAGGATGACCGTGACCTTCGGCGGCGCACCCCCCCCCCCCCCCCCGCCTAAAAGGTTAGACTGTTGAGTGGTGCTGGAATCATGAGACGCCCTACCCCCTTTCAGAAACTTTGAAGAAAAAAAACATGGATGCGTATAACAATAAAAAAAAATATCCCTAAAGTTATTGATGGACATGTGTCATCTATCCCTCCCTTCTTTTCATTTAAATGCTCTCACTTTTGTAAATTATTGATTTACTGCACCGACCCTTGTACAATATTTGTTAGATGTACTCACACCTGTACCATAATGGTCGAACGTCTTCAGGTTTGTACTCTATCAATTCATCTTGTACCATATTGGTTCATTGTACTCATTCTTGTACCAAAATGGTTCACTGTACTCATTCTTGTACCAAACTGGTTCACTGTACTCATTCTTGTACCGAACTGGTTCACTGTACTCATTCCTGTACCATATTGGTTCATCGTACTCATTCCTGTACCATATTGGTTCATCGTACTCATTCTTGTACCAAAACGGTTCACTGTACTCATTCTTGTACCATATTGGTTCATTGTACTCATTCTTGTACCAAACTGGTTCACTGTACTCATTCTTGTACTATATTTGTTCACTGCTCTCATTATTCTCCACATTGGTCATTGTACTCATTCTATTGCTCCGTATTGTTCGACTGTGTTTTGTTTGGATCATCTCCATACAATACCAAACTTATAATCTAACTGTCAACTCCTAAGCGCCCTTCTCCAGGTGGCCAACTCATCGCGACAATGGGTTTTATCGACGTACATGCCATGTCATGTAATTGCATCTGTTCAGCTCTATCTCCCTATAACCATTAGTAATTAAACTAGGGGCTCTCACAAGTTGTGTGACTTCTTTTACTAGAATACCTACAAGTTCTTTTCCACACTTGAAAATCATCTTGGCTTGTATGGTTGTTTGAAGATCACCCCAAACACCAGATAATGCATTTAGTTTAGTATAAACTTTTGTATCTGTATCGATTGGAGACTCATCAGAGGAAATCTATGAAAAATTCACAATTTGCTTATTAATAAATACTTAGCAAATGAATATACAATTTCGTGAATTAAAAACATGATTCTTTAGAGATAAGTCAAAGCGGCGCATCCATAATAAGAAGGTTGGGGGGAGGGCGGGGCGTGCCCTTTCCCTAAAGTCGTGGCTTTTCTTTGAATTTGAATAATTACTAGAAACAACCCGCCAAACAATGGCGGCGGAAATGCGCGAACTTCCCGTCCACTAAAGTTATTTGACAAAACATGCATTCAATTAACACACTTTATAAGAATCCCAGTTAGTGCTAACGTCAGGGAATTTTATTTTTCGCACCTATTGAAAATAGCATTACATCCATACATTCATACCTAAATAATTATGATTTGTGATACGTGACACTCTTTAAAAGCACCCGAATGGGGGGGGGGGCGGAGGGGGCAGGAGGGTAGTTTTCTACCTTAAATTTTAACATCACGCTCTCGATGATTCTTTTCTTGAGAACCACGTTTATGGCTACAAATAGGCAAGTAAATAATTGAACGTTAATTATTTACTTGTCTACAGGGCAGCACTTTTTTTCTTATTTGGAGAGGCGGCATTTTCGGCCAGCCTCGGAGGTTTTTTTTGTGGGAGAGGGCGAAAAAATAGTGGCTTGCCACGGGTTGAGGAGGGTTTAATGTGGGGCGCCGGCAGAAACTATAGACGTAGTGATTTTTACTAGTTTTTAGAAAAAAATGTCTCAAAGTTTCAGTTACAATTTCAATCATGACCTTCAATGTGTCGCCATTTACACCTTCAATATGTCGCCATTTACACCTTCAATGTGTCGCCATTTACACCTTCAATATGTCGCCATTTACACCTTCAATATGTCGCCATTTACACCTTCAATATGTCGCCATTTACACCTTCAATATGTCGCCATTTACACCTTCAATATGTCGTCATTTACACCTTCAATATGTCGCCATTTACACCTTCAATATGTCGCCATTTACACCTTCAATATGTCGCCATTTACACCTTCAATATGTCGCCATTTACACCATCATTGTGTCGCCATTTACACCATCAATGTGTCGCCATTTACACCATCATTGTGTTGCCATTTACACCTTCAATGTGTCGCCATTTACACCTTCAATGTGTCGCCATTTACACCTTCAATGTGTCGCCATTTAAACCATCATTGTGTCGCCATTTACACCTTCAATGTGTCGCCATTTACACCTTCAATGTGTCGCCATTTACACCTTCAATGTGTCGCCATTTACACCATCATTGTGTCGCCATGTACACCTTCAATGTGTCGCCATTTACACCTTCAATGTGTCGCCAATTACATTATACTGGAAAACTCGGTTTCAAATATTTTCCATTCCAAGGTTTTACCCAATTTAAAAGTCCTTCCGTCCAAAATAGCAAGGTAAGCGTCACTTTGCTGCTATATAAATGTGCTATTGACTTGAAAACGCTTGAGAACCTGTGTAATAGAGCTACTGAGCTTAGTAATTCATCTCAGTTAACGAGATTTTAAAGTCCTTGGCTTATAGCGACAATGTTTGACAGCCTGTCACTTGCTAAAATTGTGTTTTAATTGTGTACCCGTGAAGTCTTTTGTTTACTCAAAATCACGCGGGTCACGAGATCGCGGGATCCTGGGAGAGAAATCCTACATATAAATGAAACTGCGATAAAAAAAAAGTTTACTGAGGTACTATATTAGCTTATCGAGTTAGACTAATTTCAAAGCCCATAGAACTGAGAGAAAGGTGAGGCGCACTCAGTAATGAATGTATGGCTCCAGGGGAGAAGTTGTCGCGTATATGTTGTGGGTCAATTATTAGACATGTGACAAATGTTGCGTTGTAAAGACGTCATTTGTATAAAGATGTTGTTACACAACAAGTCAAACACTTGAGTTGGAATACATATTTAATGATTTATTGTCTATACACACAGTTCAATACGATCTATCAATATATATGTACTCTCATGAACATCTATAAGGAACATCTTCAGATTCAACACAGGCCCAGATTCAACACGGGTCCAGATTTAACATGGGCCCAGATTCAACACGGGCCCAGATACAACTCGGGCCCAGATACAACACGGGCCCAGATTCAACACGGGCCCAGATTCAACACGGGCCCAGATTCAACACGGGTCCAGATTCAACACGGGTCCAGATTCAACACGGGTCCAGATTCAACACGGGCCCAGATACAACTCGGGCCCAGATTCAACACAGGCCGGGTCCGACAAAGAGACTCTGCCAAAAGATCCGTCTGGTTGAAATATGACCTAATGTCCTATCTAACACAGACTAACAACACAGCACTATTACTGAACTACCGAACTGAACTTAACAACCAAACTAGCTCCCGCCATGTCTCACATAGAATTTATCTCACCCCACACATGACTTGTATCCTCCGCCCACTTGTATTCCCCGTGTTTCTTTAGGTGAGTTTACCATTTGACAACCCCTCGCCTCCCCAACCATCACTCTGGTCTCAAGGTTTCTTATACCTTAACATCTTATTATAAAAAGCTCATTATAATAAAACATTCACTCATGATTCCATCACCTTGACATCGGATGGTCGAAAAAGTTTTGAGAACCACTGACATAGATTATCGATCCCCTTCAGGAATCAAACCGCCGATAATGCAGACGACTATTCTATGGTCTTAGCATTTAAAACAAAATGTTAATATAAAAAAAACAATCAGCACATATTCACAGCAGACTCAAGTGGTAGTTCTCGGTGTACCAGCTGCTGCCAACTTTGACTACCATTTCTAAGTGTGTAGTTGCAAAAAAACTACAACAACAACACATCAGTTTCGTTAACTTGACAAAACTTTATTTGTAATATGAAGAGATGCTCCATTGCTGTCGGGATTAATGGACGTGACCGCTGTCATACACCCGACTGGGTTTGTAATGGGTCACCTGGAGCTACCATTTTCGTTCCTTTTCAGCCTGCTGGTAGCATATTTGCATCGGGATCGTATATCAATCATTGCTCGTCGCCGGTGTTCCAGCTGCATGAATGTCATACAACCATATCAGTATCAGTATTGAAGGACTGGGCTAAGAAGGATTGCGCTGTGTTTTTTGTAAAACAAAATTAGTTTGCGGTTGTTTCCGAAATTTGCTGCGGTCGAACTTTGTAAGTCCAAATGTGTGTGTGCCAGACTGTACAGTTTGTATTTAGAGCAGATCTTTTCCAACTTGCTTTTGTCCATAAAAATGTCATCCGTGAGTATTCAAGAAATATTATATTTTGAACTCCCCATTACCTCCCCCCCCCCCCCCCCCCCCCGTTGACGTGCCGGTGGACCAAACTTTGATACATGCAAGTGACATAACTCCCCATGACCTCCCCCCCTGTGTGACGTGCCGTTGGACCAAACTTTGATACATGCTAGTGACATAACTCCCCATGACCTCCCCCCCCCCCCGGTTGACGTGCCGGTGGACCAAACTTTGATACATGCAAGTGACATAACTCCCCATGACCCCCCCCCCCGGTTGACGTGCCGGTGGACCAAACTTTGATACATGCAAGTGACATAACTCCCCATGACCTCCCCCCCCCCCCGTTGACGTGCCGGTGGACCAAACTTTGATACATGCAAGTGACATAACTCCCCATGACCTCTCCCCCCCTCGGTTGACGTGCCGGTGGACCAAACTTTGATACATGCAAGTGACATAACTTCTCATTTTCTGTAATATATGCCGGCCTTTAAACAAATAGGCCTACTGACAGTCCTACTGACAGTCCTACTGACAGTCCTATAGACAGCCCTTTAGACAGTCCTACAGACAGTCCTACTGACAGTCCTATAGCCAGTCCTATAGACAGTCCTACTGAAAGTCCAACTGACAGTCCTATAGACAGCCCTATAGACAGTCCTATAGACAGTCCTATAGACAGTCCTACTGACAGTCCTACAGACAGTCCTACAGACAGCCCTACAGACAGCCCTACAGACAGCACTACAGACAGCACTATAAACAGTCCTACAGACAGCCCTATAAACAGTCCTACAGACAGACCTACAGACAGTCCTACAAACCGTCCCATAGACAGTCCTACAGACAGTCCTACACCAATCCCGTGGCTCTTTATTTGATTAATATAATAGTTTCCTCCGAAAAAATTCAACCTCTTTACCTAAGTTCAACCGTCACGCATGAAGCTCGCTGCTTGACAGCCCCCCCCCCCTCCCTCCCTCGTACTATTAATATAAAACTTGCTTAGTAAGGGGAGGTGCGGTTGTGAAAAGGAAGCAGCCACACCAGAAGCAATATATATATATAAGAGAAGATGAAATTATTTTTTTATGCTGACCGAATTCGGAAAAGGATTATATTTGTTTAATACGAATCTTGGGTTTGTTTGTTTGTCTTTGTAACATACAGTGTCCACTTGTACCAGTTGATTGAAAACAGTGTGGTGTACTCTTAAATCGTAATGGGTTCCTATGTGTCATTAGATCCTGTAGCTAGAGTTTCCCATTCCATCCTACGCTTGTTTCACCTTCCCCACCACTCCACCACCCTCCTCTGCGCCACGTGTTGGACATGGATCCCTCTGCTGGCCGGTGTCACATTTGTGTCGATATTCCACACGTGGCTGCCTGGTCCTACTCAACATGTTAGTACGGCAACTGGTTCGGGTAATAGCTAAACTCAGCTATGTGTCTTTGGTGGGAACCTGCCAGGTGTACACGGGTCTAGTCATATGTACAGGGTGCTACACTGTTGTACACGTTACACGCCAGTTGTACTCGTGCTAACAAGTTGTAGACGGTACTAGACAGTCGTACAAGAAGGTCTTGGAAATTTTTACACGTACTAGCCAGGTGTACACGATAGTTGACCGTTGTACACGTACTAGCCGGGCGTACTCAACGCTCGCCAGTTGTACAAGGTCCTGGAAATTTGTACACGTACTAGGCAGGTGTACACGGTAGTTAACAGCTGTACACGTACTAGCCAGGCGTACTCGGTGCTTGCCAGTTGTACAAGGTCCTGGAAATTCGTACACGCACTAGCCAGGTGTACATGGTAGTTTACAGTTGTACACGTGCTAGCCAGGTGTACACGGTAGTTGACAGTTGTACACATACTGGCCAGGTGTACCCGGTAGTTTACAGTTGTACACGTAATAGCCAGGTGTACACGGTAGATGACAAAATAAGTCGGTTTGCCTTCAGTAGCCCGCACATGATATCATCTTCTTTGCCTATATGCCATTAACAATGTCTCTCCATGCCTTCCGATAATCTGATGTTCTCTAACTCTTTCTAAGTCTTTGCATCTGTGTCGAAATCTCTTCGTCTGGTGATTTGGGGGGTTTAGTCGACGTCTTGATCCATGATTGTTTCATGCCAGGCACGTGACATACTTCATCATTGAGTGTTTTGGCGGGTTTAGTCGACATCTTGATCCATGATTGTTTCATGCCAGGCACGTGACATACTTACGTCATTATTGAGTGTTTTCTATTATTGTTTTTAATTATTATTATTATTGTTACCAATAACCTACATTATGTTGGCCGCAGTAAAAAACACATTTAGACCAATATGAAATGCTGTTTTTTGTACACCTGATCTAATGTTTACACACGAATGTGAGATAATGCCTTGTGAGCGTACAAAAACGCATTTGCGATAATAGTCGTTACTCTCCCCACAATTGTTCGGGATTGCTTTTGTGCAATTTTTCACTCAACAGCTAATAATGTCACATAGGAGATGGCGTCGGTGGACCGTCGAGCGCGAGATCTTAATGCCCCCCTCCCCTCGTACACCTCCACACGGGCCAGGCGCCGGGTCTCCCCGCCGACAGACCGCGCGGCGGCGCGCCGGGGACCTCCCACCTGGCCAGGGGGACGTCCGGTCGACCGAGAACGCTGCGTTTAAAGCGTTTCCGGTCCACTCTCCAGGAGTCATGACGGCTTTGCTTCCCCTCCGGAGGGATGATGTTGCGTTATCACACCCACCGCCCAGGGAGTCTTTCGGTCGGGACGTTAAGGTGGGACGAAACGGTTGTCTAAGAGCGGCTTTCTCACGGCCGCATAGCTAAAATCATAGGTATAGGCATTCGCCACCCCTACCTCATGTCCATCAACGGCAACAAGTAATCATTTTAGACACTGCTACTCCCGTTGCGTTGGCAGTCATGCGGTCGGCCGGTCACTCAACAGCTAAAAGAGGCGTACCGTTAAAAATATATCAACTATTCCAACATCTACTTTCATACTACAGATGACTCCCTAACGAGCCACTGACTGGATCGTGCCTTAGCAGTGTAGACAGATACAACTAATATCTTTCATCTTTTCTTACACCTAACACTGCCAAGTTGTGTTGAGGGTAACGCGAGGGTTTAGAGTTGCTACACGGTACTTGATTCGAAATTTGATGGTTGATAAACGTGCTGCATTTCAAAGTTTGATCTATAAACTCGATAGATTCGAAGGCGGGTCGCTTACAGATGTGTTGGTATTCAAACGTCAACGGTCGATGTACAACATCTCTTTTAACGTTAAATCAGAAGGATGGTGTTGAAACCAGAAGGCTGGGATAACACGTTGTCGTCTGAAACGTCTTCAGATGGATTGCCCCACCCCTTTTCCCCCACCCCCACCCCCCCCCACTCCATACTCTCGTGCTGGCTACACCATTGTGTGAATTATTGTTCAGCTCATGGCCAAAACATCTGCTACATACATTTGGGAATTCGTCTCAAAGTCTGACGTGCGTGGTCTCAAATAGTTATTTGGTACAACTGTTTATGAGATGCATGACTGATGTTTATATTGATTTTGAGTGGAGTGTGTAGTGTTGTCATATTTTTGACTGAGTGGTGTTGTCCTATGTTTGAGTATATAGTGTTGTCATATTTTTGACTGGGTGGTGTTGTCCTATGTTTGAGTATATAGTGTTGTCATATTTTTGACTGGGTGGTGTTGTCCTATGTTTGAGTATATAGTGTTGTCATATTTTTGACTGAGTGGTGTTGTCCTATGTTTGAGTATATAGTGTTGTCATATTTTTGACTGAGTGGTGTTGTCCTATGTTTGAGTATATAGTGTTGTCATATTTTTGACTGAGTGGTGTTGTCCTATGTTTGAGTATATAGTGTTGTCATATTTTGGAATAATTAGTGTGGTCCTATTTTTGAGTATGTTGTGTTGTCATATTTTTGAATGAGTAGTGTTGTCCTATGTTTGAATATATATTATAGTGTTGTCATATTTTTTAGTTATGTAGAGTTGTCCTATTTTTGAGTGTGTAGTGTTATTCTATTTTGGAGTAAGTAGTAGAGTAAGTAGTGTGGTCCTATTTTTGAGGATGTTCGCATCGAGCATTTGCTAGAAGTGTGTGTCTATTTTTTGAGATTATTACAAGTGCCTGAGTTTGGTGTGTGTCTATTGTCAAAGTGTTGGAATCCCTGAGAGTCTGTTGTGCAGGTATGTCCTTTGTTATGAGTTGGTGTGCCTGAATGTGGACTGGACTATGAGAGAAGGGATACAATAACCTAAAGGCTGTTGGCGTGCAGGTGGTCAGTGGTGCAGGGGGAGAGCGAGCGAGACGTATGCTGCACGGATCAGTGTTACGACCGTTGTTTTTTTTCAGTAGTGTCGCCAGTGCTACAGTTAGTATATGTTGTTTTTTTTTGGCTAAGCGTGTTGGCTGAACTCACTTTATGAATGTGCTAGTTTAGAGTTTAGAATTAAAATAAACGTTAGTTTATATTCATTAAGAAGGACACGTTAGTGGTGTAACAGTTTCAAGAGTCATACCTTAGACAACGACAGCCCCAAGACACCAACGCCATTCCTGACACGCATGGGGGCTTGCACGGGATCTGATGTTAGAGGCGGTTGTACTTACAATTTTCTACGCTACGGCTGTTCTCAACCCTCTCATGTGGACTACCGATAAATTCGCAGGTGTTTAGGCTCATATACAACTTATAACACTAATCATTATGGGGCTGCCGGATAGAGCTCGGAGGACCACCGTGTGATAGATATGAGATTTGGATTTAAGATTTAATTATTTTATTGAATTTAGCGTTTCATCTTAATATATCAGCCATTTCAGGTAGAGTTACTGGTAATATTTTCAACTCTCCACTGAGTTAGTTTGACGCCGACAGTGTTTTGTGACAGTAGGAAGGCTTTAAAAAATCAAATGTTTGGGACATAAGTTTACTTGACCACAATTTCTCTGATTCTTATGCAAAGTTTACTTGTGCACAATTTCTCTGATTCTTATGTAAAGTTTACTTATGCACAATTTCTCTGATTCTTATGTAAAGTTTACTTGTGCACAATTTCTCTGATTGTTATGTAAAGTTTACTTGTGCACAATTTCTCTGATTCTTATGTAAAGTTTACTTGTGCACAATTTCTCTGATTCTTATGTAAAGTTTACTTGTGCACAATTTCTCTGATTCATATGTATTTTTCTATACCGTGTATTTTCCATGAAAGCTGTGTTTTATTTTCAGTATAAATAAACTTGCTCGCCTTTTTTACAAATCTCTAACTCACTGAATGGTATTGCTCTAAAGCCTTTTTAATCAGGTGAACTGGTGCACGTTTTAATGTACTACGCCTGGCGATCAACGGATAATGTTTAGAGTAGATTTCTAAGGAAGGAAATATTGCTGCGGACCCAGTAACACACCCATAAAAATATTAACTGGAATGCCCTGACAGCTTGCCCTACAGCTTTCCTGATAGCATGTATATATACCAGTAATCAAGTCAGCGGTTGTCATTTTTGTTGTTGAAATACGTGTAATGATATCAAATTCAAAATTTTTAAAATATTAAAGAATGAAAGAGGGAAACAATAAAATCACAATTTCACAGTTAAATCTCTGTAAATATTAGTATTAAAAGCTTGCCTTATTAGTTTTTTTACAGTTCAGTTGTGTAATGTGTAAATCGTGGCTCTGTGCGTAATGTTGTGTAATGTGTAAATCGTGGCTCTGTGCGTAATGTTGTGTAATGTGTAAATCGTGGCTCTGTGCGTAATGTTGTGTAATGTGTAAATCGTGGCTCTGTGCGTAATGTTGTGTAAATTGTGGCTCAGTGCGTAATGTTGTGTAATGTTGTATAATGTGTAATGGTGTGTTCTATTTATGGCTATGTTTCCTTTACTGTTATCATTAAATTTCATCTATGATTTCCCTGTTTTTGTTTAGTGTTCAAAGTCTATTTGTTCTAGCTCTAAGTTTGTATACATCAATAGAATTGGGAAAGTGATACACTTTATTTTAAGAGAAGTACATCAATCCATTACAAATATTAACATTTTTTTTTTATTTCTTTCAGAGATTCAACCTGGAACTAACTTAAGACAGCAATTACTTTTTTTGACATCATGTGACGTGTTCAAGATTCTTCCAGCTTACTTGATGTGGGATACACGGCACTAGTGGCTACTCCGCCACAGTTAGTGGTGTGCGATAAACCAATAAGCGAGCTAATTCAGCTATTTGGAAAACTCGGAGGCTCCTTGTCAAGTCAGAGCTACACCATGACTGCAACTTGAGTCCTCGTGCTTGGCGTGTGCACTGGGGAGAGATGAGATTCTCTATAAATCTCTCTAAACACCACGTGTTTTAACATTATACTCAACATTTAAATAATTTTAAATCTATAAAGTCTACAATAAAATCAATCAATCGCCATGTTTGAACTGCTGTCAATGATCCGTCCTTTTGGCAAATGGCACGTGCTAATGGCCGTGTTTCTTTTGGACCTTGCCCTAATCCTCATGAAGATCACAGATCCTGGCGTCCACCGTCTCAACGAGCAACGGCTCGAGGAAGTCTTGGCAGAGAAGACCGTGTTGGCCCAGGAGGTGGAGGAGAGCCGGTTTCAGCTTGAGACGCTCATCAAGGCCGAAAGTTTGAAGGCCGACACACTGCGCCAGTTGGCCATTGGGGTGGATGACCTGGAGATGCAGATAGCCAAGCTTAAGGACTGGGCTGCTAGAACTTGAACTCTCATCTGGTTACTTTATATAAGGGACACGGGGTTTGTCTTGGATACAAGGATACACTTACTTTGGATTTCATAAGAATATCCCAGAGACTATCACTATATATGGATAGTACTGGGATTTGATCACCTTTGATTTTTGGCTAATTTCGGATATTATTATATCCAACAGCATTGTGATAAGCATGGTTTTAAATATTTTGTGGGGTGTCGTTTCATTCAATGACGCCATGCTAGTTGTTGTAGTACATATCATTGGACTTTTGAGTATTCGAATCTGTGGAGATTGAGAAAGTCTGAGTGTCGATACTATCCTGTTTGAAGAGTAATACAATGGAATAACAATGGTTTCAGCAATGTTTTAAGGCGGATCTACTAACAGTGTTTGTGTGGAAGTAGCTGCAAAACGGAGTCAGGATAAGAAAGGGACATGATCATTAGAGAATAAGTTTAGGCACATGCAAGATGGTATGGTGTTTGTATAATGTGATGGTTTTAGCAATGTGATGGTATTTGCATGTGATGGTGCTTATATAATATGATGGTGTTCGCATAATATGATGGGTTTGCATAATATGATATTGTTTCCATAATGTGATTGTGTTTGCATAGTGTGATGGTGTTTGCATAATGTGATGGTGTCTGCATAATGTTAGGGTGTCTGCATAGTGTGGTGGTGTTTGCATAATGTGATGGTCTCTGCATAGTGTGATGGTGTCTGCATAATATGATTGTGTTTGCAAATTGTGATTGTGTTTGCATATTGTGATGGTGTTTGCATAATGTGGTGGTGTTTGCATAGTGTGATGGTGTTTGCATGATTTGATTGTGTTTTTTGGTGGGTAAAAGTTCTAATGCTAACTACCCCAAGTTGATACGTTTCTCCATTTAAATGAACTATTTATAAAGGAGTTGGCCTGCCATAACGCTTAAGTAGGTTAGTAAGAAACACTTTCAATATAACATAGTTTAGACATAGTATTTTCATTTATACATTTAAAAACAAGCAGATTTTTTTATGTGGGAGGCGTTGTGGAAATGTCTTAACTGGTGCTAGGAATCATGTACGCTCTTTAAAATCTGCCCGCTCTACACCAGCGTCCCTGTTATGGCAGTGAAACAACTGGAGCTAGTCGAAGTTCCATGACATTTGACATGGTGAAGCCGTCAACAAATAGTCCAACAGGACTAGTTGTACTTAATCAATTGTGGTTTACATGACATGCTGCCGGTTATATAGCACGCGTACTCCGCGACACCAACTCTGTATTGAGTACATGACTCCAGAACATAATATGACGCTAGGCTGCATGACTCCACTGCATGCTGTGACGCCAGGGCTGCTACATGACATCTGAACATCCTGTCACTAATCAAGTAAAATGTTCCAAACATTTCATTTAATTGTTCATTCCCAACTCTCGGGTTAGGTCTGCTCCTCTGGTACAGGGTAATTGGTGACTGCTGCACATCGAGTCTCCCCCACGAGCGTTTTTGGCCCACATTTCTTGCTCATCGCATGTCGTGTATGCAAATGGTCCTCTTATAAAATCTTGCCATTTAAATGAAGGTTTGATATTCTTGAAATGGGAAAAAAGAACATGGAATCCGTGGAGGTATAGTATAATTCTATTTCTGAAACTTAAAACTGACCAAAGTTTGAATGTGTTGACATGAAAACTGCACGTTCATTGAACTTCAATGCAACTACAAACCTGGTACTTGCTTCGTGCTCAGTGCCGCTTCTGCCGATTGTTTGCCAGGTACTGACAGTACAGGGACCAAGGCATTAGGCGGCATCAAATGTTTCCTTTTTTAATGTTAAAAGTCCGCAATAACTGTGTCCGTCCGTTAAAGTCCATTGTAACTGTTGATAGATTGCGCAACCTTCGAATGACGACATTCAGACTAGGTGGATTCGAATTGAAAAGTCCATGTCATGATATTGCTAGGCCGTGTCCTCGGCTATCCATAGTGTGGTATCCCCTGGGCGCCACACGACATCACCCCTTCATTATCACCGCTCATGTTACACCAACATTCCGACATGCCCGAGCTTGTCCCCCCCCCCTCTTCCCGGACATCACGCACGCCGGTCGTTTCTTCCCCCCCCCCCCCCATACTCCATGTTTCATTAAATGCTGGTTCCTGTCGTCACGACCTGCGTGATTGGGGATGATTGGTCAACGCCGTTAATCGTTATATGCGCAAAAATGCTATACGCGCCTTGGTTTATAGTTAGTTTATATGATAGTTTTATGGCTTGCAACTCTTATGGTATCTGTAGGTGAGTCTGTTCACTGCATTAAAGATTGGTTCATTTTCAAAACTGAATGTGTCACTTGATAAAGTGCTCGTTGTTGGTTTACTTCTCAGATTAACATATAGAGAGGGATATACGGAAATAAAGAAATCAAATAAAAAGGGTATGAATGTAAAAGTTATGAACGAATTCGAGCATATGTAGCATAGCCAGTCATTTTATAGGAAATTTGGAGCATACATTTTTCCTGGCATCCTTCCGTCGCAAGGTGACGATGGTGTCGGACGAAATCCACATGGCCTGTGATTATTCTTTTTAGGATTATAAGCTGTTTCCCTACAAAGCAAATTACCTCTCCCCACGCCGCTGGAAAGCCCAGGGGAACATCATTTGGATGATACAGCTAGGCACCAGTGGCGTCGCAGGAGTTGTCGGAATGTTTCATTGTGCCAATGTTTCCGCCTACGGTACTCCATCTCTGGGCTTGAATTCGGAGTTTCTTTACATTACACCGCAAAATTAATAGCATTCCCCGCCTCTGCCGTGGCTTGCCTAAGGTTACTGTCATTCAGGGCCTTGGAAAAAAAACTCGGCCGAAAATGCAGCCCATCCCTTTATAGTTTTACAAAATGTGCCGCCCGATTCATACGCCACTGACCTTCCTTGCCATAATTAACCTTTTTATATAAATAAATTCTTTGGATGCTGTGGGAGGAAAACTTCTTTGAAGCTGGTAGTTATTGATTGTCAAGATTAACGTCCCCTGGAAATATTCCACCTTCCTCAATGGACGAGTTATTGCTGACAGTTTGACAGAAAACCTAATCTTGTTTGTGATCCTATTTGGGGTGGAGGGTCGATCCGCTTGTTTAATTCTTGGTTTTGATCAACTATTTCACAACACTTAGCGCATTACGTTTCTTTATAGGAAAATACAAGTTTAGATTGTGTGTAGATTTTAAGGAAATATAATATTGTCCCTTAGTAAGTGCCGCTCATGTGTCGGTGTGGAAGCTTTTGTATATGGAGTTGTGGTGTGTCTGTGTGCAGTTGGTGCATATGAAGGTGTGGTGTGTCCTAGTGCAGTTGGTGCATTTGAAGTTGTGGTGTGTCTTTGTGCAGTTGGTGCATATGAAGGTGTGGTGTGTCCTAGTGCAGTTGGTGCATATGAAGGTGTGGTGTCTAATTCACCAAATTGATGTGAGCGAAACAATACATAGTTTGTTGTCCAATATTGCGATCTTTACGATCATCTGTCTTCTACTGCCCCATTGCTCCCCTGGTGGTAAGTCCCTCGTGTTCTTACATATATAATCTCACCGCTGCTACTCTTGTCCCCTCCTTGGTTCGAATTCCTCATATTAATAAGTTATTGTTAACGTCATAAGTGGACTGTTTGAAAATGTGAGAGGGAAAAGTTCAAGAGAGGCACAAGTTCAAGAGATGCACAAGTTCAAGAGATGCACAAGTTCAAGAGATGCACAAGTTCAAGAGATGCACAAGTTCAAGAGATGCACAATAATTTATCTCTGCAACCTTTATTCATCCATCTGCTTACACTATGATATATATTGTACTTCAATTACTTGGGCTGAGGTAATGAGTGCTCTAACTCTAACGTTAAGCTATGCACGGCAATGAAAACACCGCCCCCACCTCCACCCTATTTGTTCGGTCGGCAGCACCCTAGGCAGTGTCTAGTTCACAATATGATATCAATATGAGTTCTATAATGCTCCAAGATATTTTCCAAAATGTTGACATTCCTCCTCTGGTGCCTTAATCTCGTGATGTTTTAATGAAATCGTGTTCAACATATTCCTTTAACCGTACTGTGACTTGGCAAATAGTTTATTTCTTAAGAAATGTATTTATATGTATAAAAGTTTATCACATTTCTTTTGGTTCACACACACACACACACACGCACATGTTCATCGATATAGTGATTTTATTCTAATTTAGACAAAGGTACGAATACAACACTGGTGGTGACGACAGAGGTAGTTGCGACACTGGTAGTTATGCACATGAAGTGATGACACACAGCTGCTAGATGGGTAGTGACGTCACACGTCGTTACTAGACGTGTAGTGACGATTCAGGTAGTGACGACACATGTATACGTTACTAGACGGGTACTGGCGACACTGGTAGCTACTAGACCGGTTACTGACGCTACAGGTAGTTACTAGACGACGGATACTGACGACACAGGTAGTTACTAGACGACGGATACTGGCGACACTGGTAGCTACTAGACGGGTACTGACGACACAGGTAGCTACTAGACGACGGATACTGACGACACAGGTAGCTACTAGACGACGGATACTGACGACACAGGTAGCTACTAGACCGGTTACTGACGCTACAGGTAGTTACTAGACGACGGGTACTGGCGACACTGGTAGCTACTAGACCGGTTACTGACGCTACAGGTAGTTACTAGACGACGGATGCTGACGACACAGGTAGCTACTAGACGTGTACTGTCGAAACATATCGTTACTAAACGGGTAGTGGCGACACAGATAGTGAGACACAGGTGGTGAGACACCACTAAGATTAATTTCGACTTCTGTGGATGTATTCTTACGGCTCTAGTCAGGTTCATCTAATTTGCTTGGAACCAATGGCGTATTCATGTCTTCATGTATGTGGCACACATTGTAATACGAGACAATGTATTGTGCATTGCAAAAATTAAATTAAACGTTTTTTTAGAATAAAAAAAAGAGTTGGAGTAATTTCTCATCTGAACTAATCTTTAAAAGTATTTGTATTTAAGTTTAAGACACTTTTGATGATGTAATTGTTTGTGTCTAGTGATAGAATCAATGTGTTCATTAAAAACTTAGCTTTGTCAATCTAAAAAGAAAATAAAACAAAACAGCTTATTTTGATGGCTCGTATTATGTTATATCTTATCATTTGTTTTTGAAAACTCTCTCTAAATGAATAAAATAACACTAACCTTTGCACGGACTTGTTATGTTTTAAAACAAAGTGTTTGGCAAATATTGTTTTAAAAAATTGACTGGGATCATCAACACAATGAGGATGACTGGGATCATCAACACATTGACTGGGTTCACCAACACATGACTGGGTTCATCAACACATGACTGGGTTCATCATCACAATGACTGGGATCATCAACACATTGACTGGGTTCACCAACACATGACTGGGTTCATCAACACATGACTGGGTTCATCATCACAATGACTGGGTTCATCAACACATTGATTGGGTTCATCAACAGTTCATCAACACGTTGACTGGGTTCACCAACAGTTCATCGACACAATGACTGGTTTCATCAGCGCTCTTTTTGGTGTGATGAACAATACATACTTGACGGGAGAGACCCGACTCCCCCATTCTCTATTCCCACACACACTTTTCTTCTTCTTCCACCCTTTCAATTAAAAATAAATCGAATTTTTATTGGACAAAACAAACCCTCTGTAGCCATATACTTTATATACATACATATCCCTGTGAAAGCCATATATCTCCTAGAAGTCTTAGCCCCCGAAACTGAATTAAATGGTAAATTTCCCCAAAATAATTGAGTTAATTTAATCTACAATGAAGTTTGAAATATTAACTTCACGAGTACTTGAACAGCAACGATAAACGTCAAGACTTTAGTATGAAGGCATACGATAACTATGTTTAACAATGCAATAACCCTCGCTCTTCATATACAAATGGCTTTTGTCAGTGAGGCCGTTCACGGCTCAAGTCCTTTAGCCCACCCTTTACTACCCATTCAACTCAGGAAATCTCCAATAAAGACACAAATAACTGAAGATCGTTTGACGCGTGCCGTAATAAACAAACACAAAATCACAAAATACGTGGCGTATTCTGAAGATTACAAAAAAAAAAAGCAAATCATATGTTGTCATAAAATAGCAACTATTTTATACTGTTGAAGATTTCATAGGAGCCAGAATGATCAATCAATTCATTGATCGTGGGCTTTTAAAATATAGAAGATATCAATTTGGGATAATGTCCGGGTTGAACCTGGCAACTCCTTCTGGTTTGTCTAGACCAGTGGTTCTCAAACTTTTTTTCTGGCCACCGCACCTTTGGCCCATAAACTCGCCCCCCCCCCACCCCCGGGGGTCGAAACTGAATTATAAGCATTTGACAGAATACATTTTTTCACGACCACACTGGAAGGTAATGTCATGATGACATGTAAAATTGTAACATATGTTTGAACAATTAATACAAATGATTCATTATTATTGTATGAATTCAATTATTGACTGAATAATTTGATCAAGCGAGACCTTAGCAGGATCAGCGTGGAGCAATATTCGGAGTTATCAAACGTCTTAATGTGATGGAGGCTTCGGCTTGGCACTGGTAAATCCAGGTATGAGATGATTATCCCATGCATGAGATGATTATCCCATGCCTGATTTTCAGTATCTTGGCAGAAACATCATTCACTATTTTTAAATTTGTGAATCTCTTAGCTTTGAAGAAAGCGGGAAAACTTCACTAAAATCACCATTCACCAAATGCAGTGATCAGTGACAAGATGTAACAAAGAGCATTCCACGGTGGACAATAGGATAATAAGTGCTATACTGAAGGTAACACCTCTGGCACCAATCTTTAACCTTGGGCTTTCTTAATCTGTTTAGCAGAATAACGAAAGGCCCTAATTGAGCAGCTGCTTCAACCATAAAAATTGGCTCTGAACACAAACTGCGTGACCTACAGTAAAAGAAAGTTTTCGAATCGCTCTGCCAGATAATCATTTTACGACATCAACGTTATCGCCTAGCTCTGATGGGCCACGTCTAGCTCTGATGGGCCACGTCTAGCTCTGATGGGCCACGTCTAGCTCTGATGGGCCACGTCTAGCTCTGATAGGCGACGTCTAGCTCTGATGGGCCAGTCAATTAGTAGAACGTGTGTAGGCTCTTAATTAACATTGAATAGAGTTGTAGTTCGTATTCCAAAGTAAGGCGCACACAGTATGATTTGTATATGGCTGGTCTCTTCCCCACTGCAACTGTTAATTTATGATAATCAGTGTCGTGTGTGATGTCTTTGCAGTCAGCATCATGACAAGCAATGTCGTGTGTGATGTCTTTGGAGTCTGCTCCATGATAAGCAATGTCGAGTGTGATGTCTTTGGAGTCAGCACCCTGATAAGCAATGTCGTTTGTGATGTCTTTGGAGTCAGCTCCATGATAATCAATGTCGTGTGTGATGTCTTTGGAGTCAGCATCATGACAAGCAATGTCGTGTGTGATGTCTTTGGAGTCTGCTCCATGATAAGCAATGTCGAGTGTGATGTCTTTGGAGTCAGCTCCATGATAAGCAATGTCGAGTGTGATCTCTTTGGAGTCAGCACCACTTGAAGCATGTGTTCCCACGAACCTCAGTAAAAAGCAGCAATTTATGCAGCATCACACACAACACAGCGTCAGGAATAGTCAATCACTTTGTGCGTCAGACACATTCAACCATTTTGTGTGTGCTTAAATTTAAAATTCCTCCAGCAATGAAAAGCACTGAAACTTTAAACTACCAGATGTGGGCGATACATGACCCAAAGAAGAATAAAGACATTTGCCACTGATTCCCCCCCCCCCCACACACACACTCGTATAGACAGCAGCTGAAGTATAAAGCCAGTCAGTGGTTGGTGCTCCATCAATTGCTATAGTTTGCTGTTTACTGGAATTTTTCTTCAGTGTCTAAACTGCCCTAAAATACGCCATATAAATTGTTCGTTGTCTTGATAAAAATGTTCCGCTGTTGCTAAATAAATCAATAATTTAAAGAAAGCCAGAGACAGGCAAAGATTCAACCAAAATTTTCCCAAGCCTTACAGCGCCGCCCTTGGACAACCCCACCGTCCATTTTGGGAATACCTGGTCTAGACAGTGTTTACGTATCTCACAATCCTTGGCTAATATTATTAGCATATGACTGACATATGAATAGCATATTACTGACATAGACAATGTATTAGCATATGACAGGCATAGGCAATGTATTAGCATATGACTGACATAGGCAATGTACAATGTATTAGCATATGACTGGCATAGGCAATGTATTATCATATGACTGACATAATGTATTAGCATTTAAATTAGGCCCACGACCAGGTTCTTCCTACCACAGGGACCTAATCTCGTAAATCAAAACGTCTCCAAAAAGCATGCATTATTTCCCTTGAATGTTGTTAATTTGTTATTTTTTTTTACACTGCGCTCGTGCTGTCACAAACTATTCGTGTAAAGACAATACTCAGACGCCAAAGAATCAATAATTATCAAATACGGGAAAGTACCGGTATTGATATCAACAATAGAAATGAACCGACAGCAGACGTACACTCCTCGGAAATGAAATATTTTAGATCGTTTATCATTTAAGAACAAAGGAGCGTAACAATTTTTAAAGAAATATATTAAAATATTTTGCCTTTTAGCGCAAACTTTAAAAAAACAACTCCTGAAGTGTATTGCGTCACGAATACTGAGTTTTGAAACGTTTAAAATATGAGAAAATTCTATGCTACACAAAATATTAGTGTTACGTCCCCTATAATGTTCAATGAATTTGAACAAGCTCGTGGTCTAGGGAAGTTGAAAAGGGGCTAACACAGGTAGATTTTAGACACACTATTGGCTAAAATAAAGACAATCAGTGCTCTATATAAATGTACTTTATTACTAAGAAATGAAATTAATACCGGTATAACACTATAATATCTAAAACCTCACGGTAAAATGTGAACCATTCTATCACAAGTGGAATTACTATTTCTGCTAACTATTGAATGGCCCTATTAAGTACTCAGCAAATGCAACGGACAGCTAGTCACGCATCGATGTGCTCATCTTGTCTCTCTCCCTGTAGAGGGATACATAAAGAAAACGGCCCTACCTTGTAACACTAGTGATGCAAGAATTTACGATCATAGTGTTATATTCAGGAGTGTAAGAAAGGGTTGCTGACGGGGCGCTCCGCTCCATCGCCCCCCCCCCTTTTTTTCCATCTATAGGGCGGTATTTTCGGCCAAATGCAAAGGTGTTTTTTTCGTGGAAGTGGGGCGGTAAATAGCTTGGCCCCCAAAGGAGCACCAACCCTAGTAACGCCAAAGCGGTTATTAAACGTTACTTCCCTAGCCATGCCAGCTCTCACAGTATTCGACGGACAAGCAAACATGGGCTAGAATTCTCTTCTGGCTGCTTTCTACGGTCTTAATTATCTCATCTCAATAGCTGTTTAATAAATAAGACAGCTTTGCCTTAGATTTGTTCAGCTCGTGCCGTTATAAAGACAGCTTGGAGGTTCTCATTTCATACACGTGTGAGTCTCTTGCCAACGGCTCTCGGCTTGCAATATACACGGAATCCATTCATTACTTTACAGATAGAGCTCATTTGTGGTGGGGTCAAGGAGTCAAATCTCAAGCTGACCCTTGCCTTTGGCATTGGCCTGCATCATGCTGGACTGACAGAGCGAGACAGAAAGGTGGTTGAGGAGCTGTTTGTCAATCAGAGAATACAGGTGAGAGTGATTATGGACAAGTGAGAGGGATTATGGTACAGGTGAGGGGGATTATGGTACAGATGAGAGGGATTATGGTACAGGTGAGAGGGATTATGGTACAGGTGAGAAGGAATTATGGTACAGGTGAGAGAGATTATGGTACAGGTGAGAGGAATTATGGTACAGGTGAGAGTGATTATGGTACAGGTGAGAGTGATTATGGTACAGGTGAGAGGAATTATGGTACCGATGAGAGTGATTATGGTACAGGTGAGAGTGATTATGGTACAGGTGAGAGTGATTATGGTACAGGTGAGAGGGATTATGGTAAATGTGAGAGTGATTATGGTACAGGTGAGAGGGATTATGGTACATGTGAGAGTGATTATGGTACAGGTGAGAGGGATTATGGTACCGATGAGAGTGATTATGGTACAGGTGAGAGTGATTATGGTACAGGTGAGAGTGATTATGGTACAGGTGAGAGGGATTATGGTAAATGTGAGAGTGATTATGGTACAGGTGAGAGGGATTATGGTACATGTGAGAGTGATTATGGTACAGGTGAGAGGGATTATGGTACAGGATAGAGTGATTATAGTACAGGTGAGAGTGATTATGGTACAGGTGAGAGTGATTATGGTACAGGTGAGAGTGATTATGGTACAGGTGAGAGTGATTATGGTACGGGTTCTTGGGATTATGAGAAATCATACAGGTGAGAGAGATTATAGGACTAGATATTTTATTAATATTATGGTTCGCCCTTCGCGTGCAAAGATGACCACTTAACAACAGCCTTGACTTGAGTAACAGCAGCCTTGACTTGAGTAACAGCAGCCTTGACTTGAGTAACAACAGCCTTGACTTGAGTAATAACAGCCTTGACCTGAGTAACAACAGCCTGGACTTGAATAAAACAGCCTTGATCGTGAGTAACATCAGCCTTCACCTGAGTAACAGCAGCCTTGACCTGAGTAACAGCAGCCTTGACTTGAGTAACAGCAGACTTGACTTGAGTAACAGCCACCTTGACTTGAGTAACAACAGCCTTGACCTGAGTAACAACAGCCTTGACCTGAGTAACAACAGCCTTGACCTGAGTAACAACAGCCTGGACTTGAGTAACAACAGCCTTGACCTGAGTAACAGCAGCCTTAACTTGAGTAACAGCAGCCTTGACTTGAGTAACAGCAGACTTGACTTGAGTAACAGCCACCTTGACTTGAGTAACAACAGCCTTGACCTGAGTAACAACAGCCTGGACTTGAATAAAACAGCCTTGACCTGAGTAACACCAGCCTTGACCTGAGCAACAGCAGCCTTGACTAGAGTAACAGCAGCCTTGACTTGAGTAACAACAGCCTTGACCTGAGTAACAACAGCCTTGACCTCAGTAACAACAGCCTTGACCTGAGTAACATCAGCCTTGACCTGAGTAACAGCAGCCTTGACTAGAGTAACAGCAGCCTTGACTTGAGTAACAACAGCCTTGACCTGAGTAACAACAGCCTTGACCTCAGTAACAACAGCCTTGACCTGAGTAACAACAGCCTTGACTTAAATAACAACAGCCTTGCCTTGAGTAACAGAAGCCTTGAATTGAGTAACAGAAGCCTTGAATTGAGTAACAGCTATGACTTGAGTAATAGCATTGACTTGAGTAACAGCCTTGACTTGAGTAACAGCCTTGACTTGAGATGTATTTTGTTTAAAGTGAGGGGGGTGCGATCAATTCGTTAGCCTCACTCTCTCGCCCTTGCCTATTTAATCCAGTGGTAAGTCACTGTGCTCTATATGCGTTCCACGTCGCACGAGTTTTCAGAATTTTCATGATGTCAATGGCATACCGCCTACGGGACTCCATCTCCGGTTTTGATTTCTGGGTTTGTCTTCCCTTAGCTGTGTTATAATCCAAGGTTAACGAGTCCAATCGACGAGGATTAAATTTAGTGGGGTCATGGAAGATGATACAACTGAGTGGGATTTAGTGAGTTGATACAATTGAGTGGGATTAAGGGAGGTGATACAATTGAGTGGGATTAAGGGAGGTGATAAAATTGAGTGGGATTTAGTGAGTTGATACAATTGAGTGGGATTAAGGGAGGTGATACAATTGAGTGAGATAAATGGAGTTGATACAGTTGTGTAGGATTAAGGGAGATGATACAATTGAGTGGGATTGAGGGAGATGATACAATTGAGTGGGATTAAGGGAGATGATACAATTGAGTGGGATTGAGGGAGATGATACAATTGAGTTTGATTAAGGGAGATGATACTAATGAGTGGGAGAAATGGAGATATACAATTGAGTGGGATTAAAGGAGATGATACAATTGAGTGGGATTAAGGGAGATAATACAATTGAGTGGGAGTAATGGAGAGGATACAATTGAGTGGGAGTAATGGAGATGATACAATTGGGTGGGATTAAGGGAGATGAAACAGACTAAATAAAAGACTAAATATTGCAATGTGAATAGAAAAAAAAAACAGTTGTAATTTATCGTGGTTTATTAAATCTGAGCCGATTATTACTGACCATTGAAACTATTTTTGTGTCCAGGTTCTGATAGCCACCAGCACATTGGCCTGGGGTGTCAACTTCCCAGCTCACCTGGTCATTGTCAAAGGTACTGAGTACTTTGATGGTAAGACCAAACGTTACGTGGACTTTCCTATCACAGGTATATTTTCCAGGCAGAGATTTTTAAAATAAAATATCCCTTTTTATCACCTGGTATTTTCCAAAATTCATTATACGTTTTATACAAATTTAGTTTTTAAAGAACGAAATAATAATAATTTTTAAAAAAAACAACACAAGTAAACATTTTGACACAAAACAGAAAGGTTCATGAGAAGACAACCGGGGCAGATTAGATTACGTACTTTTTCTTAGAACAATTTTACAGTTGTTCCCCTTTTTTTCACTTTTAGCTCTTATTGTTTCAGATGTCCTTCAAATGATGGGCAGAGCTGGGCGGCCACAGTTTGATGACCAAGGTGTTGCTGTGATTTTTGTTCATGATGTGAAGAAGCATTTCTACAAGAAGTTCCTATACGAGCCTTTTCCAGTGGAATCAAAGCAAGTCCACTCTTTCACTTAATCAATGATTATAAGATCATGTTTCATATTGACTGAAGGAAACTGATATTATAAGATCATATTCACTTGATTAAGCAAACTGTTATTATAAGATTATATTGACTAAAACAACCTGTTATTATAAGATCATATTGACTGAAGCAAGCTGTTACAACTAGTTGGGAAAAAGATGTAACAAAATGTTCAAGATTTGGGATTGAATCCAGAATAGAAGAAATAGCTTGCAAATTAAAACTAACCATTACACACAGTATTTAAGAGACATTTTGCAAGGGCAAACGTCTCTTCTTAGTTAGTGAGGCTCTATTCACCAGATAAAATCATCCATTTTTATCACCCAATCATTGAGTGTTGATATTCAATCCTAAATCTGTTACACTGCCCAATCTCTGAGATTTGATCTTCAAGACTAGTGTTAATTTAGAGACTTGTATTGCGCTGCAATCACCATCCTGGTGCTATTTGGATAAAGGTCATGCCAATGCGAATGAAATAAGTCTTAAATCTTGGGCCTCAAAAAAAAAAAAATTCTTTAACTGCCAGTACCCCAAATATCTGAGTTCATTACTGTTACTGAGCTGTCCAAACTGGGCCGCTTGACACGTTAGTGTGTCATCTGCAACATGTAGGTGTATCTCCTGAAATAACTGGAAATCTTCTGAGTCTATTTGAACTAAACAATACCAACTAGCTTGCAGATTTAAAGTTTTAAAAAAATACTTCAAATACTTCCATATCACTTTTACCTTAAAAATGTAGCATATTATTACTATTCATAAAAGTTTAAAACAATATATTAATGAAAGTTTTCCATGAGATGTAATAGTGTTGCAATACATTTCAAGGTTACAATTTATGTTTGTGATGTTAAGAGGTTAGTTTCTTTGATTTCAGGTACATGTTACTAACATAAAAAAGTAGATCACTAACATGAAAAGAAGATCACCAACGTGAAAAGTAGATCACTAACATGAAAAGTGGATCACTAACAGGAAAATTAGGTCACTATCATGAAAAGTGGAGCACTAACATGAAAAGTAGATCTCTAACATAAAAAGTAGATCACTAACATGAAAAGTAGGTCACTATCATGAAAAGTGGAGCACTAACATGAAAAGTAGATCACTAACATAAAAAGTGGATCACTAACAGGAAAAGTGGGTCACTAACATGAAAAGTAGATCACTAACATAAAAGTGGATCACAAACATGAAAAGTGGGTCACTAATATGAAAAGTAGATCACTAACATAAAAGTGGATCACAAACATGAAAAGTGGGACACTAACATGAAAAGTGGGTCACTAACAAGAAAAGTTGATCACAAACATGAAAAATGTGTCAATAACATGAAAAGTGGAGCACTTACATGAAAAACTCTAAGAGGATATTATAAAAGCAGAACTTTTACTGCAATAAATACTATTCTTTTATACAGTATTGTTGAGTCAGCTGAAATAACTTTGTCTTAACTCTTCAGCCTGCTGGAAGTTCTGTCAGACCATTTAAATGCTGAAGTTGTTGCCGGCACCATCGGGTCCAAGCAGGATGCCATGGACTACATCACGTGGACCTACTTCTTCAGACGTCTTGTCATGAACCCGAGGTAAGGGAAACAACTCATAAAAAACAAGGGTAGTTAAACTTACCTGCCCTTGTAATCTCTTCTCTCTCTCTCTTCCCCCCCCCCCCCCTTTCTCATCTTTCCCCTATTCATCAAACCAAAACTGGTTACGTCACGAGAGAAAGGGGGGAAGTCATTATGATAAATAGTCGGGCTGACACCCCCTGCTATACCTGTACCTGTATTCCATGCATCCTTTGCTACAGAAACGTTTGTGTCTCCTTTCCGTTAACCTACTTCTGTCTTTCTTTTAAAGAATGTCTTGCTCTCAAACAATTTCTTTCAGGAAATCACATGCATTGGAAAAAGAAATACTTTAAAAAAAAAAAAAATTCAAATTACAGACTCTCTATCAAAGACGAGTTAAAATGCACTACAAAGTAGAAAATAGTTTTGTGATTAGTTAAAGTGGAGCACATTATTTCAGTCACAGGTGAAAGTAAAATCAATTATTTAAAGGGTCAATTTTTTTCTCCCCTCTGCTCTTTTTACACCATTCCTTTCTTCTTTTTAAAAATAAAGTATTAATCTTTTCTCTGCTTTGCCCCTTTTTAAATGTTATTTTTTAAATTGGAAAGGACACTTGCCAAAAGTGTCTTTTTTTAAAAATAAATTTCATTTTTACACCGGGAGTGTTAGAAAAGTTTCTGGTTATCAGTTTTACAACAAACTTCAAAAAATAACTTTGCTGAAAGCCTATAATTAACAGGTATTTGGACGCCATTTACAGTTTGAGGCGTCTTGTTGACTAGATTGTATGAAACAACAAGCAGCTCAAATATAAACCAACAAATGTTCTTAAACTGTGCCCTCTCTACAATGTAACTTTAACTGTGCCCTCTCTACAATGTAACTTAAACTGTGCCCTCTCTACAATGTAACTTAAACTGTGCCCTCTCTACAATGTAACTTTAACTGTGCCCTCTCTACAATGTAACTTTAACTGTGCCCTCTCTACAATGTAACTTTAACTGTGCCCTCTCTACAATGTAACTTTAACTGTGCCCTCTCTACAATGTAACTTTAACTGTGCCCTCTCTACAATGTAACTTTAACTGTGCCCTCTCTACAATGTAACTTTAACTGTGCCCTCTCTACAATATAACTTTAACTGTGCCCTCTCTACAATATAACTTTAACTGTGCCCTCTCTACAATATAACTTTAACTGTGCCCTCTCTACAATATAACTTTAACTGTGCCCTCTCTACAATGTAACTTTAACTGTGCCCTCTCTACAATGTAACTTTAACTGTGCCCTCTCTACAATGTAACTTTAACTGTGTCCTCTCTACAATATAACTTTAACTGTGCCCTCTCTACAATGTAACTTTAACTGTGCCCTCTCTACAATGTAACTTTAACTGTGCCCTCTCTACAATATAACTTTAACTGTGCCCTCTCTACAATATAACTTTAACTGTGCCCTCTCTACAATGTAACTTTAACTGTGCCCTCTCTACAATATAACTTTAACTGTGCCCTCTCTACAATATAACTTTAACTGTGCCCTCTCTACAATGTAACTTTAACTGTGTCCTCTCTACAATATAACTTTAACTGTGCCCTCTCTACAATGTAACTTTAACTGTGTCCTCTCTACAATGTAACTTTAACTGTGCCCTCTCTACAATGTAAATTTAACTGTGCCCTCTCTACAATGTAACTTTAACTGTGCCCTCTCTACAATGTAACTTTAACTGTGTCCTCCTTCCATACAACTTAAACTGTGGTCTCCTGCCATACAATTTTAACTGTGTCCTCCTGCCATACAATTTTAACTTTGTCCTCCTACCATACAATTTTAACTGTGTCCTCCTGCCATACAACTTAAACTGTGTCCTCCGGCCATACAACTTTAACTGTGTCCTCCTCCCCACCAACTTTATTGTGCCCTCCTGCCATACAACTTAAACTGTGCCCTCCTGCCATACAACTTAAACTGTGTTCTCCTGCCATACAACTTTAACTGTGTCCTCCTGCCCACCAACTTTATCTGTGTCCTCCTGTCGACCAACTTTAACTGTGTCCTTTATAAAGTTTTTCCTCTCTGATCTCTGACCTTTGCTGTGCACCTTCTGCATCATTGGGATTTCCCAAGCAGAAATATTGGGCTGCAAATGAGTAACAACACTCCATAATCACAATGTTACAAACACATATCAAAGAACAAACTACTGTGGTTACAAACACATAGCAAAGAACAAACTACTGTGGTTACAAACACATATCAAAGAACGAACTACTGTGGTTACAAACACATAGCAAAGAACAAACTACTGTGGTTACAAACACATATCAAAGAACGAACTACTGTGGTTACAAACACATAGCAAAGAACAAACTATTGTGGTGATTCAAAATTATTTATTTGTATTTCTCTCCATGTCTACATAATAAATTAATTAAACATCATAATAAATAAATGAAACATCATTTCATAAATACAGAACAAACCCATTGTCCGTTAACAACACGCACACAATCATAACAAGCACACAATCACATCAAGCACACAATCACATTCAAATAGTTTTTTTTTTCCTCTTGAAAATCAGACTTTCATATATAATATGATATACAGACATGAGTAATCAAGATTAAGATAATATAAAATAATGCTTTTTAATTGACTAGAGAAATATTATGTACAACTTATTACAATACGATGCAGAATTCCCATCCGTTGAAAAACTTTCTGAACGGTCCTGTAACTACTGGTTTTGTACATGAACAAATTCAGCACTGGTACTACTGCCAACTTTGACCAGCTGGGTGGCTAAAGCATGTTTTGACCAGCTGTGTGGCTAAAGCATGTTTTAACCAGCTGTGTGGCTAAAGCATGTTTTAACCAGCTGGGTGGCTAAAGCATGTTTTGACCAGCTGTGTGGCTAAAGCATGTTGTTAACCAGCTGTGTGGCTAAAGCATGTTTTGACCAGCTGTGTGGCTAAAGCATGTTTTTAGCCAGCTGTGTGGCTAAAGCATGTTTTGATCAGCTGTGGCTAAAGCATGTTTTGACCAGCTGTGGCTAAAGCATGTTTTTGAAGAAAAAAAGTGCAGCAAATATGCTGTGAGATTTAGAGGAACGCTTCTTATTTGATCCCTAATTCAATACATGCAAGTATTAATGATTAGACTTAGTACAATGGACAAGGACATGAAACTGATTTAAAGCATATTCACTGATATTTCAAAACACATTGGGCAGTTGAGATTACTATGTAAGGGTATCAAGATGATCTGCTCAAAGTGAAAACATCTCATTTTATCTTAGAAATATATAAGCCTCGAAGATGTTTTCACTTCTGGCAGCAGAGTCCTTGTCATGATAACAACTTATGAAAATGGTTTGAGTGGACGGAAAGCAATTATATAGTCATCTTCTCCTCTAACTACTCTCTGTAATACTACTCCAATAACTTTATAATAGTACCACTACAATAACTTCATAGTAACTCTATAACTTCCTGTCGGTACATTTAGTTACCTCCTCTTCGAAAACAAACCCACAAGGTATGATTACAGGAGAAAATCAAGATAGTCATGTGATCTGTAATGTGGCCAGTAGGCTTTCCCATTCTATGAGTTAGATGTAATGTGGCTAGTAGGCTATCCCAATCTATAAGTTAGATGTAATGTGGCTAGTAGGCTTTCCCATTCTATGAGTTAGATGTAATGTGGCTAGTAGGCTTTCCCATTCTATGAGTTAGATGTAATGTGGCTAGTAGGCTAGTAGGCTTTCCTATTCTAAGAGTTAGATGTAATGTAGCTACCCACTACCTGACATTGGATAAGCGGCTGAGTTGTATGATAGCTGTCTCACTGCCAATGGAATGACTAGTTATCACAGGTGAAAATATTTACAAGAAAATTGGCATCAAGTTGTTTCAAATAAAAAAAATTTTCTGGTTTTTATTGTTCATTTATGAAGAAATATTTTTGGTGTTAAACACTAATTAGTGTGATCAGTTTAAGGAGTCCTTATTTCTACAAATAAAATTGACAGTTTTATTGATCTGCTTCCCCCCCCCCCCTTTTTCCAAACTTCTGCCGCACCCCCTTTTAAAATTTTTTACTTTGATATATTTATGTTTAAAGGACTACGCACCCATGATCAATCAAACACAGGTTCAGATTTTGTCTGTTTGAAATAATTTGTGTTACATTTGGGTAAGATAAATAAATTATTTGTACAAAAACATGTCAATAAAGAGAAGCAGGCAAACAAATTCTGCACATGTTGATATGACTAGATTTGGTGAAATCAGTGATGAACTTCCAATAACTTAAGTACAGTATTTACAATATTATACACAATAAAAAACAAATTAAAAAACATTATCTAGCTGAGAGAAAATTGTTAAAATGAGAATAAAGATATTGGAGTTGATCAATTGACAAAGATATTGGAGTTGATCAATTGACAAAGATATTGGAGTTGATCAATTGACAAAGATATTGGAGTTGATTAATTGACGTTTGATTTTGTCTTCACATAATTATAGAAAGCCATTACCATCTTTTTTGTTCCTTTAACATCAAAATAGAGAGGTTTTTATTTTTACTTTTCACATAGGTCACTGCAATGAAATGAATTTGACACATACTCTCAATAAATTTAGAATTTATTATCTCTAGTGTTTTTAGACTCAACTGAATTCCAATGATCTTTTTAAAATAAAGGATTTTTAAAACAAAACAAATTTATACATTTGATAACAAATTTACAAATAAAAAAATTTGCAGATAAAATTCAATAAATTAATGTCAATAACTTAGCAAATATCAAAAACATCTGGTGAAAATAAGTTAGAAATAAATTATTTTTAACCACAAGGATAAAAAAAAAAAAATTCAATATGTTCACAACGATAAAGGTACATGTTAACAAATAGTACTACTTTACAAAATGTCATGTAACAATGTTCAGTGTCATGTAGCATAAATGTGATGACTCGTAATAAATGATGATATAAACCCCAATGTGCAGTGCCATCAATGAAAATGTACCAGCTACTGTTGTGTAGTGCCATCAATGAAAATGTACCAGCTACTGTTGTGTAGTGCCATCAATGAAAATGTACCAGCTACTGTTGTGTAGTATTCCCACAATGCTGCTCTCTTCTTGTAAACACAAACAATTCAATGGCTACATACTTATTCTTTGCAAAGCAATAGTATCTTTTTCTACTTTATCTTTCCTCCTGTCCAAAAATGATGGACTGGTTTTGCGGGGGTGGGGTTAAATTTTATAACATTAAGTATTTTCTACTTGATGAGCTTTCTAAAATGCCAGTGCTTACAGTAGACCAATGGGCAGCCATGGAATGTGGACCTGCTGCTGTTGCTCCGTCCTTCCATGAAGCATTGCTGTAGTATTTAATAAATTATTAACATAAACTTAAGCAAAACTGTTGTAGTATTAAATAAATTATTAACACAAACTTTTAACATAACAAAAATACTCCATTAGAGCTTTAAACAAAAAAAAATATCCAAAAAAATTATATTCCGTTTTCTCTTTTCATAACAGTTATTTAACAATGCAAAACATGTCCCTGGTCAAGGTTTTGTTAAGCTTCAGTATAATAACACCAATCACAAAGGGTGAATTATTTAGTATGCTGTAGAACTCATGTGCTTTGGACCTTTTATCACGTCTTTATGCAATCTTCTTTTCCATAAAGTATTTCACAGAATCACCCGTCAGTTACATCTTTGCATGCTTGTATACTGCCATTTATGTTTTGGGGGGGGGGGGGGGGGGTACGGGTCATCTTATCCTGAGTGGATGTGGTTCAGATCTGTCTTTGGTCAAACAAAACATTTCACAGCCGTTTGTGTCAGAGCCACTATTCATGACCCCGTGCTTGACCAACATTTGACTAGCAGGGTCAATTCACAAAATAAATAGATATTTGAGGAAATCTGACACTTACTGTTCTAGTCTTACTAGTTCTTGTCACCAACTCGCATTCCTTCATTGCATTCTTTGGTCTTAAAATTAATTAATGTATGTTCAACTTCAACTGAATGGTTTAAACTTTGTAAAGAAAAATCTGTGGTTCACTAACTTAATTCAGAATGCGACATGAATGCAACATCTGCCAATGTATTGACAACAGGCAGTTGCGTCCAGGGCACGCTGACTTGTGTTGATCTCATGGAACTGAGATACTAGAGTCACAAAGTGGTGTGACAGCTTGCAATTTTTTTTTTTTAATTGATGATTTTTGTCCAGCCAGTGGTCAGTTCACTCACACACATGCAGGATTCCCATCTGAGAGTTTCTAATCAGACTCGGTATTTCGTTGTTGTGAGATTTGGCTTGAAAACATTCCATCCTTCGAACATCTTATTTATTTTTACGGCTATGGTGCCAGCCAACGTTGCATTTTGTTGAGGCATCTTTGGTCTATCAACAATAGTATCCACTGTTGGACTGTGTCTCGTGAAAGTCGTTGCTGCTCCTGAAGGCTGGGTTCTTTATCTCCAGGATTTTCTCAGCCTTGTAATATTTCCTTTCTTTGCACCTGAAAGTGAACCAAGAGAAAAATATTATAAGGTGTTTACATTTGTCTCTCATTATATTGGGTACATATCATGGTTTTTTTTTTGCCATAGAATTAAAGGCATGTCAACTCACTCTGACTGATCAAATTACGACCATCCCATGTTAACAGCAACTTACCATTTAATCAACAGCAGCAAGAGTAGAAAAGCAAGAATGAGGCTCAAAGTTCCAATAACTCCACCGGCAATGGCAGCTGTTAGGATAGAGAAAACAACAAAATGATATGGGGGTCCAAGGATGCAGAGAAATGTTTACTGATTGTTAAACAAGTTTAATGTATGCTTTGTATACATGTTTAGCACTTCTGGCTACTCACGGGACTTACAAAATCAGTGGTTGGCTTTATGTCTAAATAAAGAAAAGGATGATGGCGGTGCATATCTTAGTTTGAGAACTGGTGCTACGAGTTACAAACACTCCAATGTGGAAAACTTACCAAAGGGCAACTGTTTGGTGGAACTTTTGGAATCCCTGTACAGGGGTACTGTACTCTTGGATTGGTATTTCAGTGTGGACATCATGATGGAGTTGGCTCCCTTATCTTTGTTATAGTCGCGGCTGTTCTTTCCGTCAGAGTCTTCATTTTGAGTAACCTCGACTGTGACTTGCCTGTTGTCCGTTACTGGGGGTGGGGTCAAAGATGTTGGCAGTGGTGGGTTGGCTGTAAATAAACACAAAACAAGCTACATGAGATACTACATCTACAGTGGATTGTTTTTTCCCCTCCAAACCTATTATGTACATCAGCCCCACCCACCCCATCATCAGCCCCACCCACTCCATCATAAGCGCCACCCACCCCATCATCAGCACCACCCACACCATCATCAGCACCCCCACCCCATCATCACCCCCACCCACTCCATCATCAGCACCACCCATCCCATCATCACCCCCACATCATCAACACCCCACACCCCATCAACACCCCTACACCCCAGACCATAAATCCCTATGAGCAATGTGTCAATGCCTGCCATTAGAACTGACCAGACTCCTCTACTATACCTGGTAATGTACAGTTCAAAACAAATGTCATGATCCCCTTACCTTCATAATAGAGCCAGAATCCCTTGCTCCGACCACCGCTGCTGGACTGCAGCTCAATGTGGAGAAAATTGGAGAGCATAGAGTAGCTGTTGTTTGTACGCTGGCCACATAAGGTAATGCTGCGCAGATTGTCGTTGAAGTAGAGCAGGTCTGCACAGTCCGTGCGTCCCTTGTCCTCCAGAGACATCTCGATGATGTGCAGAGTTAGTTTCTGAGATGGCTGGACTAGAATGTTGGTGAAACATGCGCCCTGGAGATGCAAAGAAATTGGAAAACTGCGGTCACAATAGGCTTCTCCTTGGGATCAAGTGTGGAATAAAAAAAAAACTGTGCTTCTGCGACTTCTCATGGGGAGTGGGGTGAGTATTGGTGGGGTTAGACTCCCGTGTAAGCCATGCAAGGATTGAAGGAGAACAAAAGCGATCCTTACCTGATTTGCGTAGTTGGCAGGATAACGTGGCGTCATGATGTAGCCGCTCTGTGCTGTCAACTTCTCGTTATTGCAGATGTTTGTCACTGCTTTTGCTGGAAACGAGACAAACAACAAACTATGGTTAGAGAAAGAGGTCAAATCGTGTTTGTGTGTACATTTCAACTTTTTTTTGGTCAAATCTATACATTTCCCCAAACTATACCCAGCATTACCCCCACTCCCTGTTTCCTTTTTTAAATTATTTTTTTCGATGGCTAATCTGCATCATCCGTATTTAGTTTAAGACTTTCAATTGTTTCTTGGAGTCTCTGTTGTCCAACGCGGGGGCTTGGTTCAAAGTTTCTTCTGAGACCGTTAAATCCTGGCCAAGTAATCCTTTGACGTGCTGAGAATAGTCACGTGTTCGACGTCAGGGTGGACTACTCACGACTAATCGGATCACGTGACACTGACCGAAGATCTAGAATTGCATTTGCATCCACGGAGAGTGCTCGGGTCATTTGGTTATTAGCCACATCGTGTGGGTCAGCGCGTTTTACTTGACATGCCCGGACGGGGGGGGGGGGGGTGCTTAACTCAAGGAATGACTTGTTCTTAAATAGATTATCCAATTTGGGGGGGGGGGGGCGCACGCTATTTGCTTCATTAGATGGTACGATTGCTGGGGACATGATTAAGATTCGCCCGAGTGAAAAATCTGGGGTGGAGAAATGCTGGAAATTCAAGCAGTGTGTTGATGGTGACTTCCCTTTTTATTTGATATTAATTTCCCCAGATTTGGGAACCGTTCCATCCAACCATCTGTTCTCACCGGTTGTTTCCCTGTGAGCATGGCCGACTGGCTACTCAGGGGACTTAGAAAAACTGGTGGGCTTTATTTCTAAATAAAGAAGAGGATGATGGCGGCCAAAGGACACGCCAATGGAACAAGTGGGGCTGCAGTCGGGCACCCAATATCATGCACACATTGGAGTTTGTCAAGGTATTAATATCCCAGCAGATACGGAAGTGTTTTTTATTTTTGTTTGGAAGGAAACTATCCTGATGGGGAACGTTTTCAGTTTATCGATTATTACAATAAAGGGGAATAGATCAACCAACTCCAAAATCAGCTTCAACCAGAATTCGGCCCCATGTGTTGGTCTACTGCCTTAATTGACAAAGTTCAAGTCTGCGTTGATCTTTATCATTACTGAGGTCGAGTGGTAAGAAGGAAAGATGAGGGGGTGCGTGTGCTTCCGTTGGGCCAGCTCAAACGACCGAGAGTACAAGCACCAAGTACTAAAGTCGGGGGATTACTTAAACAGCTGGCGAGGGTCGTTGGGTTAACACTGAAGCCTGGCTAAGTCTGCCCTCTCTGGCTTCCGTGTAGATACCAAGGCCGTGATAATAGGATCTGGGTGCGCTCATTCAGAGAGGCAAAGATGGGACGTTGCCAGAAATTGGACGGTTGGATTGGCTTAAGTAAATGGGGATTAGCCAGATTCTCAGAGGATGTCTTTTTTCCCCCCAACATCCGAAGGTGTGGTGCAGGTCTAAAAGTAAGAAATGCGCAGAAAGCTCAAATTGCGTTGCTGTTTTGTATTGCGAAGATTGTCCGCTAAATTATTATTTTTTAAATATTTGCATGTGCTTTAAAAAAAATTAAATGCCACAGAACATGCACGTAGGTAATATGATGACAGAATGTACGTCTATGTTCCGTAAGGCCCGGCGGTAAGTTCAAACGCTGTGTTGCAGATTTATCTAGGTACAACCCGCTGTGACACGTTAGATTAGGGAGCAGAGTTAAAAATAGCGCAGCTCAGCTGTAGGCCTGGTCTTCCTCTACTTTAATTCATGCGAGGCTAGTTTTTGGCCAGCTTTTTTTCACCTTTATTTGTTTCTCCTTATTTTTTCCCCATTTCAGCCCCCAGCACGTTAGGTAGAATGATAGTTTTTCCATTTACTTTTCCCTCTTTGTTAAAAAAAAAAAAAGAAAGGGAAATATAAAAAGAAAAGCCAATAACAACAAGGGTACGTTGCCTGCAACCTTTGCTCACACAGCAATGCATGCGCGTAATTACACGCACCCCACCTCCCAACCCTAGGTGTAAATGTTTGAATGAGTGCCAAGGTGAAAATCGGAGCAGCCCGTCCTCACTACGGTGCAAATCTTTCCTCACACGTGCGGAAAATGTGTACACACCTTATCAGCTAGTAACCAAAAAATAAAAAAGTGGGCTATGCAATTGATATTAAATGGTATTTTCTATAGGAGTTCAACAATGGCGTCCTGCGATCGCTTTGTTCAAGCTGTTTCGGGGCCCTAATGAACTTTTGCCGTCGGAACCTTTTGTAGCGGAATTTTAGCGAGGGCCAGAATTTTGAACCCTCAGCACCCCACGAGTTGGGGTGCTGACCATCTATTATTGAAAATGTGTTCCTGTGTTTCTTATCGAGCGATATCTGTGTTATTTCACTCTTGACTTTAAGGAAACCCATAAAGCCGCCATTATTTGTTTCTTTTTCGTGTGTAGGACTTTTTTTTAAAAACCTATTTACCTGCTCAAGGTTACACCTATCTCTTTTCACCTCTTGACAGAAATGTTAACACAAAAATATACTGCCTGTTGAGATTTTTTTTATTGGTTCTGCTAATATCTGAAAGATGTTTCCTACAGCAGATATTTGCTGCTACTCACCAAGTACGCAGGTGTACTCCACTTGGAAGTAGTTGCTCCTCTGTCCGCAAGCAGGGACGTTGACGCCCCACTGGCCAGTGGGCAGGTTGATGCTGCAGGAGCTCTGACCGACGCAGGCGTAGAAGGTGGGATCGGCCACCGTGCAGCCGGCGCCGGCTTCACCCTCCACGAGCCGGCACTGACCGGTCGGGCTGAAGCCGAAAAATGTCCTGGTGATGTGGACCATGTGGCCCGGGCCACAATCAAAGTCGATGGTTTTGTTGATGCCGAAACACGCGGAGATGGTTTCTCCTGGAAACAGAGGGAGACAAAAATCTCATGATTATTATTATAATAATTATTAAGGTGGTTTTATATAGCGCAGTACCCCAGCCTAGGGCTAGGGTCGCTGCGCTTCACATAAAATGAGCAGTTAGTTGAACCAGGTACGGCGTTCCCTCCATGTAAACTGCAATCACCTATCCTCGCCGCCCACTGTAATTATTGAAATTATCTGTCCATAACGAATAGGTTTAGCGACCTCCTACTAAAGCTACGACAAATTGTTTACACGACTGTTGTGGGTTGGCGCCAATAGTTTGTCCCTTGATCTGCCGAAATGATGGCAGGAGCCAGGTCAAGTGTTAGATCCGGACAGGCAGATATGTCAATATTGGATAAGTGCACGTGACAAACCGGGCATTATTGTCCGGAAAAAACAAGTTGTCCGTCTATAAATTTCCATAAATTAAAACATTGGACTATATGTCATTGTTGATTTGGATTGTCAGGGACATCTAAAATCTTGGATTTTAAAAATGAAAATGTTGGATTTTGACATTCAAAAATGTTGGATTGTGACAATGAAATTGTTGGATTGTATCAGTGATTTTGAGGATTTAAAAAAAAAAAAAGAAAGAAAAAAAATCCCCCATTGCTCTTTCAATTTTTCGAAGCTGTTGAGCATTCTTTGCCCACGATCTTTTAATAAGAAAATCCTTGAACTAACCATAACCTTGACACTGGTGAGCTCGACACCCGTCCACTAATGCAAACTATGTCTGGCATTTAGTTGACTAAATATTGTGACACACGAGTCGGCGTGCAGGGGCGTCCCTTGGTAGAGGTCACAAACCACGTAGCGTACGGACCTTGTGTGTGCATGTCTGTGTGTGTGTGGGGGGGGGGGGTTTCTGTGGGAGGGTAATCCCGACTTGGAATATTGTTCATAACTTTCACCTGGTGACGTTAGCTGTGATTGACAGATGGTCACCTACCCCCCCTCCCCAGCCCCCTTTTTGTGTTGCATTATTGATTACGACTATGACGAGATTTGTGTCCCTTTCCGTTTACGACTATGACGAGATTTGTGTCCCTTTCCGTTTACGACTATGACGAGATTTGTGTCCCTTTCCGTTAATATTGTCGGCGTTGCTGATCATCTTTTTTTTACTCAAAATTGCCGATCTAGTACTTTTATCAGTAGGATTATCTTAAGATAAATTAGAGAAACTATAAACAACTAGCCGATATACCCGGCGTGGCCCGGGATTGCATTAGGACCCCGATCCCGGTGGCCTACAGATCCCGTTAGGATACTGTCCTCTGTAGGATTCCGTTCCATCTGGGGACCCTTCTTTCTAATGTTATCCCATTTCCCGATAAAATCGATTGATAAATTCCATAGATATAGCATTTTAAGGATATCGAACTTTCTGGGAAATTCCAGATTGGATATTCTTAGTTTTACATCCACCGATATTTCTGTACGGACAGTGAAGTGTATTGCTACCACCCTATGCCTATATCCATCAATTCACATAGAACCTATAGTGTTGTCTAAGCCTATCGATATTTATATAGCTTATATAAGGAAAAATGAAATGGGGCCCCCGGCCCCAGGGGAATGGATATTATGAGATCGGTACCCATCGGTATTTGAATATGGATGATCAAGTGTATGTGAACTAAGTTTGGTCAAGATCAATCCATTGATGTAGGAGTATTAAGCCTATCGATATTTATATAGCTCATATAAGAAAGAAACGAAATGTTATTAAAAGTTCTCAACACCTTAACAGTTCCTTCTGGATAATGATGGATACATGTGCCAAGTTTGGTCAAGATCCATCAATCCGTGTAAAAGCCTTTGTGGAACAAACAAACCCACAAATTTTCACTTTTATATATATATATGATGAAATACCATGGGCCATGATGGGCCATGATGTGCCTAGTCTTAAATTGCGCACCGAGTTTTGCACACTTCATGATTGTGGTAATCTCCATATCGTTAATACGGCACTGTTAACAACTTAGCCATGAAACAAAAACGATGATTTGTATGAATGAAATGATGTAACGCAATGAGACACACAACGGTTTTCATAGTTCTGCCTTCTGTGACAGCGTTTACAATGTTTCTGTAGCAGTTAATAACTACTGAGAGTCTAGCTAAAATGTTACCTGCAACTGTTTGCAAAACGAGGCAGACGAGAACCAATAGCAGACAACTGCTGTGTAGACTTCCTTCCGCCATGATGGCTGTCACTGGTCGTTTCTAACAAAAAGTGCACCCTGAAACGACACAAGAGGATACAAAACAAATAAAGCGACCGGTCGAAACAAAACAGTCAACGTGTCCATGTCAGATCCAAATAACCGGGGCTCTCCCTGTCAAAATAATGGGCGCGCGGGGAGGGGCGACCCTCGGGGAACTTGGAGAATGTTATTTGACAAGATGGCCACGTCTTTTTTTGGGGGTGTTGGGGGGGATAAGGATTGAAATAGTTGTTTCCCGCAGTAGAAGTTTTATATAATACCATTGGTGTACTACGTACCAAGCAAGTTAAATGTAAATAAGGACAGCGGGTTGATCTTACATTTCAAATTGAGGTACAGCAGACATGATTTCATGCCTGTGTATTTGAGAACTACCCCCAATGTCTCGTGTGACAACATGCCAGCAGCGCTTTGGTATCGGGTGTCTTCATTGACACTGGCCCGGATGCCATCTTTGACAAAGTGTGTCCGGCAATTACTGAGTCGATACCGCCCCAACTAATGCGCATTACATGACGTGGGCATTTCCCCGTGAAAGAATGAATGTGATTGCTGAAGGAATCGATGCTGAAGGAATCGATACAGGGAACCGCACGCTTAGGAAAACCTCAAAACTATCCAATGTTATCGTGCTTGTTTCGCCCCACCCCTTGGCATTGACGTAGTCCCCGCCACCCCCAACCCCCGGCATTGACGTGGTCCCCCTATTATAACTGCGGCTTGTAATCCTATTGAATTGTTCACATTGTTCACGCATCATATCACAAATATAAACAGGCAGACATGACACTTGGAAATGTGATATAGGCATTGCTGTAAAGATGCTACACTACATGTTAAATGTATTCCTTAATTATCAATTGTGCCATTCGTAATGGTTTCTACACAGACAACCAGAGCACGAAATTAACGAACTCAGGTCTCGTATTGGTGTAGTAGTAGTAGTGATCTAGTGTCTTGGATTCATCAATGTCTTACCTCTGTTATCTACTGACACAAACCCCACTTCTAACGTTCTCGAAATCACTATAGAAACATCGACGCGTCGTATCACCCAACCCCGACATCACTCACCTTAACTCTCAACCAACACAAAACCAACACTAATCATTGGTGTTATGTTGTGTTTGCGTAGTTAACACAGTGAACACATATTTCTGTATTATTTTGTGACACATCCATAGACACTCACGGCCATGAAACAAAGCATACCACTACACGGTTCGCCTTCCGTGCTGAGCCAAGACTGTTACGCTTGCGTCGTGTTATCGACCTGGTTCTTTCTTCTTCTCCTTAGCCTTTTTTTTTTTTACGCCCTTCATGTTCGGTTACCGCGTTTCTTTCTTCCACACACCCATAAAATCGATCAGTCTTTGAACCAAGCTATAATAAGACGGTGGCCGGTTGTTGAGTCTTTGAACCAAGCTATAAGTTTCGTAAGAGGGTGGCCGGTTGTTGAGTCTTTGAACTAAGCTATAAGTTTCGTAAGACGGTGGCCGGTTGTTGAGTCTTTGAACCAATCTATAAGTTTCGTAAGACGGTGGCCGGTTGTTGAGTCTTTGAACCAAGCTATAAGTTTCGTAAGACGGTGACCGGTTGTTGAGTCTTTGAACCAAGCTATAAGTTTCGTAAGACGGTGACCGGTTGTTGAGTCTTTGAACCAAGCTATAAGTTTCGTAAGACGGTGACCGGTTGTTGAGTCTTTGAACCAAGCTATAAGTTTCATAAGACGATGGCCGGTTGTTGAGTCTTTGAACCAAGCTATAAGTTTCATAAGACGGTGACCGGTTGTTGAGTCTTTGAACCAAGCTATAAGTTTCATAAGACGGTGACCGGTTGATGAGTCTTTGAACCAAGCTATACGTTTCATAAGACGGTGACCGGTTGTTGAGTCTTTGAACCAAACTATAAGTTTCATAAGACGGTGACCGGTTGTTGAGTCTTTGAACCAAGCTATACGTTTCATAAGACGGTGGCCGGTTGTTGAGTCTTTGAACCACGCTATAAGTTTCATAAGACGGTGAACGGTTGATGAGTCTTTGAACCAAGCTATACGTTTCATAAGACGGTGGCCGGTTGTTGAGTCTTTGAACCACGCTATAAGTTTCATAAGACGGTGAACGGTTGATGAGTCTTTGAACCAAGCTATACGTTTCATAAGACGGTGGCCGGTTGTTGCGTTATTAGGAATTACTACAGGTGTATCTTGTAATAACACCCTGACACCAATGTACCGCCCGTTGTCCAATCTGGGATTACACATTGTGCCATTGGTAGGATGTTTTCAAAGGACAAGAGAAATAATTAAAATATTTCTTCTTACAGATAATGTCAATAGGTTCGGAAATATTCAGAAATACAATAAAATATTGTTCAGATTTTACCGGCCCACCTGTTGTGGACTTTCTACCCTACCTCATTGTTCCTCCAGGCTCCACCTTAGCAATTATTGTCCTCCCCAATCATCTGGAGTGATCGAGCTGTCTTTACTCATGGACAGTGCTGGTCTCTGTGGCAATTCCCACCCATCTCCACCCAGTCTTAACTCCACCACCCATCCCCACCTTGTGTTAACTCCACCTCTCATCTCCTACCTGTCATCACCATTGTTACCCGCCTTTCCCCCCGGCATAAATAAACATCGTATTTGACAGGGGTCCTCGGGGGGGGGGTGCACCCCATCCCCTCCCAGCAGCGTTTACTTTCTGAAGTTTAAAAAATATATATATTTATAGGAAATGAAATCCTCGCAGTAACCAACTCATACAGTTGATACTTTCATAGCACGAAAACAGCACCGGTAACAAAAAGTTTCATTCAAAGGGAGGCACAAGTTATCTACCTTTGTATTGTTTCTTTGATACATTGCTTAGGCGTAGACTTTTTTTCCAGCCTCCCAAAACATTTGAAAATGTCCGTTATTTATCTTCCCTTTGTATCGTTCATTTTTTATTCATTACTTCTTATTTTTCCTGTGTTTCACCTGTTCCTTGATATTTGCTGAGCAAGCATTTTTATAGATGGTCTATTCTCATGGCGCCAGCATAAACGCATTAATCCCGTATTGACAGAGGGTCTCAATCCTATTAGTATTAGCCTCCTTTTCTTTTCCACTCGATCTTTCTCTCCATCTTTCACCCGACACTGAGGCGCCGTCCCGTCTTTTATCTTTGAATGATACTAATGATAGGCCATAGTGATAGGCGTGCTGTGGTAACCCGGGGGGCATGGGGGTGCTGGTCGATGTAGATCGGGTCTGGGGATCTCAATTGTCTCTCCTAAAAAAAACGTACCTAATCTTTGCACCCCCATCCCTCCTCCTATCATCCCATCTATCCCCCCACCCCCTCTACAGCACATCGGTAAACCATCGTAAGTTCCCCCCCTCCCCTCCTCAAGGCTACTAATACCTATGCTCATCAAAAGTCTACCATTTTTCACATACCTACCTGGGGGCCTGCGACTCTTGAGCGTGGGAAAATAGGAAGCTGGACAACCCAAGCTTCTTCTGTTTACCATATAGGATCCCCCCCCCCCCCCCATTCCCCTCCGTCTTCCTGCGGATTCTTCCCTTGCTACCTTACCTACTACGATGTACTATGGTTTCACTATTCGTTGGTACTATGATTAACTGGAGGCTCAAGCCATTTCGCTTGGTTTACTATACCAGTACCAGCAGCGAGAGTTAGACATTTTTTTTTAAAGTTAAAGTTAAGGGGCGGGTTGGGGGTTGTAGGAATGGCACCGTAACATAGTATGGGTGGCTCACAAAATAAAACAGAAGGGAGGGACTCATTATTAATTTAGAATTATTGAACCTTCCAAGTATAAAATGTTGTGTAAAATGGGCGCCGGCCATCATTTAATCACCGAAGTCAAGATGCGGTCGTCAGGCAGGAAACAGTATTAAAGTTAAAGTGGCAAAGACTTAATCAAGCCACAAGACGGCTGGACAGCTGATTGCACGAGTGCGTTATCTATTGAAAAAAATCCCACAGGTATAATTTGAACACAGTTCGGGAGTTGGCAAGCCGATACACCTGGCACAAAACACACCTTTTACAATGCCAGGCCCAACAGCTGTACCTGCCGATTTTCACAAACGACCTACTTACAACACAGGCGCCTCGAACCAGCAGCCCTGAAAGTTTGCTCACACTCCCTGGGCAAAATGCCCCCCCCCCCGGTCCACCTTACCAAACACGATTGGTTCACGATTGCCATAGTATCTTAATACACTTTCAGGCTAAGTTTTTTGTTTTCTTGTAGTCCTAACGGTCAACGCTCTACTGGAAGCTCTTGTTAAAATGATTGGAATTGGAATGAAATGCACTGCACGCCATCACACAAACTATGAAGCTACGCTACATTTCCTGTACTGTGTACCTACTTCAAAGAGTTTCAGCATTTATATTCCCAGGGTTTATAGGCCACGTGCCGGACCAAACAGACCCCCCCCCCAAAACCTCCTAAGCCCACCCCTCCCCTTTTCCCTCCTTTTTTATGTTACGAAGAAAGCAATGATTGAAACAAAGCCTTCAGTCAGTCTTCAACCAGAAGCCTAGTAGAGGGAAGTCTCTTTATGACCCAGCACAGACCAGCTGGTGGACCTGGTGAGCAGATGTTGGACCGCAATCAACAGCTGTTGATCGTGAGCTGAGTGTGTTAATCAACAGAACTATCGGCCGGCGTACGAGGCGAGATCCACATTGTTACCCGTGCGTCCGCTTAGTATTATGAATTTGTCATGTCGTTTGAATCTAGTCACATTGAAGTCGCTGTCTGCACGGTGTTGCTTTCACCCAATAGATTTTAAATTATTATAATATTATGAAACAAATAGTTCAATCATATAATTTTATTAACGAAAATAAGGTAAGGGTGGGGGCATTGTTTTAATATGGTGGCAATAATTAGTCTGTGTTCCGAATATTAGATAACGCGAAGGGAGACCCGAAACACAAATACTTCATATTTAACAAAGAAGTTCGCCTCTATCGACGAAACAACTTCAGTAATATTAAAGCCACACACATCTTTGGTGAAAGAATTTTTTTGTTTCTAAAACTTGATTAAAGGACATTACAAAATTCGATTCTATGACATTTAGTATTTCCCAAAACTCATTAGTCATTAGTATCATACTGTCGTCTTTTTGGTGAGTTAATTTTAAAATTTATTTTATTCCATCCTAAAATATTAATTCCTTAAAATATCTGTAACATTCAGTCAGTCCTGGCATTAATTCAATAATTGAACGTAACATTCAACATGAGATAAATGGACCCGTGAGAAAATGACTTACCTATTCAGATTAAAGGACTCTCGCCCTACAGACACAAGAAAACTGAAAATCCGGTCCGTCTCGTTCCCCTGTCTTATCTGTGAGCAGGTGACATCAAGGTAAGCTACCAGAAGACGACAGCAACGCGTCTGTGGACGATGATTGTTACGCCCGGCTCGCTAATCTCCTGAAAACTTGTATCTGTTGACAAGTCGACAACTTAGCACTTCTTGTGTTCACGTCGCTGGCAATCCCAGAATGGCGAACACACAGGCAACCCACGTTTTTCGGGTTCGAAGTCACAGGTTAGAAATACAAGAACTTGCGCTTCACGTTCAGTTTCCCTAAAAACTACTTATGTTGTGATATCCGCAGTGTCTTTATTTACTTGTTGGTATTGTTTGGTTGTTGTTTTTTGGAAGTTTCTCTTCTAAGATTTTTGGCGCGGTCTTCTTGCTCTACGGTTTTGATAAGAAAGAAAAGAAAAAAACAACTCACAAATCTTATGAACGTTTTGAAATATTCCTTTGAAATAACAAAACAAGCTATCGTCAACTGATCAGTGTGTGTATTGTGTTGTGTTTCCGACCACCTCGCGGGTCGTCCTTGACTTTCAGGCTATAAACTAGTTATCTTGAAATAGCACGGGGGAAAATAAAGCAGCCGAAGTCGTTGGGTCTGTTTATAGATAACCTCGATCTGTCTCTACAAATTTCCAAACTGTCTGTCCTCGGTGTAAAGGTGTATATCCCCACACAGTGAAAACACGGTTGTAACGTAACGCTCAGAAGAGGCGCACTTTTACCTCGCCTCGGCAACTCGGAGTTTGTTCTCGGCACGCGAACTTTGTCGGCTGCTCCGTCGGCAGTCACTGTTGGACGTTATCGGGGCACGCGCCGGCTGCGGCGTTTTATACCCCTGGTCGCGTGCCGTCCGTTGATCCGAGTCTAATTGCCGTAATGCCCTGCCCCGACCCCCCTTCCCCACCCTCTCCCCAAAATCCTACAGTTAGGACCGCTTGGTAATTTGAAGCGAAGGGGTGGGGGTATTTTTTTTTTAAATCACCTTTTTTCTGCTCTCCCCATCACTCCCAACCCCCCTCCCCCGCCCAGCAAACCGGAGCCCTCACCTTTGTCCCATCATCCATTGTACTGGTCTGGTAAAAAGATTTTATCCGGGCCTACTGTTGCTACCCTCCCCCACCACCACTCTACAAACCCAAACAAGACGGCCCCTACCCACCCTTCTCCCGCGGGTCTTCGAACGCGCCAGGTGTTAGCAGCCTTCTTTTTGTGTGTGGAGTGGGGGGGGGGATATATTGGCTCCCGCCCTACCAAAAAGGGACCCTACACCTCTCAACATGGTCTGCCTTACGGTTGCGTAACTCCATCATTTCGAACTGCGGGGTGTCTTGTCTCGGAAGAGAGGTAAGTTGTCCAGGTTGATAAAAAGTGTTGGCCCTAAAGTTGTAAATGCTTGTCAATGGGCGCATGAACTTGTTCATCGATAATCAAATATTCAAATCCTGGATCATTAGGTTTCAAACAATATTTTAAGGGTTCCCAAAATTTTATTTAAAAGTTAAATTTTGTGTGTGTGTGGATACATTAAGTCAAGTGTACGCCATCGAAATGAACAAAATGAAGACATTATGACAACATGTGTATACAACATTAACGCAGAAAGTATAGTAGGTTCAATCTTGACAGTACGGTGTGGCATTCAATCATTCTGATAATAGTCTCATGTCTGTGCAGTCCGATCCTTCTGTTGTAATGTCTGCTAATCCTTTCTTGAAAGCTCTCGTCTTTGAGGCCCGCCCCGCCTTGTCATTACTAAAACAGCTCACACTCATTGGAGGAAACTTACTGTTTCAACAGTGTTGGCTGGTTTTCCATCTGTACTAATGTGTTGAATATTGCCATTTAGTTACAGGAGCCCTGCCTCCAGTTACAGGAGCCCTGCCTCCAGTTACAGGAGCCCTGCCTCCTGTATGTCCCCTGTTCCTGAAATCTGAGGCCCTACTACCCCTTGACCTTCACATCCGGGGCTGTGGCGCCCTCCATTGTCACCCCACTCACTCTACATCCTTACTATCTCAATTTCTACTCCATCAGTGGGACCACCACCCCCTCTTTTTTAACCTCACCTTGCCAGACACTGTTGCCCATAGCCCCCCTCACACATTCAATAAATATCCGCCTTTCCACCCTTCCTGAAACTACTCACCCCAAATCCGCTCAAAGTACAATAGGCCACGCGCCACCACTAGAGCCACCCTACCCTTCTGTACCACCCTTGCCATCTGCCTGTGGCCGACACCTGATAGATCCAGTCTTTCGATTGGGTCGCACACTGGCGGTACAGTTTTTTAGCCGCGAAAACTAAACACCGTTTTAACACTGTTAGGTACCTGCAGTTCAAGGGGGGGGGGCGGGGGGGGGGGGGCGGGCGTTTAATCATTACCCCAAAATATATAATGATGATAATAATAAAATTCATTTTAAAAAAACACGCTTCATCCCTAGTTAAGGCTCGAAGCGCATTATACTAAAGTCAACCGTATAGGACAATTTACATGTTTCCACATTAAAATACAAAACGCAACAATACAAAATCTACATACAATATTGATTATCCAGAAGATGTTCATTTGTTTCCATAACGAGTAACTGACCCCTGTTCGCCGACCCCTGTTCGCCGACCCCTGCTGAAGTTAATTATTAGTTTTAAGATTCTACGTATAGCAAGCGACACCTTAAGTTTCCTTTGAATTTGCATGTTTTGGTACAAATGATCGTTCGTGTATATTTCTGAACACTACAGCCTCAAATGTTGAACGTTTAATTGCAAACTAGAATGTGACGCTTTTCAGTCATATGTTTACAGCAGCGGTTTTCAACCTCTGGGTCGCGACCGCTTTGGGGTTCGAATGACCCTTTTCCAGGGGTCGCTTAAGACCATCGGAAAATACATAAAGTTATGAAGTAGCAACGAAAAAAATTTTGTGGTTGGGGGTCGCCACATTAGAAAGGTTGAGAACCACTGATTTACAGGGACGTTTTGCCGTTAAAAAAAAAGTTATTATAAAAATAATTGTTTTCTGCAGGAGTTCCATGACCTGCAGCGAATAAATTCATGTACTCCAGAACTCCACTTGTAACCTAGGAGCAATCCTGAAAAATCGACATTTTCTCATCAAGAGCCCCCTAATCTACGGAGGGGCAAAGATATATTCACCAAAAAAAATTTCAAACTTAAAAAAAAAAGAAGCGATATTTAACATATTTTGATGAACAATGTGCTAATGGGGGACCGCATATAAATATAAGCTAATATTTAGATTTAGTTTGATTCAATGAACTAAAGATTTATTGTCGTAGTTATCTTTTACCCTAGCACAATCGTGCTTACATTGCTTACAAGTCACGACAGATTTTTTTAAAAAAAAGAAGAAAAAAAAAGATCTAATCAGTGAAGGAAAGTGTCATCAAAACAGTGAAGGAAAGTGCAGTCAAATCAGTGAAGCAAAGTACAATGAAATAAGTGGAGGAAAGTGCAATGAAATAGGTGGAGGAAAGTACAAAGAAATCAGTGCAGGAAAGTGTCATCAAAACAGTGAAGGAAAGTGTCATCAAATCAGTGAAGGAAAGTGTCATCAAAACAGTGAAGCAAAGTACAATGAAATAAGTGGAGATAATTGCAAGGAAATCAGTGGAGGAAAGTGCAATGAAATCAGTGGAGGAAAGTGCAATGAAATCATTGTGGGATATGATAGTCAAGTTGTTCTAGAACCATCTACCACCATTTTTACTGTGACGTCTGGTGCAGCGTGTATCTTGACGTCATCCATGTGTCGTCCATGGTGTCTTATGTCATATTCATACAGTGTTCAGCAACCTCTCCTTAGCCCAGCACGAGACACATTTGCTTTTTCTGGTATCATAATAATATCATGTTTCAAGATCTTTTTACTAAGTCGGTAATGTGACTGTGGGTGGGGAGCAATGTGGCTGTAGGTGGGGAGCATTGTGACTGGGGGTGGGGAGCAATGTGGCTGTGGGTGGGGAGCATTGTGGCTGTGGGGTAGGGAGCATTGTGGCTGTGGGTGGGGAGCAATGTGGCTGTGGGTGGGGAGCATTGTGGCTGTGGGGTAGGGAGCATTTTGGCTGAGGGTTGGGAGCATTGTGGCTGTGGGTGGGGAGCATTGTGGATGGGGAGCATTGTGGATGGGGAGCATTGTGGATGTGGAGCATTGTGGATGTGGGTGGGGAGCATTTTGGGTGCGGAGCATTGTGGCTGTGGGTGGGGAGCATTGTGGCTGTGGGTGGGGAGCATTGTGGCTGTGGGTGGGGAGCATTGTGGCTGTGGGTGGGGAGCATTTTGGCTGTGGGTTGGGAGCATTGTGGCTGTGGGTGGGGAGCATTGTGGATGTGGGTGGGGAGCATTGTGGATGTGGGTGGCGAGCATTCGTCATATAAGTGCAGAGCGTTTGGGCTATGGTCGGGGAACACTTGCGCTATGGGTGCGGTGTATTGAGGCAATCTGTGGGCTCCAATGGGTGGGTTGCATTGGAGCTATGGGTGGGCTGCATTGGAGCTATGGGTGGGGTGCATTGGAGCTATGGGTGGGGTGCATTGGAGCTATGGGTGGGGTGTATTGGAGCTATGGTTGGGGTGCATTAGGGCTATGGGTGGGGTGCATTAGGGCTATGGGTGGGGTGCATTGGAGCTATGGGTGGGGTGCATTGGAGCTATGTGTAGGGTGCATTGAAGCTATGGGTGGGGTGCATTGGAGAAATGGGTGGGGTGCATTGGAGCTATGGGTTACGGTGCATTGAAGCTATTGATGGGGTGTTTAAAGAACGGATCGGTTTCATTGGACGCTTTCTGGTTTTCCGATTTTAAGTTTAAAAACAAACAAACATCTGAAAGGAAAGAAGGGTAATGGGGGAGGTGGTACAGTGTGATTGAATGAAGAGCAGCCAGGAACACGTGTCTACTGCACTACTGGTGCTCTTTAATATACATCTATAATGATTGTAAAGTTATATCATGTAAATATATATAGGGCAAAGATTTAAAGTTAAATAGGGCAGAGATGTAAAGTTATATAGGGCAGAGATGTAAAGTTATTTAGGGCAGAGATGTAAAGTTATATAGAGCAGAATGTAAAGTTATATAGGGCAAAGATTTAAAGTTATATAGGGCAGAGATGTTAAGTTATATAGGGCAGAGATGTAAAGTTATATAAGGCAGAGATGTAAAGTTATATAGGGCAGAGATGTAAAGTTATATAGAGCAGAATGTAAAGTTATTTAGGGCAAAGATTTAAAGTTATATAGGGCAGAGATGTAAAGTTATATAGGGCAGAGATGTAAAGTTATATAGGGCAGAGATGTAAAGTTATATAGGGCAGAGATGTAAAGTTATATAGAGCAGAATGTAAAGTTATTTAGGGCAACGATTTAAAGTTATATAGGGCAGAGATGTAAAGTTATATAGGGCAGAGATGTAAAGTTATATAGAGCAGAATGTAAAGTTATTTAGGGCAAAGATTTAAAGTTATATAGGGCAGATATGTAAAGTTATATAAGGCAGAGATGTAAAGTTATATAAGGCAGAATGTAAAGTTATTTAGGGCAAAGATTTAAAGTTATATAGGGCAGATATGTAAAGTTATATAAGGCAGAGATGTAAAGTTATATAAGGCAGAGATGTAAAGTTATATAGAGCAGAATGTAAAGTTATTTAGGGCAGAGATTTAAAGTTATATAGGGCAGAGATGTAAAGTTATATAGGGCAGAGATGTAACGTTATATAGGGCAGAGATGTAAAGTTATATAGGGCAGAGATGTAACGTTATATAGGGCAGAGATGTAACGTTATATAGGGCAGAGATGTAAAGTTATATAGGGCAGAGATGTAAAGTTATATAGAGCAGAATGTAAAGTTATTTAGGGCAAAGATTTAAAGTTATATAGGGCAGAGATGTAAAGTTATATAGGGCAGAGATGTAAAGTTATATAGGGCAGAGATGTAAAGTTATATAGAGGAGAATGTAAAGTTTATTTAGGGCAGAGATTTAAAGTTATATAGGGCAGAGATGTAAAGTTATATAGGGCAGAGATGTAAAGTTATATAGAGCAGAATGTAAAGTTATTTAGGGCAGAGATTTAAAGTTATATGGGGCAGAGATGTAAAGTTATATGGGGCAGAGATGTAAAGTTATTTAGGGCAGAGATTTAAAGTTATATAGAACAGAATGTAAAGTTATTTAGGGCAGAGATGTAAAGTTATATAGGGCAGAGATGTAAAGTTATAGCTCAGAAGTTTAGTTATATACATCAGAGATTTAAGATGGTTGAGAAATAGTTGTGTCATGTTTCTCCTACATCCTTCCATCGTGTTAAAGTTTATTTTACCCCTTTCATCATGTTATAGTTTTTCCGACCCCCTTTCATCATGTGATCTTGTAGTTTATCCCACTCCCTTCCATCATGTAATAGTTTATTATACCCCCTTTCATCATGTTATAGTTATCCCCTTCTCTATAATTTTGATGGTTTTCTTCTACTGTTGTGATCTTTCCACCCCCAAGCGCCCCCACCCCCCACCCCGCCGACCTAGATTCATTTGACCTAAAACTGGTGACAGGGGAGAATGACATAGGAGTGAACTAGATTTCGTCTTTTTCTATTATTGTCTGTCCATCACAACTGACCCACACCAAGTTGACAGATAAGTCGATTAGCTTCTGCTGGAAGTAATCCCATTAAAAACTTTAGTTTTTTTTTATTGTGTCTAATGTTGTTAAAGTTTTTGAAAATTGTATTTTTTGTGTCTTCTATTGCACTGAGACAGAGTTTCAGACGTCATCCACCTGTGATAGCTTCCAACTCGTGATCTCCTCTACCCCGCCGCCCCTTCCAACCCGCACTTGAAAGTGGGTCATCTCAGTTGGCACGTGCCCGACGTCGTCAATTATTCATAGGATTCTCGGGGACGAATTATTCTTCCGACCAGGGACCCACAAGGGGGCAGGGGGGATAGAGGCAGAGTGGGGAAGGGGGGAGTCTGAATACAGCGATACAAAAGGTGTTTTGTTGGGGGGAGGTCTTTTATTCAGTCCAAGTCTGATCCGAAGAAAGGTGCGGATTCGAAAAGAAAAACAAACTTAAAAACCTCCAAATACAACATGTAACCCTCGTCCCAAATAGTTGGATTTTCAAACACATTGAAATATATAAATGTATTGAATTGGATTAAAAAATAAAATAAAAATATAAAAAATTATACTGGTATGTCTCACCACCTCTGCATAAGTCTGTTAGTATTGCGTCCCAGGGAGTCTGAGCTAATATTGCGCCCCAGGGAGTCTTATCTAGCATTGCACCCCTGGAGATTCTGAGCTAGGTTTGGGTCTACTGACAGTCTGAGCAAGTAAAGCAGCCTGGACAATTTGGCGAATGTGGGTTTCCAATGGGTCCACACAGAATTCGAGAGAAAAAGTAATTTAAATAAGTGCACACTTCAATGCCGTCTCTGGCGTTCTGAATTTTTATTTTGTTTTAAATATCATAAGACAGTAAAATATAACACTCCAACACACTGAATAAGACCCCGTGAAATATTTTACCACGACCCCCACATTCACGGCTACATTGACACATCTACAACACTATAGCTGTGTCCCTACCACTCTCCATGTTTCATTGACAACATCCACAACGCAAGAATTCTCTCCACTAATCAAAGTGTTTACGAATCATTTTGTGCTGTTATTGAGGTGCAGTAATTGCCTTGACCAGTTTGCTGGCCTCGATCAAACACATGGAGAAGTTTGGCCTCCTTTACTCTCGGCTTTCTGATGGCCTGAAAAGAAAAGTTCAATTTCCTGTTACGGTTTATTCTGATTTCATTCCAATAAAAAGCGTCTAAATAAACAAGAATACGAAATGATCGCCATTTGTGGATCATATAAAGGGATGCCTAGCTCGGGTGTGGTGTCGGGCTACATCTAGCATCCGTCCGCACTATCGGAGATGTTTGGCTGCACTGATGTTTTCAAATATGTGGGGGTTGTGGACAGTGGCTTAACTCGCGCCCGGGGCACAATACCTTTTTAGCGCCCCCAATACCTTTTTAGCGCCCCCCCATTCGAAAACCATACAATTTTATAGTAAAATATACCATTTGACGCCCCTTTGTGAGTAGCGCCCGGGGCATGATGCCCCCCTTGCCCCCCTCACTACGCCACTGGTTGTGGAGGAGCACCATGCATAGTACTAGGGGTGCCATGGTATGAGAGACTCCATGGTACGAGAGACTCCATGGTACAGGGACTCCCTGGTCCGAGGGACTCCATGGTCCGAGAGACTCCATGGTACGAGGGACTCCATGGTACAATGGACTGCATTGTACTAGGGACTCCATGGTCCGAGAGACTCCATGGTACGAGGGACTCCATGGTACGAGGGCCCCGCATTGTCATTCATGTTAGAATAATTTTTTTAAGGCAAACGAAATTATTTTATTGTTTAAAAATACCAAGCCAGACCAGATTTCATGGGGGCCCCTACCACACACGCATACTCCTACCTTCTAGTAACTCATTTTTTTTAAAATGGATCTGGTAATTTCTTACAACACACCAAGTCGCGCTTCTTGACCTTTTAATACAAGTTAAAAACCGACAGACTTTTATCGTGACCCTAACAACCCCCTTCTCTCCAATTCTATGGGTCAAAGTTTGATAATTTGCATAACTTTAAGAAGACAACGTTTGAGTGAAATATGTCTCACCCAAATCCTTCGCGTCATGGGGGCACGATTTAAAGGATTCTGTTTAAAACTATTGAGCCATTTTGTCCTTAAGTCATTTTGTTGGTATGAAAACTTCAAAAGTATTAGTCTATAATGCTTTGTATGAAATACTTGTTTGAATATTCCATTACAACGTAAAGAGGCGTTCTCGTTGACAGACGGTGTATGTCTCTACCAGACAGGTCGCTTTGTGTCAAACAGAGCAAGATTATGTCCAAATGAACACGTCTGTCTCCACCCCTAGGCCTAGTCCCTCTTTAAGTCATGATTTAGTTACGTTCCAGGTCCGTGAGACAGGCTAGGGACCACTGAGATGCAGTGTATCAAACATAGAACAGCTTGTGGTCTGCATCTGTTTCTTCTTGTGACCTCCCTCACTCCACCGCCCACCCTGATTCTAAGCACACAATGCCTGACGTCGTCGTCTTCGAGTATTGAGCCAAAGACCCTCCTCTGGCTTTTCAAACTTACCCTCACTTTTAAAAATATTTTTTAATTAGTTTTTTTTTTAAATATTCTGTTGTTAATGTTCGCCCCCCCCCCCCCCCGGCTCCGCCAGCCAACACAACCCAATCTGTTTCCGTCTAAACTCCAACTGTCGGGTCTCGTGGCTCTGCTGTTGTCAGTGTTGGCTAGTCGCGTGCCATCTACAGCTTGCGTGCGCATCGCTAACTTCATAATGGAATATTAATAGGAATCTATCACGAGTTCAAATCGTATGTCGGCGGGGGTGGGGGGGGGGGTTGTACAGTGGGGAGGGCTGGCTGGGGCGAGATGAATTTAGCTCAAAGGAGGTTGTTAAATAGTGGTTGGAGATCTAGGAGGGCTGGCTGGGGCGAGATGAATTTAACTCATATGAGTAGTTGAATAGTGGTTGGAGATCTAGGAGTGCTGGCTGGGGCGAGATGAATTTAGCTCAGATGAGGTAGATAAATAGTGGTTGGAGATCTAGGAGGGATGGCTGGGGCGAGATGAATTTAGCTCAGATGAGGTAGATAAATAGTGGTTGGAGATCTAGGAGGGATGGCTGGGGCGTTATGGCAAACATGAAGTGGAGGTTGGAGTTCTGGTGCTTGCAAAACACCGTCACCACTCCTGCCCAAAACTCCTTTTCCTGTGGTTTCAGGCAGGAAACTGCAGAAGTGATGAACGTTTTATAACGGTTTAATTTTAATGTTACTGGTGTTCTTCCTCATCAATGTAGGGAGCGATTTAAGGAAATTGTATTTGTGTAGTTATTATTCGGAGGAAGGGGTGGGGATAAAGAAGATTTCAACCTGGATCAATTAAAGGGAACCCCCACCCCCCGGGCCTCAGTGTTAGCATTGATGTTTCAAACTATCCTGTATGACTGTATGACCCCTATTACATGCCTAGGATATGCAGAGCTTTGCTTCACTGAGGCATCGTTGGAAGTTTCTAAATACATGCTAGAAATCTTAAGAGTGAAACGTACATTAAAGTGAAATACATGCTAGAAATCTAACAGTGAATTGTGCGCCAGATGTAGTAGATGTTATCATGAGTGCACACACACCTTCTGATATATGCATAGGACACATTGATAGATGTGTTGAGTTACAGCGGCGTGGCGCCCATTTTAATTAAAATTAATGGATTAACTCATTGGGCTGGCAGTGGTTCTAAAACATAGCTGCATACAGTTGTATTAATAAGAATGAAATTATTGCTGTTCAACTTTACCTCATTGACGCCACCCCCACCCCCCAATCTCTAAGTATTAGCATCATGGTTTATAGTGCCACCCCCTCTTAGTGTTGACCTCTAAGTATTAGCATCATGGTTTATAGTGCCACGCCCTCATAGTGTTGACCTCTAAGTATTAGCATCATGGTTTATAATGCCACCCCCTCATAGTGTTGACCTCTAAGTATTAGCATCATGGTTTATAATGCCACCCCCTCATAGTGTTGACCTCTAAGTATTAGCATCATGGTTTATTGTGCCACCCCCTCATAGTGTTGACCTCTAAGTATTAGCATCATGGTTTATAGTGCCACCCCCTCATAGTGTTGACCTCTAAGTATTAGCATCATGGTTTATAATGCCACCCCCTCATAGTGTTGACCTCTAAGTATTAGCATCATGGTTTATAGTGCCACCCCCTCTTAGTGTTGACCTCTAAGTATTAGCATCATGGTTTATAGTGCCACCCCCTCATAGTGTTGACCTCTAAGTATTAGCATCATGGTTTATAATGCCACCCCCTCATAGTGTTGACCTCTAAGTATTAGCATCTTGGTTTATAGTGCCACCCCCTCATAGTGTTGACCTCTAAGTATTAGCATCATGGTTTATAGTGCCACCCCCTCATAGTGTTGACCTCTAAGTATTAGCATCATGGTTTATAGTGCCACCCCCTCATAGTGTTGACCTCTAAGTATTAGCATCATGGTTTATAATGCCACCCCCTCATAGTGTTGACCTCTAAGTATTAGCATCATGGTTTATAGTGCCACCCCCATCCCAGGTGTTTGAATATCCCATTCAATCATATAATTTATGACGTCTTATGTGTTTTGTTAGGTATCCGGAAATTAGAACGAAAATAATTTGTTCGAAAGCATATTTACTAAGGAATGTGGTTCGAACGGAAATAATATAGTAAAAAAATAATTTATTAACAGTCTCCATCCTTCAATTTTCACTACGATAAAAAGGGGCTCTCTCGTATGTTGTATATTTTTTAATAGAAATGGTGGCTTTTAAAAATATATAAATATAACTGTTTTCTTGTTATTTATTTTTAAAATAACGCTTCGACACCAACAAATTTAAGCTGTGTATTTTTAACATTTAATAAACATTTAATTATTTCTATTTAATTGAAGGATATTATCTGTTGTTATTTTTTTCCTAAAATATGTTTTCTGTGTAATTCACGGGCGTGGAAAAGATTTGGGTAGGTCTCCATTATATAGAAGAGACAGATTTATCTAAACCAAAATAACACCACGTGATTACCAAAACCCAGTGCATGACACCCTCACGCAGTTACTCTTGTAACCAGTGAAATAGCCTCATCAACGCCAGGCGCAGAGACATTGCAAATCCCATCTACATCCATAGGAGCCATAATGATCAATAAATTGATCGTGGGCCCTTGATGTATAGAAGAAGAAGGAGAAATAATGTTAGAAACGTATCTATCTACAATAATACTTCTTTAAAAATAAGTTAAGTTTGTCATGTTATTTCCTAAATATACATTTTTTTATAAAAGGGGGGGGGGGGGTTGGGGAGGGGGTGGTGGTAAAGCTTCAGTGAAATACGTGAACATTTGGGTTTTAGATACTTGGACTTGACAACAGCACGTAGAAAGTAGCGCAATATGCCTTCCATTATTATCCGAGTAACACCTGGTCATATATTCTAGCATACTTAAATGGAAAAACCTGCATCCGGAGTTTCTGTGACGCATTGTTGTCAGGATTGAAGTCTGTCTTGTGTTATTTAACCCCCTGTGACGCGTGACGGGGAAAAGCAATGATGAACACGACTTATTGACATTCAATACTCTGAAGTATACTATAGACTTTAGATTGTCGTTGGACCCTATATGCAGTACCACTTATTCGTTGGACCCTATGCAGTACCACTTAGTCTTATATATAGTGTCGTCACCTACCACTAGTGTATTTGAGACTCTGATATATAGTAGGTTTTTAGTATTTTTAACACCATTTACCGTTAAACGTACTACCGCCCACCCCTCCGTCGTCACCCCTCCCCATCTCCACCCCACAGACTCTCACATGTATTTCAGCATTGCCCCCACCAGTTGTCGAAGACCGGTCCAGTGATTATCTCTTCAATGGACTACGATTAGTCGATTGTTTTGTCACGTGATACGTGTAAAAACAAGTAATACTTCCGGTAGGCTGTCTGCAACACACTAGTCGCTCACAAATTTTTCTTCAAACAACTTTCTTCCTTTAATCATTACTGAATCATAATTATTGTCACATTTAATGAATGTCATTTAAAGAAACGCGTGTATTCAAGAATATTTTGAAAAGTAAAATTTTAATAAACACTGGGGAAGCGCTGATGGAGACAAACATTTTGCTTTAGAATTAATGATAATGGCAATGGCTGATCAGCTGTTTATCTGTTGTTATGTGTAGCAGAAAGCCTACTAATGGCTGGTACGTATCACGTGACAAAACAAGGAAGTGACTAATCGTAGTCCATTCAAGGCCGGCACAGTCCAGCCACCTGCCAGCGCCCAGTCTTGGCGACCGCAGTCCACAGATTAAAGTCACGTCGACCGCTTTCAAAGTATTTTTCTGACGAAAGGATAACATCGCCACGTGCCCACAGTCCAGCGCCGGGAGCCATCAACCGGACTGCCTCTCCCGCCGCTCTCCCAACCCTACTTCAACGCCTTATGGTTCTCCACAGTGGTTAACTATTTGATCACAATAAATGAATTTGTTAGTCCCCATGTCCAATTAAAAGCGTTGCTCTCCAAGGTTGGACTTTAAATTGGCCAGGTCTTTCGGTTAGTAAAGAAGAAATGCCAGTGGCGTTGCATGCTAAATATTGAAAATATATTCTTAAAATAAAAATAGATTATTAGTAAAATTTGATTATTGTAGTCGTAGTTATAAATACATTATTTGCAAATTCTAATATTATATGTATAAAATAGATTGTTGAAAAATTTGCATAGTAAACCTATAGTCGTAGCTATAAATATCCGTGAGCGTCTTTTTGTGCGTATAGTATAACATTAGGTGACGGTATTCCTAGTTTCAGCATTGTATCGGGACTTTACAATTGTTTTCTCTGAGTTCAGACTTTAAGGTCAGAACCTGCAATCATGGATAAGTAACGTCACAAACTGCAATCATGGATAAATGACATCACAACCTGCAGTAAGGGATAAGTAACGTCACGACCTGCAATCATGGATAAGTGACGTCACAACCTGCAGTCATGGATAAGTAACGTCACGACCTGCAATCATGGATAAGTGACGTCACTACCTGCAGTCATGGATAAGTAACGTCACATCCTGCAATCATGGCTAAGTCACGTCACAAACTGCAGTCATGGGTAAGATCCTGGGTAATTGTGCTACAAAGTCAAACACCCAGAAAAGCGATATTTAATCCGACTAGAAATCCCTGGTGGCTATCATGGACATTTGTATTATCCCTGGCCGTACGAAAATTGTGTTTTCTCATGGACATTTGTATTATCCCTGGCCGTACGAAAGTTGTGTTTTCTCATGGACACTTGTTGACTTGTATTATCCCTGGCCGAACGAAAGTTGTGTTTTCTCATGGACATTTGTATTATCCCTGGCCGTACAAAAGTTGTGTTTTCCCATGGACATTTGTCTTATCCCTGGCCGTACGAAAGTTGTGTTTTCTCATGGACATTTGTCTTATCCCTGGCCGTACGAAAGTTGTGTTTTCTCATGGACATTTGTATTATCCCTGGCCGTACGAAAGTTGTGTTTTCTCATGGACATTTGTCTTATCCCTGGCCGTACGAAAGTTGTGTTTTCCCATGGACATTTGTCTTATCCCTGGCCGTACGAAAGTTGTGTTTTCTCATGGACATTTGTCTTATCCCTAGCCGTACGAAAGTTGTGTTTTCTCATGGACATTTGTATTATCCCTGGCCGTACGAAAGTTGTGTTTTCTCATGGACATTTGTATTATCCCTGGCCGTACGAAAGTTGTGTCTTCTCATGGACATTTGTATTATCCCTGGCCGTACGAAAGTTGTGTTCTCTCATGGACATTTGTCTTATCCCTGGCCGTACGAAAGTTGTGTTCTCCCATGGACATTTGTCTTATCCCTGGCCGTACGAAAGTTGTGTTTTCTCATGGACATTTGTATTATCCCTGGCCGTACGAAAGTTGTGTTTTCTCATGGACATTTGTATTATCCCTGGCCGTACGAAAGTTGTGTTCTCTCATGGACATTTGTCTTATCCCTGGCCGTACGAAAGTTGTGTTCTCCCATGGACATTTGTCTTATCCCTGGCCGTACGAAAGTTGTGTTCCCCCATGGACATTTGTATTATCCCTGGCCGTACGAAAGTTGTGTTTTCTCATGGACACTTGTATTATCCCTGGCCGTACGAAAGTTGTGTCTTCTCATCTGGTGGTACAAAGTGCGCCCCATTCTATGATCGTAAAGTCTCCCCATGCGGAAGTTTGTGTTTTACCGTAAACATCTGTTCACCAATAACTGCGCTTCGAGAAATCCATAAATCTTAATTTGATTCTCTCCACCGGAAGCCACCGGCCGCCTCCCCGACTCCTGTTTGAAGAGATGTTCCCTCCTCTGTTAGCTGAAGTGCACTGTTGATAATACCACTTATGTCAACGCCTTGAAATGCACTCAAGCTTCTCTAATATCCACCTTTTCATCTCCCCTAATGTCCCACAGTACTCTTCCTTTACTTTATCTTCCTCGTATACAAATGAGGGGAACAAACCTACACGATATTCAGGTGTAATTTTACCTTAAATCGACCCGGTATCTCCAGGATACTTGCGGAGAGGCAAATGGGATCTGGGACTAGCCATTGCATACACTTACAAAAGAACGATGTTACGAGGCAAGTAAGATCCACAAGTCACCTTTTAGTCTAATGACGAACAAAGTCTTTCAGCACATAAGTCTGAATTTAAGACTTTTACTCTGACATTTGAAGTCCAAATTAGTATAAATGACATCTTTCATAGTCATTTTAAATAAGGAATGCCCCCCGCCCCCAACTTCTTTTTATCCCAACGTGATATTTAGTTTGTATTGCTAATTGTTAACGATACGGAACGTATTGTACCGCTAACAATAGTGAACGTATTGTACCGCTAACAATAGTGAACGTGCTGTACCGCTAACAATAGTGAACGTATTGTACCGCTAACAATAGTGAACGTGCTGTACCGCTAACAATAGTGAACGTGCTGTACCGCTAACAATAGTGAACGTATTGTACCGCTAACAATAGTGAACGTGCTGTACCGCTAACAATAGTGAACGTGCTGTACCGCTAACAATAGTGAACGTGTTGTACCGCTAACAATAGTGAACGTGCTGCACCGCCAACAATAGTGAACGTATTGTACCGCTAACAAAGCGAAATGTGCTGTACCGCTAACAATAGTGAACGTGCTGTACCGCTAACAACAGTGAACGTGTTGTACCGCTAACAATAGTGAACGTGCTGCACCGCTAACAATAGTGAACGTATTGTACCGCTAACAAAGCGAAATGTGCTGTACCGCTAACAATAGTGAACGTGCTGTACCGCTAACAATAGTGAACGTGTTGTACCGCTAACAATAGTGAACGTGCTGCACCGCTAACAATAGTGAACGTGTTGTACCGCTAACAATAGTGAACGTGCTGTACCGCTAACAATAGTGAACGTGCAGTACCGCTAACAATAGTGAACGTGCTGTACCTATAACAAGAGTGAACGTGTTGTACCGCTAACAATAGTGAACGTGTTGTACCGCTAACAATAGTGAACGTGTTGTACCGCTAACAATAGTGAACGTGCTGTACCGCTAACAATAGTGAACGTGCTGTACCGCTAACAATAGTGAACGTGCTGTACCGCTAACAATAGTGAACGTGCTGTACCGCTAACAATAGTGAACGTGTTGTACCGCTAACAATAGTGAACGTGTTGTACCGCTAACAATAGTGAACGTGTTGTACCGCTAACAATAGTGAACGTGCTGTACCGCTAACAATAGTGAACGTGCTGTACCGCTAACAATAGTGAACGTTTTGTACCGCTAATAACAGTGAACGTGTTGTACCGCTAACAATAGTGAACGTGTTGTACCGCTAACAATAGTGAACGTGCTGTACCGCTAACAATAGTGAACGTGTTGTACCGCTAACAATAGTGAACGTGCTGTACCGCTAACAATAGTGAACGTGGTGTACCGCTAACAATAGTGGACGTGTTGTACCGCTAACAATAGTGAACGTGTTGTACCGCTAATCATCGTGAACGTGGTGTACCGCTAACAATAGTACAATATAATATATATATACAAACGGCAAGGTTGATCACTATTAGTTGTTGTATGGTGTGATTGGCACCAACATACATTAAACGTAGATGTGTTTCCTCTAGTGTCAGCTTGTTCAATGAAAGAAGAACATATTTGAACATACTTGTTCGACCAGTCTGTCTGTGTTTTATCATATCGTTTTACTTGCACGTTGGATTGAATGGGATATTTGGTCTTGTAGATCCAGGTCTAAGATTTTACGACTTTGATTCCGGTATATCATGTCAAATGGCCGTTAGTACAAAAAAAAAACCCCCAAAAAAACAAGAAAACAAAAACAAACAAAAAAACAAAAACTAACAAGAAAAAAAAAAAAAAAAACAAGAAGAAAAGAATACATTTCGATTGACGAAGCTATTTTAGGTAGGTGGATTGTGATACACCGCTAGACCGACTCCGGTCTACAGAAACTGACACCACAGCTGAGAACTATGGAGTCGCTATTATAGTCTCGCTGTCAAATCCACGAAGACATCTGAAGAGCGTCCTTACCATAAAGCATTGACCGGGCACCATGATACATAATTTTGAAAAAGGACTTTAAAAATATGTTGTTTTTATTTTTAATGTTCGTTTCTTTCATTTATATTCAACAACAAAAATGAATCGGGAGATGGAAAAAAAAGGGATAGGGGTGGGAATAAGGTTCTAGCTGCCCCACGAATATAGCATGTATAATATATTTTAGGTTTTGGATTGGGCATGATTCAATACATATAATATCATAGCATGGCAACATTGATGTTGAATAAAATATCAGAGCCACTCAGTGGCGTCTGAAGAGGGTGCGGAGGGTGGTGGTCCGCATTGAGGGGCCTTTTTGTTCCTTATAAGGAGGGCGGCATGTTCGACCAACTGTCGTGCTTTGCTCTTGGATGGGGGCGGCAAAAAAACTTGGAACACCCCCAGTGGTGGGCACTGACCGTAGCTATACACCACTTTAGCGCCTTTTGATCTCTTGCGGTGTAATCTCAATGACCAGTGTCCGGAGAGGAATTCCTGACCATCTGTCGAAAATGAAAGGACAACCGTCAGCGGTTTTGACCTTGAAAAGCAACAGTCGTTCGTTGGACCGCATCTGTTATGGAGTCTGCTATCTTGTCCTTCATCCAGTCCCCGTGATGTCCGTCCATTGTTGTTTAGTGACGTGTCGTTTCTCTCGTACCATTGTGATGACAGAGACGTTTTAATGTAATGGAACATTGATGTGTAGGACAGCAAGTTACATAACTGAAATGAAATACTATCACCAAGTTATGTCTTAAACTGGCAGTAACCAGTGCTCGAAGGGAGGGATTACTGTCTGCATCAGTATGTCATAGACTATGGCAGTAACCAGTGCTCGAAGGGAGGGATTACTGTCTGCATCAGTATGTCATAAACTATGACAGTAACCAGTGCTCGAAGTGAGGGATTACTGTCTGCATCAGTATGTCATAGACTATGACAGTAACCAGTGCTCGAAGGGAGGGATTACTGTCTGCATCAGTATGTCATAAACTATGGCAGTAACCAGTGCTCGAAGAGAGGGATTACTGTCTGCATCAGTATGTCATAGACTATGACAGTAACCAGTGCTCGAAGGGAGGGATTACTGTCCGCATCAGTATGTCATAAACTATGGCAGTAACCAGTGCTCGAAGGGAGGGATTACTGTCCGCATCAGTATAATGTCATAAACTATGGCAGTAACCAGTGCTCGAAGAGAGGGATTACTGTCTGCATCAGTATGTCATAGACTATGACAGTAGCCAGTGCTCGAAGAGAGGGATTACTGTCTGCATCAGTATGTCATAAACTATGGCAGTAACCAGTGCTCGAAGGGAGGGATTACTGTCCGTATCAGTATGTCATAAACTATGGCAGTAACCAGTGCTCAAAGGGAGGGATTACTGTCTGCACCAGTATGTCATAAACTATGGAAGTAACCAGTGCTCGAAGGGAGGGATTACTGTCTGCATCAGTATGCATCAAGTTATCTTATCGTTTCTAAGGACGTCCCTTTGTAGATCCAGGTCACTTGATTTTGACCCTTACCATACCCTTACGGTTTCTTACCATTTTGAATGTCTAGTTTTGTCAAGTGAACAATAGCTCAACATGGTGGCATGCCCTCCTGTAATCTGAAAACAATGGCGTGTAACTAAATTATTTAACACCGCTATAGAACAACTCATGAATAGGACACTTACAGTGTGTAGAAAACCCGTGCCTTAGGCCTTAGCCAATGTTTCGGGTGCTATTGTTAGATAGACCTGCTAGTGCTAAGTGCTATAAACAGTTTACACCCCCGCCCCCCAAATAGTAACACGTCAAAATGCTTGAGGCATGCGCTATTGACCAGGATTGGTAGGCCATTATATTACCTACTCGTCTAGATTATAGAAATGTGTCCTGAACATTAGCTTTTTTGAATTGTATTATATATTTCTTTGTTTTTTAAGGGGGGAACAGGAGGGCGGCTGTTTTTTGTAAAGTCGCCATTATCGAAAATAAACATAACGTTGTATGACCTCTATTGCCGGATAAAACTCGGAGACAAAGAAATCTTGATCTAACTAGGAATGTTTGGTTTACTCAGTGGTCCTCACATTAAGTAAACCTTTTTACCCGAGCGCTTTAGCCGTATAGAGACGACGTTTTTGAGCCTAAGACTACGGCACTACGACGAGCCTAAGACTACGGCACTACGACGAGCCTAAGACTATAGCACTACGACTAGCTTAATACTACGGCACTACGACGAGCCTAAGACTACGGCACTACGACGAGCCTATAAAAAAACCTTTGTTTTAGAGAGTTTCTTCGTTTATTTTGTTTATTTTTAATAATACTATAAATAATTGGGGTGTTTTCAGTCAAATGTTACCGCATTCTTTTGTTAACACCGCAAGCAATCGAACAAGAATAACAGTGATTCGCTTTTGCGGTCTGGATCTGAATGAATTGAATGAACCAACCAGAATATTTTTCTTTTGGAGGATTGCGTAAATACTTAACTGTCAGTTTGCTTGCCTAAGACCTTTTCTTATCCTTAAGAAACAAATAGGAAGACCATATCCTGTATTCTATTTGGTTAACTTACATAAGCAGTTGGGTGGATTTTCTTACACAACTTGTAGTTTGATTGTAACCCCCCCCCCCCTCCCACCCCACAACCTTAATATTGACCAACATACTCTTTGAAGCTTGAAACTACATTTTTGAGAGTTGAAATCTGCGCTGACTCTAGACTATGGGTAAACAGGTCTACATTAAGTGACGCTGCGAGGTGTCTTTGACTTCCTGTATAATCTTCCACTAAAGCTCCCGTGACGCATCCATAATGGCGGCATGCCATCACATCCATTACACGAACATCCCTAACCAACGTATTTCTCTACCTCTGGCCTGCCAACTGCAATCTTCTAGAGTGCGATGTCGTTTAAACTTGTTAACAGCTCCTCAATTGCTCGCGGGTCTACTGTTGAGCTGTTAGCGGCTGGCGTCAGTTGTTGCGGCTCGAGTGCCTTTGTTTTTGTTTCCCATAGCCGTGTTGACTCGTAGTGGCAAGTTTTCTGTTCACGTGTCGGGCACTATTCCACTTGACACAATCGGCACGCCAATCTGTCAGCCTGGTGCAACCAACCGGTGCAACCAACCGGTGCGGGGAGACACTGGGTGTTGGTGGTGGTGTACCCTGTAAATCAATAGTGTTCAATCCTTTAACAATGTTTGGATTACAGGTTGATGCCATTGCAAGTCATGTTGACACGAATTTCTTAGTCATGTTAACACGAATTTCTTAGTCATGTTAACACGAATTTCTTAGTCATTTGTTAACACGAATTTGTTAGTCAGTTGTTAGTCATGTTAACACGCATTTGTTAACAGTTGCTGGGTACTAAGGATTTACTTGATGGATATTTAAATAGTTTTCCCCAGGACATCTTTCTTTACAAGCATTACAATCTCCTGATGATTTGTTCTGTCAGTCAACTTATCGTGAAGGATAAAATGATTCTTTCGTCTCTTAAAATAGCACACACCTTCCTCCATTATCACACTTCATAACGTCATGTTCTCATAGAAGAGGGAAGAGAGATCTAGTACTAAGGTGAACCTAGGAAAAAGTACAGTTAAATATGAGATGGCGGGTTGAAGATTAACTGTTACACGTTGTAGAGGCAGTGGTCCAAGCAAAAGGTTTTGTCTCAACTTGTGTAAGGATAGTTGATATCTTTAAAAAAAATAGTTATACCAAATTTTTCACCACAACGTCCTCGCGCCACAAACTAACTAGACAAACGAGTATCTCCTCGCCATTGCCATACACCCTAGTTCAAGTAGTGGCGTCCTCGCCATTGCCACACACACCGAGGAAAAAGCAGTTCACAGAAACGCCGCACCTCAATATATATTAAAAGTGCCGCCTGGGGCGGACTGCACTCACCCCCATTTTTGTCTCGACCAGTGAGTTGAAGAACCCTCAGGTGACGTCCGTTTATCTTGTCTGCCGTATCATGCCTTTGTCCGGGCCGCTGTATGCCCATCACCTGCCCGTGTTTGCGTTGCGTCCACGTGGATAGCCCGCTGACCACACTGGTCAGCCTCGATCAACAATGCCAGGCTGTTGCCAGTTACGAGCCTCCACACCCAGGAGCAAGTGGACATCAACAGTCAATGGGTCATTCAATCCCCCCACCCACGGCGGGTATCATCGACATTAACGCACGTGACTAGCCTAGCGCACTGCTGTTTGCAGCTCACAGGTTTACAAATCATTTAGCCTAAGATTATCTTAATACTGACTGATAAGATTATCTTAATACTGACTGATAAGATTATCTTAATACTGACTGATAAGTTTATCTTAATACTGACTGATAAGATTATCTTAATACTGACTGATAAGTTCAGAATTGATCAATCGTTTGTTTCAATTGGGAATATTTGAGCATTTTATATACCGGTAAATAAAAAGGTGTCTCGCAAAACAAGTTGAGAAATATTTTTTATGATAACAGCACAATATTCCATTTGAAAACAGTTCTGACTCTGGAAATAATATTGAAGCAACGCTGCCGGCATGTAGTCTCTATAATTGGTCTGTAGACATACATTCTTTCGTTTTGTTGTTTGAGTATACCCAAGTTGACGTGTGAGGGTTGTTTTGATTTCACCACTGACAATAACACAAAGTGTCTTAATTAATGTCAAACAACTGACCACGTGTATCTGACATGGATTAACAATTGACATATGACTATGTATTGTGTACTTGACATGGATCTGTGTTTTAAAAAATGTAGCACATCTGAGGAAAACAACGCAAACGCTTTCGATTCAATAACACTGATGAAACGTGCACTATTTGTATGTGTCCGGTAAATTCTTAATTTTCGTTGAAAAAAAAAGTAAATTTTAAGTTTCTATTGTATTTAGCTTAAAAGACATGGAATCGAGTACAGTTAAATTATGACAAAAAAACCTATGTTTTTGTAAGCATGATGCCACCAAACAATGCATAAATGATAACACCTCTCCCTACTTTAAAAGTCATGCTTGTAAGATGAAATGTATATATATATTTTTTTTTTGTAAAGAATGCAATAAGCAAGAGCCGTATTAAAATGATAGCGGTAATAATGGCGGAGACTGCCATCAGGTTAGCACAATAGGAAATAAGTAAAACACAGTAAGGTTAAACCTGATAAAAGGAACGCAACAAAACAACGAACGTGTCGACAGGAAGCCTTCGTCAGCGAACAAACAGAAAGACTAATCTTTTGCTGCCCTCTTGGATACTACTTCTGAGCTAAGTGCTATATTATATTTTTTGATACATTTTCATTTTATTCGTTTTTCTGTTTGTTCGCTGATGAAGGCTTCCTGTCGACACGTTCGTTGTTTTGTTGCGTTCCTTTTATCAGGTTTAACCTAAAAGATAGTTAAATGCCGTGTTTTTAACGTGCGAAGTTGCATTAAAAAAATAATAAAAAATACCGACATATGCGAATAACGGAAAGTAAGAACAGCTTATAATTAGGAGTGGCCCATTTTTTGAAACTGTACGATATTTAGGATCGAAAAGCGTAAGCTTCTAACACGACTAGCCTGATATGTACGGATCATCCAATGTATCGAGCGTAGCGATATTTCAGAGGTTCCACAAATTGTAATCGGTTAAAGTTTTAAAGGCACCAGTTACTATTCTTTTTTAATTTTTAAATAAAAATTACAGTTTCGTCGTTTTGTGTAATCAAATACATTGTCGTGGCTTCTTCTTTGTTTTATTATTTCATTGTTGTACACATTTTTATCGGTGGAGTGAGGGGGGGGGGGGCATTGACCTTCTTCGAAGGGGGCAATGATCTCGTCATTCAGTTGATGAAAATTGGTTTAATTCTTAGGAGCTCTTTTCTGATATTAAATCTAAAAAAAAAATTATTGGGCTGTCCGTTACGTAACTGACAAGAGCAGTCCGTACGTTACAAAGAATGTAGGCGCATGTACACATTCTAGACACACAATTGGATGGTCTGCCTAGTTTATTAGTTTTGGTAATACGCCACCGTGTCTATAGTCTATGTCAAAAAATTATCGTGATTATTCGTTTCTTTCTATTTCTTTTTTTCCCCCTTGTACACTTTATACCGTAAAGATGGTATGGCTTTGGCCTGCCTGCCTCACCACTTTATTCCACTCAGACCTACCTGATAATGATATTACAATATCGCAGATCAAAATCATGACTAGGAGATGGCCGGGCATTAAACACCCTGGTCTTTAAACATGGATTTTAAAACATGTTCTGTTCCCCTTCCTTGAGGATTTAACATTTCCAACAAATCTTTGATGCACTGCACATTCCAGACAGCCCAAACCTGTGCACCCCAGGGATTCGCCACCCGATGCTATGTAACTGATGCTAATGTTTGCTATTGCTATATAACTGATGCTAATGTTTGCTATCGCTATGTAACTGATGCTAATGTTTGCTATCGCTATGTAACTGATGCTAATGTTTGCTATCGCTATGTAACTGATGCTAATGTTTGCTATCGCTATGTAACTGATGCTAATGTTTGCTATCGCTATGTAACTGATGCTAATGTTTGCTATCTAAGTTCATCTACTCCCCTGCTTCCAAAGACCTCCGTAAAACCATTTCAGGTAGCAACAAACCCCCCCCCCCCCCCCGATGTGCATCATGTGGAAACACAAAGACTTGGTCAAGTTTCTGTCTGCATGCGGTAAATCACGTGACACAACAACAAACATTTCAGCCCAACACAAACATCGCCCGTTGCGGCAGACGACCGGTGATACATTGCCTCTATACATAGCAACACCGTGGCTCACACTGACCACAGCATCAGTTGGAAGTCAGTCGGTATGTAAGGCTACTTGATTGAAGTTCAGTCGGGCTGCTTCAGCCGAACTACTGCAGCCGGGCTACTTAAGTCGGGATATTTCAGTCGTGTTACTTCAGTCGGACTGCTACAGTCAGACTGCTTCAGTCAGGCTACTCCGTTTTCCCACTGCCTTTGTTGTACATGTTGGTATTGGAAGTGTACAATTCTTAATACTCAAATACCGCGTCACCCTTGCACCAATGTGTCAGTGTCTTGGTAGAAGCAGTGATAGATACAATCATCGAAATGCATGACACAAGAAAAGCATAAAATACCTTATATTCTAAAACAGGGATTCCCAAGCTGTTCGTAACGGTTTCGTCACAGGGGCGCCGTGGAGTGTTTGGGGGGGGGGGGGGGTAACTTTCAAAATGCTATATTTCTTGCGCACTTGTTAGAAGTAGACAACAGCTTCATTGCGTTTTGGGGGTGGGGGGGGGGTGCAGCAAGGGTGCCGTGACTAGATAACGTTTGGCAACCTCTGTTCCAAAAGAAAGTAATTTAATATCAAGCTATATCCCTTGTTCTAAGTGCCTTTCCAATATCATTGTTTGGCAATACGAAACACAACAGCAACGTGACGACCAATGCCTGATTTGGAGTTGCAGAAACACGCGGGAATTGAGATAAGAAATTATTTTTAAAATGAAATTTAAAAAAACAATAAACAAATACAAATAATTTGTGCAACCAAATCACTCAGTGCGTATCTATTTGAAATCAGAAGTTCATGAAACTAGGGCAATATTAACGTCTTATTCACTCTCCAGTCCAATGTTATTTTGCCATTAACGCAATGGCTGTCGAAAATGTTCGTTGTACTGGGCGAATCAGACGATAAATTTACGATAAAAAACGTGGAGTTAACGATCCTGGGTAACAAAGTTATCTCCCATCGACGCCAGCCAATGCCATGTCGGAGCATGTTGTGCCAGTCAAATACACAAACAAGGGTATCACGTGTTTAGACACTTTGGTCTATCTTGACGCATCTCATCTATCCAGAGACCTCACTATAATTGTACATAGGATACACAGAAACGGCACGAGCTGTATATGGGGTACACCGAGATTGCACATAGGGGTAATGAGAGAGTGCATTAAGTGTACATGCCACCCAATTTTCTTCAGATCATATGTCTAAATGTCTAGATGCTGCTATATGACTTAAAGGCTAGCTGCTGCCATATGACTAAATAGTTAGCTGCTCCATATGACAAGATGGCTAGCTGCTGCTATATGACTAAATGGCTTGCTGCTGCTATATGACTAAATGGCTAGCTGCTGCTATATGACTAAATGGCTTGCTGCTGCTATATGACTAAATGGCTTGCTGCTGCTATTTGACTAAATGGCTTGCTGCTGCTACATGACCTAAAGGCAGTGGTGGTTTGGAGCCGGTTCGGTCAGGTTCGTGCGAACTGTTAGTTCCCCTAATCGTAATTTGACTGACTGTGACCGATATGGCATAAGGGGACATACTAACTGTGAACCCTTTGTTACGAATTTGGCAATACATCGTTGCCTAAAGGCTATCTTCTGCTCTATGGATTAAAGGCTATCTTCTGCTCTATGGATTAAAGGCTATCTTCTGCTCTATGGATTAAAGGCTATCTTCTGCTCTATGGATTAAAGGCTATCTTCTGCTCTATGGATTAAAGGCTATCTTCTGCTCTATGGATTAAAGGCTATCTTCTGCTCTATGGATTAAAGGCTATCTTCTGCTCTATGGATTAAAGGCTAGCTGCTTGAATACGACGTAGGTCGAAGGGTGTCGGCATTTATTCATGGCCTTAAGCAGAGGCTCCCCACTACCCACTTGCAGTGTTATTGGTGGCCTCGAGGCCAAAAATGATCCGAATTTGACATTATGTTGAAAATGGTTTTTTAATCAAGCGTAGAAGCCACTGATTAAAATTTAGAGAATGCCAGAGTAGTGACGGAGTCTCAGTTGGAGAAAAATAACTATGTGTGTGTGGTGTGGGGGTGGGGGGTGCGATGAGGAGTGACGAGCGGAGGGATTTCTAGCACTTTGAAGGCCAGTCAGGTCGACCAGCTGATTAGAGGTTGAGTGAAAACACAGACTCAAACCAACAAAGGCAGATGGACGTTCAGAAGGGCATCCGAAAAAGTGTGTGTATGGGGGGGGGGGGGGCTAGACGGGGGAAAGTAGATGAAATGACGGATCCTGGGGTGGAGTGGGGTGAAACTAATCAAGATTTCCTTGGGTCTGATGTTGCCCGCGGAAAGACCACAGCCACGGTGGAACGTGTAGTGAGGGACAAGCAAAGTCGGGGGGGGGGGGGGGTGAGGGGGAGGGATCTAATCCATCAGAAGACAAATTATTAGTCGCTTTAAAAAAGGAAGGAAAAAGCGCAATGGGTTGTGTGTATTGGAAGGGGAGGGGTCGGGCAGGGCTGGGCTTGAGTTTTAAAAGCCGTAGTGTGGGTCAGCTATGGTGATTATTATTTAAAGACAAAGAGTTCTGCTCTCTCGCGCATGGCGACAATGGAAAGGATGTCTGGGTGATAAAAGATTGGAGTTGGCTGTAGAGAAATGCGAGGACATTCAGACGGGAGACACGAGAAGAACAGTTTACGTGGGTGGGTCAACGATAACGGCCAGGACAAAACGATAACGGTCAGGACAAAACGATAACGGTCAGGACAAAACGATAACGGCCAGGATAAAACGATAACGGTCAGGACAAAACGATAACGGTCAGGACAAAACGATAACGGCCAGGACAAAACGATAACGGTCAGGACAAAACGATAACGGTCAGGACAAAACGATTACGGTCAGGACAAAACGATAACGGTCAGGACAAAACGTGAACGGTCAGGACAAAACGATAACGGTCAGGACAAAACGATAACGGTCAGGACAAAACTAGAACGGTCAGGACAAAACGATAACGGTCAGGACAAAACGATAACGGTCAGGACAAAACGATTACGGTCAGGACAAAACTAGAACGGTCAGGACAAAACGATAACGGTCAGGACAAAACGATAACGGTCAGGACAAAACGATAACGGTCAGGACAAAACGATAACGGCCAGGACAAAACGATAACGGCCAGGACAAAACGATAACGGTCAGGACAAGACGATAACGGCCAGGACAAAACTACAACGGTCAGGACAAAACTAGAACGGTCAGGACAAAACTACAACGGTCAGGACAAAACTACAACGGTCAGGACAAAACTACAACGGTCAGGACAAAACGATAAAGGCCAGGACAAAACGATAACGGTCAGGAAAAAACGATAACGGTCAGGACAAAACTAGAACGGTCAGGACAAAACTACAACGGTCAGGACAAAACTACAACGGTCAGGACAAAACTAGAACGGTCAGGACAAAACTACAACGGTCAGGACAAAACTAGAACGGTCAGGACAAAACTAGAACGGTCAGGACAAAACTAGATTGGGTCAGATTTATAAGTGGAAAAAAATACGGTGGTGACTGCAGTCTTTCTACTTTCCACATTAAACATTCAATTTGTTCATGTTAAATATGTTAACTTTAAGTTCGTCAATGCGCAGTAAAGGAAACATTTGGATTTTTTAAAAAAAATTATTAAAGAATTTATTGTAATTGAGTCAAATTTAAAGTTGTATTTCTTAACTTTATATGTTTCATAAGACATAAACGTTATTATCTACTTTATAATCTTAACATTACTTTGGTATTAGATTTGATGAATATACATATACGAAATCTATTTTCTCTTGAAAATAATTGCATTAAAAAATACCTTTATAGTGTTCTCATCCTTCCTCTCATCCTTCCTCTCATCCGTTCTCTCATCCTTCTCTCATCCTTTCTCTCATCCTTCCTCTCATCCTTTCTCTCATCCTTCCTCTCATCCTTTCTCTCATTATTCCCTCTCATCATTCCCTCTCATACTTCCTCTCATCATTCCTCTCATCCTTTCTCTCATCATTCCAACTCATCATTCCCTCTCATCCTTCCTCTCATCATTCCTCTCATCCTTTCTCTCATCATTCCCTCTCATCATTCCCTCTCATCCTTCCTCTCATCATTCCCTCCTCGCCACCATGGCTACTGATTGTGATTCATGGCGGGTCTATTTGATTTGTTGAAATGTTAACAGTCTTTTAATAAATTATCAGGCTTGTGCTAATTTCAGATTTCATAAATGGGATGTCGCTGTTTATAATACCAGGCTTGGCCCACCATTTAAGCCCCGTCCCAAGCTCTGAATACTTTGTTTAAACTGATATGTGTAGATCCCATATTTCATACAGTCATTTATTTCCAAAATCTCATCGCGTGTGCTGGCGTCGGTGGCCGTCGTGAAATAAAAAAAAAACTTAAATCATATTTCCTGGCGTCATCAGCAGCGCTCATCTCATCATCGTCTCGACTCTCCATGTTGACTCGATGTGATGAGTTCATGTTGACCTGCACATTCTTACAGTCAGACTCATCGGCCCCCATACCCCTTAATCAAACCACCCCCTAATCACCCCCCCCCCCAACCGCGAAAGAAATCAGAAGACTCACCCATCCCTGACCTCGATTTTAATTTTCCGTTAGTCTCAAGTCTACACCGTGTCCAGCATCACTTAAAAAAAAATATTATATTTGCCTTTCGTCCGCACACAAAGCAAATGTTTTATTCTGCCACTGGAAATGCATATGAAACTTATCTTAAAAACTGACTTCGTTTTCAACTTTCAAATCTCAATTACTTGAACATTCTTTTGGATTACATGATATATCTTAACTACGTTTTGTTTTTGTTTTTGTTTTTTTAGAGATTGTTATCAATATTTAATATGTTTACCTATTGACTCATCATTGGTTTGTTACAGAAATTGTATTGCATGAGATGATGCGTTAACACTTTCATTTATAATGTACGTCAAAAATTGTTATTGAAGAAAAAAAATTGATAATAAATGAACACAAGAATTGACATGACAGTCGTCCAATGACAACCAGGAGAAAAACAACGGTTTGACATGACAGTCGTCCAATGACAACCAGGAGAAAAACAACGGTTTGACATGACAGTCGTCCAATGACAACCAGGAGAAAAACAACGATTTGACATGACAGTCGTCCAATGACAACCAGGAGAAAAACAACGAACTATGTTTCAATATGTTTTGTAGAGTTTTCCCGTCTCCATAAACTGGCCCTGTCATTCACTTGATAAAGGTCAGACCGTGGTGCTCACCCACACAGCCTGCAGGATGTCTGCTTTAATGGTGAACCGGCCATCTGTTAACAAAGCCACTTCCTTCTAATTGTCTCGTGTTTGGCCTAGAAGTGCTCCCCATTTCAGACACGTTTCCGCTACTTCCAGATTCTATATCCCTGACATTAGAGCCACTGGTGTTGGTCTTACGTTGTCCGACTCATCTGTCATGAATACACCACTGGCAATGATAAAATATATATAAAATATGTTATACAGGGGCAATTCATTGAGTACGTCTTTTAGGGGCCAACCGTATAGCAGACCTGTTTACTCTTACGATTTTGGCGTACAATGTACGATTTTGAGGTGTATAAATTTTATATACTGTATGTTTATTTTTTTTACTATTAAGATAATGTATTGAATGATTTTGTGATGATATTGTACGATTTTAAGAGTTTGAGGGTAAACAAGTCTGGTATAGTTAGGGCCATCCATTTAGTACGTCTCTTAGAAGCCATCTATATAGTATATCTTTCTCTCAGCAGACCTGTTTACCCTTAAAATCTTAAAATCGTACAATAGCATCACAAAATCATTCAATACATTATCTCACTAGTGAAAATTAAACATACAGTATATATAAAGTATACACCTCAAAATCGTACATTGTACGCCAAAATCGTAAGAGTAAACATGTCTGTCTCAGTGGTCATCCATAAAGTATGTCTCTCATATGAAGAAAAACTTCTTCTAATAGCAACACAAATGTTTACAATTTTTGGATGTTGCCCGTAGAAAAGTTTTAATGCTCAAAAGTTTTGACCATGACTCCGCGGTTCCGTTGAAATCGCGAACCGATCACCAATCACATCTCCATAAACTCCTAAAATACTTAATATCTTTCTAAATATGACTCTCTCCTTTAATGCCGACTCTCCTTTAATGCCGACTCTCCTTTAATGCCGACTCTCTCCTTTAATGTCGACTCTCTCCTTTAATGCCGACTCTCTCCTTTAATGTCGACTCTCTCCTTTAATGTCGACTCTCTCCTTAAATGCCGACTCTCTCCTTTAATGCCGACTCTCTCCTTTAATGCCGACTCTCTCCTTTAATGTCGACTCTCTCCTTAAATGCCGACTCTCTCCTTTAATGTCGACTCTCTCCTTAAATGCCGACTCTCTCCTTTAATGCCGACTCTCTCCTTTAATGTCGACTCTCTCCTTAAATGCCGACTCTCTCCTTAATGCCGACTCTCTCCTTAATGCCGACTCTCTCCTTTAATGTCGACTCTCTCCTTTATTGTTGACTCTCTCCTTAAATGCCGACTCTCTCCTTAATGCCGACTCTCTCCTTAATGCCGACTCTCTCCTTAATGTCGACTCTTTCCTTTAATGCCGACTCTATCCTTTAATGCCGACTCTCTCCTTAAATGCCGACTCTCTCCTTTAATGTCGACTCTCTCCTTAAATGCCGACTCTCTCCTTTAATGCCGACTCTCTCCTTTAATGTCGACTCTCTCCTTAAATGCCGACTCTCTCCTTAATGCCGACTCTCTCCTTAATGCCGACTCTCTCCTTTAATGTCGACTCTCTCCTTTATTGTTGACTCTCTCCTTAAATGCCGACTCTCTCCTTAATGCCGACTCTCTCCTTAATGCCGACTCTCTCCTTAATGTCGACTCTTTCCTTTAATGCCGACTCTATCCTTTAATGCCGACTCTCTCCTTAATGCCGACTCTCTCTTTAATGTCGACTCTTTCCTTTAATGCCGACTCTTTCCTTTAATGCCGACTCTCTCCTTAAATTCCGACTCTCTCCTTTAATGTCGACTCTCTCCTTTAATGTCGACTCTCTCCTTTAATGTCGACTCTCTCCTTTAATGCCGACTCTCTCCTTTAATGCCGACTCTCTCCTTTAATGTCGACTCTCTCCTTTAATGTCGACTCTCTCCTTTAATGCCGACTCTCTCCTTTAATGCCGACTCTCTCCTTTAATGCCGACTCTCTCCTTAATGCCGACTCTCTCCTTCAATTTCGATCTCCACCTCCCAGTTCGTCTCTCCTCTTCAACCTTTCTCTTCTCATAAGTGGACCAATCAGGAGATGTACGTAGTGCTGCTGTGTTACTACAGTTAGGTGCCAGGGCGAAGACCCCACACACAGGGCTGATAGTCTTATCGGTACATCAGTGGTTCTCACTACCTTGATAGACTTATCCGTGGGATCGGCATTTCCTAGTTACAAGCTGTTTCCACAACATGCAACAAACGCAGGTTTTCAGGACGGCCAATACCAGCGGGCCATCGGTTGCATTGGGTTCTTTTCAAATGGGGTAGACCTATGAAAGTTTAGTGACCGTTGTGTTACCAACTTCTTGTGTTACGCAACGTGCTACCTAAATGCAACTGTCATGTTAAGTGATTTTGGCAAGGCGTCTGCGTATAAACATGATGGTTTAGGGATGAAAAGTTTATTCTGCCATTTGCGATAATGCGACTAGAATACCCTGTAGAAACTTAGGTTTATTTAAATGCTCTATTAGTTTAAAAATTGATTGTCGGGGGCAAAGAGAAGATTAAGTGATTAAAAGTGATTGGAAGTCTTCCATTATGAGTTATTGCAGTGGTTCTCATCCTTCCTAGTGCCGCGACCCTTGTTTTTCATGTTGTTGTGACCCCCCAGCCATAAAATTATGTTCGTTGCTACTTCATAAATATGCGTTTTTCTATGGTCTTTTGCGACCCCTGTGTTGATAACCGCTGAGTTAATGTAATAGGTGCGTAGTGTGTGCAACACAATCACTTGGTCTTCTTGTGTCCAACTCATCGTATATTGCCAGTCACGCAGGTGTGTGGGGGTGTATGATGGGGTGTGGGGGAGTCAAGGTCGTGCCTTATTGTTACAGACTTGTTCCTTAGAGCCCTGGAGTAAACTGAACACCTGGTGACATCCTTTTGTTAATCCCACCTTCAAATCTCTCCCATCACCAAAACGTAGCTTACACCGTGAAATGAAAGTTCTCTCACAAGTAGTCCAGGACAGCGGTTCTCAAACTTTTAAGTTTGGCGGACCGGTTGAAGAGTTTCCCATGGCACCGGGGACTGATGCCAGATTTTCAATTATTTTTCTTTTTATTTGACCTCAAATGAGAGGCGTCAGTCGAATAAGTGTCACACAGTGCGGTAATCTCATGATGTAACATGGTGCGTTTATCTCATGGTATCACACATTGAGGCAACATCATGGTGTCACACGTTGAGGTAATCTCATGGTGTCACTCTGTGCGGTAGTCTCATGGTGTCACACGGTGAGGTAATCTCATGGTGTCACCCTGTACGGTAGTCAGCCGTTGCGGTAATCTCATTGTGACCCCCCCCCCCCCCCAACTGCACCCAGCAATTCTTAACCAGATCATACAGAATCGGTTTTAGTATTGTTTGAAAATCAAGTCCCAAAGCAACATAAAGGCACAGGAAGTAATCATAGAATTTGAGGTAACATCAAAATCACCAATTCTTCACCGGATCACTTCCATTTGACCAATTCGCAAGACCTGTACAAAGTGTCATTTGACAAAATCGCAAGACATATACAAAGTGTCATTTGACAAAATCGCAAGACCTGTACAAAGTTAACATTATAGCGTTTAAGGCGCGACAGCATTTAAAAGAATGTGGCGATTAAAAAGTTTGAAAATCTAGGCGTATAATAGTTACTATAAATGCGCTTGGAAACTCTGTAAATTTTGAACTTTGCAAAGTTTTAAATGCATGCCACCTTATGGAAGGTCATGACCAAAGATATAGCATTATGGGAAATAAACGACTGCAGATATCAAAAGAAAACTTGAGTCCATAGTTATCTTTGTGCGTTTTCAATAGATTACCACTGTTCAGTAGATTACCACTGTTTAATAGATTACCACTGTTCAATAGATTACCACTGTTCAATAGATTACCACTGTTCATTAGATTACCACTGCTCAATAGATTACCACTGTTCAGTAGATTACCACTGTTCATTAGATTACCATTGTTCAATAGATTACCACTGCTCAATAGATTACCACTGTTCAATAGATTACCACTGTTCATTAGATTACCACTGTTCAATAGATTACCACTGTTCATTAGATTACCACTGTTCAATAGATTACCACTGTTAAATAGATTACCACTGTTAAATAGATTACCACTGTTCATTAGATTACCACTGTTCATTAGATTACCACTGTTCAATAGATTACCAATGTTCATTAGATTACCACTGTTAAATAGATTACCACTGTTCAATAGATTACCACTGCTCAATAGATTAACACTGTTCAATAGATTACCACTGTTCATTAGATTACCACTGTTCAATAGATTACCACTGTTCATTAGATTACCACTGTTAAATAGATTACCACTGTTCAATAGATTACCATTGTTCAATAGATTACCACTGTTCAATAGATTACCACTGTTCAATAGATTACCACTGTTCAATAGATTACCACTGTTAAATAGATTACCACTGTTCAATAGATTACCACTGTTCAATAGATTACCACTGTTCATTAGATTACCACTGTTAAATAGAATACCACTGTTCATTAGATTACCACTGTTCAATAGATTACCACTGTTCAATAGATTACCACTGTTCAATAGATTACCACTGTTCAATAGATTACCACTGTTCAATAGATTACCACTGTTCAATAGATTACCACTGTTCAATAGATTACCACTGCTCAATAGATTACCACTGTTCAATAGATTACCACTGTTCATTAGATTACCACTGTTCAATAGAATACCTCTGTTCATTAGATTACCACTGTTCAATAGATTACCACTGTTCAATAGAAAAGCACGTGTTGCAGACCTTGATTCTGGGGCAAAAAGACTGAATATATCCAACGATGACAAATGTTAATTTAAACTTAACAGTTGTGTGAAATAATCAACTGCAGCAACCAGACGTCCAGCATCAGCTGCAGCAACCAGACGTCACGCAGCAACCAGACGTCCAGCATCAACTGCAGCAACCAGACGTCCAGCATCAACTGCAGCAACCAGACGTCACGCAGCAACCAGACGTCCAACATCAACTGCAGCAACCAGACGTCACGCAGCAACCAGACGTCCAACATCAACTGCAGCAACCAGACGAAGCTGTCCCCGTGGGTTCATCGTAATTTGAAATGAATTATTCCTGGAAATAATTGATTTTTACAACTATTTCTGTGGCTCTGTTATTTTTGTGGTGATGGTGAAGTAAACATGTGACGTCACCAAATAACCCCCCCCCCCCCCCTCCCCAAAATCAGGTTTGGTGTTTTGCCTGATAAGCTCTGTCCAACAGCTGGTACGCCAATCGATACAACACAATGGATCTAAATCGGTGGAATCTTATCCCACTAAATGGCTAAAGTTGAGGCTAGACATGCCTTCTTGACATTGGAGAGGCCTTGTGTCCTATAAAAGAAATAGAGTGAGAGGTTCTACTCCGTGGAAAGCGTGTTCCGTGCATTACAATTCGTCTCCAAACCAAGGCGTGATCCTTGTGTTACAATTAGTCTCCAAACCAAGGCGTGATCCTTGTGTTACAATTAGTCTCCAAACCAAGGCGTGTTCCGTGCATTACAATTAGTCTCCAAACCAAGGCGTGTTCCGTGCATTACAATTCGTCTCCAAACCAAGGCGTGTTCCTTGTGTTACAATTAGTCTCCAAACCAAGGCGTGTTCCTTGTGTTACAATTAGTCTCCAAACCAAGGCGTGTTCCTTGTGTTACAATTAGTCTCCAAACCAAGGCGTGTTCCTTGTGTTACAATTAGTCTCCAAACCAAGGCGTGTTCCGTGCATTACAATTCGTCTCCAAACCAAGGCGTGTTCCGTGCATTACAATTCGTCTCCAAACCAAGGCGTGTTCCGTGCATTACAATTCGTCTCCAAACCAAGGCGTGATCCGTGCGTTACAATTAGTCTCCAAACCAAGGCGTGTTCCGTGCATTACAATTCGTCTCCAAACCAAGGCGTGATCCGTGCATTACAATTAGTCTCCAAACCAAGGCGTGTTCCTTGTGTTATAAAAAGCCTCCGAACCAAGGCAATTATTATTATTTAGCACCATGCTTTCTCAGCATATCGAATACAGACTTTTTTTCCAAGTTCGTTCTAAGCTAACTTGTACCAACTAATTGGTTATCGCTGGCTTCAGATGTATGCAGCCTTCTAGCGAGCCTACTTTGTAAGTGTAACAGCCTCATGTGAAGTGGCTTTGTGATGAACGCAAATGAAAAGAACTTGAAAAGAACTCGTTGTTTCATTCATAGGTTGTCAAATGGGTGAGTCACCTGACGAGAATAGGATTCATCGTTTTTTAAATATTGCTTTCACGAATTAACTTTCAAATAGTAGACTTTATTTTCAAGAACACACACAAACGCTCACACACACGCACACACACACGCACACACACACACAGGCATGTAACCCGTGGCAACACCTTTAACTAAACTCCACCACCACACCCATCCCCCAAATTACACAATCCCCCTACCGCCCAACATGCATCATTGAACCAACAACCATCTGATCACCTGTTTAGATAATCAGTTTCCAGGCACACGGTTACAATTACAACCCCGGGTTTTGGATGTTTTGCACAGTCCAGTGATTTCTCTTGGTGCACGCCGCATCGAGCAATCTGTGGCAGCCTGGCAAAAAAAGTCACTGACGCATGATTTGTTTTCTGTTGTATGTTGGAGGGGTACTAACGCATAATTGTTGTATGTTGAAAGGTCACTAAAGCATGATTGTGGTATTTTGCAGGTCGCTGATGCATGATTGTTGTATGTTGTAAGGCCAATGACCTTTTATTGTACTGTGTTGTAAGGTCACTGACGCATGATTGTTGTATTGTATATTGTAAGGTCAATGACCCATGATTGTTGTATGTTGTAAGGTCAAGAACCCATGATTGTTTTATGTTGAAAGGCCAAGGACCCATGATTGTTTTATGTTGTAAGGTCAATGACCAATGATTATTTTATGTTGTAAGGTCAATGGCCAATGATTGTTTTATGTTGTAAGGTCAATAGCCAATGATTGTTTTATGTTGTAAGGTCAATGGCCAATGATTGTTTTATGTTGTAAGGTCAATGGCCAATGATTGTTTTATGTTGTAAGGTCAATGGCCAATGATTGTTTTATGTTGTAAGGTCAATGGCCAATGATTGTTTTATGTTGTAAGGTCAATGATTGATTTATGTTGTAAGGTCAATGGCCAATGATTGTTTTATGTTGTAAGGTCAATGGCCAATGATTGTTTTATGTTTTAAGGTCAATGGCCAATGATTGTTTTATGTTGTAAGGTCAATGGCCAATGATTGTTTTATGTTGTAAGGTCAATGGCCAATGATTGATGTATGTTGTAAGGTCAATGGCCAATGATTGTTGTATGTTGTACGTGTGGACATTGAAGTGATGTGTTTTACTCACTGGGAACACTATCATGTTACCCATATTTGTCAGAGATATCTTCCCTGGCTCTCCATCTCCACTCTACACCTCTCTTATTTCCCTCTCGGCGCATCTCGCCCCAATCTCCTTTCTCGAATTCCACTCTACTTCTGTAAAGACTTTCTTGATACTTGTATTTCCATTTAATTGGTGGAGCGTTCGTTATTATTTTTTCACACGTTACATTTTCGCTCAGTTGATCAGTTTCTCGTGAAGTGGTCACCTCAAAGGTGTGGATCGTCTCGTTGTAACTGAGTTGTGTCAACATCGCGTCTACTCCTTGCTCGACGCAGGCGGGTTGACACTATCGCTCAAATTTCTCATGGTTGTGGACGTCTGCTTCGCGGGTGAGTGAACGGGTGGGTGGGTGAGCTGATATCTTTTATGCCTAGGTCTAGGTAAAGAGTTCAGTCACTTCAAACGAGATTTTGTAAGCATTCGTTGTTTTAAAAAATAAAAGATTCTACTTTTGTCTAGCATTTAAATGTTGAATTTTAATACTAACAGAAAAATTGAATAAATAAAGATTGTTTTTAATTAAAAGAAAAAGAAGGCTTGTGCAGAAAATATTTTCAAAAATTAATAAAAAAAATAATAAAATATACTTTTACTTAAGTTTCGTCAAATTCAGCTCGAATCCTTTGGCTACTTAGTGTGCTCGTCTACACACGCACCCAGTCGTTCTTTGTGTAAAGCATTATGAGACATTGACAATTAGTTTCTACTTTTTAGTGCGTTTTAACTCGTGCTTGTCTTCGATAGAAAGTTCTTTTTTTAAACTTTAAATTTTTTTTAAAAATCTATCTTTATTCCACGAAATGAGGATGACTATTGTAAATAAATGTAAGCATTCGTTAGATTATTGTAAAACATATTTGCAAATATGTGGACCAGTATGACTATGGGGATAGGTCTGTTCTTCGGTACGACTATTGGAATAGTCTTACCTCTGGGGATTACCGCAACAACCTTGTCATGTAGCCAGTAACATTTGAGATCAACAATTGTAATGTTGCTGGCTGACCCAAACTGCACTGGAAGTCAATACTACGTCAGAGCATGTAACTCATGTAACCTTACATTCCTGTTATAAAGAATAAACACTTCCATTTACAGTGTATAAGGATGGGTCTCTTTAAATCTGGTTTCATCAAAACTTGAGGTTCTCAAACCTTATGTCAAAATTTACATAATAAACGCACGCTAATTAAAATTTATCATTTAATACATGCAATTAATTTATGAACTTAACGTAAATAAATCTACAGCATTTAAGTCATGTGGTAATAGGGGCATCCAATGAAATCTATAAATTAAATGTTATTTAGTCTTTAATATACGATGAGTATTTATGGGGTTCATGCATATCTGAGTGTGAAGAAATCATATTATTAAATGTGTGAATTATAATGGGTATACATTATAAAAAAATAACAAAAACATATTTAATCCCAAGCGAGAATCGAACAACGAGCCAATAGCTTCTATTAACTGTTTTTCAGTCAATATAGAGTTACGAATATAATTATATAAACACCGACATTGACATATAAGAGTTTATATAAAACTTATATTGTGACTTTTTGCTGTGGCATTTTTTCCTACAATCGTTTCATTTCGTCCCGAACATATCCCATGACATATTTCGCTACCATCATCATCACCGATGTCATATTTCGTCACGAGTCTATCCAATGTCATGTTTCATCATCACCAGTGTCATATGTCGTCACGAGTCTATCCCATGTCATGTTTCGTCATCATCATCACCGATGTCATATTTCGTCATCATCATCACCGATGTCATATTTCGTCATCATCATCATCACCAATGTCATATTTCGTCACGAGTCTATCCCATGTCATGTTTCGTCATCATCATCACCGATGTCAAATTTCGTCATCATCATCACCGATGTCATATTTCGTCATCATCATCATCACCAATGTCATATTTCGTCACGAGTCTATCCCATGTCATGTTTCGTCATCATCATCACCAATGTCATATTTCGTCACGAGTCTACGTTTTATTCAACACAACCGAACTTCACCAAGTGGCAGATGACGTCACATCTTCAATGTGGAGCTTTGCAGCAGCATTTGTTTTTATACTGTCACCCTGTCCCTACTCCCCATTCCCTAGCCCTTTTGTCCTCAACATGTTTAATGACGTGTCCGTAGTCTATATTATAAACAAAGGTAATACACCACAAAAACCTTCCTTTGATGTCTAATCATAAGATTTGTTGAGCACCGTGCCCTCTGTGTTCATGTGTCGGGTGACATTTTATAATTTGAGTTGCTAGGTTTCCGAATTTATTGTACTGCAATGAATCAATTATCAGCAACTGAGGGTCACGTCTAAGCTAACGTTCTGTCTCTGGTGCCTCGGCTCTGGTTTTTTACACTGAAATACGGAAATGCTAATTCTATGTACGCGCCTCTTTACACCGCGCCCCCCCCCCCCCGCCCCCGCATATAAAAAGGAAAAAAAAACTTTAAAGAAGTCGTTAAATGGTTGGACAGGTGGTTTACTCATTTTACTTAGAGCTGGCGCCAGATAAGGTTGGGAGGGGGCGGGGGTAGAGCACAAGTTGTCGGCATCAGCGAAGTCCAAGAAATGTGGACAGAGTAATGGCCACTAGAGCAGATGGGCAGATGGGAACATCGTGCATTAGATACACGGTGCACCAGTGGTCCTTAGTATTTGAAACCGATTTCTAAAACATCCGCTTTTCTCCATAATTCTTCAATAGTTACTAGTGCACCTATATTTTTTTGTAGGATTCTCAAGTAGTTTCTAGTGTACCAGTTGTTTTTCCAAGTTGCCTTTAGTCGCATATTACACATTAATTGTAACAGTGTCTTTAGTGCATCGTTTGCATGCAGTCGTCTCCCATTGATCAATCATGTAATGGCCACGGTTAACAGAAATGATGAAGTTAGCGCGGTGGATGATGGGTTCATTATGGCCACGGTTAACAGAAATGGTTAAGTTAGCGCGGTGGATGATGGGTTAATTATGGCCTCGTGCCCAGACATTATTGTTGTGTTTAATTGAACCCCATTATACAGGCGCTTGGCCATGCCTTAATCATGGAGTCCGAACAGTAACATTTATTTATTTGCCACGCCATAATTGAGCGTATTCTTTTGATGGTTACGTTTAAAATGATGCATGGAGTAATGGGCGTAAATTACGCCTGGTGTGAAACTACCGGACACGGCGGCGTACACTCGTTTGGGCGATGGTGGGATGATAATGAAACCGGAAGTGTACAGCGGCATGTTGATCGGAGGTTTCCGATATCATTATTGATTTATCCTGTAAAATGGTCGGGGAAACGATAGTGGCGGTAGCGGCGCTGTTAGTGGTGTACTGATTAGTTACAGTGATCCTCACGTTGAGACAAATACAAGATATGTCATCTCATCTATTAAAATAATTATGTTTGCACATATGGTCAGCAGTACAGTATAGCCAAGTGGATTTTTGGTTTAAAGAGAGATTGTGTGCCTAATAAAGTCTACATAAAGACATACACTGCAAACTAAGTAGACGCATTTCTTGTTTAACTAATACCGTAATCCCTAACCCGATGATATCTTAGCAGATATTGGTACACCAAGTATAGTGAACCCAAGTATAGTGAACCCTAGTATAGTGAACCCAAGTATAGTGAACCCAAGTATAGTGAACCCAAGTATAGTGAACCCAAGTATAGTGAACCCAAGTATAGCGAACCCAAGTATAGTGAACCCAAGTATAGTGAAACCAAGCAGGGCCGGTCTTAGGCCACTGCAACCTATGCGGCCGCATTGGGCCCCGCACTTTCAAACTACTTTGTTGCACTCAGAATATTTTTAACAATACCCGTAACTGTGGCATCTGGTGAAAGAAGCTTCTCGCGCCTCAAACTAATCAAGAATTACTTGAGGTCAACAATTCACGAAGATAGATTGAACAATTTGGCAATTCTTGCTATCTATGTAGGAAACAGAATTTTGATGATATACTGCATGACTTCGCTACACGCAAGGCTCGTAAAGTAAAGTTAATTTGATCGTGATTTTGTACTTAGTAAAGAATGAATAAAATGCAAAGACGAATTCATTTTCTAATACAAAATCTTAATTTTCACCTATTATCCTTATCCCTAACCAGACTGGGCCCCGCGCAATACGTTTCGCATAGGGCCCCGCAATTGTTAGGGCCGGCCCTGAACCCAAGTATAGTGACCCAAGTATAGTGAACCCCATTAACCAAGAAAAAGTCTTGGGAACACTGATAATTTTCTGAATTTAAAAAAAAATAATTCTTTATGACCAACTATATATACTCTGGGCATAAGAATGTAAAGTATTACAAATTAAATATATGCACTGCACGACATACAATTTACTTTTATAAATTCGTCAATTATCCATTATAACATATAGCAAATAGTATAGAGATATATCTTCAAACAATTTAATAAAAGACTTTGTATTCGACTAGAGTTGACAAAGGCTTAGAAAATAAAAACCCTGCTGTTCAACGCGAACCAATTCAATGTTCATCGCCAGGATGTGAACCACAGACCCCACCTGATCCCCACAGACCCCCACCTGATCCCCACAGAGTTGAGCGCCAACCAACCGTTCCTAGACGTGAGCAGGTGTCTCCGGGGGTGGGGGGACACAAAGAGCGACATGACTTTGGGTGTGGGTGGGGCTGGGTGGCAGAGGTTTACATGCTTATGTTCGTATGACCCTGGGGGATACAGACAAGTAACAGGTGCAGCGTGCATCTGTGCACATGAATAAAGTTGGGTCTTTAGCAGAATTGTTTCTGAGTATGTACAATATCTGTGAACATGATTGAAGTGGGCAATATATTTGGAACATGATTGAAGTGGGGTCTATTGCAGGATTGTTTCTGAGTATGAACATATGTGTCCATGTACAGGCATGCTAGAAGCAACGTGTCATATCACACAACTATAACACCTCGTCTTTTACATTAGAACCTGCTCGTATCATGACCCAATACCGCTCAGACTGCGTCCAAACTGTGTGAAGGGATTATAAGAACGAGAGAGACGAAAGAATACACAGCAAAACTATAAATAACATGGACGTTTGTATAAGACTTCATCCTCAAAAAAGAGCAAAGGGAGAGGTTAATTAACTTGGGAGGTAATAGAGTTATAGACCTACAAAATGAGAGGGAGAAATTCGTCGGTTTCTGTGAGGAGCCGAGTCCAGGGGGATAGTTGTGAGTGTGTGTCTGGGTGGGGAGAGGGTAAAACCGGGTGAAAGAACAAAGATATAATTTACTTTTTTTTATGAAATGATATTTTAAAGAAATCGAGATAAGCCAAGTTATCATCCATACGATTCCCCCCCCCCCCCCCCCCCCAAACACACACAAGAAAAATATTTAAAAAAAAAAAAAAAAGCACCGAACATGTCAACTCTAACTAGTAAACCACTTGTTCCGCCCCTGTGATCACTCGTTGCTTGGTCTCCCCTTTCTTGATCCTGACCCGGGGCAAGCGGCGCGTGCCGGCCCTTACGTCACCAGGCAGGTGGCGGTAGCCGGGGTCAGGTTTCCGATGTCGTTGACGGGACACCACGGAGGGGAGGGATGGAAGTGGAGTTATTTTTTTAAATCTGAGGTGAACTTAAAAAAGACGACCTTGAACCGAATAACTACAAAAAAACAATTAAAAAAAAAAAAGTATTTCTAGTGCAAAATGACTAAATGAATGTCTGTCTTGACATCTCCTCGGGGGAAAGTGTGGGTTATCATAAACTGTTATCTTTAGGAAGCTGTTCAGCTGTTCATCATAATCATATGTCATGTTGCTGATATATCATTGATTCGAAGTTACGCTTATATGTTGGAAGAAATCTGAAAGAGAGCAATTAATAATTAATTATTCTTCTTTAACTTAATCGTTGAACCAAATGAAATACAAATATATATATATATTATTTTTTAATGAAAATGAATAGAAAATTATTTTGTTTTAAAATCTCGGTGACTATCGTCTGTTCACGACAGTCAACAACAGGGAGTTAAAGGGTCCTTCCGTGACCTTAGCAACACGAATATATTGACCACCAAAAAAATACTGAAAGCAAGGTCAACTACAATCTTTTTTAAAACGTGGTGCTGGTAATTACTTTTATTCTTGTTGGTGGAAAGGATTTAGGGGTGAGGGGTGTGGGAGGTAACATGTGGCTCGGGTTTAAAACAGTTGTATTTTCCCGCCTTTCTTGAAAAAAAACCCGTTACCCGTTGTCCCGAGCAGCCAATCAACGCCGTCCTTGTTTAATGGCGGGCCTTCCAGGTGAAGTTGGAAGGCCGAACACCTGACGCCTGGCGCAACCTATTTACACAGACACCCCAGGCCGCCACCACCACCCCATTCCCCGACTCGTTATATTTCCCTATTTCTTCTGCTTTCATGATTTTTGTGTGTAATGTGTGTGTATGTGTGTGTGTGTGTGTGTTTTAAAAGCCAAATTCCATGCCGAGTTAGAGTAAAGTGAAGATTCCCTCCGGCCGATGATTGATTCTATATACAGGTGTGTCAACATCATGTTTAATGAAGAACTGTTGAAGCTTAACTGTGTTGTTATATTCGCGGCATGACTACAGAGCGCTTGATCCTCGCAATGGCATCATCATTATGGCAGCGACCAATGTGCACTATCAAATGTCGTACGGCCTTCTTGTCCCTGACTATGTGGGTCTACCCCTATGTGCACCATTACTGAGATGGTCAAGTTGGTTTGTAATGTGTTGTGTGTCCCTTACTGTAAAGATTATACCACTACTGCCTCTGTGCAACTACTACCCGTGGGTTACTACTATATGTGGACCGCTGTGCCTCTACTGCCTGTGGGCCAATGTGCCACTACTGGCCGTGGGCCACTGTGCCACTACTACCTGTTGGCCACTGTGCCATTACTGCCTGTAGAACACCGTGCCACTACTGGCCGTGGGTCACTGTGCCACTACTGGCCGTGGGTCACTGTGCCACTACTGCCTGTGGGCCACTGGGCCACTGTGTCACTACTAACTGTGGGCCACTACTACTTGTGGGTCACTACTACCTGTGGGCCACTGTGCCACTGCTGCCAGTAGGCCACTGTACCGCTACTACCTGTGGCCCACTGTGCCACTACGCCACTACTGCCTGTTGGACAATGTGCCACTACTGCCTGTAGGCCACTGTACCACTACTGCCTGTGGGCCATAGTGCCACTACTGCCTGGACCACTGAGACTTTCGAGATTTTCTTGGTTCACGAAGTGTGCTGTACTTATCTGGCCCTCTCTTCTAATCGTATTAGTTTTACTTTCGATGCCTACGTTTGAAAGCATTTCCAACTAAACGATGCTGGCCATTTATTTCTGCTCTAAATAGGGTTTAGGGTTTTGCATCAGGGGCCGAGGTCACAGCTTGCTGGAAACCTTGAAACGAAAAACAAGATAGAGAGAAAGAGAAAAGGGGAGCGATTGTTTAAATAGTGTAGACAATACGATAAGATAATTTCACCTCACGATCTTTGAGCGCCCGTTGTTTGAGTGCCCGTTGAGTGCCCGTTGTGTGAGTGCTTGTTTTGTGAGCGCCCGTTGTGTGAGTGCTTGTTCTGTGAGTGTCCGTTGTTTAAGCGCCCGTTGTTTGAGTGCCCGTTGTTTACGCGCCCGTTGTTTGAGTGCTTGTTGTTTGAGTGCCCGTTGTTTGAGTGCCCGTTGGTTGAGTGCCCGTTGTTTAAGCGCCCGTTGTTTGAGTGCCCGTTGTTTACGCGCCCGTTGTTTGAGTGCTTGTTGTTTGAGTGCCCGTTGTTTAAGCGCCCGTTGTTTGAGTGCCCGTTGTTTACGCGCCCGTTGTTTGAGTGATTGTTGTTTGAGTGCCCGTTGTTTGAGTGCCCGTTGGTTGAGTGCCCGTTGTTTAAGCGCCCGTTGTTTGAGTGCCGGTTGTTTAAGCGCCCGTTGTTTGAGTACCCGTTGTTTGAGTGCCCGTTGTTTGAGTGCCTGTTTTTTGAGTGCCTGTTGTTTGAGTGCCTGTTGTTTAAGCGCCCGTTGTGTGAGTGCTTGTTGTTTGAGTGCCCAGTGTGTCAGTGGTTGTTGTGTGAGTGCCGATTGTGTCAGTGGTTGTTGTGTGAGTGCCGATTGTGTGAGCACCCGTTGTTTGAGTGCCCGCATGCACAGGACGTTGTGGTGCATGGGCATATGGTAGGAGGGGTGTCACTGACACGATGACGATTCTTTAGACATTATAAAGATTCTTGTATCCATAACTTGAACATATTTGCTTCTTATTGACACTGCACTTACAAAAAAAACATTTAAAATAAAATTAAAATGTCACATCCTCAATTGATGCTTGTGTCATTGGAATGCTTGCCTTCAGAAGTGCTTATTTATCTCTCTTTACCCTTGACCTTCAATCTGTGACAACACTTTTTTTAAATCTCCATTTCTTAGTCTCATGTAGCGTGTCGTATTTCTGAGCCGACTCATTCTTCGAATCTGAGATGATCGTAGAGGAACTTACATAGAGACACATTCATTAGAATATAAGGTGTCTTCATAATGCTGTCTCATCCTATTCAATGTCTTCGCGTCATATAGTGGTGTCGTATTTCTGAGCCGACCCATTCTTCGAATCTGAGATGATGTTAAGAGTCTCGACTATACTCTCTGATCCTATGCTTAATCTTTATAGCGCAGAAACATCATGTGTTTAAACATCGACGACTGTTCGCTCAGTCTGAAAAAAAACCAGACCCTTATTTACGACACCAGGTTGAGGATCTCTGTTCTCGAAACTATCCCATGACATATGGCGCGTGCCGACGGACACATCAAAGTAGACGACAAAGGCACGTCGTTCAGGTCGACGGGGTTTCTTTTGGCGGGACAGGTGATTTTACCGCCACGGTGACTCTCAAGTGGGCGCTATTTGAATACTTCCTTCTAGACGGCCCTGCTCACTCGGGCCCCACCTTTTCGTGCGAGGGCGCAGGCCAAATTGGTCATCTCTTCGGCCGAATGACTTTCACGTGTTCGTTTCACACCGTCGAGTCAACAGCCGGCCGTTTCACAAGGAAGACGTGGAATTACCCATTTCTGAAATGGGTAAATAATTACTAGTATTTAAAGGCAACCTCTTGTAAACAACATTGGTCAGTGAAGAAGTAGCGTGACTTTAAATGGGTCACAGAAGTGTCATTTATGTTTTTTAATGATACAACTTTTGGGGGGCAATTTTGTATTGGTATTTTTTATTTTTAGGGGGGGGGTGAAATGGGGGGGGGGGGGTGTCGAATTGAGGTGTCTTTAAAAAATGTGTATCCGACCCAAAATCCGGTTATTGACAGTTTTTTTTTTTTTTTTGTTTGTTTGCTACAACTTTGAGCCAATAAATTTCTAGTTTCTGCTAATCACGTGGAGGTGACATTTGACACGTCACTTAGTCTTGTCGTATATGTTAATCTTTTTAAGTTTGTCGGATCCCTGATACCAGTTCTTAGATATATTGTGTTCAAGTGTTACGAATAATGAAACTAAAACGAACCATGGCCATGTATAACAACATTGCTAGTGTTGGCTCGATGGTTTCAACTAAGAAATGAACCATGGCCATGTATAACAACATTGCTAGTGTTGGCTCGATGGTTTCAACTAAGAAATGAACCATGGCCATGTATAACAACATTGCTAGTGTTGGCTCGATGGTTTCAACTAAGAAATGAACCATGGCCATGTATAACAACATTGCTAGTGTTGGCTCGATGGTTTCAACTAAGAAATGAAAGGCTGTGTTCTGAAACGGATTAGTTTTTTTAATTTTCTTTTCACTTTTCATGTCGACGGTCTCAGATTTACCCAGCCTCTATGCTAGTAGCCCACCCCACTCCATAACGTACATACCCGGCGCGATGTTCCAATGTTGTGTATGTTGTTGATGAACCGAGGTCTCAATCAACATTGCGCCATGATTGTATTGTAGGAAGTTGATGAACCATCTTGTGCTGAGGTCCCAATCAACATTGCGCTACGATTGTACTAAACAATTTAGTTCAACTAAATAAACGGAAATGAAAGAGTTTAACTAAGATTGTCTATGAAGGGAAACTACGGGAGAATGTTGAGTTTTGCAGAGACACGAAGGGGGCGGGGTGTGTAAGGTGACATTACAGGTGATAAATGTTAACCCAGCAGTTTGCCGTGGATGGTTACAGTTCTGTTATTTCCGTGATCAGTAATCGTCAAGCCGGTCCCGCCACAGGACGTAACAATGAGTTGTGATGGTTGGTCAGGCTAAAACAAACAGATGATCAGGATGTACGAGACAACGGCCGCAAGCGTCACTCGCCCACCTCCCCATATTTACCCCCAGCGTTTGTACGGTGTGTTTGGGAAGCTGATTAAATGAAAGGTATTCAATTAGCGGATATTTGACCAGCGAGGGCGAGGCTACGGGGAGGGAGAATTGAGATGTCTTTGTTTGGTGACCAGCAGCGACCTGTACGAGCTGGTGAAATATTTACTGCACCACCATAACTGTGTGTTAACAAATGTATCAATAGTTTGGTTTTAACTAGGGGATCAATAGTTGGTGTAAGTAGTGTATCCAAAAAACAATAGTTGGTGTAAGTAGTGTATCAATATTATACTAAATACATACATCGTTTTTCAATGTTTTCAATAAAATATCGTTCATATTATTTTGTCGTCTCTAAAATTAGTTGATTCCCCCCCCCCCCCCCCTCAACCCTTTTACGTTAGAAAAATCTTGAATACAAAAACTGTGCGTAAAGCTTTTTATTCTTTTTTGATATGATTGAAATTGACATATATATTTAGTTGTATTTTGATCTGAAAGATTTTGAATTATTAATAAAAAATAAATAAATTTATTGATAAAATTCGAACAATCTCGGTGAATTGCTTACTGGTAGGCATTTACTGAGACTGGCATCTACAATCCATGCTATCTGAACGTGTCGACTTCTCAGTGGTGATTGGACACACCCCCACCCCCCACAGATAAGTTATAACTCAACAAGCCTCCCGTCCCGACCGCCTCGACCAAACGTCTACCAACGCGTCTGTTAAAACGCTCCCATCAACATACTGCCGTGCACCGGGTGCGTTCACAGCCCGTGCCATTCCTGGCATCGCAGTTATTCTGCAGTGCGCCATCCGAGGACGTGCTCTTCAACAGACGTGTTTCTGTGTTGTCCCACCGAATGTACGCAAACATGTAGAACTATAACCCGGGGGTGAGTTTTAAGAAGGGATTTCTACTTGCAGGTCAAACAAAGGGCGTCTATTAGTTTACCTTGTTTTGACAATACTTTTGTAACATATTAATGTTTGAAGGCATGGGTGCTCGCAGGTCTTTTTTGGCCGGTTGGAGGGGGGTGTGGAGTTTAAGAAAGGGGGGGGGGGATCTCAGGTATGTCATTCTCCTGCTTATTCTAACCCTCTAAATGTTTCCGCTTAGATAATAGACTATTTTCTGTACATTCTTATTTCCTAGTGGAATGGGCTGAAGATGGCCGACCGATGGCTGCCTGGATCCATCTTTCAATGAGTCATTTCAAGAAAAAAATACATTTCCACTTATATAAGAATACAGTGCATGTATTTTCGACACAATATGGTAAAAAGATGAGACACTTGCCCGTGAAAAATGGCTCAGAAAATTGGCCCCTCCTTGAAAATTTCGGTCTAAGGTGGCCACTTCAAGGGTGCTCAATCAATGTACCAGAGATTATGAAGGCATCGTCAAATGTAGGCATGTCATCATGAGACATTGCTTGGCAAGTAGTAAATGGTTTTGAAAATTTTCTTTCTTTTTTTGTTTGTAAGTGTGTGTGTGGGGGGGGGGGGGGGGGATTTGGTAATGTTTTTACATTGCACTTGTCAGATTTGCGTCTATTGCCTCCTGACTTTCAAACACCCCCAGTTCCTGATACCCTCCCTGAGTAGCCCATGCACCAGTGAAGTATCCTCTTTAATTCTTTGCACAGAAACATCGTGGGGCCCCTCAACATGCATAGGATCCAGATCCTTCAAGCTATAGAAGAAGAAGATGAGAACACATTTAAGATTAACATTGAATAATCTTCGAGCGGGTTGCTGGTCACGTGCTTTGATGACAAGGCGAGGAAGGTTTTTTTTCCAAATAGTTTTGGTGCCGACGTCAAGACGGCAATCTGCCAGTGTCTGGTTGCTGGCGGCTGGTTGACCGACCTGTTCGCTGACAGCTGAACCGGGCGTGTCTCGTTATGACGTCACGTATTGGTAACCTGTTAGCACCTTGAGTCAGACGTTTGGGGGTCAGGAAGTCAATCTCGTGACTTTGTCGTCATTATGTGATCTCAATTTGAAATAAGCCGGCGTCCATACACTAGCACCCATCCACCCCACCCAAGTGAATGCGTTGTCTTGCTTACAACTGATCTACTATCTGTCGGTTATGTATCGTGATAAACTCTTCTTTACTCCCACTTTTCCTCGCCCAATAATCCAGCAATAATCTACACAATAACCCACCCAATTACCCACCAAATAACCCACCCAATTACCTACACATTGATCCACCCAATAACCCACCCAGCACCCACCAAATAACCCACCCAAAATCCACCCAATAACCCACCAAATAAACAACCCATATTTCACGTTAAACATGAACAAAAGCCGGATTAATCGACAGTTTTTTAATACTATGCCATTTATCTGTGGAATGGAATTCCGTGTTGCTGACAAAACTATGTCCACCGACACTTCACTGCTTGTGTTTGGTCTTACGCTTGTATTCTGAGATGACTTGTCCAATAGGCATTACTTCTGTCCAAATACGGCCTCATTGAAATCCTCTTCAGGCCAACATTAGGTCATACTGCGGTCCACATTAGGCCTTATTGCAGTCCAAATTCGGCCTAACTGTGGTCCACATTCGGCCTTACTGCAGTCCACATTCGGCCTTACTGTAGTCCACATTAAGCCTTACTGCAGTCCTCATTAGTCCTGTATCATGTAGGACCATCGAAAAGACATTCTTTCAAATCGTTCATAAAGTTTTATAGATTCATGTCTTTCCATATGTGAAATCAAGGTGGTGTGTATGTAAATAATATATTGCCGATAAAGAAATAGGAAATAATATATGATCATAGATGTGTACTTTATGACTAGATATTTATGTAAGAGAATCAGTCAAGTTAAAAAAAATATCATAGCTCCAAAAAATACTACTTGGTACTTAGAGAGTTTCTTCAGCAATAGCACTGATTGAAATTATATTTGTATAGCTCATATAAGAAAAAAATAATTTGGGGCACCGGCCCGAAAAGGAATATTTCAAAATGGATAAGCTAATTCAGAAACCATTTGTGCTCACAACAACTTACCAAAGTTTTATCGAGATCGGATGAATTGTATAGGAACGCATACGAAAATTATATTTAGCTCATAAAAGTGGAAAAAAAATAATTTTAGTCCCCGGTCCCAAAACGGAATATTGTAAAATGTGTGTAATAATTCAGAAACATTTGCACTTTTTTACAATTCACACAATTTTCATCACTTTGGATTGATGGTATAGAAGCACATACGGGATATACTTATATTATATATATATATATATAGAAATAGTTTACCGAATTAAGATAACTTTTTTGCAATTATTCAAGGATGCTCTGTCTGTCTGTCTGACTGTCTGTCTCTCTGTCTGTCTCTCTGTCATTCAGTCTGTCTCCCTATCTGTCTGTCTGTCTGTCTGTCTCTCTGTCTCTGCATGTCTCTCTGTCTGTCTCTCTGTCGCTCTGTCTGTCTCTCTGTCTCTGCATGTCTCTATGTCTCTCTGTCTGTCTCTCTGTCGCTCTGTCTGTGTCTCTGTTTCTCTGCCGGTCTATATGTATCTCTGTCTGTCTGTCTCTCTGTCTCTATGTTTGTCTCTCAAGCTGTCTCTCAGTCTCTGTCTCTCTGTCTATCTCTCTGTCATTATGTCTGTCTCTCTGTCTGTCTCACTGTCTATCACTCTGTCTGTCTGTCTCTCTGTCTGTCTCTCTGTCTGTCTCTCTCTCTGTCTGTCTCTCTGTCTAAATCTCTGTCTGTCTGTTTTTCTCTCTGACTGTCTCTCTTTCTAAATCTCTGTCTGTCTGTCTCTCTCTCTCTGTCTGTCTCTCTGTCTAAATCTCTGTCTGTCTGTTTTTCTCTCTGACTGTCTCTCTTTCTGTCTCTCCTACTGTCTCTCTGTCTGCAATGTCAGTAGAGTCAGCAGTATCAGTAGTGTCAGTAGTAGCAGTAGTGCCTTTAGTGCCAGCAGTGGCAGTAGTGTCAGTTAAATGTAGGGCAACACATTATACAGTTGTGTTTTCTCTGTTTAGATCAAATCATCAAGTTGTATTTATAGACTGCCTCCCATGCAAAAAAATACCCGAGGCGCACATGTTGGGACACAAATCCATAACAATGGATTCAGTAAACTGACGCTTATGTGTATCATCTAAATGTCATGTGTATCCACAATAGAAGCGATGCCTCTTTACTGGATTGATTTATGTTTGTATTTGAAGGACCTGGAAGCTACGTGTTTACGCACATTGCCACTGATGTCGTTCGGATCTCTTTTCATCTAAACATGTAACCTTTCTTTTGGGATTTCATTCAGTGTCGCGACTTTATGCAAAAATCTTTAAGTATCATGTCTACCGGCCATTAGAAAAAGACCCACCTTTTTTAGGAGTGACCTTCTCTTGTTGTTATCTGTACCTGTATTCATTCTCTCCCCTGTCCTTGCACGCTGCCCACAAGGCACAGCCGTTCCAATGTTTTATTCTTTGTTTGGTCTGAAGAGTGGATAACTCTGTTGTGCCTTCTCAAACCATCTAACTGTTATCATGAAATTTTGCTTGATAATCTCCCTTTGTTGGCGTTTTCTGCCCTTTATCTTCTTCTTTTTACCATTTTTTTCAAATATTTCTTTACCTTTGACGTTAAAATAAAACGGGAAATGACCGCCAGTGTTTGTTTATTTCACTCGCTACCCCACCCGTCAAGATTATCAACCATCTGGCCATCCGTTGTGTCTGAAACAACTGCTGGTCGTCCGCTGTGTCTGAAACAACTGCTGGTCGTCCGTTGTGTCTGAAACAACTGCTGGTCGTCCGCTGTGTCTGAAACAACTGCTGGTCGTCCGCTGTGTCCGAAACAACTGCTGGTCGTGCGTTGTGTCTGAAACAAATGCTGGTCGTCCGCTGTGTCAGAAACAACTGCTGGTCGTCCGCTGTGTCTGAAACAACTGCTGGTCGTCCGCTGTGTCCGAAACAACTGCTGGTTGTCCGTTGTGCGTGAAACAACTGCTGGTCATCCGTTGTGTCTGAAACAACTGATGGTCATCCGCTGTGTCTGAAACAACTGCTGGTTATCCGTTGTGTTTGAAACACCTGCTGGTCGTCCGTTGTGTCTGAAGCAACTGCTGGTCGTCCGTTGTGTCTGAAACAACTGCTGGTCGTCCGTTGTGTCTGAAGCAACTGCTGGTCGTCCGTTGTATATGAAACAACTGCTGGTCGTCCGTTGTGTCTGAAACAACTGCCGGTTGTCCGTTGTGTCTGAAACAACTGCCGGTCATCCGTTGTGTCTGAAACAACTGCCGGTTGTCCGTTGTGTCTGAAACAACTGCTGGTCGTCCGTTGTGTTTGAAACAACTGCTGGTCGTCCGTTGTGTCTGAAGCAACTGCTGGTCGTCCGTTGTGTCTGAAACAACTGCTGATCGTCCGTTGTGTCTGAAGCAACTGCTGGTCGTCCGTTGTATATGAAACAACTGCTGGTCGTCCGTTGTGTCTGAAACAACTGCCGGTTGTCCGTTGTGTCTGAAACAACTGCTGGTCGTCCGTTGTGTCTGAAAGAACTGATGGTCGTCTGTTGTATCTGAAACAACTGCCGGTCATCCGTTGTGTCTGAAACAACTGCCGGTTATCCGTTGTGTCTGAAACAACTGCTGGTCCTCCGTTGTGTCTGAAAGAACTGATGGTCGTCTGTTGTGTCTGAAACAACTGCTGGTCATTTTGACCATCTAACGTTCGAATGTAATATTGAGACGAGGGGTGGGGGCTGAAGTATTGACAAAACATGCGTAATGCATACAAGTAACGCACTTTGTAAGCATCCCAATTTGTGCTCAATATGAGTTTGACACTTGAAAATCTTGTCATAACCAAGTTATTAGAGCAGCGGTTCCCAATTTTTTTCTCTCCCGCACCCATGATTAGACATTTTATTTACGAGTTACCCCCACCCCCTCACCCCACACAAAAAAAGTATTAAAATAGATTAGCTAAATGACATGACGCTGATGACGACACAGGTTTTTATTTTCTATTTTAAGTTATTTCTGTTAATTCTGTTATAAATTATATATATATATATATTAAATAATGTTATCAGCATTAAATATGTATCAAAGTGCAATAATTATTCCTTAAGTCAACAGTAGTTCATCTAGTATGCAAATGTTCCAATGTGGTTCTTTAAATAATTAACATCATAGGGTGATCCTTGAGCTTGTTTCGTGATTCCTAGATTGTTTATTTTAAAACATGACCTCAAAGATAGATTAACCTTAAAGCTCAGTGTGTTAGTGTGTTCAATGTCTGTGTAGGGTGAGGAAGCTCATAGGACAAGGGCTAAATAGAAAAAAAAAATGGCTTCCGGCAAAACTCAAAAGTAAACATTGCAATATAATATTTGGCCGTAAACCAAAAAAAAAAAAAAAATCAATACAAACTATGAACATCGGACATCAATACAAACTATCAACATCGGACATCAATACAAACTATCATCATCGGACATCAATACAAACTATCAACATCAGACATCAATACAAACTATCAACATCAGACATCAATACAAACTATCAACATCGGACATCAATACAAACTATGAACATCAGACATCAATACAAACTATCAAAATCGGACATCAATACAAACTATCAACATCAGACATCAATACAAACTATCAACATCAGACATCAACACAAACTATCAACATAGGACATCAATACAAACTATGAACATCAGACATCAACACAAACTATCAACATCAGACATCAATACAAACTATGAACATCAGACATCAATACAAACTATCAACATCAGACATCAATACAAACTATGAACATCAGACATCAATACAAACTATGAACATCAGACATCAATACAAACTATCAACATCAGACATCAATACAAACTATGAACATCAGACATCAATACAAACTATGAACATCAGACATCAATACAAACTATCAACAAACTATGAACATCAGACATCAATACAAACTATCAACATCAGACATCAATACAAACTATGAACATCAGACATCAATACAAACTATGAACATCAGACATCAATACAAACTATCAACATCGGACATCAATACAAACTATCAACATCAGACATCAATACAAACTATCAACATCGGACATCAATACAAACTATCAACATCAGACATCAATACAAACTATCAACATCAGACATCAATACAAACTATCAACATCGGACATCAATACAAACTATCAACATCAGACATCAATACAAACTATCAACATCAGACATCAATACAAACTATCAACATAGGACATCAATACAAACTATCAACATCGGACATCAATACAAACTATCGACATCAGACATCAATACAAACTATCGACATCAGACATCAATACAAACTATCAACATCGGACATCAATAAAAACTATCAACATCAGACATCAATACAAACTATCGACATCAGACATCAATACAAACTATCGACATCAGACATCAATACAAACTATCGACATCAGACATCAATACAAACTATCAACATCAGACATCAATACAAACAATCGACATCAGACATCAATACAAAGTATCGACATAGGACATCAATACAATATGATGTTCTCATTATTTGTTTAATTGGAAAAAAACTATTTATGTGGATACAATGTTTTGATAATGTACCGCTAAATATTGCAATATAGCTTTATGTAAATGAAGAGTAAAATGCCGCTAAATGAAATATAGACATTGGTTTGGTTGATGGTATACAGACATTGGTTGCAGATACAGACATTGGTTGGAAGTATAGTCATTGGTTGAAGGTATGGCTGTGCCTTGGTTGAAGGTATGGCTGTGCATTGGTTGAAGATATGGTTGTGCATTGTTTGAAGGCATAGATGTGCATTGATTGAAGGTGTGGCTGTGTATTGGTTGAAGGTGTGGCTGTGCATTGTTTGAAGGCATAGATGTGCATTGATTGAAGGTGTGGCTGTGTATTGGTTGAATGTGTGGCTGTGCATTGTTTGAAGGCATAGATGTGCATTGGTTGAAGGCATAGATGTGCATTGATTGAAGGTATGGCTGTGCATTGATTGAAGGTATAGACAGACATTGGTTGATAATTCTTTGTATCAAAGTAGGCGTTTCAATCTTGCGTCTCCAGTCCTGCTCACGTTCATCCTTTGGTCACGTAGACTCTAAACATATTATAATACCTGTCACCATCACTGCTCCCTACAGCCGGACCAGACCAGACATTTCAATTAAACCTGGACTTTCCTTTGTATCAGACGATGATAAAAAGCTTTTAGCCGCCATTCTCTGGCTTTCCTCACTAAGACACAGGCGCAACTCGACTCCTGGCTAAGCCCCTGTGCCTGTATGTTTTTACTTCCGGGCTTAATTGAGTTGAGCAAACCTCCCAGATCGGTCTGAACGACGGGATAACAGAAGGGGTGCTCTGCAGGCCAGTTGGTGGCGCGTGCCAGGGTAAGCTGTTAGGCGCCCTTTTGACCCGTATCATGGCTTTTGTTTTATTTGGGGAGAAAGTCGCGCGCAAACAAATGGAGGTGAGATGTGCGATAGGGGAGGGAACCTTACCGTCTTGATTTTGGGGGTTGGGGGGGGGGGGGAAGCTTCCGTCTTGAAATCAGTTTAGAAACCTATCGTCATTATGTTAGGCGATGAAAGCTACCGTCTTGATATCAGGGTAGAAAAGTACTGTCTTGATATCAGGGTAGAAAAGTACTGTCTTGATATCAGGGTAGAAAAGTACTGTCTTGATATCAGGGTAGAAAAGTACTGTCTTGATATCAGGGTAGAAAAGTACAGTCTTGATATCAGGGTAGAAAAGTACCGTCTTAATTTCAGGGTAGAAAAGTACCGTCTTAATTTCAGGGCTGGCTTTTTTGGCTCCGTCTGCTGTCCGCTATCTCACGACGATAGAAAAAAAGGCAACCTACGCTGGACACCAAGTTATCAATAGTATGAATGAAAACATGAAGAATCCACACATATTTATACAAATTATTGTTGGGTGTGGGGTTCAGGGGGTTTGTGATAGGGCGCGCTATTTATAATGAAAATAACTTAACTATTTTAAATATTTTTAAAAAATATATCTTTTATTCTTTGTCTTTCTCCATTTTAGTCCACACTAAACACATACAAAGTAAAGAAATGAATTATCTCAAATTTATTTGATAATCCATTATTGACGTCACATGACCAACAGATTTTGCTGTCACCAATGTCAAGCGTTTCAATGCCATACCATTCAATGTCCCACCATTCAATGTCCCACCATTCAATGTCCCACCATTCAATGTCCCACCATTCAATGTCCCACAATTCAATGTCCCACAATTCAATGTCCCACCATTCAATGTCCCACAATTCAATGTCCCACAATTCAATGTCCCACAATTCAATGTCTCACCATTCAATGTCCCATCATTCAATGTCCCACAATTCAATGTCCCACAATTCAATGTCCCACAATTCAATGTCCCACCATTCAATGTCCCACCATTCAATGTCCCACCATTCAATGTCTCACCATTCAATGTCCCACCATTCAATGTCCCACCATTCAATGTCCCACCATTCAATGTCCCACCATTCAATGTCCCACCATTCAATGTCCCACCATTCAATGTCCCACCATTCAATGTCCCACCATTCAATGTCCCACCATTCAATGTCCCACCATTCAATGTCCCACAATTCAATGTCCCACCATTCAATGTCCCACCATTCAATGTCCCACGATTCAATGTCCCACCATTCAATGTCCCACCATTCAATGTCCCACCCATGCATGTCATAAGTCTTATGTTTATAAGTGACACTTTTCCTGCTAAGTACATGCATGTCATAAGTCTTATGTTTATAAGTGACACTTTTCCTGCTAAGTACATGCATGTCATAAGTCTTATGTTTATAAGTGACACTTTTCCTGCTAAGTACCTGCATATCATAAGTCTTATGTTTATAAGTGACACTTTTCCTGCTAAGTACATGCATGTCATAAGTCTTATGTTTATAAGTGACACTTTTCCTGCTAAGTACATGCATGTCATAAGTCTTATGTTTATAAGTGACACTTTTCCTGCTAAGTACATGCATGTCATAAGTCTTATGTTTATAAGTGACACTTTTCCTGCTAAGTACCTGCATGTCATAAGTCTTATGTTTATAAGTGACACTTTTCCTGCTAAGTACATGCATGTCATAAGTCTTATGTTTATAAGTGACACTTTTCCTGCTAAGTACATGCATGTCATAAGTCTTATGTTTATAAGTGACACTTTTCCTGCTAAGTACCTGCATATCATAAGTCTTATGTTTATAAGTGACACTTTTCCTGCTAAGTACATGCATGTCATAAGTCTTATGTTTATAAGTGACACTTTTCCTGCTAAGTACATGCATGTCATAAGTCTTATGTTTATAAGTGACACTTTTCCTGCTAAGTACATGCATGTCATAAGCATTTTAATTAAATTACCACATTGAAATCAAATTTGATGTTTAAAAATGTTTATTTGGTCGGCGTTAGAAGAGTTGTTGTCTTATACGGCGAGTATAACCCTATATTTTAACAGGAAAAGTAGGGGGTTGTCTTATACGGCGAGCATAACCCTATATTTTAACAGGAAATGTAGGGGGTTGTCTTATACGGCGAGTATAACCCTATATTTTAACAGGAAATGTAGGGGGTTGTCTTATACGGCGAGTATAACCCTATATTTTAACAGGAAAAGTAGGGGGTTGTCTTATACGGCGAGTATAACCCTATATTTTAACAGGAAAAGTAGGGGGTTGTCTTATACGGCGAGTATAACCCTATATTTTAACAGGAAAAGTAGGGGGTTGTCTTATACGGCGAGCATAACCCTATATTTTAACAGGAAAAGTAGGGGGTTGTCTTATACGGCGAGTATAACCCTATATTTTAACAGGAAAAGTAGGGGGTTGTCTTATACGGCGAGTATAACCCTATATTTTAACAGGAAAAGTAGGGAGTTGTCTTATACGGCGAGTATAACCCTATATTTTAACAGGAAAATTAGGGGGTTGTCTTATACGGCGAGTATAACCCTATATTTTAACAGGAAAAGTAGGGGGTCGTCATACGCCCATTTGTCTTACACGTCGGAAAATACGGTGGGCATTTTTCAAAGTTTTTGAAGTACTTCAATTTGAAGAAACAGCTTTACAATACCCACCCCAAGTCGTTAGACACCAGTTTAACAGATGATTTTAAATGTACACATTTCCATCCCGACCGTCACAAGACTTGGTCCAAAGTCCATATATAAAGAGATATATAATAACATCCCGAGGTCCACTTCATCCTCCTCCTGCCGTCAGCAAGTCCTGACATTTTCATTCCACGGGTCTAAACAGAAAGACTGCTGTTATCATTAGCCTGACACCGCCTTTCATGTTGTGTATGTCCTGTTGACTTGGTTAGTCAAACAGTGTGTTTCGGTACATTCGGGTGGACACGGCACCCGTTGTGTCTAGACCGGCATCTGGACCTGGCGTGTCCAGATAAACAAAATATCTAAGTTGTCCGGTCGTGGTTTAGATTAAGCTTAGGTTTTTAGTTGACTTTAGGTTAGTAAGTCCAGATTGAATATGCCAGCCGTAATGAGTGTTTTATACTTTACATCGTGAAATCAGGAGTTCCGATCCGTATTCCTCAAGTATAACCTTTTAGATGGGGGGTGGGGATGTTTATATTTGAAAGATGCATACATTTATTTGTTATCAATTACACATAGATAAAATGTATATACATTATTTGGTAAATGAATGAAAATAATGTACTGAGAACAATTTGTTAAATAAGATAACCAATATTTTAATAACTGAGTTGTGTCCGCTGTTTGTTGGAAAGCATTGGAATGTCTGGTTGTGTCTGCTGTTTGTTGGAAAGCATTATTTAGAATGTCTGGTTGTGTCCGCTGTTTGTTGGAAAGCATTATTTAGAATGTCTGGTTGTGTCTGCTGTTTGTTGGAAAGCATTATTTAGAATGTCTGGTTTTGTCCGCTGTTTGTTGGAAAGCATTATTTGGAATGTCTGGTTGTGTCTACTGTTTGTTGGAAAGCATTATTTGGAATGTCTTGCTGTGTCCGCTGTTTGTTGGAAAGCATTATTTAGAATGTCTGGTTGTGTCTGCTGTTTGTTAGAAAGCATTATTTGGAATGTCTGGTTGTATGTACATGTCGGAGACATTAAAGGGCCGCAATTCAAGACCTAAAAGGCCATATGCGGCCTCGGTTCCACATGTGGCCTTGATGCCACTTGCGGCCTTGATATCACATTCGGCCTTAATGCAGAATTTCAAAGTGAATTAAAACAGAAGATTTCGAAGACATCTCTATTATTAAGGCTTGGCGGCCCCATTAGTGTTCTACCATTCCCCCACTTGGAATTTTCTCGGGGTTGGGGCGCCTTTGAAAGACTCATCGCGTACTTATTAGAATTATTTTCTCCTGAAACAGGTTAACATTATGTTTATGTCACTACCACCCACACAATGGCGTTTCCTCAAACCCTCTCAAACTTTGTCTTGTCTGCACTCGCCTTGAACCAACATCCTCGGTGGAGCGTGTGTTTGTTCCTGTCACAGGCACCCCGGGATGCCAGCATCTAGTGGTAGGCAGAGTTAGAGGGACCTGATGAGACAGACACCTCTGACACCTTGGAAGCAAACAGTGAGGGGTCAAGGCGACCTTTGTCCTCCGTTTTCTGCTCCCTGATGTCGTTGATACTGATGTTGTTGATACTGATGTTGTTGATACTGATGTTGTTGATACTGATGTCGTTGATACTGATGTTGTTGATACTGATGTCGTTGATACTGATGTTGTTGATACTGATGTTGTTGATACTGATGTTGTTGATACTGATGTCGTTGATACTGATGTTGTTGATACTGATGTCGTTGATACTGATGTCGTTGATACTGATGTTGTTGATACTGATGTTGTTGATACTGATGTTGTTGATACTGATGTTGTTGATACTGATGTTGTTGATACTGATGTTGTTGATTCTATGTAATATCAAGGCTAAATTCATAATACACATCTGTTGATCGTTCAGTGGAGCTGTGCCTGCAGCGCTAGAAATTTTCAATGGTGAGGATCAACACGAAGAACCGTTAATAAAATTAGCATTCAGTTTTAAAAAAGTAAGACAAGGATTGAACCCTCACCTACTATGACCATGATTGATGTACACACTATACAAACAACTCCTGGTCATTGACCTCACACCCAGAGTATTCCAAACGCTGCAAACCGTTATTGAGAGGAAGATGTATGTATACAGAGCGGAGGTGCCTGGCAGGCAGCCATGGGGAGGTGTGGATGTGTACAGATAGGCCGCAAGAACGCCATCATAGCAGCAGAAGCCACCTTCCGGTAGTACGGGATTTGCTTGTCAATTCTATACACAGACAACACCTTCACACTCTCATTTTGACATTTTAAATGAGGGTGTTGGTGGGGGGTGGCATATTCTACGAACCTCTACCGATATTTTATTTTGAAAGTGTTGAAAGCTTAAAAGTGATGAGCAAATTAGGAGCTAACAGAGCTTAGTGTTTGAACAGAAAATGGATTGGCACCCACGCAGTAATAATACAACCCGGATTGAGGAGGTCGACTGTAATGACGTACAGTGTCTTGTGGGTTGGAAACTTCACTCTACCCATGAGTTAACAACCTCATTCTATTTCATTGGTTGCCAACCTTTCTCTATAATCTCATTGGGTTGGCAACTTCTCTCTATCTCATGACTCATTGGTTGTCAACCTCTCTCTCTCTCTCTCTCTCTTTCTTTCTCTCTCTCTCTCTCTCTCTCTCTCTCTCTCTGTCTATCCCCCATGGGCTGGTTATCAACCCCCACCTCAAATAAGTCCATTTAATTATATCAATATCCTAATGTAAAAATTGTGAACTGCCTCGAATGGTCAGTTGTAATTTTCCGCAGTTGTGTTTCTTCTCCAAACTACTCGGACGCAGCCCTGCATTCACCCACAAGGTAACATTTAAACAAAGACGCTAAAAATGTCCGCCATATTTAGCGAGGCCACAGCACACGACTACAGAAGAATGTTAGTAAACCAATCAATCGCTCATCCCCTTGTACCAACAGACAAATAGCAGCACGCACACACAGGATTCCAGCTGGTGGCCATGTCTTCCTGTACGTGGCAATGTCTTCCTGTACGTGGCATAGTATTTCTGTACGTGGCATATTCTTTCTGTTCGCAGCGATGTCTTCCTGTACGTGGCGATGTCTTCCTGTAAGTGACATAGTCTTACAATACGTTTCATAGTCTTCCTGTACGCTGCGATATTTTCCTGTATTTGGACGCGATTTCTTCTTGTACGTGGCGATGTCTTCCTGTACGTGGCCATGTCTTCGTGGCTTCCTGTTGCGGCTATTAAACAATCTACAGCACTGTCACGGCTATCAAACAATCTACAGCACTATCACGGCCACCAAACAATCTACAGCGCTATCACGGCTATCAAACAATCTACAGCACTATCACGGCCACCAAACAATATACAGCACTATCGCGGCCACCAAACAATCTACAGCACTGTCACGGCCATCAAAAAATCTACGAAACTGTCACGGCCATCAAACAATATACAACACTATTACGGCCACCAAACAATATACAGCACTGTCACGGCCAAGAAAACAATCTACAGCACTATCACGGCCATCAAACAATATACAGCACTATCACGGCCACCAAACAATATACAGCACTGTCACGGCCAAGGAAACAATCTACAGCACTATCACGGCCATCAAACATTCTACAGCGCTATCACGGCCATCAAACAATATTATACAGCACTATCATGGCCATCAAACAATATACAGCACTATCACGGCCATCAAACAATATACAGCACTATCACGGCCATCAAACATTATTATACAGCACTATCATGGCCATCAAACAATATTATACAGCACTATCACGGCCATCAAACATATTTGTTGTGTAAATTTAATGTACACTTATATGAAAGTTTTTTTTGTTTTTTTTACTGCTGAAGATATTTGCCGAACGTATATTGTTTTATTTCCACAAATTGTTTGTGTCTAATCAATCTATATTAGATAAGCTCATTGAAAAGGGGCCGCCACTTTTATGGCTCTATTTTAATACCCCGACTCCTCATTACCGCCCCTGATTGCCCACCAGCACGACACGTGCAGCAACATCGTGACGGATTAGAGGAATAATAAAGGGCTGGCACCACACCGTAGGGCACCCCCCCCCCACCCAAACCCACAAGGTCCTATAACTAACAACAGCTTGATCCAGCAGCAACAGCTTGGAAATAGCACATGTATCCTTTTGCTAGTAGAGCCACATCTGGTCACACAACACGACGCACCAGCTTGGACGCTGCATTTCAGTTTTAATCAGTGATGGCAGATGAGATCAACGCAGCACACGATATAGGAAAGGTACACCTTTGATAAGTGTGATGGCGAGCGGGAACAACACAACAAAAGCTGAGCGTGATAAAAAGTGATGTGACTCTTGTCTTAAAGACACTTCTATTTTGACGCTGTAGTTTTAATACCTCACTAATCTCTGATTATTTATATTCCCGTGTCAAGTTATCATTGGATTAAAAACATATCTGCCTAGTGAGATAACAAACTGACTCGTGATAAAATTGTGTTGTTATTTTGTTGAAATGTTTAAAAATTTTAATTTATGGATCGTTTGGTTATTGAAATGTCTTACCCGCAGCGCTAAATTAAACTACCCCTAAAGTGGTTCATATAAACCTTTTATAAAATTAAAATCGAGCAATGGGAGTTGGGGCTGAAAATTTGACAAAACATGTATACAAGTAACGCACTTCATTAGAATCCCAGTTAATGCTCTGATGGAAATAGATGAACGAGAATTGCAACGGATTGGTTTGGGGTTTTTTTTCTTTCTTCCAGATAGATAATTTAATAATGTTATTGCATATCCTTAGATGTCAGCCCCGAATCTATCATTGGTTTCTACATTGGTGCATTAGAAACAGGGGCGTAGTGGGGGGGGGGCAAGGGGGGCATCATGCCCCGGGCACTACTCACAAAGGGGCACCAAATGGTATATTTTACTATAATATTGTATGGTTTTCTAATGGGGGGCGCTAAAAAGGTATTGGGGGCGCTAAAAAGGTATCGTGCCCCGGGCGCGAGTTAAGCTCGCTACGCCACTGATTAGAAATGAGTTTAGAGAGTCCGAAAAAAAAGGTGTGGGAGGGGCTGGGGGTGGAATGAGACTGAAGGTCAAGCTGTACGTAATACCCCAACTAAAGCAGGCATTCCAGTAGCACGTGCTTCATTAACATATCTGCCTGACATCGCCGTAAATCAGTTCGATACGTGGTGCACGGTATGCTGGTATTGTTTAGCCATATTTTCACTGACGTAAATCGCATCTTGTTATGTTTACGTCCCACGCCCAATCCGTGCGCCGTGCGAGTGCTTCACATCTACGTCGTGCACACCTTGGTGCGTACGAATACCAATACACCGAAGACCACTTGTTATGATGACGTCTCAATTCATGTCTTTTACCAGCTTCCCCACAAAGTTAATTTGGGCCTTTCGAAGTCGACGAGCCTTTATTTATTAATAGGCTTGGAGTCGAAGTCCAGGAGACATTCGTATTCGGGTATATACTCCATGACTATCGTCTCGGGTTTTCTTGATGCACCAGAGTTAATAACAACAGCGATTCTCAAAAGAATATATTGAGAGAAGAATTATATATCAATTGGAATCTTGGACCTGCTGCTATTGTATATCGTCTGGTCTGTCCGAATGTCCATCGTCAGAAGTCTATCAATCGCCAAAACATAACTCTTGATGACCTGTGACCTGTGACCTTTCCAAATTTCCTGCACTGCTCGGGTTACTTTCTGCTGATAGCTCTATTGGCAGTCTCTCAGTCGTGACGACGGCCAGCCTCTCAGCCTTGACGACCAGTACCGGCTCGGTCAAGCTGATGACCTGCGTACAGCGCGTGGTGTCGAGCGTGGAGGGGAGTGGACGGCTTGGTGATGAATTGGGCCTGGAAAGCTGAAGGAATGGGTGTGGTGATAAATGGGGCGTCGAACCAAGACCAAGAGGCAGTATTTATTATTATATTTTCCCTCGTTAAACCTTGCTATGCCACATGCAACAGTTTTGTTAAATCATCACACAGTATATCATGGATATGTCTTAATATCAATGATTTGTCACACCCAGTCAGTATATGGTATGCTACATACAGTCTGTCAAGGATGTGTCACACCCAGTATTTCGTGGACATGTCACTCCCACTATGTCCTGGATATGTCACTGAACTTAAGGGTCCCTTCCATGATCCCTTCCAACAACAGCACGTGAGATTATGGTTTTTAATGTACAATTATATACTCTAAGAAATGCTAATAAGAATCAAATTTAATCAAGCGTGAACAGACTTCATGTAATAAAACAAAGAAAGAAGATTATCGAGATTCATGGGCCGTTCCACTATTATGGACGTTTCGAATGACTCAATTTAATGGGTTCTCTTATAGCGATTAATTATAGATGTGTAATACGGTATGTTCAATTAAGTCACAGTAGATAGATAATACTTGTCTACTACATTCTATAGATTTACACTCTTTAGATAACATTCTATAGATCTACATTCTTTAGATACACATTGTATAGATCTCAATTCTATAGATCTAAATTCACTATATGCACATTCTATACATATACATTTTATAGATTACATTCTATGTCAAATGCCACTTTGCCATGACGTCCCTAATGATGTCGTATCCCATCCACCGACTGGTTTTTTCTTTAGGTTCTAATATCAAGCCCATCTGCCGTAAACAGCTCTGTTTGAAATCTACACGAATGCAGTGGCGGAGCTAGGGTTAGTGCCGCCCGGGACGGGCCAATATTGTTTTTCGCCCCCTCCCCACAAAAAAACAAATCTTCTGTATGTCAAAAATGAAGCCTATAAAATAATTTTTAAAAAAAAACAACTTAAAATGGCTGCCGGGGCTGACTGTCCACTCAGCCCACCCTTCCTACGCCAGTGTGAAGATTTTTGCTTGGTTTAATCCTCTGAAAAGTGTCTCAACATACATTTTTCAATCCCTTTTAAAACAACGCTTTTAATTAAGACAATAATAATAATTTATTGTTAAGTTGGTTTATAATAACAGCAATATTACCGAAATGTGTCTTTACTTTAATCAATCATTATCAATCTATTACTTGCACAGCGACTCGAGGAAAATCAACTTTTCAACTCGCCCAGAGAACTTGTGCTATACTTACTTAAAAGAATACATACTTGTTGATTCCTTGCTGTTGCTTGAATGTGTGCTAGAGGCCAATGGTGAGATATCTTGGTGTTTTTTTTTTCATGTTTGTTTTTTGGATGGTTAGAGCTAACGTTACGTAATAGGGGGTGAGGGGAGGGGGGCGTGCAAAGGGTGTTTAGCTCGAAAAATGTGCACCGAAAGTCAAGGCTAGTGCTAACTTTACATAGAAGGGTGTTGGGGATCGGGGCTGAGAAGGAACTTAACCTGGGTACATATTAGCTGTGTAAAAAGTCTTTAAAAATCAAATATCCGTTAACACCTTTTTTTTCGATGGCTATCTATCTCGTCCTGTTATGTGGCTGAGTGGCCCAGAAATGTTTACAGGTGTATGGATGTCAAGGTCAGTTATCCACGGAAGTAACCATGACCTCCAAATGCTTTGTTATTTCTAGTTTAAACAAGCCGCTCTCCGCCAACACCCCCACCCCGGTTAGCCCAGTGCCCACACGCTTATTAACATTAATCAGCTCATTGTGTACAACAAAACCAAAGTCATTTCAGGAGAAACACCAAGACCTGTGGGCGCAGCGACTCCCTTTATCTCTGTGTTTGGAGAAACACCACGCCCTGTGGGCGCAGCGACTCCCTTTATCTCTGTGTTTTGTGTTACATCATGTTCTAGAGGCAGCGGTTCTCAACCTGTGGGTCGCGACCCCTTTGGTGGTCGCACGACCCTTTCCCAGGGGTCGCCTAAGACCATCTGAAAACACATATACTCTGGTTATGAAGTAGAAACAAAAAATAATTTTGTGGCTGGGGGTCGCCACAACACGAGGAACTGTTTATAAAGGGTCGCGGCATTAGGAAGGTTGAGAACCACTGTTCTAGAGTCAGAGACCCAGAGTGGTAAACGTTGATTCCTGACACCACTTCTTTCATCACCACCGGAGAGATGATCAAAGGAGCTGATGTTGTTATGTTGTTAAACTGACCCCCATACTCGCCCCTTCTAGCTTGGTAATAGGAAGTTTTAACCTATCCAATAGAGCCCAACTATCCTGTCAGACAAAAGGAATCTGATATATCATGAACCACGGGTCGGACAACCTGAGATGGAGGAGAGCTGAAGGAGTAAGGTGCTCAATGTCTTCAGGACATATTCTTTTTTATGCAATTACCATAACGTAGCTCCTCTATCAATTTTTGTGTGTCTAGAAACCAACATTATGTGAGTGTTTCCGATCAGAATCGTATCGAAGGTGTGGTTAGAAACGGCACGACACTTAATGGTAGCTTATAGAAACCAACATTATGTGAGTGTTTCTGATCAGATTCGTATCGAAGGTGTGGTTAGAAACGGCACGACACTTAATGGTAGCTTATAGAAACCAACATTATGTGAGTGTTTCTGATCAGATTCGTATCGAAGGTGTGGTTAGAAACGGCACGACACATGGAGGAAGCTCAGTCTGCGAGAGGGACAATGTGTTTTTATATTAAACAAAATAATAAATTGTTCATTTATGCTTATGTCAGTTGAATTGTATTGGGTAAGCTAAAATACTGCAAACCATCTTTTAGGTTTGAAAACAAGACAGAGCCATTAATGGGACGTTTCGGCGAGATGCCTTCTCGGCAGGCAAGAAAAAACAAATTATTTGAAATTAGAAACTAATGCTTTCTTAGATCACAATGTTGCTCTCTCAATCTCTGAGTTTTGGTTTTCCTGTTCGCCCACATTTCCAGTCCCTGTGTTAGGTTCACATCTCCAGTCCTTATGTCAGGCCCACACCTCCAGTCCCTGTGTTAAGCCCACATATCAGTCCATGTTAGTCCCACATTTCCAGTCCCCGTGCAGGCCCACATTTCCAACACCTGTCTAAATCCACATGTTCGAGATTGCTAGTATCTCACCAGCAGATTGAACTATATGCTACTTCTCTCCTAAACTTATATATATGACGTTATCCTCTACTTCTCTCCTATACATATGACGTCTGCTACTTCTCTCCTGTACCTATGACGTCTGCTACTTCTCTCCTATACCTATGACGTCTGCTACTTCTCTCCTAAACATATGACGTTGTCTGTTACTTCTCTCCTATACCTATGACGTTATCTGCTACTTCTCTCCTATACCTATGACGTTTGCTACTTCTCTCCTAAACATATGACGTTGTCTGCTACTTCTCTCCTAAACCTATGGCGTTGTATTTACCGAAGTTTTGGAACTTTGCCGATGTTTTCGTTTACTTGTCAAAATATCTTCTTTTTTTTTTCAACGCAATTTTTATCGAAAACCAGTGGGGGAGTGGGGGGGGGGGGGATGAACTCTATACAGCATAAAAAGTAAACTCGGTGAGAAAACAGTTGGTAGCAGGATATTCAATATCTGAGGCATGTGGGCTTCCTGTGCTGTAGGCAAGGGACTTTGCTGATCATGGATCTCAACGTATATTTCGAGGTCAACTTAACCCTTAAAAGACTATCGCACGGATAGCAATGCGCGTTCAAAACATATAGTCCGAAGGTGGCATTCGGCACTCATTGTTTTATCTTACGCATGCGCTGCAATTGCAATACAAACAGCTATGGGTAATCGGTTGTGGTAATTGCTTGCACAGCGACTCAAGGAAAATAAAGGGAAAACTTTTCCACTCACCCAGAGAACTTGTGCCATACTTTTAAGAACACGTACTTGTTTGGGACATAATGGTATACCAAACTCTGGTACTGGGTTGATTGGTTTATGTTAGGGACCCATCAGTGGACCCATCAGTGGACCCATCAGTTGACCCATCAGTGGACCCATCAGTGAACCCATCAGTGGACCCATCAGTGGACCCATCAGTGGACCCATCAGTTGACCCATCAGTGGACCCATCAGTGAACCCATCAGTGGACCCATCAGTGGACCCATCAGTGAACCCATCAGTGGACCCAACTACACTGTTGATTTAGGGATGTCCGTCTTTTGTATCAACATGGTCATGTGTTATCTCTTTCGCACTAACATGTGTAGGAGATACATTCCTGTTATATATAGACTGCACACAAATAGTCCCACAACGTACATCGACATTGCCAGTATTTAGTTTCCATAAGTTCAAAAAACACAAAAAACAAGGTAATAACTTTAGTTTTTCAGTTCTTTCCTCATTCTCGTTCATTACTATTGTTATTTTTTTTATGAAAAGCTGTGCAGAAAACTCAAATGCACTAGTTTTGTTTTTGTTTTTTTTCTTTCCTTTCATTCCGTTCAATTTTTAAAGTTAAAACTTCCAACTTTTCTTTACCGGTGGTTCCGAAATTCCAGCGTTGGCCTACACAGATGCTACGTCATAGGGTTAGCGGAGACGTTAGAATCTGTACTCACACACTCACCCGGGTTACTAGGACTAAGGTGGAAAACACGTCGAGAAGTATTACTCCTCTACATGCTCGTCAGATTTATTCTCTCATGAGTTGTCTCATGATGATCATGAAGCATGTTTATCAATGAAACACGTGCACATTTACATTCTCTACTTGATCCATACATCCACTGACTGTATGATGTTGTGATGTTATATCGCCAATGTTGTCTTTCTATATGATCATTTCTTTGCATCGACCAATGTAATCTATTAACTCTGTAATATCTTCATTCGTATCAGTTTCGTGTGTTTTTTATTCCCCTCTGGGCGCGGGCTACTCTAGATCATGTGCAAGGAAACACTGTTAAACATGACGCTCATATGACGTCACACAATGTTTGTACTTTAACATAAGTCTATCACAACGGGTGATATAAGAAACGCATGCTTGGAAAGGCCATATCATAAGTCTGTCACAACTGGTGATATAAGAAACGCATGCTTGGAAAGGCCAGCTCACCTGAGTCTAAGATTTCCCATGGTTCCTTACGGGATGGTATCTTAAATTGTTGGTTTGTTGTTTTGTGCTGTTTTTTTTTTGTTGAAAATTCTTACAAATAAAAAGTAGTGGAAATTCTTGCAGTCACGTGAACAGCCAAAGTGGCGTTCTATATTTAGACTGTGTAACTTTAGTGAAGGTCCATTCATTGCTATCCCAAACATGTATCTATACTTAGCTGTGAAGTGTGTATAACAGACGAGATGTTTTTAATTTCATATCGATTCCTTACCAACCGTATCTGCGAACTACGACCAATGACATCATGCACAATATGTTTTAAAAATTTTGATAATGTTATTTGGAGCAATCCAAGAGTTGACAATGTGGCAGTTTGTCAACACGGTGCCACCACGTATATTCGACAACACACACACACACATACACACACACTTCCCTGTCCCCGCACGCACACAAACTTTGACTGACTCCGTTGTTGGTCAGCTTGATTTCAGAATATGAGCCGCAGGAACAGCTGGGATTGGAATGTAGTTGTCAAAACGGTCCTTTTTTAGGTATTTTAATGTAATTTGACATTAGAGATATTTGTCTGGGCGGACGTCATTGTTGCCTGTAGAACATCCCCCATTTAAGTGCTGAATATATCTCCTCAACTTGACGCTAGTCAGACATTTTCACTATATTAGGCTTGAAGTATCCTCGACTGGCATCTTTAGGAATTGGGTGACGTGTAAAAGTTAGATTACATTATCAAGGGATGTCACTGGAAAGATAACTGAACGTTAAGTTTTTTAAATTTCATTCTCTACATTAAAGTATGAAAGAAAATTTTTTTTTTTTTTTTTTAAATGTGTCACCTTCTTAAAATTATTTCAACTTCTTTTTATGTACCATTTACAAATATTATGTAAGGGTAATTAATCAATAACACAATATTAATAAGATTCCAACCAGACACAATATATTTAAAAATATATAGTCCAATTGCTAGTTATACAATAAAATAGATGTACTACTGATCCCTGAATGCACATGAATGTGTCAGACAAGTTAGATGCACTGATCACTCAAATATTCTGAGTAAAGGTAACACTTAAAGGTTTTTTGTATATGCAAAGTGTATGTCCAGTGTACGTACAGATTATCTAGATATCGTGAATGCATACAAGTTTTAGTCTCTTATCCTGATTAAAGGTATTACATGACTTACATAACGATGTTCTTGTGAGAACCGGTGAAATGAGGATGGGTGCTCACCTGTAACTCCGAGCTGAGCCCTATGTTTTGATTATGTCGGACAAAGCTGGTGTGCGCATGCTCGTGTGTACGCAGTTGCGTCTGTAATGTTGTGTGCTTTGGGGGTCACCAAAAGCAAGAAACGAACGGGTTTTATTTATAGCTCCAGTGGATGGTCGTCTTCATGTTGATATTTACCTTTAGTTCAGGCCAATGGTTCATTCAATGGTGTGTGTTACTTGGTATTGTCAGGTCACGTGACTGGTAGTGTATTGTACAACAACTGAATTACTACTTAGTATTGTTAACTCACATAATGTGATTTTATGATGAAATGTACGGGAACACGTGATGCGCATGATGGGTTGGGAACCACTGAAATGTCTTTGGCGTTGACATACGTGCCAACAAATTGCGCGAATACCTGAATGTCCTGCAGTTGGCACCAGAACGTGGTGACCTACTTTTCAGGCTCGGTTTGAAGGTCATTATTGGAAAGAACGAAGAAATATGAACGGTACTAAGCGTAGCTCACAAAGACTTTAAAAGAGACCTAAGATGTATTGGTAGCATGCCCGAGTACCATCCTATAGTGTTGAACCATCTATAGAGAACAGCTCCTTTTAAAACAATCCTGATGTTGCTGATGTATAACTACCTTTCATGGACTGTTCTATTTCCAATGATCTGGTTACCCCTGGCATTGTGTTCATTTCAAAAGCTAAAAAAATATAAAATAAGTTCAACTGAGAGCTGCAGATGCATCTCACTTCACGATATCTGTTACTCCTCGTATTCATAGAAAGCGTTGAGTTCATGTTTTGTAAGGGAAGAGACTGCAACGGGCGGAAGTTGTTCTCAAAAGGTTATGTTAAAGGTAAAGTTAAAAGGTAACGTGAAGGATAGAATTAAACGGAATTGGGTTCAAGGGCGGGTTATTTTGATATAAAGAGTTTCAGGGTTCGTGTTGTCTGTCCATTATTAGGTTCTTGTTATAGGTTTCTGTATAACTTCTTGTTATAGGTTTCTGCATTAGGTTCTTGTTATAGGTTTCTGCACCTGCATTAGGTTCTTGTTATAGGTGGATACATTAAGTTAGTATGTTTGATATAATTAGAAAGAATATTGGTCGGTAGATGGTGATTAAATACGTTTGCAAATTTTTTATCGAATTTAGAACGATATCAGGTCTTGATGAATGTTTGGACACTATAATAAATACAGTTTTATTATCAAAATTCGCAGAGCCACAGAACCTGAAGTAGTTCGACAGTTGTAAGTACTTGTAAGGGTAAATATATTGTCCTGAAGAATTATGACATGTGGTGTTAGGACGTTTTAAGCAATGGGCTTAAAGGGCCACTAACCCAAATCAGGCAAACCATTCATTATCAGCAAACCATTGATTGATTGCTGGGAGCAGCAATGATATCAAGAGCATTTCAGTGGTTAGTGTCAGCTTGTTATAGCCTCCAAACATAATACTTGCACCGATTGTTCCAAGTTTCACATCCACGCGCATAGTACAGAGGCCTATTATCATTAATTGCACCCAGCCGCTTCAACCTTCCCTAGGTTCAATATTGATGTCCTCACAAAATACTCATTCCCCACTTAAACGTCTTTTCTCACTTACTTTCTCCTTCTGCCACCTGTCCAGCTAACGCACACATGTACGATTTCACCTCCGTTAGGAGCATTTTGGGCGTAGTCATCTTTAAGATTAGTAGCATACTACAAGATCAATAGCATACTATAAAATCAGTGACATTATATTACAATAGTTTTTTTTTTGTGTGGGTGGCATGTGGGGGGGGGGGGGGGCTAGCTAACGACCCTTCATAGACCCATCAAGCTTCTTCTCTCTTCACTTATCGTCTTCAGACCCATCGAGTTTCTAGCTCCCTTCACTTATTGTCTTCAGACCTAGCAAGCTTCTTGCTCCCTTCACTTATTGTCTTCAGACCCAGCAAGCTTCTTGCTCCCTTCACATATTGTCTTCAGACCTAGCAAGCTTCTTGCTCCCTTCACTTATTGTCTTCAGACCCAGCAAGCTTCTTGCTCCCTTCACTTATCGTCTTCAGACCCAGCAAGCTTCTTGCTCCCTTCACTTATTGTCTTCAGACCCAGCAAGCTTCTTGCTCCCTTCACTTATTGTCTTCAGACCTAGCAAGCTTCTTGCTCCCTTCACTTATTGTCTTCAGACCCAGCAAGCTTCTTGCTCCCTTCACTTATTGTCTTCAGACCCAGAAAACTTCTTGCTCCCTTCACTTATCGTCTTCAGACCCAGCAAGCTTCTTGCTCCCTTCACTTATCGTCTTCAGACCCAGCAAGCTTCTTGCTCCCTTCACTTATTGTCTTTAGACGGAATAAAAATCTATGTGACCTTCTGGTTTACTGTCGCCTTCTAGCCGACCTCTCCCAACCTGGGACTAAAGCATGTTGGGGAAGCCGTTGTAGGACTAGCCCCTGTGTACTGGAAACTATACACAAGCCATCCCTGGTCTCATCCCACTTCAACGGCGGTGTTCACATGGGCACATGAGATGTTCCGGTATCCATCACGGCTCTAATTTCTTGCACTGATACAACAGCCAGACTCTGGAGTCCTTCAAAACCGATTTGAAAACACATCTATTTTGCAAACGCCTGCAAGGTGGGATGTTGTCTACCATCTTTTCCAGCTAGCTATTATCTCCTAGATGTATATTGGCTTGTGTTGTTTATGGTTGCAAGGTGATGTAATACTTTGAATGGGTATGCTCGTATGTAGTTTTGTATTGTTGCGTTTTGTATTTCAATGGGGTAAAATATAGATTGTTTTAATTTCTCTTTTAAGTATTTATTGATATTTTAAATTTAAAGTAACTGTTGTTTTTGTTTTTTTCCTTGTCGCCGAAGAAGGCGTTTAGCCGAAACATCCGTCGCACTGGCCTGTCACTTTATCAAACCATTCCATATCCACTTTATCACGCCATTCCCTATCCACCTTATCAGCCCTTCCCTATCTACCTTATTACCCATTCGCTATCCATATAATCACTCCTTCCCTGTCTACCTTATCACCCCACTCCCTATCCACTTTATCACACCATTCCCTATCCACTTTATCACACCATTCCCTATCCACTTTATCACCCCATTCCCTGTCCACCTTATCAGCCCTTCTCTATCCACCTTATTACCTCATTCGCAATCCATCTTTTCACTCCTCCCCTAACTACCTTATCACAACCTTTGTGTAATCCTGCCGTGTTCACTCATTCCCCTCCCTACAAGAGCAAATCATGACGATGGTTTTATTCCCTGCCACTGTGTTCACTAACGTGTAGTCAAGACTGAACTGTTCCAATCACGCATCTTTAAGTCTTAGCATTGACTGTGACGTCAAGTTCGGGTGTTTTGTAAAGACCGAATTTGTCCAGGTGTCCTGGGGTTACCGAGTCCCATCAGCCGGTGAACACTCGCCAGGTCAAGGTCATCGCGTCCGTGCTTCGATCCATCACGTCCGCTTAGATTAGAAAGAAATCTCTTAAACGAAGTCTGATGACTTAATTGGGGTGAGTTCAAGGTCAAGGTCTGTTCCCAGTGTTGATAAGCAGTATATATTGTAATCATTGCTTGTGTGACTATCGACCCTCCTTATAAACCAAAAGCCGTCTGTTCTTTCCTTTATCAATACTTTCTCACCCATTTCCTCTCCCCTCCCTCATTTTCTATAAGCCCACATAAACTGTTCGTTTATTACATTCGTACTTTCTACATCCATCCCTCTCTATCTCCTCTCATTTATCGTTCGCTTACTCAAGGTCTCTCTACCTCCTGTCATCTATCCATAGTCACCCCCCAGCCCAAATTATCTATCTCCTGTTAACTATTACCTTTAATCAATTCCCTCTGTCTCATTCCATTTATCCATTATTTAATCCCTCTATCTGGCTACTCTTATCTATCCAATTACTTTCTCTGTCTCATCCTTAAGTTGTTTTTACCATTCCCTCCATTTTGCTTGTTATCAAACTTCATCCACCAAGTCTCATCTCACCACTGGTCTGTACAAAACACAGTCTTTCTCACCACAGGTCCCTATATACACAGTTTTTCACACCACTGGTCTTTACAAACACTCTCACCACTGGTCTTTACAAAGACAGCCTTTCCATCGACTTTTATTGTTTTCTCCTATCTCCATCCATCTACCATCATTTGCGTGACCTGTACCAGATGACGCTCTATAACCACCACCACCCCCTCACTTGTCTTTGCGTCAATGGCTTGGTTCGCCTTCTCCCAACTGTAAATCACAACATGTATGTTCGCACGTTCTGTGAGCCACTCAACTTATTTCTGACAGTGCTGCCAGATAGTCTCCATGTTAGCCCCCATCTCTACCCAAACGTTGAGATTTTAAAAGTCTATCTCATTCTTCTGGAGCAAAACCATCCAGTTTACTCCTTCTCTTCCTCACTCCATCTGTCATGCCTCCCGCTTCACTAACTTCTTCTTTATATCTACCACTTTTCATTCTCTCACCTCATATCCATCTCTGCCCTCAAATCAATCTCTCCCTCTTCTCTATCACGTCCCCTCTTCTCTATAATCTCTATTTCCCCTCCACCTCTTCCTTCTCTAACCCGCCTCTTCTCTCGCTCTCTCTCTCCCCCTCTCTCTCTCTCTCCTTCTCTCTCTCTCTATCCCTCTGTCTCTCTCTCCAACATACAGTTAATTTTCTACCTCTCTATTTTCCAACAGTTTATTTCTGTTGATATCAGTTTAACCTTTCACCTAGATTTACCTGTGCCACCAGGTGAGCGTGCATGTACTTGAGACCTGGAGGAAGCGAATATAGGTCAGGGTGGGATGCTTTGGATTACACCGATTACATGACCCTCCTCCAAAATACGGATGTGGCGCATTCGTTATGGAAGCAGAGAATCGACTGCGAATCAAATAGTCGATATCGTCCAAGTACTCACATCTTTCAATAACCGCGGCCTACAATTCGCGTAATTTCTTGTCAGTCATTTCCACAACTCACAGCTTCCAAGCTACCATAGACTTGGATACTGATGAAGGTGAGGGCAGGCTGGAGTGCTTTTCCGACGGCTAGGTTGATTTTAAGTCCCTAATGCCTTTGAGCAGTGGCCACACTGACACAGCCCTGTGTTTTATTCCGTCTAAAGATGATTAAAACGTAGCGTCGCACTGTCCATATTTGCAGTTCTTGTTCTAGTAGATTCGCACTGTCTATATTAGCAGTTCTTGTTCTAGTAGATTCGCACAGTCTATATTAGCAGTTCTTGTTCTAGTAGATTCGCACAGTCTATATTAGCAGTTCTTGTTCTAGTAGATTCGCACAGTCTATATTAGTAGTTCTTGTTTAAGTAGCTTCGCACTGTCTATATTAGTAGTTCTTGTTTAAGTAGATTCGCACTGTCTATATTAGCAGTTCTTGTTCTAGTAGATTCGCACAGTCTATATTAGCAGTTCTTGTTTAAGTAGATTCGCACTGTCTATATTAGCAGTTCTTGTTCTAGTAGATTCGCACTGTCTATATTAGTAGTTCTTGTTTAAGTAGATTCGCACTGTCTATATTAGCAGTTCTTGTTCTAGTAGATTCGCACAGTCTATATTAGCAGTTCTTGTTTAAGTAGATTCGCACTGTCTATATTAGCAGTTCTTGTTTAAGTAGATTCGCACTGTTTATATTAGCAGTTCTTGTTTAAGTAGATTCGCACTGTCTATATTAGCAGTTCTTGTTCTAGTAGATTCGCACAGTCTATATTAGCAGTTCTTGTTCTAGTAGATTCGCACTGTCTATATTAGCAGTTCTTGTTCTAGTAGATTCGCACTGTCTATATTAGCAGTTCTTGTTCTAGTAGATTCGCACAGTCTATATTAGCAGTTCTTGTTTAAGTAGATTCGCACTGTCTATATTAGCAGTTCTTGTTCTAGTAGATTCGCACAGTCTATATTAGCAGTTCTTGTTTAAGTAGATTCGCACTGTCTATATTAGCAGTTCTTGTTTAAGTAGATTCGCACTGTTTATATTAGCAGTTCTTGTTTAAGTAGATTCGCACTGTCTATATTAGCAGTTCTTGTTCTAGTAGATTCGCACAGTCTATATTAGCAGTTCTTGTTCTAGTAGATTCGCACAGTCTATATTAGCAGTTCTTGTTCTAGTAGATTCGCACTGTCTATATTAGTAGTTCTTGTTCTAGTAGATTCGCACAGTCTATATTAGCAGTTCTTGTTCTAGTAGATTTGCACAGTCTATATTAGCAGTTCTTGTTTAAGTAGATTCGCACTGTCTATATTAGCAGTTCTTGTTCTAGTAGATTCGCACTGTTTATATTAGCAGTTCTTGTTCTAGTAGATTCGCACAGTCTATATTAGCAGTTCTTGTTTAAGTAGATTCGCACTGTCTATATTAGTAGTTCTTGTTTAAGTAGATTCGCACTGTCTATATTAGCAGTTCTTGTTCTAGTATATTCGCACAGTCTATATTAGCAGTTCTTGTTCTAGTAGATTCGCACTGTCTATATTAGCAGTTCTTGTTCTAGTAGATTCGCACTGTCTATATTAGTAGTTCTTGTTCTAGTAGATTCGCACTGTCTATATTAGCAGTTCTTGTTCTAGTAGATTCGCACAGTCTATATTAGCAGTTCTTGTTCTAGTAGATTCGCACTGTCTATATTAGCAGTTCTTGTTCTAGTAGATTCGCACTGTCTATATTAGTAGTTCTTGTTCTAGTAGATTCGCACTGTCTATATTAGCAGTTCTTGTTCTAGTAGATTCGCACTGTCTATATTAGCAGTTCTTGTTCTAGTAGATTCGCACTGTCTATATTAGCAGTTCTTGTTCTAGTAGATTCGCACTGTCTATATTAGCAGTTCTTGTTTAAGTAGATTCGCACTGTTTATATTAGTAGTTCTTGATCTAGTAGATTCGCACTGTCCATAGTTGCAGTTATCGTTCTATACGTAGAGATATACTCAGTTTGTTTTCACAAGAGTTCTTTTTATGATCAGGTTTAAAAGCTGCTCAAAACTTTCGATCGGCCCGCCCGACAGAAACTTGAAAGCCGGAAAGAAAAAACGGGCGTTACGACCACCACCCACCCCATCAATGGGAGACAAACCAATCTCTTGGTACAAATTTAAAAATAAAGTGAAACTTATGTCATTATTTCAATAGTCCAAATGATAGAGCCTAACGACAGAGACTAAGGGCCCCTCCCCCATAAATTCCCCGACCCCCCACCAAAAAAAAAAAGAAGCAAGGCCTCTGTTCTAGAAACCTATAGACCCCTTTTGGTAATAAGATATGAATCTGGTCTTAGATTCTAGGCCCCTTTTGACATTAAACTATCCCTCTGATCTTAAAATTCTAGGCCCTCTTTTGGCATGAATAAGCTATGTGTCTTGTCTTTAGAATCCTGGGCCCCTTGGGAAGCAGACGACAGGCCACTGAATCAAACTGTCTGAAATATCTTTGCTATCTTGACCACGTCATCAGCGCCAACCAAAGCAATACGCGTTTTTATGTGAGTACGTCAAAGTTACAACCAGTTCTGCTCTAGATGTCTCATCCTGTCTCTATGCCCCAGACTTGCTCAAATCTTGTATTAACTTTTTGACATTCTCGAAACCCACTTCGAGATAGGCAAAATTTTCCGTGCTGCAAATCAAAGATTTTTTTACATGAAAGTGAAAGATGGCGTGTTTGTTTTATTGATCGTAACACAACCGTTATTTAGTGAATGTGAGTGAACATCCATTTAGTGGTTGTAGGATACAGACATTTAGTGATCGTGGTGCCTGTTACCAAAGAGATCTTACGCTTGTATTCATAGTGGCATGGAAAGTTTTGTCGTCTTGAGGCGATGTACATAGATGATACGACTACTAATTCGTTGCCCCCGAAAATGATATTCGATTGCAGAATTATTTATTCGGTCGAATTCGTTTTGAAAATGAACATAGCTCTCCTGTGTAAAATATTTTTCTACTTAAAATTTGGAGCGCACATAAACATCAAGACATCTGGAAATGTTTTATTTTATCATTATGTTATCAGCTGTTCATATTTTGTGATGGCTGAAAATACATTTTAAAAAATGGCTTCCGTGTTTGTTCAATTCAGTTTGTGTTCACTGTCTAAAGTCAGTTATATAATTAGATATTGTTTGGAACTGTGAGGAAAAATATGTAAACCTATCTCATCACTTGTCAGTGGGGTCGGATCGTATGTCATCTTAAGTCAATTGGGTCACAGATAGTGTCTTATCAGCAGTCAATTGGGTCAGATGGTGTCTCATCAGCAGTCAATTGGGTCAGATGGTGTCTAATCACCAGTCAGTTAGGTCAGATGGTGTCTTATCAGCAGTCAATTGGGTCAGATGGTGTCTTATCAGCAGTCAGTTGGGTCAAATGGTGTCTTATCAGCTGTCAATTGGGTCAGATGGTGTCTTATCAGCAGTCAGTTGGGTCAGATGGTGTCTCATCAGCAGTCAATTGGATCAGATGGTGTCTAATCACCAGTCAGTTGGGTCAGATGGTGTCTCATCACCAGTCAATTGGGTCAGATGGTGTCTTATCAGCAGTCAGTTGGGTCAGATGGTGTCTCATCACCAGTAAGTTGGGTCAGATGGTGTCTCATCACCAGTAAGTTGGGTCAGATGGTGTCTTATCAGCAGTCAGTTGGGTCAGATGGTGTCTCATCCCCAGTTGATTGATCAGATGGTGTCTCATCACCAGTTGATTGGATCAGATGGTGTCTCATCACCAGTCAATTGGGTCAGATAGTGTCTCATCACCAGTCAATTGGGTCAGATGGTGTCTCATCACCAGTCAATTGGGTCAGATGGTGTCTCATCACCAGTCAATTGGGTCAGATGGTGTCTCATCACCAGTCAATTGGGTCAGATGGTGTCTCATCACCAGTCAATTGGGTCAGATGGTGTCTCATCACCAGTCAATTGGATCAGATGGTGTCTCATCACCAGTCAATTGGGTCAGATGGTGTCTCATCACCAGTCAATTGGGTCAGATGGTGTCTCATCACCAGTCAATTGGGTCAGATGGTGTCTCATCACCAGTCAATTGGGTCAGATGGTGTCTCATCACCAGTCAATTGGATCAGATGGTGTCTCATCACCAGTCAATTGGGTCAGATGGTGTCTCATCACCAGTCAATTGGGTCAGATGGTGTCTCATCACCAGTCAATTGGGTCAGATGGTGTCTCATCATCAACAGTCCAGGAGTCAAATAAAAGAAGTAAAACTTATAAGTGTAACTTAAAACAAACTACATTATTTGTTTCCAAATACGGGATTTATTGCTTTTAACAATAGATTTATGAGATAGGATTTTTAAAAAAAATCATTTTCTCACTGTTGTTATGAACTGGATTTGTTATTAATGTTTGGTAGGGCGAGTTGTCGATCGTGTGAGTGTTTTGTGAGTTGTTGATCGTGAGGTCAGAGGTGAAGTTGGTTCGTGTTGAGCTTTAGTGTATGCTGGGTGGGTGTGGACAGATATAAAAGACAGTGTGTGAAATTATCGTTGGTTGTGAACTGTTAGTCGAGAGAGGAGCCGAGGGCCGAGAGATCGTTAGTTGAGATTAGTAGAGCCAGGAGTTAGTCGAGAGTAAGATCAGTGCCATTTTCTTGAATTGATAGCTCGTCTGTGTAAATAACTATTAAAAAACTGTTGTATTTTCATTCTGGAGTTTGTGATTTGTATCCTGTTATAGTGTTGTAATCCCTAGATCACGTGGAGTGTACTGACCGTGAAGTAAACTTAACTACTGCAGGTTTTGTTAAAGTGTGAGAAGACCGTAACATCTGTGACTGTGACCCCTATAGACAACGAAAGTAGCCCGCAACAACTGTCACTCTTTTGTCTGATATAATGCGTGTTTTCTTTTCAAACAAAGTTTAACCCACTTGAATAATTAGTTCTCGTAGTTCCAGGATCATTCTAGAAAGGTTAGAGATTACCATGATAAATGATGCCACTGCAGTTTAGTTGCTGTGTTGAACGCTTATACAAAAAAATGAATCACCGGTGCAACAAAGTTCAGTCTTGACGAGGCACCCCCACCCCACCCCCCTTTCTCCAATGATCAGCGTTTGAAAGTATGTGTGAGTGCATGATATACAAATATTGTAATAGTCGCAGTTCACTACTGGCACATCATCAGATGAGATTTCACGAGTTGAGTTGTTTTCTCTGCGCATGTCAGGCTGCCACGGGACCTTGTCATGTGACATTGATGGAATGTAGTAGCAGCTTGTTGGAGTGAGTGATGTCATACTGTAGCTGGTGTTCAAGAGCATCATGATATGTAAACAGTACTCACACTCTCAGGGCGTAGACCGTTTCGTTGCGTAGTCTTATGATATGTAAACAGTACTCACACTCTCAGGGCGTAGACCGTTTCGTTGCGTAGTCTTATATAAAATATCACTTCATTAATTGTTCAAACATGTATTACATCTGTTTGTTCCCCTCATATATTAATTAGTTTGTAGCTTTTACAAAACTTTACTAATTAACTCTATATTTATTTTAATGGATTTATATATCTAAAAAAAAAATTACCATAGGGAGCAGAAGTCGTAAGCACGATTTTATGACACCCAGATTGTAGCATTTAGTATGATGGAAATATTTTATGACACCCAGAGTGTAGCATTTAGTATGATGGAAATTGCTAATGTAATTATTATGTTATGCCCCTTCCTACCCCACCGAAGCCGTGACCCCCACCCCCACTCCTTTTTTTGGGCTTGCACATAAGTTTCAACATTGCTTTCTTACTCCTAACGTGGCTAGTTCAGTTAATTCGGGTAAATACAAATATGATCCTGTGCTGCTTGAATGAATCTATTTTAAAATTCATAAGTCAATGGTATATAACGAAACAAAAAGCTTGCAAAGTTACTTTCTGTCAAAGTTCCTTAGGGTCGGTTCGCACGATCAAATTTTCCTTCAATCATTTGATGCAATTCGTGTATGAAGCCTTGTCTCAACTTTCATATTACTATTTGATCAAATTCCCCAAGCAAGAAACCACGCACAAAATAGTGCGTTCATGCAACAATTTGACGCGAAATTTGATCGTGTGAACCGACGCGTTCTAAAAAAAAGTTGTATAGGATTCTTAGATAGATCAAAACACTACGGCAAAGAAGAAGAAAATTTTCCCAATCATCGCAAAAACATGCATGTTTTACTGACGTCAGGTCAGGTTCATAGTGACATTTGGAAAGTTTCCTGAATAAATCCCCTCTATATGCCATAACTCACCGGAGAAATAGGTAAATTGGACCAGGTTATGTTGGTTATATCAGGAGACATATTTAGCATGGATCAGGCAATGCTGGTTATATCAGGCAATGCTGGTTATATCAGGCAATGCTGGTTATATCAGGCAATGCTGGTTATATCAGGCAATGCTGGTTATATCAGACAATGCTGGTTATATCAGGCAATGCTGGTTATATCAGGCAATGCTGGTTATATCAGGCGACCTAGGTAGCATGGATCAGGCAATGCTGGTTATATCAGGCTACCTAGGTAGCATTTCCATCTTGTGGAGCTTTTATTTTACACACGTGACATATTAATACTTTCTCGTGCAGTGTTCACTTGGTGCACGTCTTGAATAGAATATCGGGTCGACGGCGGCTGGTTGACACTGTCACTTAAATTATCGTGGTTGACCGCGTCTGCTTCGTTCAGTGAACAGGTGAGTGGGTGAGCTTCAGATCTACTTTTAGTTTATGCCTAGGTCAAGAGTTAAGTTTTTTAACCGAAATTGTAAACATTTGATTTTTTAAAAGTAATTAAATCTACTTTGTCGATAATTTAAAGATTACAACTTTAACAATAAAAAGTAGAAACAAATATTATAAATTAAAATTTAAAAAAAAAAGTCAATCAAAGATGAGTTAAAAGGCACAAAATAGAAAAAGAAAATAATCAAACATTTCTACTCATGCATTACGCAAAGAAATTATGTGCAGAAAATATTTTCAAAAATTAATAATTAAGTAAATAAAGCATATTTAGGTTTCGTCTCCATTCATTTCGAAAATATTGTCCTCATAGAGTGCTCATCTACACTTCTGCACGGTCTTTCTTTTGACTCATAGAGTGCTCATCTACACTTCTGTACAGTCTTTCTTTTGCCTCATAGAGTGCTCATCTACACTTCTGTACAGTCTTTCTTAGCGTAATGCATTTTAAGAAATTTTATACATTATTTTCTATTTTTTAAAATGTTTTAATAATTCTTCTCTGATAGAAAGTATTTTTGTTTCAAAATTTATTTATATATATTTTTTTTAAAAGTTTATTTATATCTTTTTTTTAAAAAGTTTATTTATAACTTTTTTTTTTAAAATTGGACAATTCATCCATCCGTCCCTCTGGTGCTACAGCCCACGTAGGGCTTTGGCCTGCCTCACTACTTCCTTCCACTCAGACCTAACTGATGCTTTTCTTTTCTATGCTTGGATTCCCAGCTGCTGTAGATCTTTTTCCACATCATCCATGCATCTAAGCCTAGGTCTGCCTTTGAGCCGTATTCCTCTGGGGTTTTGGTGATGCACCCTTTTCACTCCACTGTCATTGGGAATTCCTTTAAGTGGCCCGCTCAGCGTAGCCTGCCATTTTTATTTCTGCTCCTAGCGTGGGATACTGATATAGACTGTACAATTACTGTTTGGCTCGTATTCTCCAACCAAATTCATCTTTTGTTGGTCCATATATATTATCCGGAGAACTTTTCTCTCCCACTTGTTTAAGAAGTTTTCTACCATTTTTGTTAAGGTCCTCGTTTCACTTGCGTATGTTACAACTGGTCTGATTACAGTTTTATTTATAGTTTTCTTTGTTTATCTGGTCATGTTTTTACTTTTGGTTGTGTATTTTCTGACTACTAAAGTAGGGCCTGTTTCCGGCCGATATTCTTTTCTTTATATTTGCTACTAGCGTTGGATCCATAGATAGTCAATACAGTTCCTGGTTGGTTCGTATTCTCCATCCAAAGGCATTCTTTTTTTAAATCTGTAAAATTCGCCGAAGAAATTCTTTTAAGGGGGAAAACAAAATTGCAAAGTGAATTTAGGACTTCCAAAATTGCGAGTTCTAAAAAGCTACCATCAGAGAAGTTGGATCCACTCTTTTGTTATGTTTAGATTCCTATTATTTACAGTATCGTATCTTTCGTAAAAGGAATGCGCCAGTTCTTCCATGAATTCTTTGTGTGAATCGGATTCCTGTTTTCATGTTTGTTTTGGCGTTGCCCATTTGATGTTAGCCACACATTTGATGTTAGCCACACATTTGATGTTAGCCACACATTTGATGTTAGCCACACATTTGATGTTAGCCACACATTTGATGTTAGCCACACATTTGATGTAAGCCTTACATATGATGTTAGCCACAAGTGTGTATGTAACATAATCGGAAATATTCAAACAACACAATTTCAGGTATATTTATTTTGATTTTAACCACACATTTGTTGTAACATGTTCTGAAATGTTCTGAACTACAAAACTCCAGGGAGTCCATTTCAGTTGTCATTTTCTTGGCGCTACTTCTATCATCGATGGAAACAATTGATTAGGATGCTATTCTAACAGTAATATCTACACCCAATGCTTTAGCAATGATTATATTATTCTAACAGTAATATCTACACCCAATACTTTAGCAATGGTTATATTATTCTAACAGTAATATCTACACCCAATACTTTAGCAATGGTTATATTATTCTAACAGTAATATCTACACCCAATGCTCTTGTAGAATGGTTATAATATTCTAACAGTAATATCTACACCCAATGCTTTAGCAATGGTTATATTATTCTAACAGTAATATCTACACCCAATGCTTTAGCAATGGTTATATTATTCTAACAGTAATATCTACACCCAATGCTCTTGTAGAATGGTTATAATATTCTAACAGTAATATCTACACCCAATGCTTTAGCAATGGTTATATTATTCTAACAGTAATATCTACACCCAATGCTTTAGCAATGGTTATATTATTCTAACAGTAATATCTACACCCAATACTTTAGCAATGATTATATTATTCTAACAGTAATATCTACACCCAATACTTTAGCAATGGTTATATTATTCTAACAGTAATATCTACACCCAATACTTTAGCAATGATTATATTATTCTAACAGTAATATCTACACCCAATGCTTTAGCAATGATTATATTATTCTAACAGTAATATCTACACCCAATGCTTTAGCAATGATTATAATATTCTAACAGTAATATCTACACCCAATGCTTTAGCAATGATTATATTATTCTAACAGTAATATCTACACCCAATACTTTAGCAATGATTATATTATTCTAACAGTAATATCTACACCCAATACTTTAGCAATGATTATATTATTCTAACAGTAATATCTACACCCAATACTTTAGCAATGATTATATTATTCTAACAGTAATATCTACACCCAATACTTTAGCAATGATTATATTATTCTAACAGTAATATCTACACCCAATACTTTAGCAATGATTATAATATTCTAACAGTAATATCTACACCCAATACTTTAGCAATGATTATATTATTCTAACAGTAATATCTACACCCAATACTTTAGCAATGATTATATTATTCTAACAGTAATATCTACACCCAATACTTTAGCAATGATTATATTATTCTAACAGTAATATCTACACCCAATGCTCTTGTAGAATGGTTATAATATTCTAACAGTAATATCTACACCCAGTGCACTCAAGTTATGTTGTTCATATGTCAAAGTTCTTTAAGTGAAACGTGAGTTCGAGTCCACAGGTCAGTGAGCAGATAGACATTCTTACGTCACACCGGATGTAGGAGCCCGACGTCATTCTAGTGTTAGCACAGCAACACAACCATTCCATAACTCGTCTGATCAACAAATATGTTTCAAGAATTTTATTGATGTAAAGCCCTCTATGTGTTGAATGGTAATAGCATTTAAGTTATTTAACGTGTAAGATAAAGTCAAGCCATTTGAAACGAAGTCAATAAAATGTTAAAATATAACATCTAAGAGAATGTTTACTCACATCGTCAAGACACAAAGCAAACTGTTTGGAACTGAAGACAGACTAATGGTTTGGCATTTCTCGCCAATACTGATCTATAACGAGAGTTTCCGGGAATGGGGACCCGTACTGACGTAACGAAGGGGTTACATCTTATCAGAGGCACGGAGTTACATGCTTCTCATGTTTCCTATCATTAGCCAAAATCACGCGTTTAAATGACACAAGCAATCTACCTGACACTAAGCTTTTTTGTCACGCCATATTATAAAAGTAGATGTCATCTCAATAAGAAAAGTGACAATTTTATTTCAAGAAATACTCATTGGTAGGTATAATGCTTTGTAAACACAGTTTGACATACGTAAATCGTGAATTATAAACAAGCACATCACAGTTAGAATTACAGATATTAGAGCTAGACTATAGACACACTCACATTTGGACATACAGAAATCAGAGTTAGACTAGATAAATAACAGTTTGACGTACAGAAATCAGTTATACATAGACACATCACATCTAGACATACAGAAATCATAGCTACACTAGACACTTCATACAAAAATCAATTGTACAAAAACACAAACTTCAATGCGATACATTTTAAGTTATCCCCAAAATAAGTTATGCATCGAACTCGTGTTAAATAGTCAGTCATCAAACTATCACAAAGATATATAGATTTAAATGTGTTAAAGTGCTAACTTTGTGTATGAATTAAGGTAACTACTCATTTGTTTCATCGCCTGTAAGTGGAAGCGTCGTCTATTACATCTGTGGGGAATCTTAGCATTATCACAACAAGCAGCTTGTGAATATAAAGCTAATGGAGCAGTACATACGATTTCAATAAACCAACGTACATAGATAGTTAAATGTAAAATCTCTTATTAGCTCTCATAGCAGCGGCCGGTAGGTCGACTTCGACCACGAGTGGTACCATCGTTTGCCAAAGCCTGCGCTAATGTTTACACCAAATTTCAATTGGTTTAAACTAGTTCAAGCCATTGTCAAGGTTTATCCAACTTTCACGTCAGTGTTCGCATTATCTCTTAGGTCGCACTGTCGTCTCTAACAAACGGCTCCAAGAGTGTATACGTGTGGGAGGAAACATCGCCACTGGTCACTATAAATCGTGTTGGATGTATCTGGACATCAGGAGTCGTTTCGGCCATGTCTTGTGGTGTTGCCCCGACAATCTCCATCTGATCTTGGAATTTATCCGCCATCATATTTCGATTAAGTTTATTTTGACTTTGGGATTCATCTCTAGTGATGGTCTCGCTAGTGAGAAGAGGGACGGTCTCGCCAGTGAGAAGAGAGACAGTCTCGCCAGTGAGAAGAGGGACAGTCTCGCCAGTGAGAAGAGGGACAGTCTCGCCAGTAGGAAGCGGGTCATGAGAACCCGAACCTCTGACTACTTCTGTCGTGTTTTCCAACAGCGTTTGGGATGAAACTTTGGGTGAAGTATTTGAGTTTCCTTTTGTTTGCGATTGAGTTTTTCCTGGGTCCGCTACGTTGTTGACGGCATGTAGCTCACGTGTTTCGATGTTACTCTCAACATCAGTAAGAGCTGGGGAGATGCCTTGTGTATATAAATTCTCGGATGTGTCAAAAGACTTCTTTAGTATGTCAATAGGCTTCTTTGATGTGTCAACGGATTTTTCTACCGTTTCAATGAACGTCTCTAATGTGCCAGTTGAGGTTGCTAATGTGTCCATAGACTTCTCTGATGTGTCCATAGACGTCTCTGACGTGTCCATAGACTTCTCTGACGTGTCCATAGACTTCTCTGACGTGTCCATAGACTTCTCTGACGTGTCGATTGATTTCCCTGGGAGGCTGTTTGATTTATTTGTCAGAAGTGTTACCTCACTATAAGTGTTGTTTGATATCTCCTCTATATTGCTGGTTATTCCACCGGTTGCGATCGATTTCTCTGGGGTATTTGTTGACTTCTGTGGGGAATCTATCGACTTCTTTGGCGAATCTATCGACTTCTGTGGGGAATCTATCGACTTCTGTGGGGAATCTATCGACTTCTGTGGGGAATCTATCGACTTCTGTGGGGAATCTATCGACTTCTGTGGGGAATCTATCGACTTCTGTGGGGAATCTATCGACTTCTGTGGGGAATCTATCGACTTCTGTGGGGAATCTATCGACTTCTTTGGCGAATCTATCGACTTCTGTGGGGAATCTATCGACTTCTGTGGGGAATCTATCGACTTCTGTGGGGAATCTATCGACTTCTGTGGGGAATCTATCGACTTCTGTGGGGAATCTATCGACTTCTTTGGCGAATCTATCGACTTCTGTGGGGAATCTATCGACTTCTTTGGCGAATCTATCGACTTCTGTGGGGAATCTATCGACTTCTGTGGGGAATCAATCGACTTCTCCGGGATATTGGTTGACTCAATCGTGTTGTTAGCTAATGTCCCAGGGAAGTCTCTGGCTCCCTTGCTTGAGCTTTCAGACGTATTTTGGGGGTTTTTGTCCGTAAGTTGAGGCATGGTAGACTTCAATTCTTCCGTCGGTAAAGCTAAACCCGTCATAGGTAATTTATCCGTTAGTTTCTCAGAGATCTTTCTCAGTGTCGGAGATGCCGGGTTTTCTGATGGGCACTGCTCTGGAGTTCCAGCCTCCTCATCGATATTTGAATTTTTCGACGATCTGACGTCGATGATCACTAAGTCTTGTTGTAGCGGGTCGTTGACCAACTTCGCCAGTTCGTAGACGCCGCCGCGCTCGCTGCTGTCCACGTTGGACTTTGCTAGACAGCTGGATCCTCTCTTCAGAAGCTGGCCATGGTCGTACGCCTCGTAAATATGCTCTTCCTCGGTCTCGACCCTGCTTTTATTTTCGTCGGCGCTCATTTCCAAAACTTTGCCGTGTTCATAAGACACGCTGTACGTTGCATCGTCCGCACGGCGGTCGGCTTTCAAATCGTTAACAAAAGCGGAATCATGACTGTCTTTAGTGAGCACGTCGGCGTTCTTACATAGGTTCGTATCAGTGCCCATTCCCAGAGAATTGAGATCGTTGTAATTTTCCGATTGGGTGAGATCGGTCGAATGCGCCCTCCCTGTGCGGTTAAGGCCCATGTACGTGCTACCGTTGTCCGCGGAAAAATGTCTCGGGGTCGGGATAGGAGCTTTCGCTGAAGATATTGCCCGGAGTTGACCCTTTCCAGTCTCTCTATCTATAGGTTTAAGCTTACGTAAGCATTCCCCGGAGTTCATGGCCAGTACGAAGGGCGTGGCGACTTTAATTCCGGGTCTTAGTGTGGAGGGTTTTAAGCTTGGTTCTGGCATATCCTCGTAATCTTCATTTTCTACAGAATAGTAATTTTCACTTTCGGCATTGTTCGTGCCGGTAGACATCTGGAACCCGAGGCATTGCCCCGTTATGGACGTCTTACCGCGGGCAGGTTGACCGAGATCCGGTGAACAAGACGGACTTGGGGTTCGACCATTGGCTCTTTTGGACACGCCTGATGCCCTCTCGTCAAAGGATAGGGTCGAGGACAACTCAGTCGTGTGGCTGGCCTCGGTGAGTCTTCTGTAGGAGTTGGAGCCCTTGCTTGGTGGATCCTTCTCTATTTTCCCCGACACAAGGAACCTCCCGCCCTCACCGTCTGCTATGTCTTCGTATGTGTCTTGTGGCTTCATTTGTTCCATGTCAGCTTCTTTTTTGGCTGGTCTGGATCGGCTGAGCCTAAAGTCAGTTCAATGAAGTTTGAGAAATTTAGCTCGGGCTTTTAAAAAAAAAAAAATATATATATTTATTTTTTTAAAAATTATTTTAATAGTTTAGATTTGAAAAAAATCGAAGCTACTATGATTATAATTTTTTTTTACAATTTTAATTTTTGAATAAAAGTTCATCATAGGGAGACATTTAATAAGGAAAAGACCGGATAGAAAAGGGTAAAATTAGTACAGTGAATGAAATATTGGATCAAGAAATTATAAAGTGGCATTTCAATTAGAACATCCCTTTCGAAAGTCTCAGTTTCTAAATGATATCTCAATAATATCTCACTCTTTCAATAATATCTCACTTTCAATAATATCTCACTATCTTAATATATCAATAATATCCCTCTATTTATCTCATTATCTCACCATCTCAATACCACGGAAGCGTCTAGTCAACGGGAAATAATTCTGCATTAGTCATAATTTCAAATTGGACGCCAGTATTTACTGAGTTTACTCCCTTTCACCTTATTTTCTTCATTCCATTTCAGAGCGTAAAACTTTGTGTGGGGAATTTAAAAGGCTCTATAAAAATGTGTGGCAACGTCAACGTCATTTTATTTTAAATTATTGTTATATTTATTTAGATTTCATTTAAAATTACGTTCTAATAAATAATAGTTTGAATATTCTTAATCATGAAATAGTGAAATAAGTAAAACAAAATTCCCCAACACGCTTCTTGTCTTAAGTTAGGGAAACCTAACCTAATTGTTGGTGCATAGCTATATGCAGAGGAACCTAACCTAATATTTGGTAAATAGCTATATGCAGAGGAACCTAATCTAATTGTTGGTACATGGCTACATGCAGAAAAATCTAATCTAATTGTTGGTACATGGCTACATGCAGAAAAATCTAATCTAATTGTTGGTACATAGCTTCATGCAGGTAATAGGCACACACAAAAAAAAAACGCGAAATAAACATTGCTAAATGGGGTTTTTCTCATGGCCGATTCCTATAAAGTAACATCTTAAAAACGTCTTATATTTATGTCTTGAATAACGTTATCTCAGAAAATAACGCTTAAATAACTTAAATAGCATCCCAATAAAGACAGCTAAGACTAGTAACCTACTTGAATAACATTATCCCAATGACGGCAGCTAAGAATAATAACTAGAATAACATTATACAACATATGATAACTAAAAATAGTTACTTACTTGAATAACAGTATCCCAATGAACACAGATAAGAGTAGTAACTAAAACTTGAATAACATTATCCCAATGAAGACAGCTAAGAGTAGTAACTTGCATAACATTATCCCAATAAAGACAGCTAAGAATAGTTACTTACTTGAATAAAATAATTCCAACAAATAAGAAAGCCAGGGCCAGACCCATCAGGATTGCAGCAATGATGAGGAATATCGAATGCCACGATGGTCTGTTGTTATCTGTAGAAGTAGATGGCGGTCTTTTATGGTTACGTCGACAAACATATCCTTGAAATAAATGACTGTTTACTGAGCTGTTGCGACAATAAATTTTGGCAGTTTCGGTGATAAGTCCATTTATTGATTCTAGTATTAAAATTATTTCATTTTCTAAAGTACTTAATAAACTTAGACTTGGACTTAGACTCAAATTTTTACGACTTACACTTAGATCGAATTTTTTAATGAAGTGGAAAAAGATGAGGTGTCTGGAATGTTATGGGGGGATGTTACCATGGGAACCTTACCATTGATATGATACTTTTTCTATGGATATGTTACTGTGAATATGTTCCGTGGATAGCGATGTTCGATTTCTTATGGGACTGTGGGGAATTTAGATCATGGAAAGTAAACCCTACTGTAGTAAATGCTACATTAAACCCTACTGTAGTAAATGCTACTTTTACACACTAAATTATAGTGTACTATTTTTAACATTATTAAAAACTAAATCCTACGCTCCACCTTTATTACAAACTACTAAATCCTGATATTCCACCTGTAATACATTCACACACTTAAATCCTATTGTTCAACTGTAATACTATGTATATATCATTAGGAAATGGCGTCAGCGAGCCGTCGAGCTCGCGCTCCTTATGCTCTCCCTGGCGCCCACCCACACTTGTCAGCCGCTTGGTTTCTCCGACGTCAAGCCGTGCGGATGGACGCCAGAGATATCCCCGGGCGTGGAGCGTCCCCACCAGCAACCGCCCGATCGGGCTCGCCGATGGAGACCCTCCCCGCCCGGAGACATACTGGTCGACCGAAGACGCTGTGTTTCAAGCGTCCGCAGTCCACTCTCCTAGGGGCCGGGACGGTAAATCAACGTCCTAATATCTCCCCCCACCCTTCCCGGGGAAGCATCGGACGCCCTCTAAGAGGGATTCTACAGTGGGTTTCCACCCCGCAACTAATTCGCGAAGTAGCTGGGACGAAACGGTTGCCTAGGAGCAGCTTTCTCAGGGCTGCATATTTAGAATCACCGGCCATAGGCTTCCACCACAACCTATCGCCTCATATCCCTTAACGGCAACTTGTAATCATGATCCCTACCCTGTGTTTGCCTTTTCTTCCCCCTGCGAAGTATCACAGGTGGCAGCCCTGTAGGAGCCGTTTCTTCCAGCAACTACCATGCATACCCTTGTCTGCCACGCGGTAATACTATGACACAACTAAATACTACTGTTCCATCTATAATTCTATCACACAACTAAATCCTACTGTTCCATCTATAATTCTATCACACAACTAAATCCTACTATTCCATCTAAAATTCTATCACACAACTAAATCCTACTATTCCATCTATAATTCTATGACACAACTAAATCCTACTTTTCCATCTATAATTCTATCACACAACTAAATCCTACTGTTCCATCTATAATTCTATTAAACTCTCAATCCTACTGATCTATCCATAATACTATGACACAACTAAATCCTACTGTTCCATCTATAACTTTATCACACAACTAAATCCTGCTATTCCATTTTTAAATATTATGACACACTAAATGATATTTTTTACCAATGTTGCTTCGATGAAATGGATTACATAAATTATTCTCCACCAATATATTGATCAAAATTGAATAATTTTTAAAAAAAAATTAATTTCCGAAGATCAATTTATCTCAGCCTAAATTTAAAATATTCATGGATTTTTCCCCAATACAGAGAATAAGAAATATAGCCATTGGGGAATAATAGTAGATGTACTAGTAGCCGTAGTAGTAGTCTTCATTAGTAATGTTGCAATAGCTGAAACAATTTGATGGTCTCTTGCTATTACACCTAGAAAATCATTTAACTTCACGCTTTAATAAATCACCAAAAGCATTTCTTACTCAAAAGTGTTGATTCATTTCAACATCTATTCAAGTTTTTTCTCCAAAAATGTCCCAACGATTCCGACTTTCAGTACAAATCAGAACTTGTGCCCAAAATGTTTCATTTACAGTACCTGATATTGTCACGCCATTTTTACCTGCAGATTTTCCCCTGTGCTCATGCTTCCTGGCAGGTTGTCCAGCTTGTACACCGCCCACGTCCGTTTGTCCAACTAATGGGGGAAAACAGCTTTTTTGAATGAATTGCTGCATAAAAAGAACTTTAACCCAGGGGTTCTCAACTTTTTGCTGCACATCGTACCCTCTCAATTTTAAAACAGTTCCCGCACCCTCCCATCGATTTACATGTATGGTAACAGAATATAGAAATATGACAAAAATTCAATTACGGTAGTTTTCCTAAAAATTTTAATCTCTCTAATTGCACCAATACAAATAATGTGAAAACAAAATTGACAAAACAACGGATGTCACTAAAAATGATTTTTAGATATAGCCAGGTTTTGTACGTTTTGCCGCAACAATTTCTTGGGTGTCCAGCTGCCTCAAGTGCCCCCATGATTAGAACCCCTGGCAGTACCAGTTATGTCTAGAAGGAAATATCCAATGATCCATGCTAAAGTATTAAAGATCCTCACAAACGATGAAACTGGACCAAGTGTGTATGCTCTATATGAGCTGACCAAACAATTGAATCCGGCTCCTATGTATTTGTAATTGAAATCAAATGAGTTTATTAGTAAATGACCTAATCTAATGATTGTTTGCTACTTTTGAATTTCAAAGTACATTCTGTAATGATTAGCTGTATAGAAACTATTAAATAGCATGACCTTAATGTAATGATCTCATCCAAACCAATCAACACTGTTAATCTTATAGAGGCATCCACACCAGTCAAAAATGTTTGACTTAGAGGCATCCACACCAGTCAAAAATGTTTGACTTAGAGGCATCCACACCAGTCAAAAATGTTTGACTTAGAGGCATCCACACCAGTCAAAAATGTTTGACTTAGAGGCATCCACACCAGTCAAAAATGTTTGACTTAGAGGCATCCACACCAGTCAAAAATGTTTGACTTAGAGGCATCCACACCAGTCAAAAATGTTTGACTTAGAGGCATCCACACGAGTCAAAAATGTTTGACTTAGAGGCATCCACACGAGTCAAAAATGTTTGACTTAGAGGCATCCACACCAGTCAAAAATGTTTGACTTAGAGGCATCCACACCAGTCAAAAATGTTTGACTTAGAGGCATCCACACCAGTCAAAAATGTTTGACTTAGAGGCATCCACACCAGTCAAAAATGTTTGACTTAGAGGCATCCACACGAGTCACAAATGTTTGACTTAGAGGCATCCACACCAGTCAAAAATGTTTGACTTAGAGGCATCCACACCAGTCAAAAATGTTTGACTTAGAGGCATCCACACCAGTCAAAAATGTTTGACTTAGAGGCATCCACACGAGTCAAAAATGTTTGACTTAGAGGCATCCACACGAGTCAAAAATGTTTGACTTAGAGGCATCCACACCAGTCAAAAATGTTTGACTTAGAGGCATCCACACGAGTCAAAAATGTTTGACTGATACTCACACTCACCAATCAACACTTGCAGACTTAGCTTTAGACTCACCCTCACCAATCAACACTGCCAGACTGAGACTCCCCATCACCAATAAACACTGCCAGACTGAGACTCACACTCACCAATCAAAACTTGCAGACTTAGCCTTAGACTCACCCTCACCAATCAACACTGCCAGACTGAGACTCACCATCACCAATCAACACTGCCAGACTGATACTCACCCTCACCAATCAACACTGCCAGACTGATACTCACCCTCACCAATCAACACTTGCAGACTGAGACTCACCATCACCAATCAACACTGCCAGACTGAGACTCACGCTCACCAATCAACACTGCCAGACTGAGACTCACCATCACCAATCAACACTGCCAGACTGAGACTCACCCTCACCAATCAACACTGCCAGACTGAGACTCACCCTCACCAATCAACACTTGCAGACTTAGCCTTCGACTCATCCACACCAATCAACACTGGCAGACTGATACTCACCCTCACCAATCAACACTGGCAGACTGATACTCACCATCACCAATCAACACTGCCAGACTGAGACTCACCCTCACCAATTAACACTTGCAGACTTAGCCTTCGACTCATCCACACCAATCACCACTGGCAGACTTAAGCTAACCTTTGATTGCCATCAACATGGAGTACGGTTGAGTGTTGTTTAGATTCAGAAACTGTATGCTGAAGTTGGTGTGTGCCGACACATTAAGTCTACAGTTGGAGATGTTACAGGTGTTACTGTCGTTTTGATTAGATACGATGGGTCTGTCGATAAAAGGTTAATATTAGGTTGTGAGTTTTCAAATAGTTTAAGATTAGTTTGTGATTTTTCAGTGAGGATAAGATTAGGTTGGAAGTTTTCACAGGTGACATTTCAGCTAACAGACATTAACTTGTAGAATCAACATCAAGTATAAACTATAAACCAAAATTAGGTCATTATTTGCTTTTCTATAATTTTTAATTCAAAATAAATTTGCAAACTTTCCACCGTCTTGCCTGTGGCCTCCGTTGACTCTGAGTTGGGCCCCAGTGGCGTTACCGAACAGTTGCCCGTAAATGGTTACGTCCCTTTTGGCTTGAAAAGTACAGCAGCAGTTGCGGTCATCGTGCAAACGGTTGGTATCGCAGTTTTCATAAAAGGAAGCACTTCTGATTTGGTGAGGTACTGAACCAGGGAAGTTGTAGTTGTAGGTGAAGAGAAGTACTTCTCCTTCGTGAATTTTTTCTGGTGAGGCACAATGGCAGATGGGAACTGAGCGGATTAAACTGGTCTCACCTGTCAGAAGTAGAAAGTTGAAGTCCAACTGATTATTTTTTGGAACTCTTTATGGCATACGACAGGATGTCTCAGTCTGTCGTGCATTGGCCCCATAGGGTCCATGTTTTGAAAGTTATTTCTCTCGGGGACCATTGGAGTATGGCAGTGCATGGTAATGAAAGACTGTTAGATGATATACAACTATGAATAAATGAGTTGGATATACAGTTATGAATAAATGAGTTGAATATACAGCTATGAATAAATGAGTTGAATATACAGGTATGAATAAATGAGTTGTATATGCAGCTATGAATAAATGAGTTGCATATACAGCTATGAATAAATGAGTTGGATATACAGGTATGAATAAATGAGTTGAATATACAGCTATGAATAAATGAGTTGAATATACAGGTATGAATAAATGAGTTGGCTATGCAGCTATGAATAAATGAGTTGCATATACAGCTATGAATAAATGAGTTGGATATACAGCTATGAATAAATAAGTTGGATATGCAGCTGTGAATAAATGAGGTGGATATGCAGCTGTGAATAAATAAGTTGGATATGCAACTATGAATAAATGAGTTGGATATACAGCTATGAATAAATGAGTTGGATATACAGCTATGAATAAATGAGTTGGATATGCAGCTATGAATAAATGAGTTGGATATGCAGCTATGAATAAATGAGTTGTATATACAGCAATGAATAAATGAGTTGGTTATACAGCTATGAATACATGAGTTGGATATACAGCTATGAATAAATAAGTTGGATATGCAACTATGAATAAATGAGTTGTATATACAGCAATGAATAAATGAGTTGGTTATACAGCTATGAATACATGAGTTGGATATGCATCTATGAATAAATGAGTTGGATGTGCCGATATACATGTATCAGTTGGGTATGGAGCTATGAATAAATCAGTTTAATGTACAGTTATTTATAAATTAGTTTGATCAATTGCTATTTATAAATGAGTTGGATAAGCAGTTATTTATAAATGAGTAGCATTTAAATATATATATATATATATATTGTTATGAAGGATGACGTATTTTTTAGCGCGACTATCTCGCGTCCCACGTGCATGACCCCTCGTGAACTCTCGTGACCGCCTTTGAAGTGTGGCTAGAAAAAACTTAGTTATTCTAGTCAGGAGAACTGTCGAAAATAATAGAATATTCTGGATAAAACGAGAAGGCAAAACAATGCATTAGACGGTTCTAGACGTTAGTAGGAAATGCCTATAAAAAGGGCTGACCGATAGAGAGGAGAGAGATTTTGTTTTGATCACGAGATACTATGTCATACTTTGTTGTGTGTAGAGTTTTCTATTTCCTCATACAATTTTGTGCTCATTGTATTTTGATATACAGTACCGGTACCAGCAAATCTGTAAGTTTATAATTTCAATCATATTTCACTTGCTGTTATTATTTAATTGAAGTTCACAAATTAAAAAGTTATTAATTGTAATTAGCTCTGGCCTTGATTGTCGTTTTATTTGTTATTATTTTTAAACATTGGTATCGTCCTTTATTATGGACTGTTTTTAGAACGAGCCATAGTCTAAAATTAAGAGATTGAATTCTCAATTCATAACGGTCCGTAATAATATGTTTATGCTGCTCATTTATAAATAACAGCTTATGTATATATACATGTTTGTATAAGCAGTCAAAGTATATTCCGTAAAAGTCGACCTACCAGTCACATTGAAGGGCTGCTGCATCAGGAGGAAATGAACCATAAACAGGGTCTCCATGTCAAATGCTGAATTAGTTTCTACTGTCAAAACTTAAAACAAATCTGCTGTCTTCGTGGCGTCAGATCAGAATGGTTGTCAGGGCAGCATCACAGCACAATGGTTGTCATGGCAGCATCACAGCACCATGGTTGTCATGGCAGCATCACAGCACCATGGTTGTCATGGCAGCATCACAGCACCATGGTTGTCATGGCAGCATCACAGCACAATGGTTGTCATGGCAGCATCACAGCACCATGGTTGTCATGGCAGCATCACAGCACAATGGTTGTCATGGCAGCATCACAGCACCATGGTTGTCATGGCAGCATCACAGCACCATGGTTGTCATGGCAGCATCACAGCACCATGGTTGTCATGGCAGCATCACAGCACCATGGTTGTCATGGCAGCATCACAGCACCATGGTTGTCATGGCAGCATCACAGCACAATGGTTGTCATGGCGATCATTGTCCTGTCTCTCGACAAATTCGTCTTTTCACTGATGGATAGTTAGATGTAGAATGATAAATATTTTGGAAAATGAACAAGATTCAAATGTTCAATGTTTGAACAAGAGCATACATTCACATAAATGTACATCTAGGAGCTAGCTTAACACAAAGCTTTTGGCTGGAGGGGGTACGCAATATGTTTTTACTATGTTTTGATAGTGATGATACAGAAAGTATCCTTTAATAAATCCAAATATTTTTATACGTGAAGATATCTTAACCGATTTAAGAAATGAGAGCAAAATTACATACGTTTTTTTATAAATCAACAATGCAAGTACGAATAGGATTTTTTTTTACTCGGCCATTTTCAAAATATTTGTCATCTTTGAAGATCTCAGTTAAAATGAAACTGCATTTCTAAAACAATTTTAAAACGTGATATAAATGATAATGTTATACTCTCGCAATTAGTTTGTATGTGTTCTACTCCATTTGTGGACGCACACGCAATTTATACTGAACAAGTCCTTAATTCCATATGAAAGAAATACATATGACATGCAATCATAGTGTCCACTAGCCCACCAACCTAATAGACACACAGGTAATATCCAGCGGTCTATAGTCATCTACCGCGCACACAATCCATTAACTTTACAAACATCACCCTGTGTGTCCGCTGTTGATACAAGCGCAGAGAAAGGATACCCACGCTTACATAATGATGTCACCCTCATAGTGGCAAGTTATATACTCAGAGTAGATTTTATGCACATTGCACATGCATTACATTACAATGCGAATAGTGCATCTATAAGTTCATTTTGGGCCTGGAGGATGGGAGTAAGTATTAATGATTTAACTGCGTGGATTAGCCACTGACCAGGAAGTCCATAGCTGCGTGCTCTCTCATTGACTACATAGCGTTTGTAAACGGCTGCTATAACTGGACATTTTTGAAGTGCTGCTTGGACTGAACGTTGTAAAGCTGAAGTAGTTTTTAAATGTTTGAGTTTCACTTTAAGTTATTTAAGCGCGTACATAAACTATGTAGCATTATGTTGCATCAATAAAGTAAACACTTTAAAAAAATTGAGACTATTTAAACAATTTGAGATACGCTTTTCACTTTACAATTTTGTAAATTATTAGATATGTCGTATTGTATTTGTACCACCAGAACCGGTGTTGACAACCTTATCGCCAACATTTTTACCACAAGAGCCGAGACGGGCCAGCCTATCGCCCAAATTTGTGCAAGAGCCGGGACGGGCAACCCTGTCGCCCATATTTTTACCACAAGAGCCGGGACGGGCAACCCTATCGCCAAGATTTGTACCACAACAGCCGGGACGGGCAACCCTATCGCCAAGATTTGTACCACAAGAACAGGGACGGGCAACCCTATCGCCAAGATTTGTACCACAACAGCCGGGACGGGCAACCCTATCGCCCATGAACACACGCGCTGCATTTGGTCTCGAGTATAAAACAAACAATGAACCAAATGTTCGTACATTTACAAATTCATCTTAAACCACGTCTCATCATAGCTTCTATGGCGCTCGAAATAATAATCAAAGTAGATGTCATAAAAGTTATACTGTTTTAGCTTACTCCAAATGGAAAAAATAAAAAGTTGAACGTGTTTCTTCATAAAAAATCCTAAAGTAGTTTGAGTTATGTGGAATGAAATTGATCTTAAATATACTTTTGTTGGCATCACTCATGGTAGGGTTATGATAGTGGATCTAATAGTTAAAGTTCTAGTAGGTCAATGGTACAGACACTCACTGATACAATCTAATCACTGAGACAATCCACTCTCTGAGACACGCCACTCTCTGAGACACTGGTACAGCGACTTTGGTATGGACAGCTTGCGCACATTTTATGACGTATTTATCTACAAACGTACAATAGTTATCTCGTTATTATAGAGAATCTTTCGAATAATTTGTCTATCATGAACAGTTCTTACATGAGAACGATCAAGTCTTCTGCCGTAGTGGTGGGACCCACAGTTCCTATGAGAACGATCAAGTCTTCTGCAGTATAATAGTGGTGGGACGCTTCATGACATGAAGACTGTTTTCGTATGATAGCTAATGTTTATCATCAACCGGATGTCAGCACTTGAGTTGGGAACAATTCAACTTTCTTATATCTGCGCCTGCAGTCCTACTCGTGTGTTTAAACACTAGAAGTTTATTATAATCGAAGATCGACATGACCAATTCGAATGATTTTGTTTTTCCATTTAGAAACAAAGTATGTGTGTTTGATGTGTATGTATCGTGTTTGATTCGCGGATTTTGCCCCCTCTCCCCCAAACCAGGATTCGCCTATGCGCCGTGTTTGCCCGCCTTACCATCCATTGGTCGGGTCTTAAACACGTATTGACCTCAAATACGTTGGCTTAAGGTCTAGAGCACAATAAGCTAAATCATAATGCCGACTATTAATACCAGTGAGCCGGTCCACAGAATATTAGATCCATTAAAATAAAAGGTCTGGAACAGATTTGGATACTCTCTGACTCCACGTTTATTAAACCTAGCATGTCCTGCCATTCTGCACAGATTGAACTTCAATGTAGAAAACTGTCACAGAGTATAATATAATTACCCCATATCTGAGACGTCATGCAACCAGAGTGATCACGTGGTCCCCTGCCACTTCTATTTGAAGACCTTAGTGCTAAAAGTACTTAAGTCACAAAATGCACATTTTGAGATAATCACGTTCAAATATACTTTTCTTCTATAAAATATGACTATTTTCATTTTTTGTCTTGTTTAATTAAGGGCCTAATGCACATTTTAATGTGTTCAAATGTCTGCAGTACACTTGGCTAAACTGGGTAAGAAAATATCACAGTTTAGATTGATATTGACAAAAATGAGAACCCCTGCAGCATTGCGGTTTGTACGCCCATGGGACGGCTCTGTGTACAACATAAAAGCCACGACTTAATAGTACGAGCCCCCACAGCACGAGTTCCCACTATCCGTAATAGTACGAGCCCTCACATTCCTTAAACAGTACGAGCCCCCACTATATTTACTGTACGAGCCCCACTATCCTTATTAGTACGAGTCGCCACTATATCCTATCAACAAGGATGCCCAATATAAAAACTAGGTGTGTTCTCTTGTTGGACACTTGACTGGGTCTCGAGTGGAGTGGGTCACGACTCCAACAAGCTGCACACGGCCACTAACGTAAACTTGTGGACGTCATCCATGTTATTTACATCCCTGATCAATAGTGCAAGGACCGCACCAAGACTATTGCGTCATTAAGTACTAACAACCATTTTGTTCCAAGTTGATGGATATGCTCAGTCATTTCAATATAGGTCAAAATTCAGCTAATTTTAAAGGGGAATTATCGACACAATTTTCAAGATGAATATGTAAACAACTATTTGAAGGGAATTTTTTTTCTTTGAAGTGTCTTTGACAATCACACATGTACCATCCAACCCAATCACAACGTACAGATAATACTAACGACGGAATAGTTCTGTACCGTACAATGCAACCAGCTGTAACTTTAAGGATCAGTTTACTCCTAAATTAGACTTCACCGAAGAACAGTTTACTTGAAATTTCAAACACACAACAAGCAAATTCACGCGAAACTTACACAACACACAAGCACCCAATAGCGGGCACCCAATAGCAGGCACAACACACAAGCACCCAATAGCGGGCACCCAATAGCAGGCACAACACACAAGCACCCAATAGCGGGCACCCACAATATAAGACATGTTACTCACCGAAAACGTGACAGAGGTACAATATATGAATAGTGCTAGTTGACAATATCCACAAAAATGTTGTAAGCAGAATGCGAAGTGGAGTAGTTGGTTGTAGTAGAGGCTGTTCACTTCAGGGCGGGACTACAAACACTGATTGGACAGTTTTGAAACAATAACTATAACTAGTCGCCGCATGACAAAATCCTGTTTGTTGCTCTCTGCACTGAAGTGCCCCATCATAATTTGTTCGTTTCATGTTCTCAAAGTTTGTTTTGTTAATGCACATTTGCTTTAAATATGACACGTGTGTGGAAATATCAGGGCGGTAGTATGTTACATTGGGCAATGGCGGTAGTATGTTACATTGGGCAATGGCGTCGATGGGCCGTCGAGCGTGAACTCTTAATGCCCTCCCCGACGCACCTCCACATAGCCCAGACGCCGGGTCTACCCGGACCTGGACCGCCCCCACCCGCAACTTCTAGATCGGATTTGGGGATGGAGGCTTTCCCCGCCCGGGGACGTCCGGTCGACCGGAAACGCTTCGTTTGAAGCATTCGCAGCCTACTCTTCCAAGGAGTTGGGATGTTGCTTTAACGTCCCAATATCTTCCCCCACCCATCCCGGGGAAGTGACGGATTCTACAGTGGGCTTCTCAGAGGGGTTCTACAGTGGTTTTCACCCTGCAACTAGTTTGCAAAGTAGCTGGGACGAAACGGTTGCCTGGGAGCAGCTTTCTCAGGGCTGCGTATTTAGAACCATCGGCCAGAATTTTAGAAATGCTTAGGTGGGGCATAGCACAAATTAAGTAATAGCTGTAACTTATGGGCGATATTTGTAACTGTATAGCTGTAACTGAATAGCCGATGGCTCTAACCGTATAGCTGTAGAGCTGTTACCGTTTTACTGTATAGCTAAAACTGTGTAGCCGATAGCTGTTACCGTATAGCCGATAGATGTAACTGTTAATCTGTAACTATAGAGCTGATGGCTGTAACGGTATAGTTGATATGTAACTGTATAGTTGATATATGTAATGGTATAGTTGATAATTTCACCAAAACACTTCTTAGAAAAACTACAAAAGGTTCAAAACTCAGCTGCTAGGCTAGTTTTAAAGTCAAGAAAACGTGATCACGTCACACCACTACTACTTTCACTTCATTGGCTCCCTGTACACTCACGGATTGACTATAAAGTCTCTGTTCTCTGCCACAACTTTTTCTCGGATTCCTGCCCTTCCTACCTAACCGAACTTCTCTCTGTCTATTCACCCCTTAGACAGCTTCGCTCCTCCGCAGACGGGCGTATTCTTTCTGTCCCCAAGACTCGCACAAAAACATACCGGTGAACGATATTTCTCTTACTGTGCGCCCAAACAATGGAATTCTCTTCCACTACACATCAGAAATATATCAGCCATCACAGCCTTGAAAACTGCACTCGAAACACATCTCTTTAAACTCTACTATCCTGACTGATTCCCCCTCTGACCGTTAAACGATGCTGCTGAGTGCCGTCCATGGCTTCACATGTAAATTGTTTTGGAATGGTTGGGCGAATACACATAATTTGTTTTGTTTTGTTTTTTTAATTAATGTAAGTTAATTTTTAAGTTGATGATTATGTTTGTTAAATTGTATGTACAGCGTGGTGAGCCCAGCCCTAGGCTGGGGTACCACGCTATAGAAAACTACCAATAATAATAATAATAATATATATAACGGTATAGTTGATATATGTAACGGTATAGTTGATATATGTAACGTATAGTTGATAAATGTAACGGTATAGTTGATATATGTAACGGTATAGTTGATATATGTAACGTTATAGTTGATATATATAACGGTATAGTTGATATATGTAACGGTATAGTTGATATATGTAACTGTATAGTTGATATATGTTATAACGGTATAGTTGATATATGTTATAACTGTATGGTTCATATATGTAACGGTATAGCTGATTGATTATTTTGAAGCTGTACCCCCCAGAATACATATTTAGTATCAAATGGTGTTGAAATCTCTTGTTTTTTAAAACGCCATTAAAATCCTCATATTGGGGTCCAATTCTAGAAACGACTGTTTTCGTGAATGTTTAAACTATAAACACATATGACATGGACAGTTCATTGTGATTCAGTCTACTGCCAATGTAGAAATGATACTAGTGGATGTGTAAATCATCCTAGTGAATGTATAAATGCTGCTAGTGAATGTATAAATGCTGCTAGTGAATGTATAAATGCTGCTAGTGAATGTAAAAATGCTGCTAATGAATGTGCACATGCTGCTAGTGACAGGGTTTTCAATGTAACTGTGGTTTAACGTTGACCTCAGCTAAACGTTTGACATTTGATTCTCCTCAGTTTCTATAACCTTGACAACACGGAGCACAGCACTATCAACAGGTTCCTGTCTGGCCTGGTAGGCAAAGCGCTCATGGAGCTGGAGATGTCGTACTGTCTGCAAGTTGAAGAGGTAACCACAATTACTAGGGCACGGGCCTTTCAACTGTCAAACTCACAGATTGGGGGGATGGGGTAGCTAGTCAAACTCTCAGGTAGACTCAGATGGGGGTCAATAGTCACAAGAAAGTGGGTGGGGTGAGGCCCGTGTATAGTAAGTTAAATGAAGGGAGAATACTATTGTAATATTTATAGATAGTCAAACCAACAGAGAGCGATAGTAAAGGAATTGTTCAAATTGAGTTTAATGAACTAGAATTTATTAATTCAGCTTTTCAATGTTTATTAATATTTTTGTGGCTGAATATTCAGAAATGCATTTGTGACTAGTGACCATTGAAAGTAGCATGGGCATGGGCAATACTTCTTTTAGATAATTTATCATTGATCACAACTTTGTACCGATCGAGATGTCCTGAAATTCACTCTCTGTAACTGAAATCTGCTTTTAAACATCTACTTCAACGTCTCTAGGACAACCGCACCATCACAGCTCTGACATTGGGTCGAATAGCATCATACTACTATTTGAAGCACGGCTCTGTGCGCACCTTCCGCGACACAATGAAAGCTGAGTGCACGATCCCCGAACTGATAGACATTCTATCGGTACGTATACTAATGTCTACATCACCATTAGAAACGTTGTTACTGTAGGCCTGTTTGTTGTCACACAATGCAACTGTTGGGTTTGGCGAGATGACAGTGATTACATATCATAGAATAACATCAGAAAGTCAGGATTTTTGACACAACCCATTTCAGGAGTAAAATCAACATGTCTTCTCTATAACTTTAAATTTAATCATAGCACCTGCTGAAGGGTCGTTCGCCGCAAATTACGTCACGCTGAAAGACCGGGGGGGGGGGGGGGATTTGTGAGAGGGGTAGGGGGGTTGTCAAAATTTGTGACGTCACACTTTTTAAAAACATCTAGGGTAAATGTGGAGAGATGGGACCGCTCACCCTAACCTGAACCCTAATTATATCCCGCAAACGACGTCATGGCCCTATCTTTACACATTGACATTAGCCAAATCTATATCTATAATTTTCTAATTTTGAAAAATCTTTATTCAATCAATTTTGAAAATATAAATTTGAGGTCGAAATTGCCTCAGGTATTATAATTACCGTGAAACTCAGTCGCTCACACCTTCTGGACAAATGATGCAAAAACTGTTGTGGCCATTTTACAAATTCGGCTTGGGGAGGACTTCGTTTGTTTTGATTTTTACGTCACAGTTTTCTAATAATACTATATCTTAGTTTAGTTATGAAAATTGTATGTTCTTTTTGAATTTTTTAGGTGTGACGTGACACTAAGGGGGGAGGAGTAAAGAATTTGTGACATGGGGATGTGGGCCTGAAAATGTCATTTTTGGCGTGACGTAATTTGCGAACGACCCCTGACCTAGTTTGCATCTTTAACCGATTTTCTTTTGAATTCTTCATATTCTTATACTTATATTATATTACATTATAATCTTTTATTATCACTGCTTATCATGATAGACGATAGTCGTGGACATAATTAGATAAATATTTCTTGAGGGGGTGAAGTAAATATTTTTTTTTTTGGTTTTATTTAATTAATGTATGTTAATACATTTTTTAAGTTCATGATTATGTTTGTTAAATTGTATGTACAGCGTGGTGAGCCCAGCCCTAGGCTGGGGTCCAACGCTATATAAAACCAATAATAATAATAATAATATTAATTCTTATTTCACAGAATGCCTCTGAATATGCAGAACTTCCCGTCCGTCACAATGAAGATCAACTGAACAGGTTAACTATATTTTTTAGATCATTCAAAATAGTGTTGTTTTTGTCTGTCTAACTTGTTTAAGCTGTCTTATTACCACATTTAGGCCTATACAGAAACTTGTCTCGATCTCTGTCTAACACTATTACCAAAGAATTTCATATTATCTCTCTTCAAGTCGGTTAAAAAATTCACTGCTCATCCTTTTTTTTTTTAATTTCACCTTCACTGTATACTGTATAGTCTTAAACTGGAAATTATTTTGGACATTCAACCAAATTCAGATTTTTAGCCTGTTGCTGTTACTGATGTGAAATCATGTCATGGTTTAGGAGGTTCTTACATTAAAATCAGCCAGTTTTACACCATCCAAAGTCCTAAAGCCCTCAAGCCACCCACTCCTTAACCCTAAAGCCAGCCAAGCCATCAACTTCCCGCCTAAAGCCACCCAAGTGATCCACTCCCCAGTCCTAAAGCCACCCAAGTGATCCACTCCCTAGTCCTAAAGCCACTCCAATCATCCACTGCCTAGTCCTAAAGCCACCCAAGTGATCCACTCCCTAGTCCTAAAGCCACGCCAATCATCCACTGCCTAGTCCTAAAGCCACCCAAGTGATCCACTCCCTAGTCCTAAAGCCACTCCAATCATCCACTGCCTAGTCCTAAAGCCACCCAAGTGATCCACTACCTTGTCCTAAAGCCACTCCAATCATCCACTGCCTAGTCCTAAAGCCACCCAAGTGATCCACTCCCTAGTCCTAAAGCCACTCCAATCATCCACTGCCTAGTCCTAAAGCCACCCAAGTGATCCACTCCATAGTCCTAAAGCCACCCAAGTCATCCACTCCCTAGTCCTAAAGTTACTCCAATCATCCACTGCCTAGTCCTAAAGCCACCCAAGTCATCTACTCCCTAGTCCTAAAGCCACTCCAATCATCCACTGCCTAGTCCTAAAGCCACCCAAGTCATCCACTCCCTAGTCCTAAAGCCACTCCAGTCATCCACTTGACTGCCCAATTTTAAAGCCACCCCACCATTCACTCCCAGACCCCGTCCTCACTTCAAATCTCCCTGCAACCATTCATTTCCCCCAACCATCCATTGCCCACACCCATACATTGCCCCCATTCACAAAAGTCTTTGATATCACATCTATCAGTGAACTTGCCAACCATGTTCCCCTGGAAGTTAACAGGACATCCCTGGACTCTGCTCACACCAAGGCCAACCTCCTGTTACAGGCATACTTCTCTCACCTGGCACTGCCTTCATCTGATTATAACACAGACACAAAATCTGTCTTAGACCAGGCCATTCGTGTCCTCCAGGTAGGTCATCTGATTATAACACAGACACAAAATCTGTCTTAGACCAGGCCATTCGTGTCCTCCAGGTACGTCATTTGTTGTACAATACAACTGTCTTATGTACTATATCCCTACAGTCCCCTAGCCTAGCTTTTAAGATGTTGAGAACTGACCCTATCAATGATCAATATACATAAAACATTTGCTGCATTTAACAAAGGGAAATAACGATCCTCTTAAAAATGAAAGAAGTAAATTTGACTTACACCCCTTTGCTAGCCACTTTTCTGTTAAATCTTTAGATTACCAACAATGATTAATGTCTGTCATTTATGATCAAAAAGTTTGTGACAAGAACATTGGTAGTTATCTTATAAGTTTGTGACAAGAACATTGGTAGTTATCTTATAAGTTTGTGACAAGAACATTGGTAGTTATCTTATAAGTTTGTGACAAGAACATTGGTAGTTATCTTATAAGTTTGTGACAAGAACATTGGTAGTTATCTTATAAGTTTGTGACAAGAACATTGGTAGTTATTGTGCTTTTGAAATGCATTTGATTATCAGTGTGCTTTGATGGGTTTACAGGCAATGCTGGATGTGTCCGCTGACCAGGGATGGTTGGTGACTTCCCTTAATGTAATCCTCATCATCCAGATGGTGGTGCAGGGGCAGTGGTGGTATGACTCAACTCTGTTGACACTGCCCAATGTCCAGTCTTATCACCTGGCCTGTTTCAGGTAAGACAGGTGTTCAGATCTAGGCATCGTACTCCAACTCTGGCCTGTTTCAGGTAAGACAGGTGTTCAGATCTAGGCATCATACTCCAACTCTGTGCACCCACAATTAACTCCGGAATTATTCAGACAGAATTTTGTCAAAGACAAACCAGATATGAATGATTGAGATAGAGATATGTTCTGAAATGTGGACACTAGATTCACACAAAAGATTCACACGATAGTTTCACTCAATAGATTCACACATTAGATTCACATAATAGATTCACACATTAGATTCACACATATATACCCATTAGATTCACACATATTCATGCATTAGATTCACACAATAGATTCACACATAAGATTCACACATATTCAAACCTTAGATTCTAACATGATATTCAGATATTTGATTCACACATATTCACCCATAAGATTAACACAATAGATTCACACATATTCACCCATTAGATTCACAAGTTAGATTCCAACTTTTGATTCCCACTTTATACTCAAAAATATTATTTTTAAAAACTATTTCTATATGAAAAACTGGATTCCTAGATACTGCTGTGACTTTGCCTAAGGGTAAGAAAGAGTTGGTGAAAGTTGTGTGACTAACTTCTCTGTTCATCTCACTCTGCAGGCTTAATGTGAAGCAAACTTGATATGAAGCTGGCTTAATGTGAAGCAAACTTGATATGAAGCTGGCTTAATGTGAAGCAAACTTGATATGAAGCTGGCTTAATGTGAAGCAAACTTGATATGAAGCTGGCTTAATGTGAAGCTGGCTTAATGTGAAGCTGGCTTAATGTGAAGCAAACTTGATATGAAGCTGGCTTAATGTGAAGCAAACTTGATATGAAGCTGGCTTAATGTGAAGCTGGCTTAATGTGAAGCTGGCTTAATGTGAAGCTGGCTTAATGTGAAGCAAACTTGATATGAAGCTGGCTTAATGTGAAGCAAACTTGATATGAAGCTGGCTTAATGTGAAGCAAACTTGATATGAAGCTGGCTTAATGTGATGGTTTTCATGTGAATTATTTGTTTTCATTCAGTGTCAGTGTTTTTTTTTTCCCGACAGGATTTACTTCATTTAACGTCTTCTGATTTTAGAACTCTAGAAGTACAAAGAGAATAGATTGAGTTTTAAAAATTAGTTATAAATTGGTAAATCAGTGGTTTGCAAAGTGGGGCGAGACCGTGGAATTGTCCAGGGGAGCCTTAAGCTTGGGAAATTTTTAAAGGGCTTTGGGACCATTAGAGGGGCACTGGGACCATCAAAGGGACTGTTGGGACCATCAAAGGGGGTGCTGAGACCATCAAAGGAGATGCTGTGACCATCAAAGGTGGGCACTATATTGGAAAGTTTTATAATTAAAATGATATATTTCAAAGAAAGTTCAGGGACTGATTGTTGACAAAGAAAAGTCGATGAAAGAGAGATTTGTTGTGTTACAAAGAAGAGAAAAAGAATGTTTGATCAATCTTTCAAACAGATGTACAAGTGTTTATTGGCAATAAATTTAAATTTAGGTAAACACTGTGAGCTCACAACACTAAGACTTGTAGTTTTAAATGGACTTTACTTATGATCAGAAGACTAACAATCATGATTTGCCATGTCTTAATTGAAGACAAAAAAGAAACAACAACAGGTGACTTTGTGCATGATAAAACATTGTAGTGTTGGTTGATAAAACATTGTAGTGTTGGTTGATAAAACATTGTAGTGTTGGTTGATAAAACATTGTAGTGTTGGTTGATAAAGTCACTAACAGTCAGGGAAGTATTCATCCTGTCACATTTTAATGAGCTTCTACCTTCATAGACACAAGGCTGAAAATTATGGAGGTTAGTTGTATAGCATAGAAAAATTAGTGGAGATGACATTTCTCCTGGATGAATATAAATTCAATCAAGAAAAATGAATCGATTATTGCTAGCAAAATTTGCAACATATGAAATGTTTTTGTACTTTAATGTTGTTATGTCCATTTAGCAATATTCCACTAAAAGGCAAACTATTGCAATGGATAGAGCAACATCAATGTCTTTCTTTAACCGTGCGTTGTTGTCCATTTGAGTGGTTAAAAGATTCAGTGCCAGTTTATTATTATTCTTTGTGTCATTTATCCCATTAAACTGGGAGCTGAAACCTTCAGTGCCCTTAAATACTGCAGTCAGTTCTTTTTCAGCACAATCTCAAAATGATTGACTGTTCCTGAAATGATTGACTGTTCCTGAAATGATTGACTGTTCCTGAAATGATTGACTGTTCCTGAAATGATTGACTGTTCCTGAAATGATTGACTGTTCCTGAAATGATTGACTGTTGCTCTGTGTTGAAAGTGATGAAGCATAAACTGATGTGCTTAACCAATGGTTGGAACAAATGCTTCTCATGGGGCTGAATCCAAAAGCATCACACATCACATTGGTTATCATAAATATACAGTTGCAATGGAATGAGACCTGACTTATACAAATAAAACAGTATTTTTCTTCAATTTGTTATAAATTGATAACTCTATTCAAACCCATGAATAAATTGATAACACTATTCAAACCCATGATAGGGAATTATTATGTTAGCGTACTACTCCGTCATAGTTGGAATATAATGGCTATTTCAAATGATGACCTGGTAGAGTGATCGGAGAATTTTATTTGCTGGAGGCACAGTTTGTGTTAAAATTCCACTGTATCATTAATGCAGTGGTATCAGTTGTGTAGCAGGGCTTATTCAGCACAAAATATTTTCAACCAAAGTTTAAAGATGGTACCAAAGGTATTCCCTCTATTATGACATTTATTATCATATTCTCCCAGATGATTGCTCCTGGTTCCATTCTTATCATTTTATTTGGTGGAAAGTGATAAGTGAGATTTACATGATTTGTTTAAAGCTACGAGATGTCATAGGAATTTTAACATTACATGTCCTGTGTCATTATCTGCCATAGAGGGTCGTGAAAAATGTATTATTACAATGTTTATAATTGGGTTCAACATGGTTATGGTGAGGAAGAATTTATGGGCTCATGGGGCCGGTGGCTGGAAAAAGTTTGAAAACCACTTTGGTACATAATAGTTTGTGTTTTCAATGTCCTATCTTGTACATGAAATATTGTGTTTTAAATGTCCTTCTATCTTGTACATGAAATATTGTGTTTTAAATGTCCTATCTTGTACATGAAATATTGTGTTTTAAATTTCCTTCTATCTTGTACATGAAATATTGTGTTTTAAATGTCCTTGTGTCTTGAACATTACAGATTGAGAGACCAACAAACCAGGCCTAAAGGTTTTCCTGACCTCAAGGCACCGATTCAGTCACTGCCAGCTTTGATGGAAGTCTGTGATGGAAAGATTGAATACCTGCACTACATGTTGGAGGGGGAAATGTCAGCACAGAAAATTGATCAGGTATTGAATATATTCATTCAAGAAATGGACACCTAAGCTTCTGTTAAGAAATAACCATGTCTATGCTTCTGTTAAGAAATGTAACAAACTTAATGGTTTTCTGTAATCACTGTGCATTGAATTGAATGATCTTCTGTAACAATTGAGTATTGAATGATCTTCTGTAACCATTTAATACTGAATGATCTTCTGTAACCATTTAATACTGAATAATCTTCTGCACCCATTGAGTATTGAATGGTCTTCTGTAACCACTGTGTGTTGAATGGTAGTTAACAATATGGCATAAACTGAGTGGATGTACACCATGATAAATTGGTTCCACACTTTGTTTTTTTTAAAGAAAATGGCTGACATGTCATGAACTAACTATTGCTCTGATTAACATGGCTGACATGTCATCAACTAACTATTGCTCTGATTAACATGGCTGACATGTCATGAACTAACTATTGCTCTGATTAACATGGCCGACATGTTATAAACTAACTATTGCTCTGATTAACATGGCTGACATGTCATCAACTAAGTATTGCTCTGATTAACATGGCTGGCATGTCATCAACTAACTATTGCTCTGATTAACATGGCTGACATGTCATCAACTAACTATTGCTCTGATTAACATGGCCGACATGTTATGAACTAACTATTGCTCTGATTAACATGGCTGACATGTCATCAACTAGCTATTGCTCTGATTAACATGGCTGACATGTCATCAACTAACTATTGCTCTGATTAACATGGCTGACATGTCATCAACTAACTATTGCTCTGATTAACATGACTGGCATGTCATCAACTAACTATTGCTCTGATTAACATGGCCGACATGTTATGAACTAACTATTGCTCTGATTAACATGGCCGACATGTTATGAACTAACTATTGCTCTGATTAACATGGCTGACATGTCATAAACTAACTATTGCTCTGATTAACATGTCTGACATGTCATCAACTAATTAATGCTCTGATTAACATGGCTGACATGTCATCAACTAACTATTGCTCTGATTAACATGGCCGACATGTCATAAACTAACTGTTGCTCTGATTAACATGGCTGACATGTCATCAACTAACTATTGCTCTGATTAACATGGCCGACATGTCATCAACTAACTGTTGCTCTGATTAACATGGCTGACATGTCATCAACTAACTATTGCTCTGATTAACATGGCCGACATGTCATCAACTAACTATTGCTCTGATTAACATGGCTGACATGTCATCAACTAATTAATGCTCTGATTAACATGGCTGACATGTCATAAACTAACTGTTGCTCTGATTAACATGGCTGACATGTCATAAACTAACTATTGCTCTGATTAACATGGCTGACATGTCATCAACTAACTATTGCTCTGATTAACATGGCCGACATGTTATAAACTAACTATTGCTCTGATTAACATGGCTGACATGTCATAAACTAACTATTGCTCTGATTAACATGGCTGACATGTCATCAACTAACTATTGCTCTGATTAACATGGCTGACATGTCATCAACTAACTATTGCTCTAATTAACATGGCTGACATGTCATAAACTAACTATTGCTCTGATTAACATGGCTGACATGTCATCAACTAATTATTGCTCTGATTAACATGGCCGACATGTCATCAATTAACTATTGCTCTGATTAACATGGCCTACATGTCATCAACTAACTATTGCTCTGATTAACATGGCTGCCATGTCATCAACTAACTATTGCTCTGATTAACATGGCTGACATGTCATAAACTAACTATTGCTCTGATTAACATGGCTGACATGTCATAAACTAACTATTGCTCTGATTAACATGGCTGACATGTCATCAACTAACTATTGCTCTGAATAACATGGCTGACATGTCATCAACTAACTATTGCTCTGATTAACATGGCTGACATGTCATCAACTAACTATTGCTCTGATTAACATGGCTGACATGTCATCAACTAACTATTGCTCTGGTTAACATGGCTGACATGTCATCAACTAACTATTGCTCTGATTAACATGGCCGACATGTTATCAACTAACTGTTGCTCTGATTAACATGGCTGACATGTCATCAACTAACTATTGCTCTGATTAACATGGCTGACATGTCATCAACTAACTATTGCTCTGATTCGACTGTTGCAGGTGTATGAGGTGTTGTGTCGAATGCCTCAGATTGAAGTTGGTGTTGAGGTCAAAGGTTGGATGGAAGGGGACAAACAGAGCGTCACAAGACAAGCCAAAATACACCATAGAGGTAATACACCATAGAGGTAAAATGACAGATAATATTACAAGGGGATCTCCCCACATGCTGAGCACAGATTGAGTTCCCCCTTTTCCATGACCCATCTAATACTTCTCCTTGACCTTTCTAATACTTCTTAACAAATCTTCACATGTTTGATTCTGTCTAATCTGCATGCATTAATATTTCTTCTTACAGGTGGTGTCAGACCAGACTCTGATTGGCTGCCTGTCCATGCTGACCAGGAGTATGTACTTAGCATCTCACTGAGAAGAATCAACAAAACTAAGGTAAAGTTAGCATTCTAGAGTTCAAATCTAGGGTAAAGTTAGCATTCTAGAGTTCAAAACTAGGGTAAAGTTAGCATTCTAAAGTTCAAAACTAGGGTAAAGTTAGCATTCTAGAGTTCAAAACTAGGGTAAAGTTAGCATTCTAGAGTTCAAAACTAGGGTAAAGTTAGCATTTTAGAGTTCAAAACTAGGGTAAAGTTAGCATTCGAGAGTTCAAAACTAGGGTAAAATTAGCATTCTATAATTCTTAGAATGGGAATAATTAATAATTAGTATTTTGTTTAAATATATAGAGATTTTATCGTATCTTGCTTTATGTCAAGAAACATTTTAAAACTTTTTTATATATAAATTTTTAATTAGATCCATCATATGCCTCATCATGGGCTGATAATTTGTTAGAATACAAAATTCAAAATGGATCAGAAATGTAAGAATCAATGTATCATATTCTTTCGGTATCATTGTATTTGTATCGCATTCTTTCGGTATAGTTCTTTTCACATTGTTCGCTCTATGTTACACAGAGATACGACAGCAAGGCCCACTCACTGAGCTTTCCCAAACCCAAAGATGAAGGTTGGATCATTGTGGTGGGAAACATTGAAACAAAGGAAGTTGTAGCTCTCAAGCGTGTCAGCTATGTCAGGGGACGCACCAATGCCCAGATTGCCCTGTACACACCAGAGAATCAGGGGCGCATCATCTACACCGTGTACCTGATGAGTGATGCGTACCTAGGCCTAGACCAACAGTATGATGTGTGCTTGAATGTCATTGAACCCAGCACTGAAGCTCAAGTCAACTCTGAGTTGATTGAAGGCGATGATGCCAAGTGGTAGTGTCGGGTCCTCTTCTTGCTATGAAAGCAAATGGTTACTATAGTTTTGGTACCCAAAAAATATCTAATCGATCACAGATGCTGGGAGGAAAGAGAGATAATCATAAATCTCATCAGGGGACCAGTGTTGCAGATTGTGTTAGTAAATTAGTTATATGTAATCAATATCAGAAATATTAGTGTGAATTTAATGATTTCATTTTACCTGAAGACCCTACATATCACATCTTTTCACAGTTTCAAACGTTCACTAATAATTTTTTCCCATAAACTTCACTTTGTTAACGCGTTTAATTTTAAATTGTGTTTCAGTTTCACTTACCTATCTAATTACCTGTTCCACTTACATGTGAAGTTCTATGTCCTTGTTGCTAAGCAACACAATGACAGTTGTTGTAGGAAAGGCCTCTTTATTTGGTTGTATTTAACTGATCTCATTATTGTCAGGGTGATTGTTCTTAAATTAAATAAAGTTCACATCTGAAACATTGTCATGAGTTACATTTTTACATTTTGATGAGGTTACAGGATGTACAGTTATTGCATGTTATTAATAATGAATGATATAAATAGTGTGTGTGTGTGTGTACAATTATTGAATTTGTAATGATAATGATCATTTTATTCTCACTGTATAACCTGTTGCTATGATGAACCTCTAAAAATTTTTTGGTATTTTCTAAAATCTTGTCTTGTTACTAATCTCATTTAATTGTGTTGATTTATTTACAGTGCTGTAAATTTGGCCCTGAGGTCATTGTAAATGTTAATTTCTTTAATTGAAATAAATTTTGTCTTTCATCAAATTTATGTGTTTAAGGTTTGCCTTTCATTTTTCTAATTCATTCAAGTGATGAAGTTGATAAACATCCTAGGAGTGATGAAGTTGATAAACATCCTACATAGGATGAAGTTGATAAACATCCTACAAGTGATGAAGTTGATAAACACCCTACAAGTGATGAAGTTGATAGGCATCCTAGAAGTGATGAAGTTGATACACATCCTAGAAGTGATGAAGTTGATACACATGCTACAAGTGATGAAGTTGATACACATCCTACAAGTGATGAAGTTGATACACATCCTACAAGTGATGAAGTTGATATACATCCTACAAGTGATGAAGTTGATACACATCCTACAAGTGATGAAGTTGATAAAAATCCTACAAGTGATGAAGTTGATACACATCCTACAAGTGATGAGGTTGATAAACATCCTACAAGTGATGAGGTTGATAAACATCCTATGAACCAAAAGTAGAAAAGACTCAATTCAGAGTGACCAGCTCAGCTCATTGACAACAATGGTATACATGTCATACTAGGCACTTTAACAATGGTAGACATGTCATACTAGGCACTTTAACAATGGTGGACATGTCATACTAGGCACTTTAACAATGGTAGACATGTCATACTAGGCACTTTAACAATGGTAGACATGTCATACTAGGCACTTAACAATGGTAGACATGTCATACTTGGCACTTAACAATGGTAGACATGTCATACTAGGCACTTTAACAATGGTAGACATGTCATTCTAGGCAATTTAACAATGGTAGACATGTCATAGTAGGCACTTTAACAATGGTAGATATGTCATACTAGGCACTTTAACCATGGTAGATATGTCATATTAGGCACTTTAACAATGGTATACATGTTATACTAGCCACTTTAACAATGGTAGACATGTCATACTAGGCAAACTTTAACAATGGTAGACATGTCATACTAGGCACTTTAACAATGGTAGACATGTCATACTAGGCACTTAACAATGGTAGACATGTCATACTAGGCACTTTAACAATGGTAGACATGTCATACTAGGCAAACTTTAACAATGGTAGACATGTCATACTAGGCACTTTAACAATGGTAGACATGTCATACTAGGCACTTTAACCATGGTAGACATGTCATACTAGGCACTTTAACAATGGTAGACATATCATACTAGGCACTTTAACAATGGTAGACATGTCATACTAGGCACTTAACAATGGTAGACATGTCATACTAGGCACTTAAAAATGGTAGACATGTCATACTAGGCACTTAACAATGGTAGACATGTCATTTTAGGCAATTTAAAATCAGCGAATAGGATCAAATAAAATCTGACGAAGAGGACAGTGCCAGAGAAAAGCGGCCCCTCTTATATAGAAAAAAGTACCCTTTCGTAATGGTCAAGTTAAATACAATTTGGGGCAAGAGCCCACTTTAACCCCATTCACACGGCCCTGGTCTTAAAACATGACCTGTTGACTGATAATCTGATCTGATATCTTTTTGCGTAGTACCATTCAATTTTTCTCATTCCAAATTATCTTTTTTGGCATATGACAACCATCCGAAGACAAATCGGCTATTGACAGAAGCAGTGTACATGATCTTGGGGGGAAAAAATGAGAACTCCGTTCAAGCAAAATTACAACTCAGGAACTCAACAATTATTTGTATCACACAATTATTTGACAAATGTCTTGCTACAGACTAATTTTAAGGAACAACGAAAAAATCAAACAAGGATTTTCCGGACTGAAAAATTATTTATGATGACTGAAAAAAACAAATCTCCATTTATTTGGATCAATAAAAAAAATATCTTATTTTATTTGTTTTTCTCCCCTTATTCTTGTATGACTATTGGAGACATGTCTGGAATTTCTATTAATGATGTGCTGTCTTGTGAGTTGACAGTATTTAAAAATATGTGACACACGGCATGTCAAGCGTTCTTTTAAGCAAAATTGTTCATTAAATAGATCATTTAATACTTTGCCTTTATTAGTGCAGATAAATGAACCATTTGTCAAATATTTATTTTCCTCATGAACTTCAAAAAATTGTGACAATCCACTTCTCAGAAATGTTAACTAAACATAAATTAGTGATGTTTACATTAGAAATAAGTTTTACAAGATGGAAAACATTCCTGTTATAGAATTTTAAAATCTTTTAAAATTATTTCTTATTAAAGGTCTGTTGCTCATGTATCAGTTCAAATTGTGATTTTAGTTTATTGAATATGCCGTGTTATTATGCTTGAGAATAATTTAATTGTAAGAATTGTTTTGTAATACATGCATGTAAGCCTATATTTAAGTTTGGTGTAGGTACAATGTGACATTAAATAAGTTGGTTCATATTTTTTTTAAATATGTCTCAGTGTTGGATTAATAAAATTTAAATTGTATTTTATTTTATATGTCAATTTACTAGAATAATCTAGATGAAATGGTGCTTATACTTATGTGTTTTAATTGTTATGTTAGGTATAGGAAGCACAAGTCCCGACTTTAGCTATGGCTTAAAATAAATGACAAAAAGAACAAAAGAAAAAGTAAAATTTAATTTGATTTTAACAGTTTGAAATGATTTCAGGAAGTCAATTTCTTAATTAATTTAAAATATCATGGCATTTAATAGTCATAATAATAATAATATATGTTTCATAAATATACATATCACAAGTTTGCAAGGAGTTAAAAAATACATCAGCACATTAAATGATATAAGAATAAATATCACAACTAATATTTCTCTATGTAGGGTGTAAGTGTAATGGTAAGCTCAGTGGCCTGCAAAATTAGATTCTTAAAGACACTGCAAGTTTGTTTGGTGCGTAACGTTTTCTTTTGTTTTGCCAAAATAATCTCAATTTAAATATGATGTAATACATCTGCGGTGTAAAAGGGTGGGACATTAGAATATTTATATAGTTCAAGGGCATGCAAAAGGGGTGTGGGGGCACTAATTGGGATTCTTATAAAGTGCGTTGCTTGAATAAATGCACGTTTTGTCAAGCAACTTCAGTAGTTGGGAAGTTCACTCATTGTGGCCACCATTTTTTTGGAGGGTTAATAATCTTTTTCTATTATTTATTGGCATTTAAATGTTGGTGAATGTTTTTGAAATTGTTATTATAAAGATCAGTTGATATTTTTTTAAAGAAACATTATCACAAGGTTATAAATATAATAATCTCAGCAGCAGTAAATAGATGTGTTCAAAGTGATTTTGGTAAGTTACATTAAGAAATAGTTTGTTTTAAAGTGATGGTAAAGAAAGAATTCTTTATTTGCATTTAAAAAGTTGTAACAACTTAAAAACAATGAATTTAAAATGAGTAGTTATTTGTCAGTAGCCTCAATGTCTTCTTTCAACATTCCGACATGTCTTTTGTCTGATTATTTCCTCCTGCTAAGTCACCTTTCTGATGTTCGATTGTTCGCATCTGTTTGATATCTTGAAGAGATAACTGTAGAATTGTGGAAACAAGATCAGACTTGGAAAGTTTCTTTTTTTTAGGCAGAGTTGTCTGGTTGCCAGATTTCTCCAAATCTCCAGACTGCAAAGATTGTGCCGGTGAATATTTCCTATCTACATCTTGATTAACTATTTCATTATTTTGAAATTCTTTCAAATTACTATTTGGAACATTAGCTTCAGGACTTGTATTCTGGTGTCCCACCCCTCTGACACCTGTCTTAGAAATATCGGGAACTGACTCACTCAAGGCATCTAATGAAGACAATCCTAAGGACGCAAACATTTTCTGCTCTTCAGGACTGAGCAGCATTTGATCATGGGTTTGATTGGAATGTTTCAAATCTATAGCTTTCTTTGGTTCATCTCCATTTGGTTTATCTCCTTTTGGTTTATCTGCCCTTGCTTCATCTCCCTTTGGTTCATCTCTTTTGTTTTTGTGATATTTCTTTAGCCCAGCATCAAGTTTAATTTTTCTCTTTGCTGTAGAAGATTCAAGGGTCTCTGGCTCATCGACGCCGAAATGGCCATTAGTTCCCGCAAGATCAATACGACTGCTTTCTGTTGTTAGTCCTCTTTGATCATGATCTTCATGTATGTGTTTGTCCAAACTGGAATTTAAGTAATTTATCCCATTCCCTTGTCCTGATCCTGTCTTACTACCATTGACACTGCTGGAACTGACGCTGTTTTCCATTGAGACTTCATTTGGTTTCTGATTTCTTAACTGTCGAATTTGTTCAATTTCATCTTCAACAATCCCATAGCCCGACTGGTAAATCTCTTTATAAATATTTGCCGATGATTCTTGTTTTTTATCAACCTTTTCATTCAGGTCTGACTCTTTTTCAGATTCTTGCTGCGTACGAGACCTTGATCCGTGCTTGGCTTCAGTTGTGTCACCTGACCTTTGTTTATTTTTAGACTCATCATCAGTCATTTCCACTGCAGCGTCCATAGTTTTCTTGTTAATGGCTTCATAATGAGGTTTGGACTTGGGACTTGATGTTGGCTGTTTAAAATCATCCATGGCAATAGGATCGAATGGCGAGTCATGATAATCAGTTTTTTCCTGCTGTTCTCTGTTGGTCATTTGATGATAGAGTGACAGGAACAGAGCCTTAAGGCCAACTTTTCCATTGTAGGTGAATTTACGTCTCTTCCTGTCAACAACATATTTAATGTGAAATAAAGCTGGACTTCTAGTTTAAAATCAAACGGTTTACAATGATCTAGTTACAAAACTAAGAAATTGTTTTCATTTAAAAAAGGGGAAAAAAAAAAACAACACTTAAATCCAAAGTAAACATGGTCGTGAAATGTTTGTGAAAAAATTGCAATTCTGGTATTTTAAGCTTTTCTCAAACCTTTGATATGACATTTTAATAATTGTGGCTCTGACAGTGATTGCAAATACGTTTTTCACTAAAACAATCTATTTTTACTGCTACTTTAATCAGGGACATACTAATTTAAGCTTTAATGCAATAACATAGACATAACATAGGCTGACTCACATATAGACACAACATAGACTAAATCACATATAGACATAAAATAAACTGACTCACATACAGACATAATATAGACTAATTCACATAGACATAACATATACTGAATCACATATAGACATATTAAAGACTGAATCACATATAGACATAACATAGACTGACTCACATATAGACAAAACACAGACCGACTCACATATAGACCAAACATGGTCTGAATAATCTCCAGAAATAATTTAGACTGACTCACTTCAGCATATGAAAATAGAAACACTCACCTGTAGACAAGGGAGCCTACCACTATTGCAATGACGACAAACACAAGCAAGATACAGACGAGGATGATAATCAGGGCAGTAGAGTCATGTTTCGACTTTTCTGCTGTTTGGATTTTAGAGACAAATACAGGCATAATTATGAAAGTTCACATCTTTGTAATATTTTCTTTTGTGGCAAATTTGAAAGTGTAAAAAAAAAATGTATTTCTTTGACCAAGTTAATAAATAAATTAAAAATTTTTTTAAATCCTGACAGTTTCCCACAGATTGCAGACAACTTACCTCTGAGGTCCTCTCCGGTTGGAGTCAAGTTCCTTATTGTTGTGGTTAAAAAAGATGGTGGTGGTGTTGTTGACAGATGTGTTATCCAGATGGGTGGGATGGTCGGAGGATAAACCACTACAGATGGTGTACTAGTGGCCAGGCTGGTTGTTCCAGGGATGGTTGGTGTGGTGGCTGGTTTGGTTATTGGTACTATTGTGGTTGGTGGTATAGTTAATGTGCTCATGGCTGGTGATGTGGTTGTGACTGATGGTGTGGTTGGTGGTGTAGTTATGGCTATCGATGTGTTCGTGGCTGGTGATGTGGTTGTGACTGATGGTGTGGTTGGTGGTGTAGTTGTTGTTGATGATGTTGTTGTTGTTATGAATCTGTTTGGGGGTAAAGATTTAGATGTACAAGTGACATTGAGGGTATGTCCTTGACCTGAGAAGTAATATAATTTTTGTCATTTCGGAACTTATAAATGTAATAAGTTTTTACTAAAAAATATGACAAAAATTTTTTGCTAGCAACGTATTAACCCCTTCCACCCTAACATTCTGGAAACTTACCAACCACTAACGCAATAACATTCTGACAACTTACCAGCCTCTATCACTCTAACATTCCGGCAACTTACCAACCACTTCCACCCAAACATTTTGACCATACAGGCCAAAATCTGAGTATGTAACAATGACTATGCTGGTATCTTCTGATAGAGGCATAAACAGATTGCTGTTCAGAATGTGATGATTGCTGCAATCTGAAGTTTCTGCAACAAAAAGTTGAAATAATGTCAAAAGATTCTAGACATTTTTTCCCCCAAAATACGGATACAATTTTTGTAATGATTTTCTTGGTTCATGATGACTTGATTTATCAAATTAAATGTTGGCAAATTTTCTATGAAAAAAAAAAATATTCCTTTTTTAGACCATGTATATCAGCTCATTCATCATTATATTTAATTCAAATTTAAGCTTATAAATAAATATAAAAACTGAATACATGTTAATACATCTTAAAATTTTCAAGGATTATTTCCGCATATAATCTGATATCACTTTCCTAATGTTTGTTTTGTTCCCATGATTTACCTGAACACTGGCTAGACTGCCACAACATTCCATCACCATCACTGCTGACACTGAAAACAGATCGGTATGGGTCGATGCTCATATCTGGGTCACCCTCCCATGGTAATTTTGCCTGAACATTTACATCCACGGCTTTCATCTTTACTTTAGAACCCTGACAGAGAGTCAAACAAACAAATGAATCTTAAGTAATGTTGTACATTTCAAAATGGTGGACTAGCATTGTGAAAGGTAATTTTACAGTAAGTATGGAAATAAATTTATAACATTAGGGAATACAATTTTTGATATGCATCTTACTAATTTGAAAATTAGTTTATAATTTGGGATTATTTATAATCATAAATTTGTTGTTAATAAGCATGGATATGCTAATATGATAGACGCATGGATATACAAATATGACTGAAGTATACTGATATTGAATATAATAAATAAATACTGCATAATAAATATTTTATTTCACTTGCTAATTGCGTATTATTATTATATTGATAATATTGAAACACCAAAGAAACGATTGATTTATATTTATAAATACAAATTCTGAGATGTTGAAAATTTAAAAATAGATGACTTACTTTGGATGACAACTTTTTTAGAACTAATTAACGTAAAGTAATAAAACACTTTTAAAATGTTAAATTAATTAAGTTTTTGTGACATGATGCTCTCCTGAAAATTGAGATTGTAACAGTCAATGAATGCCAATACTCAATACAATGGTGTTAACATGTATCTGGCCTCTAAACTATACGTAAGGCTAATGTGACATTAAAGAGTTTTTGACCTGTATTGTACATGTACACAGTGTGCCGGTTGGTGTGGATTTTGGAAAATTTGGACTGGCTAAATATGCATTGACCGATTGGAAAGTTGACTTGATGATTGAGCTGGTTCCACACAAATCAAGAACTGCGGATTCTGTAACAGAAGAGAATAAAACAATTACTGTCCAATATTTATTTTTTAAATATATATATATATATATATATATATATAATAGGACCCCTCCTGTACCATCTTTACGTCCAGAAAATAATTAAGAAATTGAACCAGATACTTACTATCAATGCATGCATACTGTACGCTAGTTGTGATATCTGTCACAGTCTGCAGACAAGGCCTGTTCTGTTGTGCCAGGGCTACACTCGTCTCTTCCCTGCATCCCTCTAATCCCAGCTGTTTAGGTCCATTACAATTGGCCACCAAGTCAGTGTCATAAAAGACTGCTGAGCAAGAAGTGAGATTGGGCTCACAGGAAGTGGTGCTCTCACTTCTAGGTGAATAAATCTCTTGTAAGATTTGAACCCACTGCTCACTTGAACATTTCATTGGCTCTGTGACATTGGCCGGGCTGCAGACATTTGTGTTGTAAATGGAAACTGTTCGATATAAAGAACAATTGATAATGTCATGCTAAGGCCAAGCTATAAGGACTCAAAACATATTAATTGTCATTTTATAACAGTACATTGGGGTATCCTTAACAGGATAACATAGTTTTAAAAGTACACTATCGACATGCAAATGACCGAAATCTACCAATTTTTTTTAAAAATCATAATATTATAGGCCTACTCTTTTTAAAAAGACCAATTCAGTGGTTCCTCGATTGAAATAATTTAAGAAAATTTATAAATCCTAATTCAGTTCTTTCCAAAATGAAAGTACACAGAATATTTAAGTCTAACATCAATGGCCCTCAAGTCTGAAATAGTTGTCCCCAAAGAAATAATAGTGATATATAAGTTTGCATTTAATAAACTCCTAGTTACTAGGATTGGTAACTGTTAAAGAAAAAATATGGGGTTACTAATTTGTTTAGTATAACGTTGTCTATGTGCAGTTTGTTATTTAGGATAAGAATAGAAATAAGAAGTAGAACTGAAGCAACCATCAGAGTCTGATCATAGAGTATACCAGAATCAGTCTTGGACAAAGTGTCTTAAGGGGGGACAGGTAGTCAAAATGCTAAAATCTAAAATACTTGACTAAGTCAGAATAGTTTTTGCTAATCACACTGGAAAAGCAATAAAACGCTTTAAAAAAACAAATGGGACAAATTAATTAATTTTTTAAATGCTTTTGCTGAGAAAATAGGGGTAAAATTTGGCATTTTATATACTTATAGGAAACAGCATATCTCAAATGAATTCAATAAAACTTGGCATAAATATTGTAAATAGGACATTGCACAATGTCACAGAAGGAAATTAGAATAACTTTAAAAATTAATTTATTGTGAATTTTTAAAAATGTCGAAAAATAATCAGTTTTTATCCAAATTTTTTATGTCTCTTACAATAGAATAAAGTCCCTCTGAGACATTGTCGATAAAATTAAAATAAACAAGTTCGTTTAGAATACGTGGTAATGAGCTACACAGGTCACAGGTCCATATGACTATTGTAGGTAAGTGTTACCTGTTAAAGAGTGTCCGGCTAGTAACAGCAGGATCAAACCGATGAGGGATATTTCCATGGTGTGTGACACAACTGACGAATGCCTTGAGACAATTCTTGACGCTCCCTGGCTCAGACTACTGAGAATAGGTGAGAACCAGTACACTGCAGTACACTCCAGTATAGTTTTGTGAGCTGAAAGTTGAGTTTATAAACAGTTGGGATTATTCTTTAATATTTGGGTTTATTTCATTAGATAATTGTGTAAATGAAGTTACAATGTCAAGGATCTCATTAAGTGGCGCTTCAAAAAATATCCACACCCAAGTATCGCATTATCTTATACACACCAATGAAATGAATGAACAACCCCCCCCCCACCCTCTCCAAGCAACAACCAGGCTACGAATCAAGTAACTCTAAAGTCTCTTACACTTACACCCTGATACTTTCACCTTCAAATATTAGGACTATATATCCCATGTACCGTATCCATAACTCATAATGTGCGACTAATGTTTTAAACCGAAAGTTTTCATTAAGACAGGGTTATAGAGTATAGAGTAATTAAAGTCAGTGTTATGGTATTACTCGATTGATGACGTCATCGGCGCCTCTGCGTTTTATGGAATATGTCTAACTAAATAATAAACAAATTCCATTCTAAAATTTAACACAGCTGTCTATTATTTAAACCGTGTAAGAAAGAGCATTCATTATCATAACACAACACTGGTACTACGGTACTCACTGGTAAACAAATAACCCAAGTCCTTTTTTAATATCACAAGACAATATGCTATATAATTTATAAGTAGCAGTCTTAAAGACAGTCAACATCCCAGCTGACCTCAATAGCACACACCCCACAGCCCGCGAAACCCGACACACCGGTCGCTAGCAGACTGATATTCCATGCAAGTTTTTCCTTTGGTTTGGTGAACACCCTAAACTTTGCCTGGTGCGTAGCACGACTGGGAAGGGAGGGGAGATATGCGGTGGTAGTCTAGAATCGATCTACGCGACAGGTATGTCATTCGCATTGATCGATCAATTGTGCCACAAGGGAATATTGAGGAGTTAGTGATAAAAATATTTGAATCCATCATTGTGTAAAGATAGCCACACTTCGCTTTACCCTGACACTTGGATCAAGCTCCAGACAAGTGGCAGAACAGTTTCAGTCTAATAACTCGAATAAAAAAACATAATTTAGTGTTAAAGAAATTCTTCAGAGATTACATCAGATAATAATAAGAATAATAACAATGAGATTCATGAAATACTTATGATTGTCTTTCCTATGAAATACTTTCAAATTCTCATCATGCACCATCAAATTCCTTCTATCAAATACATATCATATCAATCACATTCTCATCATATTCAATAAATTTCCAGCAAATTCTTATGTGATACAATAAAATTCTATCAATTATTTATCAGATTAGTTTGGGATTTGAGCGTATGTCTTGTTTATATGTTGACTCGCATATTTCACTGTCAAACTCATTAGCATGTCCGATTCTATCTATTTCTATCAATTGAACATCATTTTCTATTTAATTCATATCACATTCTATCAAATCTGACAAGAGTGTAATACATTTTTGTTATTACTTATAGATCCAGTTTTTAACACAAGTTTTGTCCACTATTTTAATGGATTTAGAAACGTTATTCTCACAAGCATTGGAAAATTAAGTGATGTTTTAGTTGTATTAGCTTGAAAGAAACAGTGAACAAAGTTGTTTTATCTTATCAACCGAAAATGTCAATTTTCTTACGTAAAGGTATTTCTTTTATTTAATTTGCTTCTGGTGCGCCCTGCTTCATCTTCGTAAAAGCGAGTTTCATGCATGACGTCTGGTGCGTCCTGCTTCATCTTCGTAAAAGCGAGTTTCATGTATGACGTCTGGACTCAGGTTAATAGGTTGAATTTTTAAAAGAATTTAAAAAAAAAAACGTCATTGTTTTTGTCACATCTTTGTGACGCTGCGCACCACACAGAACTGGGTCATCATGAGCCGTCCTTTCACTTCTGGCATGTGAGCGCCTGTGAGTCTTTTCCGTAGTCTGGCACAGGAAGGTATTGCTATTTTTGCTATATGCGACTGTTGTTTCGTAAGTCTTTATTTTAAAATAAACGACAGTATATTCTCTGTCGACGTCATATCTATTCTGGGATCCCGGAACTGCTTGATCCGTAGGTTATTGCTTGACGAAAGCAATACCCTCTCACTACGACATAAGGCAGTAGATTTTGTTCAATATTGTAGAAAATGAGAAATAAACTTATTTAAATGTAAATATACGTGTGCGCGAGAGGCAATGGCTTAAGGCTTAAGGCAAGGATGAGTAAGCGAATTGATTGAAAGTTGAGTAGGTGTAACAAAATGAGTGTGTATATATATATACTGTGGCTTGGAGTGAGTGACAAATAATAAAGAGGAGAGATTGAAAGATCATTATTTGAAAATAATGTTTGTATTGAGCTGTAAATGAAAGACGTGGTCGAAGCTCATCACTACAACCAAGGGAGACTATTCAAGGTATTCAAGTGATAAGTTACGGTTCTTTATTGCTCAAGATAAATGGACATGTTTTTGAATACATTTTACATAGCCATTTTCAGCACATAAATCAAAAAGTATTTAAACTAAGGCAACATTTCACAATTATAACAATTTAAACACAAGACATCTAAAGTTTTTGTCTAGCGTAGAAATCGGACATAAATAAACTCCTTTAATAACAATAATGACCTAATTAGTGATCATTTAGTTTAGATTTGGTAACCGCAAAGGGAGCATGCTGGTAAATTGGCACTGACTGGGGAACAAAAGAATTTGTATATCTTTCTTCGGTCATAACTTTAGGAGAAAAAATTCACCCTGATCGAGCTGATACTTTAGGTATCTGTGATGAAGTGTGTACCATGTCCAAAATATGTTTAGTTTTACAACAGCATTTTTCTTCAAATAGTTCTGCACGTGAAGATGTTAAGTTCAGGTGATGTTACTAGCTTTCTTGATCCGTCTATTTAATCGGTGTTTGATGTCAGACAGGGAATTCCCACCCCAGCTGGTCATACTGAAGTTTAGTCGGCTTCCAATCTTTGCATTGTAGAGTAAGTTAATAACTTGTTTGTTTACGAAATTGTACAATTCTTTAAGAATGGAAATAATTTGGTTGACTTTTTTATACAGAATTTTGCCATGTTCATGCCATGTCAGCTTATTAATAATGGTGACACCTAGGTACTTACACGTCTCTACTTATATGTCTCTACTTGTTCTATACTGTGATGACTTATTATGAGCTCTGCACGGGTTGCCCCCCCCCCCCCTGTTTTTTTCCTGAAATCGACATTTTGTTCCATTACTAAGTGACAGTACAAGCTTTCCTCTTCAGATATTAAGCCAACGATGATAGTATCATCAGCACATTTTATGATGGAAACGGTGTTGTTTGGGCTCTGGGTGTTATTGGTATATTACATTGTATACAGGGCAGGGGAGAGAACGCAACTTGTGGCGCCCCAGAACTTATTTTTCTAATGATATTTGGTCATTCACCTTGACATATTGTAGGCGATTTGTTAACAAGTTCAGTATCCACACTTGAACATTTAAAATGACACCCAGTGCGTAAAGCTTCATAATAGGTGTGGTTGGATAGTGTTAAATGCTTACAAGTTAATATAAGAAGTCTAGGAAAAGCAAATTAGCATATTTTTTAGGGCTGTCTAAAATACTATAGTAGTAATAGTAGATAACCAGAGTGTGGATCAGTAGAATCTAGACAATTAGAGTAGAAGAGATTAGCAGTAGGACACTCCCATTGAAAACAATTCTACCCATCAACCTCAAACATTGGGCTAATGAAATATTGTTTCCACCAACAGAAGATGCCTGGTCCTGTAAACATACAGGAAGATATCTTTCAAGGGAACATCTATGGTCATGTTTCCCAGTAATCTATGGTTCCCAGTAGCTGGCTAAAGACATCCCTGTGTTGTGTCCCCATATCTAGAACTATGTTGTCTATAAATAGATTGTAGACTAAGAATTGGTGTCCATATCGTGCTAAGGCTAGGAAGGAGGCATATTTTAGCTTCCTCATACACTGCACAACTATGAGCAACCACTTCACAACTTTGAGCACCCCTTATTTATCTTCACCATCTGATTTTTTTCCTCAGAACCACGCTAACACAAATTTATATAAAAAAAGTCTATTAAATAGACATTAGGGGTGGATGTCTTTCTGATAATTGCTGGCATCCGTCCGTCACAATGGTGTGGAATCCGCAGGACGAAATCCACAAGGCCCGGGATTATTCCTCTGGGATTATAAGCTGGTACCAACAGCAAATCGCCTCTCTCCACGCCACTGGATAACCCCAAGGGAACATCATGTGGATGATACAGCTTGGCACCAGTGGCGTCGCAGTTGTCGGAATGTTTCATTGTAATAATGTTATCCTCCCGGACTCCATCTCCGGGTTTGAATTCAAAGATTCCTTCTCTTAGATGAGTTGCTGTCCAAAGTCCCATCCACCCGGGGTGCTGGTGATGTTTTTGCTTGACTGGGCTTTGGTTGGGATTGACCATCAACTTAAGTCCTCAGTTTAGACCACTCGGCCACCCAGCACACTGATAATAGTGAAATAGTTACTGAAGTACTAAGATATTAATAGTACCCTTTGAAATGCAGCATTTTCTTTGTACTGGACAAAAAGGCAAATAGAAAAGCAGGTGAAGTCAAAAATATTATCTTCATAACTAAATATTTATTGAAATCTCCTTTCCAAACATTTAAAAAAAATGTTTTTATCCATAAAGTTTATAAATGTTCATCAACAAGTAGGCCTATATGAGAATAAATGTTCACCAATGAGTATATGAGAAACTATGAATAGACAATAAAATACAGGTCCATTTGAAAATGTTTTAACACAACATAAATATTTGTAGAAATTTACAAATGGAAGTTAAAAAATAGCAAAGACAATCCTGAAGGCATAAATAAGTTCATATTTTGAGTCCATAAAAATACATTTATATGTATAAATTGTAACAGTTCACCAAAACAATATTTCTAATGTCTTTGTGAGTACATTGTTAATAGGTGCAAGTACTGGACATGAATCAAAACAAAAGACCACGAAATAAACCAGGGTTCATTTGAAAACTGTCAAATCATTATGAACATGTCTGCAGGTTTGTAAGCATCTACTGCTCCGTCATGTGCAAACTCTGCAAGCAACGTATACATCACAGAGATCTCAGGTGGTCACAGTACAATAACATGTATACATCCAAGAGATCTCAGGTGGTCACAGTACAATAACATGTATACATCACAGAGATCTCAAGTGGTCACACAGTACAATAACATGTATACATCCCAGAGATCTCAAGTGGTCACACAGTACAATAACATGTATACATCACAGAGATCTCAAGTGGTCACACAGTACAATGACATGTATACATCACAGAGATCTCAAGTGGTCACACAGTACAATGACATGTAGTTCTACCAGAAAATTGCTGCTCATTAGTCTGCAACCACATGTAAATGTAAATTCAATTCACAATGGATGTCACTTTCATGATGGGTGATTTTCCAGTTCACTCGACAAAGGATGTCACTTTCATGACTGGGGATGTCCACAGTGCTGAACTAGTTCTCTCTTTGAACTTCTTCTTCCTTGGGAAGATCAAACGCAGATCAGGGGGAACTATGCGGTTTGCTTGGAATATTATGTCAGGATCTATTTGTGAAGACTCTTGTATCATGATGGCTTTGATGATATTCTCACCTGAGAAAAAGAACAAAAACATTTGGAGATCAGATACTCTCTACTCAAAGGCTTTTCTTTAAAATTTGTGAGAATGAAGTAAGGAAAAGAATGATATTTTGTGATATTATTCTTCTGTCCATGTTAATAAGCTTACATATAATAGAAATTAACTGGTATGTAATAATTAAGCTTGGGCAGCAGTAAAGCAAAGTGGATTTAGAGAAAATATTTGTTTGATGCCAAAGAATGTACTGAAATTATCAAATCTCATGTTAACAATATAATAAATATAAAAAATAGAATATATAAAATTTAAATAATTGGTGCCTTGAGTTTAGCATTAATTTAGTCTGCATTTCAAATGCATTAATTTAGTCTGCATTTCAAATGCATTAATTTAGTCTGCATTTCAAATGCATTAATTTAGTCTGCATTTCAAATGCATTAATTTAGTCTGCATTTCAAATGCATTAATTTAGTCTGCATTTCAAATGCATTAATCTATCTGGACTGAGATTATTTTAGTTTTCCTTTTTTTTTGGCTTATAAAACACCTGTTACTAAATATTTCACCTTTTTGCATAGTATTTTATATCAAAATTGTATGAAATATATTCAACATTGACATATGGCAAAATGTTTTGGTCCACTACAAATGTGTAGTGAACATTGTTTGCAAAACATGCTTCAACTGTTTGATTAGCTGTTGAGCTAACTGATTATGTGAGTTTTAGTCATATGGGGTGTTGGCATATGAAACCACAGGGGTGTTGGCATATGAAACCACAGGGGTGTTGGCATATGAAACCACATGGGTGTTGGCATATGAAACTACAGGGGTGTTGGCATATGAAACCACAGGGGTGTTGGCATATGAAACCACAGGGGTGTTGGCATATGAAACCACAGGGGTTTTGGCATATGAAACCACAGGGGTGTTGGCATATGAAACCACAGGGGTGTTGGCATATGAAACCACAGGGGTGTTGGCATATGAAACCACAGGGGTGTTGGCATATGAAACCACAGGGGTGTTGGCATATGAAACCACAGGGGTGTTGGCATATGAAACCACAGGGGTGTTGGCATATGAAACCACATTGAAATTCCCTTGAAACAAATACCTAAGCACCACTTGGGGATGGTCTTCCTTGGAGCATCTTCATCATCTGTGGAGTCATCAGAATTCTTGTCAGCAATGTCATAGCTTTCTATTTCTTCAGAGAGCCCCGCTATTGTTGGTATCTTCTTTGTATGTGTTATTGGTTCACTCTTTACTGGCTTTGTTTTAGAGCTGCTGAAGGAAGAAAGAAACATTCTGTATCTGTGAGAAAAGCATTAATTCTAAGCTCAATTTGTATGTCTTATTACCATCTCCCCCCATTTAAAAATGCTAAAATATGACATGTAACAGGCAGTTAGGTCTGGGAGTACTACTCACTAGAACTAAAGGATAATAAATGAAGGACTGCGTTCAAGCTGTGTGAAGGAAATAGTACAACAAGGTATGTGGAAACTTGAATCGAAAGACAGGACAAAAAGTTAAGAACGTTTATAAAATTGTAATCTTGGTTTTGGAAAATGCAACTTCCGGCAATAACAACGAAAACAATAACAATGACCACAATAACAATGACCACAATAACAATGACCACAATAACAATGACCATCACTTATGTTTTTAACTAGTTTCTATTTCTTGTCGTATTTTCATTTTTCTGTCTGCTGAGGAAGGCTCTTTGCTTCCACATACCTTGTTCTACTATTTCCTTCACTAGAACTAACAATAGCAAACAATTTGAGGACCCCTGGTATAGCATATCCGGAAATTTGATCGAAATAAATTTCGTCGACGGAAATTTATTAGAATGAAAATTTGGTCAAATCTTTTATTTTTTTAGTTTACCGGTACACGTAAAATCAACGCATTATTTTGTTTTACTATATAGTAGTGTGCGTTCAAGAAGAAATTTGATGAAAATTTTAATGTGTGAACTGAAAAAAAAGATTCGACCAAATTTCCATTTGCTCAAATATCCGTCTATCAATTTTCTGTAGACGAAATTTATTTCGATCAAATTTCCGGTAACCCTGGTATAGAAGTTATAATAGCAAACAGTTTGAGGACCCCTGGTATAGAAGTTATAACAGCAAACAGTAAGGCCAATGTATTTGTTACTTATTGTGATTGTCCACTGTGCCTCCTACCTCCTTTCATCTTCTGAAGCAAGTCTTCTCTTGTCAGAATCAACTTGTTCTTTTTGCTTGTAAACAAGAGATGTATGGATCAATTATAAGTGATGAGTTTGTATAAATCACATTTAATTTTTTGATATCTTTCTTAGTCACATTTAATTTTTTCATATTTGTGAAAATAATGAACATATCTTTCTTCCAAAAGTAAAAATTAATGTTTTTTTGTTCTATTTTAATTTTAAGTGATGAAAGTTATCAACTACATCTAAAAAGTTGAGAGAAAAGTCAACCGGGCGTCCAAACTACAAACTAATAAAAAGGCTGACCAGCACAACATGTGGTAGTAATAAGACAAGTACTACGTCAATGGTACAAAGGATATGTGTGCTTGGGGATGAAGTACAACTTGGTACAAAAATCAACATGCAAACAAAACTGAACTGCACTTTCTTGAAAATGTTCAAGTCCAACCAGTTCACCTGAGGTCAGGAGGTTTAAGATTGGCATCAACAGCAACATGTGAAATACAGTGGAATCTGCTATGACAGATATTTGGATATGACATGGTCGTGAAATGTATCTTAATATGTCTATTAAAATCCCAATGCTATTCCCACAGCAAATTTATTTCTTTTACAATCCCTATGCTATTCCCACAGAATATGTATTTCTTTTACAATCCGTATGCTATATTCCCACAGAAAATTTATTTCTTTTACAATCTCAATGCTATTCCCACAGAAAATTTATTTCTTTTACAATCCTAAAGCTGATCACACATAAATTTATTTCTTTTACAATCACAATGCTATTGCCACAGAAAATTGCAAACCCCCGACATTAATGTGACCCAGCTGTAACTGTAATTTAGGCCCCACATCTTATAACAGCAGCAGCCGTTACTGAGATGTGGTAGAAAAGTAGAGAATATGAGGCAAGCAACAGCCCAAGAAACAGTTGTCAAATGGAGACCACACCAAATAATACAAGAAAACAATATGAGATGGGGCTCCTTAAAGGGAGAGAAACACCACCTACCAACAGACAAAGAAGACTTGCAAATCATACCTAAAACCTACCAACAGACAAAGAAGACTTGCAAATCATACCTAAAACCTACCAACAGACAAAGAAGACTTGCAAATCATACCTAAAACCTACCAACAGACAAAGAAGACTTGCAAATCATACCTAAAACCTACCAATAAAAAAACAGCAACCAAAGTTATGCTAACTGCCTTCATTGAGACAGATCTAATTGAGAAGATAGATAAGTATGCACCTAATTCATAAAGTGCAGAAGAAAGCACTATCAGGATATAATCCAAATGTATGTGGATCTGTTTTCAAAAGAGGCCTAAATGCAGACAACGGTGTATGAACAGAGTACCATGACCGACCATTAGATGACCTCTGCATCTCCTGTGGCGCTTTCAGCCTTTTTTTAATGAAGCATTGAATTAACATTAAAAACCTCTCTGCAATTTTTATAGTTTACCCAACAAAATAAAGAAATGTTATTTTCTCCAATGACAAATCAGTGCTTCAGACAGCTAGACACCAAGACACTACAAGAACAAATCAGTGCTTCAGGCAGCTAGACACCAAGACACTACAAGAACAAATCAGTGCTCCAGGCAGCTAGACACCAAGACACTAAAAGAACAAATCAGTGCGTGAGGCAGCTAGACACCAAGACACTACAAGAACAAATCAGTGCTTCAGGCAGCTAGACACCAAGACACTACAAGAACAAATCAGTGCTCCAGGCAGCTAGACACCAAGACACTAAAAGAACAAATCAGTGCGTGAGGCAGCTAGACACCAAGACACTACAAGAACAAATCAGTGCTTCAGGCAGCCAGACACCAAGACACTACAAGAACAAATCAGTGCTCCAGGCAGCTAGACACCAAGACACTACAAGAACAAATCAGTGCTTCAGGCAGCTAGACACAAAGACACTACAAGAACAAATCAGTGCTTCGGGCAGCTAGACACCAAGACACTACAAGAACAAATCAGTGCTCCAGGCAGCTAGACACCAAGACACTTAAAGAACAAATCAGTGCTTCAGGAAGCTAGTCACCAAGACACTACAAGAACAAATCAGTGCTTCGGGCAGCTATACACCAAGACAATACAAGAACAAATCAGTGCTTCAGGAAGCTAGACACCAAGACACTACAAGAACAAATCAGTGCTTCAGGCAGCTAGACACCAAGACACTACAAGAACAAATCAGTGCTCCAAGCAGCTAGACACCAAGACACTACAAGAACAAATCAGTGCTCCAAGCAGCTAGACACCAAGACACTACAAGAACAACAGTAAAACCAATAATTTGGCAAACAATCTCTCTTGTCGAAAGCTATAGTCAAGCAAACATTATGGTGGATACCATGACACAGCAATATATCAGGACACAATATACCATGACACAGGAATATATCAGGACACATCACTATATTCAGGACATAGTAATATACCGTTAAAATGAGAGAGAAGATGTAATAGCAAAGCAAAGAGCATCCAATTAACAACCAAATATCTCAGCATCACTCAACACAACCAAATATCTCAGCATCACTCAACACAACCAAATATCTCAGCATCACTCAACACAACCAAATATCTCAGCATCACTCAACACAACCAAATATCTCAGCATCACTCAACACAACCAAATATCTCAGCATCACTCAACACAGCCAACTATCTCAGCATCACTCAACACAACCAAATATCTCAGCATCACTCAACACAGCCAACTATCTCAGCATCACTCAACACAGCCAACTATCTCAGCATCACTCAACACAGCCAACTATCTCAGCATCACTCAACACAGCCAAATATCTCAGCATCACTCAACACAGCCAAATATCTCAGCATCACTCACCACAACCAAATATCTCAGCATCACTCACCACAACCAAATATCTCAGCATCACTCAACACAACCAAATATCTCAGCATCACTCACCACAACCAAATATCTCAGCATCACTCAACACAACCAAATATCTCAGCTTCACTCAACACAGCCAAATATCTCAGCATCACTCACCACAACCAAATATCTCAGCATCACTCACCACAACCAAATATCTCAGCATCACTCAACACAACCAAATATCTCAGCATCACTCACCACAACCAAATATCTCAGCATCACTCAACACAACCAAATATCTCAGCATCACTCAACACAGCCAACTATCTCAGCATCACTCAACACAGCCAACTATCTCAGCATTACTCAACACAACCAAATATCTCAGCATCACTCAACACAGCCAACTATCTCAGCATCACTCAACACAGCCAACTATCTCAGCATCACTCAACACAGCCAACTATCTCAGCATCACTCAACACAACCAAATATCTCAGCATCACTCAACATAACCAAATATCTCAGCATCACTCAACACAACCAAATATCTCAGCATCACTCAACACAACCAAATATCTCAGCATCACTCAACACAGCCAAATATCTCAGCATCACTCAACACAGCCAACTATCTCAGCATCACTCAACACAGCCAAATATCTCAGCATCACTCAACACAACCAAATATCTCAGCATCACTCAACACAGCCAACTATCTCAGCATCACTCAACACAGCCAAATATCTCAGCATCACTCACCACAACCAAATATCTCAGCATCACTCACCACAACCAAATATCTCAGCATCACTCAACACAACCAAATATCTCAGCATCACTCACCACAACCAAATATCTCAGCATCACTCAACACAACCAAATATCTCAGCATCACTCAACACAGCCAACTATCTCAGCATCACTCAACACAGCCAACTATCTCAGCATCACTCAACACAACCAAATATCTCAGCATCACTCAACACAGCCAACTATCTCAGCATCACTCAACACAGCCAACTATCTCAGCATCACTCAACACAGCCAACTATCTCAGCATCACTCAACACAACCAAATATCTCAGCATCACTCAACATAACCAAATATCTCAGCATCACTCAACACAACCAAATATCTCAGCATCACTCAACACAACCAAATATCTCAGCATCACTCAACACAGCCAAATATCTCAGCATCACTCAACACAGCCAACTATCTCAGCATCACTCAACACAGCCAACTATCTCAGCATCACTCAACACAACCAAATATCTCAGCATCACTCAACACAGCCAACTATCTCAGCATCACTCAACACAGCCAAATATCTCAGCATCACTCACCACAACCAAATATCTCAGCATCAATCACCACAACCAAATATCACAGCATCACTCAACACAACCAAATATCTCAGCATCACTCACCACAACCAAATATCTCAGCATCACTCAACACAGCCAAATATCTCAGCATCACTCAACACAGCCAAATATCTCAGCATCACTCAACACAGCCAACTATCTCAGCATCACTCACCACAACCAAATATCTCAGCATCACTCACCACAACCAAATATCTCAGCATCACTCAACACAACCAAATATCTCAGCATCACTCACCACAACCAAATATCTCAGCATCACTCAACACAACCAAATATCTCAGCATCACTCAACACAGCCAACTATCTCAGCATCACTCAACACAGCCAACTATCTCAGCATCACTCACCACAACCAAATATCTCAGCATCACTCAACACAGCCAACTATCTCACCATCACTCAACACAGCCAACTATCTCAGTATCACTCAACACAGCCAACTATCTCAGCATCACTCAACACAACCAAATATCTCAGCATCACTCAACACAACCAAATATCTCAGCATCACTCAACACAGCCAACTATCTCAGCATCACTCAACACAGCCAACTATCTCAGCATCACTCAACACAAACAAATATCTCAGCATCACTCAACACAGCCAAATATCTCAGCATCACTCAACACAGCCAAATATCTCAGCATCACTCAACACAACCAAATATCTCAGCATCACTCAACACAACCAAATATATCAGCATCACTCAACACAGCCAACTATCTCAGCATCACTCAACACAACCAAATATCTCAGCATCACTCAACACAGCCAAATATCTCAGCATCACTCAACACAACCAAATATCTCAGCATCACTCAACACAGCCAACTATCTCAGCATCACTCAACACAACCAAATATCTCAGCATCACTCAACACAACCAAATATCTCAGCATCACTCAACACAGCCAACTATCTCAGCATCACTCAACACAACCAAATATCTCAGCATCACTCAACACAGCCAACTATCTCAGCATCACTCAACACAACCAAATATCTCAGCATCACTCAACACAACCAAATATCTCAGCATCACTCAACACAGCCAACTATCTCAGCATCACTCAACACAACCAAATATCCCAGCATCACTCAACACAGCCAAATATCTCAGCATCACTCAACACAACCAAATATCTCAGCATCACTCAACACAACCAAATATCTCAGCATCACTCAACACAACCAAATATCTCAGCATCACTCAACACAGCCAACTATCTCAGCATCACTCAACACAACCAAATATCTCAGCATCACTCAACACAGCCAAATATCTCAGCATCACTCACCACAACCAAATATCTCAGCATCACTCACCACAACCAAATATCTCAGCATCACTCAACACAACCAAATATCTCAGCATCACTCACCACAACCAAATATCTCAGCATCACTCAACACAACCAAATATCTCAGCATCACTCAACACAACCAAACAGATGAACTAACAGAAAAGATGAATGATTAAATGGATGAGCTTTGAGCTCAACAGACTTAAGTGGCTTTACACATATCCCTAGCCCAGAAGACATAAGTGTCTTTACACATATCCCTAGCCCAGAAGACATAAGTGTCTTTACACATATCCCTAGCCCATATTCCAAAACCCTTTTTTATTAACTCCTTAGACAGGACTGGTCATAATCTTTCCCTGCACACTGGACATATCCAACTAAACTCACTCCTCAACTGCACAAAACCTGACTGAAAATGGATGTGACCCTTTGCATACACCTTCATAACTTAACAGTCGTATACCACACAATAGTAACACACTATATGCCAACAAAGACCAACTGAGGAAGACTTGCACATTTTTTACTACAGCCTCAGACATTAGGTACCATGTCCAAATGATGACTAGGTCAGGATGATGAAGGATATAAAGGTTTAGTGTCATGACATGGGGTCCATGGCCATATTTGATTCAGGTGGTTACAATTTTTTCCATAATCCTAGTCATTTGTTCTGCACCAGACGCCTGCTAAACTTTTATTTTCTGGCCAAAATATAATGCATGCAAAAACAGTCCAGCTCTTGCATTATGGAAACTTTTCATATTTCAGTGTTGCTTAAGATGGGTAGAGCAGCATCTCTCCCACTTTAATGCAGTCCTAGCTTCACTGGGCGGGACGTGTTGTGCAAATGTCAGACGACCGTTGGGTAGAGCAGCATCTCTCCCACTTTAATGCAGTCCTAGCTTCACTGGGCGGGACGTGTTGTGCAAATATCAGACGACCGTTTGCCCAAAAGAATATTATTTGGTGAGCTTGAGCATGGAAGGCGGTTTGCTGGTGGTTAGGAGAAACACTTTAAAGACACCTGCTGGTGGTTAGGAGAAACACTTTAAAGACACCTGCTGGTGGTTAGGAGAAACACTTTAAAGACACCTGCTGGTGGTTAGGAGAAACACTTTAAAGACACCTGCTGGTGGTTAGGAGAAACACTTTAAAGACACCTGCTGGTGGTTAGGAGAAACACTTTAAAGACACCTGCTGGTGGTTAGGAGAAACACTTTAAAGACACCCTCAAAGCCTCAAGGAAAGCTTTTGACATGGACCTATGGGAAGAATCAGCAAAGGTTTGAGCATAGCGGCTTGCTGGTGGTTAGGAGAAACACTTTAAAGACACCCTCAAAGCCTCAAGGAAAGCTTTTGACATGGACCTATGGGAAGAATCAGCAAAGGTTTGAGCATAGCGGCTTGCTGGTGGTTAGGAGAAACACTTTAAAGACACCCTCAAAGCCTCAAGGAAAGCATTTGAAATGGACCTATGGGAAGAATCAGCAAAGGTTTGAGCATAGCAGCTTGCTGGTGGTTAGGAGAAACACTTTAAAGACACCCTAAAAGCCTCAAGGAAAGCTTTTGACATGGACCTATGGGAAGAATCAGCAAAGGTTTGAGCATAGCGGTTTGCTGGTGGTTAGGAGAAACACTTTAAAGACACTCTAAAAGCCTCAAGGAAAGCTTTTGACATGGACCTATGGGAAGAATCAGCAAAGGTTTGAGCATAGCGGTTTGCTGGTGGTTAGGAGAAACACTTTAAAGACACTCTAAAAGCCTCAAGGAAAGCTTTTGACATGGACCTATGGGAAGAATCAGCAAAGGTTTGAGCATAGCGGCATTCCCCTGTACACAAAGGCTCCATGCAACATGAAACCAACAGAAAAGCGGCTGAAGAGCACATGAAAGAAAAGCACGGGTTAACTCTGCACCTGGAGGTGTTCCATCAGTCCCTGGCAGGTACGGCACAAGAATATTTCATGCCAGAATCGGACTCATCAGCTGTCTGCGCATCCACAGCCAAGTTCACAATAACCATATTCGATGACAGTTTCAGACAGCATTTCTTTTCAAAGTTCCAGTAACTAGTGTTAAAATAATCTCATCAATAAGACAAGAGAACTTGACAAGCATATAGACAAAAGTATTACAAGCCAACCTGTTCCAGTATTTTCTTCAATCTTTCTTCTTCATCCAGTTTGCGCTTTGCAACCACATTCTGCTGTTTTCTTATCCTATAAGAAGATGAATAAACTTTAGTAAAAATTGAAGTTACATAGACTATTCATATTTATTTCCATGACTAAAATTTGACTTGAGCTAAAAAGTACAGGGGACCTTCTAGTGTGGATGTTATTTTATCACATCCTTTAGTCATAAAATATCAGGTTAATAAAAAAAGAAGCACCTGTAATGTCAGTAAAGCTAAGCACCTGTAATGTCAATAAAGTTAAGCACCTGTAATTTCAGTAAAGTAAGCACCTGTAGTGCCACTAAAGCTAAGCACCTGTAATGTCACCAGAAGTTAAGCACCTGTAATGACACTAAAGCTAAGCACCTGTAATGTCAGTGTAGTAGAGTGATGATGGTGGTATGAATACTGATGGCTACTGGAGGGTGGTGTGTGTGTGTGTGACACACTTTTTAAAACCCTGCTCGCAGTGCCAAAAACTGTAGTAGATTGATGAGTGGTAATGATACTAATGGCCGACAGTTTTACTAAAACAAACTAAGAAAATGCAGGTCGTGAGGACTAAAGCTTTTATTTATTTGTAAACTACCGACACAGTAAAGCAAAGCCAAAGAAAAGGTAAAGAAAAGGGACAATACAGAGCGTCCAAATGGGCCGCTATGAACACTGACACACTTCATGGTTGGACGTCCAAATGGGCCGCTATGAACACTGACACACTTCATGGTTGGACGTCCAAATGGGCCGCTATGAACACCGACACACTTCAGGGATGCGGTTAAAACCTCGAATAAAAAATCTCCATAATGTGCCGCCTTAAATAGTCGTGCGCGAACGTACCCGAAAACCTGACGTCACGCCCCGACTTCGACACTCCAAAACTTGTCTTCTGGCAGATTTTCTGTGGTAAAATGACAAACCCTACATGATTCCAAACCAAATAACAGTAACAATCCCATACCAAACCCATAAAGGCCTACTTGTGTCGTTTTCAGTTTTATCTCATCTAAGATACATTCTTATATTTCTATGAGTTATATACTTTTTGAGATATTTAAATAAAACAGGTTGGGACCCCCCATGAATGAATGTGAAGACTCTCTTAATTACCAAATATTAAAATACCCTATAACGATGGTGACTTGTAAATATACTAAAGTATAGCGAATAAACTCCCCTTCCCAACTAGATATTATTTATAATTTAATTCACTAGGGTTCCCGAGATATAAATTATTTAACTTAGTATTAAAGCACACCTAGTGGTTCCCACGATTTAAGTTTTCTAATTCTACGCGGTGGGGGAGAGCCGGCCGGTCAGCCTGCATGGGGTGAACTTGACCCGAGGTCGGGTCAACATTCTGATCCCGTGTTGGACGAGGTCAAATTTCAATACAGTGTTGGTGTTGGGCACGATATATAAAAATACGGGGCCTACCCTACCACAGCAGTAAAGCTAAGCACCTGTAATGCCATTAAAGCTAAGCACCTGTAATGTCACTAAAGCTAAGTACCTGTAATGCCATTAAAGCTAAGCACCTGTAATGCCATTAAAGCTAAGCACCTGTAATTTCAGTAAAGCTAAGCACCTGTAATGCCACTAAAGCTAAGCACCTGTAATGTCACTAAAGCTAAGCACCTGTAATGTCACTAAAGCTAAGCACCTGTAACACCACTAAAGCTAAACACCTGTAATGCCACTAAAGCTAAGCACATGTAATGCCACTAAAGCTAGCTGACAATGAAAAAGAAAACTTATTGACTACAAAACAGTAGAAGCCAATCATATTTTACCTCAGATTTTTCTTTCCATTTTCTTCTTTGAGTCGAGCTTCCATCAATTTTTCTGGAATCAAATTCAGCTCTTCAAGTTTCTTGATAAGTTTGACATTTTGCTTTTCTTCAACAAGCAGCTGCATCTTACGGGCTTCAGCGACCTTGAACTCTTTCTGGGCTCGTACTCTGTTCATTTAACACAAAATATGTAAATGTTGTATAATGATAGGTAAAATAATCAGATTAATGTATGGGATCAACTACAGCTAACCATACAGGTAATGTTTGGGGTCAACAACAGCTAAGCATCCAAGAAATGTATGTGGTCAATTACTGCTAAACATCCAAGAATTGTATGTGGTCAACTACGGCTAAACATCCAAGAAATGTATGTGGTCAACTACAGCTAAACATACAAGAAATGTATGTGGCCAACTACAGCTAACCATACAAGAAATGTATGTGGCCAACTACAGCTAACCATACAAGAAATGTATGTGGTCAACTACAGCTAAGCATCCAAGAAATGTACAGGGTCAACTACAGCTAAGCAGAAAGGGATTCATAAAATGACAAACACAAGAGGAAATGATTAATCTTTTCATGACAATACAAGTCTAATTTAAGGCCAGGAGAAATTCCTTTTTTATTACTAATTAATATTAGGTTAATGGCAAAAATATTTCAATGGTTGCCATCTTTTGGAACTATAGCCCAAAAATCAGTGGTCACAAAAATACAATAAATTGGGAGACATAAAATAAGCGGACCTTTTACGTTCCTCAATTCTCTGTCTCCTCATCTCTGCTGCCCTCTTGACCTTTTCTTCCTCTCTCATTTCCTTCTCAACAAGTCTCTGCTTTTTCTCTTCCTAAATAAATTCAAACTAAAATCATTGAATGAATTCAAATAAATGTTTTGTTGACTCATTTTAAAATAAGAAAACTCACCAGAAAGGGAGAATGATATGCTACTGGTCTTAAATCTGGACATTTAAATTTTTAAAAAGATTTATTTTAAGTAGAGTGCACTATGAAAGCCAAACAATATGTGGACATGAATGCTGCCAACCAATATGTGGACTTGAATGCTGACAAACAAAATGTGGACATGAATGCTGCTCAAACCTTACTTGCAAGTTTCTTCTTGGTAATAAATTATTTTTTATCAGTGCACAGTTTGCAAATGTGCACAGTTTGTCAGTTGCCATTCCAAAGCCAGGAGTCCTTCTAAGAAATCCAGCTGGATTTTTCTGTGAACTGTGAAATTTGAAAGCTTTAGGACTCTGAAAAAGATATTTAAAAAACAAAATTACCATTTGAAGGAAACAAAATTTATCTTTCATCTATTTAGTGCATGTTCTATGTGCAAATATGATATATGTACAAACATGATCTATGTGCAAATATGACTTATGTACAAATATGATCTATGTACAAATATGATCCATGTAGAAATGGGCACACACACAGCAATAATTATTTGAGTTTTTCTATTTATTCCAAAAAGATTTAAAGTTTCCTTTTAAATTTAAATTGTTGTCCAGCTAGGTTAAAAGTCCTAAATAGTTTCTTTTTTATCTTTGAAACAAAATGTGATTTTATTTTGGCCTGACTAATCTTCTAGATTCTAGACATTCTTTTGTAGCAATTACGACAAAAAGCTGTTGTTAAGATATGCATGTTAAGACACATGTAGGTACCAAATAAGAGCATAAAAAATTTGAACAAGATGCTCACAAAATAACATTTCACTTGCTGAATCTTATCAATGAGAAATGACTTACCCTAATGGGAGACAAAAACTTTTGATCTATCTTCACTCTGTTATTTGGATCTGTGGAATAATTTATAATTATATATTGATAATATATATATATTAACACAACTAAACCAAATCTTGCTACCAATAACTGCATCCTTCACAACAACGTACAACACACAAGCTTTAAATTCCTACCACTAACCTGAAGTATTTATTGGTGACGAAGCAGACAAAGGTTCAATCGCAGACAAAGGTTCATTCCGATCCTGATGAGAAACAACATTTGTCTTTTCAGTCCATAAGCCAAGAGCATATATTTGTATATTATTTTTTTCACTCATTATGTCTATTCATTTTTTTCATTTATCATGAAATAATCAAATTATTGTTTCATTTCCTAATAAAATCTAATTTTAGAACATACTGTGCCCATAATTTCTGTAAATTTGATTGTGCTTTATGTGAAATCAGAGTTAAAGTTATTATCACTAACTCAGAAGTCACTATACATTTCTTTACCTTTCACTTTCAACAAATAAATTTATTTTAGCAACCACTTTGGAAAATGTTGGAGCGTAGTTAACAGTCCACAACTTCACGACCCAATATGATACTGGCATTATTTTGTATTTGTTAAGATTTCAATTGTGATCTTTGAAGTTAGTTAATTAAATGCGCTTACCGCCAAAAATGGTTAAATGATTCATTTCACACACAAGGCTGTCTATATACTATTTAGGTTACCTTTAATTAATTCTATCATTGGAAATAAATTCTTCTAAAGTCCTGTTTTTATATATCCTCCTTAAGCACTAGCCACTGAGTACAAAACACAACTTTCTGGCTGATAATGTCTTTTTCAAATAAATCAGTTTTAATTATAAGGATGTTTTGTCACATGAATTATTCTCATGCTTGTCATTACATGACAGTGAAATGAAACATTTGTCATAACATGATAAAATGATACTAGCCAATAGAATGACATTGATGAAAATACAATTATTATTGAGAACTGCAACTAAATAGAGAAACACTGTGCTTCAAATAAGGAACTCCAGTTTGAAAATAGTATACATTACAATACTGTATTAGAGATTACCAACAAAGGCTATGATCTGTATTTGGTGGGATAACAAAATTGCATTTATTACCGTATAGCATGTAAATCTTGATTGCTGAAGGCAGTTAATATATTGTACATATAGTTAAGGAGTTAAATTAATATACCTGACAATCTTCATTTGATAGACAGGATTTCCTTCTTTTAGGACGAGGCGAAATTCCACGATCTTCTGCCAGTCGTTTGCTCTTAAGGCTGAAATGATACAGGTTTTAGACAATAACTTCCTGCATTTTCAGATTGTTTGTTCAAAACATTCTTAAAATCTGCATTATTCTATTTGTGTGAAGACATTATCAAGAAATAAAGTTTGATGGTTTAATTAAAGATACAATGAAACTGGTTCAAGTGCCTGTTGCAACTTTTTATCATCATTATAGGCCTATAGCTACTTATATTTCTATTGTAAAATCATTCTCACTGTGTGAAAATCTTTGACACAGTGGGTGAGCATGAGATGACTTCATCATCACTGCAACAATTAGGTAAGTTCAAACCTTTCTCAGCTTTAGGTCTCCTCTTGTAGGTCAGGCTCTGAGGGTCACGATGAACTTTGATTGTCTTTGAGCAGCTAACAATAAGATTTTGTAAATACAACTTTAAGCATGAACTTTAACCTTAGCAAAAAAACAAACTTTATTATGAAAACCGTATTGAAAGAAGTTTAAAGTACTTCAATACCTTTAAGATCTATATCACAAATCTTCACATTTCGTTACTATGCCTCAGAAGTAAGGTGACTTCTCATTCCAATACTCAAAAAGGCTATATGTTATTTTGTTAGCTTCACATCTTCTTAGTTTATAATCACAATTGAAATCCCCTGGCACGGGTATAATTAAATGTGGATCTCAAATCCAAATTAGACTTTGTGATTTGTTTCATCCACTATCTGATTCTATAGGGCCATCAACAAGTTCAACAGTGTTACTTTTAAGGGTGTCCACTGCCATTTGTTGATCTGAAACAATTCATTTTGTCAACATAAAAAGAACAAATATATTCCCAAAAGTGAAAACAGTAGACAATTGAGCATGAGGCAGTCAGAGGAATACAAAAATTTATTTAGCTCCTCACCTGCTGCTTTCAGTGTTGCTTCCTAAAGAATCTTCACTTTGTTGACTTCCACTACTTTGTTGACTTCCACTACTTTGTTGACTTACACTACTTTGCTCACTTCCACTAATGTTTTGTTGACTTCCACTTCTTTGTTGAATCCCTCTACTCTGTTGACTTCCACTTCTTTGTTGAATCCCTCTACTTTGTTGACTTCCACTACTTTGTTGACTTCCACTTTTTTGTTGACTTCCACATTTTTGTTGACTTCCACTTTTTTGTTGACTTCCACTTCTTTGTTGAATCCCTCTACTCTGTTGACTTCCTCCCTTTTGATCCCTCTCGGTGACTTCAGCATGTTTGCTCTTGGTGACTGTTGTATTTGCTTTATCTGCTTGGTTAACTTTGTCACATGGCTGTCACGTAAAACAAAATTTGACATTTACACAAGTTCTATTATCATAAATAAAGTATTTATAAATTTAAAAATAATTGAATTATAGGGCCTATAACTATTAAACAACAAAATGTCAAATGGGCCAGCAAGAAGAGTTAACTAAAATAACTTCATCAGAAACTAACTGAAAAGAGACTTATGAAAAAATGTATTTCAATAAAACAGAATGTAATATTTCCACTGTTGACTTACAGCTACAACAATCTTTGTTTGCTTTGGTGGCCGACCTGCTTTCACAGAGGGTGGCTGGAACAGATTTTTTTTAGATGAGAGAAATATTACTGTATATTAAATTCATTGTAACAAGAAAAAAATACGTTTGGTAAAAATTATTTTAATATATTTGAATGCTTGTTACTTTGTACATTTTCAAAAAGTAAAATATCAAAGTATTTGTAAAATATCAATGTATTTGTAAAATATCAATGTATTTGTAAAATATCAATGTATTTGTAAAATATCACTGTATTTGTAAAATATCAATGTATTTGTAAAATATCAATGTATTTGTAAAATATCACTGTATTTGTAAAATATCACTGTATTTGTAAAATATCAACATATTTGTAAAATATCAACATATTCATAAAATATTAATGTATTTGTAAAATATCAATGTATTTGTAAAATATCATTGTATGGACAAAATAATATTCCTAAATTTGTCTCTTCAAGAGGTAGAACATTCTGTGAATTGATTCTAACTTTCATGCCACATACCTTATGTCTTTGTCTTAAACTTTGTCTTTGACTTTTAAGCAGACATGATGTCCTTTGACTGGGTTTAGGTTTAGGAGGTTGACTACCAGACTTCTGTTTATGTGGCACTAGTGAACTCTTCACAGCAGATTGCTCTGTTTCTCTTAGTTTAGATTTTTGTTGTAGTGTTACTGAGGTCAAGTCTTTTGCAGTAGTAGCTGTTTTTACAACCTTCAACCCCACAGATGTTTTGAATCCATTCTGTTTGATCATTGACTCGTAAGCAAAGGTTCTCTCTTTGACACTTGGACTCTCCAACTTGGATTCCTGGGAATTTCCATTTCTAAATTCATTGTTTGATATTTGTTTATGATCTGGGGACTTTGAACTGATTGAGCCATTACTGTCATTGATTTCTTCTACTGTCCTTGAAGTAATGGTGCTTAATTTTTTCTTTCTACAACCTTCCAATGATTTTGTTTGTTTCCTGTTTCTACAACCTTCCAATGATTTTGTTTGTTTCCTGTTTTGGTCTTCAGCTTCCAAGGTGTTGTCAGTGCTGAAATTTAAAATAAGATTAAACGTTTTAAAATATTATTTTATTATGTTATCAATATTTTTTCAAGAAATTGTTTGATGATCTTAACTTCTAGGCTGAGTTGTAGAATGTGCATTTAATAATAAATTGATCGTGGGCCCTTAATATATAGATGAAGAAGAAATGACTAATCCTATTAGAATAAAGAGGGCTGTACCTTGATATACCAAAGTATAACTAGAATAAAGATGGCTGTACCCTGACATACCAAAGTATAACTAGAATAAAGAGGGCTCTACCTTTAAATACCAAAGTATAACTAAAATAAAGAGGGCAGTACCTTGATATACCAACAGATTGTGGTGCTGCTGAAATTTCTTCCTCTTGCTCTTCAAGATACATTTTTTTAATGTGACATATCTTCTTCCCTTTCCTACGATTTCTTTCAATTGGTGTCTCAGGTAAAGGTCTAAGCTTTGTGCTAAATTATAATTTAATGATAAATACTTTATTAACTTTACTATAAAAAAACTATTTTAAAAAATTCACACACATTATTTTTTACATATTTCTCTTCTTTCTATTTCATGTTAAAGAGTACTTAATTATGAAAGTTGTGCTTAGTTTTTAAAACTAATTACATTACTTTCTTAAGTTAATGAAATATATTTAAAAAGAACATGGCCTACCATGCACCCATGGAGTGTATCTACCAAGTTTGTATAAGACATTTTATAATTAAAAAAAAAAACTTGCATCATATTTTCATGGCAACACCTTTGCTTTATTCCATTTTATAAAGCTTTGCAACAAATCTTTGTAAACTATTACATTGCTGTCACTACGGTTTGACACATTTAGATACATTAGACAATTTTAATCTATTAAATATCATATAAAAATAAATACCATTAATAGATAAAGGAATTACAATTTTCTTCGTCTTTATGCCACTTAAAATGAAGAGACTATCATTATTTCATCTGAACATACCTTTTATAAGAAAATACATAGCATGCCTCCATTACAACCTCATTTAGCCATGTAAAGTTAACCTTAATCTCTGACATTAGCGTTTCTTCCATGGTAACACAGGCAGTCATATCAGGAACAACAGCATGATAGGCCTTATGGAATTTGAGTGTCCAGTCTACTTGATTCATTTGTAGCTATTAGAACCAGGGGATGGCTGAAATTACAAAAAGTAAAGGCATCTGTAGGTTAGGCTATGATGCTGAGCCTGTTCAATTACTTGTCGCACCCAATAGTTTGGTCAGCTTTATAAAATATATAGTTAGCCCATATACAGTATCTAAATTACTGATTTAATTAATTCTGATTTTAGTAATAATTAACAACCGGTATTTGTTTTATAACAGCACAATTGTTATTTAAGTCATTGTTGAGTGCATAATTGGATTGCTTGTCAATTGAATTTCCTACTCATACTAAGGTCTTCTTAAAAAAAATCCTTTGCTTAACGTATATATTTTTTTTAGTAAAATACAATATTGCTATAAACAATTTGTATTTTTTAGATTATAAAAAATAGTTATACTAGGGATGAAACAGTAAACTCAAACTAATGTGGGAAAGATAGAAGCTACTAAATGTCCTATATGAATCATCCTTTGGATATGGGGAATCACATGGTTAAATGAGGATTATATTTATAGTTTATTTGAGATATGAAAAAAATGTTTAAAGCCACATCAACAGGATTGGTTCAAAAGACAGCATGAACTGAATAATGACCAGAGACAGCATGAACTGAATAATGACAAGAGACAGCATGAACTGAATAATGATGAGAGACAGCATGAACTGAATAATGATGAGAGACAGCATGAACTGAATAATGATGAGAGACAGTGTCAACTGAATAATGATAAGAGACAGCATGAACTGAATAATGACGAGAGGCAGCATGAACTGAATAATGATGAGAGACAGCATGAACTGAATTGTGACGAGAGACAGCATGAACTGAATAATGACAAGAGACAGCATGAACTGAATAATGATGAGACAACATGAACTGAATAATGACGAGAGACAGCATGAACTGAATAATGAGACATTTTTATACAAAAAAAATACACAAAAAAACACCCTTAATGTGTTTTCATTTTTTAAAAATGTTTTACTCTCCTTGTTCTAATACTAAGAAGCTTTTTATGGTTCCATTTCATTTCTTAAAAAAACTAAAATGTTATTATTAGGATATTATAAAATCTGGAGTCAGGAGTAGAACCCAATTCTGCAAATTACAATTTCATATAGACTCTAAGTATAAAGATCCAGTAAATTGAGAAAGATAGTAAAATTGTCTAAAGTTCAAACAAAGCGGGGCAAAATTAGAATGCTTCTCTAAAGAAAATCTTTAGCTTAGCATCACACATAACGTAAGTAAAATTAAACTCTTAATCCTGGTTATAAAGTCTGCAAAGCTAAAAGAAAGTTGAGTTGGAAAGTTTAAAAACCAATAATTAGGTTAGGTTAGGGTTAAGCATTAAATTTTCTAATCAGAGGGTGCAGATTAACACAAAATCTTTTTGGACAGGTATCACCAAAATACTGTTCAATGCATTTAGTACTAACAAAGTCAAAAGGTTTCCTAGAAACTCAAACTACCCTTAACTCTTTTCATTCCTCTTCTGTAGAGAGCGTATATTTAAAATTTCAAATAATATGACAGCAAATGGATTTTCTTTTGTGAAAAGAACCAAATCTGATGGTGTGTTTAGCCAATTATTGGTGAGAAAACAAAACATTATCAAGTCAGATTTTGAAATCATACTATTCATTCATGTGTGAGTCTGGTGTTGACCAGTTTTTCCATTTTGTTGATATTGCCAGCTATAATCTCAAGGATGGTTCAAAAGAAAATTATGATATAGTATAGATTAACTAAATCTACCTAACATTTAATCCTCAATGGACTACGATGAGTCACTTCCTTGTTTTGTCACGTGATATGTACCAGCCATTGGTAGGCTTTCTGCTACACATAACAACACATAACAACAGATAACAGCTGATCAGCCATTGCCATTATCATTAATTTTAAAGCACAATGTTTGTCTCCATCAGCGCTTCCCCGGTGTTAATTAAAAATTTTACTTTTCAAAATATTCTTTGAATACACGCGTTTCTTTGAATGTGAGCGACTAGTGTGTTGCAGACAGCCTACCGGAAGTGTTACTCGTATTACGGTTATCACGTGACAAAACAATCAACTCATCGTAGTCCATTGACTTCACAGAGTACATTATTTGAGCATTAGATGATTTACTAAAAAAGGACATAAGTAAAACAGAGTATGGTCAAACCTGAAAAAAGGAACGCAACAAAACTTTGAACAAAATCATAATTTGTGTTCATCAGTTCCTTTGAGTTTGGACTGGTGGGGGCTTCTCAATTAGTAGTAACAAAAAAAAATAATTTAATTACCAAAAATTTTAAAATCAAATTAAGTCAAGTAACATTTGTTACAACTAAATACTAAATTATCTAATATTTAAATTAAGTCAAGTTCAATCCTTAAAATTTTATATCATATATGGCATCCTTCCCTCTTCGCGACACAATGAACGGTCAAATGTGGAAAAATAAATCATGTTTAAGTGTTGTAAGTTTAAGTCAAACGAGGCATACCAAAATCAAAGCCAAGACAAAAGATAGATATCCAAGCCACGGGCTTAAACCACATAATTCCTAATACTATACTATATAAGTGACTTACTAAGTCTTGTTATTCTTAATGTTAGTTATTAGTATTTGAATTTGTATTACTATAACTAAGTTATTACTAAGAGTAAGAGTAAGTTACGTTCATCACAACAAATTTTATTTGCTAGACTTAGACTTTTGATATTTTATTATTTTCGAACCCTAATAAAAAAACATACGGTACAAACATACATCTTTGCATGCAAGATAGTCCGGATTTATTTATTCAAATGGAGTTCATGGGCCTAGCTACTCTAAACAATCCTTGAATTATTAGAGTTTATCACTTCGTCCATTCAAACTTTTTGTTACGGAAATTTTATTATGAATTACATTAGCGAATACGTTAAAAACTAGAAATTAACAAATGCGGGGTTTATTTAATTTTAACGGAATAATAAATGTTTCATACACTACTCGCTGTGTTACCCGGTGGTGGATGGGTGATGATTGTTTAAGTTAAATATTTTGTTCACATCGCCGAACACTCAAGTCAGTTGCTAATCATTTAATTAAGTTATCAGCTTTCTACCAGTCAAGTGGATGTTCTCATCCATTTTATCACAGATATGAGAGGTTGGGATTAAAAAACGATTTAAAATATTTTTGTTGGGTTTGTAAGACATAATTTGGTATCAAATGAAAGATAATTGAATGTACTATATGTTTGTAAACTTAATTCTTCATTTTAACTAAAATAATTTACCACAAAGGCAGTGACGTAGTGAGCTTAACTCGCGCCCGGGGCACAATACCTTTTTAGCGCCCCCCCCCCATTCGAAAACCATACAATATTATATGTAAAATATACCATTTGGCGCCCCTTTGTGAGTGGCGCCCCTTTGTGAGTAGCGCCCGGGGCATGAGGCACCCCCTTCCCCCCCCCCCCCCTCGCTAGGCGACTGCACAAATGACACCCGAATAGCACTAGTCAAAATTGACCCGGACACGCAGCGCCCCCTTTCGGACCCGGGACACATTAGACTCAATGCTAATCGGATGTCATTTGTGGTAGTTTATTTTAGTTAAAATGAAGAATTAAGATTTCAAACGTATAGTCATAGTACATTCAATTATCTTTCATTTGATACTTCATTTGGTCTTACAAACCCAACAAAAATATTTTAAATTGTTTTTTAATCCCAACCTCTCAATTCTGGTAGCCGTGTACCAAGTGTGGACCAAGTTTGACTGTGTGTGTAGTGAAGTATGGACCAAGTATGGCTGTGTGTAGTGAAGTATGGACCAAGTATAGCTGTGTATGTGTAGGTAAGTGTGGACCAAGTATGGATGTGTGTGTGTAGTGAAGTATGGACCAAGTATGGCTGTGTGTGTAGGTAAGTGTGGACCAAGTATGGATGTGTGTGTGTAGTGAAGTATCGACCAAGTATGGCTGTGTGTGTAGTGAAGTATGGACCAAGTATGGATGTGTGTGTAGTGAAGCATGGACCAAGTATGGCTGTATGTTTAGGTAAGTGTGGACCAAGTATGGATGTGTGTGTGTAGTGAAGCATGGACCAAGTATGGATGTGTGTGTAGTGAAGCATGGACCAAGTATGGCTGTATGTGTAAGTAAGTGTGGACCAAGTATGGATGTGTGTGTGTAGTGAAGCATGGACCAAGTATGGCTGTGTGTGCAGTGAAGTATGGCTGTGTGTGTAGTGAAGTATGGCTGTGTATGTAGTGAAGTATGGCTGTGTGTGTAGTGAAGTATGGCTGTGTGTGTAGTGAAGTATGGCTGTGTGTGTAGTGAAGTATGGCTGTGGGTGTAGTGAAGTATGGCTGTGTGTGTGTAGTGAAGTATGGCTGTGTGTGTAGTGAAGTATGGCTGTGTGTGTAGTGAAGTATGGCTGTGTGTGTAGTGAACTATGGCTGTGTGTGTAGTGAAGTATGGCTGTGTGTGTAGTGAAGTATGGCTGTGTGTGTAGTGAAGTATGGCTGTGTGTGTAGTGAACTATGGCTGTGTGTGTAGTGAACTATGGCTGTGTGTGTAGTGAAGTATGGCTGTGTGTGTAGTGAAGTATGGCTGTTTGTGTAGTGAAGTATGGCTGTGGGTGTAGTGAAGTATGGCTGTGTGTGTAGTGAAGTTAGACAACGGTGTCAGTAATGAAAACAATGATCGTAAGATTCGACACCTTAAGAAAAAGGACGTAACATTTTAAAGCGCAGAACTTCCAACAGAAATACGATCGTAACATTTTGAAGCGCAGAACTTCCAACAGAACTACGATCGTAACATTTTGAGGACCGCCCAAAAGCTGTAGATGGATCAAGAAGTTACTATCTGGTTTCGAGTTGTTTGTTCTCTGTATGCGCTGTAAAGTATTTTACATTATTCGAAGTGTCGTACCATTACTTTTGATTTCTTTGACATGTGTATCTGTTCCTGAGACAAACCATCGTAATCTTCAAAAGTGCTTATGGGTCTGTGTCAAAACATTTTAGAGTCCCTGTCTGAAATCACCATGACTATTACCGTTCCTGTCGTTCCAGAGTTTTGAAGCCTAACTGCCTTCGAGTATTCAAATACACCAATTGAGGCATTCCTGCTATTCTGTATCCCACTTAAGCTGTGTCCATCTTTCCGTTCCAAGAAGTAAGCCACTTATGCTTGTTTTATTTTTATGCCAGTCCTACTTACGACTAAACCAGAGTTCCTGACCAATGCGACCAGTACAGTTAGTTGCCCTGCCATCGCGTAATCAAATACGCCAGTTAATATTGTTTGTAATTACTTATTTTTGATAATTTATTGTTTTGCCAAGGATATGAATTTTCACTAGCTCTTAGTAACAATTTAATGAAATAAATATGTTTATTCAGAAAGGGTGAAAAAAGACTGTGTTGTTTGAATACCTCTAGGCGATAAACTGAAGCCTGAAATTGTAATAGACTATGTTATATCAAAAACAAAAGGCGGCGTTGACTGCATGGATAAAATGACACATGCCTTTACAAGGCACAAAACGAAACGGTGTCCAATGGTAATCTTTTACAATACTTTAGGTTTGAGTGCCATTGTCACAAGGATTTTGTGGTCAAAACACAACCAGACAAACAAACTGGACCATGCTGGCAATAGACAGTGTTTATCATGGATATTGCAAGGCAGCTGATGATATCAAACATCAAGTGCAAGGCAGCTGATGACAGTAAACATCAAGCAGAAGATGCAGCTGCCATATGTAAGCTATTCCTTGAGACATGTGATGGAACAGTCTCTACTACAACACATTACAGGTGTTATTGAAGTATGTGACACATTATGAGTATAACAATGTGCACCCTCTGTCGCAAAAAATGCCACATACAAATCGATTGACCAAACAGAAGAGATGTGGACGTTGCCTTGCAAAGAATGACAGCAAAACAAAACTGTTTGTGTAAAATGTGGACTGCCAATAATAAAGAGCTACCTCACCATTTGTGAACAATGTGAAATATAAAAATAAAGTATGTCTGTTTACAAAATTATAAATGCATGTCAATTTTATACATGTCATTATGACGTATGTGTAGTAGTGTTCTTATAAATATCGTAAAAGACAAATTTACCAATGTTTATTTATATTTTTTATGGTTTTGTGCATAAATTTTCCATTTTGCTTCTCCATATAAATATATACGGGTGGATTCTGCCCACGAGTGTACTCTGAAGTGGGGAAATCATGAGTATGGTGAAGGTTAAAAGTGTTTGTACAATGGAATGCGCCACTATCTGACACTGACTGCGCTTTTCATGCAGGTAAAATCTTAGCCCTTCCACCTTAGTCCCTACTTTGTCAAGAAGTAGGCCCTAAAATTACAGGTATTGCTGAGTAAGATTGAATCCCTCTAGCGTATCAGCCCAAAAGTAAAGGTAGCAGAGAAGCGTGCACCCACAGACAACATGTATAGGACATTGAAAAGTAAAGTTTTTTAGTGGGATGACAGAATGGTAAAAGACGTCAGGTTATTTTTTAAAAAAATGAGTTAATATTTAGACAGTACTTGAAGAGCACAGAAAAACAAAGATAAACTCTATCACCTAATATTCAGAAGACATTCAAAGAAATTTTGAGGCACAAATCAGGAGTGAGAAAAAAATCAGATTAACTATGGACATAGTTGATATTGCCATGGATGTCTAGTTAACTCTGGACACAGTTGATATTGCCATGGATTATGATGGATGTCTAGTTAACTTTGGACAGAGTTGATATTGCCATGGATGTCTAGTTAACTTTGGACAATGATTTTGCCATGGATGTCTAGTAAATTCTGGATGGAATTGGTATGGCCATAGATGTCTAGTTTAACTTAATTACAGTTAATTTTTTACTAAAAAACTGAACAAGTCAAACTTGCTACTGAAATAATCAGTGTTTCACTTGGCAAAACACAGAATTAAACAAAACTTTATTTTAAAAAAAAACAATAGTGCATCAAATCCAACATTTCATAATAATGTTTCTATCATCCAAAATATTTAAATCACAGTGATTCCTCAGATAATTAAATTTCTAATATGTTTGCAATGCACACTTAATAACAATGCAAAAAAGAAATAAATTAATAAAAATGTATGAATGTCTAGGCAATCAGTGGTGCAGCTAGAGTTTGTGACACACAGGATGATCCTTGATTTCGCAGCCAATCACTCACAATTAATGTTCATGCACATATGCATCTCATGAGTTTTAGATCAGTTGTACATACAGTATTGAAATTAATATTATGCAAAATTCATAGAACATCAAAAAACAATAACAGATAACTATGCATTATTCTAAATAAATTTAACAATAACAGCTAATATTGGGACTTACTACCTTAAATGCCTTAATGTATAATTCAAAGTACAGCTAAACAGTGGACAAAATAACATGCACTTATTTGGACTATTAAATTTAAAATGATTTGAGAACTATACAATTCAGAATTGTGTAAAAAATTTGAATGAAATATTTGAGTCTCAAAACAAATATTAATTTTAATGAAAATAAAGTTGTTGCTAAATGAAATGCTTAAGATCCGCAACTAATTTAACACATAAAATCTGAGATTTGTTTTCATTAGACTTGAAAAATATTTGATCTCTTATTCCATAGCTGGGTACCGTTATATTCCATCAAAGGGAAGCTACTTACAATGATGGTACTATGTGGAGATATCATGCATGCTTGGTCGCAGAATGAGAGGTGGCCAAGAATATTTTTTTGCATAGGCATTATTATATATGATTTACAGGTTTTGAAATAAATTCTAACACACCCATAATGCATACCCCTATTCTTTTAAGCAGCATTTTTTTCCCCAAAATTTCTCACAATAATAATTTATACATGGTAATATATTATTAGGTACATTCCAAATTTAACAGTACATTTCTGATGGACTATAAAAATTTAATGGATTAATATGAAGTGAAGAGCCTGCTTAAATAATATTTGTCTAAATTCTCCATAATTCAATGCTTTCAAATGATGCAGGTGGAGTGAAATTACCCCATTAAAGAATTAACATTTTTCTTTTCAAAAACATACTGTGTCAAGCACAGACAGCCTAATTAATCTCATAACCAAATAAGCTGCTATCTACTAACTTTGATGGCTGACATTTTTAATGAAGGTTTTTTTCTCTCCAAGAATACTGACTTGCTATGCTGACTTTCCAAACTGACAGGTCCATTAAATGAATGCTGACTTGCTATGCTGACAAGTCCGTCCAACCTTACATTTTTTCATAGCTTGGGGTAACAATAACTCATTTATTATATAAATATTTACCTTTTCTCATTTATATTTGCATACTCTTTTAAAATTCAAAAGTGCAAAGCATAAATTAAAAAATAACAAATAATAAATTATTTTTTATCACAATTATTTATATCACAACATATAAATTACTTACTTTATTATTTAAAATATACTGGTAAATAAAATTACAGGATTTAGCTATCCATTAAATCCAGCAGATCTGAGTCATCTCCCTTATTCCCAACATCAACTGTCATTTCTCCAAAAATTTTTGTTAATTCAATACTTTTGACCTTTTTTGAAGCATCAATATTAATAACTTGAGAATGAGAAGTCTCAATAGGTTGGATTGGGGCTGCAGCCTCCCTACAAAAAATATACAGAAAGTCACAGAGTAAATTCATGAAAATGTAAGACCTTTTAAGGCACATTTGTTCCATATTTTTAGGGGTGCCATTTTATGCCAACAGCAGAGTTTATCTTTGGTAGGTGTGGGGGAATATTGGCCTGCCATGTGAGACACAAACCCTAGGGATGCCACTGCATGTTTCCCTGTTATGTCAGAGACATATGGAAGAAAGCGGTGAAGAAGGTCACAAGTGTTTTTTTTTTTTTAAATGAGATTTTCTTAAAAGATGACCCAAAAATTTCAACTCTGTAAATATTTGTTGAAACTGATTCTGCCATGAATAAAGAAAGCCATTTGAATGGAATAATTATATTAAAGTTTATGGTAAAATCGAAATTTTGAAAGTTTCACTTACTCTTCCTCTCGATCAGTTTTGAAAAGATTAAGCCTAAACTCATTCTTTGTTACTTTTGCACCAATGAGTTGAGACAGCAGGTCTAGATGAGCTTTTGCTAGGGGATCAGGGTTACTAGTGTCCTGAAAATTAAATATGAAATAAATTCAAAAGCTTCTCTTTATCTGAATAATACAAAAAGCAAAACAAAGTATTATAATTATCATTTCATTTTTTGGGTGAAAATAAACAGAAATAAATTATAGGTTAATGCCTACCATTTCCTTATAATGATCTCTTTGTTTAGTACAATATTCTGAGTCTCTGCTTTAATTATTCAAATATAAATTATGTTACATAAATAATATATTTGGTCTATGTTATAAAAAGTATTATTAGTTAAAAGACAAAAACTTATCTGTTTCTCTCTTTTTCTCCTCTCCTTATGATTGAAAATATTTTAAAATATTATACTTCGCTCTGTAAAAATACTATGATAAAAAACTAATTTGAGGTCACAATTAAGACCATAGAATTCAAGTAATAAAATTCCCAAGGAAGATCAAGTTCTATCACATTAATTTTTAAAAGAACAAATTTAGCAGGGATAAGATTCATTACATATTGGCATGTGAATGGATTATTTCAGAATATACCAACCAAGTCACTGCCTTGAATAGCTGATGTGTTTGTTCCACTTGTTTCAACAGGTCTAGACACTGAATACCTTCAGATTATGGACATAATATTTTATTAACAAGAACACACATTCAAAAATAACTTGTGTAATCTGATTTTTAATAAATTTTTCTCTTCTAAATATATTGGTATCAATTTAAAAACAAATAAAATAATCAAGTCTTTTTTAATGGCACTTATATTTTGTAGTAGCCTTTCAATAACTGTATCTAATAAATTGTATTCAGATGTTTTAAATTTTGTTTCCCCAAATTACATAGTATAATTCTACCCTCCATTTAATTATTAGTTTAATTTCTTTTCATTGTGTAATCATTGCAGTGTAAGCCTCCTTTCTTATGCTTTTTACCCTCCCTGAAGCATAGGGCTTCTACAAGTGCTTACCATTTATCTGAGTCCTGTACGTTCCTTTCCGTAATAATTGAGTAGAATTGTTAGGGAAACATCCCAGTTACAATATCTACTTATGTCATAGTTCTAAGACTAAGCTTTTTAAGGAACAAAAATAAAGAGGAAAGCGTACATATTTTTCCCAAGTGAGCACAAGGTATCACCGTGCATATCATAGGAACCCTCCTTTGTTGATGCTGTGTAACTTGGCACAACCTGGAACCCAATATTGCGAAACTTGCCGCTCTCATCGTAAGAGCTGAAAATTAATTGATTTGGAAATTAGAGGTAAATATTTAAGAACAGTGAGCAATGTTTGCTATTATTTGTCCTTCATCCTAAAAATTTCCCTAAATTTTTAAATACTATTACCGGTACTTTAATGCCCTACCCAACACTTCTCCCTCGGTTCACACATATGTGGATGACATTATATCATTATCTAAACTTACATACGGGTAATAGTACATAAATCATCAATGAGTTTAAAACCAGGATGTACAAAAGAAGGGTTAAAGTTCATTCATCTGTCATCAGAAATCTCCAGTTTGAGTGAGAAAGTAACAAACACAATTAGGTATTCCGAATGGGATTTGAGGCAAACATTTTTATACTATATTCCTGCCTAGATTGTTTGAATTCTACAGCTTACTAATAATTCTGATTAAGTAATAAAAATAGTACATAGATGAAAGGTAAAATAATAGTTGATGGTTTAGAAATATTTTCACAAACTTCACATTCAGCTTACCGAATGTTACCTGGTGGCTCTGTGCCAAATGGTAAAACCCCACCTGGTGTCAGAATAAACCGACCATTGTTGTTTTGCACTTTGTCTTTAAGAAATATTGAAACCTAAAAAGTTTGAGTGAAACTGTTAAAAAAAGGTTTTAAAAAATACAAATACACTACAAAATAATGAAGTTTACATAGGGTTATCAGTTATCATATCCTTGTGACTAGAAAAGCAGGCACCAAAGAAATTAAATTTTTTTTTTTACAGCCTCATGAATGCTTCCATCTGCAATAATTCAATTTCATTTTCTTCAAGTGCATTTATTTAGCTTCTGTAGAAAGAGGTTTACTGTACAGAATTAACATAAACTTCTATGCTTGAAGATTCAAGAAATCTTTCAATATCCCTCTCCCCACTCTGCTCTAATTTTAATAAGCAAAATAAACATTTGAGTTTGAGGCCTCAAAACTAGGTTGTATGGAAACCTTAATTTAGATAATGATTGTTTATTTAATGTTTATCAGGATGGCTTACTCTTGTGTGCATGTCTTGAAAAAAATTCAGCAGTGTTTGCCTAATTAGTTGAAATTCACCATGTGACAGGGAAACATACGTCTGGTGATCAAAGAAATCCAAAAATTCAATTAAATTTTCATAATTTTTTTTAATTTGTTTAAATTTCCATTTCAATCTATGATTTTTTTCACAGTATGTTTTAAGAATGATTGTATAAATATTATTTTGAAAGTTGACCTATGCTATTTGTAGTTATAATGCTGGCGATATGAGATGGGCATGGTATAGTTACGTGGAAACAAGGAACAGTATTTCCAAGTGTCTCTACTTTACTGACAGCCCATAAAAATTTTGCTTAAAATGACTTGTCCATAAAGTCTGTAAAAAGTTTAGGATGTCCATTGTATGTTAATCTTCATAAACAAGAGAAATCAAACAATGATGATAATGCCATAAAAACTAGCCACATAAAATCCTAATTCAATCCTAATGGTTATATAACATCAATTCAAAGAGACACAGGGTCACAGAATCATAAAGACAAAGAGAGGCAGGTTCATTGAATCATAAAGACAAAGAGAGGCAGGTTCATTGAATCATAAAGACAAAGAGAGGCATGTTCATTGAATCATAAAGATAAAGAGAGGCAGGTTCATTGAATCATAAAGACAAAGAGAGGCAGGTTTATAGAATCATAAAGACAAAGAGAGGCAGGTTCATTGAATCATAAAGACAAAGAGGTGAGGGGTCATAGAATTATAAGGAAAGAGATATAGTAAATGGAGATGTGACATTTTCTAAAGCTTTGTAACAATTTTATAGTAAAAATGTATTTGTCTGTAAAAATGTGTTTTTCTGTAAAAATTTGCTGATTTTAAATCTTTGTAACGGTATGTAAATTTCATTTTTATTGAGTTGGCCAACCTGACTGGGAATCAACATAATTTGTTTTTTTTTGCTGTCTTGCATTATCTGGATGGGAGCTCGTAAACACATTCTGCACCATACACGAAACACCATGATATTAATATAATGGTTAATGGAAGGAGAATTCCTTCATAAAAACTAATGTATTGCACATCAAGATTTAGTGTGTGTGCTTGCTTGATATATCAAATCATAAATAAATAATTTTATTGTTAGTCCTTTTTAATTGTCAGAAATATGATAGGAGCATAAATATATTAAAGATTAATGCTGATTACATCTATCAGCAATTTATAGGTGTATTCCACTAGGGTTCTGGCAGGATTGCTTTCTTCCACATATTTTCTAATAGCACTCATGTGATTAAGAGTAATGAGAAGAAGATCCTTTGGCCGAAGGGCAAGTGACACTTGGTATTTGAAAGCCATGGTCATGAGGTCATAAAGCTAAAAAATAAAATAAAGATGCATTAAATTAAAAAAATGATTGAGAGACAGTGAATAAAGACTATAATTATTGAAAAGCTTTCTTATTCTTACATTACATGCTATTCATTATATGTTACTATCTATTACACATACAATTGATGAGGTTTATATATTGTTTAGCTTAAATAACTTTGCTTTATATTGTAATCAATAAATCTCATATATAGATATTTAATAATTTATTATATTATATCAATGGATATTTTAAAACACATAAATCTCAACCAACTTTGCTCTTTAGATGTAGAAAAAGAGTTATTGTTAACCTTATCCATGCTGGCAGCATTTAACCTCATGATTGATGTATGAGCAATTCGATCAAAAACTGTACGCATGGCTTTCTTGGAGTACAAGGTCTGCGGTTTAAATACCTCATCTATAAATCGTCTGTTGAACATAGTGCTCACAATGTCATGGAGAACTACATTTAAAAGAAAGATAAAAAGCATTTCATGTTAAGTTACGGGTTTGAAAATAATGTACAAGTTATTAAACATAATATTAACTGTTATATAGGCATCTTGTTTAAATTGTGAAATTCGTGCATAAACTCTGGGTGACCCCACATTTGGTAACGCGATGGGGTGTGGCTTAATTACAAATTGTCTCCCTTGACCTTGGCTACAAGTAAAAACAATCTATAGTCTTTTGAATTAGAAATCTTTAGAATGTACGAGATGGGTCGAGTTGTGGATACAATGCGGAACCCCTTTCTGGAAAGGTCTCTGAAAAAGACTATAAATACGCCTATCGACACCAAAGCTGAGCGGATAGAGAAACATTTGCTATTACGATATGAGACAAAGTGAGAGCAGAGTTTTGTATATTAATATTTACTGTGTGTGTAAATGCACCTTTCTCAACTTTGTACTGGTACTGGTACGAGCTTATTGCTGTAGAGTAAGTCAATAGCCTTAGTTTTTATTCCTTTTGATATTGTAATTTTAAATAAACTTACAAAATTATTATTTGTGATTAGCCTTAGTTCAGGTATTGTTCTTTATTACTGTATTTAATTAATGGTATCGTCCTTTGTTATGTACTATTTGACACGAGCCATAGAGTAAAATAAGAGATTAACTTCTCTACATTATAAATGTACTTAACATTAACATTGAACATGAACCAGGTAGCATATATTTGTTATATACATTTCTGAACGAAATATAACCACAAATATTTGCCTTAATAACAATCTAGTATTATGGAGTTCAGTTAAAAAACTCCACAAGAAATTCTTTAAATTAGGGCTATTTGGTTAATTTATTTTACAAATATTTTTTCTAGTTTTGTAAATTTAATGTTAATAACTATCAGGCTGGAGCATTTCACTTATAATAAAAAATAACTAAATTAGGGCCTAACATTTCTAGTCTGAAGAATTTAAACCGCTTATAAGCCAACAAATTAAGGTTAGTGCAGATATTTATCATTAAAAGCTGGTTAGATATTAGAATCTTGTCAAGTATATAGCAGTCTATGGCCCCTACAATGTACAATATCGATTTCATTATTCCTTTTAGGCTACCTAAAGAAAATACTAAAAATCTCATATGACCCTCTCATGGCTGTGCAAAGGAAATTTGTCTCACTTGGCATAGCCTGAAATTGAAGCCCCTTTTTATATAGAAAAAATTGTCACCCAGGGTGGACAAGTAAAAAAAAAGTATTTCTTGCCCCTTGGCTTTATGATGTATATGGGATTTTATTGCTTAATTCACAATTAAGGTCCTATCTAAATATGAATTTTGTTGCCTTTGCATGGATCTGGACCCACACACAAGCCAACCACCCCATTTATTCCCCTGAAATATTTCCAAAAAATCTCCTCTTAAGAAGCTCAGGGAGTATTACTATATGGTGACGGTAGGCTTCCTTTTTAGATTATAGTCCTTTGGCTATAGTTATAGCATTTATCTATTGTAGGTAGATGCTATAACTGTATGCAAAGAACTATTGTGATAATTTATTTATTCTACCAATTTACTAATAGAAATAGAACTACTCTTTTACTATTGCAGCATTTGTAGTACTATTGGCTATATTGCAGACATGCCGACATTTTAAAAAATAGTGTCCATAAATTAAATGCTCCACAGCACACAGGTTTTGCTAAGCTGTAGTTAGCAGCAAGGCAGGCGATGTCTTCTACTCACAATCTACTGTATTTAGGTCATGGAGGTTGCAGTATTTAAAAGATTTTGATTTTTAGTTACATATTTCTTTTTTAAAAGTTTTTGTTTTGTCTTGAAAGTGTGGGGGTCTCCCTTCCCCAGAAAATTATGTTGAAAAGTCCAGTGAAACAGCAACATGCATGATAGAAATGAATAGCATAAGGTAGGGTACTTTTTTTTTCAACCAATCAAAATACAGGACTTTTTTTTAATAATGAACACATCTTTTTTTCTGATGTTCAAACTGGGCTATCAGAAAGGATGAGTTTCTTCTTTCAATATTTGTTTTGAATCTTGTTGAATTTTAGTAAAAATAAAAAGAATTTTCATATTAATATTGCATTGATAGTTAGATTTAGATTATGAGGCAAATAATGCTAGGGAGAACAATACATGCCCGCGCACGGTTCTGCGCAGGTCTCAAAATGAGGCATAAGCCTTTGACCTACATTTTGAAGAATGCTTTTGTTGACATCGGTTAATAACCTCGAGCATCAAAATTTGCATAAAAAAGCTGTGTTTTACGTCACCATTATTGCGCTGATTGGTTTCTGCACACGACACTATAAGTTTAATTACAGTTTTATACTGCTACACTACGCTGTTGACAAAAAGCGACCGGTAAGTGAATAAAAGCTTAAATACTTTTTTTGTAGAAACGATACCACTAAAAGAACATACTGTACCATATTCGAATATATTAATTGATTTTTATAGCTTTTTATTGTTAACGAGGCTGCGCTCAAGTAACCGCTAAAAATCCCCTAAATTGGTGACCAAAACTCCAAATTCTCTTTTTGCCCATTTTCCCGCCTCGGGCTGGCGGTGCAGTTATCGATAGTGACGGACACTATATAATGAATATTTCGGAAATGCCGGTATTTGTTATTATTATTCAATACTTTAAACAGTTAATTGTATCAAATCAAAGCAGAATTTGAAGTATCTATTCAAATGTAAATCTAAAATTTCATAAACATTTAATTTACTGTCATTTGTTAATTAAAATTAATTTAATAAAATTAGTTCTTCAGACTTCAATTCACTATGACTATGGACACTAAGACTAAGGTAATACTAATGCTACTAATATTAATAAATACTTAATGTTAGTATTAGTCATTAATGCTCAGTGAAGAATGGGTGGTAAGTTATTACATTATTCATAGTATTAGTATGATAAAACTAATAAAACACTTGTCATAGATTAGGACCAAATATTGATCTATGCACCTAAGACTAGTGTTGTGATTCCCCAAAGTGTTGTCACTGCACTTAAAATAAAACAACTCTTGGCAAAACCCATACCCCGACTGCACCTTCACCCATTTTTTATTCATCAATTAAAAATATTTAAAAAATAAAATAATTTTCAAAATCAATGCAAAGGAAGTCTTGATTAACACCCGAATCGATCATCCGTTAATAGATAAGATCTTTACGGCACTAAATTTACCTTATACAGGCCTAAATAATTAGCCTAAATAAGACAAGATGTTTCAACATCTCGATTCAGTTCAGGATTCTTTTCTAGCTCCACTTGCCTTTCTGTGACTTTTCTGAAGGAATCCCTTGAGCACAAAGTCGTTGATCTAAAATGTACAGCATCTCACCACCAAGATTTATGAAAAGTAGGGGTAGTGTTTTGCACGACATTTCGAACAAATAAGAAAGTATGTTTCTTATTTTCTACTTCGCTTCAAGAGATCTTGAGATAGCGTCAAACATTCCTTGACACCAACGACGCTTTCGATTTCCGGTGGCAAGGAGACTTCTTGCGTTTAGAAAATAGGAAAGGTCTATCTAACGAAAGGGTTCTTCTTACTCTATGGTCCACGTTAATTATTTTGACAAAGTATCAACAGTTCCGTGAACTGAATTTTCGTTGTAATTTTATTTTTGCTTTTAAAAACTTTACTCTTAGACCCCCTGTGCCTTAAAATTTCTGGCACAGGGGTCCATGACTTTCATCAGACTGGCAAAGGTGTTCGTAGACTAAAAATAAAAAAGTTAAGAACCTCTGAACTAAGAATAAATAATTTTAAAAAAATAATTTACATTACATTATTTATGGTGTTTCTGATAACCAGAGACGCATTCTTCAAATAGTTACAATAGGCTTAATTTGTTTGTATTTGTTATATTTGTTTATTAAGTTATTTATTATTTTAAAATTTATTGGGTTTGCGAGCGGGGGGGGGGGGGGGGGGGGCGCTGAAGACAGCGTAAATTATATAATTCTTGTAGATTGACTTACTTACAGATAGAGTAGAGTGCTTTTTTTTCTCTCTAAAAAGTTAAGTCTGATAAGAACAAAGACACACAATTCAACTATGCTATAGAAAATGAAACGAAAATAATTTTTAAATAGAATTAATAAGGGCAATGTTAATAATTTATTAACGAATGAATTTAAATCCAAAACAAGGAAAAAAAAATATAACTACCCGGTACTGGTACTCAAATCGTTTTTGTTAAACTGTACATCTCTGATACTAGAGCCAGCTAAAAAAAACCTAAAATGTGCTAAAATGAATTGGAAGTAACTTTAAAGATATTCAACAAGTTATTAATTTAAAGATTAATCTTGCCCTTACCGTGCCTTACGCTTATTATTATGAAAATATTCCTTTTTGTAAAATAAATCAAATAAAATGTTATTTTGTATCTGAAGTACAAGGGAAAATATGGTGTCCTGTTTTCCCTTGTTTTTGTTAGTGTGTGTATGTCAAGTATGTATGTGGAAAAAATTTCCAGATTTGGCTAGGTGAAGCTACTCACCTCTGGATATAAAAAGAGAGTAGTTTTAGTCCTTGGCACCATTGTTTCCAGACAAAGGAATTATTTTAATTTGCAGGCCACACTGAGGGCTACATGTTATGCAAAATTTGAACAAAATAAAAGAGGGATTTATTTTCCTTCTCAATATTCACTATCCGATTTCATTTTACACCTCTGTATTAATAGTATTATTAATGTTTGGCATCTACCTTTTGCCAATCAAGTAAAATATGTTTTAATACAAAACAATAACATTCTGACAACATCAAGAGAAGAGAAAAAATGGGACCACATTATCAATAAAATTGAGAAGCAGAAATAACACCAAATAAAAAGGAATACTTTTGTGTGTGTGTTTTTTTGTTTTTGTTTTCATCAAAGTGAGATTTCTATAACAGTGACTGACATTTAAAAAGATAACAAATGAAATATATTCAATGACAATAAATGACAAGTCAACGTAAAGAAAAATGAAAGGGTATGAAGTTTCAGATGATATAAAATCGTATATAAAATAGTGTTTACCATGGTAATGTATCATATGGGACAATGATGTACACATAAATATGTAGAAATTGCAACTTATTCAGAAAACCATTTAAGAATGATATACAGGAAAAAATTGGTGACAAACATGATAAAGACAACACCTAAGTAATGCCTTTAAGTTTACATTCGAATGAATAGGATAGAAAAAAAAAAAGAAATTATATTTCTTACTGCACACATCTCATTAAATGTACACATGATTTTAGTAAACAAAATACAGCGGGAGAAAAAAAAAGGAAGATGGATACATATTTAAAAAAAATCAAAGACAGCACCTTAAGAATACTTTAATGTAGAATAACCAGATAGAAAGCAAACAAGGCATTAAAAATGTTTCAACATTTAGAAACATTGAAAATGTAAAGACTAAAACATTTCTAAGATACGCCTTAACATTTATTAATGTGGAGAGTAACAAAATAAAAACCAGAAAAGAAAACTATGCTGATATTTTCTGAATTAAATGTAAATGGGTGCATAAAAATATAGTTAAACTAATGGAGCTTTATTGTGGAGCATTACAACTTTAAGATTTTTAAATGGCTTGTTTAGCTCAATAAGTTCATTACCTATCACAATACATTACTGTGTTAACTGCCCAAAATTAAAATTGAAAAAAAAAAAGATTAATTTGCTTTCTGTAAGATAGAAATAAGCGTTTAGCTCAGCATTTTTAATAATTATATGGAATTTTATTTCAAAAAGAGTTTTAAAAACAAATATAATTATTAAAAAAAATTATTCTAATGTGATCATCAAAGACCTTTTGTTTACTTACATCTCAAAATCAATTAATTAAATTATTTTAATTTTTATATAAGAATATTTATTTGACTTAAAAAATTTTTTTTGATGATATAGACTCTTGGAACGATGGGAAAATAATTTCATATTTTGGGTTCTTCAGTTCCTGATGAAATAATATTGATTTAAAACCATAATTATTATGATTTAAGTTCTTACTGTTGCATTTAAAAGTTATTTCTGGATCAGTTAAACAAGGGTTGATGAGTTGCTCTATTTCATTTAGTCTAGATGAGTTGCTCTATTTCATTTAGTCTATCTTAAAATATTAATTAAACACAAGGTCACTATGACTTTAACTGCCTTCTCTGGATTTTAAAATTGGTAAAAAAGGAATTTTATAAATTTAATAAGCATTAAGTAATAAAGCAGAAAATGATTATTACAAAACAATAATTAATTAAGTATGTTACAAGAAATAAAAACTTGAATTCCTGTTGAGAATTTAACAGCTTCAGTTAGTATTGAAAAAAGAAAAAAAGTCTTTATAAACAAATGAGAAATTTAAGCAAAGAATTTTTTTTATCAAAAGTAAATATTATGGCATTTTATAATCATTGAATAAAAATTATTATGAACATTAACATATTCTTGAAAAAAATGAAAGATAATTAATTACTTTTTTAAACTTTAAAATAAATAAACAAAATGGATGGCATTAGTACACTTTTACAATTTAGGCCATTTGTTAAAAAGAAAATAGAGAAAAATTAATATTTGATACTTACCTTTTTCTTTTACCTTTTGAAAAAGTTTTATCATTTGAATGTTTCTCAAAATATAATAATTTTAAATGTTTCTCAAAATATAATAATTTTAAATGAATTCAAACAAAGAAATGATCAAGTTGTGCAGTTTCATTACCTATTAACTTTAAATGTCATTGAACTTTACTTCAGAATAAAAATGTATGTGGCATTTTGGAAAAAATAAATAAATATAATTTAAACAAACATTTTTTATTCTTCATTTTACTCAATTAGTAATTTGTAATAAGAACTTACACTAAAGGAAAAACATTTGAAATAATTTTGATAGGTTAAACTAAAAAAACAACCATATAATAAATAAATTTAAAAATCAAATCACTTTTTAAAAGTCTGTAAAAATAAAAAGTAGAAGGAAAACATGATTGGTGAACAAACAAAACTACTAGCTAAATTATTCTACTAAGCTTACATTGAACGATAACACATTTGCCATTGGAATATAATTATATATAATATAAATATTTAAAAAGTATAATATCACATTCTGCAGAAGCAAATATTCACAAAATACATTTATATTATCCATAATCAAAATATTGTAATTTCTTTTGAAAGAAGTGTTACAAAAACTACTACGCAGTGCAAAGCTAAAGTAACCATGTTCAGACCTAATTTAATATTTGTCTGGCATATTTCACAATGTATTGTTTCACGATATATCATCTTTGAAGAGCGAAATAAGTCTATCTAAACAAACCAAATTAAGCCATATTCACATTTTCTTCCTTGAGGGATTATTTAATATGGCATTGTATGTGCTTTGAAAATATGATAGACATAAACATCAGGAAACAAACATACTATCGTGTCCATAAACTACCATTAAATTTTACAATATTAGTTTTAAACAGATTAAAAAGCTTTGATTTGCAAATATTTTTGAACAGATTTAACATCAATTTTTCCAAAACAACTAATATCAATTAAGTAGACAATAAGTGGAAAGAGTACATAATATATACATTTGTACTTTTCTTTTAACTTAATTTAATTTTTGGTTGATATTATTCATTTTTAAAATATGTTTCACATTTCTATGGTACTAAAAAAAATAAAATATTGAAGCTATCTCTTTCAAATGTGTTATGTTTAATTGTCAAAACATGTACTTTACTCAAAAAGTAGTGCAACAACATATATAAGAACACTTAAAATGTATAAACAGTAACCAAGAAATATTTTGTTTTAAAATTTTTTGAATACATTTACTAAACATTCAAATAAAGGTGTACAGTGGTAGTGAGAAACACAAAAATCAATTCACAACAAAAAAAATCCCATTCCAATATAACAAAAAGTTAATAAATGTCAATAAAATGTAGGATGTAATTAATAAAAGAATTCAGTCATCCAAAAAAAAAAAAAAAAAAAAAGATAGATTAACACGCAATGGATAAAAAGCAGGCCACTTTATGTAAGATGTATAGAGTATATAACCCAAAAAGAATTGTTGGTTGTAAATAATTAAAGTAATCAAGCATTTAGAAAATCCAGTTTGCACAGAATATAGGATGTGAAAAAGAAATAATAACAAATGTAGGATTAAAATATTTTTAAAAATGTGTCACCTTTGTTTGTGGGCTTCATCACTTCTAGATGTTTTATGTAAATTAAGTAAAATCAAATTTTTGAAACAAGCAATAAACACCACTTCCATAAATATCAATGTATTAGACAAAAGATTGTATTAGTAACTATTAGCTTCTCCATCTTATGTTTTATACATAAACTAAATCAATTCTGATGTTTTCAACATGAAGTCTTATAAAGTAAGAAGATTACTTGTGGTTTATTTGCATGGTTTATCACATGTATAATCTTTTTAACTTGTAGTATAATTGTGAGACCATATTTTAAAAAATCAGCGTTTGTTCCGTAAGTATCATGACTTGCAAGCAATTATTTGTTAATTGACTAGATAGTATTAACTATAAATTTATCTACATGTTTTTGTGTCAAGAATAAGCCAGCTTAACTATCATGAGTCTATGCATCCATAAGTAAGTGCTTATAAGCTTAGCTTTACCTGAAACCTGCTTGTCACTCAGTACATTCAAATTTTTAACAACAGTTAGTCATGAGAAATTTGATTGCTTTTGGAATCATATTTGATAAAACAACACAAACATGAATACCAACATCAACATGTCTGGTCTCTCTGACTGATATATTTCCGCAGTAATGCTATATACACAACTTTCTTGTTAGGGATTTAAGCAAACACACTTTTAAATAAATAAATAAATTCATCTCATGGATATTCCAGTCACATGCCTTTTAAGCCCACATACAAAATAGAATAAATTAAATATGTTTGTCTAAAGAGCAACAAGATGAAATAATCGCATGATTATTTTACTGTTGTAAATGCAATGTTACTTTTCTTTACTGTTAAAATCCTATCGAATGTAAAGCCTATGTATATAGCTCTCTTACAGTGAGTATTTCTTTTGTGATAATTATACAGTCATCTTAATTTTTTGTTATTTATTTTAAACAAGGGATTAATTATTTTAATATTGTGTTGTAAGCCACACTGTATGAGGCACACAATATTTAAAATCAACAGTTATAAATTTTTTGGTTATGTTGACAATGAAGGATATAATATTAATATTATGGTTCAGAGATTGTTTTATCTAGTATGGTAGATCTGAAATAAAAATGAGGGTAATTACATTGTACTTCAGGTCAGATCTATGTTGATTGGATAACAATGAACAATGCTAATCCAACACTGCTTGACTCTGATTTAGTTGGAAGAGCAACCAAGTAATTGCTTCTGTGGAGATTGTAATGGAGATTAAAAAAACAATAAATTCTATATTGTAACAAATTTAGTTATTGATTTGTTAATTGATATGGAAGAATTTAAAATTAATAAATTGAAAATTTTAGCTTATGAATTAAAAACAAAACATAAATCAATTATGGAGTCTTGTCTTTGTATAAAAAATATATATTAATTCCGATTCCAGTTGATTACTTTCATTGTCATGAAAAAACATCTTTGAAGTTTCTTTTTCTGGAGATATCCCAATCAAATGAATATTTTTGTTAATATAATTGAAATCAGTAATAAAAAACACTATCAACTGATGGCATCATAAAATAATAAACAGTATTTAAAAAATCTGTAATTAAATTGTAAAAATTCTAAGTATTTAAAAATGCGTGAGACTTTTTAAGGCAGTCTGGTTACTTATGTAGAAAATCAAACAAAATTAAGATTAATATCAATGATTATATTTTTTTTTGAAAATGCACTTACATTAAAAAAATTAGAAATTATACTGTACTTATAAAAAAAAATCTGTGGTTTGCTAAGTCAAAGGGAATTCAAGAATGCAAATAGGTTTCAAAATAAGATCAAAGGTCAAATTAACTATGAAAAAAAAGTTTTTGTTGGATGCAGTCCCTCAGAATCAAAGCTCCAGAACTACATTTGAGATTCTCAGAAACTCAAGATTCTAAACTGAACATGGTTTACAAATTCAGTGACTCGGCTAGCAAATAACCTCAAACTGACTTATTTTTACACATACAGGTAAAATCAGCTGACATGTTAAAGAGAGGTACAACCACTGCATCTTAAAGGTGAGAGTGACAGCCTTTATTTATAGATAGGGACTGTTATATAATATATATTTAATTATAATAACAGCTGTAAAAAAAAGGGTAACGAGTGTGAAGGTTTTTTTCTGATAAACACATGTTTGATTCCAAAAAAAAAAAAGAATCCAATAATTCAGTGTTTTTGGAAATGTAAAAAGAATAGAAAATAACTAACATTATCACCAATTTCAAAAAGTACAAATGAACATCTTTTAATTGTTTTTTTATAACACATTTCTAGTGGCACTACACACACTTGACAATAAACCTAATTTTATGACGTGGAATCATATTCTTACAATCTTTTCTCATGCTCCATCAACATTTTGGAATGTCACATTGACTATTTTTATTGGTAATACTGCTATTAAAATAAAATTTTAAAGTGCTACAACCTCATGCTAGCTCAATAAGCAATACTATCATTACACTCTACAAGACAGATATTTACACAATATTCAAATGCGAGTACTGCTTTTTTCAATGATCGAAGCAAATTATATTGTCCAAAAATTTAAAAAAATAAACTGGATAATTGCACTCAAAACCCTTTTTACTGAGCATGACACCATATATTTATTCTACATGCATCTAGAACAAATCCAATACCGGTATCATAAACGTGGATATGGCTATCAATAAAATGAAATCCTATCCATGTTTTCATAATGCACACAAGGACTTTGTATTCATACTCATTTTGCTTACAATGGATTTCATCCCCCAAGAATCTATGGGTGATCAATTTAACAAGTAAAAATACAAACACCAGTGTTGTGAGACTTAACTGGTGCCGCCTTCCGGCCTCTTTGTCTGCATTATTTTCTGACGTAGTTTTCCAGGTTCATATCCTTCAGGATCTTCACAGAGATGCACAACAATTGCTGGTGCAGCCACTGATGGGGGGTGTACCTCGTGGATTTCCCCTTTTAATAGCAAAGAAAATGAACATTTAATACTAAAGTGTGGCTATGAAAAGTTTACATATCATCTTAGAACGATTGAAACAATTTAAAAAGCAACAATAAAATAATTCTGTTACATTTTAAACTACTATTTTTTAATTTCAATACAAATCTTGAAGTTATGATCCCTTATTTAGCCACAATGTGGAAGTAGAAATTAAATATAATGTCCCTTCCCTGTTTGAACCATTAATACAAATGTTGCCTGCTGTCTGTTATAAGTTAAGGCACAATATTCAATAGGTATAGTAATCTTTTTAAACATAAAAAAGAATTGGAGCAAAGCAAACTTTAATTATTTAAAAACTTTCACTTGCAGCATGGTTGGTATAAAAATCTGACAAGTGCATATAATTATTAAAGTTTTTGAAATGGTCATTATTATTGGACCTAAATAGTATTAGATTATTGTTTAAATTAAGAATGACTGCTCTAAAGAGAAAATAACGAAAATATCTAAAAATGAGAATAAAGTTAATTTAAGCTATGTTTACATTCTAAAAGCTATATGTAAAGGCGCACAAGATGATAATCCAAACTTTCTTTATCCTGTTAAACTATGACTTAAAATTGGTTCAAGTTTATAGATGCACACGTAACAGTTTTCTATTACCTGGATTAAGTCTAGCAATGGCATTAAGCAGATCATAGTTTATTACAGGCTCTGTCTCTGGGACAGGTTCCCATCCAACAGGAGGAGATGCTGGTGGAGAGATGAGAAACATCTTTTGCGGTGCTGGTGGCTGTAAATGTGTGTTGTCTGAATTCTGTTGACGCACTTGCTGGAAGGAAAATATATTTTGATCTCAATGAACAGTTTTTAAAAATAATTTGTAACAGTTTGTGTCAATCTGTTAAAACGTCACATATTCATTAGGGAAATAGAGATCCCACAGTCAAGAGACTAAATAATGCAATATATGTATATCAGAATATAATAAAGTATAGTTTTACAAATATAAACACATTCATGTCATTTTAAAGATTAGAAAAAAAATACTTTCATTCAGCTAACTTTTTTTGAAGTTGAAATTTGCTAGAGGATGGAAGATTTACTACAAAGGGATGATAGTCATGAGCAAAGCAAATTTAATAGTATTCTACAATAAAAGAAATTATATTTACCGGTACCACTACACAAGAAAACACTGATAGCATACCTGAACAAAGTAACATTTTATGCTCTGCCCACAGATTGATACTCCATCATAACGAATTCTAGCCACGGATGCAAAATCAGAAGATGAAAACTGTAGCCGTGCCCTTCTAAAGTTCTTTAAGTATATGAAGCTAACTTCTTTGTCCAGTTCTTTGAATATGTTTTCAAATGTTAACTGCAGTACAGAGATGCAATATATATATAGCCTTATTTTGTAAAATGCAACATTTCTTCAATTAAAAATTAATAACAAATTTCATTACAAATAATACAAATGACACTGTAAAATAAGTCTCCACACAAGTAACAAGTTTAAGAAGTTTTCATTTTGAAGTAGCTTTTTGTTTGTAAGATATTGAATGCCAATAAACTCATTAGTATACGGCTTGATGAAATAAATGTAAAGTTCATCTGATAATCACTTGCTAAATTGTAAAATCAAAAGTTGTAAAGATATATAAATCTTTGGGATGAACAATTACCTTCTTCAGTTACTGGGTATAGGACTAAATAAAATAAAAAAAAACTAACAAACCTTAAGTTGTTAGAAATGTTATACCCAGACCTATAATTATTTTAATAAATAAAAGCTCATTATTGCCAACATACAAGGTTAAATATATTTTTGCAACTTAAAAAAAAAAAAAGTAATACATCTCATATAATGAAATAAAACAATACAAAAATAATTAAAAACACTGATATTTACTTAAATTACCTGTGCTGTTTGATCTTCAAAGACACTGATATCTATGTTGGCTATAATCAGTGCTGATGGTACATCATCAACATCTGCCATTTCTGTTAGGTTTTCCATCTCATCACACAACTGATCCATATCATCCATGGACTCTACTGAGCCATGCTGGTATGACATGATGACAGCAATATGATTGTTAAAAATCTAGAGATTTTTATCTAAAACTACTAAGGTTAATATTTGAGGACTTGACTCGAAGATTCAGAACTTGGTACAATTATTATAAATATTGATCTTTCATTTTAGGTAGGTGCTAAAACTAAGTGATGATAAATAAGAATGTGTTCAGCCATTTGTATCACAAACCTAGCAAAATATGAACTATTTTGTCAACAACAAAAAAAAGTCAATATGAGGTTCACCTCTAGTACAATATTTTCAAATCAATTAGATTTGATGAACATTAACAAATTAGCCACTTTATATAGTATTACTTTTTCAAGAAAGATGTCATTTTATTTTTTTATTGATGATGTTAATCCCTGGTGATGTCTCTTCTGAAAAAAAAAAAATGAAACATGAGTTAAGGATTATTTGAATTTATAGATCAGATTATTTGAACTAATCATGCAATTACAAGTCAACAATACCCCTAACCCTCTCCTTTTTCAACACCCACTCTCTTCACACCAAAACCCCTAGTATTTTACACACAGCCCATGAAATAATAATCTGTACTGGTATAAAGATTTTTTTATAGTGTAGGCCAGTGGTTCTCAACCTTTCTAATGCCGCGACCCTTTAATACAGTTCCTCATGTTGTGGCGACCCCCAACCACAAAATTATTTTCGTTGATACATTATAACTAGTGTAAATGTGTTTTCAGGTGGTCTTAGGCGACCCCCGTGAAAGGGTTGTGTGACCCCCAAAGGGGTCGCGACCCACAGGTTGAGAACCACTGGTGTAGGCGATTTATTTTAATTACGGAAATTAACACACAGCGATCATCATATTAAAAGATTCAAATGGATTCAACTTGAGGAAAGTGGTTTCAGTTTTTTGCACATCACGAAAAGATCATTCCCAAGATTATCATGCTGTTAATCTAATTTTGATATCAGTAATACGATGAAAGCTGGAATGCATGCCAAAATAAGCTGATGTCTTTCCATTGAAAAACCTGTGATGGAGAATTTATGAATATCAATATTATATGTCTTAAATTTTAATACTGGTTAAATGCAAGATCTAGATTTTAGGACATTTATCTTGTGTAACTGTTGAGGAAGTAAATCCTAATTGAAGAATAGGTGAGAATCACAGTATTTTTTAGCTTAACATTGGATTAGGGAAAATTTTGATTGCAGAATAATTGCAAAATACATAATTTACAGTTTATTTATTATAGTTTTAAAAGAGCATTTGGCTTTGGGATTAAAAAAACAAACAGCATCAACAACAAAAACCCTGTTAAAAAATAATTAATTAATTGTTATAACTGGTTTCACTACATATTTGTTGAGACACATTATTTAATATAAAAAATAATATAATACGAGTAGTAAATGATGACAGTTACAAAATATTAGTTTATATAAAAATTACTTAACTACATTGAGAATGCCCTGACACAGATATCCCATGTAGGTGATCACACCGAACAGGCAAAACTATGGCATCTGATTCAGACCTTTGGTTTATATTTATCAATTTTAAATTTATGTGCTAGCGCCATGGTCAGCAACCTGTGACTCTTTAAATAAATAAATTCAGCTATTTTATTTTCTTTTAAATATAATTTTACCAATAACCACCCATGCAAGGGAAAATTGAAACATTAAAAAAAAATCTTTCAATACAATCTATTCTTTAAATTAAGACTTTGTTCATCTAAAATATTTTCTTGTCTTGCCCATTCCCATAAAATCAAACTTGTAATTTCACAAATTTTAATCTTCAAACTACAAAATATGGCTACTATTACTATTGAATACAACTTATAATTAAATTTTGTAAACAAATCAGCTGATATTAAATTCATCATGTTTTTTTACCACTCCATTTTCTACTAGCTGCTACCCTGTCAGCCAACGATAATGAGTGCACAATGATCAAATACGAAAGTATTATAATTATATTGGGAGCCAAAATTATACTGCAGCTCTCAAAACAAACCTGAGAAAATGAAACTTGGCCCCATATTTGTTGCAGTCGGTAGCATGTGGTCACAAAAAGTTGAGAACCAAAGTAATAAGTAAACATGCCTTAAACTTTAAGTATTTTTACCAACCCCCAGGAAAACCGTATAGTACAACCGGCAACATATTTAGATAGGATAGGTCAATGCCAAATCAATTAGCAATCTTTAGCATAAAATACAGTTTACAACTATAACTACTATTAAGACTAATGAAAATAAGTATTTCTATAAGAATTTATTGAGATTATTCATGAATTGATATAAATTATGAATCTTCCAATCTAACCCCTTGCCTTTAGTTTAAACTTTTTATTTTGTTGTCTCCTGCCTAATCCTATTTTTATTCTTCCAACAGCATGTAATGTGAAGGAAATCATGATGATGGGTTCTATGAAATCAATTCTCATATTTGTTCATAACTTTATAATAGAAATCATGATGGGGAAGGGGGTTTGATTTTGAATGTGTCAGTAGTAAAGTAGAGTATAATTAATATAAGTATAGGCATTTATTTAGAATATAGTATAGTATAGTCATAGTCAGTTAAGTAAGATAATACGTCTGTTGCCTTTGTACTCAAAAGGGTATTTTAGCAGTGACCCCCTGTGACTTCCACTTCTCTGATGTTTTCAGTGGCAGTATCAGTATCATTCAGCGCAGAGTGTGAGCGTAGTTGATTGAATTGAAAATTGAGTGCACCACCAGTTGCCTGATGACTAGACACTCTATTAGTAGTAGTGACTCTACTCTACTCGGCAAGATGATACTATTTATTACTATAAAAAATAGACAGATAATGAGACAGGCATACTTTTCAGGCATGAGTTAGGTGTTCATTCAAAATAAAAGTATTTTTACTTTAAATTCAATCATCAGTTATATATCCACATGGTAATATATCTAATTGATAATGTTACCAACCTTTTCAGGCAGAGACAATTTCATAATGGAAAAAAAAGTATATACATAAAGGGAAAGAATCAATGAAATACAAAACTACAATACTTTAGGGATACATACTTCCGTTATGTCAGAAACTATATTTATCGCCAGGATGACTCCGACCATTAAAAAATAATAATTTTTACTTGTATAAAAATTTTTCAAATTCTCTGTGCATTACATGGGTATTATACGCGATAAAAATTTCAGGATATTTAAAGGTTCTAGCTGATATACTATAATAAATTTAACATTTAAAAGAATAAAAGCCTACTACACGACCATCATTTAACGTGTGAATAGTTTCAAACAAGAATAAATGTATCATGGCAATTTATTAATAGCATTCAAAGATATTGAAAGTAGAAAAGGGAAAGGGTAAAGCGGAAAGCGTTTCCGTGTTTCTTGCTACCGTTTGGATCTGGAGGGCATGCATTTTTTATTCGCCGTAAGTTAAATTTTGGTAAAGGGCTACATTTATGGCCAACCCGCTACCCCTCTCACTTGCAATATACCGATTTTTTATATTTTTTTTATAGTATACACTCTAAATACTCTAATAGTCTGACTATAACTCAGTCAGTGCCACAGTCAGTGTCAGTGCTTGTCCAGTTCAGTGAGTTCAGTTGTTGAGTTGACTAGTTTTCAGTTTTAGCAATATAATTTATAATGCATACTTTAAAAAGTACTGGGATCTATCCCTAAACCTAACATAATTTATGTGTAGTGAGATTCTAAAATGTATATTTTTTTTTTCAGGGTATTTAAAATGGCAAGTCTGATCTTCTGTAGAAATGTTGGCCATTTTTTAACACCATTGCAAAGTCAAGCATGTTGCAAAACCTTCTCAGTAATCCAAATGCATCAACTTGCTGCATTATCAAGATTTGTCAGAAAACCATACACTGAACCACCAAATAGTAATTTGATTTACTTTTTTCATGACACTTCTGTTAGAAATGTTTATACAACATGCAATGGTCTGCACAATGACAAAGGCCTCTTTAACTCTTCTTTAACTCAGAAGAAGCAATTACAGCAGGGTCCAGGATTGAATGATTTTTTATCAGGCATTTCATTGCCATTGCAGCAAAGTGATGATGGAACAGACACTGTATTAGAAGATGAATCTTACCTTGGGGCCCATCATTTCCAAGGTTGTAATAGAAAAGGTTAGTCAAGTCAACAACATTAGTCAAGCTTTCAAATTGTCAAGGAATCAATTGTGGGTCTTTTAAGGAAAAAAAGGTTTTCAGTGAATAGGCCAGGTATGTGCAAACTTATGGGTTGTGGGAAAGGAAGCAGGTTAACATGCCGACTGAACTGTGTAAAAAAATATTTTTTTTGTAATGTAAAAATATTACACTTTTAAAATATTAATTCATTTTTAGGTTAACTGGTTAATAGTATTTATTTTATAAATGTTACACAATTTTACAATCCTTATTGGCCTTTATTTTTGGCTACATTTTCCAGTGTTTGTAAAAATTAATATACTTTTTCACCATCTTATAGAATGATGAATAATCTTGAATCTAAAGCAGAGGTGGCCATCCCAAATGGCTTCACATGCCATTTTTATGGCAAGTTAACATTGGTGGGCCATATGTCATAACCAATATATAAAATAAACAATGAATAAATGCAGTGAAGAATTTTTTATTCTTATTGCACATAATGAACTAAAAAAATAAATAAAAAATTCAAATTGTTTTCTTTGTTAATCTTTTCTCTCAACTTTTACAAAATCGATTTCTATATATACTGAATGATTATTTGTGATAGTACTGGCATCAGATGGGTCACATTATGCTGGGTTCTTGGAAGTGGCTTGGCTATCCCTGGTCCAAAAATGGGGATGAAATGTCTTGCTGGCCTGAATTTGAATATATTTTTCAGGCCATTTAGGAATATGTGGTGAGCCAGGCTAGTGTCTTCACATGGTGTATCTAGTCTCAGCTTCTGTTTTTTTATGGCATAAATTCTTAATTTACATTTTTCCTATTATGTTTGTCCTACCTTTGTGATATAATTTAAATTATTCCCCATGATTTCAGTATTTATTGAGACCTATGGTTGTCAGATGAATGTCAATGATACTGAAATAGCACAGAGTATTTTGCTACAAAATGGTTTCAAGAAAGCTTCAAATATAACTGAGGTGAAGTAATAATAATAATGTGATTACTTTAAAATTATATTTAATTACATTATCACTTATGAAAAAGTATATCTCACCATTGTCTAATCAAACTGTATAATTTATAATAGATATAACAGTAAATGGAAATGTTGATGATGTATGCACACAACTGTGTTCTTTATCAATAAAAGGGCTTATGTAGATATTGAGCCATTTTTTTTTAGAATAGTTCATTCAGTTGTTAACTTCATTTGTCATACCTGGTCAGGGCTGGAATTCCCATAAGGCCAACCTGGGCCATGGCCTAGGGGAGTTAGGATGGAAGGTGTATATACAGAAGAATTAACAACCAAATATCTAAAATTTTGTCAGTACTATTTTGAAATTAACATCCATATACAATACATAAATTGAGTTGACTTATTTCTACAGCTTGTACTGTCTTGCTCAGTCACAGGCAAAAGCACTTGCTATTTGTCTCTCACACAGTCAGCGTTGACCATGTGTTAAAAGCACAATTTAAGATTTGGTGTTACAATAGTAATGCTAAGTAATTCATATGCTTATATCTCTTGACTTCTACATATATACTCCTCTTCTCAGCCTAAATTCTGTAGGGACTCTATTCCCTTTTCACAACTTTTTCATGTTAGTGAAGTCTGATGAGGACATGTGCGACGAGGCACATGAGATTTTTTCCGTGGAATGAATTTCTCAGAAAACAGTCCTTTCATTGGCCGAAATGGATAAATTATATCACCTTTGCTGTGCTAGTGACAATGACCACAGTATGAAACTTATTCTCACATATCACCCTCATGATCTCAATGCTTGCTAAACATAGTCTATTTTTCTAGAAATTGTGATATTTTTCTTGCTGATCCTGAGGCATACAACATTTTTTATCAATTCCTCTCATAGTTTTTAGACACAATAGGAATTTACTTGACCTACTAGTTCATAGCCACCTTCAAACCAACCCCTCCCATTCTCTAGCTGCTGTAAGACCTACCCTTACCCTATTCAAAGTCAACAAATTGTCTCCCCTAAGTGTTCTTTTTGAATAAGAGATTGATTCTCTTGTATCAGTCAAAATGTTGTTTACACATTAGTATGTAAACGAGGCCTCAAATGCTATGTAAGAGAGACTGGGTTGTGACTTGCTGATAAGTTCAGTGAACACCTAGGTAGGTCACATTGCTCAAGACCAGCCACGCCCCATCCCTTCTCACTTCAATACATACAAGTAAAAGCACTATACAAATTTGAACATTAAAATAAAAAAATGTGTGTTAGGTCATTTACAAGAAAAAAAATTATATCTAAGTAATAAGTTAAGTGAATGAAACAATTATTAAAGAAATAAGTTAAATTGACTGATGTCAAATAAAAAATTACACATCATAGGCTGATGTGGTGCTGTTAGTTACTTGTGCAATACGAGAAGGTGCAGAAGAGAAAATTTGGTCTCGATTGAACATCCTCAAAGGAATAAAAAAGAAGAGAGGCAGGAAGCACCCACTTAAGTTAGGGATCTTAGGTAAGAGGAAAAGTCTGTATAAATTTTTTTTAGCTTACTAAAAAATTACTTAGCAGCACTTAATGAATAAAAATTCACATACATTCCACCAACATTTTTTATGGAATGCTTGATAATATAGTCTATAGAACATTTTGGAAATATAGGAGGATGAGGAAATTCTGTGCTATATTCTCGGTAATGAATATCTGAAAATAAGTAGTTTAGTCAAAAGTTTTTGTGTGAAAAGGATTCAATAATTTTTTGTTCCAACTGTTTTGCTTGCTTTCATTATATATTGCACTCTAGACATTTGAAATTTAATTTCCTTATAAAATATCATCTACTGGCACTGATTAATCATAAATAATCAGTATTTTGTGACATATTGACCATTTTAAATTCAATTGCTGTTAACATTAATTTTAAAAGCTGATTTCAGCCCTTTTTTAAAATTGTTATTTTTCAATGAAAGTTACAATTTCGACAAAGTTAATTAACAAAGGCTAAATGGATCTTAAAAAAGGTAAAATAACTTCTGATACCAGCTGTGCCAAGTTCTGCAAGCACACTCCATTAAATGTCGTCCCAACTTTTGGCCCATTATTTACCACCATTTCAGGTTGTATGGCTGAGCGTCTAAAGCACAAAATTTTAGAAAAAGAAAAAATGGTCGACATTGTTTGTGGCCCTGATGCCTACAGAGACTTGCCTCGATTGCTGACCGAGGCCCACACTTCAGATGCAGCTGCAGGTATATTTCTTATAGCTATTTCTAGAAAATTTTAGCATGAAACCAGGAAACAGGCTATTCATTCAGTTTGATTAGGAAATATCAGATGACCTAACATTTCTGATTTCCTTATAAACTGTTAATGACTTTCTTTCTTTAAGGATATGGAATAAATAAAACAGCTTGTAACTAATAAGAGATACTAATATCTTAAATCTTAAGTTCATGATTATGTTTGTTAAATTGTATGTACAGAGTGGTGAGCCCTAGGCTGGGGTACCCCGCTTTATAAAACTACAACTACTGCCAATAATAATAATAAAAATAAACCTCAGAACTAAAAAACTTATTTTCTCAAAGCAAATTTTCAAATAAAAAGCCAATGATATTAGAAATTGGCTTTCTCTTATGGGTCCCATAAAATTGTAAACGAATAAATAAATAACAAATTTGAAATTGTAACAAAATTTAGCCAAACTTTCACACGATTTTTGCTCTTTTCTTTTCAAATGTGTATCGAGTACTGTATCTAAATCTATTTATATTTTTTCTTCAAGTGAATGTTCAATTATCTTTGGAAGAAACGTACGCAGATGTTGTGCCAGTGCGTCTTAATGCAGACAGTCCTTCAGCTTTTGTGTAAGTGACGGGCATGGAAAATATTTGATTATAGTTTTCTAAAATGATAAACTATTACTAAAATATATAGGAATTCTATTTTTGTGCTTATGTTTTGCTTGACATAATGTAACAAATTAACCTACATTATTAATACCATCATTTCTATACAAAATCAGATCAATAATGCGAGGCTGTGACAATATGTGCACATACTGCATCGTACCATTTACTCGTGGACGTGAAAGGAGTCGACCGATTACTTCAATTGTAGAAGAGATTAACATCTTATCTGAGCAGGTCATGAAGCTCTTAGATATATTATTTTTCCAATGACATATTTTTTCATTTTCAATAGATATTAAAAAAAAGATCAGTTTAAGTTAAAAGACTTCAATTGTTGTTCATCTTTTTTTTTTATAAACGGATGAACAGATTTTAAAAAACAACAAATTAGGCCATGTTTTCAATTCAGATATTTTTGTTTTTTGAAGGGGGTCAAGGACGTAACTCTGTTAGGACAAAATGTGAACAGTTACAGAGATTTGTCAAAGGAAGCTGGCGATCAAAATAACAATTCTACTCAACTTAGTGCAGGTAAGAACATACATTATATTTGATTCATAGCTATCTTTTGGCCATGTAATATTTGTCAGTATCTGATCAAGGGCAGCATTAAAAAAAACGTTTGTTTAACATGCGAAGACATTTAGACATTTCATAATGACCTTACTCTTTAGCAATTTTTTTGTGCAAAAAAAAAAGCTCTGTTTACTATAAACACCCAATAATTATTGATCAAAATTAATACTTAATAGTCTGCTTAGTTAAATTTTACACAGACATAAAGTTGCAAACTTGATTTCAATTAAATGAAGATAGTTATTTTGTTGAAACAATTGCTATTAAAAATATTGTCTTTCTTATCATATCCATACTCAGTCACTGAATTTTTTTTTAGATGATCTGCTAGATAGGGAGTGTAAAATTGTATTTTAGGCATTCATCAACTTGGTTTTGATTGTCTTCCAGGATTTAGCACAGTTTACAAACCCAAGTCAGGTGGGCTCAGATTTGCAGCATTGCTGAAAGCTGTGGCAGAAGTCAACCCAGAAATGAGGATCAGATTCACTTCACCTCATCCAAAAGATTTTCCTGATGAGGTACTCATAAACAGAGAAATAAACTTACAATAGGAACTGTCATTACAACAGGAACTGTCATTACAACAGGAACTGTCATTACAACAGGAACTGTCATTACAACAGGAACCATCATTACAACAGGAACCATCATTACAACAGGAACCGTCATTACAACAGGAACCGTCATTACAACAGGAACCATCATTACAACAGGAACTGTGATTACAACAGGAACTGTCATTACAACAGGAACTGTCATTACAACAGGAACCTTCATTACAACAGAAACCTTCATTACAACAGGAACCATCATTACAACAGGAACTGTCATTACAACAGGAACCTTCATTACAACAGGAACATTCATTAACTCATTCCCGACGGCTGCGACTAAATGCGTCCTTCGCGGGTTTCGGCGGATGCGTCCAAATGCGTCTGGCCACACCCCCCTACTTTTCTTTTCTCCCTAGTTATAAAATCACGCATCCCCGAGATTACTAGTGATAACCTCGCGGTAGCAAGATTCCACGAGCATTCAATAAAAAAAAATGGAAGTTTTTATCTCGTTTCATTCATTATCAAAGCGTATCTCAAGCTAGTCGGATCATTGTGAAATTTTTTGTGACATCTTTTGGTGAAATTTTGAAAATGGCCTTCCAATTTCTACAATCCGTTATCGATGGAAATGAACAATTGCTTAACGAGGGTTCTGATATTGAAGTGGATGAACTGTTTTCAGAGTCTAGTGATTCTGATGACGATTCTGTACTTGATAGTCCTACTTTGATGACCAATATAAACACTAACACTACTGGCACGGAATGGTCCGATGGACTGTCCAACGTGACAGAAAATATGGGCGTATTCTCGGAATATGTAGGGAGTCTACTGGATATTCCAATTGACAGCCTACCTATAAACTTTTTCAAGCTTTATCTGACGGACAAATGTATTGATGAGTTTGTTTTACAAACTAATTTGTATGCCAAGCAACAATTGGCCAGGCAGTCGGGCCCTAGGCCTAGGGCATCTACCATAACATGGACATCAGTAAGTGCAGATGATATCTACAAATACATATATATCAATATCATGTTTGGCCTTCATCAAGTGCCAGATGTAAGACTATGCTGGTCTTCTGACAATATGTGGATGGTCCCTACAGTGGCTGACGTCATGAGCAGAGATCGTTACCAGTTGATTCATCGGTTTTTCCACGTCAACGACAGCTCTCGTCAACCCGCCAAGGACAGCCCAAATTATGATCCCCTATACAAGGTGAGGCCCTTTCTGGACCACATAAGGCACCAATGCTTGTCACTGTACAAGCCTCAGAGACAACTAAGTGTTGATGAAGCCATGGTCAGTTTTAGGGGAAGACTCGGATTCAAGCAATATATGAAAGATAAGCCAACTCCCTGGGGCTTGAAGATTTGGTGTTGTGCCGAAGTCAAGACAGGTTACATTTTAAACTTTAAAGTGTACACTGGTAAAAGTGAGGTGTGCTCTAGCAATTGTTTGGGCTATGATGTCGCCATGGCTATGGCCGAGCCCTATTTGGATAAAAGGCATGAGCTTTTTTTTGACAATTTGTTTTCTTTGCCCAAGCTGGCAGAAGACCTACTTGCCGTGACACCTATTGCTGTGCCACAATTAAGCCCAACTGCAAAGGCTGGGCTCTTAAAAAATCAAAGCAAAGAAAAGGTGACTGCACAATGCAGAAAAAGGGTCTACTTGTTGCCTGCCAATGGACAGATAAGCGCCAAGTGAATATGATTTCAACAAATTCAGATGACAACCGTTGAGAGGAGATCCAAAGACGGGATAATTGAAGTGGAAATCCCCTGCAGTGTAGACTCATACAATTCATATATGTTTGGTGTTGATTTAGGAGATGAGCACCGTTCGTATTATCCTGTAGGACGACCTAGCCATAAATGGTGGAGGTACCTCTTCTGGTATTTAATCCAGATATCCATTGTTAATGGCTATCTACTGATGAAAAGGGTGAACCCTGATTCCCCTTTTAGCAAGTGCCACCTCAAGTTTCGTTCAAAGCTGGCTCAACAGCTACTGAATTTAAAAACAAGAGTCACCCCATCAAGCTCTTCTTGCCTGAACAGACCAAGTATTGCTGGAATTGCAAGACCCTTCAGCCCCAAGCATAGGCTCTTTACAATGCCGGGGAGAAAGCGCAGATGCTACCAGTGTGCCATGGTAGGAGCAAAAATGCCCAGCGGCAGAACAAAGGAAACCACCAAAGGCTGCTATATATGTCAAGTGCATTTGCATGCTGGACAATGCTACAGCACTTACCATGAGAACCTAAAATTTTAGGTGGTGTTAAAGTTGCATTAAATGTAGGAAAAAAGTCCTCAAAATGTCATTTGTTACATTTTTATTAATTTTGTGTCGTCGTTTGGTCTTGTTGTATCAGTAATGTTATATTTTTCTGAAAGCTTATCCATTTCTGAATGCAATAGTATTTTTTTGGTTTAAATTGATTAATATTTAGGTACCAAAAACAATTTTATAAAATATATGTATGGTAAAAAATCAGATTAGCTTCCCTTTTCCAGGAAAATGTATATAAACAGGAAGTGAGTGCTCATGGGGCAATGAGTTAAGCTGTCAAAGATTTATTTTGAGCTCTAATTTAAGAAAAATAAACTTCTTACATCTGAGGAGTCTGTTAGTAGTTACATAGGAGTTTAAAATTATCAAAAAGTTATTGACATAGTTTTGACAATCAAAGTTATTTTTAAGAGTTAGTTTGATTAATTGAGCTACACATCTTCTATACCATATAGTATTCAATTTAACTTCAGTCATTTTTAAAAATCTTATGTCAGGTGTTGCACACTATGCTGAACTACCCCAACATCTGCAAGCAAATACATCTTCCTGCTCAAAGTGGCAACTCTGATGTTCTGGCTTCCATGGGGAGGGGATACACCAGAGAGGCATATCTGCTGTTGGTCGAACACATCAGAAGCATTTTACCAGGTATAATCTGTGGCTCCTCCTGTCCACTAACTTGCCAACTATTTTTTCGATTCTTTTTTATTGTGTGTGAGTAGCTTTATCAAGTAATTATTGAACTGTGTGTTATTATCTGATGACGTGATTATTCTCTTTGTTCTGTTCCAAGGTGTCAGCTTGTCCAGTGATTTCATTGCTGGCTTCTGTGGTGAGACAGAGGAGGCTCATCAGGACACACTGTCCCTCATTGACATTGTCAAATATAATTATGCTTTCTGTTTTCCATACAGTATGAGACAGGTAAACAGTCCTTTTTTTTCCTTCAGTGTTTAACATTTTATCTTATACTATTTTTCCTATTGTGCTACAGCATTTTAAATTGTACCATTTTTTGCATCAGAATGTCCCATTTAGAATGTTATACCAGACCTGTTTACCCTCAAACTCTTAAAATCGTACAATATCACCACAAAATCATTCAATACATTATCTTAATAGTAAAAAATAAACATACAGTAGATATAATGCATACACCTCAAAATCGTACATTGTACGCCAAAATCGTAAGAGTAGACAGGTCTGTTATAAATGCTTCATAGTGAATCTTTGTAACCCATAGTATGGAGAGCAATTTTACTAAAGTTTCCATTCTCAAGCATAGCTGCCTTGTCCATTGGAAATTTTAACGCATACTAAACCAAATGTTGTAGATGGATGTCTGTTCTGCACAATTTTTCACTTTAAAGAAAACAACATAATGCTTTAAAATTACTTAAACCATTCGGATAAATTCTTTTTAAAAAAATTAATTTTTTGAGATAAAATAAAAAAATTTAAAACAAAATATATCTTAAATTTCTTGCCGTCTGAATAATAATATTTACCAATTTAAAAAAATAAATCAGAAATTTCCATGAATATTTCAGAAAACAAAAGCCTATCATCGTTTACAAGATAATGTTCCAAAAGATGTGAAAAGCAGAAGACACCTTGAACTGTTTAACAGATACCGTGTACATGCTGACATCCGTCACAAGTGTCTGATTGGCGAAAAACAGTTGGTGTTAGTGGAAGGGGTAAGTGTCTGAATGATTTAAACAAGTGGATGCTATTTAAGGAGGTCTCTACTACCCACATCTGACCGATAAACGCTGCTGCTGGCTGCCGTCCATGGCTTGACATGTTAAAGTTCTGGGGTGGGTGGGTTGAAAATGCATTTGTTTTTGTATTGTCTCTATTTCTGCTGCTCTTTATCACATAAATTTTTTTTGTTTTTTGTCACGATTATGCCTCTTTAGCTAATATTTTTATGTACAGCGCTGTGAGCCAAGCCATAGGCTGTGGTACCGTGCTATATAAGACATCTAATAATAACAATAATAATAAGTAAGGTTCTGATTGGTCAGAAACAGTTGGTCTTATTTGAGGGGGTAAGTTTCTGATTGAATTTGCTATTGATTATTTAACTATCACATTGAGCAGAGCGTCCTGAATATAAAATAGATAGAAACTGGAAGTAGAAAGCTAAAAATTTTAGTTTCAACTAAATTATTTTCAGCTGTGCATTTGTATGTTTCTTCCTCCAGGAGAGCAGGAAATCATCCCTAGATTTATCAGGACGTAATGATGCCAACACAAGAGTTGTCTTTCCCAGCATCCCACTGGGCTCAGAAAACCTGGCCCCCCAACCAGGAGATTATGTAGTAGTAGAGGTAAAATTACTTTGATTTGTTGCAGAGAATTGTTTCATTCATATTATTTTTTTCTTAATTTTAATTTTTATTATTTGAATGTTTCCAGTTGTGTGTGAGTGGCTTAGAGATTGTGTGCAACTATAGAAAACCCCCAAGGGCTTAGAGATGACAATTAAATAGCTCAACATGAAGCTAGAAGATATAAAAGATATTTAAAAAAATGGAAATTCCATCAACTAAGTGATCAACTTGGTGTAAATTTTAAAATATTTTATTATCTACAGATCACATCTGGGACGTCATTAACCTTACAAGGGAAGGCACTCTACAAAACTACACTTACGGAGTTCTCTAAGAGTTTGCTGCATGAACCCAATGTTAACTATGTTCAAGGAAATTTATAGCTCTAAACTCTAAAAAAATGTATCAAAGATGGAGAAGCTCAATGATATTAGACTTTTTAAATGTGTGATTATTCTAATGCCTATAATATTTAAATGTGTTTTGTAAATAATTAGCAAACATATTCTTTATTTACTGCTAGTTCAAAAATATTTTGTGGTCTAGATTCTTACAAAAATGTTTTATCTGTGTCGGTAGAACAATTCCACATGACTGAAAGCAAATGTTCATTGATGAATTCAAACTAAGAACATAATGCTTTGCATTCCAGAAAAGAACAAAACCTTTTCTGGCAAATTTCTGTGGACTTGTTCTATCAGAAAGTTTGATCTTATCAATGCAGTAATGAACATTTTGTGCTTATGAAGACTTCAAATTCTGAAATGCGCAGAAACATTTGACTTGCATCTAGGGTACCTAAAACCTGTTTTTTTGGATAAGTGGAATAAACGTGTTCCTGCAGAAATGATTTGTTGTTGATAACTTCCACTGTTAATGTGTGATGTCACAGATCTGGAACAAACGTTTTTAACACCCTGGTTCTGAATTCTGTCCTTGTAGTAAGTTAACATAAGCATAGTAGTATAGTAGTGTCCATGCCAATGATTTAAGTGAGATTTGTATTTAACACGTCTCTAGCACTCATATAGAATTATTTTGTGATCTGTCAGGATTATTAAAATTCTCAAAATTAATAGCTCAAATCAATTGAATAAGTTACATGTTGTTTATAAATGATCTGTTTTGTAAATATAGAAAAATATAAATTTATTCTTTGAAATCTATAAACATATGAGCATTCTTTTATACTAATTAAGGTATTGATTTACTTGACAGATTCAATTGAACAATGAAAGTAAAATGTGTTTATTAGCTTAAGGCAAACTATTAGGGTTGTGCTTGTTTTGTGTATAACTTGTACTGAAAGAATGAATGCCTACTGCAGATATTAAAATAAATTGTAAAATTATTTAGTTAATAATGAAATAAATTATTACATTAAAAAAAAAACATACTAAGCACACCTTCTGCATACTGTTAGACCTTTAAAATTGGTTTAAAAAAAAAAAAAAAAAAAGATTTTATTAGGTTACACAAAGAGCATGTCTACAAAGTCTTTTATCTTCACACAAAAGTACATAGGAAAATATAATTTAAAAAAATGAATAGGAATCTTATTATATTGAGGGTAAGTATGGAAATATCTAAAAAGTCATTAGATCTCTGCTCCATTGGCAGCAGGCCAAGTCTCTTACTTCCTTGGAGTGATAGAAGAAAGGTAAAGGACATTTAATAATAATAGCTGAGCAATTTATGAATTAATGGGGATTGTTTTAGTTCCAATCCAGTTGTCTCCCTTGTGATCACCTTTAACAACAATACCAAACAGAGATGACAAGTCAAGCTTTTAATGTAGGAGAAATGATTTTGTTTAATTAGTTAGACTTGTATTGTATATTAACATTGTTCAAATCATTTGATTTGAACCCTTTTCCGGTCGCAAACAATCAACAACATGTAACAGTATGGAGATGCCATTGAAGTTTTTCATACAAGATATAAATTAAAAGGAAATAACATTTCAAAGATGTTAGGACAAGTTTATTTATTGAAACAATAATCACAAACAAACCAAACTATTGGTTCAAAGAAGTTGATGAGTGAAAACATCAAATTTAAGGCACATTTCAATAATTGGAGAGACAACATTCAACCAGGAAATATTAATCTCTTCATTCTTAAGGATCATTACTCATTAATTTTTTAGCACATAGACATGATTTGTTGTTATTATTGTGGGGGTGGCGCTAAATTATCCATGAGGTACTATGAGATAATCCATATCTTCACATTTTGAAGAAGAGTTAATGTTTCCATTGAGGTACTTGAACATTTTCATTCTCTTCTTTCTCAACTCTATGCTTTAACTTAAAAAACATTTTATTTGGGGTAATTTTTAAAAATAAAAATTTAAAAAAGGCTTTGCGAAATGAATGTTACAAGGTTACCTTAGTAGACAAGAGTTGTATGCTAAACATTTTTCTCATGAGATGAAACGTAATTTAAAATGCCAGGATGTACCGTAGGTTCTATGACACAATCTTACTCATCAGATGCCAGAAAACCCCAAAATACAACCAGATTAACCCTGACAATTTTCTAAGCAGACATACAACGAAATTCTTTTTAAAAAAATTTAAGAATAATCTTGCAATCTTGGTTTTTCAAAGGCTTTTCTAAGGCTTTTCTGTCTGGAGGAATGAATAACTGAACACACCTTTCGATTTTTAAAAATTATTAATTTTTTTTTTACGGGGATTTGTAGGGGGGGGGGGGATTACTGCCCCAAAAAAGGGGAGGGCGGATAAAAACCTAAAACAATGGTTTTCTCTTTAACAAAAATAAATTAAACACGGTTTTTCTAAACCTGAGACATTTTCAACAGCAGGATGTGGATGACATGGAAAGGAAATGTACATTTACTATGTATTACAACAGACATGTCATTTCTTCGATGACAGACGTCTGTCTCTCCACGCCTAGTTTCCACAACCTCACATTACGTTTGAGGATGTCCTCGTATGTTTTGTCAGGGTCCTCTGTCACGTCACGAAACAAGGATGCGTCAGAAACACGTGACTGTGACATAGCCCGGGCCCGGATCGCTTTGGGTGAGAGGTAAGGGTAGATGCTGGTCAGTGATGTGGTGGACTCTTCCATCTCGCTCTGGGAATCGAACTCACTCTCATCAAACGAGCTCAGGGAGCCTGTTTCGACATAAATATAAGGTTTAATGAAATATATCCGGCCGTGCAGCTCGGGACATTCATGTAACTAATGGTAATATATCTGGCCGTGCAGCTCGGGACATTTATGTAAATAATGGTAATATATCCGACCGTGCAGCTCGGGACATTCATGTATACTAATGGTAATATATCCGGCCGTGCAGCTTGGGACATTCATGTAACTATAATGGTAATATATCCGGCCGTGCAGCTCGGGACATTCATGTATCTAATGGTAAAACATACTTTTTTAACAGTCAATCTAAATGTGAGATAGGCGTCTGCGCATGCCCACATGGGCCATTTACACGTGCAATGTACCGAATGCAGTAGATGAATCATCGCAAAATGAATCAGTGGAGTAGCTAAAGTCTGTGATGCCCCGGGCGGTCCATGCCTTTGCCGCCCCCAATTCACGAAAACCGTTAAACATACAGAATACACAAAGCCATGCCTGTTATTAAGTACTAGATATAGCCCGCAGAACATTGGCGTCAGCAATGCGTGAACTTCCCAACTACTAAAGTTACTTGGCAAAACATGAACTCAAGTCACGCACATTTAAGAATCCCAATTTTCGCTACACCCCCCTCCCCTGTGATACGTCATTTACACTTTTTAATTCAGTCCCATTAATTATACTATTATTCTGCTGTCCCAAAAACTTTTAAACCGAATATTTATTACAACATATTTAAATTGAGAGGATTTCATTTTCCGAAAAGAAAATATTACGCACCAAAAGCAGCTGCGTTATTAAAAACAAAAAGACATTCAGGGTAATTATCAGGAAATGGAAGCAGTCTCACCGCAAGCAAAATATACATAAGAGATATGAAATTGACTGAAAATGCCACTCTTCAAAAAGTGCTACCTTGGGAGGACTGCCATCTTGGGAGGACTGCTACATTGGGACGACTGCTTCCTCCCACCATCTCTTCCTAAGCCAGTAGCTCTAAGCTAAATTATACATTTACGATATTTTAGCTCTTCTCATCTTATTTATAATGAACTTTGAACTGCTGTCTATTTGAGTTGATAAAATAATAATTTTAACCTTTGACTAATCTAAAAAAAACAACACATTAACATTAGTTTTATGCGAATTGTTTTGATGAGCTCCGAATTCATCCATCATAACAGTTTACTTTCTGTACTGGATCTCATGTCACGGTACATAAGTCGTGTATAACATCTTACTTTCCGCACTGGATTTCATGTCACGGTACATAAGTCGTGTATAACATCTTACTTTCCGCACTGGATCTCATGTCACGGTACATAAGTCGTGTATAACATCTTACTTTCCGCACTGGATCTCATGTCACGGTACATCAGTCGTTTATAACATCTTACTTTCCGCACTGGATCTCATGTCACGGTACATAAGTCGTGTATAACATCTTACTTTCCGCACTGGATCTCATGTCACGGTACATCAGTCGTGTATAACATCTTACTTTCCGCACTGGATCTCATGTCACGGTACATAAGTCGTGTATAACATCTTACTTTCCGCACTGGATCTCATGTCACGGTGCATAAGTCGTGTATAACATCTTACTTTCCGCACTGGATCTCATGTCACGGTACATCAGTCGTGGATAACAACTTACTTTCCGTACTGGATCTCATGTCACGGTACATAAGTCGTGTATAACATCTTACTTTCCGCACTGGATCTCATGTCACGGTACATCAGTCGTTTATAACATCTTACTTTCCGCACTGGATCTCATGTCACGGTACATAAGTCGTGTATAACATCTTACTTTCCGTACTGGATCTCATGTCACGGTACATCAGACGTGGATAACAACTTACTTTCCGTACTGGATCTCATGTCACGGTACATAAGTCGTGTATAACATCTTACTTTCCGCACTGGATCTCATGTCACGGTACATCAGTCGTGTATAACATCTTACTTTCCGTACTGGATCTCATGTCACGGTACATCAGTCGTGGATAACATCTTACTTTCCGTACTGGATCTCATGTCACGGTACATCAGTCGTGGATAACAACTTACTTTCCGTACTGGATCTCATGTCACGGTACATCAATCATGGATAACAACTTACTTTCTGTACTGGATCTCATGTCACGGTACATCAGTTGTGGATAACAACTTACTTCTCGTACGGGATCTCATGTCACGGTACATGAGTCGTGGATAACAAATTACTTTCCGTACTAGATCTCGTGTCACGGTACATCAGTCGTGGATAACAACTCACTTTCTGTACTGGATCTCATGTCACGGTACATCCTTCGTGGATAACAACTTACTTTCTGTACTGGATCTCATGTCACGATACATCAGTCGTTTCCTTTCCATGGTGAATGGGGCGCTGTTCTGTCTCTCCAGGGTGGAACTGTGGAAGCGTGTCTGCGACTGTAAAGGTTTAGGGTGCAGGTAGCTGCTGGAGAAAGACAGAGACTTGCTGACTCTCAGGACACGAGACTTTTGTATCTTCTGTATGGTTTGGCTGATGTTGATGAGCTGTTTCAGTAACAGGAGGTCCATCTGACGCATGGACATCTGCAATGGTAGTATAAGCAATTTGTGATATTATCAATAATTTAAGAAATGTATAAATTAGTAGGCCTACCAGTAGACAGGTCCTTCTGTAAATTAGTAGGCCTACCAATGGGCAGGTTACTATGTTCGTTAGTAGGCCTACTAACTGACAGGTTTCTTTGTACATTAGAAGACCTACCAATGGACAGATTCCTGTGCAAAAAGAGCACAAAAACGGATTAAAGTACACGTACACTTAAAGCATGTGTATATACTCTTGCAAAAGAAACTCAGAAAGCTTTTACTGATGTCCTAGCAAATTATGAGAAGGAGATTTTGTCATGTGTATAAAGTTTTCCGGAGATATGACCAACTGGAGTCATCCTCGACACCCTAACGGAGCTAGGACCCACTGGAATCTTCCTTGACACCACACCGGAGATATGACCCACTGGAATTTTTCTTGACATCACACCGGAGATATGACCGACTGGAATCTTTCTTGACACTACACCGGAGATATGACCCACTGGAATCTTCCATGACACCACACCGGAGATATGACCCACTGGAATCTTAATTGAAACCACACCGGATATATGACCCACTGGAATCTTCCTTGGCACCACACCGGAGATATGACTATGACCCACTAGTCACACGTCTGCTGTTATGAGATAAGTATAAATGATCAATGTGAAAGTTTAATTGAGAGAAGTTTTTCGATCCCATTTCTTTTTAAATGGCGGTGGATCAGAAATTCAATTAAACATTTATTTGATAGATCTGACATGATGATGTGGTCAAGGTTACGCTATATCTGTCACAATGGCTGAACGCCTTGGGATACTCAAAGCTTTGCGATCGTGCGATTCTATAAATTGAATGGTAAAGGAGGTTGATTTGTATTATGTGATTGACAAGTTTGAGGCTCGAAGACAAGGACGTGAATGATTTAACTGTAATGTTTAAAGCAGTTGCAGTGCTTCACCACTGTTAACCCAAAGTCTGTCGTGTTCTTCTTATGCCCAATGTAACTTTAGGAATTCAATCTCAAATTAATGCAGGTTATTAGATACTCGAGGGCTCAGAGGAAATCCATGGCGTAATTCCTATAGCGTGGTGGGTAACACCATGAGTTAGTGACGCCAGCGGTCACGCCAGTGATTGAAATCTTCACTTTATGAATTGGACGATGCACCAGGAAGAATCTAACATCGATTGAGTCATCTGAAATCTTCCCCTACCTTGTCTGAACAGGAAAACATAATAACATGTTATGGGAAGGGGAGAACAGGGAATACATGGAAACTTTGAAAAAAATCAAATCAATTTGACAGCATGGATAACCATGCATATGCCTTTGTGAGTCGTTACAGCTTGGGTAACCAGGCAGATGCACTTAGGGAACCATTACACAATGGGTAACTAGGCATATGCCCTTCGTGAGTCGTTACAGCTTGGGTAACCAGGCAGATGCACTTAGGGAGCCATTATACAATGGGTAACTAGGCATATGCCCTTAGTGAGTCGTTACAGCATGGGTAACCAGGCAGATGCGCTCATGGAGCCATTACAGAATGGGTAACTAGGCATATGCCCTTAGGGAGTCGTTACAGCATGGTAACCAGGCAGATGCACTTAGGGAGCCATTACACAAATGGTAACTAGGCATATGCCCTTAGTGAGTCGTTACAGCATGGGTAACCAGGCAAATAACCCTAAGCAGCCATTACAGCTTGGATAAACAGGCAGAAGCCTCTAGGCAGCTGTCACGGCATGGGTATCCAGGCATATGCCCTAAGACTTAGACTCAGACAGCCTTAACAAAGAAAATGACGTCACAAAGACTTGAACTCTCTATCGAGTTGAAGTGCATTACCCATGTTTGAAACATGACCATCTGAATTAAAAAAAATAAGAAGAAGTACTCCAGTCACACAACCCGTGATTCGCATGTTGGTAAGGAAGGGGTGGGGTGGGGTTCCTAACCAAGAAGTGTTCGCACCTAATTAATCCTTGTGATACGCCTTTGGTTTTAGTTCTTTACCAGTGTCATTTATAAATGTTAGTCAGTGTCATTTGTATGTGTTAGTCAGTATTTGAGATTCGTTGCTGATTATCTGACTTCACTCATTAAGACTAAGCTAACGATTTAGATATGAATAAATTATGTTCACATAATACGCACACAGACACACACACAGAGTAAATAACGATCATCAGATAGTTATCTGCCGTTATCTTATTTATCAATTTAAATTTGTGACATTTTTATACATAAACAACAAGCTAATTATCAACAGCAAACGGATTTAGTCCTTAAAAAATATATCTTCAGTGCCCAGAAGGTTTAAGATTGTGTCCCTTGAATTAAAACAATCGAATGATCTCCCTTTCTCTTTATGCAAATCCTGACATATTACACAGTTGCCTTCGGCAATTTTGTAACAAGTTTTGAGATTGCATCGAAGTCAGAGTTCGATTTAGATACAGCGAGATTGAGGGCATAAATTACTAACATAAATCTAAATGTTGCTACACCAATTATTACGTACTTTAATCTTGAGCTGCTACACCAGATATTACGTACTTTAATCTTAATGTTGCTACACCCATTATTTCGTACTTGAATCTTAATTTTGCTACGCCCATCTTAATGTGTGTCAAATCTTAGAACATAATCTAACCACGTGTACCTACGTTCGTCTGCTTGGAAAATAATTTGTTAGGTAAATGTATTTGAAGAGTGATCGCTCTACTTCATCTATGTCTATTCAAGACATTGAGTTTAAATATTTGGTATTAGTTTTAACTTTTAATGACAATTTAAGTGTGTTCGTTATTTTGTTGCGTTCCTTTTTTCAGCGTTTGTTGCGTTCCTTTTTTCAGCATTGACCATTTTTTGTTTTTACTCATTTCCTTATTTTTATATTAAAGAATGTAACACAGCGCTGCACCAATGCCAATTTAAATTTTGAATTCAGCTAAAACTTAATAAGATCAGGGGGCGTCATTAACTTACTTCAATAAAATATGAGGGAGGAAAAAAAGGGGGGGAGGGGGTTGGTGGTTTTGGAAATTCACATGTTTGGCGGATTAGGTCTAGTAGTGTGTTAACAAGTATATTTTATATTTATTTTTAAAAATTGTAATTTAAATTATGGGTAAATTCCGAGAATTAGTTATACGATGTCTCACACGGCCGCGACCCGTAAAATTATGAAAACAAAAAAACTTTCAATAAAAATGAAAAAATTTCCTAAATCTATCCCTAAACGTAACCTGAACCCTAAATCTATCCCTAAAACTAACCTGAACCCTAAATCTATACCTAAACCTCTAAAAAATATATACCTAAACCTAACCTGAACCCTAAACAATGACGCTGGGCACTAATAGTGTGAAATAGCCATATTATGTCATGCTTTGTCTTTGAAATCTAACCTTCATATTCCATCACTTTTGACCAATCATTACAAGCGTTTCAAAAGTAAAAAAAGGAAGGGAGCCCCCGTGCATCACATTGGGTGTCAATTAAAATTGAATTTCTTATCGGCAAGTTGACAGACAGTCTACTCAAACACTAAACAAACATCGCACATTTCACTTCATCGGAGAATCGTCGAGCCAGAGGGATACGTGATAATTCAAGTTTCCGAGATCAATCATAGCCGTCTTGCACAGCTGAATATATGAAATGTGTACCACAATTCTATGGTCTGAAATAGCTCATATCGGCTTTTTATTTTACTTTGGTAAATTGTTTTGGTGTACAAACTATCAAAGATATTTGTTGCACTCTTCCACTAAAACATTCTGCAGTTGTGCAGTCAAAACACGTGTTATTACATTCCCAACTTATGCCAAAAATTAAAATAAAAATCCCCCCCCCCTCATCACATGAGATATTACCGCATCATCATAATCATCAGTGGCGCTACAACCCATATAGGGCCCTGACTTGCTCCACCACAACCTTCCATTCGGATTAAATCATGGCTTATCAGCTTCTTGTGAAATTCACATAAAAATTTACACATGCTAGAATACGGATCTTGTGGCAGTTCCATGGCTTTTCGGATTTATGGGAAATTCACATTAAAGATGACACATGGCATATGGGTCTTAAGAAATACGGTAAAAATATAATAAATCAATAAATGGTGTGTGTATAAACCCAATAAATGAATAGTGAGTATATAAACCCAATCAATACATAGCTTACGTATATAAATCCAAACAACCAATGATGTGTGCAAATAAACCAATGGTGTGTGGATATAAATGGTGTGTGGATATAAATGGTGTGTGGATATAAATGGCGTGTGGATATAAACCAAGACATTAAAGGAATAAATAGTGTGTGTATATAATCCAAACTAGTGAGTGAATAGAGCATAATAAAGTGGAGTCGGTGGCGTAGCTTGGGTAAATTGAGCCCGGGGCGGGAATTTTTCTTTAAATCGCCCCCTTACACTAAACAATTCTGCAGGTGGCCGAAAATGTCACCCCTTCCTGTAAAGGAAACAAGTGGCGACCAGGGCGGACCACCCCCCCCCCCGCAACCCCAGGATGGCTTTGCGGTGTTAACGCGTGTGTCATGCCATATTAAAGAGTTGAATCCCATTCCCAGCCTATGCCAGGCAATTAAAATTAACTTTTTCCCCACTAACACAAATATTGACCACCCCCCTCTCTCTTTTTTTCTCAGAGTTTTTGGAGTTGTTCAATTTGTACTTTATCCTTTTCTTAACGATGCTTAAGTTTGTTACCTCCAGAAATTGAAAAGTGTTTTTTTATTTTTTTTGGGGGGGGGGTGTGGGGGGGTAATAATCCCCCACCTATCTCAGATTGAAAGCATTTGATTTCTTCCCCCACCCCCCTCCCCCTATGCAGACGACCCTGATCAAATGTCGAGATGGAATTTACTGGAGCTATTTCTACGTTCATAGCTAAATGTCTGTACCTTTTAAATACAGGACAGGTACGTAATATGTCAATCAAATAAATACGTTCTAAGGCAGTGAAATTTAATTGATTTCTGGTAGAAGGATTTTCTCAGAGTTTAAAACACATGCGTTCACTTCGATCAGTGGTTCTCACCCTTTCGAAAGCCACGACCCTTTCAAACAGTTCCTCATGTTGTGTAGATTTCCCGACCCCCCCCCCCCCCCCACGCGGGCCACAAAATTATTTTTAGTTGCTGCTTCATAACTGTAGAGGATATGTATTTTACGATGGTTTTAGGCGACCTCTGGGAAAGTGTCGTTCGACCCTCAAAGGGGTCGCGACCCACAGGTTGAGTGAGAATCGCTGACTTAGACACTTTGACATGGTATGGACGGCGGACATTGGTGACGATGGGTTGCGGAGCAATTCAATTTTTGTAGCGTAGTCAGGCAAGTCATGCATACATGAGCTCTTTAGGTCGGTATTATAAACGTCTAGATATTAAACGTTAAACAAAATCCTATTAATTTTGGGATATATCCGTCCCTTTAATCGTTCGCCAACTTGAATCATCTAAACCAGCGGCTCCCAACCTGTGGGTCGCGACCCCTTTGGGGGTAGAATGACCCTTTCCCAGGTGTCGCCTAAGACCATCGGAAAACACATATAATTTACAGCTGTAAAGTAGCAAGGAAAATAATTTTGTGTTTGGGGGTCGCCACTACATGAGGAACTGTATGAAAGTGTCGTGGCATAAGGAAGGTTGAGAACCATTGATCTAAACTAACATTAACATATAGGGATCAACTAAATTCGGTCAAATTAGGTCAAGGCTTTTTAAAAGTAAAAAAAAAAAGGGTTGAGGTTTTGGAGAGCAGAGCAAACAAAGTGCGCAGGCTCTTGTTTCTCGGCAAACTTAAGATTGTACCATTGTACCAGAGGTGCACCATTTAAAGATTTAATGTACACACATTTGTAAACGTTGAATGCAATAATTATTTTATAATATGTGATCGTTTATTTTATATAATTTGATTGAGTATTTCTTACTATAAGATAGCTTATGACATTTTATGTGCACGTTTATTTCACATTATGTGATAGTTTACTGCGTAGATTGCGATTAGTTTATTTCGCATAGTGTTTGTATAAATATTATATATTTTATTTTATAAAAGAAATTTTCATTCCCCAATTTTCCTACCATATATGTCCGGCATGATTCTAGATTATTTGATTTTATTTTTTAAAAGTTTAAATAATTTGTTGACCGTAGTTCGTTTGATATCATTTCTAGCTTTCATATAAGAGGGGTTCACACAGAGGCAATAACATGTTCATCTTCCGCTTCTTTGCGGATTTTGAAGTATCTGTATTTTGCAATAATAAGTCAGTGATTGTCAATAACTGTCTTCCTTGAAAATAGAAGTACATTTATTGATATTTTATTTCTTCCAATAGATTGTATGCTTGATACACACAATATGTACTTATTTATAGATCCGTACATTTCCTTTGCCACGTTGCAGCAAAACAACTAATATTGCTGAGTTTATTTCGTTTTCTCCATTTATCAACTTTTTATGAAGTCGCTAAGCTGTTTAATATGTCATTGTTAACCGCAACTGAAATATGATACGGGAATGTGATCCTCCAATATAAAAAAAAACTTTGGGAACCACTGGTCTAGTGTCACAGCCTGAATAATTACACCAATATCTTAATTATTTGATCATTATAACTTTGGTCTGGTCGAGAATATTTGACTAGTCACGTGTTAGCTGACGCTAGTGCTTTCAATTAAAATAATATTTAACAAGGTCAAATATTAGATTGACAAGGGCATAGAAATAACATTAGCGTGATTCTACATGTCACGTACAACAAACTGTGGTGTGTGTGATATGTGTTGATATACGTGACCAAACCATCGACAATTTTTCTATCTTAACCACGCCCATATGCTACAAGATGCAGCCAATAAATTACAAGAGGGGCAAGATTACAAGATACAGCCCATACGCTACAAGATACAGCCCATTTGCTAAAAGATACAGCCAATATGCTACAAGATACAGCCCACATTCTACATCAGGGCTGCACAACATACGTCCGCGGACCGCATGCGGCCGCTAAAGTAACGAAATATTCTTTATTATTTTCCTAATAGATTCCGCCCCTCTTCCTAGTTTCTTTTGGCCCGCACAAGTCCTGTCCTATTTTCTTTTGGCCCGCACAAGTTTTTCATAAAGTATTATGGCCCACCTTACAATATGAGTTGTGCAGGCCTGATCTACATGATAAACGATAAAGACTAAATATCCTCTAGGAATTAAGTGTATCTGATAACTCTTAGTAATAAAATAAGATAAGAAAAATAGCACAAAACAGTGGCGTGAAAGCTCCTCAAGGGGGATCTCTAAGGATATACTCTACTATACTCTATCAAGGAAATTATTATTATCACATATTGGAAGCATACATTATGGTTTGTAAAAAAACAGTTCGGGGGAGAGGGGGGGGGTGGGGAGTAAACTTACCAATTCTGTTTTTAGCTTGTTGAGTGCATTGTTGATCCTATCCGTCGCATTGCAGTAATCAACTTTAGTGTTCTGAACATCCAGCACATTAAATATCAACGCATGGCTTCCGGCTTCCGTCTTAGTGCACGGACTGTTCTCCCGTTTCACCAGAGATTCGCTGCTGTCAGACTTGTACAGAGATTTGGGGGTTTGTTGTTTGGGGGTCCCATATTCATTCCCGAATTTCGTGGCAATATCAGCCATCCTTGCAGCATGCTTGACTTCTTTTTCATGGAACTGTCTAACATCTCCAGACGTTTTACTGGATTGCACCTTATTGTCAGGAGAATTCTCATTAGATGTGCTCATTTTGGTATATTTCCCTTCATCCGGATTTAATGAGGAAGAGTTTTTGAAATCGTTCACGGCGATTACTTTATGAACATGTCCAACGTCCGTGGGAATATGTTCTTTAAATTGAGTAAATCCGCTGGACGATTTCGCAGGAGTCGAGTCACAAATAACATTAGCTGCGGATACATTTTCTTGGAACTCGTTGCCAGAAGTTGGAAGCGGAGAGCTAAGCTCCTGTGATTTGCCGTTGCTAGAAGTTGGAGGCGGAGAGCTAAGCTCCTGTGATTTGCGGAAAATTTGTTCCATGCTGTCAGTAATCTGGGCAATACTTTTCAAGGAAGTTTTTCTGTATCTTGGAATTTCAGGACTGATTACAACTGACGGTGATATTGAGCCGCGTATGGACAGGTTCGATTCCATTTTGGACTTTTTATCAATAGATCTAGGTGCGTGGACCCGATCACCAGATGCATCGATACTTTTAGCGACGGTTTTGCGTTCACTTTCGAAAGAATTTTCAGCGTCACTTTTAGAGATTTGTGTTTTTACAGCAAGATCCAGCCCGAAGTCTTTGCTTTGAGTCGTCTCTGTTTGACTAGGCAGTGACTTTGAACTGAAGTTGTGCCCTAGTGAATGTCGAAGTTTGGACCAGGCTGTATTCGTTCGAGGTTTAACTGCAGGCTTGTCATTTTGAATTTGTATATTTAGTTTGGATTTTTCTTCAGACTTAGCGATCGTATCGAAGATACTTGCCGTGCTCCAAACTGATCCGACCCTAACATTAGCACGTGTATCGTTGGTCTTATTGTCAAATGACGTTTTATTAGGAAGCGTATTCGATTTCTCACTGACAATATCGAGAGGTTTACCCAATCTGACATTTGATATGGGGTTAGAGTTCCGTATTGTTGAAGATGTTGTTAGAAGTTGATCATTCGTACTTTGACTTGATATGCGATTGTCTCTCTCCGATGTTTTAATTTCCGCACTGACTAGACTGGCTGGCATTTTAATGTCATTGGGTACGACATGTGAGTTTTTCATGGTATTAATAACGCCATTTCTTCCAGACAATTCAACCAGCGAAATGTGCGTTTCTTCGGAAGTTGTTTGTAACCTCGTCTTCTTGCCACGTGCGACATCCTCAAACTTGTCACCGGAAGTTACGACGCTCATTTTACAAGAGAGACTCTGAGATCGTGTGACGTTAACCTCTTTGCCGGAAGGTCCCAGCTTCGTGACTCTAGGAGCCGCCCTAAAGCTGCTGGACTTCGGCTGCGAGCTGACGCCGGTATGTACAATGCTGTTAAACTGACTGATGAGTGCAGAAACCTTTTTGCTCGGTTTCTCGTCAATGTTGCCATCCCCATCCATATTGCCATACCCATCCATATTCTCGAGGTTATCTTCCCCGGTCTTTGTTGGCTTTAATTCTCTGCCACAGCTCCTATGTATACCATCCAAGCCGTTTTGCATATTAATAGCATCTAGTTCTGATTTTTGCTTTAGATTTGATTTCACATTGTCAGCGTCGGTGTCTGTCCTATTGATATTGATTTTATTCAGATTTCCAGCAATGACATGGTTTAGAATAGAATTATTACTGGCTGCTGGTTCGCGCCTACTCATTTCAATAAGTTTTAATTTTTTTTTACATTTGGGAAAGTGCAAAATGCTTCAACGGAATTGAAAACTATTTTTCGATTAATGTCACGATAAGAGGAAATGTTTGTTCTTTTAGTATTCAACGAATTGATGCAAACAATTGTTTACAATTTAACCATCTGATATTTAAAAAAAATATCTTGTTGGAGTCAACCGAAATGATTTAATAATTTAAGTGTTTTGTAACAGACTAAGAACGATAAGTTGGAATCGACTGAAATGATTTAATCGATCACAACTGTAATTCCCTAAAAGTTAAAAGTGAAAAACTGAAATTTGCATCGTGACGGCATCACTAGAATACTACTAGCTGTGCGAATAACACATGGAGATAAATGTCCTTCAGACAGTTCACTAGAATACTACTAGCTGTGCGAATAACACATGGAGATAAATGTCCTTCAGACAGTTCACTAGAATACTACTAGCTGTGCGAATAACACATGGAGATAAATGTCCTTCAGACAGTTCACTAGAATACTACTAGCTGTGCGAATAACACATGGAGATAAATGTCGTTCAGACAATTAATTTCACGTTAAAAATGACACTCGATTGGTTAAGTGGAGTTAACCCTTCATTGTAGTCTGTAGTGTAGACATCAAGGGCTGTTTGAGTGCTGATGTAACGATCAGTTTGTCGGTCAACTGGAAAGAGACTTGGTCAATGGATCGTACAACGCTGTCTGTGATTTCTTAGTCATCATGACCTCCTCTCCGGGGTGAATGTTCTAGAAGGATTTGGTGAAAATCTCTGAACTTCTCCTTGGATGTAGGAAAGATCTGGAAACATAATGGAGATAAATTAGCCAGAGTCCACAAAGCAGTGGCGTAGGAAGGGGTGCGAATGGGTCGGCACTTGTTTCTTTATATAGAGGGGCGCCATTTTAAGATAACTGCCGAGGGGTTTTTCGTTGAAAAAAAAAGGGGTGGACGTAGGTCGAAATTCTCGGCCCGCCCCTGGCGGCACTGCGCCACTGCCGACAAGTGACAGTAGAGCGGAGAATCCACCATCATAAAGTATGTCTGAACATTTCTACATGTACATTGATATAAAGCAAGTACGCAACACGTTAACTTAATCAGCCGCCCCAAACATACAACTGCTAGTTAGTGCTTCTCTCATCTATTGTATGATATAGAAAATATTTGGAACCTTTTACTGACGAGCTCTGAACGATTTCGTAGTTTACTGCACACTATTAATTTGATTTTTGAAATGGTGTGAGTTTACAGCTATGTCCCTTTTACAACTTAACCCTTTGATGATTCTGCACTGAAAAGAAATGTCATCCTCACAACCAGAATCTACTTTCCTGACTAAGGTTTGCTCGTAAATTTAAACAAACATTTCGAATGAACATTTTTATTGAATACTTTAATGAATATTTCTAATGAACATTATTAATGAACATGTTAATGAACATTTTTAAAGATATAATTAAAATTTAATGAGCTGCCAAGTCATTCATTTACCGTGTCACGTACCTGCAAAAAATCAGCCAAGAAAAATTTCACTTGACCTTTGTTAACACCTCACTGTTACTAAAAGAAATGTCAGTATACTCGACCTTCCCGCGAGATTGTCGGAAAGAAAGGACCATTTCAGGCGACTTAACCCACAAAGGAGGGGGATGGGGGTGTTTGTGTGTGTGTGTGTGGGGGGGGGGGGGTTTCCCAAATTTTGTTCAACGTTACCTTTTAACGTTTAAATTTAGTTTTCATAATTCAAAGAAAACTTTTTATCAAATAAGATTTTAAAAAATCAACCAAACACCAAAACATAAGGCAACTTTGATGTATGCACTCCAATAAGACATGAACAAAATCACATTTCATGTTTGCATATGAATTATCTTTGTTAAATTCTGAAAATATTCTCCAAAATACATTTTAAGATTGATTACTTCTTGTATTTAGTACTACTTTTATTTGGTGCTACTTGTATTTAGTACTACTTGTATTTAGTACGACTTGTATTGAAATCGTTTTCTGCGTTAAAAAAATGACTTGAGATACGCTTTATCAAATCTTGAACACTCCCCTCCCACATACGCCCCTCTCCCACCTACCTCCAAGCTACCTCCGCCTCCCAACTAATTTCCCCCTCCCTCCCAACTTCCCCTCCCTCTCCTCCACCTCACCCTCCCACCTACGCCCCCTCTCCCACCTTCCTCCATGCTACCCCCCCTCCCAAAGAACTTCCCCCTCCTTCCCAACTTCCCCTCCCTCTCCCACACCTCCCATCTACTTTCCTCCTCCTACCTACACCCCCCTCTCCCCACGCTGCCTCCCCCTCCCAACTACTTTCCCACTCCCATCCAACTTCCCCCTTCCTGAATACCTTCTCCTTCCCACCTACCTCCCCTACCCCGTTTAAAGTGTCCTCGTTGGCTTTCAATGTATTCTTTGATTGTTGCACATTAAGCCGCCTACTGTTAAAATAATCATGAAATGAATTCCCAGTTAACAAACATATTGTGTCGTTTATGTTTTTTATGGTTTGATCCTCTAACTACAGTCTCTTTATAGAATGTAACACCACTCCCCCCCCCAAAAAAAAAGATAACAACAACAAAAAAACAACAATAAAATAATTGTAAAAAAAGTTGTAAAAATACACGAAAAGAAGTTTATGTGATGCATTTGGCTTAGCTCCCCTTCTGAGTTCCAGACTTAAAAATAATATTCATTTTTCGTTCTTCTATACCTGACTCTTACGGACAACCAAACCATTTCTGACTCTTACAGACGACAAAACTATTTCTGACTCATAGACAACACAACTATTTCTGACTCATAGACAACACAACTATTTTTTACCCTTACAGACAACAAAACTATTGCTGACTCTTAGACAACACAATTATTTCTCTTTCTGATCGTTGAAAGTTTCTCTATTTTTGATGGGCTAATAAAAGTAGTTATTTATAATAAAATTAGTTATTTATAATAAAGTAGTTATTTATAATAAAAGTAGTTATTTATAATAAAAGTAGTTATTTTTATAATAAAAGTTGTTATTTATAATGAAAGTAGTTATTTATAATGAAAGTAGTTAGTTATAATGAAAGTTGCTATTTATAATGAAAGTATAGTTATTTAAAGAAAAAATAGTTATTTATAATAAAAGTAGGTATTTATAATAAAAGTAGTTATTTATAGAAAAAGTAGTTATTTATAGCAAAAGTAGTTATTTATAGAAAAAGTAGTTATTTATAGAAAAAGTAGCTATTTATAGAAAAAGTAGTTATTTATTATACCTTTATTGAGAAGCAAAAAAACAACTGCACTTGATTGTGTGCATGTCATGGAGCGAATGCTCAACTGGTTTTGATAAACGTTTTCCAACGCTGTTCTGGGTATTAGATGACACTTACAAGAAAATAGATTTTGTTTTCTTATAAATTAGAAGAGAAATGTCCCAAATGATCTGTTCACATAAATTCAATATTAAACATGAGATTCCACCAATTGATCATTACCACAGAAACAAAGTTATTAGGCTTATCGGTTTGATATTTGGCCCGGTTTTAGTTGATATCAAATTCAATTTACAATGGAGCTGAGCTGAAATTCTGTATACGATGGCTGTTGAGTTAAAGCCACCAGTGCTGCGTAAAGTGCGTTTATTTATGAGTAAATCCAAATATCAATTAGTGTCCTCTTTGAATATGAGGCCTAGACCTACGTTAGGCCTGCATCCTACGATCCATAACCCCTTACTACGTAAGCTACAATTTACAGTTAGTGATATTCTCACAATGAGAATAAATTCCACATAAATTAGGACTACACAAACTTTGGACTAGAAGCATAAAGACATTTGTTAACAAAAGTGAGAGCCATGAAAGTATGACTAGTCTGTCTCTGATACCCAACTCACATGATGAGGCTTTTCAGACATTGCTTGATACACAGGGATGTACCTTGAAGAAATGCCATCCTGGGCGAGCTCCTAACACACATCTATTCGATAGCGTTGTTAATAAACTTAAACAAAAGTACCACCCGGTGCGGTTCACCCCCTTGCCCTCCTTAGGAACGCTATTAATAATACCTACCTGGGTAGGTCTCAGTTTAAACACAAAAAATGATGGTAGCCTGAGGTTAATACTTGACTTTATATAATGAAAGATTTTGTGATGACTTATTTGAAGTAGCCCATAAAAAACCTACTCAATAAGATATACCATCCAGTCTTGTGCTGAGATGATGGGAATGATTGAGATGGATCTCAAATTAGATGGTTTGGTGTGGATCTGATGAATGGATGGTTGAGATGGATGTGATGATCAGATGGTTGATGTGAATGTGATTATCGGATGGTTGATGTGAATGTGATGATTGAATGATGTAGGACTGAGATTGATTGATTGATTGATTGGATACTTCTATAGTGCTGGTACTTTAGCATGCTCACTGCGCTCTGGTTTCATCAAATCTATTAAACAAAAAAGTCTTTAAATGTTTCCTAAATGATTTTCTGTCCTTTTCAATACTCCTCAAAGATGGAGGTAAAATATTCCATAAGATGACAGTTTGCTGGAGGCGCCTAGGAAGCTGCCTTTGTTGCAAAAACTGAAGCATCTAAGATGTGTTCATCCTAATACAAGCACCACAGATGTAACAATACAAGCACCACAGATGTAACAATACAAGCACCACAGATGTAACAATACAAGCACCACAGATGTAACAATACAAGCACCACAGATGTAACAATACAAGCACCACAGATGTAACAATACAAGCCCCACTGATGTTTCAAATGCAAGCCCCACTGATGACCCAATACAAGCCCCACTGATGTCCCTATACAAGCCCCACTGATGTCCCTATACAAGCCCCACTGATGTCCCAATGCCAGCCCCACTGATAACCCAATGCAAGCCCCACTAATGTCCCAATACAAGCCCCACTGATATAAAAGCCCCACTGATATACAAGCACCACTGACGTCCCAATACAAGCCCCAGCAATCTCGTATTTAAATGTTCAGTTGAGAAGTTCATACATATAGTTCATACATATATTTCATACATATATTTCATACATATAGTTCATAAATATAGTTCATACATATAGTTCATACATATAGTTCATGCATATAGTTCATACATATAGTTCATACATATAGTTCATACATATAGTTCATACATATAGTTCATACATATAGTTCATACATATAGTTCATACATATAGTTCATACATATAGTTCATACAAATAGTGAGATTAACTTGAACTCAAAAAATTCCCAACCCGCTATATTAATGAGTGTGCACTTAAGCAGACGACCACTCGAAAATGCTAAATCAAGAAAGCATCACCGCTGAGAGATTTTCCCCCTTCTTAGTTTGGTGTGTAATCTAACTCTCGCTGGGTCATTTATTCTCATACATCGCTCACTAGTCTTAGTTTGGTGTGTTATCTAACTCTCGCTGGGTCATTTATTCTCATACATCTCTCACTAGTCTTAGTTTGGTGTGTAATCTAACTCTCGCTAAGTCATTTATTATCATACATCTCTCACTAGTCTTAGTTTGGTGTGTAATCTAACTCTCGCTGGGTCATTTATTCTCATACATCTTTCACTAGTCTTAGTTTGGTGTGTAATCTAACTCTCGCTAGGTCATTTATTTTCATATATATATATATTCTTAAAACAGGCAGTGCGGTACTGAAACCCCCTAGAACAGTGGTTCTCCACCTTTCTAATGCCGCGACTCTTTAATACAGTTCATCATGTTGTGGTGACCCCAACCATAAATTATTTGCGTTGCTTCTTCATTAATTTTTGTTTTCCGATGTTTCACAAAGGGGTCACAACCCACAGGTTGAGAACCTCTGCCCTACAAGAACGAGAGCGACGGGTAAGCTTTCAGAAAGAAATGTGTTGATTTATAAGTAGGTCACTAAGACTTGTTCAGTGACAGAGTCATTAAAATGTAAGTAGGTCACAAAAGACTTTTTCAGTAATATAATCATTTAAATGTAAATAGGTCTTTAAGACTTTTTTCAGTTACATAGTCATTGATATGTAATTAGGTCACTAAACTTGTTCAGTGACATAGTCATTGATAGGTAAGTAGGTCACTAAAACTTGTTCAGTGACCTAGTCATTGATATGTAGGTATTCACTACGACTTTTTTTAGTGAATACGCATTCGAACCGGGTCTTGATACAGTGACCTATTCATTGATATGTAAGTAGGTAACTACGACTTGTTTAGTGACATGTCATTGATACCTGGGCTTGATTGTTATGAGATGTTTACGTTAGTTACAGTGAAACTTAACAGTAAGATTTGAGTCGAAACAAGTAAAAGTTAATAAGTAATTGATCAGGAGGTGGATGATCAACCATAGACTTTAGGAGGACTTTGATGTTTAACCATAGAGTTGAGCAGGACTTTGATGTTCAACCACAGAGTTGAGCAGGACTTTGATGTTCAACCACAGAGTTGAGCAGGACTTTGATGTTCAACCATAGAGTTAAGGAGGGCTTTGAAGATCAACTATAGCATTGACGTTATTTCCATTAGTTAGAGTCAGAAATACAACCGGAAGTGAATTACAATATCTCTGACTACGAAGTCCTTCGGCTAACAGTGATACACGCTGTCATGTCAAAACATACTTTCTACAGAAGCTTAGCTTGGGGAGTGGGGGAGGTGCGGGGACAGTTGTCCTCGTGCGCCAGACTAGAGTGCATGTCAACAATATGGTCTTTTAGTAAGTAAAATAATGTTTTTTTTTACTCAGTGTAATAATGGGGTGGGAAAGGGGGGGGGGGGGTTCGTAAAATTGATTCTATTGCCCGAGCGTCAAACTGCTCTTTAAAATAGAGAATGGCATTTTGCCGTTTGTCACTAACAGTATTTCTTATACTGCCTTACTGAACATGGCTACATTAAATATATTCGGGGCGTAGTGAGGAGACAAGTGATGGAAAAAGCAGGGATACATGACGTCATCGAATCATTGGCTTAGAGTTTTTATAGAGCTGATTAACCAAGAAAGAAATTTTCTATGATTAGCTTATAAGAAATATATTTTTAAAATGAAATAATTTGAACCTTAACCTCTTCCATATTGTTCACGTTAATTTTCTGAGTGAGTGAAACTTATGTTCATTTACGTGGACACAAGTTGGTGCATTAAGGTCCCACTGTTTCTTTCAGCACATTTATTCCTGGTGGAGTGGGGGGGGGGGCATTTCAGATGCTTGAGAGGGTATTTCCAGTGGCGTAGGAAGAGTGGGTAGAGGGAGTATTTTTCGTTATTCGGAGAGGTGCACATGTAACTTAGTTGTATTGATAATCAACAGCAAGGTGAATAGTCTATTGAAAGTAAGTGTTAGACGTGACACAAAAGCCATTTACAAAAGATAATTTTTGTTTCATAGGCTATCTTCGGGTCCAAAGTTTTGGTTAACTGCCGGCTGTGTCTACTTACTGGTAATTAAATGTCATTCAGAGAATCTATAGCACAACAACAATACCTTCTTAGGCTGCACCCCAATACATACGTTAACAATACCTTCTCAGGCTGCACCCCAATACATACGTTAACAATTCCTTGCAAATAAAAAAACCGACCGAGCGACAAGCGGACTCGTGACCAATGTAATGACGCCCGCATAAAGATTATCCCGAGATTAGTAGCGCAGAGCAGGCTGACTCAAAGATTCTCAGTTTGTGGCGTCCGCACCCCAATAGTGTATTTTACTTAGGTAAGTGAGAAGCTGGTCATCCGAAGAGCGGCTATGTGGTTGGGCATGTGGATTTAGCGTTGCACTCTTTTGGCGAAAGTCGTGAAATTTGTAATAGCACCAACAGCGAACAGTTTGGGGGCTAAATGTGACTCGTGTTTGAGATCACTTCTGACAGGAAACCCAAATACAATGCACAGAAGGGCTAATCGGGGACCCCCACCTGCATATACATTGTAAATACACAAAATACAATGGCCTCGAGCGTCTGTGATTGTGGGGTGTTGAAGTGTGTGTGGTGGTGGAGTGTTCTGGGAGGTGGAGTGTGTGGGGTGGTGGAGTGTGTGGGGTGGTGGAGACTGGGGGCGGTTGTGGAAGTAGAGCATCGGGTTGGGTGGAGTCGACTCACTATGGCTCCAGCCTTATCGCTAAGATCAATTTAGGTGGTGATGAGATAGATGGCATTAGACGTCACGTGGTAACTGGTAACTACTATTTAGGTGGTGATGAGATAGTAGGGATTAGACGGTACGTGGTAACTGGTAACTACTATTTAGGTGGTGATGAGATAGTAGGGATTAGAGGGCACGTGCTAACTACTATATTGGTGGTGACGAGACAGTAGGGATAGAAGGCACGTGGTAACTGCTATTTATGTGGTGATGAGATAGAAGGGATTAGACGGCACGTGCTAACTACTATATTGGTGGTGATGGCATAGAAGGGATTAGACGGCACGTGCTAACTACTATATTGGTGGTGATGGGATAGAAGGGATTAGACGGCACGTGCTAACTACTATATTGGTGGTGATGAGATAGAAGGGATTAGACGGCACGTGCTAACTACTATATTGGTGGTGATGAGATAGAAGGGATTAGACGGCACGTGCTAACTACTATATTGGTGGTGATGGGATAGAAGGGATTAGACGGCACGTGCTAACTACTATATTGGTGGTGATGGGATAGAAGGGATCAGACGGCACGTGCTAACTACTATATTGGTGGTGATGGGATAGAAGGGATTAGACGGCACGTGGTAACTGCTATATTGGTGGTGATTGGTGAGAACCAAAGATTGAAGTAAAACATATTCACATACGTTGGACCGGCTAGCCCCCCCGGGGGGGGGGGGGCTGCATGGGGTGGAGGCAGATTCAAGAACCAGAATATGTTGATGATCAGACCTTATTGTTGGTGTATCTTCTCTGTTAGTTTTGTGGTATTTTTGTCTAGGACCCAAGTATTGTATACGCAGAAGGTGCATGTGTCTATATGTCTATCTCTGTGTATGTGTGTGTATTTTGGGGGGGGGGGGGTTATTCTGTTCCCCCAGCAGGAGGAATTGAAAATGACTGAATAATTTTTTTTTTTTTAAATCACAAAACTTAAGTATATTAAAAAAGAGATTCGTTTTGTGTAGGGTGCACCTTGCAAACATGTTGATCAACAACAACCTGGTTTCTAACACTGGAATGAAGTGTTGACAATACTTGCCCCATTTCTAGGTGATAAGGCTTTTTAAACAGGGCTCGCTAGATGCATGTCAACTTGTAAGGCATTATGAACTGTCTTTGATATGACCTGTATTTGATATGACCTGTATGTGATATGACCTGTCTTTGATTTGACATGTATGTGATTTGACATGAATGTGATATGACCTGTATGTGATATGAACTGTCTTTGATATGACCTGTATGTGATATGACCTGAATGTGATATGACCTGTATGTGATATGACCTGTCTTTGATATGACCTGTATGTGATATGACCTGAATGTGATAAGACCTGTATGTGATATAACCTGTATGTGATATGACCTGTATGTCATATGACCTGTATGTCATATGACCTGTATGTCATATGACCTGTATGTGATATGACCTGTATGTGATATGACCTGTATGTGATATGACCTGTCTTTGATACGACATGTATGTGATTTGACATGAATGTGATATGTCCTGTATGTGATATGACCTGTCTTTGATATGACCTGTACGTGATATGACCTGAATGTGATATGACCTGTATGTGATATGACCTGTCTTTGATATGACCTGTATGTGATATGACCTGAATGTGATAAGACCTGTATGTGATATGACCTGTATGTGATATGACCTGTATGTGATATGACCTATATGTGATATGACCTGTATGTGATATGACCTGTATGTGATATGACCTGCTTGTGATATAACCTGCATGTGATATAACCTGTATGTGATATGACCTGTATGTGGAGGCCCCCCTGCAGCTTCCCCCCCCCCTTTTTTCGTTCAAATTATGTAGATAAAATTCTTTTCACACCACAGCTTTGGGCCCTTTAAATATCAGCAGATGTCTGTAAAGCAATGATGTTTTCCCCGATGAAACACCCGAACTGTCACAGCACAACAAGTTGACAACGAAAGATCTTTATAATGGAATATCTGATAAAGATTTAATGTAATTTTATATCTTTCCTAAATGCAAACCCATTCTAAACACACTTTTCTATTCATTTCTAGCGACTTTTGTTGTGGCAGGCCCACAGAACAGTCAGTGATTAGTTTCATGATACACCGCCATACAGAACAAACAGACGCCAGGAATACAACTCCCCCCTGACGAAATGTCTTAACATCACTGAGATTATGATTCGTGAGCTATTTCAAATCGAATCAGCATACAAGTTATTGCTGTGCGCTCAAATATGTAAATATTATTTGTAATACAATAATTATTTGTATTCTCTCCCTATCATATCTTACTCTGTAGTCTCACAATATCATATGTGACGCTGTAGTCTCAAAACTCCGTATCATTCAAGTACATATTCAAACTACAGCCTTGTTCACCAAGTAAATAAACAATGCTAGATCCGGCTCTGTGACTTTTATTATCATACGCTCTCAATGCAAGTGTTTTATTTTGTTCCCAGAAGCGAAACTATTTCAGAGGTGATTGATGTCTCCGGGTGTTCTTATGGACATCCTACATGTTGTCACATATGTTATGCACTGAGGTTTACAGTAGGCCGATTAAGGCGGAGGTCCGAGTCCTACATGTTGGTCATGTGTGTTATGCACTGAGGTTTACAGTAGGCCGATTAAGGCGGAGGTCCGAGTCCTAAATGTTGACCACGTGTGTTATGCACTGAGGTTTACAGTAGGCCGATTAAAGCGGAGGTCCGAGTCCTACATGTTGACCACATGTGTTATGCACTGAGGTTTACAGTAGGCCGATTAAGGCGGAGCTCCGAGTCCTACATATTGACCACATGTGTTATGCACTGAGGTTTACAGTAGGCCGATTAAGGCGGAGGTCAGAGTCCTACATGTGGTCACGTGTGTTATGCACTGAGGTTTACAGTAGGCCGATTAAGGCGGAGGTCCGAGTCCTACATGTTGGTCATGTGTGTTATGCACTGAGGTTTACAGTAGGCCGATTAAGGCGGAGGTCCGAGTCCTACATGTTGACTACGTGTGTTATGCACTGAGGTTTACAGTAGGCCGATTAAGGCGGAGGTCCGAGTCCTACATGTTGGTCATGTGTGTTATGCACTGAGGTTTACAGTAGGCCGAATAAGGCGGAGGTTCGAGTCCTACATGTTGGCCACGTGTGTTATGCACTAAGATTTACAGTTGGCCGATTAAGGCGGAGGTCCGAGTCCTACATGTTGACTACGTGTGTTATGCACTGAGGTTTACAGTAGGCCGATTAAGGCGGAGGTCCGAGTCCTACATGTTGGTCATGTGTGTTATGCACTGAGGTTTACAGTAGGCCGATTAAGGCGGAGGTCCGAGTCCTACATGTTGGTCATGTGTGTTGTGCACTGAGGTTTACAGTAGGCCGATTAAGGCGGAGGTTCGAGTCCTACATGTTGGCCACGTGTGTTATGCACTAAGATTTACAGTTGGCCGATTAAGGCGGAGGTCCGAGTCCTAAAGATTGGTTTATTGATATAAAAGATGTAACAAAGTTTTTTAAAGAATGTTGTTATTTAGTTGTTATTTTATGACATCGATTGCTAGGCAATGAAGGATTTAGTTTAAAATTAGATTAACAAAGTTCCGGGTTTATGTAACACGCTCTTCATTAGTAAACACCGAAGACTGCGCATTGAACACTGAATATTGAACACTGAATATTGAACATTGAACATTAAAAGCTGAGCATTGAACATTGAACACTGAACATTGAACACGGAACATATTTATTCTGTTATCAGCGTCTTTAATTCATTTTTGCCCCTAATCATCTTCGTTTATATTATGTGGGACTGGCATCTATAAATTTGTAGCATGTAGGATATAAATTTGTAGCATGTAGGTGGGAGTCAACGTTTCTGAAGCCCAAAAGAGTGACGCACCTGATTGCATGTCTATTAAAAGCTTATAGGGATTTTTTTTAAATTTCGAAAGAAAGCATCTTCCATTTATTTAAAATTTTGCATAATTAAAAAAAAAAATAAGTGCATAATTCTCGTCACAGTACTCTTCTGTGTGAAGTAAGGGTGATATAAGAGGTGTAGCGAGGAGGTGCAGGGGCGCAAATGATGTCCCCAGGCGCCAAGGTACAGGGGCGCAAAAATGAGACTTACAACGTTATATTATAATAAGTAACCAAGGGTAATAAATCGGTCATATGATCGGTGCAGCGGCTCAGCAGACGGGTCATCTGATAGCCTACTTATTTTGTCACATTTGCGAGAGTCAAATGAAGACAAATCAATCTTTTGTATACTAATACTATGTAAACCAGTCTACGACAGTGACTGAGTGGTCATGTGACTGAGTGGGTCATGTGACTGAGTGGTCATGTACTATAATTTCTATACATTTGCTTCTTTAAATACAATGTTTTATTAAAATTTAAATTGTTTTCTATATTCAATGTAATAGAAAAATGTGATTAAACGGGGGGGGGGGGGGGGGGGGGGGAGGGGGGGTATTTTCTAGTTCGTCCTCGGGCGCAAAATATCATAGCTACGCCTCTGGGTGATATGTGCGGTCACGGTACTCATACGTGTTAGGTAAAGGTGAAATGCGCCGTGATATGTGCCGTCAACGTACTCCTATGTGTAAGGTAAAAATGGTACGTCCCCTCCATTTGTGCATTGTTTTATAAATAATACATTATAAATTAAGTGTCCACCTACCTCCCAGAGAAATTAATCCCCAGAGTCATTGAGCAAAAATGTGTCTTTCTCTAGTGTGTGTGTGACATCTGGCAGGTAACCTCTGTCCTATGACGTGACTCCATCTCCGTACTCATTATAACAAGCAGTTCTAAGAATGAAACAAAAGTCCAACAGCCAGCTACCGGTAGGTCAGTGAATGACAGAATAAGAATGATACAAATTGACGTCTGCTACATGATGTAAGGTCCTGCCAGTGCCACCTACGCAGATTGTCGTAACGAATGTGCGCGGCCCCAGCCCGCTCCTCTCTCTCTTCCCCCCCCCCCCCCCCCACCATAACCGTATACTGTGAACTTGATGTCAGGCCATAACAAGAACCGACTCTCATCTCACACTTTGACGTTGCCTAATTTGGGTCAAAGTTCGTGGATGGGGGACAGCAAAAATGGAGGAGGCCAGCGGGTGGGGTGTCTTAGGAGGAGAAGTAAAAAGTAAAATTGGTTGAAAAGGAGGAGGAAGAGGGGAAATGTTTACAGTACTGAGACATCAACAAAGTGCATGGTGGGAATGTTGTGTTTATGTCACCGGCTGCATGCGCCAAAAGTTCAGAGGTGAAATTCAGTGATCTATTACTCATCTCCTCAGGGTGGGGCTGCAAGGGCGGTACAGTGGGTGGAACAGTGGGTGGTACCGTGGGTGGTTTAATGGGTGGTACAGTGAATGGTACAATGAGGGGTTCAGTGAGTGATATAGTAGGTGATACAGTGGTTGGAACAGTGGGTGGTACAGTGGGTGATACAGTGGGTGATACAGTGGGTGGTACAGTGGGTGGAACAGTGGGTGGTACAGTGGTTGGAACAGTGGCTAGTAAAGTCGGTGTTAAAATATTGATCAACTAGCCATCCTTGATTCAGGGAAAATTGAGATTTTTAAAATTACTTAACCACCATTGTACATAATAAGTCATGAGGTTTGCCAGAATTCTGAACCACCAATTCATTTGATCTCATTCACTTTCAAAACTTTTACCGCACATACTTCTTGCACCCCCATCGCCATTTCAAATCATATTTCTCACACCCCAATCTCTATTTCAAAGCATATTTCCCAGCACTCCATCTCTATTTCAAAGTCTATTTCTCACACTCCCATGATATCAATGCTAATAAAAATGCAAATAAATCCGATCTTCTGGGTCTTGCCGCACTCCTGACACTGATTCCCAGATCCCCCTCCGATGTCCCCGTTTTCTTTGTTAAGAATCCCTGGGGTATCGCATTGATGTTTTATTAGACCCCGATTTAAATATCATGTTTCTTTAAATTTGTGAACTCCATAAATGTCCATATTTCACTGGGGTAAAGACCACTTGGTAGTGTGACTACAGTCTGATACTAGACCACATACAACAGAATGACCACCTGGTAGTGTGACTACAGTCGGATACTAGACCACATATAACAGAATGACCACCTGGTAGTGTGACTACCGTCTGATACTAGGCCACATACAACAGAATGACCACCTGGTAGTGTGACTACCGTCTGATACTAGACCACATACAACAGAATGACCACCTGGTAGTGTGACTACAGTCGGATACTAGACCACATACAACAGAATGACCACCTGGTAGTGTGACTACCGTCTGATACTAGGCCACATACAACAGAATGACCACCTGGTAGTGTGACTACAGTCTGACTCTAGGCCACAGATCAACATAATCATATATCAACTTACCACCTCTTACCACCACATTACCACATCCGCCTTACCCTTCCTACCCCCTCTTCCCAAATCTTTTTCTTGTTATAGCCACTTTATTGCTCTGACCTTCAAGTTATCAAGCTGACCTTCAAGTTACCACAACGATAGTATAATCTCCAAGACAAATGAAATCACACTATTAACAATAGATCTACAGGACGCAGAAACACAATACACTTATGCTTGTCTCCCCTTTGAACATTGACTTGGTCCGCGTGCGAACAAGTGCGGTAATAATGAATAGCCAGGATCAAGAAACGATAACTTGAAACCTCTCACTTACCAGCCAGAATTGTCCCCCCTGTCACGATGTGCGACTTCCCAATGAACAACCGGCTGTCATTTTTGTGTGTCACTGCAATGTTAATGCCAATTGTGCTAAACCAGGATTTGGAGCAGATTTTTTGGCTGAGCTCCGCTCCAGGTAAAAAAATTAAGCTCCGCTCCATTTCAGCATTATTTTGTTTTACGATATAGTATAGTGCGTTCAAAAAGAAATTTGACGAAAATTTTAACGTCTTAACTGAAAAAAAGATTCGACCAAATTTCCGTTCGATCAAATTACCGTCGATCAATTTTCCGTCGACGAAATTTCTTTCGATCAAATTTCCGGTAACCGTTTAAATGTCGTAGATTGTTAATTCAGCCGCTTTCCAGCTGTCACAAAAATTTTCTTTTCAAGTGATCTCTGGTACACACCGAATCATGTTAACGTCTGTTGGGCATTTCCCACGGAAACTCAATTGAAAAGACGGATAAAAAAAAAAAAAACAATTTACAGAAGTTAGAGCTAATTTACATATTAAGTACGGAGACAGGTTACGCCACCTGGCGTCGCCGTCTGGCATGTAAGTCAAACATGGCAGGGACAAAAACAGGTTATGAAAAGAAGGAGGAAAAAAAACCCATTCAATGCTGGAGGCCGTGAGAAAATAATGTTTCTCAAAATTTAAACATTAAAAAGTTGAATCAGACCGTTGCTGCTTTTTAACTAGAGTGACTCTCGTACACATACTACTTGAATGATACTTCGAAATCTTTCGTATTATAATAGCCCTTGAGGAGGATCATGGCTTACTGTAGCCCTTGAGGGGAGCATGGATTACTGTAGCCCTTGAGGAGGATCATGGTTTTCGGTAGCCCTCGAGAAGGAGCATGGTTTAATGTAGCCCTTGTGGAGGAACATGGCTTACTGTAGCCCTTGAGGAGAAACATGGTTTAGTGTAGCCCTTGAAGAGGAGCATGGTTTAGTGTAGCCCTTGAAGAGCAGCCTGGTTTAGTGTAGCCCTTGAAGAGCATCCTGGTTTAGTGTAGCCCTTGAAGAGCAGCCTGGTTTAGTGTAGCCCTTGAAGAGCAGCCTGGTTTAGTGTAGCCCTTGAAGAGGTGCCTGGTTTTACATATACGACTCCAAAGTAAAGTTTATAAAAATGTCATTATTCATCAGTTGTCACCCAGGCGATGACATTATTGATCAGTTGTCATTCAGGCGATGACATTATTGATCAGTTGTCATTCAGGCGATGACACTATTGATCAGTTGTAATTCAGGCGATGTCACAGAGAAATGAACCAATGAATAACTTTTCAATTCTTACTTCAGTTCTAATCCTAGAGTGTTCGTAGTCCCATTTGAAGGTCATACGACTTTGACCTCATCTTGTCGACACGACAGTTCAAGTGTGAAACTAACTGGTGAGACTTTGGATATCAAAGGCTGCTTATGATACTAACGGGTGAGACTTTGAATATCAAATGGCTGCTTATGATACTAACTGGTGAGACTTTTGATATCAAAAGCTGCTAACTTACTCTACAATTAAAAACGCCAAGCCAAACAGAGAGGGCTTTTTATGTGCACGTCAAGAAAGTCAACATTGGGGAAAGGGCAGCAAGGCATGTATGTTTTAGTTAAAATGATTTGAGAATTTGAGTCCTTTAAGGCACGTCCATAAAGTACGCCACGCTATTTTTTTGACAATATGTCGAGCCCTCCTCCCCCCTTTTCACATGTGACAAACCTCAGGGCCCCTAACCCCAAATAATTCACTCTTTCGAACTGAAGTTAAAAAAAACCAAAAGAACAAAAAGACCCCAACCAATCTAAAAAAAACCCCAAAAAAACAAAAACAAAAACAATCAAAAACAGAAAAACAAAACTATTTAACATTTACGCTAAAAAGACATATTCTTTCGGACTACATGCACAACAAGATAAAGTTCGTCATCACTGCTATAGTCAAGTTGTATAATATGTACCATAATAAAATACAAATTTATGTGACGTCACACAAGATCTCCCGTCTTCCCCTTACCCCGCCCGACAGCTCGTGTCACAAACATTCACACTTTCTTCCATACCCCTCCCCCTACTCAGCGTAAAGTACTTAATATACGGCCCCTAAAATACAATTTAATAATATTTTTTATACAGTAAATTATGACTCAAAGTTTACATTAAAAATATAAATATAACTTGTTTAATTTGTTTCAACAAAACCTTTTATCAGGAAATGTCCTCGTTTGGCTGAAATGTTAGAAATCAGCCAATGGAAAAGTCTTGAAAAACTATCCTCTTTATTATCGTCCTTTAGTTCCATCGATGTCTAAGCCTAGTCCTGATCACGTGACCCCGGAAGTTAATAGTCTCTGTGACAAGCCCCACGTCTGGTAACTGTTTTATAACCAAATTTCGGAAGCCATTTTTCCTCTTTCGATATGGCCCGAACTATCTAATGTGATATTATCTTTGATTAGTTTGAGCTGGTCAGAATTGGTTGGCAAAGTGAGAACCCTCTCCCACCTGCCTCCCCCCACTCTCCCTCTTATCCAAGGTTTGACGTTTGACGAAGAGCTTCTAACAGAAAAGAGAACACGGCATTGTTAACGGGCATTGGTAGCGGGCATTGTTAACGGGCATTGTTAACGGCATTGTTCACGGGCATTGTTAACGGGCATTGGTAGCGGGCATTGTTAACGGGCATTGGTAGCGGGCATTGGTAGTGGGTATTGTTAACGGGCATTGGTAGCGGGCATTGTTAACGGGCATTGGTAGCGGGCATTGTTAACGGGCATTGGTAGCGGGCATTGTTAACGGGCATTGGTAGCGGGCATTGTTAATGGGCATTGGTAGCGGGCATTGTTAACGGGAATTGTTAACGGGCATTGGTACCGGGCATTGTTAGCGGGCATTGTTAACGGGCATTGGTAGCGGGCATTGTTAACGGGTATTGGTAGTGGGCATTGTTCGCGGATGTAAGAGTTAACTTAATCATTTGTATCGGGTGATTTCCCTACCCCCAATTGATCGGGATTATGCCCCCACCTTTGTAATTGTGTCATTATTCGCGATGAACTTAACCCATGGCAGACTAGTGATAACTGTGCTGTTGTGAATTACATCGAGGTGGAGTTAACCCCTGGCAGACTGGTGATAACTGGGTTTTTATTAATGTCCACAGAGTAATTACTTCTTGTGGTACTCAAAAGATTGACCCATGAGTCCATCGGAGCAGAACGGAATAAAAATGTATTTCTGAATTCTTCCCATAAACTCAATGAGAAAATACCGATTATATATCAATTTATTCAACTTTAGCAAGAACCACTTAACGCTTCAGTCATAGAATCGTTTTACTGTTCAAAGGCGATATTGATTGTCAAACTTATCACCTCCGTGACATAGATATATTAAACATACTTTTAATATTAAACAGTTTATTAAAATGAACAGATTTTTAAAAAAATCATTTATATTGAGTTCGCTTTTTTTCGCTAGCAAAATCTTCGGCCGGCTAATTGACCCACTTCGTGCCAACCTAACACAAAATTCAGTTTTTTTTTTTGTTTTTGTTTTTTTTTGTTTGTTTTTTTTTGTTTTTAAACGGTAATGTGAAGGAAATATGATGACACTGATTTCATGAAATAAAATTCCCGCTATTCGATTCTTCAATAAAAAATAATGTATAAGTGCGTTTTGTCCATATTAATACGCCTGCTGAAATTCATTTTTTTAAACAAGTTCTGGATTTGATAATTTGATCAAAAGTATAAGGAATTATTGAGCTGTTAGCGACATTGAAATGCTTTGCTACCTATACATTTTTTGAATAGTCAACAATGTTTTAATAATTTTTTGACTGATCATTTTGGCATCACTATTATTCACAAGGAACACTCGAATTAAATACCAGGCTGAAATGCCTGAATTGACCAAGGGGAGGTGGGTGGGGTTCGCTTCCACCCCTCAGGGTGATAGGCGCCATTAATGGGATCCAAAGTGGGATGAAACTCATGCAAGGAAGGCTCTTTGAGCATGATGGCAGCTTCGTGAAATTGAAGTAGATCTGTACTAGTGAGTGGTGCTGGATGCCAGTGACGTAGCTAGGGTAATTGTCATCTGGTGCGGTAAACTCATGGTGTCACCCACCTCGCCCCGATTTCCACAATAAATTTCTTCTAGTTAAAATAAGTCCACACTATAACAATGAGAAACAAAAACAAATTAAGTTTAGGAGGAAAGTGTATTTAAGTACTGTAACAACGTTATATATAGTTATTTTTACATTAAATTTACTTTATTTCAAAATTTCTTTTCCTTGTTGTCAAAGCTGCTAATCTATCAATCGTGCTCACATGTTAAACGGCGTACTAATGACGAATCGGCGAAAATATAAATTTTCGGTTATTTCTATGTTTATATATATTATTTTTCTCAAAACGTTTTTAAAAATTTAAATAAATTTAATTTAGTTTTTGAAGATTTTTAGAAAATTTAGTAACATATTATTCTTTTGTTAACCTTACAAATGGGTAAAAAGTCATTTTTAATTTTTTTCCGATTCGATTCATGTACTCAGAATCGCTCGACCACATCGTATAATTGTGTCAATGGAAAGCTTTATTTCTCAGAGTTAAGTTTAATTTAGCTTAATGCCTCTTAAGAAAATTATCGAATTCTTCAATCGACGTTGAATCTTGTTCAAAACGAAGTTTTTCTGACATAATTATTGGGTCTCCTCATTTATCAAGCATATACCTTGAACTTTCAATAACGCGCGCATATAAATTTGTTACATGAATGTGGGGTGGGGGGGATTTACGTGTGATCGGATCTCCTTTTATGAAATTGGATTTGACCGAGCAGTGTGTGCTCTGCAAACTTGAAAATTTTAAATAGGGTGTCGACCATCTGAGATGGTGTTACCCGTTGCGGTCCACCCCCGCCCCCCCAGCTACGCCACTGCTGAATGTTAATTGCCCTACCAGTGAGTTGTATTGAAAGTTAAGTGCCCTACCAGTGGGTGGTGCTGGATATCAAGTGCTCTACCAGTGGGTGGTGCTGGATATCAAGTGCTCTACCAGTGGGTGGTGCTGGATATCAAGTGCCCTACCAGTGGGTGGTGCTGGATATCAAGGGCCCTACCAGTGGGTGGTGCTGGATATCAAGTGCCCTACCAGTGGGTGGTGCTGGATATCAAGTGCCCTACCAGTGGGTGGTGCTGGATATCAAGTGCCCTACCAGTGGGTGGTGCTGGATATCAAGTGCCCTACCAGTGGGTGGTGCTGGATATCAAGGGCCCTACCAGTGGGTGGTGCTGGATATCAAGTGCCCTACCAGTGGGTGGTGCTGGATATCAAGTGCCCTACCAGTGGGTGGTGCTGGATATCAAGTGCCATACCAATGGGTGGTGCTGGATATCAAGTGCCCTATATGAGGAGGCATGGAGATAAATAACATTCATTATTTTTTTTTAAATTGCAGTTAGGAGTTTAGACCTTGCATCCACTCGCAATCTTTTAATTCTCGTAATGTTTGAAACGAATGTTCAAGAACTTAATACTTCCTGCTATGAAAAGAATGTTCGTCTAATGGGACCCGCGATCCGAATGGTGGGGATGCGTGCCCGGGTCCATTTTGACTAAATGCTATTCGGATGTCATTTGCGGTAGTTTATTTTAGTTAAACTGAAGAAGTAAGTTTACAAACGTATAGTCCATTCAATTATCTTTCATTTGATACCTCACTTTGTTTACCAACCCAACGATAATATTTTATTTAGTTTTTTAATCCCAGCCTCTCACTTCTGGTACCCGGGTGCGAATAGCCACTTCGTAAAAAAAAATATAAGAAATGTAAGAAATGTGAAGGAGAGATTTCACCATTGGACGTCTGCCCAGGCGACCACCTCAAAGACAACCCTGCTTACCATAAGCGGCACCAGGTGAGTGTGAGGGTGCTGGCCGCACTGGACGGCGGGCCGACACCTCCACAAATTTAATATGCTCCCAGCTCCCACCTTTGAGCAACGCCACCGTCTGGAATCTGGTCAAACGGGTTCTTACAGTTTGCCAAGATAAACAAGACATAAACACTAAGACTGGGCTGTGAAACTCAATCTGATATGACGTGTGAAGCAGCTGATCGTCTGCGAGGTCAGGGCGGATAGCGTTGGGAGCGGGGATGTGATGGTGGCGGTCACAACGTTTAAAAGTTTAAATTATTCATATGGTCACACTATTCACAATATTTTTTCTCATACATTTACGTGAGATGTTAATGTTCCACCATACGTTTGCTGGACAGAGTAATATGACATTTTAATACAAATAATATTTTTTGAATGAATAAAGGTTTTAATAGGGTCACACACACCTTTCAAACAGGGGATACTAGGCCAGTGTTTCTCAGCCTTCCTAATGCAGCGACCCTTTAATACAGTTCCTCATTTTGGGTTGAGCCCCAACCAAAAAAATTATTTCGTTGCTATTTCATGAATATGTGTTTTCCGATGGTCTTAGACGACCCCTGTGTAAGGGTCGTTCGAACCCCAAAAGGGTCGCGACCCACAGGTTAAGAGCCGCTGGACTAGGCAAATATCAGATGCCACTCGGGGGGGGGGGGGGTGTAAACTTGAAAGAAAGATGGATGGAATCGTGCACGGGTTTTGATGTGGTGGTACCTGCCTATGTTGACATACACCTCAATTATAACACGACCAATTCAATACCCTTCATTGTGAACGGTCCAGAAAATACACACAGACTTCGCCAATGTCAGGGTATGGGTGCAGTATCGTGGGGTGGAAGGGGGGCGCTCGTGTAACCGGATATAACATCTTCAAAGTGACATCTGAAGGTTTTAGTCGCAGTGTTTAAACTCACTTTTCTTACGCTAGATTCTAGAATGTGCATGGGAGATTGTGACTCAGAGTAGGAAATTAAGGGGCGCCTCTCTCTAACCACCCCAAACAGATCTTTTTTTTTTTTTTTTTTTTTTTTTTTTTTTTTTTTTTTTTTTTTTTTTTTTTTTTTGTTGTTACAAACCCTTCTCTCAAAAAATATATGTTTAGGTTTATAAGTAATATTGTAGGGATACAGCTGAGCTAAACAATGTATGTTACCTTTTCATATTACTCTCCTACCCACCCAGACGGTGTTATCGTTCAGATCTGCATATGTCCCCATCACCCCCCCACCACTACACCCCCACCCACCACCACCCCACACACCACCACCCCACCACATCACAACCCCACACTCCCACCACCCCCACCACCCATTACACCACACCCCCCAAACATCTTTATTGCGCTGAAACAAACACGCAGCAAGTAAACTTGTTGGTTTCGAACTTATTTCGAAGTCATATAAGATACAACTAATGTCAAAGTCAGATAAGATACAACTAATGTCAACGTCAGATAAGATACAACTAATGTCAACGTCAGATAAGATCCAACTAATGTCAACGTCAGAAAAGATACAAATAATGTCAACGTCAGATAAGATCCAACTAATGTCAACGTCAGATAAGATCCAACTAATGTCAACGTCAGATAAGATACAACTAATGTCAACGTCAGATAAGATCCAACTAATGTCAACGTCGGATAAGATCTAACTTATGTCAAAGTCATATAAGATCCAACTAATGTCAAAGTCATATAAGATCCAAGTAATGTTAAAGTCAGATAAGATCCAACTAATGTCAAAGTCAGATAAGATCCAACTAATGTCAAAGTCAGATAAGATTCAAGTAATTTCAAAGTCAGATAAGATCCAACTAATGTCAAAGTCAGATAAGATCCAACTAATATCAAATTCAGATAAGATCTAACTAATATCAAAGTCAGATAAGATCCAAATAATGTCAAAGTCAGATAAGGTCCAACTTATGTCAAAGTCAGATAAGATCCAACTAATGTCAACGTCAGATAAGATCCAACTAATGTCAAAGTCAGATAAGATCCAAATAATGTCAAAGTAAGATAAGATCCAACTTTTATATGAAGGAAATTCTAAACGTCTCATGGAGTCCTTGTCTATAATCTAAGACTATCGATCACCTGTCAATGTGTGTTTAATAACGTGGCTGTGTTTCAGTGAGAGACATTGAGTGGTTGAACAGCAAGTGTAAGCCTAAGTCATAGTTGGTTGCATATATGATTGAAGCAGATAATACGAGCACGCTTTCTTTGTGTTGAGTTTACAAAACTAAAAGTTTGAATTTTATATTTTCTGATATCATTGTACAGGTGTAACTGAAACAGGAATAGCGTTCTGTTGGTAACAAAAATGTTACACTCTTACACGTGTTGTAGGTAACAACGAGTTAAAATTAACGCATACCAGCAAATGTAGATTTTCTAACTATTTGAAACTATTTGAAAATATTTGAAACTATTTGAAACTATTTGAAGCTATTGTAACTATTAGAAACTATTTGTAACTATTTGAACCTATTTGACACTATTTGTAACTATTTGCAACTATTTGAAACTATTTGAAATTATTTGAAACGGATATTTGATACTAACATGAGACACGGAAATGGGATACTAGCATAAGACATGAACATTTTACCCTTTAAGCTTATATTACACAATGGTGGACAAGAAATAAATTTATTGATACTTAATTTTTCGGTGCCAACATTTAAAACATACAAAAATAAATAAACCCTTACCTTTCTCAAGGATAAATTTTTCAATAAATATAATAAAACCTTTATGAATGGTTCAGATCTGAGCTGTGTATCATCTTGAAGTACATCTCTCACAGGTCGGCCGAATAATCCAAACACCAAATTGTATCCACATACTTATCCATAACGTTTCATACGACCTGGAGTGAAACCAAACACATGTATTCACGTCCCTTGGATAAACCTGGATGAACGTTTATAAAACTTCCTGAAGTCGTTGACTTCATAAACAGGTTACGGGGATCTTATCTTGGTGTTGTTTGGCTGTCTGATGCACGCCTGGGAAATCCCCCCAACCCGCCCCCTGGTTGGGGCGCATTGTTGAATAACTCACCGCGGCCTTTAAAGGTATTGATGTTTTCAGTTCCGCTTCACTGGGCGGAACACTTCATTTCAAGGGCGGATCCGTTGATCCTTTGAAGAGGAGAAATTGGGGAGCCCGATATGTAAGCGCAAAATCAACGTGTTATTCTTTGATTGTGTTTCGGTACACACAGTGGCGTAGTTAGAGTGTTTGGCGCCCGGGGACAAGATTCGCGCCTGGGGACAAGATTCATTTTAAAGCGCCCTCTTTTCAATTCTCAAACCCATTATTTTCATCAATAAAATAATACCAAAGCACATTTTGGCGCTCCTAACTAGCTGGCGCCCGGGTACATCTGTACCCCCTGCCCCCTACGCTACGCTTCTGGGTGCCACACCCCAAAGCACCCCAGTGTCACATCCCACAGCACCCGAGCGTCACACCCCAAAGCACCCCGGCCTCACACACCCCAGCGTCACACCCCACAGCACCCCAGCGTCGCACCCCAGCGTCGCACCCCAGCGTCACACCCCACAACATCCCAGCGTCACACCCACAGCACCCCAGCGTCACACCCACAGCACCCCAGCGTCACACCCACAGCAACCCAGCGTCACACCTCACAACACCCCAGCGTCACACCTCTAGATTTCAAAAAAATATTTTCCTCACCTCTCACAATAAAAAAATTCGAATAAAATGCAAATAAATAAATTATGATTATCTTGGCTTCCCGAATCCCCTGACACTACCTCCCGCACCCTAGGGGTGCCGGCACCCCTGGTAAGAACATCCGCTCTAGACTAACTAAGGCCGTTTCTTATGACTCTCGATAAAGATAAATAAATAACTAAAAAAGGAGAATGTCATAAATCAAGATATATGCCGCGATGTAAAACTAAATCTCCCATTTGTTCCGTTCACGTGATCAGAGTTTGCTTTCATCTCACTCCTTAACAAAGATGTCATCGGCGTGTTGGTTAATTTTCCAACCTTTACTGTTTTTAAATGGAACAATTTTTATAGATAAAATATTGTTCAAATAAAAAAGGGTAATAAGGGGAAGAGACGGCAATCAGGTTAGCAAACAATGAAATGAATGAAACAAAGTGCGTGGAAAACGTGCAAAAAAAGAGAAAAAGACCGCAACGAAACAAGGAACGTGCCGCCAAGAAGCCTTCATCGGCGAACAAACACCAGTAAAAACAGAATTAATTAAAGATAAAACTTGGCTGTAATGTAGTATCCGAGTGGACAGCAAGAGGAATGTACTTTTTGGTAAATTTTTCTACTGTTTTTTCGCTTATCTTCAAAAATGAAATAAACGTAACTGATGAACCTCCAATATGTGCATGGGTTCGGGCTAACCGCTTTAAAGGACCGATGATGATTCAATTGTCCTACCGGGTTTAATGGTCACCTTCACGGCGCATCGTTATTGACCAAGACTTTAAATTATGTTATTTTCTCTGAGTGTGCCAGCAAATAATAATTCAAGTTTTGGCCCGGACCCATGAAAATGTTACCCATTACACATCGCGTGGACCCAACCCTTGGACCCTCGCGCCGCAAACCCATCCTAACTTATCAGGTGATGACGCCTTTGTTTTTTTTGTAAATCTGCTTGACACCCTCGTTATCGACACGCCGAGTCCCCCGACTTGTGCCGACATCTGCCGACTTCAGCTTAAGAGTAAAAGCCAAAGTGACTCATCGGGTTCAGGAAGCGTGGTTGCTTTTACGTATCAAAGATTTCAAAGGTATTTTTGCCCCGCGGTCGTTTTAGTTGACGGGCACCGTAGGTAACGGTTCGCGAGGCTAAAACCGGCACGGCATTGGGTCTTTTGTAATTGTAGGCAGCGAGCGTACTTGGCAGGAAACCCCTCCCACATATGCTGACGTCACTAATTTATAAACACACTAGCCTTTAATTTGTTTCGGGTATTTTTAGGAGGCTAAAATTAGAGCGACGGAGGTGTGTTTCCCACACATATTAGGATGTAAAGGTGCAAGGTATTATACGGGACAGTAAAGCAGTCAACCAACAATGACATGACGTCATAGAGGTCAAATTTGAATTTAATCCAATTCTTAACTATCAGTTCATATAACATAGTCCTGAATAGGGGCTTCCCATAAACTAAGAAGTAAATTATTTACTATTTGACCCAGAGGCGTAACTGGGTTTTTGACGCCCTTGGCTAATTTATTTTTGGTGCCTTTGATATTTAAATAAAAATTAAAAAATTAGAGGTTTAGCGGCGCCCTTTTGAACTGGCGCAGGCCGGCGCCCTTGACAACTGCCCCAATGCCAAGCCGTTGTTACGCCACTGATTTACCACCCCCCCCCCAAACCTGTGTGTGTTTGTGTGTAGGCCTACATCTCGTAGAAATAATAGAAGAAAAAACAAAGTCTTTATACATTATATATCAATGAAAGCAGTGTTTAAATTCTATAACTTTGTAGCCGTGTTTCAGTTCTATAACAATTAAATTCTATAATTATAATAGCAGTGTTGCAATCTATAACTTTAATAGCAGTGTTTAAATTATATAATCATGATAGCAGTATTTTAAATTCTATAACATTGATACACATTTTTTCATCCTTCAAGTGTTGCAATTTTTCTTATACTTTGCATCCAATCAAGACGCGATAGAAAGGGACATTATTCTTAAATTGCAATTTGATTATTGTCGGTTAGCATTACTTCCCTTTAAACGGCAGTTCTTGTTGAGTTTCGTGGCTGACAACCGACTAACCGTGTCTTCGATATCGTACTAGCAGAAAGCTACATTCAAAAGTCTATTTCACAGAAAATCTTTTAGAATAGTTAATAGTCATCAATGACTTAAACACTCAACGATTTCTTAAACGCCCACATTTGGATTTATATTTAAAGGGTTGCCACTCATGACACTTGCTTTGAAATAAAATAAGTTTCTTCCCTTTATCATATCTTGTTCAGTAAATTCACTTTTTAAGGAAGGTCAACAATTAAAAAAAAAAAGTTATGGGAAAAAAAATAAAATGTTTGCTAAGTGGCTCACTCAAAGTTTAAATAAACTTCACTAAATCTGTGAACAAACTTAAAATAGTAAATATACGTGTAGTAGGTGCCAACAGTAATGATTATAGGATACTGGTGTCACGAAAGAGAATAATCATGGCTGATAGGATGAGAACTTGAAAAAAATACTATGTAGTAATCTACCCTCTAAACATTCATTGGACAATTTTGTCAGTATGCTCATGGTATGGTAGCAATAGTCATATTATGGTAGTAATAGTCATATTATGGTAGCAATAGTCATATAATGGTAGCAATAGTCATATAATGGTAGCAATAGTCATATTATGGTAGCAATAGTCATATTATGGTAGCAATAGTCATATTATTGTAGCAATAGTCATATTATGGTAGCAATAGTCATATTATTGTAGCAATAGTCATATTATGGTAGTAATAGTCATATTATGGTAGCAATAGTCATATAATGGTAGCAATAGTCATATAATGGTAGCAATAGTCATATTATGGTAGCAATAGTCATATTATGGTAGCAATAGTCATATTATTGTAGCAATAGTCATATTATGGTAGCAATAGTCATATTATTGTAGCAATAGTCATATTATGGTAGCAATAGTCATATTATTGTAGCAATAGTCATATTATGGTAGCAATAGTCATATTATTGTAGCAATAGTCATATTATGGTAGCAATAGTCATATTATGGCATCTGTAACAGTAAAATACGATCTCACTCGTCTGTGGTCTGTATAACAACTGATCTTTATTCCTCATTCCACATTTCTTTAATACCTCACATCACATGATCACTCACTCCAGTTCTCCAACCAATAATCACATCACATGACCTCTCACTCCAGTTCTCCTACCAATAGTCACATCACATGACCTCTCACTCCAGTTCTCCAATCAATAGTCAAATCACATGACCTCTCACTCCAGTTCTCCTACCAATATTCACACCTTTAAGTTTAAATATTCATGAACACAACTCACCACCTCCTGTTATTCCACATGACAACAACCAGGTCACAAAGTTCTCTCAATCCACACAATAATCGTCATTCATACATACTATCACAGTATCCACTGCTCACGTTTTAGTAGCCAAAATTTTGTGGTGGCCAGTTATCCTATTATGGTAACCATTTCTATAATGATACTTACTTCACCATCAACTTAATGTTCAGGAATACTCCACTTTAGCCACCTCTAGCTTTTCAATTTGACCGGACATGACGTCATCTATAAATGTAAGCCAAACTCGATCTCCCAAAAGCGTTATTTCCCCAGTAAACAAGGTCAAGTTCAAGAGCTTAATGTCACATTTAAAGAGCTTTGTGATTAGCAGCGCTGAGCTAAGACATCGAATAGATAATAATTAGAGTAAGTAGGGAGATCATCGCTCTTTCTGGTTTTTTTGGGGGGTGGGTGAGTAAACATGGTGGATGATGATTAAGGACACCCCCCCCCCCCCCCCAGACACACACCAGAAACTTGTACTGCTTTCATCCTGACAAGATTGTGGATGTGCAGAAACTCTGATCAGATTCTCTCGGGGAATTTCCGGAACTTGGCTTTAATACAAGGGGCTCAACTCTTACCTTCAAGGTCTTCAAGCAATAGATAATTAAGATGGCGGATGCTTAAAAATACATAATGTTTTCAAATGTAATATTTAATATATAAATAAATAATACATTAAATTTATACACAAGGAAGTTGATATAACTATATATGAATGGTCCCTATCTCTCTCCCTATAACTATATATAGATGGTCCCTATCTTCCCACTATAACTATATATGGATGGTCCCTATCTCCCCCTATAACTATATATGGATGGTCCCTATCCCCCCCCCCCCATAACTATACATGAATGGGCCCTATCTCACTCCCTATAACTATATATAGATGATCCCTAACTTCCCACTATAACTATATATGGATGGTCCCTACCCACCCCCCCCCCATAACTATATATGATGGTCCCTATCTTCCGTATAAGGAAACAAGAAGAGATAATGGATCACAGCTGTTAGAAAATTTTCTAGGTGGCGTCGGTGGCATAGGGGTTAAAAATTAAGACTCCCTGCGAATTACGTACCTGGTTCATGACAATAATGCCGAAGCCTTGTTTTGGCATTTAAATAAACAGTGTTTGGCCGTATAGACTTCTCTGCGCCTTGGACACGCATTCAACATAACCTATATTACACTATATGTGTCCTCTGTTGATGCTGATGTTCGGAGATTTTGAACCGAATTTTTCAGGGTTAACGAAAACTGAATTTTTATCATGTCCTCAATGATCAAACAACGTTTCCTTTCCCTAAACTACGCTTCTCTTACCTTAACTGCAGTGGCGTAGTGAGGGGAGGGGCAAGGGGGGCATCATGCCCCGGGCGCTACTCACAAAGGGGCGCCACATGGTATATTTTACTATAATATTGTATGGTTTTCGAATAGGGAAGGGCGCTAAAAAGGTATTTGGGGGGGGGGGGGCGCTAACAAGGTATTGTGCCCCGGGCGCGAGTTAAGCTCGCTACGCCACTGCTTAACTGCGACCGGTTTTTCAATGTCAAGTCTATGTTTGACATCAAAAATCCTTGTTATAAGAAAACGAAATGTTGATATCAAATCTTTTGATGGGAAATGAAGGCATGGATTGAAAACTACAACTAATTTTCCACCAGTCAACGTCTCATACTTTTAGCGACTGTCTAGAGTCTTAAAGAGCAAGTAATTTGGGTCAAAATTGTCCCTCAAAACTGTTCAGGGCAAAACGAATTACATCTGGCAATGCAGAGTCAAGCAGAAGATGGAGTGTCATAGGTTTCTGTGTTATACGTTTCTGTGTCATACGTTTCCGTGTCATAGGTTTGTGTCACAGGTTTCTGTTTCATAGGGTTGTGTGTCATAAGTTTCTGTGTCAGCGGTTTCTGTGTCAGCGATTTCTGTGTCAGAGGTTTCTGTGTCAGAGGTTTCTGTGTCAGAGGTTTCTGTGTCAGAGGTTTCTGTGTCATAGGTTTCTGTGTCATAGGTTTCTGTGTCATAGGTTTCTGTGTCAGAGGTTTCTGTGTCTTAGGTTTCTGTGTCAGAGGTTTCTGTGTCATAGGTTTCTGTGTCATAGGTTTCTGTGTCATAGGTTTCTGTGTCATAGGTTTCTGTGTCTTAGGTTTCTGTGTCAGAGGTTTCTGTGTCATAGGTTTCTGTGGCATAGGTTTCTGTGTCAGAGGTTTCTGTGTCTTAGGTTTCTGTGTCAGAGGTTTCTGTGTCTTAGGTTTCTGTGTCATAGGTTTCTGTGTCATAGGTTTCTGTGTCATAGGTTTCTGTGTCATAGGTTTCTGTGTCAGAGGTTTCTGTGTCATAGGTTTCTGTGTCAGAGGTTTCTGTGTCATAGGTTTCTGTGTCAGAGGTTTCTGTGTCATAGGTTTCTGTGTCATAGGTTTCTGTGTCATAGGTTTCTGTGTCATAGGTTTCTGTGTCATAGGTTTCTGAATCATAGGTTTCTGTGTCATAGGTTTCTGTGTCTTAGGTTTCTGTGTCAGAGGTTTCTGTGTCATATGTTTCTGTGTCAGAGGTTTCTGTGTCTTAGGTTTCTGTGTCAGAGGTTTCTGTGTCAGCGGTTTCTGTGTCATAGGTTTCTGTGTCATAGGTTTCTGTGTCATAGGTTTCTGTGTCATAGGTTTCTGTGTCAGAGGTTTCTGTGTCATAGGTTTCTGTGTCAGAGGTTTCTGTGTTATAGGTTTCTGTGTCATTGGTTTCTGTGTCATAGGTTTCTGTGTCATAGGTTTCTGTGTCATAGGTTTCTGTGTCATAGGTTTCTGTGTCATCGGTTTCTGTGTCATAGGTTTCTGTGTCATAGGTTTCTGTGTCATAGGTTTATTAATATTTAAACTTTTTCTTTTAGTAGCGTCCTACTTTGAATGAAAGCTTTGGCTTTGTGTTATGTCAATTTCTTTTCAGCCCCCCCCCCCCCCTGTGTCCCTTCCTCCTTTTTTTCAGTGATAATTATGTCACGTTTTGGACCGGGCCCCTTATGCAATTTACAATATTAACGCCAGGGCCCCTCAGTTCAATTTACTAACTTTGACCTTATTTTCATGACCCCCAATAGTTAAATTGACCAACACACAAAGTCTTGAGTATACATGGGACTAGTCAGAGAAACTTGAGATCCTAATGGTCGTCCGACCATAAGAGTAAAGGCATGTCACACTAACAGATCTACAGCTCGTCAACCTTAGACAAGGCGAAATATTTGTATGAGCCAGTATATTTTGACATGGGACCAAATATTTGTATGAACCAGTATATTTTGACATGGGACCAAATATTTGTATGAGCCAGTATATTTTGACATGGGACCAAATCTTTGTATGAGCCAGTATATTTTGACATGGGACCAAATATTTATATGAGCCAGTATATTTTGACATGGTACGAAATATTTGTATGAGCCAGTATATTTTTACATGGGACCAAATATTTGTATGAGCTAGTATATTTTTACATGGGACGAAATATTTGTATGAGCCAGTATATTTTTACATGGGACCAAATCTTTGTATGAGCCAGTATATTTTGACATAACCTCAAATATTTGTATGAGCCAGTATATTTTGACATGGGACCAAATATTTGTATGAGCCAGAATATTTTTACATGGGACCAAATATTTGTATGATCAAGTATATTTTTACATGGGATCAAATATTTGTATGATTAAGTATATTTTGACATGGGACCAAATATTTGTATGATCAAGTATATTTTGACATGGGACCAAATATTTGTATGATCAAGTATATTTTTTACATGGGACGAAATATTTGTATGATCAAGTATATTTTTACATGGGACCAAATACTTGTATGATCAAGTATATTTTTACATGGGACGAAATATTTGTATGATCAAGTATATTTTTACATGGGACGAAATATTTGTATGATCAAGTATATTTTTTTACATGGGACCAAATATTTGTATGAGCAAGTATATTTTGACATGGGACCAAATATTTGACAGACGGAAGAGAGGAAAACTTGATTGTTGTTAACAAGGAGGGGGCGATAATTTAAAAATATTTTATTCTTCAAAGTGAAAGTAATTGAGAACATGAGATTCATGCCATGTGGTGTCAAGGACCCATCAGTCTTCATCAGTTAAAAATTACTTTAAGTGATAAATTAAATGACGCCTTGTGGATCCTCACATGGGGCCTCCAAGCGGTTAATAGCTTTTAAAACTAACATAAATCTATACCTTCAATTTGTATAATCAAAACTCAAAATTGTTTTTTGTTTGTTTGTGTTTTAATTATAGACTAACTATATATATTATATATATATATATATATATATATATATATATATATATATATATATATATATATATATATATATATATAGGACACGAGGAGTGTTGACATATTCACAGTTGTTCTTTATAATGTTAGAAGCTGCCTAGGATATGTCAATTCTGTTTTCAAACTCAGGTTGGCCATTGTTATTAAAACCGGCGCCCATAAACCAATTCACAGCTTTAAATGTTACCTAGGCTACATATGTAAAAGATTATGAAATGGCCTCCTTTATGTGATCACTTTGACACCTTATTTTCTATTTTAAAAGTTGCCTTGAATATTTATTAAATTGCTTTTGATAACAACACTTTTATAGTTATACATTTATCACCTTATTTATCACATTATTTATCACCTTATTAAACCAAGTAAAGATTTTAGAGATTGCTTTCAGTCAGTATTAACAAGAAGACACTGAACAAGGCCAACATTTACGTGATAAGTAAATAGCGTCTTTTTTACTTGGACGAAACCGGGGACATTCAACCAAATGACACTCAAAGAAATAACACTCAACCATATGACACTCAAAGAAATGATATTCAACCAAATGACACTCAACCAAATGACACTCAACCAAATGACATATTTCTAATTGTATCGCGAAGAAAACATTTTGAAAGAATGAAAAATGAAAGGGCAACTTGTGAAATGGACTCTATGCCCGTGCTACCAGACTCTCCATCTCGGACACCAGACTCTCCACCCGTGCTACCAGACTCTCCATCTCGGACACCAGACTCCCCACCCGTGCTACCAGACTCTCCATCTCGGCAATCAGACTCTCCACCACGGCCATAGACTCTCCACGTGTACCAAATGCTCTCCAACTCGGACACCAGACTCTCCAGCTGTGACACCAGACTCACCCCTGTTCCACCAGACTCTCCACCTGTGCCACCAGACACTCCACCTGTTACACCAGACTCTCCACCTGTGACACCAGACACTTCACCTCAGCCACTGAAACAAATTTCAGCTATTAAAGCTTGAATTGTTATTTAAATATATTTTGATATATCTCATGTTTTGCGATAAATTAAACGATGGCTTATGGGCACGGTCCCTGACGGTCCCTGGCGGGTCTAGTTCAGTGAAATTATAAGCTATGTCCCATTCTTTTAGGCTGGGGCCCCAATATTAATCAAAAAGCAATACATACTGAATGTGGTATACCATTTTACTTATACAACTTTTACATTTTAACTGCCCCCTTGAAGTGACAACCGTTGCACTTTATGGACCAGTCCCTTCAACCAATTATCGATTATAAATGTAACATTGAATATGTATCTAAATGATATTTACAGGGTTCCAGAGGGCATATTATGAGCCGGACTGTTATGTTAGCCATGAGTCAATGTAAACACGGAAGAGCCCGGTATATCAGCTAGTATTCCCCATTTCCGTCCATTCTGTTAACAGCTAATATAAAATTTGACTTGATCTACTTATTTTGTAGCCAACCCCTATATTTGAATTGATCCTTTACTTTGTATTCAACCCCAAGATTGACTTGATCTTTTAGTTTGTAGCCAACCCCAAGATTTAACTTGATCTTTTAGTTTGTAGCCAACCCCAAAATTGACTTGATCTTTTAGTTTGTAGCCAACCCCAAGATTTAACTTGATCTTTTAGTTTGTAGCCAACCCCAAGATTGACTTGATCTTTTAGTTTTAGCCAACCCCAAGATTGACTTGATCTTTTAGTTTGTAGCCAACCCCAAAATTGACTTGATCTTTTAGTTTGTAGCCAACCCCAAGATTTAACTTGATCTTTTAGTTTGTAGCCAACCCCAAGATTGACTTGATCTTTTAGTTTTAGCCAACCCCAAGATTGACTTGATCTTTTAGTTTGTAGCCAACCCCAAGATTTAACTTGATCTTTTTGTTTGTAGCCAACCCAAAGATTTAACTTGATCTTTTAGTTTGTAGCCAACCCCAAGATTGACTTGATCTTTTAGTTTTAGCCAACCCCAAGATTGACTTGATCTTTTAGTTTGTAGCCAACCCCAAGATTTAACTTGATCTTTTAGTTTGTAGCCAACCCAAAGATTGACTTGATCTTTTAGTTTTAGCCAACCCCAAGATTGACTTGATCTTTTAGTTTGTAGCCAACCCCAAGATTTAACTTGATCTTTTAGTTTGTAGCCAACCCAAAGATTTAACTTGATCTTTTAGTTTGTATCCAACCCCAAGATTGACTTGATCTTTTAGTTTGTAGCCAACCCAAAGATTGACTTGATCTTTTAGTTTTAGCCAACCCCAAGATTGACTTGATCTTTTAGTTTGTAGCCAACCCCAAGATTTAACTTGATCTTTTAGTTTGTAGCCAACCCCAAGATTTAACTTGATCTTTTAGTTTGTAGCCAACCCAAAGATTGACTTGATCTTTTAGTTTTTAGCCAACCCCAAGATTGACTTGATCTTTTAGTTTTAACCAACCCCAAGATTGACTTGATCTTTTAGTTTGTAGCCAACCCCAAGATTGACTTGATCTTTTAGTTTTAGCCAACCCCAAGATTGACTTGATCTTTTAGTTTGTAGCCAACCCCAAGATTTAACTTGATCTTTTAGTTTGTAGCCAACCCAAAGATTGACTTGATCTTTTAGTTTTAGCCAACCCCAAGATTGACTTGATCTTTTAGTTTGTAGCCAACCCCAAGATTTAACTTGATCTTTTAGTTTGTAGCCAACCCAAAGATTTAACTTGATCTTTTAGTTTGTATCCAACCCCAAGATTGACTTGATCTTTTAGTTTGTAGCCAACCCAAAGATTGACTTGATCTTTTAGTTTTAGCCAACCCCAAGATTGACTTGATCTTTTAGTTTGTAGCCAACCCCAAGATTTAACTTGATCTTTTAGTTTGTAGCCAACCCCAAGATTTAACTTGATCTTTTAGTTTGTAGCCAACCCAAAGATTGACTTGATCTTTTAGTTTTTAGCCAACCCCAAGATTGACTTGATCTTTTAGTTTTAACCAACCCCAAGATTGACTTGATCTTTTAGTTTGTAGCCAACCCCAAGATTGACTTGATCTTTTAGTTTGTAGCCAACCCAAAGATTGACTTGATCTTTTAGTTTTAGCCAACCCCAAGATTGACTTGATCTTTTAGTTTGTAGCCAACCCCAAGATTTAACTTGATCTTTTAGTTTGTAGCCAACCCCAAGATTTAACTTGATCTTTTAGTTTGTAGCCAACCCAAAGATTGACTTGATCTTTTAGTTTTTAGCCAACCCCAAGATTGACTTGATCTTTTAGTTTTAACCAACCCCAAGATTGACTTGATCTTTTAGTTTGTAGCCAACCCCAAGATTGACTTGATCTTTTAGTTTGCAATCAACGCCAAGCAAATCCACATTACTTTGCAATTAAATCACCATAACATCAAACACAACGAATTAACTCCTAAGAGAATATTGACAACATCTTAATAATGAAATTCTCTTTTCTTTTTTTCAAGCCTAAATATATCTTGTTCCACTACTTATTTACCATTCTCTTCCAACGGTGTCAATTGCGCTCTTGTTCCACTACTTATTTACCATTCTCTTCCCCCGGTGTCAAGTCTGCTCTTGTTCCACTACTTATTTACCATTCTCTTCCACCAGTGACATTTGTGCTCTTGTTCCACTACTTATTTACCATTCTCTTCCACCAGTGACATTTGTGCTCTTGTTCCACTACTTATTTACCATTCTCTTCCACCGGTGTCAATTGTGCTCTTGTTCCACTACTTATTTACCATTCTCTTCCACCGGTGTCAATTGTGCTCTTGTTCCACTACTTATTTACCATTCTCTTCCACCGGTGTCAAGTCTGCTCTTGTTCCACTACTTATTTACCATTCTCTTCCACCGGTGTCAATTGTGCTCTTGTTCCACTACTTATTTACCATTCTCTTCCAACGGTGTCATTTGTGCTCTTGTTCCACTACTTATTTACCATTCTCTTCCACCGGTGTCAATTGTGCTCTATTGGCGGGCTTAGAGCCACAATGAGCTGAACAACTTCCGGGGCGCTGCTCTGCAGGCGACTCGATTGCATCAGTGCATCTTTTTCAGCCTTTTTACAGTTTTTACATGTTAGATTTAATTGTGTTTCACTCAAGTACAAATCGATCTGCTAAGGATGATTTTCTTGTATGATTTGTGTCTTTTTCTTCGCGGGAAACAGCTTTAATATGGACTTTGGATATCAAAATAGTCAGCCTGGTATAAAAATGTCACTTCCGCCATTTTTGTAAACTTCCGCCATGTCAAAAACAAATGGCGACCAACTCACGACTAAAAGGAAGAAGGCAGGGAAGAAGGGGAGGCATTCGTTTAAAATGCTGAAACATAGGACTGCGAGACTTTCTTCCACATGTTGTTTTGGGAAACGTTAGATCACTACTTAACACGATGGATGATGTTGGTTGTTTCTGTGAGCATTTCTATCAATTTCGTATGAGCTCTTTAATGTGCCTGACAGAAACATGGCTTAATTAAACGTTACCAGATTCAGCAGTGGCACTGGACGAATTTAACATTTTCCGTGCCGAAGGAACGACCGACAGCATCAAATTCAAAGGAAGGGGTTGAAATATAATGAGGTGTTATACAAAAATGGCTGCCGCCAGGGGAACACGATTAGGATTACAATGCAAGGTCGTTTGTCAAAAGTCTTCAACACATTGTGACTTCGTCAAGTTTAACTATAGTAGGGGGATCAGAAACTGGTTCTGCCTCTACAAAATGAAAGTGCTGATGAGAAGAAACCCGGAGATGGGGAGATGGAGTTCACGTGCGCCTAACAGGCCTCTCGAACATCTAACATCGGAGCGCAGCGAGCATGCTACCATAGCATGGAATTAGCGCTATATAAGAACTCCAATCAAAAACAAACAATATCTCGCGCTCCGTTCTGTTAAATAGAGTTCAACTCAAAAGTGCTTCTGGCGTATCTATTTCGGGATTTTCATCTTACACAAATATTCTTCATCCAGGATTTCTTAAAAGATTAGATTGACAAAGTTGCTAGTTGTTGCCACATGGTATCAACAAACTTCGTAATTTTATCTGTGAAAGTGTCTTTTTTTGCTTTCAGTTGACGTCGTACTGAGCTTCACGTGTCATTACTTTTTTCTTATTGGACGCTGTGCCATTGTTATAAACCAACAATCAGCTACGTTTCTTTAGTCTGCTTTAAAAATATGTAAATGATGCGCTTTTGTTCTCGTGCTCCTGGCTGGTTGCAAAATCTTTTTACAGCTAATTGACCCACTTCCCGCCAACTGATCGAGATGAAACTTTGCACATAGACTGACAAAACATTCTCTCAAACTTTCATCTGCGATGTAAAAGTGGGCGGGGCATTAGTATATAAATACAAAATAAAAAAATAAGAAATGCATAGCAAAGATCTATACGAAAATCTTTGTCTTTAGGGGTTATTTAATTTACTTGCTCTCTTCAGTTCGCTGAATGAAATATTGGTTAAATGTGCTGCGTCCTTCTGTCTTTTCAAATACGTTCCCACATCGCATGCTTCATATTTCCTTATTTAAAGTGTGACTGCACTCACATTACATTATCGCCCAGAGATCTTCTTAACTTTGGAAGGGCAAACAGGAGAGGAAGGAACCACATTAAATAACAACTGCCGGGGCAGGCTAATATTTTTGACACCACCCCCTCCACGAAAAAAAACCTGCACTTGGCCGAAAATTCCGTCACTCAATATGCGGCAGTGCGCCACCTATAGTTAACCACACGGCCGCACGCCTTGTCTTTTATAGACCCAAGTGTGCATGTTTTTGAGAAGAACAACTATAATTTATAGAATCCTTGCTAAACATGCTGAAGTGCGCCTAGTGACGTTTACACCAATATCCAATAGGCGATTTTATTTGTAGTGCTCGTGTTAGACGTACTGCCATGCGTTGAGTCTTACATCCGGTGTGCGCTCTTGTGTACTCATTATATATTATTGTAAGTAATATACTGCCACTTGGTTAAGTCTTACATAGACACCACGTGTGTGACCTTTTAACAGTATCTAGCATTGTATTGTCAACTCAGTCAGTTGCGTACCACAGGGTCTCCGTGCTTAGACAGGTACGGTGTATTTGTGAACATAACTATATTGAGATTTTACTGGAGGCTCCCGCATCTCGCACAGAGTCGGAGTGCAAAACTGTGTATGCTTCATGTAAGCTAAACAATGCAATATCATCATCATCATAAACATCATCATCATGTCCCTTAGTCCCTGGACCGTTGGGGCGCCACAGATGACAAGAAAACTATCCTTCTCCATTCCTCTCGGTCTTCAGCACGACGCATAGCATCGCCTAGTTTTAAACCCGTCCACTCTTTGATTTTTATCTTCTCATCCTTTTCTCTGTCTTCCTCTTCTTTGTCCTCCTCTAGTTGTGCCCTGCATGATTTCTTCTGCAAGCCCTTGTTTTCTGGTCACGTGGCCATAACGTTCAAGTTTATCTGTTTTTTTACAGAGACCAGGAGGTCATCGTATTGCCCCATTGCTTGACTTTCTTTCACTTGTTCATTGGTGATATTGGTCTTTATAGCAGATGCCAAGAATGCCTCTGAAACATCTCATCTCCATCGCCTTTATTTTCCTTTCAAGTTCTGCTGTTAGTGTCCAGGACTCACAGGCATATAAAAAATGAAGAGGATTAATGAGCGCATCAACCTGATTTTGGTGCTGGGGGATATTATTTTAGTAGTTCCATATTTTCTTGAGCCTCTTTAGTGCTGTTGTGGTCTGGGCAATCCTGGCCATCAATTCGGACTTGGAGCCTTCTTCCGAGACTATTGCTCCAAGGTACTTGAAGCTGCCAACAATGCAATACAGCTTCTGTAATAATTAACTATTGTTGTCCGATTATTTTATGTGCACTTTGGATACTTATGTGGTGTCTACTATTTGAATGGTACATTAAATAAACTGTAAAATAAAGCGCTATCACGAGTATTTATCGAATGCATTCTTTAGATAAACTGTGAATCATTCGATATAACCAGTTATCCACCGTTTGTATTGCTAGTTAATAATACTTAAACGTTTTGTCACTGTAAATAACTTGTAATATATTTGGTTACCGGAAATTTGATCGAAAGAAATTTCGTCGACGGAAAATTGATCGACGGAAATTTGATCGAACGGAAATTTGGTCGAATCTTTTTTTTAGTTCATACGTTAAAATTTTCGTCAAATTTCTTCTTGAACGTACTATACTATATTGTAAAACAAAATAATGCGTTTAAAAGAAATTTGACGCTCACCACTCGGCTACAAAAATAAAAAAAAATTTCCCTCCGGGTTAAACACCCCCATCCCCCTAATGCCATCTTCCTAGGCCAATTACAATTCGCTTTTACCTTATCATGTTTGGTGTTCCTCTTACTTTACCAGGACACTGTGGACCACTATTCATGTACACCACAACTCATGTGGACTACTACTCCTCTGGATCACTACCCCTGTTGAAAATATTCTTATGCGCATCTTCTCCTGTTGACAAAAACTGCTGGGTATTCGAATCAAAGAATATACGGTATTTCCTGCAACTGAAAAGTGTCTCATTTCAAAAGTCTGCCTGCTGCAGTCTGGTTCCCACCCATACCGTGTACTATCAAACAAATATAGAACGCTCTTTCATTGGTCCGCATACGTATATATTTATAGAGTTTATTTGAGTGACTCCTTGTAATCAGGTTGAATGGAGCAGATAAAGACGTTTTGCTTCTGGTCACATGCTTCGAGTCAGGACGTCTTGCTTCTGGTCACGTGCTTCGAGTCAGGACGTCTTGCTTCTGGTCACGTGCTTCGAGTCAGGACTTCTTGCTTCTGGTCACGTGCTTCGAGTCAGGACTTCTTGCTTCTGGTCACGTGCTTCGAGTCAGGACTTCTTGCTCCTGGTCACGTGCTTCGAGTCAGGACGTCTTGCTTCTGGTCACGTGCTTCGAGTCAGGACGTCTTGAAATAATGAACACAATTACGCCTCGTTTTGGTTTCTCTGGTTTCAGGAAGACCTAGAAAAGACGTCATCAACTGGTACTGGAATATCTCATTAGGAAATGGCGTCAGCGGGCCGTCGAGCTTGTGCTCCTAATGCCCTACCTGGCGTCCACCCACACCCGCCAGCCGCCGGGTGTCCCCGGCGCCGGGCCGTGCGGGAAGACGTCAGAGACCTCCCCGGGCGTTGGACGCCCCCACCAGCAACTGCTCGATCGAGTTTGCTGATGGAGGCCCCCCCCCCGCCCGGGGCGTCTGGTCGACCGAAGACGCTGTGTTTCAAGCGTCCGTAGTCCACTTTCCTAGGGGCCGGGACGGTAAATTAACGTCCTAATATCTCCCCCCACCCGTCCCGGGGAAGCATCGGACGCCCTCTAAGAGGGATTCTACAGTGGGTTTCCACCTCGCAACTAATTCGCGAAGTAGCTGGGACGAAACGGTTTCCTAGGAGCAGCTTTCTCAGGGCTGCATATTTAGAATCACCTGCCATATGCTTCCACCACAGCCTATCGCCTCATATCCCTTAACGGCAACTTGTAATCATGATCCCTACCCTGTGTTTGCCTTTTCTTCCCCCTGTGAAGCATCACAGGTGGCAGCCCTGTAGGAGCTGTTTATTCCAGCAACTACCATGCATGGCCGTGTCTGCCACGCGGGACACGCAATGGTGGTAGTGTGCCCCGGGTTAACGCCGAGGGGGTCGGTGGCCAGCGCTTCCAAATCGGCAAGCCACTACAGACTTGTCAACCTGAATCCCGGGGGGTATCAACTGGTACTAGAAAGTTTCATTTCAATGTAGCACCATTTCTTTTGATTATTCGTTTGGAAAAAGTCTGATTAACTCAAGAAAGTTTCAAAGTTATAAATACAATAGAAAAAAAACAACATTTTGGTGCATCTTCAATTACTAGACAATTTTAGCTTGATATGGTATCTTAGCATCTACGTTAGTAGTTGGCTAAGATCCTAGTGTTTTTTATTTCACACCCCCCTGCACCCCCACCCCCACCCCCACCCCCGTAAGGAGCGATTCCCGCCAGGTAAGGACCGCACCCTCCACACTACTTACTACACCACTGAATTGTTGTCAAGCTAATAGTAACCACAAAACATTGTACGGTATGAGTAACCACACCACACTGGTTCGGTAACAGTAACCACATCACACTGGTACGCTAATAGTAACCACACCAGAGATTTACTGCTGCTAGCCAGAGATTTACTGCTGCTAGCCAGAGATTTACTGCTGCTAGCCAGATATTTACTGCTGCTAGCCAGATATTTACTGCTGCTAGCCAGAGATTTACTGCTGCTAGCCAGAGATTTACTGCTGCTAGCCAGAGATTTACTGCTGCTAGCCAGAGATTCACTGCTGCTAGCCAGAGATTCACAGCTGCTAGCCATAGATTTAATGCTGATTGTAGAAAGCTATTTCGTGAAGAAGGAACACATAATTTACATTAATTTACCCCTAATTAACCCGTGATTATCATATTTACCGCATTTGGGTTAATTTGACCCCTGTTTTCCGACCCCTGCTTTATACCAATGGTTCAAGGGTGAGGATAAAGGTGAGGATATGATCAGGGCCAGCTCAGGGTACCGGAAACCCCGCAGTTGCCCAGGGAGCCATGTGCTTAGGGCGCCATCAACGATCTTCCAAAATAAGCATTGCATGTGACCGCAGTGGAAGAAAAATATAATGTCCAATACAAAGATTTTCTTATCTAAAGGCTAGTAAAATTTCATCGGTAGGCTAATTGTTCATACTGCCCACTTTAGGCTAACTGTTCCTTCTACCCACGAAAGGCTATTTGTTGATACTACCGCGGTAGGCTTATTATTCATACTGTCCAAATTCAAGCTAAGAAAAAACAATTTTATGGATCATTCTTTGTTTAAAGAAAACAACCAAAAACTAGTTAATAAAAACATCACCTAATCCCCGGTTTTTATGATTATAGTTAAGAGGGGTGCCACATTTAAGCTTGCCCGGGGCCCCAGCATGACCACAAACTCCGCTGTGATGATCCCCCCTCCCAGGGGCCGGCCTTTACCTTCAACTACCACGAAGTTGTTTATATGTGTTGTATTGACTTATTATAATCTCCTTATGAAAACCTCTGTGACTTATCATTCCGTCTGACTTCGAGAGACTGAGCAAGACAGAATAAGCCGTGTTATTGGGAGAGCGTGTTGCTGGCAATCATGTCCATTGATTTAACCCAATGTCAACAGGATAATCCAAACAGATTGCGGTACCAGCAACCCGCCGCCCACCTCAATGGACAAATTGCATCAGACCAGGGGAGACTGGTTGAGCTCCGATGGGTCGGGGTTCGGCCGAACTAGTTTAAGGTCGGCCGACTTATCGGTATTAAATGAATAGGTTTGGCGTATTAATACACAATCCTCACGGTGGTGAGCCGGCACGTGAGACCGGATCACATTCCTAGATACCTTCATTAAGGACTTATTGTATTGGACTTAAAGATTGAAGAAAAGATTGCAGGGGTTCTTCAAAACAATTTTATTTAAAAAAATTAATCTCTAAATTATTACAAGATTAGAACAAAGTTGAAAGCATCATCTAAAATTTCAATGCTTACAAATTACTTTGTTGATACATTATTTAAAAAAGTATAGCTAAATGCCATTTCGGTAATGTTAATAACCTTCAATTAGTCGCTTTCTGGTGGTAGAGTTAGTTTAGACTGTCCCCCAGTGGTAGAGTTAGTTTAGACTGTACTATTACCACATCGCTTTCTGGTGGTAGTGTAAGCTTAGACTGTACTATTAATATCGCTTTCTGGTGGTAGTGTCAGTTTAGACTGTACACTTACCATATCGCTTTCAGTTGGTAGTTTAAGGTTGGACTATACTTTTACCTTATCGCTTTCTGGTGGTAGAGTAAGTTTAGACTGTACACTTACCATATCGCTCACTGGCGGTATTATAGGCTTAGTCGCGACCTTAGTTTATGGAATATTGCAGTGTTTCCCAAAGTGTTGTACGCGTACCCCTGGGGGTATGTGAAGAGTTTGTTGGGGGTACGCGCTGCAAATGTAAAAATAAAAAAAATATTTGATTGTAATTAAAGTATTTGCAATTTTTTTAACGTGGGGTACTCAGTGATACGAAAATTATAACTAAGGGTACACAGGTGTCGAAAGTTTGGGAAACACTGGTATCTATTGCATTTATGACTCATTGTTTTATCTTTTCGTTCTAATGTGTGTGTTTGTGCGTATGTGTGTGTGTGTTTGTGTTTATCTGTGTGTGTGTCAGTGTGACTTATAAGTGAATGTTTATATGTCAATGAATACCTAAAGAAATAGTTTTTTCGTTCCTATATTTTCTTTAAGAAACATGACAAATCCATGGAAATATGTATGAAATTACTGTAAAAATTCACTCTTGGCACTAACGTAAATACATTGCTTAGTTTTTAATGCCATTTGTTTCATATATTAATGTCATGCCAATGAACATTTAAAGGCAATTGGTTGGTAGATTTGATCTGATGCTAGACGTTGACATAAGTAGACTTGGAAAAGTATCACGTGATTATGACAATAAAATCGTTCATCAACTATTACAGAAGCATCATGTGGTCCTGAATAAGTTGGGATAAGGTTGGGTGTGTGGGTTGGAAAGGGTGGGTGTGTTGATTGGAAAGGCGCGATGTGTGGGTTGGAAAGGTGTGATGTGTGGGTTGGAAAGGGTGGGTGTGTTGATTGGAAAGGTGTGATGTGTGGATTGGAAAGGTGTGATGTGTGGGTTGGAAAGGGTGGGTGTGTTGATTGGAAAGGCGCGATGTGTGGGTTGGAAAGGTGTGATGTGTGGGTTGGAAAGGGTGGGTGTGATGATTGGAAAGGTGTGATGTGTGGATTGGAAAGGTGTGATGTGTGGGTTGGAAAGGGTGAGGGTTGGAAATATAATCTAAAGTAATTTTTTTAGAACAAAACATACAACAACTACAGACCATTGAAAACAAGTTCAAACGTTATAATAACCTAAAAAGCTAGAGACATTTAAAAGTAGATCTATTGGAATGCATCACAAACTTTACGATACAATTCATATTTTATAAGTCTACCGTAAAATTCACCACAATCATTTTCAATGATGATCTATCAAAGGAACTTGATTTTGGTATATTAAACATTGGAGAAAAGGGAAAAAATGGGGGGGGGGGGGTGAAATACCTCTCAAATGGAAACGGAGCTTATAGCCACAGAGCAGGTTTTCGCCAAAACAAGTTGTCAACAGAGAGAGTTTCCACATTAAAAATGTGTCCCTAGATAGAGCAGGCTCCAGCAAAAATGTTGTCAACAGCAGCCAGCGACAGAAAGTATTTTACGGTAATCTTGAGGGGGCGACGCCTTGTCTTAACTTAACTAGGCGGCACTTACTCTTGCAATGCCACTCAATAAATATTTAATAGAATGTGGCACTTAACCTCGTAACCCCACTCGATGTACTTGTAAAAGAAAACTTTTCGTTCTCAAATTTCACTTGAAATTATATGTATATTTAACTTTATTTTTTAAGTAAAACATACGAGTATAAGATATATAGTATTTTATAAGTCACTGGTTCCCAAAGTGTGCGCTTCGGGACCCTCGGCAGCTGCTGCTTCCTCACACGGATGTTGCGAAATATTATCCCATTTTCATTATTTTATTTCCATTCTCAGCTCAATATTATTGGACACTATATCTGGCCACTAGATTCTTGTGAATCTGGTGCAAGTAAGTATATTACTTAGTCATTACATGTTTGAAGAAACACCAACTATTGGTTACTAGTCGGCGCCTTTGTATGATTGTTCGCACTTTCGGATACTTTAAGTACGTATGCTAATAGCGTCTTAGTTTTGCAGAGGGCGATTTGCTAAAACATGATTTCAGCATTAGGGTCAAGAATCGAAAAAGTTTGGTTACCACTGAAATAAGTGATGAATTATAAAAAAAATAATTCCCAAATAACGACCTAAAATCGTCGTCCAACATTTTAATCCCAAGTAATCTCGCGATATCTTGGTTTCCACGGCAACCATTGAATGTTTCATGCCAAAGTATGGTTGGCTGGTTTAACCTGTTGGATGGGGGTGGATGTGTTGGGGGTGGGAGGTATGTGGAGCAAAGCGAGGATATCGTCCACCTACTGCATTTCTCTTTGACCGGAAGCTATCTGCAACTGCTAGTCGGCCAACATTGATAGAAACCTACCATTCATGCTAAAAAGTCTTTAACTCTTATAAGGTGCTGGGGTGGCCGAGTTGTCTAGACTGATCAATATCCATAACCTGGAGTTCAATGCCAACCAACTAAAACATCCCTTAGCTTCCCATGTGGATGGGACTCGTTAACCTTGGATGTCAACTATGAGAAGACAAACTCTAAATTCAAACCCTTAGATGGAGTCCCGTAAGGCATAACATTGACACAACGAAAATTCCGGCAACTCCTGCGACGCTAATTGTGCAAAGCTGTATCATCCCCATAAGATGTTCCTTTGGGTTATCCAGGTGCGTGGAGAGAGGCGATTTGCTGTTTAGGGCACCAGCTTATCCCCCTAAAAGAATAGTCCCAGACCTTGTGATTTCATCCTACGAAGCATACACCATTGTCACATTGTGACGGGCGGATGCCAGCCAAACTCAAAAACGAAAATCTCATACTAGCATTGATTCTTACATTTTGAAGATCCGTGGTGAATGCATTGCCGCTCATCTTATTAAATAAACAGGATGACAAATTTAAAGAAGATCTAGAAAGTCGACTAATCTGTAATGTCTGCTGTCCTATATTTATGAATACCTCCCTAACTAATCCTTCCATGGGCTCAGTTTAAATATAGAATGCTTTAAATATGGGAGCAAAACTAGTTTCTGAAATATTTTTTTCCACATTACAGTGAGATTTTAAAAAAAGAATTTTGACATTCATATCACTAAAAAGGTCGGGCACCCATGAACTCGGTGTTCTTTGCAAAGCGCAAAGACACGCACGCAGCGTTATCGCTATATTTTTTCTTCCTCTTGTCAAGATCATGATCAATGTTAGCGTGCAACAGTACTTTGTGAGAACTTGTATTTCCACGAATAAATCTGCATCATAACAATTTTGCCACATAACACATACTTATAGCAATCTAAACATACACATATGTCCAACATTGGATTTGTAAGGTCATTCGACAATATTATATTTCATGGGCTTCCAACGCATTTTAGTCATTTGACTTTAAAACTCTTTAGTTTTGGGGGCAACTTTAAAAAAAAAATACTTTTAAGTAAATTTTTGGAAGTGGTTTTTTTAATTCAAAAAAGTATTTTAAAAATATTATTTAATATATTTGTACAACTTGAAAGATGTCATAGGTGTTGAAAAATGTCATAGGAGTTGAAAGATGTCATAGGAGTTGAAATATGTCATAGGAGTTGAAATATGTCATAGGAGTTGAAAGATGTCATAGGAGTTGAAATATGTCATAGGAGTTGAAAGATGTCATAGGAGTTGAAATATGTCATAGGAGTTGAAAGATGTCATAGGAGTTGAAAGATGTCATAGGAGATGAGGAATGTGGCGCCCGTGAAATACAAACACATTAAAGATCAGTGATGACCCATCTGTGATGACCTTTCTATGGTGACCTTTCTATGGTGACCTTTCTATGGTGACCTTTCTATGGTGACCTTTCTATGGTGACCTTTCTATGGTGACCTTTCTATGGTGACCTTTCTATGGTGACCTTTCTATGGTGACCTTTCTATGGTGACCTTTCTATGGTGACCTTTCTATGGTGACCTTTCTATGGTGACCTTTCTATGGTGACCTTTCTATGGTGACCTTTCTATGGTGACCTTTCTATGGTGACCTTTCTATGGTGACCTTTCTATGGTGACCTTTCTATGGTGACCTTTCTATGGTGACCTTTCTGTAGTAAAAATTATGTTTCTCATCGTTTGCTGTTATCGGAAAGCCAGGGACCATGCATCAGGAAACGCTCTAGTGAAAACCAAATGTTTTTCTCATTTTCCGTTCCTGAGATATCCACAGAAGGTTACCCAAGGGTCAGTGGAGGTTTCTGGTGACCTACTGATTATACATTAAAAAAAAAATTCAGTGAGTGAGTGTATAAAGTTCCAATTCAATTGGAGATCTGATCTAGAAGTGAGTCAAAATTGAGATGCAAAATAGTGGTCACTCAATATAAGTGGAGTTAATGAGGACGGACTGATCATGAAGGGTTTTATTGTCATCCTGAATTGGTACGTGTACAAAGTTTTAACTCAATTGGACAAGGAAGTGTGTCAAAACTGAGATGCAAGATTAAACCACAAAAATTTAACAAAGCAGGCTGATAAAAAGCGTTTAAAACACGATACTTTGAGACGGTATGCTATTTATAACTCCAGCGCCCCCCCCCCCCCCCACGCACATTAAATAAATAGAACTAAATTTTAGTACATCTGCTACAGCTAGACTGTGTTTGTCTTACATGATGAAGCCAATCTGGACAGATAACCTTGTGCTCTGAACAATCGTCCGTAACTTGTTTGACTCATGATAGATGTCGTCATGCTACTCACTCTGTCCTGTGAGAAAAACTCATCATTGAGCTGATCAGCCACTGAGCTGTCTCCTGCTGTTGTCTGTGTTCATGACCAGGCGGCTATAACAGTCCCTTGGGTGGCCGCATTGGTTCCACCTGCCAGCATCTATCAGGTTTGCTGGCCAGAGTAATGGGCCGAGGTCATTCGCTCTTGCACGTGACATTCATCACAATGTTTCCTAAGCAAAGTCGAATCAAAAGGATATGTTCACATGTAGGTTAGGCGTTCCGTGGCGTGGGCTATGAGAGTTGATCTCTTGAAATAACAAGTTAATATTATTTACCTCTGTTTGGTTTGTACTCCTTGCCAATGGTTTGACTAAGTCACTCCCTGCCAATGGTTTGACTAAGTCCCTCCCTGCCAATGGTTTGACAAAGTCACTCCCTGACAATGGTTTGACTAAGTCCCTCCCTGCCAATGGTTTGACAAAGTCACTCCCTGCCAATGGTTTGACTAAGTTTCTCCCTGCAAATGGTTTGACTAAGTCCCTCCCTGCCAATGGTTTGACAAAGTCTCGATTTCTTACAAAATAAAACGAAAATTAGATAAAATCGACTTTTATTTGTATATTGAACTACAAGGAGAGCTGTAGAATTTAGAGCCTAAGATTGGGACATTTCAAATAAAATAAAAGTTTTATGAAACAATAAACAAACTCTATAAACATTATTAGCATACGTTAAAATTTAATGGGCCCTCTTTCCTTTAATCGATACCCAAAGCACCCCAGGAAATACCACCGCGCAGCCTCTGGGGGTGCAAGCATCAACAACTGGCCACCTCAAGCGTGTGTGGGCCTCCTGCCCTTCAACATAGAGAAACTAAATCTGAATGATTTAATTGATATAACATTAAATGTTAAAAAATCCCAAGCACTGATATAATTGAAACAAGGTAATCACATGCAATGGGGCTGGTACTTATCAGTTGATTTAAAAAATGTACAAAGTAAGAGAATATAATGTAACTATCGTAGCGTAATTAGCCTCACTGTAATTCTCAAAACCGCCTTGGTCCACCTGTTAAATCAACTTGTGCATAACGCCATTAAACCCAACATTATCGTTGTCTTTATGTTCTGGCAAATTAGTGGGCCTCCCTTGCAAATCATGGGACATCTCTGGCAAATTAGTGGACCTCTCAAGGGCGTGTCTGATACGTTGACTTGATGAACACTGCACCATACAAGGCCAACCCTGTAGATGATGTTTTCACAATCAGTTGTGATAGAAGGCCCTCCCTAACATTGTCATAGGGAGGGTATCTTAAACAGCCTCAACCCCTGGAGATGTGGGTGTCAGTATGAAGGGGTAAGTAGGGGAAGACCCCCAAAATTCAGGGTTACTTTCATTTTTCTGCTAGAAATTTTATCTCTGGGAGTAGGGAAATATGTTTTGAAATCGAGATGGGTTGCAGCGATGCAAAAATGTTAGAACCCCTGCTACACAACAAGAATGACAGCTTCCAAGAAATATCAAATATATTTACAATCTCGCCGGGGAAGTGGTGTTGGTGGGGAAGTGGTGTTGGTGGGGAAGTGGTGTTGGTGGCAAAGTTCATATGTGTTCAAATATACGATGTCCAGAAAACCTTTTCTCGTTTTCAGATAACAAAATTTAATTTAACAAATAATTTTAACACGTTAGATTTCTACATCGCACGTTGCTTGAAGACATCTTAACTTAATTTACAGAGCGAAAAATGCACGTGCTGACGAGACCACAGTTTGAGTCCTATATAACTTCCGGTTCGGACAGCTACTAGTCACGTGACCGTCGGGTCATGCGCTCGACAATGGAGAGTAATGCACACAGTAACATATACAAACTAAAAGTTACCTATACATATATTTATAATTGTATGTACAATTTATAAACACATTACATATATATACATTAATATCTACAAATATACAGATTAGTATTTAGATGTAACTCCAATCTTTTTATCAGATGCATTGGTCTTTGAGTTGTTCACACATATTTGTAGGGAATTTGACATGTTTTTCAGCCACAAGGGCATTGACATCCTATGTAGGGAGATCTCCAGATATGTCAGCCATAGTAGCAGTGGTCATCCTATGTAAGGGGATCTCCAGATATGTCAGCCATAGTAGCGGTGGTCATCCTAAGTAGGACTTTCCAAACTAAACAGCGAACAAGAAAAGAAATAAATTGCTGACAAGAAAAATGATATTTACTAGACTAAAGTTTGCATCATTTCAAGTGCTTCGGTTCCCCATAAACATCAATCGTCGAAGCAGTAAGTGAGCACATTTTCACGAGAAACCTATCATTGTTATACGACGTTATCATTTCAGAGGCAATTATGAAGCAATAGAAATTAATTTTCGGCCTTACCTATTAATAATAAGTCAATTTCCACAGCCTCAGTGAGCATTTAGCTCACTATGATAATACCCTTTTCCTTTCCCCACTGAGCAGTTATTTCACTGTGATAAATCCGTTATCCTAAGCTCGGTGAGCAGTTAGCTCACTATGATAATACCGTTTTCACAACCTCTGTAAGAAGTTAGATCACAAACTCAAATTGAAATATTTCCGGCGTTTGAACTAAAAATATCCTCTAACGTAGACAGACGGGGACAAGCATTAAGAAGCTATTAATGTAAGAAAGTCTTACATTTATTACTTAGGTGAACGCAGTTTCTGTTTGATGTAATTGAATGTATATTATTACACATGTCAATGTGAAATATTTAATGGATTATGCTTAATGCATAATTTTGATCCATCAAAATTATGACAGTATTTGTCCGACGTTGTCAAAATAAATAAAGAAAACATTTCATCGTCCATACTAATGAAAACATGCTGCTTAAAATCAACATTTAGAAACTTAATACAACAGCAGTGTAATAATAAACAACCTTGAAACGCTGCAAGGCTGTGAGCTGTCATTTAAATCACATATAAAGATGGACGCTATGAGAGAAATCTATGAATTATTGATGTGAACCATTTTAAGTATCGTCACGTCTTATAAACTTTTATATTATTAAAACAGTTTGTTTAGAGATTATAATTTGAAATGTAAATAAGAAGAGCTGAGCCACCTCCAATAAATCACACACTAAAAATAGCATGGGGGGAAACAACGGAATCTATATCTTTTCAGGCAAGTTTCTATTTTCAAGCTTTCTCAAGGGACAGGAAAAGTGCGCATTAAATTAAACACAGTAAACGGCTTATAAAATAATAACTTATAACTTCCCCAATGTGACGAGACACCATCTCTAAGAGACTGAGTTTGAGAGTACACGAAACAACATGGCGCTTTAGACCGAACGTCACAGAAGGATTAATTGATGCCACTAGGTCAAGTATAGAGTCATTGGAAAAGTTATAGCGTTGGATTTGATAAATCCTTTATATTAACTTCTCTTTTTTTCGTGACTGGCTGGAAAATTTGCGGATGGCTTTAATTGACCCACTTCCCGTCAATCTATCGAGGTGAAACATTGCAAATAGACTCGTTGCCAATGAAAAAACATTTTATTTAATTTTCAGCAGCCCCCCCCCTCCCCCCTACCCAAACCCAACCATCAAAAATCAGTGTATCCTGATATTCAAGGGGAAGATAGGAGAAATGTGATGACACGGATTTCACGAAGGAAAATTCCCCGCTAAGTGCGCTAAATGAGATTGTTTACAAATCATATGTCGCAAGTGCGTTTGGTGCCTAAAGCGGGTGGGGCATTAACATATTGATATAAAATAAAATAATAATAAATGAAAAATATAATATCATGGTCCTTGGATTGTCACTGGCTTCATGTGTTTGAGAACTACCTAGTGTTGTTTTACAGAGACACTAAGTCATTAAATCAATGTTTTGTTACAGACACATTAAGCCATTAAGCCAACGTTGTTTTACAAACACCTTAACTCATTAAGCCAATGTAAGTTTACGGACACATTAAGTCATTAAGTCAATGTAATTTTACGGACACATTAAGTCAATGTTATTTTACGGACACATTAACTCATTAAATCAATGTAATTTTATCGAACACATGAAGTCATTAAGTCAATGTAATTTTACAGACACATTAAGTCATTAAGTCAATGTAATTTTACGGACACATTAAGTCATTAAGTCAATGTAATTTTACGGACACATTAACTCATTAAGCCAATGTATTTTTATGGACACATTAACTCATTAAGTCAATGTAATTTTACGGACACATTAACTCATTAAGCCAATGTAATTTTTAGGACACATTAACTCATTAAGCCAATGTAAGTTTACGGACACATTAAGTCATTAAGTCAATGTAATTTTACGTACACATTAACTCATTAAGCCAATGTAATTTTACGGACACATTAAGTCATTAAGTCAATGCAATTTTACGGACACATTAGGTCATTAAGTCAATGATGCTTTACAGAAACACTAAGTTATTGAGTACTCACTTGTTATATTGAAATTGTAAAATATATTTTGATGGATTTGGGATGTAAGTTTTAAAAATATGAAATTTAAAAAAGAGCGCGTGCAGACCAAGCAATATTTAAAATGAAGAGCAGACGGACGGAGCTAAATAGTCGTAGGTCAACATAAAAGCGTTATGAAATAAAAATAAATAAATTGACCCTATAAACATAGATCATAATAAAGCTTAAATTTTAAGAACATAAAAGTTTATTTTATAAATGTATTTATGTGTGTGTGTTTATGTTTGCGCGTTTGTTTCTGTTTTCATCGTGAGAGGCAATGCCGCAGGAATGGACTGATTGGTGGGGAGTAGCTTGGAGATTTGTTCCAAACAAAATTCTAAAACTTGTCCATCACTATTTAAAAATCTATTTTTAACTGTCCACTTTCATTCTTTCAATGTCATTTATTTCGCAGTTCCTCCCCCTAGTAGTGTTTATCTTTAAAGTACATTTCCTCGGAGACCCGTTAATACAATACATTTGTGAGGAATTATTTTCCCACAAATACATTCTTTTAAAGTACTTTCACTATATAGGTATCCTAAACCAACACTCCCCCACTTACACTCCCCCACCTACACTCGGCCAACGCCCTAGCTTTTTTTCTAATAACGCATTATAATTGGAAACCACGTGACATGGAATGGCATTACATTATTCTCTTTCAATGCTGGTAATCCTAGGCCACGCCTTTTAACCAAGATGTCAACAATATTCCGTTCTTAAAATAGCCCAGAGAAGCTCCAAATATAGTCACAACAAACTTGCAAGATAACCATGACATTGTCATTTTTTAGTGACTTATTTCTTAAATATTTCATAGGTTATTTAGTTTACGCCATCAGAAAACAACAAATGTTTGGCTAGGCACAAAATGAAAGAGGTGAAAAAATTACAGTATTTAGTGTTTCCGTTTCCCCACAGAAGACCAAATTGTTCGAGGTCTTATTCTGTTTTCCCTGCTATTTTAAGATCCCAAATTATAAGTAAACATATACAAGCCATACATATTTTGTTACGAATGAAGCATTCCATAACTGTTAGGGTAATAAGGGAGAGACTGCAATCAGGTTAGCACAATCGGAAATTAGTAAAACACAGTAAGGTTAAACCTGAAAAAAGGAACGCAACAAAACAACGAACGTGTCGCCCGGAAGCCTTCATCAGCAAACAAACAGAAATGAGGAATAAAATTTTAAAAACATCAAAAAATTTAAAAAATCATAATATAGCACTTAGCTGAGAAGTAGTGTCCAAGAGGGCAGCAAAAGATTCGTTAACTGTTAATCGCAATCCGGCCTTGTCCAAACAAAACTAACTTCACATATTTAATAATTCACGATGGCGCCTTTTGAATTATCTTTTTATTGATGTGTGTCTTTCTTTTTGTTTGAAAGAAACAATCACTGTTCACATATACCCACAACTGTACAAAACATATTATATATTCACACACACAAACTATTCACCCGGTGGAATATAGGAACTGAGGGATTCTTTAGGTTACCAAAGTTTTTGCCTAACAGCGGCGATACTTCACAGGTGCAATGACTTCACATCTTCACAGGGGCGATTTGAAATATGACAAAATGGAAAGTCGATCTAGAAAACTTCAGGTTTTATTTTGGAAAAATACACAAAAGAACTAAAGCGATCAAATAGAAGAAAACAGAATCCAGAGAGAGGCAACACATTGCTTCTTCTTGTTGCGGCAGAAGAAAGAGAATGTCGCAGTGTTGTAATGCGGCAGAAGAGAATGTCACAGAGATGCATGGCGGAAGAAAAGAATGTCACAGAGATGCAATGTGGAAGAAGCGATTGTCAAAGACTTGCAATGCGGAAGAAGAGACTGTTGCAGTGTTGCAATGCGGAAGTAGAGATTGTCACAGAGTTGCAATGCGGAAGTAGAGATTGTCACAGAGTTGCAATGCGGAATTAGAGATTGTCACAGAGTTGCAATGCGGAAGTAGAGATTGTCATAGAGTGAGTTGCAATGCGGAAGAGGAGATTGTCACAGAGTTGCAATGCGGAAGAGGAGATTGTCACAGAGTTGCAATGCGAAAGTAGAGATTGTCATACAGTTGCAATGCGAAAGTAGAGATTGTCATAGAGTTGCAATGCGAAAGTATAGATTGTCATAGAGTTGCAATGCGAAAGTATAGATTGTCATAGAGTTGCAATGCGAAAGTAGAGATTGTCATAGAGTTGCAATGCGAAAGTAGAGATTGTCACAGAGATGTATTGCGGAAGTAGAGATTGTCATAGAGTTGCAATGCGAAAGTAGAGATTGTCATAGAGTTGCAATGCGAAAGAAGAGATTGTCCCAGAGTTGCAATGCGGAAGTAGAGATTGTCACATAGTTGCAATGCGGAAGTAGAGATTGTCATAGAGTTTCAATGCGGAAGAAGAGATTGTCATAGAGTTTCAATGCGGAAGAAGAGATTGTCATAGAGATGTATTGCGGAAGTAGGTTAATAACAAAAAGTTAGTAAGCTGGTGTTGACTCTGTTTTCGATATCAGTAAATGAAAAATATATTCTTCTTGGAGCTCAGAAAGATATAATTCCGTTTCTCAGTTCTTCTTTGTGCGAGGTTGGGATTTCAACGGCCACGGTGAGGTTGGGCTTTCAACGGCCACTGTGAAAACTAACTTAACCGCGTAAACAGTATATAGATGGAAATGAAAGTATTGTGTCCAGTTTGACTTTAACATCGGAGAAAATATGCAAAGCTCTAATAGCTTATTCATCAAAACTATTACAAACAGCTGATTTGTTCAATTTACTCTCTTGCATCATCTTTATAAAGTGTCCTATTTATTTCGACCCTAAAATGTATTATTAAAAAATCATAATCGCCATTTCCCAGTGCAAGCGTTAAAATTTGACATAGGGCACTTTAGGAAACATGGAGTCAGTAAGTGCACCAAGAGTTGGAAAGGGTTGAGAATCATTGATGTAATTAATATAGCCGGGATTCTTTTTTTTTTTTTTTGAAAACTCGTGGCGGAAACATCTCCTTTTAGTTCTTACATTGTACTCAAACATCCATCCCAAAGTTTTAAGTCATTAACACCTTCATCAATATATCAATGTTTTCCAAATGTACTTTTCATGTCATTGGTACAAATGTACCTAATTATTTTTAAACAACAATTTTTTTTTCTCTTTAACTTCGAAAACAGTTTTAGTATCAGTTGACGGCTCTAGCTATAGCTTCCATTATTCTTTGACGAAAGTCCTTTTATTACCAGTCGTCAACTTGGTCAAGTTTAAACAGAGTGCGACACCAAGGGCGATATCTGCGCGGGAATCCAATTATTTATTGGGGTAAACTGTATGGATTATTCCTTGGCACCGCGTGATCTTCATTTGTTGGACCAGCTCATCCATCACTATTCATTTTCCTTTCGTATTGTCCATTTTTTCGTGCAAGCTCAACTACACGCGTTGCAAATTCAAAGCGACACGCGATGTCATTTATTTCGGTGATGATATTTCTACCTCCCTCATGGCTTATCAGTGGCCCACCTCCGTCCAGCTCTCGGTTCCCAGCCCCCCACCCAGGGCGAAATGGCTAGGGTTTCTCTCCCGGGAACGCTAGATCCCGAGATCTTGGGATCCAACACGATTTTTGTGTAAACTAAAGAGTTCCTGAGATATGTTCCCATCCAGGGTTCAAACTACAGAATACAATTTAAAAAAAAAATAGTTTAAAAAAATTTCAGTCACATATAAGTCAGAACCGAGAAAATCTAGTTGACTGCGCTGAATTATTCAAATGATTAGCTGTAGTACACAGGATCTCAAACGTTTGAAAGTCAAGGCCATATTTATATGCGCAAAGTGACCCTTACCATGAGCTATTAAACAACCAACAAAAAACACCTTTAAAAAAGGTTAATTATTGTTTTAAATGCCGTATTTGATGTCATATTTGATGCCATATTTGATGTCATATTTGATGACATATTTGATGACATATCTGATGACATATTTGATGCCATATTTGATGTCATATTTGATGCCATATTTGATTCCAAATTTGATGCCATATTTGATGAAATTTTTGATGCCATATTTGATGTCATATTTGATTTTATATTTGATTTTATATTTGATGCATATTTGATGCCAAATTTGATGACATTTGATGAAATATTTGATGCCATATTTGATGTCATATTTGATGTTATATTTGATGCCATATTTTATGCCATATTTGGTGCTATATTTGATGCCAAATGTGATGCCAAATGTGATGACTGATTTGATGAAATATTTGATGCCATATTTGATGCCATATTTGATGACATATTTTATGACATATTTGATGACATATTTGATGTCATATTTGATGAGATATTTGATGACGTATTTGATGACATATATGACGTCATAATTCAAAATATTTATCTTAGCTCTAGACAAAAATTAAAACAGAAAACATTAAAATGTCTCAAATTTCTCTTAGGTACATATTTTCAGTGGGCTGCCCTTTAGTATAGAAGACCTTTCACAAGCCCATTTGAGGTCACGTCCCATGGTCTAGGTACCTGTGCTCAAGCAGCTTATGATACCAGGCTGTTTAGGTGTCAAATTACTTTTATATTACATCGTGCATTTTGGACTCCCAAAGTCAAACTAGTAATTACATTTATTGATATTTTTAAAATAGTTTTTTTTAATTTGAAAGAACCCCTAGTACAAAATGTTAGAAATATTTGCGAACACGTTTTTAATGACCGACCTAAAACTCGAATTCGTGACCAGTAAAGAATGCGAATATCTTATAAAGTGTATTAAGGATTTGTCATTAGATAGTTATATATTACTTATGATAAGTAGCAAGTGACAAATCACTCAACTAACCATAATATCATTTTTCATTCATTAACAGACAATAAAAATTAAGCAATTTAAAAAAAAACAACAACCTGTTGATTAGTTTAATTCAGTTTATGATCTTTTTTTAATTAATTCAGTTTATGATCTTTTTTTTAATTAATTCAGTTTATGATCTTTTTTTAAATTAATTCAGTTTATGATATTTTTTTTTATTAATTCGGTTTATGATCTTTTTTTAAAATTAATTCAGCTCGGAATTTTCACCAGGATGAATCCCGGAATGAGAGTTTTTTTTTAATACCATTTTCCCGGGTTACGTAAAAAGCAGGAAATGAGAACCCCTGGACCTGACTGCTTCGTGTCATCGACATGGCTTAAACCCCGCGCTAATATTTTGTCTGCTCAGATTTTTCGACCAAGCAGCAGACGACAATGCCGCCACGTGATTCGGTTGGGTTTGTTTTCAAGGTCACTGGCAAACGACGTGCCGCCGGACTGTTTTAATTAAAAGTGACCGGTCAGAGTGGGACCCAGGCAAAGCGCTGAGACCTTCCTTTCTGATCGGATGTCAATGTTAACTGTGACCAGTGGCTATGAGCTAATTGTGGAATTGGTTATCGGACTGGCCGTCGTTATCTTCACTCTACTGGTGAGTACTCACTCAAACTTAAATACAATTCTCTTTTTCAATTATAGTTTAGTCGTCCTCTCTATTATCGTGTGTTAACACAAAGACTGCAACTAAATATAATTTCAGGCCAAGACTTGAAGCATCTTATGTTTCATTTGATAAAAATCTGCGCTATAAAGAATAGAACGCCATTTATCAACCATTTATCAACCATTTGCTTTATTACGGGATCAGATTTATGGACTTTAAAATATATTTTTAAAAAATGCAACAGTGAAATATAAAGAAACAGGTCATCTTTATATTAATGCAGGAGTCAAGCTCTGGAACTTAATTCTGAAAAAAATTAAGATTGTCCCTCAAGAAATAGATAATAATAATAATAAAGGTCATTTGAAAAATCACGCTTCATCCCCAAAGGCTCGAAGCGCTGTACAAAAACAAAGCTGGGAGTTAATAACTAGCTGAAAAAGATGGTAGACAACTTCACCCCATAAGGTGTTTGCGAAATGGATGAGTTTTTAAATTTGTCTTGAAGGACTCCAGCGTCTGGCTGGGTCTGAGAGCGTCAGGAAGGGTGTTCCAAATGGTTGGGCCAGCAAATGTATATGTTTCGTAGCAAAACTAAAAGCAGACAGCGACGATCTCATGTCTGCGGCGCTCAATCCCGTGGCGATGTGACACAAATAATTCTTGAATTAAGATTTAAACCCCAATGGGACGTTGTGTGACGTCCTGTGAACAGCCACTCGGCTTGAATTAATTTAAAAATTAGTTTCAATGCATACCAAAGTTATGTTGATTTGTTTGTTCAAAGGTAGCCGACGAAGATCTTTATTACGGGAAAGAAAATAATTTTCATCTTGCTATTATTTATTTAAAAAAAAAAAAGATAAAAGAAGATTATAGGTAGGTGATCTATTCTAAGCCATTTTTAAATTAAATTTATTTTAAGATCTCAAGATCGAGCCCACTATTTCTATTAGAAGTTTTCAAATTGCCTCACTTATGTACGTGTAACATTGGCGCCGTCCTAAATTGCTCTTATTAGTCCCATTCTTCTAATCAGTCCATCGGTTTCTCGTTCATCTTTACTTAAAAAGCATTGGAGAAAACAAGATCGTAAAAAATAAATCAATAATCCAGTCAACCTTTTCTCTCTATCATATAATACAGCCCATTAACAGAGTTCATCTTGTTTCCCTTGTTGTATAAACTTATAAGTGTGTTAACAAAATCGTTATTTTCCTTCCTTCCGTGCTACCTTTCTCCCTCCCACTCTCCCTCCCTCCCTCCCTCCCCCTCCTTCCTTCCTCCCTCCTTCCTCCCTCCCTTCCTCCTACCCACCACCCCCTACCTCCCTCCCTCCCTGCCTTCCTTCCTTCCGTTCTTCCTTCCTCCCTCCCTCCCTCCCTTCCTTCCTTCCTTCCTTCCTTCCTTCCTGCCTCCCTTCCTTCCTCATTTCCTTCCTTCCTTCATTCCATCAACCCTCCCCTCCCATTCCCTTCCCTTTCCTTTACTTTCCTTTGCCTTCCTTTTTCTTTCCTATCTTCCCCTTTCTCCCCTCCTTTCATTCCCCCTTCCTTCCTTCATGCTATTAAATTCCCGTAAAACTGGTTGTTCACCTCTAGGTTTCCTCTCCTCCCTAATGTGTACACGTCACACATGAACCTACACACCTCTTATCTCCATTCGGGCGGAATTACAATGAAACGTTTGGGCACAAAGGGAAGTTAATGTATTAAGGTGGCCAAGAGTTCAGTGCCGTTTTCAATTTCCTCTGACCTGACGTCACATCGAATTGCGCCGTTCAATTTAGCCATTAGGACGATAATAATTAGTTGGACTAAGGCAGATCATGTGCTTAACCTGTTATCAAAGGTCATGAAAACATCAATTTAGTGTATAACAGTGCTTAAATAAAACAGTATATGACAGTGCTAAAATATCAACATAATAAAAGCTGAAGATATGATCCCTTAAATTCACCTTGTGTTTTGGGACTTATAATAAATTTTTATTTCAATAACTCATGAATGGTTATAATGATGAGTTAAAATATAATAAATGTAATAGATAAACTTCATTGAAAACATCATTGAAAACATCTTTGAAAACATCATTGAAAACATAATTGAAAGCACATAATGTAAGAAAATAAATTATTTTCCAATACATCACACTTTGACTTACACCGTAATTCTTGATATCTGCTCGTGCATTTACAGACAAAACAAAGTTACGAAATTCACCAAAAAAAATCAAATTCATAAATTTTAATCTCTCAATTTCTCAGCTGTGACAACATGGTTAGAGGTTATTAATACGACTGATTCTTTTGTGGAATGTAGAATATGACGTCACATGTGAACTACTTTATTTTACGTTTGAAATTAAAAAATAAAAATAAATATGTATTTATTTAAAAAACGTGACTTTATTTCCACCATCTGCGCCATTAGTAGCAAAATCAAATACAGCACCGAAATAGCACTGCTAAAAGACCTAACTCACATAGTCTAGTGAAGGTCTGAGATTACTCTCTTATGACCGCGGCTAGTACATTGGCTACCAGCTCTGCCTTGTTCGAATAGTTTATGTACTCGGTGAGACAGATTCTCGGATATCAATGGCACATCAGGTGATTTTAAGGATTTAAAAAAAAAAAATTTAATGGAGAAGCTGAGAACACTGTCCAGCTTTTCTATTTGATGAGACGCATTTTCCCACTGAAAAGGGGAGGGGACTCTTAAAACAAAAACACCACCCACCCCCTTTTTTATTCCCCCCAAAACACAACTTTTTAACGATGAGTGTAGGCGTTTCATTTATTCCCAGATCACATTGTAAGTTCACTTTCCCAGGGTAGGTTGTCACTGTATTGTCATGCATTTGGCGCCCAGCAGCCTTGAGATTTAGATCATTACTTAAGAGATTTTTATTTTGATCAGGAAATCAATTTCAATGTAATGGTATAAAACATAAAATGAGGCAAACGTTAACAAAGAAAAGAACAACTTAAACAAAAAATTGGATTAACAACACATTAGGGCGTCCAAAAATTTAAAAAATACATTTTGAAAAAAAAAAAAAAAAAAAAGGAAGAAAAAAAATGTGTTAAAATTCTAGAACATAAAATCGGAGTCACATATAAAACTTAACGGTATCGAATAGCCGACCTCAATAAAAAGAATTGAATTCTAATTTCTTCAAGAATAAATGTATAAAAATTGGAAGAGAAAACACGGTTTTATAACAGTTCAATCTTCTGTCACGTCTGCTGCAACGGAAGTTAATCTTTTTAAAAGCAGGAAATTACATTTTTTTTTAACAGATGTACCTTGTATTAATATTTAAAACATAGTTTTGTCAACAACAAACCCTGAACATACAACGCAACAAAAAACAAAAAAGTTGGATTGATTCGGAAGTTAATTTGGGTACAACCAAAAAAGAATTTTAAATAATGGAGCAGCCATTGTCGTGAAATCAGAGGTGTCACAATTTCTAATAAACAGTTGTTTCTAAGAAACACATTTAATTTTTAAAGGATTGAGATTTATGATTGTTGAAGAATATTAGAAAAAAAAAACCCCACTACGCGTTAGGTCGAAGCCACGTCACATAAGAAGGATTGCTGGCGGTGGGTGGGGCTATTTTTTGGTGTACGTGCAGCCTTGACATAGAGGTGAAAACTATTAATTTGCTTTAACAGATTGCTTTTGCAGTATATAAGGGACATTGGGAGCGTCACTAAGCCACTGTGTTCGAGGGTACGCCACACCGATTACGGTAGCGCGAGGAACGCATACTTCAATCTCCAGTCTGTCGTTTAGATTACAAGCTGCGAATTAATGGCAGTTCTAGTCGTTCACAGGAACGATCGATTCACTGGTTACCGTGCTGGCTATTTCTGGCATCTTCCTGATTCTCGGCAGTAGGTAGTTGTACGCTAAACTGATGATCGGATTTCCCGTTACATGAGATGGACACGCAGCTGCAAATCTTGTGTCCGTAACATATGTTACGAATGTACGCCAAATTAATAGTCAAAGGAATTGTATCGTGCTTTAAGACAAGCGGTTGTCAACCTGTGGGTCGTGACCCCTTTGGGGGTCAAACAGGGGTCGCCTTAGACATTCGGAAAACACATGTTTATGAAGTAGCAACGAAAATAATTTTATGTTTTGGGGTCACCACAACACGAGGAACTGTATTAAAGATCGCGGCATTAAGAAGGTTGAGAACCACTGCTTTAAACAATAGGAAAAAATGTCGAACACGTCTCCATTAAATCGAGTCTAATTTGATTGTTTTATTGACTTAAGTTCTTAGCCCAATTTTACAGCGGCCAAGCGCATCCTAAGTAAAATGTTTAATTGTTCGTTGGGGGTGACACTGATCCTGCTGATAATAGCTTGAAAGTTGAGGGTTCATGGAAACTTGAGCTCAGTCAATTATGTGTTCAGAAGCTATTTTTAGGCTAAATAAAACTATTTTTGATTTGTGGCTACTGACAAAAAAATATATATAGTAATATAGGAATTATACATTTAACATAACCATGTCAAAGGATATATTACATGACCATGTTTAAACATATCTATCTTTCATTATCTACAATCGCGTCTATCTTTTCAGAGTTCAATGAGATCAGGACACGGACTAGGCCTCTACCCAAGTGCCCGGTGTTATGTTCATCACAGAAATGGTGCCGTCGACAGTTCCCCCCAGCGGCTTCTCATCTGACAGTACCGCATACAGCGCCAATGAAATCACCTCCATGGCCACATCATCTATTTCGCCGATGGTCAGGATTACTTCCTCCCTAATAGTGACTCACCTCTTGAACCTCACCTCCACCATGGGCGTCAACGCGATGCTGACCACACCAGTGCCTACATCAACCGCATTTCCGCCTTTGACGTCGCCCCCATCCGGTCAGTCGCAGGCTGGTATCAGAATGGTCGGCCGAACCTCCAGACAGTCAAGTTCTGACCCGGACTCGCTCGACGTCATGAACAAACACTTCGCGAAAGTCATCGACCCTGTTGCCATAGCAACGGGCATCGTCGGGAACGCCCTTTTGGCGGTGGTCTTCCTCATCACCCCGCTTCGCCTCCGGCCTCTGAGTCACACCTTGGCTGGATTGGGCGTGGTTGACCTCTTGTACACGTTGTCCTGCATGCTGGTGTACCTCACCAACAAAGGCGTGCAGGTGTACAGAGTCCCAGGGGCGTGCCAGATTACTACGTTCACTCTCGTGTTTTCGAAATCTGTGGAGGCGTGGTACATCTTCATTTCACATTTAAGTGAGTCAAAGCGTCAATAAATTAACTTCATACTTGAACTTAAAACAAACCCTAACACTAATCCTGACACTGTTACTAAACCAAGCTTTAATACTAACACTAACCCTAAACTGTTACTAAACTTAGCTTTAATACTAACACTAACCCTAAACTGTTACTAAACTTAGCTTTAATACTAACACTAACCCTAAACTGTTACTAAACTTAGCTTTAATACTAACACTAACCCCAACACTATTACTAAACCAAGCTTTAATACTAACACTAACCCTGAAACTATTACTAATTAAACTAAGCTTTAACACTAACACCAACCCTTACACTATTACTAAATTAAGCTTTAATACTAACACTAACCCCAATACTGTTACTAAACCAAGATTTAACCCTAACACTAACTGAAAAAAAATATTTTTTTTTTTACTCATTTGGAAATATTATATTTTTTAATGAATAACCCAACGTCTTTATTTATTGATCATTTGAGATATGTATTTAAAAATATTAGAATTCCCGCCATATGAAACTATAAAACCATCTTGTTTGATTCCCCAGATCGCCTCAACGCTCACACAAATTCGAGCCGAGAGAGCAGAAAGAGGCGAGTTTTCAACACAAAGTTTGCCGTATTTCTGGTGGCCCTACTAGTGGCCGCGCCACTTTTGCACGTGCTCTGGTCTATGGAGACTGTCAAAGTAGGGGGCGTAACTTTCTGTGTCCCCATGAAAGAGACTATGCAAATCCACTTAACTCTGAGGTAAGCGGTCACAAAAACACCTTGCCCTCTCCCTGTTACGTTCAACGAATTTGCATAATTTCATTGTCCATGTCATTTCTAACTGAACGATTATTTCTATTACATTTATTCCGTCTGCTCCCTTTCAACTTTTTTTAAATTTGATTATTATAAGAAGATGTTTCACATTTAAGACACCTAAGCTGTCATTGGAAAATATATTTTTGAAAAAGTTTTATAACTGATAACGCTTTAAAAATGAGATATTTCATATTTTGTAAAAAAAAAAAAAAAAAAAAACATTTCGTAACGATTATTTCCTACTATCGTTACAGAAAAATCGAAATTATCGCCAACGTGTTTTTACCACTGACGTTGATTGCTGGCATCGACCTGATGCTCATCATGAAGCTGGCTCTTCACTACATGTTCAAAGAGGACGATGAGGATGACGACGACCTGAGACACGTTGAAGACTATCCGTCATCCTACTGTTCGGAGAAAGGATTCGGCAACAACAGGGACCAGAGCCCCCGGACGCCCTCCAAGGATATCGTGTCCATAAATAACAAAGAGAGGCTCAGGAATCGATTGTCGACTATAGACGAGTTTTCCTCAGCCATCTCCAAAGAGACGTCCCACCAGCTGAACGAGGTGACCGAAAGCTGCCACAAGCAAAGCGAACACGTTTCTATGCAAGAGTTCAAACTTACGAACTCCGAGGAATGTGACAACGGGGCCACTGTGTTAGAAGAACGTAGATCGTCGTTCTGCTCTGTATCTTCATTGTCTCTACCACCCAACGACTCTAGTGATGTTAATGCATGTCAGATATCTCATCATTCCTCTGACAAGGTTTCAGAATCAACAAATCATCATCACACAGTAGAAACGTCCGACATAGAAACACACGATTTCGAAACTGTGAAACTCAGCAGGGACAAAGAGCTAAGTATCGCCAGTCTTTTCTCTGAGAAATCGTCAAACTTTTCATCGACGCCCATGACGCCAGAGAAACTGTTAACGCCATGTAGCAATGACGTCATCAGCCAGCCAGCTAAATCCAAACTGTACAGCTCCATGAGCCTTGTGTGGAGCAGTTTTAAAATTTCTAAATGCAAACGAAATGATAGCATGCAAGTCAGCTTCCACCAGGAGAGCTACGCCTCTGAGCAGCGGTCCAGCCGTAGCAACAGCAGCATAAATAACCTATCTCAGAACAATTCCACGAGCGCATCCCAATGGAGGAGCTACACTTTCGCCTCTTACACGTCCCACTCCTCCAGATCTCAAGTCATTCAGGAGGACCACGATTTCCCAAACGACATAACGGCATGCACCGTGGGCACGATGTTGACCGGCTTTGCCTATGCCGCACTAGTGTTGCCGTCGAGCTACACTTACGCCATCAGGCTGTTCATAGACTCTCCGTACACTCGTCCGTCCAGAGAAGTTCTTCAACAAGCCGTGCTGTTCGAATCTTTGGTGAAAATCAACGCAGTCTACAAGTTTTTGATGTACTCTCTGGTCATGTCGAGTTTCCGCCACGCCATCATTTGGCTGCTCACTCATTGGATACCCAGCAAGATCACACGCATGTCCAGCATATGCTTATGGGGACCAGCGGCCAACAAAAAAGATACAACTTATGTGTAACTGAAAGAACGGTCTGACTTATGAATTCAACAGAACTTATATTGTTTACAGATTTGTTCAATTTGGATACACAATCTTGTTCAAACGTTGCAATATATTTATTATATATAACTATATATTCTCATCCAGCATTTACAAAAAGACATTGTGTTAAAAATTACCGGTGAGATTATTTCGTGTATAGTTGGACAAATGTTTGAAACATTGTTTGTTTCATTTAAACTCATGAACTTCTGTCATAGTTATCTCAATATTTGTCATTTGATTTTTGTATCCTCTGCGGACGTTGACCGTTTGAATGTAAATCTTTTTGGACGTAGCTAAACCTAATATTTCATAGTTGAAATCCTTCAATGTACATATTTACAAGTGATGTTTTGTGAAGTAATTGCTCATTCCATGAGTCTCTCTTTCAAAAGTTGTGCCTTGTGCTGATACTCTCCCATCTTTCATTGCATGCCATGTAGCCGAATTCGGCCATTCCTATCAAGTGCCTTAATTAATTTTGTATCTACCAGTTCTATTTCAACATTATTTACCAGTGAGATAAATATCTTAGATAAGTCTGCATATATTTTACAGTTACAATAGACCAACTACCGTTTGATCTTATATTTTGAGACTTCCAAAAATTATATAAAAAATATAGTTCGAATTGCCTCCAAAAAGTTTTGAGTTCTACTTTTTGATGAGGTAGACTGGTGCCGCTAGACTGGTGCCGCTAGACCTACTGCCGCTAGACTGGTGTAACTAGACTGGTGCCACTAGACTGATGCTAATAGACTGGTGCCACTAGACTGATGCCACAGGACTGGTACCACAGGACTGGTGCCACTAGACTGTGGCCACTGGACTGGTACCGCTACCTCCCACAATACTAAGACAATCTAAACCAAATTGAAAACAATCACTCAGTTAGTATGTATCTTTGTTTACGCTATTGCGGCTAAGAAATATCAGGGAGGTGTTCAACATTTTGCCATTGTCGATAAATGATCATTAAAATGTTTAAAAAGTCTTCAAATGTTCGTATTAGTAAAAGTGCGTCACGCGGCAGCCGCTTGCCAACCACACTGTATTGAGCACACAGTTTCAAATTCTATAGTAATTAATGTTGAATGTAGAATGAGGTTGCACGTATGGGGCAACATTTTAGAATGAGGTTGCACGTATGGGGCAACATTTTAGAATGAGGTTGCACGTATGGGGCAACATTTTAGAATGAGGTTGCAAGTATGGGGCAACATTTTAGAATGAGGTTGCACGTATGGGGCAACATTTTAGAATGAGGTTGCACGTATGAGGAAACATTTTTTGGAAACATTGATTCTGTTCCTAAACCCATTGCCTCCCCACCCCGCCCCCGGGCCAACCCCAAGGGGCACGATCTAGTTACTCGACTGTTTTTATAACAATTAAATTCCCCGCCTGTCCATCAAACGTATACGCATTCCCCCAATACGGCGCTCCATCGTAACCCCCCGCACTAACAACACGATGACTTAATCTATTTGAAATGTGTCACGTGCGATTTACATTTAAAGAGAAACTCTCAAAGCCGGTTTTTTATTTTTGTAGAGTGAATTAAATGTTTCAAGGAGATGGGCCTAACAAGAAGCTTCATTTCACTTGATTTAGTCCCCAACCAGAATGTTCTGTGCAAATAAGATCTCCCTTGGAACATGATATTCCATTTACAAGCTTGCTTTACTGGACCATTGCCTAGCAACCATCATTTAAAACCCGTTAAATTGATAAAAAAAGAAAAGAAACATAATTATAGGGCAAAAACCGTCAGCTAATTAGTGCCAACAAATAGAATAACGACCAGATGTTTTTCTTCCAGTTTTTTGCGGTTTTTTTTTTTTTTTTTTTACTAACGTCTGTTTTTGGATGTCTAAAGGTCAAAGTTCACCGTCTGCATCCAATCATTTCTTTAGTTCGTTATCCATGACCAAGTGTCTCGTTTGCCGTTCGGGGTCAATGTCTCTTGGTCAGTGCTTTCTCTTGAAAATAGAAATAAATGTGTTGGAGAGACAAAAACGCCACAAAGTTGCCAGAAAAATGTCTACACAAGTGTCTAACTAAATGTGTACATAAATGTCTTTATAAATGTCTCTTCAAATGTCTACACAAATGTCCACATACATCGAATAGTCTAAGTTTCGTTGACTGTTCTTTGGCTCATCATACAGTGAATTATTTTTTTAACACAATTGTTATTTATATTTCTATACTGAACGTTTAAAAAAAATAAAAAAATTATCATATTGTTCATCGTGGCCAAATTTGTACACATTCGTATACCACTTCCTTATACATCAATCAATCAACTATGTGCCAAAATTTGGATCTTACATATAACATATTTAGTAATCGCTGTATAACGAATGACGTTAATTGTTTTGTTGAAACTTTGTTGGTGAAATTCATGTTGCCAAAATAAAGTGCTTTGAATCTGACAACGTTCGTCTCCCTGTGTGTTTATTTGTATATAATTGCACAGATGGCGTCCACGGTAATCGAAACCATAGGTTATATTTTTAGACCGTTTATTATAATTTATATAAACTTAATACCAAGGTACATAGAACAAACAATAAAATTAAGACATACGAAACAAAAATGAAATCTTCAACAAACACGACGCAATATATAAACAAGACAAACTTCACGTTTATACATACAAGACATAAAATATAATTATTCATACAAGATTAACTGTGTGGCTATACATACAAGGAGAAATATCAAACTACATGGACAATAAAGCGGTACATGCAAGAAAACTATATAAACTATAGATACAAGACTAATACTATAAATGTTACATACAAGACACAGCATAAATGATACATACAAGATAAAGAATATAAACTATACATAAAAGACATATTATTTCAAAAATACATACACGATAAACTATATAAACTGTACATAGAAGACAAAATATATTTCTATACATACAAGACAAAATATATAAACTATAGATTTAAGGCAAAAAATATATGAAACTATACATGCAAGACAAAATATATACATTAAAAAAACTATAAAATAAGTTTCGGTCATCAGAAAACAAGCTTTACAATTGACATTACATAAAAAATAGAAACTGAGATGACTAAACCACACAGTGAGGAAACTGAGTTGACTGAACCACACAGTGAGGAAACTGAGTTGACTGAACCACACAGTGAGGAAACTGAGTTGACTGAACCACACAGTGAGGAAACTGAGTTGACTGAACCACACAGTGAGGAAACTGAGTTGACTGAACCACACAGTGAGGAAACTGAGTTGACTGAACCACACAGTGAGGAAACTGAGTTGACTGAACCACACAGTGAGGAAACTGAGTTGACTGAACCACACAGTGATGAAACTGAGTTGACTGAACCACACAGTGAGGAAACTGAGTTGACTGAACCACACAGTGAGGAAACTGAGTTGACTGAACCACACAGTGAGGAAACCGAGTTGACTGAACCACACAGTGACGAAACTGAGTTGACTGAACCACACAGTGATGAAACTGAGTTGACTGAACCACACAATGAGGAAACTGAGTTGACTGAACCACACAGTGACGAAACTGAGTTGACTGAACCACACAGTGAGGAAACTGAGTTGACTGAACCACACTGATGAAACTGAGTTGACTGAACCACACAGTGAGGAAACTGAGTTGACTGAACAACACTGATGAAACTGAGTTGACTGAACCACACAGTGAGGAAACTGAGTTGACTGAACCACACAGTGACGAAACTGAGTTGACTGAACCACACAGTGATGAAACTCAGTTGATTGAACCACACAGTGATGAAACTCAGTTGATTGAACCACACAGTGATGAAACTCAGTTGATTGAACCACACAGTGATGAAACTCAGTTGATTGTACCACACAGTACGGAAGCCAAGTCTGAGGTGTCTTGCCGATTTGGAAGCGCTGGCCACCAGACCCCCCCCCCCCCTCAATGTTAACCTGGGGAACACGACCACCATTGCGTGTCCCGCGTGGGCAGACAAAGGCATACATGGTACCTGCACGAATCAAACATTTCCAACAGGACTGTCAGCTGTGGTGTTTTCACAGTTGGAGGAAAAGACAGAGACAGGGTAGGGATCAAGATTATAAGTTGCCGTTGAAGGATATGAGGCGAGAGGCTGAGGTGGAAGTCTCTGGCCGATGATTCTAGATATGCAGCCCTGATAAAGCTGCTCCTAAGCAACCGTTTCGTCCCAGGTTCTCCGCAAACTAGTTGCGAGATGGAAACCCAAAGTAGAACCGATCTTAGGACGTAAATTTACCATCCCAACTCCTAGGAAAGTCGATCGTGTGCACTAGGTTTATGCGCAGTGTCGGACCCACCGGGTGTCCTTGTGTTGGGGCGGCCTAGATCAGAATCCCGATCTAGCGAACTCGGGTGGGGGCCGTCCTGGCAAAGGTACATCTCCAACGTACTGCTACGCGGCCCGATTTTCGGACTAAGGGAATGCTTTGGGGAGGGCATAAGGAGCAATAGCTCGCAGGCTGGCTGATGCCATTTCCTTATGTGACATTTCAGTGCGCGAGCTGAGATGATTGAACCACACAGTGCAGAAACTTAGACTTAATGAAGGAACTCGATTAAAATAAGAAAGAAATGTAGTGATACTACTTTGGAATCACCCTGTAGCACCATGCTATGCATAAATAAACGTTTGTTGTCAACATCAAAATCTTACTGATAGTGGATGAGACATTGCACAAGAGAGATCCTGCTATGAGACATATGTTCTGGCTCTATTTAAGGTCATACTGAATACCAAAATAACTTTGAGCAATCATCATTAAAAAGTAATATTCCTCCAAGATGGTGGTCTCCCAGATGGTGGTCTCCCAGATGGTGGTCTCACATATGGTGGTCTCACAGATCGTGGTCTTCAAGGGGTTAATGCCTCCTTCAGATAATATAATAAAAAATAAATAAACATTCTGTATATATAACATTTATATATTTATATTGAAAACTAAACAAATAGTTTAACACAGCAAGCTTTGAAACTCATGGATACATGTGACCAGGAAGGGTAAGCAAAAATGAATACTCTGAAACTGACAATTAGTACTCACCCTTATCAATTGAGACAACAGGCTTACTGTTCGGTGAGTGATATGGGGACTGTGTGGTGAGTGATATGGGGACTGTCTGGTGAGTCATATGGGGACTGTCTGGTGAGTGATATTGGGACTGTCTGGTGAGTGATATGGGGACAGTTTTGTGAGTGATGTGGGGACTGTCTTGTAATATGGGGACTGTCTGGTGAGGGATATGGGGACTGTCTTGTGAGTGATATGGGAAATGTCTGGTGAGTGACATGGGGACTGTCTGGTGAGTGACAAGGTGACCGTCTGGTTAGTGACAAGGCGACCGTTTTGTGAGTGATAAGGGGACTGTCTCGTGACTTGCATGGAAACGTTCTTGTCTATGGGAAAGCGAAAATAACGTACTTGGGTCGGGTTCACCAGTTAATCTGTGAAGTCAAAATGTGAACAACAAAACAACAAAGCAGCCAAACATCAAAACAGTCGAAAGAAACAAAACAACGAAAGACAATAAAGCAACCATAACAGACGGAAAAACAAACTGACAAAAAACAAAAAATCAAGAAACAACCAAAAACAACAAAAAGAATAAAAACAAACAAAAACCATCAAAATAAAAACAAATACAAGTTAAATTACAAATAATTACAAGTAATTGGTTGATTAAAATTTTAAAACAATTTTTTTTTAACAAAAGTTCCAACATTGTGACGAAGTCACATTACACGGTTGGCTATTGGTTGATATTTCAAAATACATTGAAGAAAAAGTTGACTAGTATAACAAGAAAGTTACAATTTAAGAACCATTCTATAATTATATTATTCCAGATGTCAGGACCACCCACATACTTTATTGATACTTTAATAGAAAAATTTCATATGAAGCGAGCCTTTCCAATTTACTTGGGATATTTTTGAAATCCACGTCAAGGTTACAGATACAGCAATGAATTTTACATGGCACTGGATATCCAAAAACGATATAAGACAACAATTTCTGACCAGATGAATTAGGTAAGTTCAATTTGTTTATGGAAAGCTGAGATTTTATAATGGTACAATTAGATTAAAACGTACATTTAAAAATTTCTCACTTGATATTAGATTCAATAACTTTAATTTGAAAAGTTATGTTCATCATTCTAAATCAGCGGTTCTCAACCCGTGTGGCGCGACCCCTTTGAGACTCGAACGACCCTTACACAGGGGTCGCTTAAAACTATAGGAAAACACCTATTTATGAAGTAGCAGCGAAAATAATTTTATGTTTGGGGGTAACCCCAACATGAAGAACTGTATTAAAGGGACGCGGCATTAGGAAGGTTGAGAACCACTGTTCTAAGGACTCTTTGTATGTAAATATGTAGTTTTTTGGTTACTTACTTAGTAAATGCTATTATCGTAAATATATTCAGTTCATTTGGGTTAAATGACTTGGCATGGGACCGTATATTTACTTATTAAGTTTGTTAGTCAGTTGGTTTTAGACTGAATAAATTATTCACATTTTTCATGGATTGTCTCACCACGTAGGAAGCTTACAAAACCTAATTGGTCTCTAACTAAAAATTAAAATGTTAGCATTCATGTTTGTATCATTCACGTTTGTATCATTCATGTTTGTATCATTCATGTTTGTATCATTCATGTTTGTATCATTCATGTTTGTATCATTCATGTTTGTATCATTCATGTTTATATCATTCATGTTTGTATCATTCATGTTTGTATCATTCATGTTTGTATCATTCATGTTTGTATCATTCATGTTTGTATCATTCATGTTTGTATCATTCATGTTTGTATCATTCATGTTTGTATCATTCATGTTTGTATCATTCATGTTTGTATCATTCATGTTTGTATCATTCATGTTTGTACCATTCTTGGTTATATCACACATGTTTGTATCATTCATGTTTGTATCAGCCATGTTTGTAATAGTCACATTTGTACAATGCATGTTTGATGCATTCATTTTTTGTGTCAGGCATGTTTTATCAGTCATCTAAATACCAGTCATGTTAATAACAGTAATGGTTATATCATGTTTATATCATCATGTTTGTATCATTATGTTTGTATCATCATGTTTGTATCATCATGTTTGTATCATCATGTCGTATCATCATGTTTGTATCATCATGTTTGTATCATCATTGTTTGTATCATCCTGTTTGTATCATCATTGTTTGTATCATTATGTTTGTATCATCATGTTTGTATCATCATGCTTGTATCATCCTGTTTGTATTATTATTAATGTATAATTCATGTTTGTATCATTCATCTTTTTATAATTTAAAGTTGTATCATTCGTGTTTGTGGCTTTCATGCTCGCAGATTTTTGTTTGTAGCTTTCATGTTTGTAGCAAATGAAGAGATTAGTGAAAGAAAGACCACAACGAGCCACCAAAGCTCAACGCAAAGCAGTGATATCTTAAAATACAAATTGAAATATATAACACTTCCAAATTATCGATTGGTTGCTAAGCAACCACGTTGCCTCGCGTACTTTGACTATTAAAAAAAATTAATGAAACTTTATTATCCTACAGATGTCAGAGATGAAAAATGTTTATGCTCGACTAAAAGTGCATTTCTCAAGTAGGAGCTACTGCAGTAAGAAACGCCCGCTACAAACATGACCAGGACGATGATTTCATACACTAAATAGAGTTGAGGAAAGTGTACTTAAAGACTTGCACTAAAGAGGCGTCAGGGTCTTCTGTGCGAAAGTTCAGTGTGGCCGGTCCCGAACTCCTCCCCATGTTTTCCTTATCCCCATGTTATCCTAATCCCCATGTTAATCTCACGCCAATGCTATCCTCATCACTGTGTTAACCTCACATTATTACCCCAATATTATCCACATCCTTATATTATACTCACCCCAATGTTAGACCCCGATTTTCATCCTCGTCACTATGTTATCCTCACCCCAATGTTATCCTCAACCTATGTTATCCTCATCCCCATATTCTCCTCATCCCTATGTTATCCTTATCCACATGAATAATCATCTCTATGTTATCTCAACCCATTGTTATCTTCATCCTCTTGTTATCCGCATCCCTATGTTATTTTCATCCGCTTGTTATCCTCAACTCAATGTTATCCTTACCCCAATGTTATCCTCATCCCTAAGTTATCATCACCCCAATGTTTTTCTAATTACTATTTTATAATCATTCCCATATTATCCTCATCCACATGTTATCCTTACCCACATGTAATACTCCTCTCTATGTTTCCACATCCCCCTGTTATCCTCATCCCTTTGTTATCATCATCCCTTTGTTATCCGCATCCCTATGTTATCCTCATTCCAACATTATCCTCATCCCCTTGTTATCCTAATCCCTATATCATCCTGCTCTCCGTGTAATCCTCATCTCTATGTTATCCTAATCCCTACGTTATTCTTATCCACATGTTATGCTCATCCCTACTCTTTACAAATTTCTCTCCTTCACTACAATTTCCTAATCCCCATAAACTTTCTTAAACATACCCCCTGTTCCCGCCTACTCACTCCCTCATTCCCTCACCACTCATTCCCTTATCAAATCATGCCCTTATTCAGTAATTCCCTTAATCCCTCATCCCCTCTTTCTCTCGTTCAATCATCCCCTTATCCATTCATTTCCTCACATAAAACCCTTTCTGAACCTACCTTCCCAACCTGGCTCATAAAATAACAACAACCTTTCAAAACAATCAACCGACTGACCTAACCTTTGACCCATGCACTCCCACCAATCCCAAAACATTCATTTTACAACAAGCTCCCCTCTCGCCCCAGCCTCTTCCCATGATTGCCAGTACCCTCTCCTACCTGTCCCATACAATTGCCTCAATGATTGCAAGCACTCTTTCCAACTTGTCCAATACAATTGGCTCAATGGTTGCCAGCATTCTCTCCCAAACCTGTCCCATACAATTGACTCAATGGTTGCCAGCAGTCTCCCCAATATCTGGACGGGTGGTGTAAATTTAAAACACATTTTCAAATCAAGAAGTCATTTCAGTTACTGCATTCAAGGATTAAGCATGACGACCCACCAATAGAATTATAAGGACATTTAGTTCTGTAAATCCATGTGCAAGAATTTTGCCTCTGAGAGGCGCACTGGACTAGTATGGTAGACCTGACTACCCGAAGCTAAAACATTCACGTCAATACGTCTATTTCCCAGGGCGAAGGTGAGAGATTATCAAGGTAGTCTCTCACAGGGAAAAGGTAAGAGAAAAAGTCCAGCCTTTATTCAAAACATATGGATAGTACGAACAACATTGACATCCCCTCCTCCCCTGCAGGTCGGTGACGGGGCTCAGGCCGACTGCAGGCGCTAGTGCTACTGGGGTCACTAGGCAAGGTGCCGCTGGTCACCTCCCCACTACCTTAGTAGTTATGCAGCTTAACTGTAACGGGATCAGAGGGAAAATCCCTGAACTCACCAACCTACTCCACAGCCGGGAAGTGGACGTAGCTCTATTGCAGGAAACTCTACTGAAAAAGCACCCATTGCACATCACGGGCTTTTCAGTTTAGCGCTGCACTTGCGCAAAGTGCCGAGGGCTGGTAACGCTTGTGCGAAACCCCCTCACAACGGATGCTGCGAGAAGGGCTTCGGTCCTGACTTGTCACAGAATGTGTGTTACGAAAAGGTCTTCGGAGTCAACCCCACTACTCAACTCAGCTGCCTCAACGGCCCCTGTCCTAAAGACCTCACTCTTCCCATGGCTACTCGCACTATGTCTTCTTAGCAATATTCTTTTTCTATAGTCTCTAAGTGACCTCCTGATGACCCTTGATCCGCTTGGTTCCCATGGTATCTCTTCTATGTATTAACATGAAATATCCTTAACGCCAATGTTAACTCTTCACAATCCCAGCCACGGCCGCACTAATAATTTTTGTTTTGCGCTACGAAAAGTGCAACATTTTGTCGCCTAAACATTTTTTAGATCGAATTATTTGTTTGGAGTCAAAATAATCCTCTAGAACTGGGCGCCACGGGCAATTATCTGCTACTTAGCTTGTGCCTAGCTCTGACACTGTCCAAAGCTATATTTTCCACGTACACCTACGACTACTGTTGCCAGGTACACCAACGACTACAGTTGCCAGGTACACCATCGACTACAGTTGCCAGGTACACCTACGGCCATCGTTGCCAGGTACACCTACGACTACCGTTGCCAGGTATGTTCACTGTTCATTTATGAGCAAATGAGTCACCCGGTCTGCTAGATGAAATTTAAGAGCTGTAAGTAAACGCCTTATTAAAAAGAATAATCTTTGGCCAGTCTCATTGGTTGTCTTCTTAATTACAACTGTGTAAGATAACGTTTTAAGTTACGCTCTATACCCTGGTAGAATGGGTGGTGGGGGGGAGGGTGAGTGTGTTCTTTTGTATTGAGTCGAAATTTAATTTGATCTTGTCATTTAAGTTATGAACATTTTTAAAAAAACATATATATAAATTGAAATTTGAGCTCCTTGTTGACCTGTATTTATAAATTGTTTTAAGACATAACGAAAACAATGCAGAAATCTTCGTCCTATTTGAAATTGTACTATTTATGGGACAGAAATAGGTGTCCAGGGAAATAACGGTAAACTCATTAAAACAAGGACACAGCATCGGTCCCTTGTGTCATTTAACGTGATGTGATGGCAAACAATCGGGCTAGGAGTCTGGCCTTGACTTCCTGACAAGAATAGCTAGAAATAAAATGCAAATGTTAGAATTTAAAAAAAAATTAACTTAACGAAAAAAAAACAACAAAACGTGTGGCTTTAACGCAACCAGATGTTTATACATTGTGACAGCTGGTGTAGAGATTATTGGTATGAGCTCATACATTAATTCGTGTGTCGTCTTTATATACAAGAGTTTGTATCAAATGAACAAACAAACCCCCCCCCCCCACTAAATTATTGTCAAAGTGTCGCGAATGGATTCTCCATTTTCAGTCGGCTTACTTCATTACAGGTAAATCAAAGTACAGGTACATCAAAGTGCAGCTACATCAAAGTACAGGTATATCAAAGTACAGGTACATCATTGTATAGATACATCATAGTACAGGTACATCATTGTACCGGTACATCATTGTACCGGTACATCATTGTACAGGTACATCAAAGTACAGGTACATCATAGGAGAGGTACATCATTTTACAGGTATATAAAGCACAGGTACATCATAGTACATGTACATCAAAGTACAGGTACATCATTGTACAGGTACATCAAACTACAGGTACATAATAGGAGTGGTACATCATTGTACAGGTATATAAATCACAGGTACATCAAAGTACAAGTACACCATAGTACATGTACATCAAAGTACAGGTACATCAAAGTACAGGTACATCAAAGTACAGGTACATCATTGTACAGGTACATCAAAGTACAGGTACATCATGGTACAGGTACATCATAGTACAGGTACATCATTGTATAGGTATAGGAAAGTACTAATGAAAAAAATATTCACCATTCCAGAAGAAGAACTGTCAGCCAACACTCACCTTTTGTTGTATAGTAAAGACGAAGTTCTTAAACTTGATACATTATTTATCCCAATGTCTCCTTATGTATATATATATATATATATATATATATATATATATATATTTATATGTATATATATATATATTTGTGTGTGTGTGTGTGTGTGTATCTGTGTGCCTGTATGTGTGTATTTCTGTGTAGATAAGCGATCTTAATTCCTCGACTATTTGGATGCTGTATTCCGGCTTCGGGGGTTAAGTTTTTTTTTAAAATTAATGTTACAACCCCCACCCCCACATACACACACACACAAACCCTTACACTACCTTCCCATGAATAGCCGCCATACTTAGCTATCAACGCCATATATTTACTTGCAGATAGCTGACAGCGCCTGACTTTACTGAACCCATTTGTCGTGCAGCGCGACTGCACGCATCAACACAGACCGACCAGGTGATCTGGAACACTTTCATTTCCCTGAATGACATTACCGCGCACATTTGACCTTGAACACAATACTTTTCTTATTAAGTCCGGAAAATGTCGCTGTTAAAAGACTTGTTTATTTTCACTTAAGATTATTGTATTTAAGATACATGTTCATTTGTCAAAACATCCAAATTTGCAAAATAAACAGACTAACTACCCCACAGGAAAGCATCTTTTGGTGTAATAGATCTAATGATCCATGATATAAACATGTATCTCTTCTGGCAAATTGTAAATAAGGATTTTTTAATATTCTATTTTATAATTAATGAAGATGAATTTTTTTTAGAGAATATCTTCCAGCCAAATTAACAACGCTGGCGAGGCTATTTGGCGTTTTTTTGTCATTGTCTCATTTCCATTTGTCATTTTTTAAATGATTTTAATTTACATTTCAGTTTTAATTGTGCAAATTTTTGTGTGCTTTTTTTTAACTTAGAAAGAATATTCTTGAAGGAGGTTGCTAAAACATTCTATTTGCTTGCAGAGGAAAATTTAACAAAACAAAGTTTAAATATTTTTATACTTTTTCGTAATTATTTTTAAACCAACAATTAGAATCGATTTTTAAAAAAAATAAAGAAATCTCTAACCCAAAGCTAAGACAAGTTTTAAAAATCAGCAAGTTAAAAAAAAAATGAATTTAATAATACGTTATGACACGAGACTGCAACTTTCACAGAGGCTAAATTTAAAATCACCTTTGACAGGTGAAGAAATCGTCTGCAATGTCCGCCAATCGTGTTATTCAAGGCCAGCCTGGGAATGTTGACTAGTTGCTATTTTGGTTGCCTTCCCCGGGGGTCATTGCTAGATGAAAGATGTCACACTTAAAAGACTGACGTGTAAAGAATTCCCACCTTTATCTCATCCATCTTTCTAAAAGCCTAGATCTGCTTTTGAGCTGACGTGTGACGTATTCCCACCTTTATCTCATCAATCTTTCTAAAAACCTAGATCTGCTTTTGAGCCGACGTGTGACGTATTCAAACCTTTATCTCATCCATCTTTCTAAAAGCCTAGATCTGCCTTTGAGCCGACGTGTGACGTGTTACCACCTTTACCTAGGCGCAGTTTAATCTGTCGGATCATATTTCCGTGAGGCTCCGGCTTAAATGGTTGAGAACCTTTGATAGCTTCCCAACTAGTCTGAAAGCCAGTTAAACTGGAATAAACTGATCGGTCACAAGATCAACAAAATATTAGCAAGGGTGGAGGAAATAAACTGTGTCCATTGTCCCATTAGCTACAGGGTGTTACCGCTGTCCAATTAGTTATTGGATGTTACCAAAGTTATCCCCTTACATTATATCATGTAGTCCTATGCATAGGTTTGTAAACTCTTAAAGAAGGCCTTCACTTAATTTGATAATAAGATTAAAAAACACAAGACAAGAGTTTAAAAAAATTAAGATGAAGCTCTTCTTATGACTTAAAAAGCTGACTGTGGCAGATGCAGTAGAGAGAATCTTTGAAAGAGAAATGACTTTTTTATCATTCGTCCTACCTTATTTCAGACAAAGTAGAGAGAGAATCTTTAATAGAGAAATGACTTTTTTATCATTCGTCCTACCTTATTTCAGACACAGTAGAGACAATCTTTGAAAGAGAAATGACTTTTTATCATTCGTCCTACCTTATTTTAGTCTTCTTAAGCCATCTTGTTCGTTACAAGCATCACAGACCTTTTGTTGGTAACATGAACAGCTTGAACTCAAATAGATTTTGTCCTAAAAGTGGGCAAGATTTAGATTAAAGAAACTATCGATTGGTGTCAGACATCCAACAAATATGTTTCATTATTGTTGTGTTCAGAACATTATACAGTTATGTTCGTTTATTCTTACACGCATTCATTATACACGCACAGGCTCTTAAAGAAACAGTATTCACAAGCACATAGACACACACACACGCACAAACACACAAACACAAACACACGCGCGCACAGGCTGTGTTTCTTTCAGACATATTCGGGGGGGGGGGGGGGAGGTGTCATTTTTGATTTTCAGGTGGGCAGTGCTAGTAGCCAGAGGGGGTAGCTAAGGGGAAAAAGAAAAAGTATGCGGGGAAGGGGGAGATATCCACGGGCACCAAACTAGTTGGGCCCAATATTGGCTTTGATGGTATTTAATGAATGAACAAAATTGGTTTTAATGGTATTTAATGAATGAACAAAATTGGTTTCACAGCTGAAACGCGCGTAAACAAAAATCGTGTCGCCTGGTGCTTAACACTCTTCCTACGCCTCTGCCAGTGGCGTAGAATGGGGGGGGGGGGGACGAAAGGGGAGGTGCACTCAGGTATCAAGTTTTATTTATTTAGGAGCGTCGTTTTCGGACAACTGCAGAGTTTCGGCCCGCCCAGGGCGGTACTAAAACTAGCTATGTCACTAAGCAGTGTATTTATCGGCACCAAAATTGGTGACCAGTCCCAGCTATACTGTCATTTTTATCGGGTAAGAGGGCAGAAAACGAGGGCGACAATCCCTCTTGATCGGGGAATGGGGGTCTGAGGTGTCCCTCCTCACAACAAGCTTGATTTTTGAAGTGGTGAATTTTGGGGTACACCTGAATTCAGTGATTCTATCAGAGTATTTGATCGGGGTAAGGAGTTTTTCAAGCGCCCGGGGGAAGGCATTATGGCACCCTGTGCCATATATATATGCTGAATTCGCTATGGATATGGGACCCAGGGTAAATCGTTTAGCACAAGTTTAGATTCAAGGGGGAGCAGAAGAATCTCGAGCAAAAGCGGAATGAGTTTCCTTAGAAAATGTGGATACATTTAAAAAGCATGGATGCATTACGGCGCACACTTTAGTGTTATTTTCAGACAATTTGTAAGGGGACATATCAGACTTTTAGGGGAAGTGTGACGATCTGAGGCTGGACTTGTAAAATTCTTCCATCGTAAATCCACCCTTGGAAACCCGTGTAAAATAATACCATTCCTCCACTCTGTTTTGCCCCGCAGTAGCATAGCCCGAGTGACTTCCCTTGGTGTTTTCGCATTCTTACACCAAATAGCTCACGCAAAAGCGTGATTATGGATTTTCTACCTCACCCCGATAAACTTTGAGGGTAGAAGGTCAAGCCCGCAATAGCAAAAGTGAATATCATTGGATGGGAAAACATACAGCATTTAAATCACCCAATTGAATCATCACCCAACTCGAATAAATAGCCAGAACAAGCAAGAATATGTCTTTTATGATCTGAACTCTTGACTGTGGACGCTGGAAGGAACTAGACTTAGACCTTCATTAGCGTGATACATTACTGCAACCCAGGCTATTAGCAAGTATATGTCTTTTAAGATCTGATCACTTAACCGTGGACGGTGGCAGTAACTAGACTTAGGACTTCATTAGCGGGATCATTAACTGCGACTGCTACCTGGAGTACTACCTGGTTTCTATTACTAGACCGACTGACCTTGAAGCTGAAACTAGGGGATTGATTTAGACGTCCTACACCAAACTATCTGACGGCTACTAGGATTTCGAGATCCAGGGACTCTTACTACCACGATTCATCGCTGGAGAGTCATCTTCCCCATCGCAGTGATCCCACCGAATCAACGACCGGGAACTCCGACTTCGCTACGCTTGGAACAGCTCCGAAGACCGGAACAGGGACACGCTTCTGGAAAAGAAGGAACTCCCACACTTTGTGATCCACCGAGATCCTCAGTGAAACTATAAAGGCTACGTCACCAAAGATTGGACATAGAACCTTGAGCGATATAGCATTTATAATGATGATACCGTCAGTATGTTAGTGACACTTGCATTACATTAATATATCTGCCTAATTAGAGGACAACTCATGAATATATATTAATCACCAAGAGTGTATTACTGAGGAATTTGTAAATATTATTATTCAATAAATACTTGTAGTTATTTTCTCCTTTAACCAAGACTTTGTTTCAGTCTATACTATATGTATATAGATTGGTTATTATATCTTTGTGGTAATTTGGCTTAATTAACGAATCCCTAGACAGAGTGCCAAGAGGATATCTCATACGAGAGATATCCCTCAATATTATATCATAAGTCAGATCACCACAAGAAGAAGTGTCAAAAACAACAATAACTGTCGGGGACATCTCTAACTCCGTCCCAGCTCAGCTTGAGTAAAATTCATTCCAGTTGTGGCACCCTAGAGGGTATGCTGTTTGTGGCGCCCTAGAGGGTATGCTGTTTGTGGAAACTTTTAGGGTAAGCGTTTTGCTAATAGCTTCTCTGCCCTATTCTCACCGCTTAAAACTTTATGGTCCTCAGAAACCTTTTGACAAATTGAAAATGCCACATTTTACTCTTAACCGGAAAGCTATGGAAGAGATGCTAGTTAAAATGTAGACTTGACCTCTGAGCCATCGAGTGGGCCCTGAAATCACAACTGTTGCAGGAGGGTTTAGTAGGATTTAGAGGCTTTAAGTTGTGTTGTTGACACATTTTTAATTATTAAATTTGAATCCAAGGTGGGGAGGGGAGGCAAAACAAGAAGAAGTTGCAGGGTGGCGTCAAAAGGCCGGCGACGGCCCTGCTAGACCTGGTTGTGTTATACAAATATTTGTTTACATTTTTCTTAATTAATACATGAATTAAAAAAAATATCCTTCTAAAAAAGATTTCCCTTTAAAAAAAACTGTCATGCCAACAGCATTTTACGCATTAAAAAACCAAAAAAAAAACCTTTTCTTAATATTTTCAATTTCTACCAAAGACAAAATGAAAAAGAACAACTGCTTTTACCTGTTTTAATTTTTATGGGTTTCAAAACTTATCATTAATCGTATATTAAAGAAACTATCCTCGTTAGGTTTAAATTTAAAAGTTCAAGCTTGGATATTGAACTTTTTAACAAATCGCCCACAATATGCCAAGGTAAATGACCAATTATCTCTTACCAAAGAAATAAGCACAGGGGTGCCACATGCTGCGTTCTCTCCCCTGTACTGTATACAATATATCACAATGCTGCCTTCTCTCCCCTGTACTGTATACAATATATCACAATGCTGCCTTCTCTCCCCTGTACTATATACAATATATCACAATGCTGCCTTCTCTACCCTGTACTGTATACAATATATCACAATGCTGCCTTCTCTCCCTTGTACTGTATACAATATATCACAATGTTATTCACAGCTCAAGCAACACTGTTCCAATCTTAAAATTTGCTGATGACGTCACCATCGTCGGCTTAATATCTTAGAGAGAAAGCTTATGCCGCAACTTAGTTACACGCTTTATCAATTGGTGCGATAAAAAAAATGTTCTTCAGCTGAATGTCTCAAAAACAAAGGAAATAGTTGTGGATTTCAGGAGGGGGAAACCACCAGATTACAGATCTCAACATAACACACCAAAACCTATTTAATTACAGCATTACCTGCTGGTGTGGGAATTCATCGTCTGATATTAAACACCGAGTAAACCGACTAATCAAGAAAGCTAGCAACATAACACAAACTAAACATCCTCCACTTGAAGAACTATTTGAAAAAAGTTGTTATTGTGAAACTAAAAAAAAATTGGATGATATATTCTACCCTCTTCATCACAGATACTTAGGATCGGCCCGTTCGGGACGAATTCTTTCTCTCAAGGCGAGGACTAAAATATATAAAAATTCTTTTGTTCCCCAATCTGTACGCATTTACCAGCGTGCTCCCCTTGAAGTCACAAATCTATATACTGAGAACTAATACGTCCCTGATATGGCTAAGAGAATTCATTGAATGGCTGTTTTTTTCACTAGTGAAATAATTTAATGTAGATGTATTGTGTTCAAATTGTTTTATTTAAGTGCTGACAATGTATAATGCAATCAAACATCTCCATTTGTTTGGATCAATGAAAGAATTTTATCTTATCGTATCTCATCTTATAATTACGTTAAGAATTAAGACATGAACTGTTTACAGAAGACATCATAATTCTATTAATTTATGATTTTATTTGAAGGAAATCGTATTTAAAAAAGTATTCATTTCCGAAATTGAATTAAGTGAAATTTTTATTTGGAATTTCCAACTATTATTACGGTATAGCTTTCTTCGGATAAATTACAAATAGACTCTTCGCTTAAACCTTTTAAACATTTTAGAAAGACACATTATTCCTAAAACTTGTTCCCAAAAAAATATGGAATTGGCTTAAACATCGAAATGCTATTTCATAAAACAGTTTGTTGTTGTTGTTTTATTTAGTTCTGCACTGGATTCTCACCTAAAAAAAAACAAAAAATCCCAAAACAATATGCGAATAGGTGGCGCTTTGTTAATTATTCTGATATTAAAAACGGTTGAGATTTTCATAAATGAAGGCTGAGTATTTTTGTTTAAAACTCTGTTATTCTGGAAACTGTGTTTACAACAGAAGCAAATTTACAGAAAGTACAAACACTTTTGCTATGATAAGAATCATTGATCAAACGTGCATTTTGAGTGTGAGCCCCTTACATTCTTATTATTTTTAAATTCAAAAATAACAATTACTACAAACTATTAAAAAAAAAATATATATATATTTTCGTTTTATTGTTGTACACATTTTTCTCCGGGAGGTAGTAGACTTGCTCCCGGGGAGGGGTGGAGGCACAGTTCTTTACGTGACAGATGCCTGAAAGAAACACTTGCACAAAGGCACAAACACACACATGCGCACATACGAACACACACACACACACACTGTCACCACCACAAAGGGTGACGATCCTTGATGTACTAACCTCTTTGCCCCACTGATCCTCCAGTACTTATTTTTTAAAATCCATTTCAGTATCCTATTGTACTGTGCTGCGACTGAATTACTCTGATGTATTGCGCTGCGACTGAATTACTCTGATGTATGGTGCTGCGACTGAATTACTCTGATGTATTGTGCTGCGACTGAATTACTCTGATGTATTGTGCTGCGACTGAATTACTCTGATGTATTGTGCTGCGACTGAATTACTCTGATGTATTGTGCTGCGACTGAATTACTCTGATGTATTGTACTGCTACTGAATTACTCTGAACATAACGCTTCTACTCAAGTGCACATTTCTAAAGTTAACCTCATATTCTTATAAGTGTGTTTTGTATTGGCCTTTCAATATTTAAGTATACTATTTTAGCTTGTGATATCCCGTTTATGGAGGATATTTAAATAGTCCGTGTCTAAACTTTTGATATCTTACTTGATGTTTTAAGTTATTTCCCATTTTCTGAGTTTTCCCAATTCTATTTAACAATACATTGAGGAAGCATACACGGACTATTTCTATTTTGCTAATATGCCTTCGTTATGTCGCCTGGTTAACTCTTTTTCCATCATAAAAATAATATTTTAAACCATCTATAATTCCAAGCGATTCTCAAACAGTACGTCGGTACTTCGTGTCAAATACCCCGTTTCATTGTTTTGTACTTAGGGCAACCGAGTGGATTATTAAGTCCGACAACAACGGATCCCTCGCCTACACATGGACACATAAGTCATTAATGCCATAATTTATTAATTATATTGAAACATACTTGCAGGTACGTTAAAAAGAGGACGTGTGTATCTGTAAAAGGTCATAAGAACAATACTACACATTCGTTTATAAACAATTATGAAACAGTCTCTACATAAGTAATGAATGTAATAATCGACTGATTACAAGCACACACCAGTTATTATAGTTGAAGTGTTATGACATTTATATTCTGCTAGACAAAGTTGCTTTCTTAGATGTTTCACGGGCAAAATAGTGCAAACCTTCAAATCAATCGGTTTTTAGCAAGATCAGACTCAATACTGAGTCTTAACCAACTTTACCTGAGTCTTAACCAACTTTACCAGTCGTTCTTGTGACATAGTCGATCTTAAAGAATATTATTTATCAGCTTCAGCGTGTTGAGTGAGCGTTCTGCGGAGGTGAAGTGGCAGATATTGTTTGCGGGATACGGAGGCAGGCAAATATATTTGGAAAATTTCCTTCCGTTTTGTATCTTTTCAAGCTATGCAGTAGCTCGTATGGACTCATTTTGCCATCTCCAAAATTAGCTGTAAGAACAGTTGGCAAATGAATTATCCCAATGACAAGATCCTCCCTGAAATCAGTGGGATATTGACCTGCCAGTAATTGTCATTTTCTTTCAGTTTATCTTAGGAAAGGATCGGTACTTCCAGAGGAAGCTGAACTTTTCAGAAATAGTCACTTCAGCATTGAAATGAACAGTCATTCCACCAATAACTTCATGCAATATTACTTTGAAATCAGACTTTCTGAAATATGCTTCCTCAGGGGATTCATCCATTTCATCTTTTTTAAGACAAATATGCTTTTTCTGTAGCAGCATCACCGTGGGATCTGTTTTATTTGTGTTTTGCTTTTCAGAGAGTTTCCCGTCTATGCACAAATTAGAATCAACGTGCTTAGCTTCACATACTTTTCCAACTGTTCCGAACATTTGTCTGTTCTGAAATTAAGGGTTTTAAGTTGGACACATCGGCATCCAGGGTTGCATTTCTGGACTAAATAATCTTGTTACAGATATCAACTGAAAACTAATATTCTTTTTCCATACAACAGACATTACAACAGACATCACGACAGATATTACAACAGACATTACAACATACTTTACAACAGACATTAACACACAAAAGACGGATGAAACGTTAGACAAAGCTTCATTAATCTCAGTTCTTGTTTCGTAAATTATGTTTCCAATAGGTTTTTTAATGTCAATTTGATGCGTGGCAGGTTGGTTACAAAGGGCTTTATACTTTCAATATGGTCTGACGATTGTGTGCTAGACAGGCAAAGAACAGTGATACACTCTTGCAACTGTGGACTAGTACTAAACACGTTTTTACAGTTTGTATAGTTCCATAGTATGTTATGGCTTCACGAATGAATTTCCACACAAATTAAGAGTCTGGCATCCACATGGTAAAAATAAAGTTGTTTCACATTGCTCACTTATTATTGCTGTGATGAATCTGGTATGGCATCAACAATAACAACAATGTTCTTTGTAGTTTTCCTATCCACAAAAAAAAAAAAAAAATTAAAATAAACGAATACTACACAATAAATTATGTGTTTCACAATGTTGTACCCCTTGACAGATTCTGTTTCCATTGATGCATCCAACAGACGTTCAATACATTTGCCAGATGGCAGGCTTCTGTCTAGTTCTCGCCAAGCCAGATAGAACTTCCATGACTATTGCTTCTGTCGTGTTCTGGAATGCAAATATATACTTTTCGGCCCTTTAAGCTGCTGGCCATCCTCCTGTTGATGAAAGCATACACTTAGATGTTGACCATTCTTCTGTTGATGCAAGCATAAATTTAGATGCTGATCATCCTTCTATTAGTGCAGGCATAGACGTAGAAGCTAATTATCCTTCAATTTTTCCCAGTCTACCGTCCTGACTCCCCAGGTGGTGGGGGTGGTAACGCCACACCATTTCCCCCGAGTCGAAGAAAACCCATCCGAACCCACTGGGAGATCTGGTTGCAAAAGCTTTAAATACAGCGTTTTCGGCTGACCGAGGGTCTCCCAAGCCCGTGTGGCAGTGTGCCGGTTGGGCCTTAAGAGGTAACGCTCGACGGCCCACCGATACCATTTCCCAAAGCGACATATTAGGGCAAGCATAGACTTGGATGCTAAGCTGATTCTGCAACAGACCTTGTTCCAAAGTAATCGAAAAAGAAAGTCAAATAATGCTTTTTTTATTCACACTAGACAAGCCAATTTGGTTCATTCGAAATGTTAGAATACTTTCGGGAAAAAACTGGTTATCTTTATCATTGGTAAATGATTTGTGAAGGCCAGAGTGAACTTTAATAACAAGTCTGTTAATGTCAAACAAGTCTGTTAATGTCAAACAAGTCTGTTAATGTCAAACAAGTCTGTTAATGTCAAACAAGTCTGTTAATGTCAAACAAGTCTGTTAATATCAAACAAGTCTGTTAATGTCAAACAAGTCTGTTAATGTCAAACAAGTCTGTTAATGTCAAACAAGTCTGTTAATATCAAACAAGTCTGTTAATGTCAAACAAGTCTGCATGGTGGTCTTGCTATACACACAAAGTATTGAGTAAGTAGTATCTAAAAATTGTTTTTCTAAAAAAAACTTTTGTTTGTAAAAAAATAATAACATTCTCTCCCTTTCTAGGGTCTCCTTTGAGCTTCATTGGCCTCGGAACAATGTTTCCCAAGCCTGTTTGTAGTAACATGATTTGTGTGAGTCTGACTAAAGAGACTAGCACTCAGCTATTGAGTCTGACTAAAGAGACTAGCACTCAGCTAGTGAGTCTGACTAAAGAGACTAGCCCTCAGCTAGTGAGTCTGAATAAAGAGACTAGCACTCAGCTAGTGAGTCTGACTAAAGAGACTAGCCCTCAGCTAGTGAGTCTGACTAAAGAGACTAGCACTCAGCTAGTGAGTCTGACTAAAGAGACTAGCACTCAGCTATTGAGTCTGACTAAAGAGACTAGCACTCAGCTAGTGAGTCTGACTAAAGAGACTAGCACTCAGCTAGTGAGTCTGACTAAAGAGACTAGCACTCAGCTAGTGAGTCTGACTAAAGAGACTGGCACTCAGCTAGTGAGTCTGACTAAAGAGACTAGCACTCAGCTAGTGAGTCTGACTAAAGAGACTAGCACTCAACTAGTGAGTCTGACTAAAGAGACTAGCACTCAGCTAGTGAGTCTGACTAAAGAGACTAGCCCTCAGCTAGTGAGTCTGACTAAAGAGATTAGCCCTCAGCTAGTGAGTCTGACTAAAGAGACTAGCACTCAACTATTGAGTCTGACTAAAGAGACTAGCACTCAGCTAGTGAGTCTGACTAAAGAGACTAGCCCTCAGCTAGTGAGTCTGACTAAAGAGACTAGCACTCAGCTAGTGAGTCTGACTAAAGAGACTGGCACTCAGCTAGTGAGTCACGTTTTCTAAACCAGGAAGCGTTGAAATTGTTTGATGTCTTCCTAAAATACGCATCTCCTAGTCTTCCACAATGTATCGATGGGAGTGGATCTGCCCCGTCCACCTATACTCATCCATGGGAGTGGATCTGCTCCGTCCACCTATACTCATCCATGAGAGTGGATCTGCCCCGTCCACTTATACTCATTCATGGGAGTGGATCTACCCCGTCCACCTATACTCATCCATGGGAGTGGATCTGCCCCGTCCACCTATACTCATTCATGGGAGTGGATCTGCCCCGTCCACCGATACTCATTCATGGGAGTGGATCTGCCCCGTCCACCGATACTCATCCATGGGAGTGGATATGCCCAGTCCACCTATACTCATCCATGGGAGTGGATCTGCCCCGTCAACCGATACTCATCCATGGGAGTGGATATGCCCCGTCCACCTATACTCATCCATGGGAGTGGATCTGCCCCGTCCACCTATACTCATCCATGGGAGTGGATCTGCTCCGTCCACCTATACTCATCCATGGGAGTGGATCTGCCCCGTCCACCTATACTCATCCATGGGAGTGAATTTGCTCCGTCCACCGATACTCATCCATAGGAGTGGATCTGCTCCGTCCACCTATACTCATCCATGGGAGTGGATATGCTCCGTCCACCGATACTCATCCTTGGGAGTGGATCTGCCCCGTCCACCAATACTCATCCATGGGAGTGGATCTGCCCCGTCCACCGATACTCATCCATGGGAGTTGATCTGCCCCCGTCCACCTATACTCATCCATGGGAGTGGATCTGCCCCGTCCACCTATACTCATCCATGGGAGTGGATCTGCACCGTCCACTTATACTCATCCATGGGAGCGGATTTGCTCCGTCCACCGATACTCATCCATGGGATTGGATCTGCTTCTTCCACCGATACTCATCCATGGGAGTGGATCTGCCCCGTCCACCAATACTCATCCATGGGAGTTGATCTGCCCCGTCCACTTATACTCATCCATGGGAGTTGATCTGCCCCGTCCACCTATACTCATCCATGGGAGTGGATCTTCTCCGTCCACCTATACTCATCCATGGGAGTGGATCTGCCCAGTCCACCTATACTCATCCATGGGAGTGGATCTGCTCCGTCCACGATACTCATCCATGGGAGTGGATCTGCTCCGTCCACCGATACTTATCCATTAGAGTGGATCTGCTCCGTCCACCAATACTCATTCATGGGAGTGGATCTGTTCCGTCCACCGATACTCATCCATGGGAGTGGATCTGCCCCGTCCACCTATACTCATCCATGGGAGTAGACCTGTTCCGCCCAACTATAATCACCTATAAACTGAACTTTGGAACCTCAAACAGATGAACCATTTGTCATATTGCCAGAGTCGGAATGTTTACCTTGGGGTCTAAATTTTAAGTATATCAGGATCTTAGGGTAATACATGTGTGGTACTTTTCATCATGGTTCTTCTATTGAAAAGCAGTACTTTCTATAATGTATTCTATAAATTAATAGTACTTTTCATTCAGGTCCTTTTATAAGCAGTACTTTTCATTAAAGTTCTTCAATAAGCAGTACTTTCCACCACGGCTCGTCTATAGATAAACAGTACTTTCCATCGTGGAACTAGCAAAGTGTTCGATAATTTATATCGCGTATCTTCAATATATGTGTTGTAATTTCCATCGTTAAATCATTGGCGTAGACACGATTTTACACTGTGAAGGGGAGAGGGGGGTGAATACACTTTAAAAGACCCAATAACTACAACCCACCTCCCCCAATCCCCCAATTTATTATTAATATAATTTATGTATTATTATATTCAATAAATAAATATGTTAAATTCATATTTATTAAATTCATAATGATTATATTCATACTGATCAGATTCATAATGATTATGTGTAATGATGTCGTTTTGGAACACAGAGGCAACCAAAATGGGAAAACTATATCTATATTATTATAGTGTTTTTGTACTTGTTCGTTCTCTGCATGCGAGAATGGCCACGGCTTGACTATGGTTATATGAGATGTTGAGTACACAGGGGGATGTGAGTTGTGTTTGGAAAGCTCGCCCGCATGTAGTACATTAGAGGTATAACCACATATTTCGACACTTTTGTGTAGGTTTCATTCTAGAATCGTTATCTATTAAGACAAGCTACCGACTCCCACGATAAGACATTTTCTCTGTCTGGAGCTTTGTGCCATCTATCAAACAACATTGGATTGAACATTTTTACAATGGTTTATACGATTATTCAATTACCAAGAACAGCTCAAACCTATGCTCATTAAGTGAGAAAGTGAAACGTTTCACAAATACATACTGATCTCTACCGGACAATGATGGATGGGGAATTTAGACTAATCCAGAAGTAAATCAGGTGTAACTGTTTTGGTAATGTAATTTACGTTGAGGCCCACCAGAAAGGGAACGCCGCTGAGCAGATATATCTATACTTAATGTGTCAATACTAAATATATCAATACTAAATGGGTCAATACTAAATATATTATTATCTATACTAAATGTGTCAATACTAAATATATCTATACTAAATGGGTCAATACTAAATATATCTATACTAAATGGGTCAATACTAAATATATCTACACTAAATGGGTCAATGCTAAATATATATACACTAAATGTGTCAATACTAAATATATCTACACTAAATGTGTCAATACTAAATATATCTACACTAAATGGGTCAATACTAAATATATCTATACTAAATGGGTCAATACTAAATATATCTACACTAAATGGGTCAATACTAAATATATCTATACTAACTAACTTACTTAAGAAAATCAGCAAACTATCGAGCCGAGGCTCATAAAGTTTTCCCCAGCACACCTCCGCCGCCCCCAACCGGCATTCAACCACTCCCCCAGTGGTCTCTATTCCAGTCAGGCCGCGAAGCGGCATGCCGGGGGCTCCCCGCCCCTGAGACAGCCCCACCCACCCTTCCACTCGATTGACTATGCGAGTGAGGCGGCATCAGAGAAGGGACGAGTGGCCAGCCGGGGTGATGCTTACACAGCAACCGGGTCGGACTTCCTTGGGCTGGGGTGGATACAATTTACGTCTCTAAAGCCCCCCCTTCCCACCCGGGGGGACTCGTAGGTGTTTACAGACGCCCTCTAATAGGTTTTACTTGGTTTTCTGCGGCGTGACTAATTCACACCGCAGCTGGGAAATGAGAAAAAAGAGGTTGCCTAGGAGCAGTACCCTCAAAGACTGCATATTTGGAATCATCGGCTAGGGTCGCCACACTCCTTCTCCTCATATCCATGCGACAACTGTAATCATGTCCCGACCTGTTTCTACGTTATTTTCAACTGCATTAAATGGGTCAATACTAAATATATCTATACTAAATGGGTCAATACTAAATATATCTACAATAAATGTGCCAATTTTAAATCTTTATTTACTAAATCTATCATTTACAAAATTTGTGAATACTAAATCTTTCAGAATTACATAATGCGTTAATAAAATCTGTCTAATTTGAATTATCCTTTACTAAATCTATTAATATTCATATTTCTGGCAATTCTAAAGACAGACTGCAAGAAATGTCCACTTTGCCGTTGTATGACAATTTATCCCGTACAATTTCGTATTAGCTTACACTTAGTTTTATAAGCTGAACCTCGAGTGATAGTGCTCATAATTTTTTTTTAAATGTATTGCGCTTTATCGTGAATACCAATAAGTTGGTCCATAGAAAGTTCAGGAAAAAAAAATCACAATTATTTTTAAATCTTAAAAAATCAGTTGTCTCTATGATCACGCACACCGTTTAAGACAAGAGTCTAGTCAATACACGTCACTCGTACCTTGACAACCCCTTCACCTGAACAACGTCAATGACCACCAAAGTCATGTTTTAATTCAAAATTAATTTAGTTTTAAGCTACACCGAAACTGTACTCAAAGGTAGCGACATGACCGCCTTATTGGAAGTCATCGAGACTAAGTACCCACATAAAAATGCCGTTCCCTCAAGTTGCTCACTGGTGCAGCACTGGGTAGGGAAGTCCACAGTAGAGATATAGAGCAATGAATAGCTTTGATGGTTACCCTACATTACTGGGGACGTAGTGCGATTACGTGCCCAATTATTTGGGTCTATTTTACCGTCACTTTTTTTATGGCTATTTCAGAATCGCTCCAATTTTCATTTATGAGCTCAAATTGAAGGATCGATTCGGTTCAAGTAGCATCATTTTATGATCATATTTTTAGTGTAGCAATTTAAACGCAATAAATTATCTTTACAAAAAAATTACTTGGCATGTATGTGCTTTTTATGAAGATTCCATGTTATGGATTGGTTAAACACTCTTCAGAAAGGATGTAATGTATTGGTTAAACATTCATTAACATGTCTAACATTAGCTTGAACTGTATGGGATTCGGAAACTCACGAAGGTGTTGAGACATTTGAGCAAAAAAATAATAAAAGTTCGATACCAATAAGTCATATCTTCGTGCTTTTGTTGACTAGTTTCTATTCTTTGAATCGAGGTAGATATTTGGTAGTTTTTTAGTAATCAATCTATGCATTGTATCGCGGTATATTTTTAGTAGTGATTTAAGTAATCGATCCATGCTGAGATATTTAGTAGCGGTTTAGTAGTCGACTCTCTACACCTGGGTCTGACTCGTTAGATTTACAGATTGGACTTCCTGACAAGGACGAGGTGGACCAAAATTACCAAGGCGTCTCTAGAACAAAGACAAACTTTAAATAGACCTATTTTGTTTGTTTATGGATCCATTTATTGCGTTATGGGTCTATGTTTGTTTTGGCAGTCTCATTCTTGATTAGGTTATAGTAGCCTATACTAGTTTTATATTTGGAGGTTGTATTTAAGGACTCCACTTTTCTGAGTTCGATGTCCGGCTTAGAAACACAGTTTGGCGACGGTCAGCTTCTTGAAATAACAGAATTTTTATTGACGTGACTCCATTGTAGACCTCGAAATAAAAGAATCAAATAGTATTCTAATGGGTGGGACCACAGGTACGGATTTTTGTAATGCCGTGAGTGGAGGCAAATACTCTGTGTTGACAACATATAATAGGATTTTACTCAAGTGACATCAAATGATGGGACATTACTCTGAAGTGACATCAAATATTGGGACATTACTCTGTAGTGACATCTAGTGATGGGACTTTATTCTGAAGTGACATCAAATGATGGGACATTACTCTGAAGTGACATCAAATATTGGGACATTACTCTGTAGTGACATCAAGTGATGGGACTTTATTCTGAAGTGACATCAAATTTTGGACACTACTCTGTAGTCACATCAAATGATGGGACATTACTCTGTAGTGACATCAAATGATGGGACATTACTCTGTAGTGACATCAAATTTGGGACATTACTCTGTAGTCACATCAAATTTGGGACATTACTCTGTAGTGACATCAAATTTGTCACTTTACTCTGTAGTGACATCAAATTTGTCACTTTACTCTGCAGTCACATCAAATTTGTCACTTTACTCTGTAGTGACATCAAATTTGTCACTTTACTCTGTAGTCACATAAAATTTGGGACATTACTCTGTAGTGACATCAAATTTGTCACTTTACTCTGTAGTGACATCAAATTTGTCACTTTACTCTGTAGTCACATAAAATTTGGGACATTACTCTGTAGTGACATCAAATTTGGGACATTACTCTGCAGTCACATCAAATTTGTCACTTTACTCTGTAGTGACATCAAATTTGTCACTTTACTCTGTAGTCACATAAAATTTGGGACATTACTCTGTAGTGACATCAAATTTGGGACATTACTCTGCAGTCACATCAAATTTGTCACTTTACTCTGAAGTGACATCAAATGATGGGACATTACTCTGAAGTGACATCAAATATTGGGACATTACTCTGTAGTGACATCAAGTGATGGGACTTTATTCTGAAGTGACATCAAATTTTGGACACTACTCTGTAGTCACATCAAATGATGGGACATTACTCTGTAGTGACATCAAATGATGGGACATTACTCTGTAGTGACATCAAATTTGGGACATTACTCTGTAGTCACATCAAATTTGGGACATTACTCTGTAGTGACATCAAATTTGTCACTTTACTCTGTAGTGACATCAAATTTGTCACTTTACTCTGCAGTCACATCAAATTTGTCACTTTACTCTGTAGTGACATCAAATTTGTCACTTTACTCTGTAGTCACATAAAATTTGGGACATTACTCTGTAGTGACATCAAATTTGTCACTTTACTCTGTAGTGACATCAAATTTGTCACTTTACTCTGTAGTCACATAAAATTTGGGACATTACTCTGTAGTGACATCAAATTTGGGACATTACTCTGCAGTCACATCAAATTTGTCACTTTACTCTGTAGTGACATCAAATTTGTCACTTTACTCTGTAGTCACATCAAATTTGGGACATTACTCTGTAGTGACATCAAATTTGTCACTTTACTCTGTAGTCACATCAAATTTGTCACTTGACTCTGTAGTCACATCAATTTTTTCTTGTACAGATGAAAGTAATGAATATTACTTGACCTTTTTTTTTTACATCTTTTCATACATTTTTGTGATATTGAGTCAATGGAAAATTTATTTTTAAAAAATCTGAAACAGAACAACGCCGTTTTTTCCGATCAGTATTTTCCCGTGACTGCTAGACCTCCAAGTGGCGTTGCACAATCCATCATTTAAACATGTCTTCTCCCCTAGGAACAAATATTGATTTCTTTCCGACAAAGTATTTCTTTCTCTTACCTCGTGAAATGTCCTGCGACCTCGTGAGCCCTGAGATAAGCTGAAACTATTTTTAAAAAAAAAACTATTAATGGATTAATATGCGCCCATTACGGCGTTTAATTCTTTGGTTCGAGTCCTGTTGGGAAATACGAGCTGTGAGACACTGTAAAAAAATAGTTCTTTTAGCTTTTCTCAACCTGGGCAATATGCCGCCCCACTTTTCAAAAAAAAAACCCCAACAAACAAAAAAAAAAAAAAAAAAAAAACTAAATAAACAAAAAATGGAAAAAAATAAATCGTATTTGGGGGAAAAAAAAAAGGGGGGGGGGGGTCGCCAAGAAAACTTTGAACATGTTAGTTCAGGTAAAGAAAAAACGATACGTGTTTCAATATGATTGACAAGAAAATGGGTCTAGTAGCTAACTGAACTGAAATGTGGGCGTTGGGCAAAAAAAAAAAATGGTTGAGAAACACTGGAGTGTTTGTTACAACATTGACACGGTCTCTGAGTCAGACAATTCCCACTTCAACGGAAAATAGCTGTAGGGTGGACAGATTCTTCTGGTACCTCAATGTCTACGCCTTTGCCCCTTTGCGTATATAATATTTTATAAATGTTTTTTTTTAAATTTAAACTCTCAAATATTGTTGGCCTCACACACTTTTTTCTGCCTCAGTTAGATACCTCTACCATCTGGCTGGTTGTTCAATGAAAAACATACCATTTGGCGCCCCTTTGTGAGTAGCACCCGGGGCATGATGCCCCCTTGCCCCCCTCGCTACGCGGCTGTCTCCCTCAGTTAGATACCTCTACCATCTGGCTGGTTGTTCAATGAAAAACATACCATTTGGCGCCCCTTTGTGAGTAGCACCCGGGGCATGATGCCCCCTTGCCCCCCCCCCTCACTACGCGGCTGTCTCCCTCAATTAGATACCTCTACCATATGGCTGGTTGTTCAATGAAAAACATACCATTTGGCGCCCCTTTGTGAGTAGCACCCGGGGCATGATACCCCTTGCCCCCCCTCGCTACGCGTCTGTCTCCCTCAATTAGATACCTCTACCATATGGCTGGTTGTTCAATGAAAAACATACCATTTGGCGCCCCTTTGTGAGTAGCACCCGGGGCATGATACCCCTTGCCCCCCCCTCGCTACGCGTCTGTCTCCCTCAATTAGATACCTCTACCATATGGCTGGTTGTTCAATGAAAAACATACCAGTAATAAAATTTTATCTTTCATTGGATTCAAAATTAAAGGATCGATTTCCTGGCACCAATTATAAGATCACAGTTAGTTATCATTGATGCCAGATGATTATTTTTTTAGGTGTGCACTTTTTTTTTCTTAAATGTCAACACCACAAACAGGAAGGAACAACACCACAAACAGGTAGGAACAACACCAAAAACAGGTAGGAACAACACCACAAACAGGTAGGAACACCACCACAAACATGTAGGAACAACAGCACAAACAGGTAGGAACAACACTACAAACAGATAGGAACAACACCACAAACAGGTAGGAACAACACCACAAACAGGTAGGAACAACACCACAAACAGGTAAAAACAACACCACAAACAGGTAGGAACAACACCACAAACAGGTAGGAACAACACCACAAACAGGTAGGAACAACACCACAAACAGGTAGGAACAACACTACAAACAGTTAGGAACAACAAGAATTATCATTGAGACCAAAGTTAAACTCTTTATTACATGAATCAATGGTATCAATTCTCACAACACATATAAAATAGTGTTGCTTCACCTTTTCACCGGATCCAGCCGAAATGAACTGTACCTGCTTATTAGCAGCTTACTCAGTTTTTCCTTTAGAAACGTACTGGTATAGACCTGTATATTGGCCTAAATGAAAACAGTTTATGACTTCCATAATCCAGTTAATAAATTCCTTTTATCCAGTAACACAAATGGGGCTTGTGGATTCTACGTTTATAATTTAAAAAATGAGATATTTCTGGTTCTGGTAGGGTACATTGCTGAATCCATGTACTGGAATATGTGCAACGTTTGGGTATATATACTACGATAAAATTATTATTATTTTTTTTAAATTCTTGTTCTCCAAAGCTCTTAGCTGCCAGGTGCCACGCACATTTTAAATGATATTTAAAACACGACCTTCGATGTATACATTACGCGGCATTGATTAATCCGGTTCATAGTCTCAAATCAAAGTGACAATGAAGTTATACTGATGTCTGAAATTTCGATTGATTAAAGTATGCTTCATTTGTTCGGTAAGGCTCGCAGTCACTAAACGAATTATTTAATTTAATGCACGTTTTTTATTGTTGAGACGATTTCAGAAACGGAACACACACAAAGCCATGGAATACAACCGATTGTGACTACAAGAGGTGATTCTGTCGAGAAACGATCTTACACCACTTGCTTGCAATCTTTCAACAAACATTCTTTTCAAAATCCTTTATATTGTCTTCGATTTAGTTTGCTTGTTTCTTTCTGGCTGTGTGTGGGGCACATAGTGGCTGTGTGTGGGGCACATATTGGATGTGTGTGGGGCACATAGTGGCTGTGGGTGGAGAACATACACTCGTTGCACATAGACTCGTTGCACATAGACTCGCTGCACATATACTCGCTGCACATAGACTCAGTTCACATAGACTAAGTGCACATAGACTCAGTGCACATAGACTCAGTGCACATAGACTCAGTGCACATAGACTCAGTGCACATAGACTCAATGCACATAGAATCGTTGCACATAGATTCGTTGCCGATGACAACACATTCTTTCAAATTTTTAGCCCCACCCGCAACCCCAGAAAAATCAGTTTTTCAAAGGGGAAGAAGAAGGGCATTATTTGCGGCCAATGATTTCATGAAATATAATTCTACTTCACTGCGCTCAATGAGATTTATAAAATATCCCAAGTTCGTTTGGTGCGTAATATATTATTTTGTTTCTCTGAAATAATTGGTGAAATAAATCTGCGGTGTAAAAGCGGATGGGACTTTAGAATATATATAAAAAAATGCAATCTCCCTTACCTTGACATTAAACAATGCTTCTCAGAGCTGCCGTGTCCTCTGCCACAGTGCACCCTGACATAGTCTATACAGCCGTGTCCTCTGCCACAGTGCACCCTGACATAGTCTATACAGCCGTGTCCTCTGCCACAGTGCACCCTGACATAGTCTATACAGCCGTGTCCTCTGCCACAGTGCACCCTGACATAGTCTATACAGCCGTGTCCTCTGCCACAGTGCACCCTGACATAGTCTATACAGCCGTGTCCTCTGCCACAGTGCACCCTGACATAGTCTATACAGCCGTGTCCTCTGCCACAGTGCACCCTGACATAGTCTATACAGCCGTGTCCTCTGCCACAGTGCACCCTGACATAGTCTATACAGCCGTGTCCTCTGCCACAGTGCACCCTGACATAGTCTATACAGCCTACGTGCTGTCAGTTCGGTATTACCTAATGACATTAACGCCCAAGGCTGTCTGCTTATTTCTGGACTTTGTTTTCAAAATCTCATTATTGGATTTACGAAACAAAGCAATGATCAACGGAAAACAAAATAATCACCGATACCATGTCACTGAAGACATTATATATCAAGATCACCGATACCATGACACTGAAGACATTATATATCAAGATCACCGATACCATGACACTGAAGACATTATATATCAAGATTGTCTAAATAATGCATCCAGTGCCATCTATAATGTCCAGGCTTCCATGTCTTTGCTTCTTTGTTTCTAAATCTTTCTAGATTAACTTGAGATTATCTTTAAATGAATAGTTGAAAATAGAGACTGTGAGGGCAGGTTTGAGAACTACGCTCTTAAAGTTACGTCTTGGTGAATTAAAACAAAAGTCGTGCATAAAAGTTATACAACTTTTTGTTTTTTTTAAATTTTATTAAACAAAAAAGTAGTTCTTAAATCTTTTTATTCAAATCTTTTTTAAAAGTAGTGCTTAAATCTTTTTATTCACATCTTTTTTTAAAGTTGTTCTTAAATCTTTTTATTCAAATCTTTTGTAAAGTTGTTCTTAAATCTTTTTATTCAAATCTTTATTTAAAGTTGTGCTTAAATCTTTTTATTCAAATCTTTATTTAAAGTTGTGCTTAAATCTTTTTATTCAAATCTTTTTTTTAAGTTGTGCTTAAATCTTTTTATTCAAATCTTTTTTTAAAGTTGTGCTTAAATCTTTTTTCAATTGATGATTAAACAGATTTATTTTAAAAAATTAATGTTTATTAATATATTTGAACACAATAATTGTACAGATAATACATATAGATATAATCTTCTTTCTGTTCAACGTTATTTGTCTTTATTCTTTGTCTTTTTATTCAATAAACATACATTAAATTCTGTCAATGAGTAGTCAAACACAATTATGTCTTCGAAATTATCAATTTTGATGTTTGTTTTATAAATTTTTTTAATTGACTAATTTTATAACACTTTTTCAATTTCCAGGCATCAAATGTAAAATAGGAAATAGTAAAGAATAGATTTAAAAAAAAAAAAGATTTTTTAAAGAAAAATCAGACGTTTAGATAAAGTAAACACGAAATAAAGTAGCAGCTGTAAAGTAATAGATATAAAGTAGTAGATGTAAAGTAGTAGATGTAAAGTAGTAGATATAAAGTAGTAGATGTAAAGTAGTAGATGTAAAGTAGTAGATGTAAAGTAGTAGATGTAAAGTAGTAGATCTAAAGTAGTGATATAAATTAGTAGATATAAATTAGTAGATGTAAAGTAGTGATGTAAAGTAGTAGATGTAAAGTAGTAGATGTAAAGTAGTAGATATAAAGTTGTAGATGTAAAGTAGTAGATGTAAAGTAGTAAATATAAAGTAGTAGATGTAAAGTAGTAGATGTAAAGTAGTGATGTACAGTAGTAGATGTAAAGTAGTAGATATAAAGTAGTGATGTAAAGTAGTAGATATAAAGTAGTAGATGTAAAGTAGTAAATTTCATTACAACAGATGCCAGCATCAGTTTAGTGCTCCTTGTTTTAAACATTAATCAAATGGAGAAACGATAGTTCCTTTTCGGTCTTATCAACAACTGGTAGAAGCAGACGTCATAAGTCCCTGTCTCATTAGTATGGGGAACCCCTGAAGCTATTTATAACGTGTCTTTTCATCTTTCAAGTTGATTTACGACAAAATAGAGACAAATGAAAAAAAAAATATTACAATTTGTAAACTGCTGCTCATTTCAAGAACGATAATTTATAGCAACAGTACGAAGCAGAAGCAACTAGTATAAACGACTACATGAAACCGGCACATTGATGATGACACTGTCCTTAATCTATGCTAAGGGTGTATGACCCAAAGGTGTCACCGTCGCCTTGAGATAAATTCAAACTAGGCCACTGAATAATTTAGACTTCCTGTTTGAGTCTATATAGGGCATGTCTAGCTTGGAAAGTTCAAACCCAGAGAACAAAAGATTCAAACATATTGAAAAGATATCGACTTCAACTTAAGAAGCTTAAAGAAGAAAAAGGTAAGTACTTTATGATAACAGCGGAAATTATTTTTTTTTAAAACGTCAGAAATGGAAATGTTAGCTGGGTGGCGTTCAAGAGATCGTCATTTCCAAGACAAAGACAAAAAACTGTTGGCAGTGAGACAAATGGAGATTTTAAGATTTTCATTACAAACGTCAGAAATGGAAATATTAGCTGGATGGCGTTCAAGAGATCGTCATTTCCAAGACAAAGACAAAAAAACTGTTGGCAGTGAGACAAATGGAGATTTTAAGATTTTCATTACAAACGTCAGAAATGGAAATGTTAGCTGGATGGCGTTTAAGAGATCGTCATTTCCAAGACAAAGACAAAAAAACTGTTGGCCGTGAGACAAATGGAGATTTTAAGATTTTCATTACAAACGTCAGAAATGGAAACGTTAGCTGGGTGGCGTTCAAGAGATCGTCATTTCCAAGACAAAGACAAAAAACTGTTGGCAGTGAGACAAATGGAGATTTTAAGATTTTCATTACAAACGTCAGAAATGGAAATGTTAGCTGGGTGGCGTTCAAGAGATCGTCATTTCCAAAACAAAGACAAAAAACTGTTGGCAGTGAGACAAATCGAGATTTTAAGATTTTCATTACAAACAACACAACCCAGTTTTATTAACCATATAGTGATATTAATACTAATGATTACTGAATCGTTTTGAAGGATTAAGTGATAGTTAAACAAATGATTATTCACAATTTGTTTAGACATCTAAATGATTATTACACAAATTCTTATTCACAATAAGATATATATATATATATATACGTAACTTTTTAAAATCTTTATTTTAGGGCAATATTGTGAACTACGAATCTGTGTGTGCATGTGAGTGTGTGTGTGTGCGTGGGTGTGATTGCATCGGTGACTCGTAAACGGCGTCTTAAAATTTGAGACATCTGACATTGTTTTCATAAAAGAATTCAAACACCCAGTCGTAAATGTTCAGAAAAGGAAAGGGTTGCCCCTTGTAAATGTTCAGAAAAGGAAAGGGTTGCCCCTTGTCAATGTTCAGAAAAGGAAAGGGTTGCCCCTTGTCAATGTTCAGAAAAGGAAAGGGTTGCCCCTTGTCAATGTTCAGAAAAGGAAAGGGTTGCCCCTTGTCAATGTTCAGAAAAGGAAAGGGTTGCCCCTTGTCAATGTTCAGAAAAGGAAAGGGTTGCCCCTTGTCAATGTTCAGAAAAGGAAAGGTTTGCCCCTTGTAAATATCAATAACAGCTTCATTTATTTTTCGACAACCGGGGAAAAATCTTTCAACAAGGACATGAATAAAGTCTGGAAGGTGCTTAGAACTTAAGGTAAAATGGCAGCTCCTTCATAATATTAGTGCGTTCTATCATCTATGGGTACAATCGTACAGTAGGAAATGGCAGCTCCTTCATAATATTAGTGCGTTGTATCATCTATGGGTACAATCGTACAGTGGGAAATGGCAGCTCCTTCATAATATTAGTGCGTTCTGTCATCTATGGGTACAATCGTACAGTGGGAAATGACAGCTTCTTCATAATATAAAGGCGTTCTATCATCTATGGGTACAATCGTACGGTGTGAAATGACAGCTTATTCATAATATAATGGGTACAATCGTACGGTGTGAAATGGCAGCTCCTTCATAATATAAGGGCGTTCTATCATCTATGGGCATAATCGATTAGAAAAAAACACTCTTTAGTTTCCAAGAGAAAAGAGCAAATGACGTTTTTCCGCTTTACAAATGATTGGTTATTTGGCCTCATGTATCATTGGTAGTTTGGCTATGTATCATTGGTAGTTTGGCTATGTATCATTGGTAGTTTGGATATGTATCATTGGTAGTTTGGCTATATATCATTGGTAGTTGGCTATGTATTATTGGTAGCTGGCTATATATCATTGGTAGTTGGCTATGTATCTTTGGTAGTTTGACTATGTATCATTGGTAGTTTGGATATGTATCATTGGTAGTTTGGCTATATATCATTGGTAGTTGGCTATGTATTATTGGTAGCTGGCTATATATCATTGGTAGTTGGCTATTTATCTTTGGTAGTTTGGCATATGTAAACATTGATGGAATGATTAAAAGGAAAGAAACTATCCAGATTGAAAGAATACTATTTAAATATAAATTTATATATATAAATATGTATGTATGGCATCCTTCAGTCTTCACGAGACGATGGAGTAGCTATATTGTAGTCCTACACTTCGACGAGTGGCTCACTAGGCCAATCCTGGAGTGACAATCTCGACTGCATTTCATGCAGGAGAATGATGATTCCTGGTTAATTTTGGCCTTCCGTGCTGTTCTTTTTGTTGCAAGGGCTTCGTTCCGCACATCTTCTACCTTTTTCACTCCTTCGTACACTGCCGTTCGCCAGCTGGAACGTTGTTCGGCAATGATCTCCCATTTGTTGACTTCAATGTTCGCTTCCTTCATGCTCTTTTTGCAAACGTCCATATATCTCAGGCGAGGCCGTCCAATAAGTCTTGTCCCTTCTGCCAACTCTCCATACAACATTATCTTTGGGATACGGCCTTCCTCCATTCTCCTTACATGGCCTAACCAGCGAAGGCGCTTCTTGCTAAGAGCGGAGAATATGCTACACATTTTGGAACGTTCAAAGACCTCTGTGTTAGTCACCTTGTCCTGCCATCGGATGAGTAGAATGCGACGCAGACATCTTTGATGGAAGCTGTTGAGTTTCCGCTCGTGACTGGTATATGTGGTCCACACTTCACTGCCATATAGGAGCGTACTAAGCACGCATGCCTGATAGACACTTAGATTTGTTTTGTCAGTTAGATTGAGATTATTCCACACCCGCTTATTCAGTTCAGCCATAGTTGCTGCTGCTTTTGCGATCCTGATGTTTATCTCTTCATCAATGGAGAGAGAACTAGAAATATTGGATCCAAGGTATGTGAAATGCTCAACAACCGACAGATTATGGCCCTCAATAGTTATGATTGGAGGGGACGGCGCTTCTTGCATCATGACATGAGTTTTCTGTATAATTAACAATCCAAACTCTTTATAAGCGTGTGATAGACGATTAACTAGCCACTGAAGACCTTCTTCTGTGTGAGATGTTAAGGCGGCATCGTCAGCGAACAGTAGTTCACGAATTAGTACCCTTTTTACTTTGGTCTTTGCACGAAGGCGAGCGATATTGAACAGCCTACCATCAGATCTGGTATGTATGTACACTCCATCTTCACAGTCCTTGAAAGCAAATTGAAGGAGCATCGAGAAGAAAATGGAGAAGAGATTTGGTGCCAGTACACAACCCTGTTTTACTCCGCTGCTGACTAGGAATGCCTCAGAGACAGCGCCATTGAATATAAATATATATATATATAATATTGGGTCTGTTTTAATACGCTGTATACAACTTACTGGAACGAGTTCAGAAACTTCGAGTGAATTAACAGCTGGACAAATGGACAGAGAGATACAGGTGATAAACGTAGACAGCTTCTAAATAGACCCAGCACTAAGACCTGCACGTAAACATAGATATTGTTTTAAACCACAGACTAACATTAAAGTCTTATGCTAAATTAAGATTTGTTTCTTAAAATACGCCCATCTTTACATGTCTTATAAGCAATACAATTGGTTGTTTTATATACCTAAGAAAATTTTATCCTTGAATATAGATGTTTACGTGTGTCTTCCGGTGTGTCCTCCGATGTGTCCTCCGGTGCGCAGTTATTCCGAGTACTTCAATTAGAAGCACCGTTCGCATTGGACGTTACCATGAGAGGTCAATTGAGACTGATGCGTCCAGTCAATGATATAACGTTTAGATAGGTCTGCGTCCTTGACAACCAATGTAAGGCCGAGTATGCCGCCATCACGGCAACAACACATTAACCCTAAGCGTCCGCCATGTCTGTTTGGGTCAGTGTCATTAAATAACGAACTATAAAAGGGTTGGACTGTGACAAAGCGTTTAAGTTTATTAATGAGACACAAACAATGTATGTTTGGTTGAATAACGAGAAGCCGCCCTATCATTGTTAAAGTCAGCGGCGGCACCAGGCTGGACAAAGACAGCTTTTAGGGTTTAATCAATGCGTTATGTGACATGACCGAAAGTCTCGGTAAATCATATCGTTCGGGTGGGAGAAAAGAAATAACAATTCTGGTCACTTGGTTAATGAAGTGTGGCCGCTGTAAAGATGTTATGTTATAGTGAATAGTGGTTGGAGGTCTATTTGTTTCAATAATTTTACAGTTTTACACTGATTAGCAACACACTTTAGAGAACAGTCTAACGTTTTATCTGGTAGTCTGGTTAGTTGACGCATTGTCTTAATGAGCATGTCTACAACATTAAAATGTTTAACCTATGTCTACAACATTAAAAGGTCTGACCTAATCGGGATATTGTTCCCTGTCCCCTATTAAAAAATGCCTGGGACTTGAGACTTGTAAACATGTCTGCGAGTGTGTAACATATCATTTATTTTAATACAATTTATATATAACTTAATGTAAACTGGATCCATATCATACTCTTCTAACCATTATGTCACCTATAAGTATGAGCAATAACGAATATGCATTTACCTTGTTCATAACGTTATATCTCTTGTATAATCAATTGTGAAGTTAGATAAGACAAGATAGGATTGTTTATTGATCAAAATAAATGGAATTGTTTTTTTTAAATTACATTGTACATGTTCATTTTCAGCGTATAAATAATTGCGTACTTAAACCAATACCAAATTTTAAAATTATAACAATTTAAACACAAATATGACCCGGCGTTATCGGGATAATGATGGTAGGTCCTTTGCGATAATTTCTACCTGCTATTGCAAAAACTCATCACAATTCCTAACTTCAAAAAGAAGTATCTAAGTAATGATATTTACGCTTCTAACATCGTTAAGATTTGAGAAGTATTAATCAGCTATATGCTAAAACTCTTCTGATAGAATTGCATTGGCTGCCGGTCCGCGCTCGTATAGAGTACAAAATCGCAACTCTGTGCTACCGCTGCTTGCATGACCTGGCGCCGTCCTATCTCCAAGCGCTCATGATGCCTTATGTACCCACTAGACAACTCCGCTCATCCGTTAGTGGCAAACTCTCGATACCGCGTGTTCGCCTTGAAACTTACGGAAAGCGCACGTTCGCATTTGCTGGCCCAACCATTTGGAACACCCTTCCTGGCGCTCTCAAAAACAGCCAGACGCTGGAGTCCTTCAAAACAAATTTAAAAACTCATCTATTTCGCAAACACCTGCTGGAATGATGATGTCTACAATCTTTTCCAGCTTGTTATTATCTCCCAGCTTAGTTTTTTTACCGCGCTTCGAGCCTTTGGGGATGAAGCGTGATTTTTCAAATGAACTTTATTATTATTATATATTATACGCCTAACATACCTCCTTTCACACTTTTTAACTACATTTTACCCTTTAAATATGACCTAAAATTACCAAATCTAAATTATCACTAATTATATTATTATTGTCACTAAAGAAGTTAATTGAGGGACGATTTCTACGCTAGAGAAATAAAAATGGATATCATGTGTTTTTAAATTGTAAAATGTTAAGCCTAACCCACCCCTTTTCGTGCCCCTGAACTACAATTTTTTATAAAAATTGTGAAAATATAATCTTAAATTTATAACAAAAATTATTTATATTACATGAATTTATTGCATACTGCATTAACGGAATTTGATATATTGTAAACATATTTTTGCCTTATTTTTTAAATTATACATTATCGGAAAATTGTAAAGAAAATAATTATTTTAACTAAAGAAGAATCTCGCAAACGTTTTTTACGTTTAAAACAGACTTAAGTGTCTTTGTTTTATAAAAAGAAAAGTTTTTAAACTAATAAAAATGCACACCCATTTTACTTTTCGCAAAGTAATATATATATATATATTAATTTTTTGAGAAAAAATAATTAACCCATTTCCATTTTTCAAAATTAAATTTTCAAGTGTGTAAAATGATTGGGTTTTGATATTCATGGGTATACTTATGTAAATATACTCACGTTTTTTTAACGCTAATGATTTTTTAAATTGGTAAACATATGTTTATTTATAGAAAGAGAATGTAACATCTCTTGTTTCACAAATGTAATAACAGAGGATTTAAATATATTGTTATAAACGTAAAAAAGGTAAACATCTTATTTGCTACCCCCGTTATTTTTATAACTAAGAAGGTTAATTATTTATCAAATTTATTCCTTTATTTTGAGACATATCTTGTGCTGCCTGGTGCAAAATAAAAGTATCGATCCCCTCCCCACTCAGATTTTAATAAAATTAATATAATCTTCCACTGGATTGTAGTCCCTTCTACACCACATATACACATATTTTGCACTTCATATGGTTTGCTATTATTTGGATGAGTTATATGTGGTTTTGTGAATGTTATACGGCTATGTAGTTTCGCTGAACTGATTGACTTAAACTGCATTCTCTTAATAGAAGTATATTGAAAGGTTACGTTTTTATTACATTATAAATTTGATAAAAGTATGTTTTTGGAATTTAAAAAATTAAAAATTTAATAAATGTTAAAAATACAAAGCTAAAATGTGTGTGTGTTTATATAACAATTTAGAAAGCAATCAATTATATTTATGAATTTTACTATTAAGAAGTGAAAAATACATTATCAATTTTGTCAGGCGCGGTTATTAAATCAAAGAACTTTTAGCTTTGGCTGAAAAGGCAATTCGCGCTATGAGGTCATTTGCGTGATTATTTAGAACTAATTAATTTTAATTTTATTTCGCAAAAATAACAACGCACTAAAATGCACTAAAACAACTGATGTTTGGGTTTTCCTGTTAAATGTAAGTTACCGTGCAATTGTTTGATCATAATGTTTTTATTTAATCATTTTTTTCATAACTTTCAAACGCATATAAAATGATCAAAATAGTTCCTTAATTGATACTTTAAATGTCGTTGTAATTTATAATAATAATACTTAAACTTTTACTGAAATAGAAGCGGATATATAATATTTTTTGCGCATTTCAATTTATTTGATTTCCGTAAAAATAATAGAAAATAACTATGATCGTTCTTAAGAATCCGAACGTATTTAAATCTTTACAGTTCTTTGGCGTTACGGTCAGCCTAGCTCATTCTTATACATATTACTCTTCTGGTGTGACTTGTGGACTATTTCCTAATGGATTTCTTCCTAATAATCGAATTTCGAATTACACATAATTCTATATGTTTGAAAGAATTGTATGGTTCAATATTGAGTTCAATTGCGCGCACAATTTCTTTTCGGAAATTAACATCGTCTTAATTAAAGTTTGTTATAAAAAAAAAATTATTTGATTTAAAAGGGGTTAGGACATCAGAATATTTAATATAGTTCATGGGCGTGAAATAAAAAGTGTGCATTGACTTATCATTGGGGAAAGGGTGTAGCGAAAATGGTGTTTCTTAAGATAAGATAACGTAAGATTCCTTTAATAATGCAACAAATGGAAATGTTTTTTGATTGCATTGTACATTTTCAGCATGTGCGTTACTTGAGTTCATGTTTTGCCAAGTAACTTTAGTAGATGGGAAGATCACGCATTGCTGTCGCCAATGTTTGTCAGTGTAAAGTATTTCTCTAACATAGAAATCCACTATCAATGAACTCCTTTAGTGACAATGATGATTTAATTAGTGATCACGCTGGTAAATTCGTACTGATGGTTGAGGGGGGGGGGGGGGGAACCACATGCATTTTGTATATCTTTCGGCCCGAACTTTAAGAGAGAGAATTCGCCCTGATCAAGCGGATCTTAGATATATATGGGTGGGATGTCTCATCCAAAATATTTTTAGTTTTACAAAATGATTTTTCTTCAAATAGTTCCTCAATCTGTGTGTTATTTTTATCTTATTCTTTTGTTTAAGGACATTTAATCGGTGTTTAATGTCAAATAACGAAGCCCCACACCAACAATAATACCGTTAAACTGTAGAATAATTTAACAACTTGTTTGTTTACGCCGAAATCGTCCACATTTTTTTTTAGTAAGTCTTTGGTTGACTTCTTTTCATAAAGAATTGGGCCGTGTTCATAACATGTCAGCTTATTATTAATGGTGACACCTGGCACTCATATGTCTCTACTTGCTCTATACTGTGACACCTAGGCACTGGCAGGTCTCTACTTAGGGGATTACCTCCATAAATCGACAACAATTTCTGTCGTTCCGTTGAATAATTCCACCATTTCTTATCTAGTACATACTTTTAAAACAAGCTAAAAGTGTTTATCTCTGGGTTTCTTTTCTGTCGAAGGCTTTTTGGACGAAACATCCCCACTTTTTTTTTTTTTTTTTTTTTTTTTTTTTTTGCGTTGTCCTTTTCCAGGTTGTCTTCGACTCATTGTATATTTCTTATTGCTTCAACCTGAACGCCGTCCTCCCCGTACTTCTCTTCGTCCTCCACTACGCACTTCAGCCGAGGCTGAAAAAACAACAACATATCAAAATAGCAGACTCTCTTACCGACGTAATATATAAAAAGTATCAAATGAATAATCCATCATACTCTCGATGGCTAAATTGAAAAGACCTGCCATCTCCGATGAGAGGCAAAAATGTTTCTTCTGTTAAGAGAATGTCTCCAAACCAACACAAAGAACAGTAACCAATCAGGAAGACGAAACTCTTATATACAAGTTAAACTGAAAAAAATATGTCCAGCTCGTGTGACTTGTATCGTATGTCTTACATTTTAATTATGAGACGATCAAGTTAATTTCCCGAGGTCAAATTAATGTTCATTGTCCGGCGGTGATTATAGCAAAATGTCCCTTCGTCGGCTGTCGTCATATTTATGACTGCCGTAATTATTGAAAAACTTTGTGTCGTTTTTTTCAATTTTCAAGTTAAAATTAAAGCAAATTTCCTTGTGTGGGTTCATTGACGTCATTGGTTTGTGGGCATTTTAAATATACGTACACAAGAATGAATGATGTCAAAATTAATATTTATCTATAAATATTTAACTTCCGTTTCTCAGAAAATCCATTATCAATAAAAAAAAATTGAGTTTTAACATTATTTTTCATCTTAAATAGATAATGTCATACCGGGGCTGAATTGTACATTAAGATACCAATGAATAGATGGAGGTTAAAACATTAATCACTGAATACATGGGGATGAAATAGTCTTAAGTTTGAAAAAAACTTAGCAAATACTTCGGCGTTAGCAAGGTAAGCGTAATGTAAACATTAAGAACTACATAAAGAATGAAAATCCGATAATATTATCCTTCTGGTTCTGGTTCGGTACGTTGCTGCATCCATATACTGGCATATGTGCAACGGTTGGGGAAGCTATGTTGCCAATCTAACGGCCCCTAGCAGATGCCAGGGCGGCCTTGAAGCTTTCGATCGTGTCGAGTTCACGGCGGTATTGTCCAGGTTTTTCCAAGCAATTATGGTGCGTGGAAAGAATGACTGCTTATGTTGCACTGTGTTACTCCGAGGCACAGAGAAGCATTTGTTATTGTTTCGGGTGTAATTTCTCATGGGGTTGTCAGATGTTAAGTCAGTGTTAAGTGACTGTTTGGCTCTAATTAATCGGCCTGGCTTCTGTGGGGTAAGATAATTGTTTGCTGGGATGGCCGGAATTAGCCCCATGGCCATTTTATATAAGAATGTTAGGCGGATCTTTTCTCGTCTGTCCTTGAGAGTGGGGATGTCAAATCTGTTTAAAAGGCCAGTGATGTAGCCAGGCGTGGTGGTTTTATAGTCACGTGCTATGAAGCGCATTGCGTTACGTTGGATTCGCTCCAATTTGTCCACGTCTTGCTTGAGGTATGGGTCCCAGATGATTGCACCATATTCTAGTATCGGACGAACGAGTGCAAGATAGGCATTTCGTTTGCAGGATGTTGGGCAGTGGCGCAGATTTCTTCTAATAAAACCTAGTGTGGAGTTGGCTTTTTTTGAAATTTTGTTTATATGGGGTGACTATTTTAGGTTATTTGAGAAGAGAATTCCAAGGTATGGATTGTTTGTTACTTGTTGAAGGATTGTCCTATTTAGGGTGTACATATAGCTTGATGGGTTTTTTTTGAGATGCTCATTATGTAGCATTTGGTTTCATTAAATTTCATGCCCCATTTGTCTGCCCAATTCATAAGGCACTCCAAATCTGCTTGAAGTTGTTGTGGTCATCGTAGTCGATTATCTCTCTGTAGACAAGACAGTCATCTGCAAACAGCCTCACTTGAGATTTTACAGTATCAGGGAGGTCGTTTATGTGACAGAGAAAGAGAAGGGGGCCGAGTAGTGTGCCTTGAGGAACTCCTGAGTCTACCGTGGCTTTGCCTGATCGGACGCCATCTACCACTACTTGCATGGTCCGTTTTATTAGAAATGTTGAGAGCCAGGAGTGAAGGTTGCCGGTAATGCCGTAGTGGTGGAGTTTGTGTAGAAGAAGGCTGTGTGGAACAGTGTCGAAGGCCTTGGAGAAGTCGAGAATTGCCATGTCGATCTGGGTACCTTTGTCATAGGAGGCAAGGAGGTCATTGGTGGTGATGATTAATTGAGTTTCTGTGGAGTATCCAGAGCGGAAACCGTGGTTTAGAGTGGTCAAAATGTTGTAGTGTTCCTTAAACAAATATTAATATCGTGCTTCACATTCCCCCCCACATTTACCCACATACCCCCAAATTTAGCCACATTCCCACTCAATTACCCCCACTCTCTCACATTTACCCATTCCCCCATCATTTACCTTCATTTCCCCCAACATTTACCCACATTCCCCGACATTTATCCACATTCCCTCCACATTTACCACAACACTTTGAGAGGAAGTTTCTGTCTTTCGTGGTTCCTTTCTTTTGATTGATTGTTTGATTGGAAATTTATATAGCGCTAGTATCTATCCTACTTTAGCATGCTCACTGCGCTCTGGTTTTCATAAATCTATTTTAACAAAAAATCGTTTAAATTTTCCTTAAATAATTTTTTATCCTTTTCAATACCCCTCAAAGATTGAGGCAAACTATTCTATAATTTTGGCGCTATCGCTTCAAAAGAGCGCACTCCGTAAGACTTTTTTCTGTGTTCATCCACACTGGGAATTGTAAGTAAGGACTGTGTAGAAGACCTCAGTTTCTTTAAGGATGCGTGTTTATGAATCAGTTCTTTCAGATATCCCGGTGCAGAGCCTTCTATGCAGCAGTATGCCAGGGACAGAATTTTGTGGTTAATGCGCTCACTCACAGGAACCCAATGGAGATCTCGTAGAACTGGTGTCTGAACGAGTTTTCCATTTTATTTGTTACTGTTGTAAGTCTGAGTGATACAATTCTCAATTTATTTTATTAGAACCTGCGCTTCTAAATCTACATATAATTGCAGTTAGCTGGTTAACTTGTATTACATGTCATTGTAGTTAGCTGGTTAACTTGTATTACATGTCATTGTAGTTAGCTGGTTAACTTGTATTACATGTCATTGTAGTTAGCTGGTTAACTTGTATTACATGTCATTGTAGTTAGCTGGTTAACTTGTATTACATGTCATTGTAGTTAGCTGGTTAATGTCATGCTTTTTAGTTATATATTGCTATATCCCCAACTTTTACAGTTTTTGGGCTTCAACCCAGAAAAACTACTATTAAGGTTACTTATAAGTGTTTATGAATATATAAAGGTCCCTAACGTAATGAAGATTAGTACTGCTACTATGTCTGGGGTATGATTACTCTTTATTAGTTATGCTACATTCAGTCTCATCCACACTAACGCTACTATGGCACTCTCACTCGCTCTCACTTCTATTATTACTAAAAAACACAGGTGGCTCAGACCACAAATAAATATTTAATTATAAACTGAATAAAAAAATAACTACCCAAATACAAACATTGAGAAATAATTGGGGGATACAGTTTAGTTACGAATAAAAATGAGACTGGGTGATGAAACGGCCGGTCCTCTGGTAATCTCTAGGTCTCTACACACACATGTCAGGATACACAACAAGCCCTCTGTTCAATGGTCTGCTCTCGCTCGCTGGCCACTGGTCACTCGGGCGGCGGGACGTAAGAGGTGGAATTCCAACCACACACAACACGACAACTGGTTGAGCCTATGCTAATTTCTCTAGTACGGTGGGCCTCGCCCTACACTTGACTCGTTCAATATGATGTCAGAGTTAGTCTGCGCTAACCCCCTGACTATACTCAACTTTACTGCGTTATAAGTTATACGGAGCTATACTCTTAGTCTCTGCTCAACTCTATTATATTCAAATCAAATCAACTCTACTCAATCTACTGGCTATTAGACGATACTCTAACTATACTCAAGTATACTTATACTATACTATACTATACTTGGTATACAGAACTATACTAAACTAAACTGTACTAAACTGGCTGTAAATGAGAATAACAAATACAACACATAAGCTATAAATAAGAATTACAATCCTGTCACATTATTAATAATTAATCATAATCTAACTTAATATTCTAATAGTAACTTAAGTAACTAACTACAATCCTAACATTCTTACTAAATTTTACAAACATATGAAACTAACAATTAACAATACTAATATTACTAGCCTAGACAAATATGGATAAACAAACTTTATCAACAATAGATGCTAGCCAGGCTCTGCTTGTCAAATACAGAGAAGAGAAAAGGTAGCGGAGTACACTTCTTATTTATAGGTCTACCGTGGCATCTGATGCTAATCTCTGGTCAGACGCGTGCATTGTCTAAGATATGTAACGGTCATAGTGACCTGGTAAATTTCCATTGTTTATAAGTCATTGTGATTAGAGTAAGTACACTGTAAGGCCCAGCCTAATTGTGTCATATCACGTGGGGTAGCGATGGGAAGTTGTGTGAGCTAGTGGGTCTCACACAGGTGAGGACCAGCGGGTCTCAACAGTTAAAGTGACGGAACATTTACAATACGTTAATAAAAAAGCATTAATACAATCTTAGTAAGCACAAAATGAACACTAAAAAAGACAGAAGAGTTCTCCGATACAACAAATGAATTTGGATTATCGTGTTTTATAGTTGTCAGACACCAAATAAGGTCAGCAACATCAAGAGCCTCAATCCAACTTCATGGTCAAACTAAAATATTACATTCCTGAAATAACTTTTCCAACTTCAGCAAAACTACAATTTTAACGACCACATTCAACAATAAATGGATTTTTTTTTACTTCAATGAGCACAGAAAAAATGTAAAAATATTTAATTATATTCCAGACTTTTTCTGAGAGACTATTAATAGACATGTAAGGCCTAAATGGGGAGACCTATTTAGAAATTTATCTATTTTAAAAATAACTCATTGCATTAAGATTTAAGTGGTACAAAATAGTTCAAAGCCAGTCTCGTGACAGGCACCACGTGAGCTTCCGTTAAGGTCATATCGCCAGCTTCTTAGATGAAAGAAGAAACTAGCTAGAGTTCAAGGTCATAGTGGCAGCTTTTTAGATGAAAGAACATGTTAGCTAGTGTTTAAGGTCATACCTTCAGACGAAGTTACGTTGATTAAATGTTATATAAAAATAACAGACTTTGGAAACAGCTACGGATTAAAAGCAAAAGAAACCACACACAATTTACACTTGTCATCCTAAACATCCTAGAACCCATACAACATCACATCTGTTATTATAAACATCCTGCAGCCCACGAGTCAGTGCACATGTCATCATAAACATCCTAGAACCCATACATCATTATATCTGTCATCATAAACATCCTGCAGCCCACGAGTCAGTGCAAATGTCATCATAAACATCATAGAACCCATACAGCATAACATCTGTCATCATAAACATCCTGCAGCCCACGAGTCAGTGCACATGTCATCCTAAACATCCTAGAACCCATACAGCATTACATTTGTCATTATAAACATCCTGCAGCCCACGAGTCAGTGCACATGTCATCCTGAACATCCTAGAACCAACACACCATAACACTTTTCATCCTAAACATCCGAGAAACCGCACATCATTACACTTGAAATTAAAGCTTGCTAAAACCCAGACAACATTACACTAGACATCATAAACATTCTAGAGCCACACATCTTACAGTTGACATCACAACGTCTTAGAACCCAGACATTATTACGCTAGACATAAAATCTTAGAACCCGCACACCATTACATATGACATCATAACATTATGGGAGCCCACAAATCATTAAACAAGACATCCTAAACATCCTAGAACCAACACATCATTATACTTGTCATCCTAAAATGCTAGAACAAACACATCATTACTCACGAAGACCTAAACATCATAGGACCCACACATGATTACATTTGACATCATAAAGATCCTAGAACAAACACATCATTACACATGACATCCTAAACATCATAGGACCCACAAATAATTACACTTGGCATCATAAAGATTCTAGAACCTACATGTCATTACACATGCCATCCTACGTATATATGTTTTCTTCGAAATAATTTTACAACAAAAATTAAAAAGTAAAAAGTGTTTCTGATGCGTCAATTTTGTTCCTTTACTTTGATTCTCTCCCCTTACTACTTTGATTCTCTCCCCTTACTACTTTGATTCTCTCCCCTTACTACTTTGATTCTCTCCCCTTACTACTTTGATTCTCTCCCCTTACGACTTTGATTCTCTCCCCTTACCACTTTGATTCTCCCCCCTTACTACTTTGATTCTCCCCCCTTACTACTTTGATTATCTCCCCTTACAGTTTCTGGTCGACGACGCGGAATACAGGAACGGCTAAAACAATCACATCAGCAAGGAAATGGACGCCGAGCCGTGTCCCATTTTTACAGAGCACGTCAATTACTATGAAAATCCATTGGAGTTTCCGGCCCTGCAGGTATGCTATTATGAATTACGTGTAAATCTTTGCCTCAATTCAATAAACATTCACCAGACTGTTCGATCATTGCCGGGGGTTCCGTTGTGTTATGTATCCTTTAGCAGTGCCTCACAACATTGTCCGGATGACGGACCGGCAAAAAAATTTTTACTCGTGGAGACCAAATTTTACCGGGGACCGATGTCCAGTTACTCACTTTTTGAGAACCGTTGACACTATGAACCCGAACACAGCATGAGAAGCACTGATCTCAGAAACATTCGCGGATGGTGTGACATGCGTGTGGTCATTAATGTTTTGTGCACTTGTGTACTACTCATGTTTGAAAACTTATCTACAGTTCACTGAAAAGTTTGTCCAAACTAAAAGTAAGTGCATAAAATTACAAGAATAACAGTGAACACTTGGCTTGAAAACTTAGAAGTTACTGATGGTAGGATCAAGACATTTTAGAAGTTACAGATGCTAAGATTATGACATTTTAGAAGTTACAGATGCTAAGATTATGACATTTTAGAAGTTACAGATGCTAACATCATAAAATATTAGATGTAACTGATGTTAACATCATAAAATATTAGATGTTACTGATGTTAACATCATAAAATATTAGATGTTACTGATGCGAAAATCACGTTACTTTTCTCAATTAAAAGTCAATCAATCTAACTTTGACAGTCAGAAATAAGCTAACAGTGCAGCCAATACAAAAGAAGAATCTATTTTATTTGTTCCACCAAAGCTACTTTTATGCAGTTCCTCCTTATTTTTATTAGTCTTGTATACCCAAACAAATTGTTTGACTAAGTCTTGTATCCCAACAAAGTGGTTGACAAAGTGGTTGACAAAGTCTTGTATCCGAACAAATTGGTTGACTAAGTCTTGTATCCGAACAAATTGGTTGACTAATTCTTGTATCCCAACACATTGGTTGACTAAGTCTTGTATCCGAACAAATGCAAATTGGTTGACTAAGTCTTGTATCCCAACACATTGGTTGACTTAGTCTTGTATCCCAACAAATTGGTTGACTAATTCTTGTATCCTATTAAATTGTTTGACTAAGTTTTGTATCCCAACAAATTGTTTTACTAAGTCTTGTATCCCAACAAATGCAAATTGGTTGACGAAGTCTTGTATCCCAACAAATGGTTGGCTTAGTCTTGTATCCGAACAAATTGGTTGACTAAGTCTTGTATTCCAACAAATTGTTGACTAAATCGTGTATCTTAACAAATTGGTTGACTAAGTCTTGTATCCCAAAAAATTGTTTGATTGCATTAGTCATTGATTCGCGTATAGATTATTCACTATATTAGTGAATGGAGTACAGAATGGATTAGTGATTGGAGCATCCAAAATATTATTTTATAGTTCAGTGAATGGATTAATGAGTGAATTTGTTTGTACCTCACTCAAAACGCTGCAGTCTTACTAGGTACTCTCGGGTCTCCTCAGGTAGTCTCTTGAGGCCCACCTTGATATGATTGCACGATACTAGCAATAACTTTTATTTATTCACCTGCGACTTTACCTCAGCTTATAGAACTTTTCGACGAAAGGCAAGTAGGGCAAATAAAAGGCAAGTAGGGTACATCAAAGGCGAGTAGGGCGAATAAAAAGCAAGTAGGGCACATCAAAGGCAAGTAGGGCAAATAAAAAGCAAGTAGGGCACATCAAAGGCAAGTAGGGCCTGCTTAACTTCATCGGGGGCTTTGATGAAACACAAGAGCAATTCTAAGTAAGACCTTACTCTAAACCGACAGAAATGACGTCACGTAGGTGCTGCTCGCAACCGGAAACACTTTTACTACACATATTATTGGTAACACTTGAGATCTTAACTTAAAGTAATCAGAATATATTAAGTTAAGATTGGCTTTTAATAAACCATGTACAAATCATGGTATGTTTCAGCAAAAGAAACTTTGAAAGTACATGGATGATTCGCGCCAGCCTAAACGGTCTGACTCTGAATGATATTAATTTTGTTAATTTTTTTTACGACTTCATGTGTTTGTGTGGGGGGTGAGTTACATTTTTTACAGTTACTGATAGAAGAATATAACAAATAGATATATGTACTAAACACCTGATCTTTTTAACGTCTATTTTCCATTTAGATATTAAAAACATTGACATGTTATGTTTGAATGTTATAAATATTTTATAACCTAAAGAAAACTATGGAGCTATAATAAAAAATCTGCTTAAGTTATATGTTACAAAATTAAAATATACCACCTACCACCTTGAAAAGGTCGACTACTTTATTCCTTCCTATTTAGACATTTTTTTAAACTTAAATTGAACCCCACTTATGCACGGGTATTCCCTGGGAGTAGTAAGTTGACCTTTGAAAAGACCGGCTGCTTCAACCATCACGTGGTAAGCTGTCAGGATTGTGTATAAGACATCACAATCACAAGCCACGATGACCCAATGGTTGGTTGGGGTGGTTGGGGTGGCTTTTGAAGTATAGAATCGTGTTCCACGTGTTTTTAATAGTGACACCCGTGTGTGTGTGTGTGTGTTGGTTTTGGGGGGGGGGGGGGTTAGAGCGGAAGGCAACAGATGTCACGTGGATCCGTAACCTTCTGCGCCATTTGCAAATAATGTCTCACATTTGAGCAGCTGGCTGGTTTTTGGGATGTACAGGGGTGGGACGGGGTGGGACAGGGGCGGGACGGGGGCTAATCATCCGAATGGCCCAAAACGTGACCCAATTAATTGGCCAGGAGATGGACTATGGACTATGGAATGAGGTCAAGAGCCTTGGGACTTTGTCGTCACTGGGAATTTTGGTGTGGATGTGGGGAAAGGGTTGAGGCCTATTAAATAAAACATGTCAGTCTCTGATTTGGACATCACTGAATGTTAACTTTTGCTACGTGAAGTGAAGACAATACATATTTATAAATAATTCAAAGGAAACCATGATGTCATAAAAAAACTCATCCAAAGAGGTGGACACGTCTGTAGGCATTGTACTTTAACACCATCATAACGTGTGGAATAGCTTGCGCCATGTAGATCTTAAGTAGGACGACAAGAATTGGCTTATTCCAAGTAGATCTTAAGTAGGGCGATAAGATATGACTTGTTTCTTGTAGATCATATTAAAATAATCTAATAAATGGCGTGTTCCATGTTGATCACGGGTACTCATAGTTTGGCCTGAAGACAAATCTAGCCCACGAGGTCATCTCAACTGGTCCGCCAACGTTTTCATAAATGTAAGAATATTCACCACCCCCCTCCCCACACACACACACTTTTGCCGGATTGTACTGTCATTTCTAATTCTGGCAAGGCGCTGCCTTTTTCTAAATTAAAAATCTTGTTATCTACAGCGATACCTGAGACTTTTAGGTACCTTTAACTGAGACAGCGATACCTGAGACTTTTAGGTACCTTTAACTGAGACAGCGATACCTGAGACTTTTAGGTACGTTTAACTGAGACAGCGATACCTGAGACTTTTAGGTACCTTTAACTGTTTAGCCAAAGTCTAAGGTAAAACAATAATTCTGCGTTCAGCGTTTTGTGTGAAAATCTGTCGAGATCTTGTCTTCAAAGTACACGTACAAAACTTAAGTCTGTTTATTGAGCCTTTATCTGCTCATTCAATGGAGAATTTGATCTCTTATTTTAATCTATTGGCTCGTTTCACAACAGTCCATAATAAAAGACAATACCAAAGTTTTAAAAAACAATACAACTAGAACGATGCACAAAGTCAGGGCTAATTACAATTAATAAGTTTTAATGTATGAATTTTAATTAAATTACAACAGCAAAAGAATGTGATTAAAAATGATTAACTTACAGTTTGCAGGTACCGGTACTGTGTATCAAAATAAAATGAGCACAAAATGGTACAACGAGGAAATAGAAAAATCTACACACAACAAAGTATTAAATAATCACAGCACATCTTGTGATAAAGGAAAAGAAAATCTCTCCCCCTCTCAATCGTTCAGTCTTTTTATAGGCATTTCCTACTAATGTCTCTCGAACCACCTAACATATTGTTTTTCCTTCCCGTTTTATCCAGAATCTTCTATTATTTTCGACAGTTTTCCTGACTGGAAGAGATGATAATACATGTTGTAAACAAGGTTTTACTAGCCACACGTGGGACGCGAGATAGGCGTGCTTTAACACGTCATCTTCGGTAACCAGACAAAACGACAAGTGACAAAACGACAAGTGACAAAACGACAAAGTGACAAAACGACAAGGTGACAAAACGACAAGGTGACAAAACGACAAGGTGACAAAACGACAAAGTGACAAAACGACAAAGTGACAAAACGACAAGGTGACAAAACGACAAGTTTTCAACGCCAACTCATCCACCATCTTTAATGCCTTATATACAATAAAGTAAGGTCAACTTTTTAAGATATTTTACATGCCTTATCGTTGGAGAAACACGGTATTCGGTTATCAGACTTGCGCATAATTACATTAAAATGTGATTAATTACCATTAGAATTACCATTAGAATTACATGAGCTATATTTGTAATTATCTACAATTTACATTACTTCATTCAAAAGTGTACTTAATTACCATAACAAATTACTCCACTATTGACCTGTAATTACAATTACTTTTTTTTTTTTTTTAATTTTTTATTTGGGAATTTTTGTTCATTTGTTTCAATAACTTAAAACATCAACATTGTTTTAGTAAGACATATTTCCTTTTACAGTGCAGTACATGCACATTTTTGGGAACCCGCTTTTGGATTTTATTGTTATACAAGAAAGTAGGAGAAGTTCATTAAATGATTTTACTGTATATTTGAATACACAATCATATTTTGTAGCAGACCCTTAAAAATTTCAGTGATTGACTGTGTGTATGAACAACCATGACATAATTTAAATTATAATGTTCAGCTTGCTCATTCCTTGGAGACAAAATGTATATCATATTGGGTCAAAGTACTATATGAGTATGTTGTATACCATGACACTATATTCATAAGGATGTGATCTGCTATTCAGTATTTTCACTTTTACTCTGAAAATAAACATTTACTGAGCAATTAAAAAAGGACAATTACATGGATAGTATTAATTACAATTACTAATTATAGTAATTAAAAATAAAATATGTAATTAATTAAAGTTTTTAATTATTATCTCAAGTATGTCTGTTATTATGCATAAGATTAGGATCTCAAAAGGTCTATTACTATCTAATTACACTGTACAGGAAACTGCACTAACACAGCACCAGTGGCGTAGCTAGAGTGTTTGGCGCCCGGGGCAAGATTCATTTTAAAGCGCCCTCTTTTCCTTTTTTCAACTCTCAAACCCATTATTTTCATCAATAAAGTAATACCAAAGCAAATTTTGGCGCCCCTAACTAGCTGGCGCCCCTAACTAGCTGGCACCCGGGTACATCTGCACCCCCCTACGCTACGTCTCTGCACAGCACTACACTGTTGAACACCAACTCCAGCTTCTAGAGCACATGTGTCAAACTCAAGTTATTTTTCATCACGACTAACACAGAATTAGGCCGACGACTCCACTAAGAAAGTAACAATATTTCAAACGCATCGCTGCCAAAATCAAAGCTCTTTGATGTGACCGACGCACGAGTTTACCATGTTTGCAACGGTAACCAGACAAAACGACAAGTGACAAAACGACAAGGTGACAAAACGACAAGTGACAAAACGACAAGTGACAAAACGACAAGGTGACAAAACGACAAGTGGCAAAACGACAAAGTGACAAAATAAAAAGGTTTGAGATTAGGGTTAGGGTTAGTCTGATAATCCAATACCGTGTTTCCCCAACTATAAGGCATGTTAAATATAAAAAAAGTTGACCATACTTTACTGTATGCAAGGCAGTGGTTCCCAACCTTTTTTGTGCCATGCCCCACCTAAGCCAGTGTTGCCCAACCTTTTTTGTGCCATGCCCCACCTAAGCCAGTGTTTCCCAACCTTTTTCGTGCCATGCCCCAACTAAGCTTTTTTAAAATTCTTTGCCGCCATGTAACATATACATAATTTTTAATAATGAAAAATTTAATAATAGGTTTTAGGAAGAAATCACTATGAAATTGGTGAGGAAACATAGTAAGTAAATTTTCAAAACATATATGGAGAACTGGCATTCAAGTATGAAATAATTTTAATGAAATATTTTTCTATATTATTTTATTTATTAGTAATAATTTATTGTTTAACGTTAGTGAGATGTTTGTGTTTTCAAGTTCTAGATAGCTCATTTTCAAATTGCCCCACTGTGGGGCGTGGGACCCACGTTGGGAAACACAAATGTAAGGCATTAAAGACGGTGGAGGCGTTGAAGACTTGTCGTTTTGTCACCTTGTCGTTTTGTCACGTTGTCGTTTTGTCACCTTGTCGTTTTGTCGCCTTGTCGTTTTGTCACCTTGTCATTTTGTCACCTTGTCGTTTTGTCACTTGTCGTTTTGTCACTTGTCGTTTTGTCACTTGTCGTTTTGTCCCTTGTCATGTCATCTTCATAACAGCCTTGTTAAGCATTTTTAGATTGTTGTAGTGTTGTTAATCGTAACTTGTAACTTTTCTAAAAGAATGAAAGGTTTTACTTGTGTGTCAGAAAAAAATATATAATTTAATGTCTATCCGAGACTATTTTTCAAATGGGCACAGGTTCGTTTAACAATACTTATTTTACAACCGAAATTCTTTAAACTTTTAATACCATAAGCACGTACATTAAGACGGTGGCTAACACTGTCAACATCTTTTATACAAGAGATTTATTTAAATACTTTACTATTTAGGTTTTGAATATATTTTTTAAAATAATATTTTAAAACAAAATTTAACATGTAGTATTTCCCTAGCCCGGATACGTCAACAGCGACACATTTATTTTTTGTAGGCAATAATTTTTTTATTCTATAGGATATATCTTGGTTATAAACCCCATCACGTATTGCTTTATTACCGACCATATTATAAACTGGGCGTTCATGACATTATGATGTGGGCGTACAAGACATTATAAAGTGGGCGTACATGATATAACAGATAAGAACGTCGGCCTCACTCGATAATAACATTGAATTTTGTGGATCTTCTATCAAGCTTTCCGAAAGATGGAGTCTCTTGAATGAGTGGAGACAAGTGGAGCGTTGATTTATATTTATATTATAGTTTATAGTATGTAATTTACCGTTTCGTTGTTCCCTCTGGGTATTCCCGATCTCTCCTCCATACTTTCCAAGAAAAAGATAATTTGTACATCTATATTTCTCCCCCTAGTTATTAAGCTACGTGAATTCGGTGACGTCTTGAGTCACGTTCACCATGTCACATTAACCTAGACAAGGCAACAACCACCATAAAAAAGGGGGTTAAGAGCGATATTGATATTCTTAAACCTAACAATGCAAGTGCAAGCGCACGATAAATTCGGTAATTGATCGTGATCATTTAATGGAGGAGAGGGGTGGGGCTGGTGGGGAGAGGGGGGTGACAGGGGGTGGGGGGAATGTCACTGACGTTCTTAAGTGACGTGGTCGTTTGTACAAATCGATTTTTGTTTTGATCATGCCAGGTAGGAAAATAATTGAATAAGTTCATTTGAAAGGTAATATGCATGCATGAAGTAATGGCCAGACGAGAGAGAGAGAGAGAGATAGATAGAGAGAGAGAGAAAGGGAGAGAGAGAGAGACTGAGATTGACAAAGAAGAGAAAGATACAGTGAGAGTAAGAGAGAATGAGTGACTTGTGTATACCAAGGGTGGGGGGGGGGGGAAGAGAGTAATGGCTGACATTAATAAAACTGATTTATTTTATTTTAATGAAAAGAATCGCAAAGTGACCCCCACCCACCCCAATCCAAGAATTACTGGCTTACAATTATTCATGATATATTATTTCTTGTGCTCGCCTGGAAAATAGCTCCAGTGGCGTATCTACAGAAGGGCAAACATCGTTTATAAATAGAAAATCACTTTAATTTTGTAACATTTCATGTGTAATATTCATTTACTCATAGTTATGTGTTACCGATTACCAGTAAGTGACCTACTTAAAAACGTATTCAATGACTGAAAATACCACTGAAGGTAGTTATAATATTGACCTACTTTACAACGGTTTTAATGACTGAAAATACCACTGAAGGTAGTTCTAATAGTGACCTACCTAACAACGGATTCAATGACTGAAAATACCACTGAAGGTAGTTCTAATAGTGGCCTACTTTACAACGGGTTTAATGACTGAAAATACCACTGAAGATAGTTCTAATAGTGACCTACTTAACAACGGATTTAATGACTGAAAATACCACTGAAGTTAGTTCTAATAGTGACCTACTTAACAACGGATTTAATGACTGAAAATACCACTGAAGGTAGTTCTAATAGTGACCTACTTAACAACGGATTCAATGACTGAAAATACCACTGAAGGTAGTTCTAATAGTGACCTACTTAACAACGGATTCAATGACTGAAAATACCACTGAAGGTAGTTCTAATAGTGACCTACTTAACAATCGGATTCAATGACTGAAAATACCACTGAAGGTAGTTCTAATAGTGACCTACTTTACAACGGATATAATGACTGAGCCTCAAATGAAGTGCAGTTCTAATTGTGACCTAATATTGAAGAGAACACCAGTCGTGACCTACTATAAAATGGATAATAGTAATGACAAATGAAAAAAAACAACCTCTTGGAGTGCAACTGGGTATGAAAATAGGTTTTGATTCAATCATACTTCAGACAGACGTACTTGGAGATTACAGTTTTTTATTTTCAAACGCTGAATCGTCTTTCAAATGTAAGCTTTTGAATTTAAAATTGACAGTGTTTTATAGGGCACTTCCAAATCTGTGTAAAACAGAGTATGAGCTTGCCCGTGGCTGCCACCTACATATTTCCAATTTGGGTTGGTTCCAAATACATGCTTATTGTTTCTAAACTCTATTCCATTGAATTGAGCAGGGCTCATTAAAACAGACACAATAATTTTTTTTTTTTTAAAATTGATACTTTTTACTCTGTCTTCACCTTTCCATGACGGTATCATCCTCCAATACATGTTTACATAGCCAAACCATGACAACCACAAATGATATGGAAGCGGAAATGACGTGAACCAATTGACTGGCCCCCCACAGACACAATGTTTCTATAATTATCTGAGCACGAACTTTTCAATCTTTATCAATCATTTTAACAGCTTTTGTTTATCATTGTAACTATTCAATCTCTCTGGACTTAAAATAACAACGGATGATGATGGAAACTTGTAACGGTCACCTATGGCTATAAATCATTGCTGAAAAATATAAAATAACTTGGAGTTTAAAAGCTGCGTGTTAAAACATAATGAAATGCTATTCTCTTCACCCAATGAAAATACAGGGAGAGAAAAAAAGAAGAAATTTTCAAAACAGTATTAAAAAGAAACAGGCCATATGGTCGTGGGCGGTGTTGGCATGACTGGGGGGTGGTGATACGCCGCTACTCTGTGCTGTTTATTTCCGGGCAAGGTGCCAGACAAATTACCGTGTCGCGATGACGTTGGCCAGAGTAAGTCTTTAAGGTAATTATTGAACTCGTACAAGTAGGTCGGTCAACTGGAGTCATTTCAAGCTTGAATTCGGGCTGGTGCCTCTCGTCCAATCCTAACGACATGGAGACTGCCTCGCCTGCTTGTGATAACATGGAGTCTGTAGAGGTAACAAGTTTATTCTACTTAACTACAGGAGAACAGGTGAGAACAGATTTCTTGATTGACCTTTCGAGATTGCTTAAGATCCAAAGCTGCAACAGTCAAATTCATGGACTCCTTGGGAATTATATTTTTTTTGACATTTCCATTGTCAGCCCGTGTTTTCCCTGAGGATGAGTTAAGCAGAATGTGATTGTCTAAGAATATTATGTTCATGATTATTACTATGAAATCAGTCTTGCGTCTGTGCACGCCAACGTAATGTTATTTAAACGTTACAATTCCCTTTGCAAATATCGCATACCTCAAAATATACCACCCCCCCCCCCAACTTTTCATCCCCCATACCACTCCCACCTACAAATAAGCGGCTAACTTGTACCGCTATTGATACGGAAGTGCGACTTCTTCCATTGGTCATCGAAGATCACTATAGTTTACTTAGGTGACGAAACATTATCAATTTTATTCCTTTGTGTCTGTTCAAGGAATATACACTGTATTTTCTATCCATTGTTACAGTGATTGTAGTTTCTATCCATTGTTACTGTGGGTGTAGTTTCTATCCATTGTTACAGTGGTTGTAGTTTCTATCCGTTGTTAGTGTTTTTAGTTTCTATCCATTGTTACAGTGGTTGTAGTTTCTATCCATTGTTACAGTGGTTCTAGTTTCTATCCATTGTTACATTGTTTTTAGTTTATATACATTGTTACAGTGGTTGTAGTTTCTATCCATTGTTAAAGTGGTTGTAGTTTCTATACATTGTTACAGTGGTTGTAGTTTCTATCCACTGTTACAGTGGTTGTAGTTTCTATCAATTGTTACAATGTTTTTATTTTTTATTTATTGTTACCCTGTTTGTAGTTTCTATCTATTGTTACAGTGGTTGTAGTTTCTATCAATTGTTACAGTGGTTGTAGTTTCTATCCATTGTTACAGTGGTTGTAGTTTCTATCCATTGTTACAGTGGTTCTAGTTTCTATCCATTGTTACATTGTTTTTAGTTTATATACATTGTTACAGTGGTTGTAGTTTCTATCCATTGTTAAAGTGGTTGTAGTTTCTATACATTGTTACAGTGGTTGTAGTTTCTATCAATTGTTACAATGTTTTTATTTTTTATTTATTGTTACCCTGTTTGTAGTTTCTATCTATTGTTACAGTGGTTGTAGTTTCTATCAATTGTTACAATGTTTTTATTTTCTATTCTTTGTTACAGTGGTTGTAGTTTCTATCCATTGTTACAGTGGTTGTAGTTTCTATCCACTGTTACAGTGGTTCTAGTTTCTATCAATTGTTACAATGTTTTTATTTTCTATTTATTGTTACCCTGTTTGTAGTTTCTATCCACTGTTACAGTGGTTGTAGTTTCTATCCACTGTTACAGTGGTTGTAGTTTCTATCAATTGTTACAATGTTTTTATTTTCTATTTATTGTTACCCTGTTTGTAGTTTCTATCTATTGTTACAGTGGTTGTAGTTTCTATCCATTGTTATAAGGGTTTTTTCTACCCATTGTTACAGTGACTGTAGATTATTTCCATTGTTACAGTGGTTGTAGTTTCTTTCCATCGTAACAGTGGTTGCAGTTTGTACTCCGTTGAATAATATAATTTTGTACATGTTCTACTTCAGGGGCATACCTTCCCGCAATAATATTGCATACAGGTTTGTAACTGTTACAAAGCTTAATATTCCGTTAATCTCGTATCAACGCAAACGTGAAATAATGACCTAGCTAACAACGGAGCACATTCTTCCTCAGGGATGTTTGACTCTAGAATCTGGACGGCTTTGTTTTCACCACCTACCCTACCGTATGCTCTACCCGTTGTCTGGAATCTTTCCTGTCAAATCTCTAAGCTCCCCCCCCCCCACCCGGGGCCACCATTTCTTACTTTACAAGATAGCTGGCTTTAATTTTGTTTGCTATTGATCTGTGTTATTAAAAAGACGTCAGCAGTTGTGATACTAAAAGAGCCCCAGTTATGTACGATCCGTGCTGACTGAGTCTGCGTGTTAAGTCTTTTCTTTTCTTCATGCTCCGTGACCTGCCTATAGCTTCTATGGCAGCGGTTCTCAACCTGTGGGTCGCGACCCCTTAGGGGGTCGCACGACCCTTTCCCAGAGGTCACCTCAAACCATCTGAAAACACATATTCTCTACAGTTATCAAGTGGCAAAGAAAATACTTTTTGTGGCTGGGGTCGCCACCACATGAGGAACTGTATAAAAGGGTCGCGGCATTAGGGAAGGTTGAGAACCACTGTTCAATGGTTTAATTGAATTCATGCTGGAGCTCGCAACCCAAACAACTCAGTGTTACGCCATGGTGACGCCTTACGGGGGCGTATCGTCTTGCGGCTGTTGTTCAGAATGGTGACTCCTACAGTGGCGTAACGTCTTGCGGCAGTGGTTCCCAATGGTGACACCTACAGTGGCGTAACGTCTTGCGGCAGTGGTTCCCAATGGTGACTCCTTCAGGGGCGTAACGTCTTGTGGCAGTGGTTCCCAATGGTGACGCCTACAGTGGCGTAACGTCTTGCGGCAGTGGTTCCCAATGGTGACTCCTACAGGGGCGTAACGTCTTGTGGCAGTAGTTCCCAATGGTGACTCCTACAGTGGCGTAACGTCTTGCGGCAGTGGTTCCCAATGGTGACGCCTACAGTGGCGTAACGTCTTGCGGCAGTGTTACGCTATGGTGACTCTTACAGTGGCGTAACGTCTTGTGGCAGTAGTTCCCAATGGTGACTCCTACAGTAACGTAACGTCTTGCGGCAGTGGTTCCCAATGGTGACGCCTACAGGGGCGTAACGTATTGCGGCAGTGTTACGCAATGGTGACTCTTACAGTGGCGTAACGTCTTGCGGCAGTGGTTCCCTAATATTTTTTGTTGGAATTTAAATCCGATTTGACCCTGTTATGACGTATGGCTTAGTAGTTTATTATCCCAATTTATCTATATTATTCTCCTCACAGTTATCGAACGATTGTATTTAAGAACTATATAATTGCTACGTGACTCCACTATCTAAACATTCCAACTATTCAACCAAAATGAAAAATCATTCTGTTGGAAAACTCAAAACACTCCTCTTATGGATAAGGCTAAACACAAATATCCCAGCCAAAACACTTCTCTTATCCACAAGACCAACATAAATATCCCAACTAAAGCACTTCTATTATACATAAGACCAACACAAATATCCCAGTCAAAACACTTCTCTTATCCATAAGACCAACACAAATATCCCAGCCAAAACACTTCTCTTATCCATAAAACTAACATAAATATCCCAGCCAAAACACTTCTATTATCCATAAGACTAACATAAATATCCCAGCCAAAATACTTCTCGTATCCATAAGACTAACATAAATATCCCAACCAAAACACTTTTCTTACACATACTATTAAAAAAAGGAAATATCTCACTCCTAGATCTCCGTTGTTTAAGTTTAACCTATAATAAAACAACCCCCCCCCCCCCGCCCCCACTCACATAATTTAACCCCTTTAACCGACAGTTGGTGTGTATCAGAAGCTTTGTCTCATTGTTTCTACCAACAATCGCCCGGCTAGAAACGTCATTGCCACTGACGTCTTTCTCATATGGGCGCTCCACGCATTGTAACGCATCGTCTCGCTAACTGAGACAAAGTGTAGCACTAAATAGCCGGTGTCACTGCTCAGACAGTGGCGGTAATGTATCCTGGCTAATGTTGATGGAATGGTGATTCGGGGAAGTCAAGGGTTTAAGTGATCTCTCTAGTCAGCCACACTTGCGTACAAAACGGAACAAAGCCAATATCCGTACGCCCGTTGAAAGATAGTGTACATCGCAATAGCCCCTCTGTCAGCTTTATTACTCGTTAGAAGCTAAGATGTATATTTCTCCCTGACAAGGAAAGATTTATGTAAATAAATGAAGATATTATGATCGGACAATGACGTATAGATGAAAATAAATGATGATAGTATGACTGATCAATGAAAAATGTATGAAAATAAATGACGATATTATGTTTGGACAATGAATGCATTTCACCAAAAAAGAACGGATTTAGAATATCCAAAACCAATCATTACCCTCACCGAAACCTTTGCAGAACATTTACAGGTAGTTTAACAGCCTTCCAGTTTCTTCATTACATGATTATTTAAGAAGATATTAACTATTATAGTGACGACCATTAGGACGTACTTTAATTTCTATGACATAAAAAGAATTTAAACAATATTAAACTTGACACACATTATTAGAGTCCAAATCATGATGTTCTATTTAGCTTTAAGTGGCTATATTGTCATGTCCAAAGTGACAGCTGTAGTTAACGTGTCATGTCCAAAGTGACAGCTGTGGTTATCTTGTCATAACCTGAGACATGGCTTTCTCTTCATTGTGATTAATCACTTCAATATTTCAACGGTCTCCCTGGCTTATGTGTCACAATCTCTGAGATTCTACGTCTAGATGTCTTAGGATCAGATTCTAGTTGTCTCAGGATCAGATTCTAGATGTCTTAGGATCAGACTCTAGATGTCTCAGTATCGTATTCTAGATGTCTCAGGATAATATTCTATATGTCTCAGGGTCAGATTCTAGATGTCTCAGGATAATATTCTAAATGTCTCAGGGTCAGATTCTAGATGTCTCAGGATCAGTTTCTAGATGTCTCAGGATCAGATTCTAGATGTCTCACGATCAGTTTCTAGATGTCTCAGGATCAGATTCTAGCTGTCTCGGGATCAGATTCTAGATGTCTCAGGATCAGATTCTAGATGTCTCAGGATCAGATTCTAAACGTCGTAGACATGGTTGCGACAAGCCAAGAAATGAAAATCATTTTTCAAACTTTGCTCTGAAGTAAGCAAGATCCACTTTTGTGACATTAAGAAATTGAAGTAGTATGCAAGCTCCACTTATGTGACATTAAGTAATTGAAGTAGTATGCAAGATCCACTTTTGTGACATTAAGTAATTGAAGTAGTATGCAAGCTCCACTTTTGTGACATTAAGTAATTGAAGTAGTATGCAAGCTCCACTTATGTGACATTAAGTAATTGAAGTAGTATGCAAGCTCCACTTATGTGACATTAAATAATTGAAGTAGTATGCAAGCTCCTCTTATGTGGCATTAAGTAATTGAAGTAGTATGCAAGCTCCACTTATGTGACATTAAGTAATTGAAGTAGTATGCAAGCTCCACTTATGTGACATTAAGTAATTGAAGTAGTATGCAAGCTCCACTTTTGTGACATTAAGTAATTGAAGTAGTATGCAAGCTCCACTTATGTGACATTAAGTAATTGAAGTAGTATGCAAGATCCACTTATGTGACCTGAAGTAATTGAAGTAGTATGCAAGCTCCACTTATGTGACCTGTATTAATTGAAGTAGTCTGCAAGCTCCACTTATGTGATCTGAAGTATTTGAAGTAGTATGCAAGCTCCACTTATGTGACATGTAGTAATTGAAGTAGTATGCAAGCTCCACTTATGTGACCTGTATTAATTGAAGTAGTATGCAAGCTCCACTTATGTGACCTGAAGTAATTGAAGTAGTCTGCAAGCTCCACTTATGTGATCTGAAGTAATTGAAGTAGTATGCAAGCTCCACTTATGTGATCTGAAGTAATTGAAGTAGTATCAAAATACGTCGCCTTTACTTTATGACTATATTATCCGACATCCGGCTATGTACACGCCATCAAATACACAGCAATGTCTGCAAAAGAACTCATCTGAACATTACAGATGTGTCTTTACTCGCCAGCCAGTTGCTGTTAGAACTTAACGGTTAAAATACCAGAATTATACATTATGTATTTATGACAGTCTCCATTTTTAAACCGGGGACAAAAGTAGCATTCAGCTAAAAGATACTTTGGAATTACCCACCTTCATAACAGAAGCAGTCCACTTTAGACAGATGAAACTGAAACATTGCATCAATTTGAGAATACTACATCAAATTGAGTTTATTACAGTAATTTGTGTATACTACATCAATTTGATCACAGAGATCGAACTAACGTTTGCAAGCTAAACCAAAAGAAAATAATTTAACTTGACCTAAACATTTTTATAAATATGTTTGTTCTTCATATTTCCTCTTCACTTCAGTTCCTTTTCCAACTTTCTCACTTGCCCATTTGCCCCTTTCCCACTTGCCAACTTCTCCACTTGCCGACTTAACCCCTTCCCAACTTGCCCACTTCCCCACTTGTAAACTTACCCACTTGTCCACTTTCCCAATTGTCCACTTTCCCACTTGTCCACTTGTCCACTTTCCCACTTCTCCACTTTCCCACTTGTCCACTTTCCCAATTGTCCACTTTCCCACTTGTCCACTTTCCCACTTGTCCACTTTCCCTCTTATCCACTTTCCCACTTGTCCACTTTCTCACTTGCCCACTTGTCCACTTTCCCACTTATCCGATTTCCCACTTGTCCACTTTCCCACTTCTCCACTTTCCCACTTCTCCACTTTCCCACTTGTCCACTTTCCCACTTGTCCACTTTCCCACTTGTCCACTTTCCCACTTATCCACTTGCCAAATTCCCCAACTTCCCACTTGTCCACTTTCCCACTTATCCACTTTCCCACTTGTCCACTTTCCCACTTGTCCACTTTCCCACTTGTCAACTTTCCCACTTGCCCACTTCCCAACTTGCCCACTTGCCAACTTTCCCACTTGTAAGCTTACCCACTTGTCCACTTTCCCACTTGTCCACTTTCCCACTTGTCAACTTTCCCACTTGTCCACTTTCCCACTTTCCCACTTGTCCACTTTCCCACTTATCCCCTTTCCCACTTGTCAACTTACCCACTTGTCCACTTTCCCACATGTCCACTTTCCCACTTGTCCACTTTCCCACTTGTCCACTTTCCCACTTGTCCACTTTCCCACTTATCCACTTGCCCACTTCCCCAACTTCCAACTTGTCCACTTTCCCACTTATAAACTTTCCCACTTGTCCACTTTCCCACTTGTCCACTTTCCCACTTGTGCACTTGCCCACTTTCCCACTTATCCCCTTTCCCACTTGTCCACTTTCCCACTTGTCCACTTTCCCAACTGTCCACTTTCCCACTTATCCACTTGCACACCTTAACCATTTGTCCACTTTCCCAACTTCCCAACTTGCCCACTTCTCAACTATCCCACTTGACCATTTGCCTACTTTCCCACTTGCCCCTTTCCCAACTGCCCTTTCCCACTTGCCAACTTGCCCACTTCCCAACTTCCCCACTTGTCGACTTGCCCACTTCCCAACTTGCCCACTTCCCAACATTCCCACTTGTAAGCTTACCCACTTGTCCACTTTCCCACTTGTCCACTTTCCCACTTGTCCACTTTCCCACTTGTCCACTTTCCCACTTGTCCACTTTCCCACTTATCCACTTGCCCACTTCCCCAACTTCCCACTTGTCCACTTTCCCACTTATAAACTTTCCCACTTGTCCACTTTCCCACTTGTCCACTTTCCCACTTATCCCCTTTCCCACTTGTCAACTTACCCACTTGTCCACTTTCCCACTTGTCCACTTTCCCACTTGTCCACTTTCCCACTTGGCCACTTTCCCACTTGTCCACTTTCCCCACTTGTCCACTTTCACATTTATCCACTTGCCTACTTCCCCAACTTCCCACTTGTCTACTTGTCCACTTTCCCAATAGTCCACCTTAACCATTTGTCCACTTTCCCAACTTCTCCACTTCCCAACTTGCCCACTTCTCAACTATCCCACTTTCCCACTTGCCCCTTTCCCAACTGCTCCTTTCCCACTTGCCAACTTGCCAACTTCCCAACTTCCCCACTTGCCGACTTTCCCACTCCCCAACTTCCCCACTTGCCGACTTTCCCACTTCGAAACTTGCCCACTTCCCAACTTTTTCACTTGTAAGCTTACCCACTTGTCCACTTGCCCACTTATCCACTTCCCCAACTTCCCACTTGTCTAATTGTTCACTTGCCCAATAGCCCAACTTAACCACTTGTTCACTTTCCCACTTGCCCAACTTCCCCACTTCCCAACTTGCCCACTTGCCCAACTTGCCCAATTCTTAACTTTCCCACTTTCCCATTTGCCCACTTTCCTACTTGCCCACTTCCTAACTTCCCTAGCCGACTTGCCCACTTCCCAACTTTCCCACTTGTAAGCTAACCCACTTGTCCACTTGCCCAATTGCCCAATTGCCCAACTTACCCACTTGTCCACTTTCCCACTTGCCCTACTCCCCCACTTCCCAACTGGCCCACATTCCTCACTTCTCCATTTGTCCACTTGCCACTTGTCTACTGATAGCGACTCACTGAGTTTCACCTTATTAAAGTTCATATCTCGACCACACGTTTAGTTCAATGTCTGAACTTGATTCTTGGAATATCCATGGCTTCAAACTCAGATTTGTTGGTAAAAAAAATGTACGGAACAGTTATGTGGGGAAGAGGTACTTTTATTTTAGTGTAGTTTAACTGGGGTCAATGGTGAGTGTTGTTAAAGTCAAGTCAATGTTGAGTGTTGTTAAAGTCAAGTCAATGGTGAGTGTTGTTAAAGTCAAGTCAATGTTGAGTGTCGTTAAAGTGAAGTCAATGTTGAGTGTCGTTAAAGTCAAGTCAATGTTGAGTGTCGTTAAAGTGAAGTCAATGGTGAGTGTTGTTAAAGTCAAGTCAATGTTGAGTCGTTAAAGTGAAGTCAATGGTGAGTGTTGTTAAAGTCAACACACATGACAGAGAATTTTTTTCCACGTCAATCAAACGCAAGAAAACTATGACTTCAATGTGATATTTTTTAAGGAGTTTTGTATAACTTCATTATATAGGTCAACCTTGATATGGGGGTCTAATGTTCAGTTAATGAAAATGTAAAACTCAGTATCGAACTCAGTACTTGGATTGTTCAACATTATTTTTCGAGTCAGCAGTCTTGTGGTATGCTGGAACACCGTGTCATGCTCCCTCAAATGAATTGTGTGCCCTGCTCCCTCCAAAGAATAGTTTGTCCTGCTCCCTCCAATGAATTGTGTGTCTTACTCCCTCCCATCAATAGCGTGTCCTGCTCCCTCCGAAGAATAGTGTGTCCTGCTCCCTCCAATGAATTGTGTGTCCTGCTCCCTCCAATGAATTGTGTGTCTTGCTCCCTCCAATTACTTGTGTGTCTTAATCCATCCAATGAATTGTGTGTCCTGCTCCATCCAATGAACTGTGTCCTGCTCCCTCCAATGAAATGTGTGTCCTGTTCCCCTCTCTTCAATGAAGTGCGTGCCCTTCTCTCTTCAATGAACTGTGTGTTCTCTCTTTCATAGAATCTTGTGTTCTGATCTCTCTCTCTCCCCTCTCTCTCTCCCTCTCTCTCTCTCTCTCTCTCCCCTCTCTCTCTCTCCCTCTCTATCTCCCTCTCTCCCCCCTCTCTCTCACTCTCTCCCTCTCTCTCTCTCCCCTCTCTCTCTCCCCCTCTCTCTCTCTCTCCCTCTCTCTCTCTACCTCTCTCTCCCCCTCTCTCTCACTCTCTCTCTCTCCCTCTCTCATATAACTGTGTGTTTGGTTACACTAATAATGGTGTCTCCGTATTGTTTCGCCGGGGTGTCAGATCGTTACAGGCATGTAACACCTAATGTTGTTTACGATGAAATGTTGTTTTTTTTTAATGTTACACAGGATGAACTTGGAAGGGTAGTGGTGTGAAGGGGTAGTGGGGTGAAGGGGTAGTGGGGTGAAGGGGTAGTGGGGTGAAAGTGTGGTGGGGTGAAGGGGTAGTGGGGTGAAGGGGTAGTGGGGTGAAAGGGTGGTGGGGTGAAGGGTAGTGGGGTGGTGGATTTAGGGGTGGCGGGGAAGTGTTTAATGGTGCAAGGGTAGTGGCGTGGAAGGGTAGTGGCGTGGAAGGGTAGTGGCGTGGAAGGGTAGTGGCGTGGAAGGGTAGTGGCGTGGAAGGGTAGTGGCGTGGAAGGGTAGTGGGGTGGAAGGATAGTGGCGTGGAAGGGTAGTGGCGTGGAAGGGTAGTGGCGTGGAAGGGTAGTGGCGTGGAAGGGTAGTGGCGTGGAAGGGTAGTGATGTGGAAGGGTAGTGGTGTGGAAGGGTAGTGGTGTGGTGGATTTAAGGGTGGCGGGGATGTTTGGTAGTGGGGTGGTGGGGAAGTGTTTAATGGTGCAAGGGTAGTGATGTGGAAGGGTAGTGGGGTGGAGGGCAGGGGCGTCATTTCAGTTTTCAGGGGGGGGGAAGGCCAAAACCAAAACTTGGTCGGCTGGATAAGTTGTTTATTACTTGAGACGTCGATATAAATAGCAATTGAAATGAAACCTGCAGATTTATGGGGGGGGGGGGGAGGGGAGGACAAAGGCCCCACCCTGCCCTACCCAAATGACGTCCCTGGTGGAGAGTAGTCAAGGGATAGTCCGATGGAGGGATAGTGGAGTAATGGGTGGAGGTGGAGGGGTTGTCCGATGGAGGGATAGTGGAGTAATGGGTGGAGGGGTAGTCAGTTTAGGGTTAGTGCGGTGATATATGTTTGTATAAGAGTTTCTGTTATTGAGAGCGCTAGAACTGTAGCTATAAATGTAAATGTCACAACTGTGACAAATATATAGAAATGACAAAACGGTAACTATAAATGGAAACGGCCCTTTTTAAATTTAAATTTGAAGTTGTTCAAGGGTTCAGATATCTCCCCACCCCCCCCCCCCCCCTTTTTCCAAAAAAAAAAAACCCCTTTAAAAAAACCAATATCACCCACTTCAAAATTTATGGTGAATCAATTAATACAGTTTTCGTACACAATTCTGAACATATAGAAGACAGGCATTTCAAAATGAACATTTTTTTTTTTCATGAATGATTTAGAAATAAGCAACATACAAGGGGTCGACTCTAAATGTCACATTAATAATATAATTATAGACGTGACCATTTGTCATGTATAAAGTACAGTCTTATGTAATAATAGCAACAAAACTTCAAAAAAGATTCGATCCATCCGTATCTAGATTTAGCCTCTAATCTAAATACATCCTTTTTAGATATGGATTCTATTTTCAAGGGATATATCTTCTGATTCCAAAATGGATTGGACAATGTATAGGGTGACAGAATATGTGGGTAAGAGGCTGTAACGGGACCCAGCAAACCTCTAGAAAATTGTTATCTGACATTGATTTTGTCTTCCCATATTTAAGTTCAAGTTTCGCGAATAATTTGCCCGCAAATACAATCGTAAGGAACTAAACAAAGGGAGCTAATGATACTTAGAAAGCTCCATCAACGTCAAAATACAATAACACAACAATAGCGTAACCGATAATCTATATGAAGTTGTAGTCCGGGGTCAGGGATCAGGAAAGGCAAAATCTATATATACATTTCCGAGTGTTCACGACCGTTAGTTTTCTCTCTTAAATAAATGCATCTTGTTCAACCTTTTTTGATTGGTGTCTGACACTATATTACTTATATCATTGTTTCACAGCTTCAGGAGTTTAAATCCAGTGTGAGCGACAATTACCGCCAACCAGAAACATTCTTCATTCATCATTTCCATAAACTAACCACCATATGTAGTTATAATATAACCTTTCGGATTTTTCACTTAACTCTCTTAAGTCAGCGGTTCTCATCCTGTGGTAATAATGGGGGAGACTGCAATCAGTCTCAATTTTTTAATTTTGTTCGTTTTTCTGTTTGTTCGCTGATGAAGGCTTCCTGCCGACACGTTCGTTGTTTTGTTGCGTTCTTTTTATCAGGTTTAACCTTACTGCGTTTTACTCATCCTGTGGGTCGCGACACCTTTGGGGGTCGAACAATCCTTTCCCAGGGGTCGCCTAAGACCATCGGAAAACACACATTCTATACAAGTATGAAGTACTAAAGATAATAATTTTGTGGTTGGGGGTCGCCACAACATAAAGAACTGTATTAAAAGGTCGCGGCATTAGAAAGGTTGAGAGCCACTGCTCTAGGTCTTCTCAAACGTTAACCAAAACACATCAAATTAATACCCCTAACCCCGGAAGGTACAGTTACTATACCATGATATGATTTCTAATTCAATATTCGTATGTCATCCATGCTATCAACCACCAATGGTGTTGACTATGTTCATTTGTTGAAGCTGCACGAGTTTTATCTGATGGATTTAGCCAACAGTTTGTGTCAGCGCCAAAAATAGCACGATTTAAAAAAACAACTCATTTTTTATACGCCTTCGCCGGCTTTTAAATGACCTACAAATACGGCAGTCATGGTATAAATGACCTACAAATACGGAAGTCATGGCATAAATGACCAACAAACACGGCATCCATGGTATAAATGACCTAGAAATACGGCAGCCATGGTATAAATGACCTACAAATACGGTAGCCATGGTATAAATGACCTACAAATACGGCAGCCATGGGTCTATTGGAGAAGAAGAACATAAACAGTTTGTAAACCCTGGTCTCAAATGGTATCAACTTATTTATTTGTTGTTGTGACCTAACACATCCAGGCATTTTTCGGTTTTATCCAATCCACTTTGCAATGTTGAAGTTTATCATCATTTCCATTTGTGTACACGACTCTATCATTGATTGTGTTATTTCCAATGCACTGATCCTGACAATTTTATATAAGTTTATCTTCTTACAAAACAAAAATCATTTCATCTTTTATTTTTACCTCGACAAAGTTTTAGGATAAACATTTTTATGAAAGACACATTCTTCTTTGATGTTGTTGTTTTTTTAAAGTCAACCTTTCCCGTCCTTTGCTTTCTTTCTTTCTTTTATTTTCAAAACACATTTTAATGCTGAGTAATATCATCTGTCATATGATTTAACATCACTCGAGGTCGTCCAGATGAAACGAACACAAAGCCCTCGGCTGATGTAAGCATTAACACCAAAACAAAAAAAGCTCTTTTCGATAAGATCTTATTTCAAGATCACGCATCCATTGTGTCAATAGTTTGATTGCACTGTAATGGTTTATTTAATGGCAGATCTAGCGGGTGAGTAGAATCAGAAGGCGGGGGTGAGTAGAATTAAAAGTTTCATAGCAAGCAAACGCAGAGAATTTAAATTCAAGAGAAATAAATTCCTGAATAGACGTGAAGTTCATATAATTTTGTTACCCGTAGCTTAACAGCATTTTACAAATTCTCTGTAAACAAATTTTTGTCCCCCTCCCCCCACAACCTTTTAAAAAAATCCCTTGTTGAGCAAAATTGTAAAAGTGTGTCCACACAAAACAGAGGGGTAAGACAATCATCGATAAATTCCAAAACATTTTATTTGTGTCAACAAAGAAACGAAAGTACAAATCACCATTTTAGATGTAGAGAGTATAAATTAAATTGCCATTGTATGACGCCATTGTTGTTTGGTCTAGATTCAGGCCCTCTTACTCTTGACTCTACAAGTCTTAATATGGTTGTTGTTTGGTCTCGATTCAGGCCTTCTTACTCCTCACTTTATGTCTTATCATCGAGAGAACCCTGTGTATCCTTGTGAAACACTGTATCTACGAATTGCTTTGTTACACCATGAAGAGTTTAGAAGAATTTATTTTGTCTTTGATATTCAGCGCCAAAGCAAATTATCATTATAATATAGATTATTAGATGGATTATATTCAGGGACGGCCTTAGCAACTATAGCGCCCCAGGCAATTCAAATTTTGGCACCACTTCCTTGTACACATTTTCTGGTTGATATTAACAGTTAATAATTAAAAAGGTGCTTGAGACAGAGAGAGAGAGAGATAGAGAGAGAGGGGGAGAAAGAGAGAACCAGAGAGACAGACAGACAGAGAGACAGAGAAGGGAGAGAGATAGAGCGAGAGAGACAGAATATTTCTTCCAATACATTCAATTCATCAATGTCTGAGCTATTCACATGTGTTATCACATTTTGTAAAGGTTTAATTTTGTTTAACATTCCTTATTACATAACATTTGTAATCCTTCAGCATCATACACAACTGAAAAAAGGAATGTGAAAACTTCAGTGCACTGGTGAATGGTATTGGTGAGTGGTATTGGTGAGTGGCATTGGTGAGTGGTATTGGTGAATGGTATTGGTGAATGATATTGGTGAATGGTATTGGTGAGTAGTATTGGCGAGTAGTATTACTTCCCGTCGCACGAAAGCAGGGGTCACCAAACTACGGCCTGCGGGCCGGATCCGGCCCGCAAGCCCAGTTGAACCTGCCCACCGACGGTATATGAACTTGTTTGTAAGAATTGTACAGAATGATTATCCGTCACGCGTTCGTTATTTTGTTTTATTATCCGGCCATTTCATCCGGCCCGCCATGATCACAGTTTGGCTATCCCTGCACTAAAGGATCATTTGTTGCTTCTGAAAGGCACATTTTGCCTTTTAAACCTGACAAGAATAATTTTAGGGTTTTACCGTTAGTTTGGTAACATGTATTTCCCCAATTTTTCCAACCAGTTGATGTAGAGAAAACACATCAATCTGCTGAATTGATCCAACCAGCTGATGTAGATTAAACACATCAATCTGCTGAATTGATCCAACCAGTTGATGTAGATTAAACACATACATCTGCTGAATTGATCCAACTAATGTAGATAAAACACATACATCTGCAGAATTGATCCAACCAGTCGATGTAGAGAAAACACATAAATCTGCTGAATTGATCCAACCAGCTGATGTAGATAAAACACATCAATCTGCTGAATTGATCCAACCAGCTGATGTAGATAAAACACATCAATCTGCTGAATTGATTCAACTAATGTAGATAAAACACATACATCTGCTGAACTAATCCAACCAATGATGTAGATAAAACACCTCAATCTGCTGAACTAATCCAACCAATGATGTAGATAAAACACATCAATGTGCTGAATTGATCCAACTAATGTAGATAAAACACACACATCTGCTGAACTAATCCAACCAATGATGTTGCTGCTACGGTGGATTTTCTTCCATCGCCATTCCAGTGGCATAGGAAAAGGGTGCGGAAGGAATACTATGCAAGACGGATCTTTCTTTCTTTATTTGAAGGTCCAGCATTTTCGGTCGGCCTACTGCTGGATTGATGTTGTTTGCTTGGTTTTTGTAAAGAGGGCGTCAAGATTTGCATTTCCCCCCCCCCCCCCCCCCTCAATCAAAAAAAAAAAAAAAAAAAAAAAAAATTCCCGGGCGGCACTTAACCTCGCCACGCCACTTTTGCCAACAAAATTAAATGAGAACCACGTGGAAGAAAAAATAAAATAGGCTTTTTATCAAGCATTCTTCTCTGGACGACAAGATGTGTACATACGGCACTCAACAAATGTCAGGATTTACCCAAATTAACATTTCTGGTTTGCCAAATTCCATTTCTAGTACTTACATTCTCTTATTATGTTTTCAAACTGTTACAACGACTTCTTTTGGGATGTCCTATTATTTAAAAACCTATCCTTCAACTGCGAAGGTTGTAAAAAGGAATCTCATCGAAGGCCGATCAACAGAATGTTGTCCTTCAAGTATATCTTTTTTAAAAATTGCGCGAATATAATAGTATTTATATTTTCGTTTAGGATCAAAATGACGTCACTGATTCAAGCGTTACGGACAGGTGCCTGCTTTGCCGGTACCAAAGGCCGACCCTGATTAAATTATACTATTCAATTATTTATCTCATCTCTAAATGATTCTGTAATTGGAAGGTAAAAATCATTTAAAATGTATTCTAATCAATTTTTACTCTCAGCATCAAAATCTTTCGACACACAACTCAACATTCCGCGTCTGAATAGTAAAACTTCCAGGACACTAGTAAACTTACTACGAGACACACTATAAGAACGCCAACGACACACTTATAAACCTTCCACGACACATTAATAAACCTCCCTCGACACACTAGTAAACTTTCCATGACACACCAGTAAACCTTCCATGACACACTAATAAACCTTCCACGACAAACTAATAAACCTTCCACGACACACTAATAAACCTTCCACGACACACTAGTAAACCTTCCACGACACACTAATAAGCATTTCACGAAACACTAATAAAACTTCCATGTCACACTAGTAATCCTCCCAGGACACACTAATAAACCTTCCACGACACACTAATAAACCTTCCACGACACATTAATAAACCTCCCTCGACACGCTAGTAAACTTTCCATGACACACCAGTAAACCTTCCATGACACACCAGTAATCGGCCCATGACACACTAATAAACCTTCCATGACACACTAATAAACCTTCCACGACACACTAATAAACCTTCCACGACACACTAGTAAACCTTCCACGACACACTAATAAGCGTTTCACGAAACACTAATAAACTTCCATGTCACACTAGTAATCCTCCCACGACACACTAATAAACCTTCCACGACACACTAGTAAACCTTCCACGACACACTAGTAAACCTTCCACGACACACTAGTAAACCTTCCACGACACACTAGTAAACCTTCCACGACACACTAGTAAACCTTCCACGACACACTAATAAACCTTCCACGACACACTAGTAAACCTTCCACGACACACTAATAAACCTTCCACGACTGAGCAGTTTATCTTGAGGAATCGGTGGAAAATTCCCAGATATTCGTGTTCTTGTATTTGTGTGTCCTTCTTTTCAAGAAACACGACCATAGAATTTAGTGGAAATTTTGTGAGAGAGGTTTATCCATTATTTATTGATAAGCACTATTTAACAGATAAGCAGATCTGAAATGGCAAAGTCTTTTTATCTTTCTTGGCTTCAATTGGGTTGAATCAAAATCCTCTCTTCAATGGATAGTGATTGATGCACCTTGAATTTTGTATGTGTTACCGCTTCTCCTATAAACTGCACAGACTTAGGACATATTTTGAAAGGATGGCTCTGGACATTTTTGAAAGGATGGCTCAGGACATATTTTGAAAGGATGGCTCTGGACATTTTTGAAAGGATGGCTCAGGACATATTTTGAAGGGATGGCTCAGGACATATTTTGAAAGGTTGGCTCAGGACATTTTTGAAGGGATGACCTTTTCGTTCATGTATCATCATTTTTTAAAAGGTTTGAAATGAAAGAAAGACCAAAATTGTAAAGATGAAAATTGTATTTCTGCTAAGAGCAAAGATCGTTTGGGAGAATGGTCAAAACTGTAAATCATTTAATAGATAATAAATAAATGGGTTTTTAAAGCTAGATTTCAGATGTGCTACCTTCAACCAAGTGGCGTATGAAGCGGGGGCGTCATTTCAGGTCTTTTCAGGGGGGGGGCAAAAGCAAACTTGGTCGGCTTGTGAAGTCGTTTGTTACTGGAGGCGACACAGTGGGGGGAGGGGGGCAAATGCTCCCCCCCCTGCCCTACCCAAATGACGTTCCTGGTATGAAGAGGGGATATGCTGTCCGTAATGGGTAGCATTACTTACTTTATGTTCAGGGAATGGGCTTTTCTGAAAACCGAAGCGTTTTTTTTAGTTGAAAGGAGCCAGTAAAAAGTCCGAGCTACCCCGGGTGGCACTAACCCTAGCTCTCCCAGGGCGGTACTAACCCTAGCTACGCCACTGCTTCGGAAGTTCATTGATTTACTTACTTCAGTCCACTGATGCTAGAAGCTGGTGGATTTACAAAATGTAAACTACCGTATTTATTATTGATAAACTTTGTTTATTCATCATCCTTTAACACCCCCAGTAGGGTATTCAAGGATCTCAATCTTCTTGTGTATATCATCATCTCTGTCTCTTTCCCTCTCAAATCTCCTGCCATTATGTTTCCAACTCTACAGGCTCAAATCAGGAGCCACATCCATGTATTCTGTGGCCTGCCACGCCATCTTGTCCCTTGTGGGTCCCGTTAAGTTTTAAAATACTTTTAGAGAAACTCGAATGCCATTATGTCTGCCTGGGATCTGTCATAACACGTGTGTCATCATGACATGACCTCAGACTTACGGATAAAATGTTCAGATAATTTTAACGAAAAATTTTTTTTTGGTTAAATCTCAGTGAAATCAGTTAGTGTTTCACAGGCTAAGTTCCCAATATTGTTCATATTAAATTACGAGACGCAAGATCTATGCCCGTAACACTTTTGTAACAAAATGAGAATTAATTTAGTTTAAGAAAATATTCTTTATTTTGTAGTGTCTTTAAACAACTCATTGAATGCTTCTAAATATACATCATGGTAGTTGTATCAAACATTTGTTTCAAACAGTTGTATCAAACATTTGTATCAAACATTTGTATCAAATACACATTCGATTTTGGCAAACATTTTCTGTAGGTTATTGTGGTCCCACTGTTGAAAGTTTCCTACCAGTTTGGCTGAACGTGTGAAGGTCGTACAAGAAGGACCAGCACAGCTTGCACTTGTGATGCTCCCCCCCCCCCCCCCCCCCCCGCACTTCCCTTAAAAATGGCTTAATGAAGCAAACAAAAAAGATTCACCACAGCTTTTGATCTAACATCCATGGCAGAGATTCCTCACCAAGGTGCTGAGATCGCCTTTCCAGGGTTGCTGGGAAATTATGAATAAGGGTGGAAGAGTCATTGACTTCTAAGTTCTGTTATATATATATATATATATACATATTTATATATATATATATATATATATATAAAGTTTTACAATTAACAATTTTACTACAAGTTTGATAAGCTCTACCGTTAATATTTTACCCAAGTTAAAAATGAATTGTTACGTTGAAGACTTACTTTTAAAAAATTGTGTGGGGTGCAGAATATAGAAACGTTTGGGAACCCTGCTCTGGTAGCTTTCTGTTGAGTGCTCTATAAGCTTGTCTTACTCTTCTGTTGCTCTATAAGCTTGTCTTACTCTTCTGTTCCTAACTTTCTCAGGTCTAAAGCTTTTTCTGAACGTTTGATCAATCTGTGTACCAGAGTCTAAAAGACGCTCATGTCATAGACGAGATTACAAGAAGTACAGCATACAAGTATCCATTAAAAAGTATGTCAACAACATCTTTGTGCTTGAACTTTGAACTCCTGTGAACTAGTGCTAGAGACGGGTGACAGTGAAAAATCCCGGCAACTAGCACTAGAAAGATGTGACAGTGAAACATCCCGGCGACTAGCACTAGAAAAATGTGACAGTGAAACACAACATTACTATATTGACACTTTAATAATTCGTATTACGTCATTGTATGTCTCGGGTTAATGTTACAGACGGATAGAGCTGTCCTTGACACCAGAAACGTGTCCTTGACACTCGAGGTGTGTCCTTGACACCAGAAATATGTACGGCATGCATAAATACATTTAATTAAAGAAAGCCCACCAAGGCCTCTGAAGGCGCTGCTCGTGATTGAACTAGATTCCCCTCACATCAAGTGAACGTTAAATTAAAACCAATGTGGCCGCTGTGTCGACAGTAAATTATGACAAAATGGGATGACCCGCTCGTATTATAACGAATCTTTCGCAATACAGAACGAGGTCACCGATGACGTCACTGATAACGTATAGTGTGGGTTTTCGACAAGATTTTGTGCGTAATTTATTTATTTTAGGCATTTTCATGTCGTTGTGTGTGGAAGTGAACATGGTAGGGCGATTAAGCTGGCGGTGTGCTTTTCCTGGTGCATGATGTGCTTGTGAAGTGAATGCACTTCTGAAGTGACTGAGTTGGTGATGTGATTGTGATGGTCAAGTAATGAAGCTGAAGAAGTGATTTTCAAACATTTCTAGTCCTCTCTAAACAAGGCTTGCACGTCTCATGGGTCAGGATCGCCTGCCATTAAGTAAAGACGCTCTTAAGTTGAAAAGTCCTCGTTGTCCTTCACACAAACCCTTGATGAATTATAAAGCTTTTATCTCTGAGCCACATTGTACTTGATTCGATGTCTTCTAGCAGACCTCCACTGTACAGTTGTTTAATTTAACACACACCATAATCAATGCTGGGCAATCGTCTCTAGCCTTTCGAAAATAGTCTATACATATTATTTATGTGCTGCCTTCCTAAACATTTAATTAAACAAACTCTAAAACACATGTTTTCCGTCTAAATCCTTAAAGATGTTATATCAGGCAATGGGGGATGGGTGGAAAATTAGACAAAACATGTATACAAGTCACGCACTTTATAAGAATCCCCCCCCCCCCCAAGGTTCGCAACCGCACATTTTTTCACGCCCCTGAGCTATATTAATATTCTATTGACCCACCCAATTTAATACCGCAGATTTATTTCACCAACTATTTTAGAAAAACAAAAGAAAATATAACTCACCAAACACACTTGCGATATATATATATACATATATATATATTTGCTGGCATCCGTCCGTCACTAGGTGACGATGGTATGGGATTCGCAGGACGAATCCACAAGGCCTGGGATTATTCTTCTAGGATTATAAGCTGATTCCCAACAGCAAATCGACTCTCTCCACGCCGCTGGATAACCCCAAGGGAACATCATGTGGATGATACAGCTTGGCACCAGTGGCGTCGGAGGAGTTGTCGGAATGTTTCATTTTATCAATGTTATTCGCCTACGGGACTCCATCTCCGGGTTTGAATTCAGAGTTTCATTCTCTTAGATGAGTTGCCGTCCAAGGTTAACGAGTCCCATCCACCCGGGGTGCCGTCCAAGGTTAACGTGTCCCATCCACCCGGGGTGCCGTCCAAGGTTAACGTGTCCCATCCACCCGGGGTGCCGTCCAAGGTTAACGAGTCCCATCCACCCGGGGTGCCGTCCAAGGTTAACGTGTCCCATCCACCCGGGGTGCCGTCCAAGGTTAACGTGTCCCATCCACCCGGGGTGCCGTCCAAGGTTAACGAGTCCCATCCACCCGGGGTGCCGTCCAAGGTTAACGTGTCCCATCCACCCGGGGTGCCGTCCAAGGTTAACGTGTCCCATCCACCCGGGGTGCCGTCCAAGGTTAACGAGTCCCATCCACCCGGGGTGCCGTCCAAGGTTAACGTGTCCCATCCACCCGGGGTGCCGTCCAAGGTTAACGAGTCCCATCCACCCGGGGTGCCGTCCAAGGTTAACGAGTCCCATCCACCCGGGGTGCCGTCCAAGGTTAACGTGTCCCATCCACCCGGGGTGCCGTCCAAGGTTAACGAGTCCCATCCACCCGGGGTGCCGTCCAAGGTTAACGAGTCCCATCCACCCGAGGTGCCGTCCAAGGTTAACGAGTCCCATCCATCCGGGGTGCTGGTGGTGTTTTTGCTTGACTGGGCTTTGGCGGGGATTGAACTCCAGACCATCAACTTGAGATTCGCTCAGCCTATATATGTTAAGAATCTCATTTAGCACCGTTATTGGGAATTTTATTTCGTGATATCAGTGACGTCATATTCCCTTCATTTTCCCCTGGAAAAACGAAAAGACTAATTTTCCAGTTTATGTGCCAAGTTTCAGCTCGATAGGTTAAAGGGAAGTGGGTATATTAGGCGGCTGAAAATTTTGCCAGCCAGCCATCCACGAACAAAAGCGAAGAATATAAAGAAATTAGAAACTATAATCCATCCCCCCCCCCCCCCCAAAAAAAAAAATCCACCTTTAAAAAAAAGAATCATAGGGACGACACCCTTGTTGACATTAAATAACAGGATTCAGACAATGATTCGATTATGTGAAACCAGTTTCGATACCAAGATACGTAACTGAAAGCTCGTAAACAGCAAAATAAATGAACGAAAATGTAATTATCCGTCTTTTCAAATTTCCAAGATCCTCTTTCTAACAATGGACGGCGTGATGAAACTCTGTTGGAGGCAGACCCCTGTTGTTGTTTTTTAAAGGTTGTTCTATGTAGCTTTCATCCAGATCTTCAACGCGTTGAAAACTCTCAAATTACGGCATTAGGCCCTGGGGTTCGTTTTTATTATGGATAACAATAAACTGAATATTCTTTTAATTCAAGATTTGGTATCCTCGAGCTCTTAACATACATTTGTATATCTCCCAAAACGAATGCCTCAAACAGTCTTTGATCACTAAAGTTTGTGAGTCCACCCAATTCTAACTTTTGAGAACTAAGTCACCTTTCTGCACTAATCTTGTGTTGTTTATAATGCGTGGTTCATGCGGGGCTCAATCGATTTTGCATGGCGTTGCCTGGAATGGACAGAAGGCCAGACGGAGTCAGAGGGTAGTCCCCCTTTACAATACTGAAGTTCTAATGATCTCCCTTTAAACTTTGGTCGAAGAAAGATGGAAGAGTACAGCTAAGGTTTTCAACTGTGTTACGCCACTCGTCATTTCCGGAACTGGACCCAAGTTTTCTCCTTTTTTTTCCGTTTTCTTTCTGCCAGTTGAAGGTCAGACTTATGAAACATCGACCTATTTCTTCCACCCGTCTCTCGCGTCTGACAAGCAGGCGTTCAACTTTATGAATCACTTTGAACTGACCGTTGAAAAACGCCTGAAGCGTTTCGTTTATTTACTGTCTTATGGTCTAGGGATCAGGGATCGGGGATCGGGGGGGAAGCGTGGGTGGAGGAAACCCTTTTCCCCGGGGGGGGGGGGGGGAACTTGTAATGGGGCGTTGGTTTTTTTCGGTCCATATTAACGAAACATAAGGCTAACATTTGTTTCTATTGTGTGTATATTTTGTTTGTTTTGTGATTGGGGCGGCAAAGTCGAGGACCGTCCCGGACTAAACGAAAATCCTTGTACTCCTCTGATTGTGTGTCAGAAATGTGTTTATGGAAAACAATCTAAGGATTTAAAAAAATTGATCATCATCCCCGTAACAGCTGCAGCAAATTAAACGTCTGGGTTAGGGCGTAAAACTGAGTGGGATACGTAAATATGGAGGCTTCCTAGGTGACAAGCACCGGATAAAATTGGCCAGAGACGCCACTGTTCGCTAATGCAGAGACCAACTCCTATTAATGTCAGACTCGGATACCAAATGCGTCATGAAAAATTCCATCTACAGCTGTCTTGACACTGGTTAGTGTTGCGAACGTAAAACTTAAAGTGACACAAACCACTGATGTGAGCGAGTACAAACTTAACTTTAAATGTCATGTGTTCACAAACTTAAACAGCAATAACCGAAGATTTTTTTAAAAAATTGCTTTTACTTTTTTAAACCTGTCGACCATATTCGTGTTTATACAAATGTTAATGCCTTCGATACAATTAACCTTTCCATGAGGAAACTGACGTTGGTATTTTAGAATGTCACCAAGCGTAAAAATGATTAGTTTCTAGTTTTAGGGTTGTTATTATGTGCTTTACAAGAGCAAAGCCGTACAAGGTAGACAGACAAGGATGTCATTGAAAACGCTTTTTAACGTTGCAAGACGTACAGAAGTACGCTGAATTTAACACGCGCTGCTGTAGGATACAAACATCACTTGACTAATCCCGTAGACCTTAGGGCTGTGTTCAATACCACTACACTCCTGTTATTTAAGTGGGGCTATATCATTATGATCACGTCATTGTCGTGGCCGTAAAACATTTTACGCACGCCACGGACGTGGCCCTATAACACAACAGTCCTGTCGTTGATGTGGTCCTATAACATACTAATGATGACCAATACTTTATCATGACATTTCCGAAGTGGAACATTCTGATGTTAAGGATATATTTCCTGTCATGAAAATTAATTCATTTTTGCCATGTGCCTCTGACGTAAGCAACTAAGGCATTCCCTAAGTCAGCGGTTCTCAACCTGTGGGTCGCGACCCCTTTGGGGGCGAACGACACTTTCCCAGGGGTCGCCTAAGACCATCTGAAAACATCTGTACTATACAGTTATGAAGTAGCAACGAAAATAATGTTGTGGTTTGGGGTCGCCACAACATGAGGAGCTGCATTAAAGGGTCGCAGCATTAAAAAGGTTGAGAACCACTGCCCTAAGTAATAGAAGCAACACAAGAGTTCCATAACATGACACGAATTTCCACTGTCAAAATTTGTTTTTGAAATAATGTTCAAAACAATCTGTTTTATTATTATTATTATTATTTTGGGTTGGTAGTTAATAATACTTTAAAAGTTACTAATGGCAGGATATAATATCTTTCAATTTAACATTCGTTTTATGTGATAAATGTCATTAGGAATCTTTGTAGTTTTTACGTCCAATTTTTTTTTTGAAATTTTATTCATTTAAAGAACTCTGTAACTTTTCATCTTCTGGCGATACAGTTATACTTATTGAATGAGTCTATTTGACAAATTTAACATACTGGTCATACAGTTATACTTATTCAATGAGTCTATAGGACAAATAATATGCAAATAAAAACAAGTTGGGGGGTGAAAAATATTTTTCAAGCTTAAATATTAACATGATAAGAGATCGAAATTAATTACTTGGAATGATGGCACCAGGTATTCTCGAATGATTGTACCAGGTGTTCTCGAATGATTTTACCAGGTATTCTCGAATGATTGTACCATGTATTCTCGAATGATTGTTCCAGGTATTATCGAATGATTGCACCAGACATTTTGGAATGATTGTATCAGGTATTCTCGAATGATTGTATTCTCGAATGATTGTATTCTCGAATGATTACAACAGGTATTCTCGAATGATTGTACCAGGTATTCTCGAATGATTGTATTCTCGAATGATTACAACAGGTATTCTCGAATGATTGTATCAGGTATTCTCGAATGATTGTATTCTCGAATGATTTGACTAATTGTTTTGGAGCAAGACCTCTTCACAGCCTGGTCAGCATCCATTTTGGATTTTCCTATCACTCCCACATACGCTATTAGTGGGGTCGTTAGGGGTCACGTTGGGGTCATGCAGGGGTCGGTAACGTTTTTTTGAGTGACGAGCCATTTTATTAATGACATCTGCTAAGACTCGTGACTTCATTTGGAGCAGAGACGGTAGATATTTTTTTGTTTTCTTAAAAATTACTTTTGTAATAATGTATCAGGTTACATTTAGTCTTACATGTAAGCTTTAGCAAGGGACACTCCAGTAATAGTCAATGCCGCCTAGTTGCGCATAAAGATAGCCAATGGCCATCTGAAGCTTTGATTGTGTATCTTCTGATTTCCTAGATCCAATAATGTTATGAAAACTTGAATATCATTTCGATGTGAACAACGAACAATGAGACAAATAAGAAATAAGAACTGCTGAGTTTGACTTTGATTTAGAATTTAGAAGAGCGGTTTCCTGATTTTAAAAAAATTCACTGTGTCATTTCAGCTGTTCAAAGATCTCTACCACTTCAATCCTGAATGGTCCCCAGGAAGTGTTCTCGCTGTTTGTGTTCACGGTCGTATGGGACCTTCAGCACACCAACGGTGCTTATAAGGATCAAGTATGATCTTTACAACGAGTATCACGGTCGTATGGGACCTGAGGCACACCGACGTCGTAGATGACATATGTCTTTAGTTCGTTCTGTGTCAGCTCAGTTCTTGTCGTAGATGACATATGCCTTTGGTTCGTTCTGTGTCAGCTCAGTTCTTGTCGTAGATGACATATGTCTTTAGTTCGTTCTGTGTCAGCTCAGTTCTTGCCGTAGATGACATATGTCTTTAGTTCGTTCTGTGTCAGCTCAGTTCTTGCCGTAGATGACATATGTCTTTAGTTCGTTCTGTGTCAGCTCAGTTCTTGCCGTAGATGACATATGTCTTTAGTTCGTTCTGTGTCAGCTCAGTTCTTGCCGTAGATGACATATGTCTTTAGTTCGTTCTGTGTCAGCTCAGTTCTTGCCGTAGATGACATATGTCTTTGGTTCGTTCTTTGTCTGAGTCAACCTTTTCATCATTGGCGCGCCCCAAAGAGTTAGCCTCGTTCTGATATATAAAGGATATACCATAAGACTTGTTTTGAGAGTCTGAAGCCACGTCTCTCACCAAATGACTTTCGAAAAAACCTGCTTTCCTTGTCGTTACTTTAATGGTAACCGAATGTAACCACGATAATTATATAATTGTGGGTCCTAACAATGGCGCACATATTAGGCAATACAGGGCCACACAATCGCTTTAACATGCACTTAGAGCCTCACTTATCATGTCAACATGCACTTAGAGCCTCACTTATCATGTCAACATGCACTATACGGTCTAACAATCACATCAACATGCACTTTAAGTTTGACTGATTCATAACGGGGCCTGGGGATAAGTAATGAAGATCACTAATGTATTATTAGAAGCTCTTGATTCAGTGGTTCTCAACTTTTTCTATACGACGCACCCCCTACGAATTTTTTGACTAATCTCGTACCCACTACAAAAGTAATTCAATCGTAAAGGAAACTAGAAATTATGAAGTAAACTTTAGACTCACTCAATGCATAGAAGAGAATGTATATGTCAAACTATTTAAAATTAAATTAAATTTATATCATATCATGGGTGGCCGAGTGTTCTAAACTGAATTGGTGGTTTGGCGTTCAGCCCAGTCAAGCACAGACCTCGTTAACTCGTCTAATAGAAGGAAACTCTGGAGATTGAGTCCCGTAAGCGGATAACATTGACGAAATGAAACGTTCCTACAACTCCTGCGACGCCCCTAGTGCCACCCTTGGCGTCGATAGAGGCGATTTGCTGTGTAAGGAACCAGCTTATAATCCTAAAAAAGAATACTCCAATGCATTGTGGAATTCATCCTGCGAAGTCTAAACCATCGTCACGTTGTGACGGACGGATGCCAGCAAAATAAAAACAAAAAACTTTACAGCTTAAGTTTTCTCTGTTCTTATAACCATGTGCCTTACATCCACTAAAAGCCAGCTCTGAGCTCCTGGCGGTGCCCGCTCGCAAGGCTACAAAACCTTTATTCAATGGTTTCCAAATTCGGAGGTAGACAACGTTACATATGGAGATATATTATAGAGTTACCTATCAAGATAGACAAAGTTGTCTATGGATGTAGATAGAGTTGTCTATGAAGCAATAGAGAGTTATCTATGGGGCTAGGCAGAGTTATCTATGGAGGTAGACTAAATAATCTATGGATGTAGACAGAGCTGTCTATGAAATTTAAGAGTCATCTATGAGGGTAGACAGAATTATCTAAAATCCCAAAAGCCAAATTTAAATTTATTCACCCATGTTTTTTAAAAATGTTTATACAATAATAACTTAACATTGTGTAAAATTCTAAGATCGCTTGATGGAAAAGCTCACATTTTTGTCCTTTCTTGATATATACCTGCGTTATGCACTACACGCAGAATGTCATACGTAAAACAAAGTATGTGAAAACTTGACAAATGGAACGGAACAAAACAACGGACGTGTTGGCCGGAAGCCTTCGTCAAGGAACAAACAAAAAAAAAAGCAGAATTACATTTTTATTAAATTGCACTTAGCTGAAAAGTAGTATCCGAGAGGTCAGCAAAATAAATGTGTAAATCAACGCACAATGTGAGTAAACGTGCACCGCACAATGTGAGTAAACGTGCAACGCACAATGTGAGTAAACGTGCAACGCACAATGTGAGTAAACGTGCAACGCACAATGTGAGTAAACGTGCAACGCACAATGTGAGTAAACGTGCAACGCACAATGTGAGTAAACGTGCACCGCACAATGTGAGTAAACGTGCACCGCACAATGTGAGTAAACGTGCACCGCACAATGTGAGTAAACAGGCAACGCACAATGTGAGTAAACGTGCAACGCACAATGTGAGTAAACAGGCAACGCACAATGTGAGTAAACAGGCAACGCACAATGTGAGTACACAGGCAACACACAATGTGAGTAAACAGGCAACGCACAATGTGATTAAACAGGCAACGCACAATGTGAGTACACAGGCAACACACAATGTGAGTACACAGGCAACACACAATGTGAGTAAACAGGCAACGCACAATGTGATTAAACAGGCAACGCACAATGTGATTAAACAGGCAACGCACAATGTGAGTAAACAGGCAACGCACAATGTGACTAAACAGGCAACGCACAATGTGAGTAAACGTGCAACGCACAATGTGAGTAAACAGGCAACGCACAATGTGAGTAAACAGGCAACGCACAATGTGAGTAAACAGGCAACGCACAATGTGAGTAAACATGCAACGCACAATGTGAGTAAACAGGCAACGCACAATGTGAGTAAACAGGCAACGCACAATGTGAGTAAACAGGCTTTATTCGTATCTGGCGCAGCTTAGTGACGTAAGCTACGGGGAGCTCGAAATGTAGTATACAAGGGGTCACAGAAAGTAAGAAATGTATGCCCTGAAATTTCCCTCAAACATCTATCACAATATATTTATTAACAGCCAACGGCAATGATCTATTAATGTAATTAATTCTTCGTCGTGTCTGTAAGTATCTCTCTATCATACGTCAGAATTACAATCAACAAAAAGAGAACGAGATTAGTTTCATGTGGGAAGCTGGACAAATGTTAACAAACTCTTCAAACTCAATTACAGAAATGAAGGAATTATTGTTAGCATTTATTATAAGTAGGATCGAAACAAATATTATGTTGACCTTGAGAGATTTTTTTTATTGATTTCTTTTCCCTGGTTTTGGAGGAAAACGAAAATATTTAATAAATGAAATCAAGTCTACAGCGGTTCCACGTTGTGAATAAGAAAATTAATATCCAGATGCGTTTCTAATAGATGTATACATTTTTCTCATATTGTGCACCTCAGCAACTGTACGAAAATTTCAAAAGTTTTACATTGTCACACTTTCACATAACTCAACGCGTCCATCAAATGTAGAGACAAAATATAAGAGCAGAAAAAAGACTGTGTATTTGTCAAAGGAAATACCATCAAAACCATCTACTTCATATCTTAGCCATAACATAAAAAAACATAAAAGACATCTATTTCATATATTAGCCATAACATTATAGTCATCTATTTCATATTTAGCCATTATATTAAAACCAAATTTTTCATATCTTAGCCATAACATTATAATTATCCATTTCATATTTAGCCATTACATTAAAACGATCTATTTCGTATCTTAGCCCATGCCCTACAATGTGAACCCTGACCATCTCAGCTGGCAGAGGTTAGAGGCAGCCAGACTGAGGAGATTGGGTATTCCCCAACGTGATTCCCGCCATTGTAACATCGTCTACAACAGCCAGGTCGCCACAATGAATGCAGTGAGTACTACCTCAATACGAATTATTTAAATCTCTTCCCCTAAGACCCGGTGGCCGCGACTGTCGGATAGTGGGTCGGATAGTGGGTCATGTGTTGAAATCGGTGTTTTTTTATATAATAAAAGAATTCAGATAGACACTTTTTAAATCCTTTAGATTAACTTCGCATTTGTGTGCTTAGTGTAAAATCTTCGGATGGCTCATCGACCCACTTCCCGTCAACCCATTGAGCTGAAACTTGGTACATAGGCACGTTGCTATGACAACACATTTATCAAATGTTCAGCCCCAACCCCAAAAATCAGTTGTTTTTTTTTCCTTATTTCAAGCGGAACATGTAAAAAATGTGATGCCACTGATTTCACAAAATACAATTCCGATAATTGCGCTAAATAAAATTATGTTTAAAAAATATCTCAAGTGCGTTTAGTGCATAAAATGTTCCATTTTTTCTGAAATAGTTGTTGAAATAAATCTGCGGTGTAAAAGCGGACTGGACTTTAGAATATCAATACATGATAAAATAATAAAAACTGCATAAAATGGATTTATAGGAAAAACTTTGTTTTTAATGGTGTTTTAATTGCACATAAGTTTTTTAAAATAAATTGTTTAGACTGTCAAGTGGAATTCTTGCAGAAGTTTACCGAATTGAAAGCCAGGTCTGGACACACCCAGGTCTGGACACATCCAGGTCTGGACACACCCAGGTCTGGGGACACACCCAGGTCTGGACACACCCAGGTCTGGTCACACCCAGGTCTGGACACACCCAGGTCTGGACACACCCAGGTCTGGACACCCAGGTCAATGAGGTTTAAAGGTTTAGTTGAAAAGGCGGATCACCTCGTTTGATCATAGATTGTATTTATTGAGTGGTTCCATTTTAATTCACATAAACAAAAGGAGACACATTTAAACAATGGTAGACACATTTAAACAATATTAGACACCTTTAAAAGGGGTAGGCACATCCTTTCCATTGGTCATTCCGAAATGAGGATCACTTTTCGTTCATATCATCCTAAAATCAATATTTTAATAAGAAGACTCCTCGGTTTGCTATGTTTGACGTCAATGTTATAGAGAAAATTGTGACCCCCGTATTACGTAACATTAAAAAATTACCTAGTTCGAACCTGATTTTAAAAGAAAAATAATTTTTTTTGTGTGTGTGTTTCTCAAGCCCAGTACAATATTTTTGTTTTTTTTTGCTTGTGAGATGTTTTTAGATGTCGTTAAGTGGATGTCTGAACTTAACAGCGAGACTGTGTTGATAGGTGATACGATTAACGCTTTTACTCGATACTTTACACCCTGTTTCAGTGCACATCATCAATCTTAACTTTGCCACGTTATGGTGTCTAATACCTGCCAGTTTTACTATACCCTTAGCTTTCACTTTTGTCTGTTTTTCTTTGTCGGGTGTTGAAACTCAATGTTCGACCTGTTCACTTCGCCCGATGGACTTGAAATTTTGCATGGTTTCTGAATTCCGGTGGCACTACACCGGCTGTTCAAAAATTACACTTGAAGTTAATGAATTTGCAAAAAGAAAAATCAATATCAGGTCAGCAGGGGGTCTACCCAAAACCGAAAAACCTGGCAAGTGGTCTACGAGACGAAAAAGGTTGGGGACCTCTGCTCTAAAACATAGAGATTATATTTGGAAAGGCGCTCTGCGTAAAATGTAAAGGGAGATCAGCAAGTCTCTCTTTAATGCAAATTTTGTTCTTGCAACATTTCCTTCCATGTTTGGCTCCCTCGCTGTTGTGTTTGTAGACATGATTAATTGTTTTTTTTAAAATCCCGGTGTCTCAAAAAAAATTATTTAATACTTTGTATAGCATTTTATTTAAAAGCCTGTTTTTAAAAAAGTTCAATTTTTGTTAATATTTGCTCTATTGAAAATAGTATTTGAACAATTCTAATATCTCCTGCGAACTACATGGGGAATTTTTTTTTCTATTTCTTCTTGACCTTTGCAAGTTGGTTAATAATTTATTCCAGGACATTAAAAAGTCAGCCCTTAGCCGAAAGGTAAGGAGATCTGCTGGTCCACACAATGCAGAGGCGTAGCTAGAGTGTTTGGCACCCGGGGATAAGATTCATTTTAAAGCGCCCTCTTTTCCTTTTTTTCAACTCTCAAACCCATTATTTTCATCAATAAAATAATACCAAAGCACATTTTGGCGCCCCTAACTGGCTGGCGCCCGGGTACATCTGTACCCCCTGCCCCCCCTACGCTACGCCTCTGAAACAATGTCATTGTATGGCGACCAGCCTGTTAATGCTTAGTCCGTGTCTTCTGGGTGCTTGTTTTAATGTTGACAGTATGTGTGTTGCTGTTGCTAGGTGCTTTGTGTTTTGTGACGTACTGGGGAATGTGAGATAGCGTTTTTGGTTGTTATGGTTAGGATTAGCAATGGAGTTGAGAGAGAAAGGGGATGAAAGAAGACACAATGTTTTAATAAAGAATCCTATGTGATAGAGATGATTGATTTCTTAAATAATTACCTCTAGACGCACCAAGGCCAATGAACTTCTTATCCCCCTTATCAACAGTTCGTAACACGCCATGGTTAACTTCCTGTATCGCTCAATACTGGAAAAACCCCAAAAAAGACTTCACGCTAATCTATCTAAAAGTGCACAAACATATAACCGAAGGTTTATCGTGATAATGGTGTACTCTCTAAAGCTATTGTTTCGTGAGTATTGGCATCTTGTCGTTTGCACTGTAAAAATAGCCGCGCTGTCACGGCCACCACGTGAGCATTGTATCTTGGACGCTGCAAAGAATTCTTAACAGCGCCAAGGGACGTTACTGACAATGATGGATTCTATAACACTGGCTGAATATTTCTTGCACTTAAAGTTAGTTTAAGGTGGGATTCGGTTCCAGCCTGGTCCACATTCCATTCAAATAAAAGCCAATGGACCGTGTTTATAAATTGAAACAAATGTGGGTCTTACTGAATTTGAACGACGAGATTTCTGTTTTAAAGTTCTAAAGAACACAGCGCATGTTTTCTAAACTGTGATCAAAACTAATTTGGATGTTTGTTGGTTGGTATTTTTTTGCAGAGTACAAAAACATCCACTCTAATTTTTTAGGTGAACTGTTTTTAAATTGTTAGTCTAGTTGCACTGAAATTTTCTTTTTACTATAACATAAAACGTTTGTAAAAATAACAACTATCACGTTACAGTTAACAGGTGTGATGTATTTACTGTTGTTTGTTGATTTTATTGTTTTTTTGTTTGGTTTTTTTAAAATTCTTTTTTTTAAGATAAGGTTTAGATAAACTATTTTACTGAGGGTCTCGATTGTATCTTACTTTCTCTGGTTTATATTGGACTACTTCTACACTTCTATATTTTCAAGACTATCATCCTAAGCACATATTCAAAACTGAAGTCATGTTCAACAAAGAAGTCTCAGATGACGTGGAACTTCTCATTTTATCACGAGCTTGTTCAGTCAAATAGTGGTGTTTATGGTATATGAGTATGTTAGATCAAATAGCAATGTTATATTTTTATATGAGGATGTTAGATCAAATAGCAATGTTATATTTTTATATGAGGATGTTTGATCAAATAGCAATGTTATTTTTATATGAGGATGTTAGATCAAATAGCAATGTTATATTTTTATATGAGGATGTTAGATCAAATAGCAATGTTTTTTTATATGAGGATGTTAGATCAAATAGCAATGTTATTTTTATATGAGGATGTTAGGTCAACTAGAGATTTTATCTGTAAAGCTGATTGCCCGAGTATGTCAGATCACATATCCGTGCTATCTGTAAAGCTGAATGCTGGGCTAGAAATTCTCTTTTTTAAAATCAGTAATTGATTTATTTAAGTCCTGATATAAAGTCATAAATTATGAACGAAATCATCAAAGACTCATACACTAGTCTAGAATGTCCACGCTTAGTGTGTCATGCACTAGAATGTCCACGCTTAGTGTGTCATGCACTAGAATGTCCAACCTTATAATGTCCCACTCTCTTTCACAGCACAGATTTTTTACACATATTTAATTTGAAACTATGTTGTTGCACAACAAAAGAAAATATTACGCACCAAACGCATTTGCAATATATATTTAAGAAACTTATTTAGCACAATTATTGGGAATTTTATTTTCTGTGCTATTATAAGTGCTTATTAATGTATAATCAATAAGTGCAAAGATTTGGTAAAAAAAAAACCATCAAGTTTGTAATTTAAACATTTAAAAAAGCACAAAAAACAGCCGAATGTCAACTGCCCGCCTGAAACAATGAAGACCAAAACAAATCGTGTATCAGCTCAACAAACATATGTAATAAGGGCAGCAAACACTTCCTTCAATGGGGTCACACACAAACATTTTGGTCACCATCAGTTGCGATAAAGTTTGTTTTTCCCTCTAGATATCTTAAGAATTCTTGGTCAAAATGTCATTCGCTTTTAAGATCAATTAAAGAAACAAAGAAATGCTGGCCAAGATATTTCAATCACTGAGCTGTAGAAATAAAAAATAATTGACAAAACGGAACGAAAATATCAACATTTACAGCGGTGGTGCGTTTCATTAGATTTAATTGTAACCCTTGTTTCTGACGTCAGTGGTGAACATGATATGTAGTGAGGCATCTTTTGGCGGCCAAGTACTCGATTATGTTAAAGCCGTAGTCTGTCATGACCAAGCACTAGATTATGTTAAAGCCGTAGTCTGTCATGACCAAGCACTAGATTATGTTAAAGCCGTAGTCTGTTATGGCCAAGAATAGATTATGTTAAAGCCGTAGTCTGTCATGGCCAAGCACTAAATTATGTTAAAGCCGTAGTCTGTCATAGCCAAGCACTAAATTATGTTAAAGCCGTAGTCTGTCATGGCCAAGCACTAGATTGTGTTAAAGCCGTAGTCTGTCATGGCCAAGCACTAAATTATGTTAAAGCCGTAGTCTGTCATAGCCAAGCACTAAATTATGTTAAAGCCGTAGTCTGTCATGGCCAAGCACTAAATTATGTTAAAGCCGTAGTCTGTCATAGCCAAGCACTAAATTATGTTAAAGCCGTAGTCTGTCATGGCCAAGCACTAGATTATGTTAAAGCCGTAGTCTGTCATGGCCAAGAATAGATTATGTTAAAGCCGTAGTCTGTCATGGCCAAGCACTAGATTATGTTAAGGTCGTAGTCTGTCATGGCCAAGCACTAGATTATGTTAAAGATGTAGTCTATAGCTGGTGATTTTTGACAACTGTAAAAGTGACGCTGCTATTTCTGGGTACAGTATCTGTACACTTACAGTATCTGTACACTTACAGTATCTGTACACTTAAATTATAATTTTCACCATTCTTTTTTATGGTGCATAAATTTGTAATCCCAATCTATTATTACGGACAGTCCCATCATATTATTATTGGAGGTCAAAATATATTAATTTGGGAAGTCCCGACCTGTCATTTTCGGCCGTTTACATCTACTATTATGTGCAGTCCCATCCAGGGCCGTCTTAACAACATAGGAGGCCTTGGGCACAGCAGTATACTGGGGCCCCCTAGCAACACAACATACCTGGGCCGTGAGAAGGGGGGCGAAAAGGGGCAGTGGCCCCATGCTCAAACAGTGGTGGGGGGCAAACAGTTCCTGCTCCCCACTAACTCACCAAGATGAATAAAAATGTAAAATAAAAATAAACATTCAATTAAGTTGAACTTCGTTGAATTCAAAAACTTGTTGACTAGGGTTATTCCCCTTTAAAGGTTTTAAAATTGTCCAACTTTGATTCGCATTTATATAATTAATTTTGGGATGCGCTCACATATATCGTGGATTGAAATTGTTAATTTTAAATCCAATTAAATTGTCAAAAATCTTTCAATATTCATAAAAAAATATATGTAAAGCACGATGCCTGTATAAGAGTGAGTCTTCTAGCAACGTGGGGCCCTCTACAAGCGCGGGGCCCTGGGCCAGTGCCCACAGGGCCCATGCCTTAAGACGGCACTGGTCCCATCCTATTTTTACGGGCATTCCCAGCCTATTATTATGGGCAGTCATAGCCCATTATTACGGGCAGTGCCATCCCTATTATTATGGGCAGTGCCATCCCTATTATTATGGTCAGTGCCATCCCTATTATTACAGGCAGTGCCAGCCCTATTATTATGGGCAGTGCCATCCCTATTATTATGGGCAGTGCCATCCGTATTATTATGGGCAGTGCCATCCCTATTATTATGGGCAGTGCCATCCTTATTATTACGGGCAGTGCCAGCCCTATTATTATTGGCAGTGCCATCCCTATTATTATGGGCAGTGCCATCCCTATTATTATGGGCAGTGCCATCCCTATTATTATGGGCAGTGCCATCCCTCTTATTGTGGGCAGTGCCATCCCTATTATTATGGGCAGTGCCACCCCTATTATTATGGGCAGTGCCATCCCTATTATTATGGTCAGTGCAATCCCTATTATTATGGGCAGTGCCATCCCTATTATTATGGGCAGTGCCATCCCTATTATAATGGTCAGTGCCATCCCTATTATTATGGTCAGTGCCATCCCTATTATTATGGTAAGTGCCATCCCTATTATTATGGTCAGTGCCATCCCTATTATTATGGTCAGTGCCATCCCTATTATTATGGTCAGTGCCATCCCTTTTATTATGGTCAGTGCCATCCCTATTATTATGGTCATTGCCATCCCTATTATTATGGGCAGTGCCATCCCTATTATTATGGTCAGTCCCAGTCCTATTATTATGGTCAGTCCCAGCCCTATTATTATGGGCAGTGCCATCCCTATTATTATGGTCAGTCCTAGCCCTATTATTATGGTCAGTCCCAGCCCTATTATTATGGTCAGTCCCAGCCCTATTATTATGGTCAGTCCCAGCCCTATTATTATGGTCAGTCCCATCCCTATTATTATGGGCAGTGCCATCCCTATTATTATGGTCAGTCCCAGCCCTATTATTATGGTCAGTCCCAGCCCTATTATTATGGTCAGTGCCATCCCTATTATTACGGTCAGTCCCAGTCCTATTATTATGGTCAGTCCCAGCCCTATTATTACGGTCAGTCCCAGCCCTATTATTACGGTCAGTCCCAGCCCTATTATTACGGTCAGTCCCAGCCCTATTATTACGGTCAGTCCTAGCCCTATTATTATGGTCAGTCCCAGCCCTATTATTACGGTCAGTCCCAGCCCTATTATTATGGTCAGTCCCAGCCCTATTATTACGGTCAGTCCCAGCCCTATTAATTACGGTCAGTCCCAGCCCTATTATTATGGGCAGTGCCATCCCTATTATTACGGTCAGTCCCAGCCCTATTATTACGGTCAGTCCCAGCCCTATTATTACGGTCAGTCCCAGCCCTATTATTATGGTCAGTCCCAGCCCTATTATTACGGTCAGTCCCAGCCCTATTATTACGGTCAGTCCCAGCCCTATTATTACGGTCAGTCCCAGCCCTATGATTACGGTCAGTCCCAGCCCTATTATTACGGTCAGTCCCAGTCCTATTATTACGGTCAGTCCCAGCCCTATTATTACGGTCAGTCCCAGCCCTATTATTACGGTCAGTCCCAGTCCTATTATTACGGTCAGTCCCAGCCCTATTATTATGGTCAGTGCCAGCCCTATTATTACGGTCAGTCCCAGCCCTATTATTACGGTCAGTCCCAGTCCTATTATTACGGTCAGTCCCAGCCCTATTATTACGGTCAGTCCCAGTCCTATTATTACGGTCAGTCCCAGCCCTATTATTACAGTCAGTCCCAGTCCTATTATTACGGTCAGTCCCAGCCCTATTATTACGGTCAGTCCCAGTCCTATTATTACGGTCAGTCCCAGCCCTATTATTACGGTCAGTCCCAGTCCTATTATTACGGTCAGTCCCAGCCTTATTATTACGGTCAGTCCCAGCCCTATTATTACGGTCAGTCCCAGTCCTATTATTATGGTCAGTCCCAGCCCTATTATTATGGTCAGTGCCATCCCTATTATTATGGTCAGTCCCAGCCCTATTATTATGGTCAGTGCCATCCCTATTATTATGGTCAGTCCCATTCCTATTATTATGGGCAGTGCCATCCCTATTATTATGGTCAGTCCCAGTCCTATTATTATGGTCAGTCCCAGCCCTATTATTACGGTCAGTCCCAGTCCTATTATTACGGTCAGTCCCAGCCCTATTTTTACGGTCAGTCCCAGTCCTATTATTACGGTCAGTCCCAGCCCTATTATTACGGTCAGTCCCAGTCCTATTATTACGTTCAGTCCCAGCCCTATTATTACGGTCAGTCCCAGCCCTATTATTACGGTCAGTCCCAGCCCTATTATTACGGTCAGTCACAGTCCTATTATTACGGTCAGTCCCAGTCCTATTATTACGGTCAGTCCCAGCCCTATTATTACGGTCAGTCCCAGCCCTATTATTACGGTCAGTCCCAGTCCTATTATTACGGTCAGTCCCTGTCCTATTATTACGGTCAGTCCCAGCCCTATTATTACGGTCAGTCCCAGTCCTATTATTATGGTCAGTCCCAGCCCTATTATTATGGTCAGTGCCATCCCTATTATTATGGTCAGTCCCATTCCTATTATTATGGGCAGTGCCATCCCTATTATTATGGTCAGTCCCAGTCCTATTATTATGGTCAGTCCCAGCCCTATTATTACGGTCAGTCCCAGTCCTATTATTACGGTCAGTCCCAGCCCTATTTTTACGGTCAGTCCCAGTCCTATTATTACGGTCAGTCCCAGCCCTATTATTACGGTCAGTCCCAGTCCTATTATTACGGTCAGTCCCAGCCCTATTATTACGGTCAGTCCCAGTCCTATTATTACCGTCAGTCCCAGCCCTATTATTACGGTCAGTCCCAGTCCTATTATTACGGTCAGTCCCAGCCCTATTATTACGGTCAGTCCCAGTCCTATTATTACGGTCAGTCCCAGCCTTATTATTACGGTCAGTCCCAGCCCTATTATTACGGTCAGTCCCAGTCCTATTATTATGGTCAGTCCCAGCCCTATTATTATGGTCAGTGCCATCCCTATTATTATGGTCAGTCCCAGCCCTATTATTATAGTCAGTGCCATCCCTATTATTATGGTCAGTCCCATTCCTATTATTATGGGCAGTGCCATCCCTATTATTATGGTCAGTCCCAGTCCTATTATTATGGTCAGTCCCAGCCCTATTATTACGGTCAGTCCCAGTCCTATTATTACGGTCAGTCCCAGCCCTATTTTTACGGTCAGTCCCAGTCCTATTATTACGGTCAGTCCCAGCCCTATTATTACGGTCAGTCCCAGTCCTATTATTACGTTCAGTCCCAGCCCTATTATTACGGTCAGTCCCAGCCCTATTATTACGGTCAGTCCCAGCCCTATTATTACGGTCAGTCCCAGTCCTATTATTATGGTCAGTCCCAGCCCTATTATTATGGTCAGTGCCATCCCTATTATTATGGTCAGTCCCAGCCCTATTATTATAGTCAGTGCCATCCCTATTATTATGGTCAGTCCCATTCCTATTATTATGGGCAGTGCCATCCCTATTATTACGGTCAGTCACAGTCCTATTATTACGGTCAGTCCCAGTCCTATTATTACGGTCAGTCCCAGCCCTATTATTACGGTCAGTCCCAGTCCTATTATTACGGTCAGTCCCAGCCCTATTATTACGGTCAGTCCCAGTCCTATTATTACGGTCAGTCCCTGTCCTATTATTACGGTCAGTCCCAGCCCTATTATTACGGTCAGTCCCAGTCCTATTATTATGGTCAGTCCCAGCCCTATTATTATGGTCAGTGCCATCCCTATTATTATGGTCAGTCCCATTCCTATTATTATGGGCAGTGCCATCCCTATTATTATGGTCAGTCCCAGTCCTATTATTATGGTCAGTCCCAGCCCTATTATTACGGTCAGTCCCAGTCCTATTATTACGGTCAGTCCCAGCCCTATTTTTACGGTCAGTCCCAGTCCTATTATTACGGTCAGTCCCAGCCCTATTATTACGGTCAGTCCCAGTCCTATTATTACGGTCAGTCCCAGCCCTATTATTACGGTCAGTCCCAGTCCTATTATTACCGTCAGTCCCAGCCCTATTATTACGGTCAGTCCCAGTCCTATTATTACGGTCAGTCCCAGCCCTATTATTACGGTCAGTCCCAGTCCTATTATTACGGTCAGTCCCAGCCCTATTATTACGGTCAGTCCCAGTCCTATTATTACGGTCAGTCCCAGTCCTATTATTATGGTCAGTCCCAGCCCTATTATTATGGTCAGTGCCATCCCTATTATTATGGTCAGTCCCAGCCCTATTATTATGGTCAGTGCCATCCCTATTATTATGGTCAGTCCCAGCCCTATTATTACGGTCAGTCCCAGCCCTATTATTTCGGTCAGTCCCAGTCCTATTATTACGGTCAGTCCCAGTCCTATTATTACGGTCAGTCCCAGCCCTATTATTACGGTCAGTCCTAGTCCTATTATTACGGTCAGTCCCAGTCCTATTATTACGGTCAGTCCCAGTCCTATTATTACGTTCAGTCCCAGTCCTATTATTACGGTCAGTCCCAGCCCTATTATTACGGTCAGTCCCAGCCCTATTATTATGGTCAGTCCCAGCCCTATTATTATGGTCAGTCCCAGCCCTATTATTACGGTCAGTCCCAGCCCTATTATTATGGTCAGTCCCAGCCCTATTATTACGGTCAGTCCCAGTCCTATTATTACGGTCAGTCCCAGCCCTATTATTATGGTCAGTCCCAGCCCTATTATTACGGTCAGTCCCAGCCCTATTATTACGGTCAGTCCCAGCCCTATTTTTACGGTCAGTCCCAGCCTTATTATTACGGTCAGTCCCAGCCCTATTATTAAGGTCAGTCCCAGCCCTATTATTACGGTCAGTCCCAGCCCTATTATTACGGTCAGTCCCAGCCCTATTATTACGGTCAGTCCCAGTCCTATTATTACGGTCAGTCCCAGTCCTATTATTACGGTCAGTCCCAGCCCTATTATTACGGTCAGTCCCAGTCCTATTATTACGGTCAGTCCCAGCCCTATTATTACGGTCAGTCCCAGTCCTATTATTACGGTCAGTCCCTGTCCTATTATTACGGTCAGTCCCAGCCCTATTATTACGGTCAGTCCCAGCCCTATTATTACGGTCAGTCCCAGCCCTATTATTACGGTCAGTCCCAGCCCTATTATTACGGTCAGTCCCAGCCCTATTATTACGGTCAGTCCCAGCCCTATTATTACGGTCAGTCCCAGCCCTATTATTACGGTCAGTCCCAGCCCTATTATTACGGTACACAAATTTCTGTTCTTTCCAAAACAGTTAATTAAACCACACATGACCTTGACTTATGATGAGCACGTACATGAAGCTACAATAAACTATTTCTTTTCTAAGTTCATGCGTATACCGAGGCATGTATGACTCTACCCATGTATCTATCAACCTGGGTGATCCATGTACCATCAACCTTAGTTATCCATGTACGCATCAATCTGTGTTATCCATGTAACCATCAACCTGGGTTATCCATGTAAGCATCAACCTGCGTTATCCATGAACCCATCAACCTGAGGTATCCATGCATATAAAACGTATTTATTCTTGCAAACGTCATTCACAAGTATCTGTCCATCTTTTATGGCTTAGAATGTATATGTACACTCAATGTAAACTGATTTTAACCCATAAGGCCAATGTACGCTACAAGTTCAAGATGAACCTATTATGGTCTAGAATGCGTGCACCCATAAGGCCAATGTACACTACAAGCTCAAGATGAACCTATTATGGTCTAGAATGCGTGCACCCATCAGGCCAATGTACGCTACAAATAACAAGTTCAAGATGAACCTATTATGGTCTAGATTGCGTGAACCCATCAGACAAAAGCCACGTGACCCTCAATAAGAAAATCGATAGATCAAAGCCAGATTTTGCCACAATAAATTCACTGACACGTGGATCAAGTTCACGATCAGATGAGGATAGTTGCTTTAATTAGACGGAGGCAATAAGGTGGTCGTCACTCCTAGGTGTGAGGGGAGACACATGTGTCTTGACTAGCTGATTCTTTTCATTTGATGCTGAAAAACTTGTCTGGGAAACTGGATTTTAGGAAACCACAAGTCAGCTTATATTATGTCCATAATGTAATGACGCATTCATTATGTCATGTTCCGGAGTTTTCAATGTAAACTAGGAGTCGGACTCTTCGCAAAAGCTTTGAGATCTAGTGCTGTGTATATCTGATGTTATTACTGGCCCTAGTTTAAGACATGAACTTTTAATACAAATTCAATCAAAGGTGTAGTGCTTCTTTGTCAACACCATATTTTAGCTTGAACCTGGTCCATAAGGAGTTTTAATAAGGAAAAATGCCCCCCTCCGTCCTTTCTTTCCTCCTTCTGCCCCCAGGCCCCACTATTATCACGTTTTTAGACCATTATCCTTGTTTATTGTTTTTTTTCCTTGTATAGACATGTCAAGATAGTTCTGTGGGTTGGCATTTTATATATGTAGCCTTATCTGGGGTATCGGAGTATCTGGGGTATCCGGGGGAGGGGGGAATCTAGGGTATCGGGGGTACTTATGGAATAGGTTTAACGAGTTATCGAAACGACGTGACAATATGATTGAGTGAATGAATGATTTAACAATTTGGTTTACTCTGCAATGGAATAATAGATGTACTCCTGTGTGAAGAGTCAAGGAGGCAAACAGCTTATCTGTTTGTTTGTCCACGTGTTTGCGCCGAAGAAAAATGTTGAAACTTTTGATGTCGTTAAACCTACTCTAATTGTCATGGGAGTTTAACCATAGATGGAGTTTAGTGTAAATCTAAATACCTTCAAAACAACAATGGTTTAACCCTTTTGACAAGACACATATGGTGCATGGACCACTAAACGTGATGAATGGACAACTTATATGGGATGAATGGACCACTGAAATGTGGTGAGCTGATGACTAAAGTATTCGTTTTCTCTAAATCTAAATTCAAAACTTCTTGGACTGGTTGGTTGAGTGGTCTAAACTAAGTCTATCCCAAGGTTGTGGACTGGTTGGCTGAGTGGTCTGAATTGAGTCAATCCCAAGCTTGTGGACTGGTTGGCTGAGTGGTCTAAACTGAGTCTATCCCAAGCTGGTGGAATGGTTGGCTGAGTGGTCTAAACTGAGTCGATCCAAGCTTGTGGACTGGTTAGCTGAGTGGTCTAAACTGAGTCGATCCCAAGCTTGTTGCCTGGAGCCCAATTCCCAGTAAAAGCTCAGACAAGCATAAACACCACCAGCTCACCGGATGGATCGGTCTCAGAGGTTCATAACATAATGTCTAAGAGAAGAAAAATTGAAATTGACCCCGGAGATGGATTCCGGTAAGCGTTATGACATTGACAAGCTGCATTATCCACAAATTGTGTGCACTTTGGTATCCAGAAGGGTGGGGAAATGTGTTTTTCTGTGTATGGAGCCAGGTTATCTCACCTTGTGATTTTTTTCTTCGAAGACTACACCACCGTGTCATTATGACGTCAACAACATGGTGTCATTGTGACGTCTACACCATCGTGTCCCTGTGACGTATACACCATGGTGTCATTATGACGTCTACAACATGGTGTCATTGTGACGTCTTCACCACCGTGGCACTGTGACGTCTACACCATGGTGTCATTATGACGTCTACAACATGGTGTCACTGTGACGTCTACACCATGGTGTCGTTGTGACGTCTACACCATCGTGACACTGTGACGTCTACACCATTGTAATTGTAACGTCTGCACCATCTACTTAGTGACGGACGAATGCCAGAGAATTTTATTATTTTGAACAAATAATATTATTGGCCTTAAAATAAAACCTAGAGAAAACCTTGTTGCCAGTGTATCAGAGCCAATGAGGTTAATGGTAAGTCGGTAGACTTGTATGAGAACCAATGAGATTAACGGACAGTCTTGTGGTTGTATCAAAGCTGAATTCACAGTGGTCACATTAATTGTGAGTGAAATGAAGTTGAAGAGTCTCGTGGGTTAATGGTAGGGGGTGGGGATATAAATACGGTGTTTGATATAGTAGAAGCTGGTTCATTGTTAGATATAGCAGAGGTTGATTCATTGTTAGAGATAGCAGAGGTTGGTTCATTGTTAGAGATAGCAGAGGTTGGTTCATTGTTAGAGATAGCAGAGGTTGGTTCATTGTTAGAGATAGCAGAGGTTGGTTCATTGTTAGAGATAGCAGAGGTTGGTTCATTGTTAGAGATAGCAGAGGTTGGTTCATTGTTAGAGATAGCAGAGGTTGGTTCATTGTTAGAGATAGCAGAGGTTGGTTCATTGTTAGAGATAGCAGAGGTTGGTTCATTGTTAGAGATAGCAGAGGTTGGTTCATTGTTAGAGATAGCAGAGGTTGGTTCATTGTTAGAGATAGCAGAGGTTGATTCATTGTTAGAGATAGCAGAGGTTGATTCATTGTTAGAGATAGCAGAGGCTGGTTCATTGTTAGAGATAGCAGAGGCTGGTTCATTGTTAGAGATAGCAGAGGTTGGTTCATTGTTAGAGATAGCAGAGGTTGGTTCATTGTTAGAGATAGCAGAGGTTGTTTCACTGTTAGAGATAGCAGACGTTGGTAGATAGTAGTTCACCGTTAGAGATAGAAGATATTGTGGCGAAAGGTACGTTGTCTAGGAGAGTAGGTTCCTTCTGTAGCCACAGACAATAGTTTCAGAGTCTAAAAAGACTCTGGTTCTTCAGCTCCTGAAAAGCTGGTACTTGTAAATTTTCCTTGCTCCTATAAAGCCGATAGTTTAAAAGGAACAACACTCTAAGAGTCATCAAATATGTTTTATTCCTTGTTACAATATAAGAGATAGCAGATGTTTGTTAATTGATAGCGATAGAAGATATTAGTTCATTGTTAGAGATAGAAGATATTAGTTCATTGTTAGAGATAGCAGATGTTAGTTCATTGATAGAGATAGAAGATGTTAGCTCATTGTTAGAGATAGCAGATGTTAGTTCATTGATAGAGATAGAAGATATTAGTTCATTGTTAGAGATAGCAGATGTTAGTTCATTGATAGAGATAGAATATGTTAGTTCATTGTTAGAGATAGCAGATGTTAGTTCATTGTTAGAGATAGCAGATGTTAGTTCATTGATAGAGATAGCAGATGTTAGTTCATTGATAGAGATAGAAGATGTTAGTTCATTGATAGAGATAGCAGATGTTAGCTCATTGAGATGTGTTTTTAGTTTTGATAAGAATTCTTCCCGAGATCCCAAAAAGAGTGTTTGATATATATTCTTTCAAATGTTCATGGTAGTTGTGGTATAACATATAACAAACAGGTGGGTCTTTTGGCATTCATCCTTTGTTAATTATGTGCAAAGTACTTATAGTGAAAGACAGATAAATAGATATCAAGTACTTACAGAATAGATAAATAGAAATGAAGTGCTAGTAGAATAGATCAATAGATATAAATTACCAGTAGAATAGATCAAATGATATAAAGTGTGACCGATAGTACATTGTCTAGAGGTTAGGTCTCCTGCGCTATAGCCACAGAAAAATTTCAGAGTCAAAAATCCTGTCGTTCCAGCTCCTACAGAGCTGATGTGTTGTAATATTCTTCTAGCCTCTAAAGAGCTGATTGGTTGTAATAACCTTCTAGCCCTTAAAGGGTGGATGGGTTGTAATATTCTTCTAGCCCCTAAAGAGCTGATTGGTTGTAATAACCTTCTAGCCCCTAAAGGGTGGATGGGTTGTAATAATCTTCTAGCCCCTAAAGGGCTGATGTGTTTGTATGAAATAACACCAAGCAGTGAAACAGTTCATATAATTATATTTAATTCTTTGGATGCATGTGGGTCGAAATGCATAAGAAACCACAAAATTAACATATCCACTTACAAGATCTCTTCTACTCCTACATTCCCAGTTATATTCACTCTCTCTCTCTACATAACGAAAAAAAACCACACTCTATCGACTCCACTCGTCACCGTCTGCTCAACACTATTGTTATCTTTACACACCCCTATCCTCGCGTGTTTTTTCCCCGACACACCAAGACGGTCATACACGACACACTTAGACGGTCATACATGACACACTCAGACGGTCATACACGACATACCCAGACGGTCATACACGACACAACAAGACGGTCATACACGACACACCCAGACGGTCATACACGACACACCCAGACGGTCATACACGACACACTCAGACGGTCATACACGACACACCCAGACGGTCATACACGACACACCCAGACGGTCATACACGACACACCCAGACGGTCATACACGACACACCCAGACGGTCATACACGACACACCCAGACGGTCATACACGACACACCCAGACGGTCATGCACGACACACCCAGACGGTCATACACGACACACCCAGACGGTCATACACGACACACTCAGACGGTCATACACGACACACCCAGACGGTCATACACGACACACCCAGACGGTCATACATAACTGAGCAAATCTCATGGGGTATACAGGAAAACCCACGAGCGCTCCGTTAACCTCATCAAAACATACACAGAAAAAAAAAATCACATTAAGTACCAGTAGAATAGAGTAACAGATTAAAAACAATCGTAGAATGAGGATGATTGATATGAGTAAAAATTTTTTATTATATTACAAATATCCAAAATTGTTTTTTTCCACCATCATCTTACATCGCCTTGACACACAATAGTATACTAGACACACCATCGTATCCTTGACACATCATAGTATCCTTGACACACCATAGTATTCTTGATACACAATAGTATCCTTGACACACTATAGTATCCTTGACACATCATAGTATCCTTGACACATCCTAGTATCCTTGACACACCATAGTATTCTTGACAGACCATAGTATCATTGAGACACCATAACATCCTTGACACACCATGGTATCCTTGACACGCCATAGTATCCTTGACACCCAAAGTATCCCTCACACGCCACCGTATCCTTGACACGTATCTACGGATTATTAATTTGAACTCGATAGTTCCTGCGTGCTTGACTCTCTTTGTTAACGATGCCATTAATTTCTACAAATGGTCTAAAAACTTTTTTTTTAGACAGTTTGAGAAAAAAAAATCTAATCGTTTTAGTTAATGATCCAACCAAGCACATATAGACAGACAAACATACACACACAAACACACACAAATACACACACACTCAGTCAAATACAATTAAATAGAATAAGTAAGATGCGCTCGGGACAGAGAGAATTCGAGAGAGAGTAGAAGATAGATGAGAAAGTACTCACGTTCAAAACATTGTGTTCCGTCAACAAATCAAATAAAATAGAGGTGATTCATTTAGCAGATGTGATCTAACGTTTGACAGTTTTATCTCTCCCATTCGTTGACGCAAAGAAACATTTCCAAAGACACAAATACTTCGTTCGTTTGGGGGGTGGGGGTGAATTCAATGCATGCACATCTCATGGAATGTTGAAGGTGTTCTCACAAGTCCCCATGCCCCTGTTGAAGGTGTTCTCACAAGCCCCAATTCCCCTGTTGAAGGTGTTCTCACAAGCCCCCATGCCTCTGTTGAAGGTGTTCTCACAAGCCCCCATGCCCCTGTTGAAGGTGTTCTCACAAGCCCCCATGCCCCTGTTGAAGGTGTTCTCACAAGCCCCCATGCCCCTGTTGAAGGTGTTCTCACAAGCCCACATGCCCTTGTTGAAGGTGTTCTCACAAAGCCCCATGCCCTTGTTGAAGGTGTTCTCACAAAGCCCAATGCCCCTGTTGAAGGTGTTCTCACAAAGCCCCATGCCCCTGTTGAAGGTGTTATCACAAAGCCCCATGCCCCTGTTCAAGGTGTCCTCACAAAGCCCATGTCCCTGTTGAAGGTGTTATCACAAAGCCCAATGCCCCTGTTGAAGGTGTTCTCACAAGCCCCCATGCCCCTGTTGAAGGTGTTCTCACAAGCCCCCATGCCCCTGTTGAAGGTGTTCTCACAAGCCCACATGCCCTTGTTGAAGGTGTTCTCACAAAGCCCCATGCCCTTGTTGAAGGTGTTCTCACAAAGCCCCATGCCCCTGTTGAAGGTGTTCTCACAAAGCCCCATGCCCCTGTTGAAGGTGTTATCACAAAGCCCCATGCCCCTGTTGAAGGTGTCCTCACAAAGCCCATGCCCCTGTTGAAGGTGTTATCACAAAGCCCAATGCCCCTGTTGAAGGTGTTCTCACAAAGCCCCATGCCCCTGAACAACGGATCACCATCATATGTAACAGTGCCCAGACCTTTACATAATGGCTAAATAATACTTATTATTTATATTACATTAAGCTGCAAATAAATGCATTTTAATAAAGCATAAAATTAACTTTATAAAAACAGATTTATCGACCGTAGACATAGGTATTGTGATGTCAAAAATATGCTTTATGTCAGAAATTATACATTTATTTGACGTTAAAAAATGAAAAGTATATTATTTCACATTATTCTCCAAACTTCACCTGTAATACATAATACAAAATACAGGTGACGCAGAAAAGAGGTGGGGTTTTGCGGTCCGCCCCTGGCGGCAATTTTGTCTTCTTTATTTTGAGAGGTGACAACATATTTTCGTCGGCAATGACTCTAGCTTCGCCATTGCATACAGCTACATATTTGTACTTGTAGTATACAACAGATATCTGATGTTATATAATACAAGGCGTATTTGATAATTCTTATACATTGCTATAAGACTACATTTGAAAGAGGAATCAGCCTTTTTACAAATACTTTGCAATGTAGACTGGCAAATCTCAGTGCATGTTCAAACTAGGGGATGGAATGCTGCAAATGTCTCCTATTCTCTCATCAATTCGATTAGTCAGGTTTTCCCAGACATTTAAGTGCATTTCATCTCAAATAAGTCACGTGTATGACTCGTGATGACGTGGGTAGATTCTGTAACTCAATAAACTTATTTAGAGACAGGGTTTTCATTTTTTAAATGCAGACTTGATAAAAATATGGATTATTGAAATAGTCATCTTTGGATTGCAGATCGATCAGTTCTACATATCTTTGGATTGCAGATAGATCAGTTCGACATATCTTTGGATTGCAGATTGATCAGTTCGACATATCTTTGGATTGCAAATCGATCAGTTCGACATAAATTTGGATTGCAGATCGAACAGTTCGACATATCTTTGGATTGCAGATCGATCAGAATAAAATAAATTTGGATTGCAGATCGATCAGTTCGACATATCTTTGGATTGCAGATCGATCAGAATAAAATATATTTGGATTGCAGATCGATCAGTTCGACATATCTTTAGATTGCAGATCGATCAGCTCAACATATCTTTATGAGCGCAAATCGATCAGTTCGATATATTTTGGATTCCATATCGATCAGTTCGACATATCTTCGGATTGCGGAGCTATCAGATCAACATATCTTTGGATTTCAGATCGATCATCTCAACATATCTTTGGATTGCAGATCGATCAGATCAGCATATCAATGGATTGCAGATCGATCTGATCAGCATATCTTTGGGTTGCAGATCGATGAGATTAACATATCTTTTGATTGCAAATCGATCAGATCAACATATCTTTGGATTGCAGATCGACCAGCTCATCAAATATCTTTAGGAGTACAAATCGATCAGATCAACATATCTTAAGATTGCAGATCGATCAGTTGGACTTATATTTGGATCGCAGATCGATCAGATCAACATATCTTTGGAGTGCAGATCGATCAGATCAACATATCTTTGGAGTGCAGAGCTATCAGACCAACGTATATTTGGATTGCAGATCGATCTGCAATTTATCTGACAGCTGATCAGCACGATGAAATCGGTTTTAGGCGATAATAAGGCCTGTTGTTGCGGCACGCAGCCCAGAGAAAAGATGCCATACCAAATCAGAAAGTGTACCTTGCACAGACGTACGTTGCAATATGTCTGTTACTTCATGTGCGAATTTTTTACCAGCATGAACATGGATGATACTGAAAATGTTACATTTGAAATGTCGTTGACGACTGGAACCGAAGCTCTTTAGGATCGCCCGGGAATCCCGCAAGTTAGCTCCCACGCGATGTTCCGCCCTAGCGGCGAGCCATCTGGCTACCCCAGGAACGCCAAAAGGGGTAGTTCCCATTTAATTTGACGATACAAAATAAGGAGTGGATTTCCTACTGCGGATCACTATGACCTCCCAACCACCCCTGGGGAACAACATGATCCTAACTTTTGAGAAGGTGAAATATAGAGAAAATCTTCACCGGTACCTTGCGAAGAGATTCCTCAGAGCTACAGATCACTCAGATCCTAACAGAGTTTATCTCTAAGTGGTACATGGACGATACTGAAATTATTCTTTACTAGCTTATCATATAATTTATTTCATACCTGATTGTCTCATTCTTAATGCATGCTCGAAGCGTGCGGTCCATCTTCCCCTACATCCCAACCCTTAACAGACACACACACACAAGCACACAGGCCCACGTTTTGACATCAGAAAGCAATTATTTTATTCTTCTGATCATATTAACTGCTAACTCGGTGGTTCTCAACCTGTGGGTCACGACCCCTTTGGGGGTCGAACGACCCTTTCCCAGGGGTCGCCTAAGACCATCGGAAAACACATATACACTACAGTTATGAAGTAGCTATGAAAATAATTATGCGGTTGGGGGTCGCCAACTGTGTTAAAGCGTCGCGGCATTATAAAGGTTGAGAACCACAGTGCTAACTAGATACTTTCCAATATGGGAGCTATCAAGAAAAGAAAGCGTTACCTTTAGGTTGATGGAATAAAACTGTATGTCTCCCCCCACCCTCTTTTTTTTCCTTTTCCCAAAAGGGTTCTTGTTTTGGTAAACACTTCAGCGAGTGACAATTGGAAATTTACAGTCATTCGATTGAAGTCACAAATTGAGTTTCTTTAAGTCACTAGGACTCTTCTGTGGCAGAGTTTTCTCTCATCACTATTTTTTTTTTTTTAAATCAAAATTGATTTGTGACGTCAAAAATGTATGAGACCCACGTTTCAGCAGTTTAACAACTACAAGCGAATGAGACCACTGCATAATAACGAAGTTAATTGGAACATGGCCATGCAGAGGCGTCACTAGAGTTGATGTCGCCCGGCGCGATAGACACTAATGTAACTGTCAGTGGCGTAGTGAGGGGGGCAAGGGGGGGCATCATGCCCCGGGCGCTACTCACAAAAGGGCGCCAAATGGTATATTTTACTATAATGTTGTATGGTTTTCGAATAGGGGGGGCGCTAAACAGGTATTGGGGGCGCTAAAAAGGTATTGTGCCCCGGGCGCGAGTTAAGCTCGCTACGCCACTGGTAACTGTATCTCATTTCTGTCACATGGTGTATTCCCCGTGGGCAGATGACGGTTGTGACTGACAGACCGTGTGTGGTAAACGGCAGGCTGCCTAATGCTGTATCTGTGCTGGGGTGGGGGGGAATAGAACAGGTGACACGTCATAAAATGGATGAAGGAAATGAAAGATCACGTGACCTTTAATTTATGAGCCCAAGTTAAAATATGATTGGGGGTGCGGGGTGGGGCAAGGCGAAGGGAGGTAATCTCGTTTAGTAAAACTGGGATCTGGGATAATTTTTAAAGCGCCAAAAATGGTTACCGGAAATTTGATCGAAAGAAATTTCATCGACAGAAAATTGATCGACGGTAATTTGATCGAACGGAAGTTTGGTCGAATCTTTTTTTCAGTTCAGAAGTTAAAATTTACATCAAATTTCTTTTTGAAAGCTTTATACTATATAGTAAAACAAAATAATGCGTTCAAAAAGAAATTTGACGCAAAATGTTCACGTATAAACTAAAAAAAACGATTCGACCAAATTTCTGTTCGATCAAATTTCCGTCGATTAATTTCCGTCGACGAAATTTCTTTCGACCATATTTCCGGACACGGCCAAAAATACATTATTTTGTCTTAAATTTAAATATTTTTATGAAATGTTTTAGCCTACGCGTAGAGGAATAGTACGGGTACAAAGCTAGACTAAAAGCCAAGTATCTTAGTTTACCCATAGTAACAGGCAATTGATATTACATCCGCCCAATGATGGTAGCACTGCTAGTACGAAGCTAAATGCCGCCCTGGGCATGGCTAAGATTTCTGACGCCCCCCCCCCCTTTACACCCGCAACGAAAAAATATAAGTAGTGTAACGAAAAAAATTCGCCCCTAAAAACATGTAAATAATTTTCCCTTAAATTTTCCCTTAAGTGATTTAAACGCTAGTCGTTTCTGTTGAAACCTTAGCCTTAGTGTGGTGCACCTACTAGCAATTTCAACATGATACGAGTCCAAATAATCAACATTGTTTGTCACTAACAAGCGTCGGTGGTGTAAAGGTTAGCATGGTTGCCTTCCAAGCAGTCGATCCGGGTTCGATTCCCGGCTGACGCATTTTTGTTATAAAGTGAAGCACTCGTGAACAATGTATAAAGATATTTTTCCCCAATGTCTAAAGGAAACTGTTATTAGGACATTCGTCTGGTCGTTAATGTTGGTGTTGCGTCCCTTAAGTTGTCGCTATATGCAGCTTGTAGCAAATTTTTCTCGCAATCAGCTATGCAAAATCTCAACAAATTCCTTCTCACCATCAACCCGAACTGACGGCTATCACATTGCCTGCACTTAGAGCAGAGCGAAGATATATTTTTTCACAAGCTAATGATTTTAGCTGCATAATTCGCTCGAAACTGTCCATATATTATGTCTATGGGATGGTGTTAATGGATCGAATGGTAATTTTTAAATATTTTATTAGCGCAGTCATTCAATATTCTTACGAGAAACAGTCAATAAAATGTTTTGCTCGAATGTTGAGAAATAAAATGTAAGTATCCCAGCAATTATTTTCCCTTCCAATTTCAGTGTAATTTTGTAACTTATATCAACTGTTTCTTCTTCCTCTTCTTCTTCTTCTATATTTTGAGGGCCCACGATCAATGAATTGATCATTCTGTCTCCTATGTTTCAGAGGGGCTCGCGATATTACTGTGCATGGTTTTGAAAGGGATACTTCACTGGTTTCAAGTGTTACTCAGTGATGGTATTATGAACTGGGGGTTTGAAGACAGGAGGCAATAGACGCAAATGTGTCAAGTGTAGTCGCCTCAGCTGCTGCCTTTGGAAGCTTGTTCCAGTCCCTTATTGTCTTTGGCAGGAAAGAGGAGCTCTTTCCATTTTTCAATTGTGTTTATTTTTATATCCTTACCTGGACAGCTCAATCAACTTATTTGTTACGTGCAGAAATCATTTCCTTGGCTATGTGTTCATTTCTTGTTGTTTTTTAATGGTGGCGTAAAAACTTTGTTGTATCGAACTCAGGGGACATGTTTCGTTAACCATTGGCATTTATCAATTTGCTTCTCATATTTTGATAGAGTGTATCTGGCTTCACAGTTCAATGACCCAAGCATCTTTCCGTAACAGAAACATGGACATGCATGACTGATATTGGCTTTTATATTGACAGTAAACTTAGAATGATTCCCCATATCTATAATGTGGTCAGGGCAGGCTTCTGTCATCTGCGCGCCCTGGGTAAGCTGCTTCCTCAACTCAATAAGAGAACAGCCAATGCCTTACCAGTAACTCTAATCCAGTCAAGAATAGATTACTGTAACAGTTGTTTGTGGAGTTTACCTAAGGACAAAATTCAGAGACCTCAGAAGGTACAAAATACTGCGGCACGCATTGTATCGCGCATAAAGAAATCTGACCACATCACACCTGTTCTTACAGATCTCCATTGGCTTTCGTGAGTAAGCGCATTGACCACAAAATTCTGTCCCTGACGTACAGCTGTATAGAAGGTTCTGCGTCGGAATATCTTAAAGAGCTGATTTATAAACACGTATCCTTAAAGAACCTGCGATCTTCAACACAGTCCTTACTGAGAGTTCCCAGTGAAGATGGACACAGAAAATAAAGTCATACAGAGTGCGCTCTTTTGAAGCGATAGTGACGAAATTATGGAACAGTTTTCCCCAATCTTTAAGAGAAATTGAAAATGATAAAAAATCATTTAAGAAACATTTAAAGACTTTTTTCTTTAAATAGAACAGAGCGCTGTGACTTTGGATACAAGCGCTATGTAAGTATTCAATCAATCAAATATTACGGTGTTAAGGCAATTTTTCTGGTATCAAAAATGACAACTATGGTCACGTCAACTAAAATACACGTGTTTCGAAATTCAAGAAGTCTGTCCTGTATAAGCATATACAAAAAGTCGTCTAATGTGTAAAACACACTGACCAATGACACACTATACAGTGACACACGGACCGACGACACACTGACCGACGACATACTGACCGACGACACACTGACCGACGACACACTGACCAACGACACACTGACCGACGACACACTTACCGATGACACACTGACCGATGACACACTGACCGATGACACACTGACCGATGACACACCTCACAGCAAAATGAATCAAATAAAATTAGCGAACTTGGCTTTGGTTTTTGTGCTGAACTAGTTTTTGTGGTGGGGGTGGAAGGCAATGCGGGTCATTACTTAAATGAGCTATCTTGAAAAGCCTTCCATTCTTATAATTAGATCAAGGCTAGATCTTTGTATGAAAACCTTTACTTTCATATAACGGTGCTGACCCAATCATTCATCCAATATACTTGTCTTGACAAATGCCAATCACCCAATATCCTGCGGTGCTGATACAATCATCCAATATACTGTTGCTGACACAATCCATCCAATATCCAGGCGCTCACACAATCATCCAATATCCTGTTGCTGACACAATCCATACAATATCCAGGTGTTGACACAATCATCCAACATACTGGTGCTGAGTCAATAAATCAGCAAATATCCTGGTGCTGATACAATCATTCAATATCCCGGTGCTTATTCATTCATCCAATACGCTAGTGCTGATACAATCAATCATTCAATATTCTGATACTAACACAATCAGTCATTCAATATTCTGATATTGACACAATCAATCATTCAATATTCCGATACTGACACAATCAATCATATCCGAGACTTCAAAGAAATGACCTCACGGAGCTATGACGAGACTCCTCGTCAAATATTTCCCAATTAAGTATAAGAAACTCATTCCGCCAAGCTACGTTCGGGACCTCGCAACGTGGCGCCACTGTTAGGTCTCTATTACCCGATACAAATTTGCAGGCTTTATAGTTTAAATGACATCGCCAATCTCCAGGTCTTGTCAATTCTCAGGGTGCGTGGAGAAAAACAAAACGTTCAGCTTTAATCTTACAGCCCTAGGTTGGGGTAACGGGCGATATAAGACAACTAATACTAATAATAAAAATAACACTATCTGTTACATGTGGAGAATTTGACCAGCAAACATTTTGTTTCATATGGTTAACATATAGATTAATTTAAGTCTGATTAAAGTAAGGCGTTTCTTTAATTAGAGTGAGTACCATAAAAAGCCTAAATATATTTTTTTTGCATTTTGTAGTCTACAAAAAAAAAAGAAAATTAAACACTGTCAAAACTCAAAGTAAAAAATGAAGCTCTTTTGTGATCAATTTAATAGAACTTCTGGTGTCAAGTAAAGCAATGTAAAGCTATATTTTTGAAAACATTTTGGTCACACGTTGATTGATACCATACTGTAAGCACTACATTGTACGTATGACAAGTTGATTGATACAATACTGTAAATACTGCATTGTATGTATCACAATTTGATTGATACAATACTGTAAATACTACATTGTACATATCACAAGTTGATTGATACAATACTGTAAGTACTACATTGTGCGTATTACAAGTTGATTGATACAATACTGTAAATACTACATAGTACGTGTATTTTAATAAAACTTCTCCCACACTTCTTTACTCCCAGGCGTTAAACCAAAAACCTCGCACAGCCCCGCCCTGCATAGACAAGCTGATGGAAGACACCAAACGCTACAACACCAACTCCATCTCACCCTTCTACACCCACCAGAAGAGGACGTGCGGCTACTTCTTCACCAGGGACACGGACAACAGGCTCCACAAGAACGGCGTGCCGCCTAGCGACCTTGTGGCCTGGAGGACCAACTACTCCTCCATGTGACCCGTCAAAGGTCATCAAAGTTCAAATGCCAGCGCAGACGCCAAATATTCACATATTTGTTAGAATGGGCACGCGTTATGAAGCTAGAAACATTGCCCTTGCATTAACTCGGCCCTTTTTGATCATCTGGGTTTGGCAAAGTACATCCAAGATTAACATCACCAAAATAAATGCTAAATAAAAAGTTTTGATAATGAAACTAATATCTCCTAGTGTTGGATTCGAAATATTCGAGTTGCTTTTCATTTTTATTTTTTTTTTGGTTGTTGATGTTGTGGTTTTTATGGGGTTTTTTGGCACACAAATAAACAGGAAGGAAAAACCGTGCATGTCACACAGTGAAGTGAAACCTTTCAGTTTATATCTAAGTTCATGTCTTCTAGGACACTCATCGAACGTTGGCATCAATGGCGTACACCAAAAATATATTTAATTAAAATTAAGTGAATTTTAATAAATGGAAATTTGTTCTTGGGTCATTTTCTTCAGGATTTTGTCATAAAATAAAATACACGCCTGACACAGTTGTTTTTGTTGTTGTTTTTGTTGTTGTTTTTTGTTGTTGTTGTTTTTGTTGTTGTTGTTGTTGTTTTTGTTGTTGTTTTTTGTTGTTGTTGTTTTTGTTGTTGTTTTTGTTTTTGTTGTTGTTTTTTGTTGTTGTTGTTTTTGTTGTTGTTTTTGTTTTTGTTGTTGTTGTTTTTGTTGTTGTTTTTGTTGTTGTTTTTGTTGTTGTTTTTGTTTTTGTTGTTGTTGTTTTTGTTGTTGTTGTTTTCGTTGTTGATTTTGTTGTTGTTGTTTTCGTTGTTGTTTTTGTTGTTGTTGTTCTTGTTGTTGTTTTCGTTGTTGTTTTTGTTGTTGTTGTTTTCGTTGTTGTTTTTGTTGTTGTTGTTTTTGTTGTTGTTTTTGTTGTTGTTGTTCTCGTTGTTGTTTTTGTTGTTGTTGTTTTCGTTGTTGTTTTTGTTGTTGTTGTTTTCGTTGTTGTTGTTCTCGTTGTTGTTTTTGTTGTTGTTGTTTTCGTTGTTGTTGTTTTCGTTGTTGATTTTGTTGTTGTTGTTTTCGTTGTTGTTGTTCTCGTTGTTGTTTTTGTTGTTGTTGTTTTCGTTGTTGTTTTTGTTGTTGTTGTTCTCGTTGTTGTTGTTCTCGTTGTTGTTTTTGTTGTTGTTGTTTTCGTTGTTGTTTTTGTTGTTGTTTTCGTTGTTGTTTTTGTTGTTGTTCTTGTTGTTGTTTTCGTTGTCTTTTTTGTTGTTGTTGTTTTCGTTGTAGTTTTTGTTGTTGTTGTTTTCGTTGTAGTTTTTGTTGTTGTTGTTTTCGTTGTTGTTTTTGTTGTTGTTGTTCTCGTTGTTGTTTTCGTTGTTGTTGTTTTTTTTTGTTGTTGTTGTTTTTGTTCTGGGTTTTTTTTGGGATGCGATGGGTGATTTTAGGGTGGGGGGGATATCCGATTATCTTACTATTATTCGTTAGTTAATATGCATTTGAAATAGCTCTTTATCTTTTGCCCTACAAATACGTATTTGTCTCCCCCCACCTTTTCCCTTTTTTTTCACCAACCAATCAGTGTACACTTCCGTTTCTCTTATCTCTTACCACCGCAGCTTTCATTTCCGGTTCATTGATTCTTTTCTAGTGTTTCGAGGAGAGGTCCTCAAGAGACGGCTAGCGGAACAGATCCGGCCCTCCTGACCGCCGCACCCAGTCGGCAGGGGCGAATTTAGAACAGGACATTGATCATCTTATGAGCCAAAAGCAGGACCGTACTAAGAAGCTGGTGAACTACTTCAAAGTTTCTTTACATTTACTCCAAACAAAGAAAAAAAACACAACAAACAAAATTGCAATGTGCATAATAATTCGTTCATATTTTTTTTTTCAATTTATATAGTCTGGCCCTCCACAGTGTTTTTTTCCTGCAGTGAACCAGTCCGCTATTTCAGAAAGTTTGAAGAGCCCTTGTATAGAGAATGTGATGCTCAAGAAAAGTAATTAAGTTTCTCTTATTTTTTTCTTTACATACATCTTTGTTTCTCATTTTTGTACATACAAGGTACCCCACCTAGGGCTGGTCTCACCGCGCTGTACATACAAAATACCCCACCTAGGGCTGGTCTCAAAGCGCTGTACATACAAAATACCCCACCTAGGGCTGGTCTCACCGCGCTGTACATACAAGGTACCCCACCTAGGGCTGGTCTCACCGCGCTGTACATACAAGGTACCCCACCTAGGGCTGGTCTCACCGCGCTGTACATACAAGGTACCCAGCCTAGGGCTGGTCTCACCGCGCTGTACATACAAGGTACCCCACCTAGGGCTGGTCTCACCGCGCTGTACATACAAGGTACCCCACCTAGGGCTGGTCTCACCGCGCTGTACATACAATTTTCACGATACATACAGCTAATATTTTTAAACTAACGTAACCAAAACGTTTCCATGACAACTTGAAAACTGAAAGCCACTCGTCATAAACCACGTCATCTTCAATCTTTCTACATTCCTCTTGCTGTCCTTTTGGATTCGTCATTGCAGCTGAGTGATTTTTTGTTGTTTTTTTAATTCTATATTGTTTTTACTGTTGGTTTTGGGGGGGGGGGGGGTGGTTATTCGCTGAAGAAGGCTTCGTCGTTACCCTAACGTTCGTTGTTTTTGTAGCGTCTTTTTTTTTCTTCAGGTTTTCCAATTGTTTCGCTCATGATCTTCAATCAACATTTTTTTAAACAACCTATTGTCCTATCCTCCATCGAAAGCAAGAGCAAGGGGGAAAAACGAAGCTCTGACTATTCGTATAAATGACAACTATACACTCAACAAAAGTAAGTCAAAATGGAGTCGAGTGGATAGATTGCAACCCATGATTTTTATCAAAATGTTTGGTAAATAAAGTGTTACCCATTTTAGAGGATATACAGTAACGATAGTACCAACGGACCAGCGCGTATTTGGGCCCATTTCTGGGTCTTTTCATCATTTAGCATTCACTGACTGAGCGATTACAAAAGAACACGCAAAACAAATTGCAACTATTTTAATCCAATTAAAAGACTTGAAAAAAATGAACTCACAACCAAAGGTCCTAGATGTTGCACAAACTAGGGTGAGGTGCTGGGTGGATGTCAACTAGAATAAATGAACACTCTGTCGATCAGTGTTAAGGATTTAAGGACCAATGTCCTGATGGCCCTGCAGCAGGTTATGGTGTATCAGGTCATTTTGGATGGCTTGTGGATGAATGTGAGAATAATATGAAGAAAAAAAGACTTAATAAATTGTGATCGTCTGATACAAGTTTATTATTTTTGCTGTTGTCTTCTTCACGGGGTGTTTACGAAATCGCTACTTTATTTTATCATGACCTAACAGAAAAGTAAATTATGAAAAACGAATTCAGCTATCCAAAGCCTAAGCTGTAGCAATCAACCTATTACCCGCGTAAGAGCTTCGTCAACAGGCGTAAGTTAGCAGTGTCAGCTTGTTGAGGTGAATGACCTTTCACGCTCCAGAAATAATAATACGTAACTAGAGATATTAAGGGGACGTAATAAATGACATGTTAAAAAATTCCTATGAAGAAATCTGTTTAATGAGTGAACTTTTATTGCCCCAATTTGTGAGTTAGAACTGCCTCCATGGAATTTTTTTAACGAATTAAAAAACGTCATTAATTTTAATGGCTCTCATGCAATAATCATTTCGTTGCTCGACAAAACGTGCAGATCTGTCCAACTTTAAACCAACGTAATGAATGGAGCAATGACCTTGACCAAGTCACGTTTGGTTTCACGTGGCTTGTCCTTTGGTGTAGAATCACGTGACTTGACCTTTGGTGTAGAAGCACGTGACTTCACCTTTGGCGCAGAGACATGAGACTTGCTGTATAATCAGATGTGCGTCTCTTATATATATTTTGCTTTTGGTGTGGCTACTTCTTTTTTCGCAACCACCTATCCGCTTACTCAACACGTTTTATATTAATAGTAGCTGTCAAGCAGCGATCGTCATGCGTGACGTCATGCGTGACGGTTGAACTCAGGTAAAATGGTTGACTTTTTCGGAGTGGGTTATTATTTAAAAAAATACAGAACCACGGTTATGGTGTAGGACTGTCTGTCAGACTGTCTGTAGAACCACTGTTTCAAATCCGGCAGGTAGTGTGTAGGAATGTCTTTAGGACTATTTTTAAAGGCTGGCATCTGTAATAGAATTGTAGAAAATTCGAATTTACCTCTGTTTTGTAACACTTGGACCCACCGGTTATTTTCTCACTGCTCCAACATTAAACAGAAACTCGTCCCTCTCTCCCTAGACAGCGACGAGGCCATGAGAGGCGATTCCGGCTCATAAATGCAAGAAATCCAAACAGGAACTGCTCATTCCTGCCAAAGACAATCAGGGACTCGATCAAGCTTCCAAATGAACAGTTGAGGCAACAACACTTGACACATTTGCGTCTAATGCCTAAGACCTTCCAACCCCCCCCCCCCCCCCCCCCCAAGTTCATGATACCCTTTTGAGTAGCCCTTGCAATCAGTGAAATATCCTCTACAATACAAGGCACAGAAACACTCGCGAATCCCCTCTACATAAATAGGAGCCAGAATGATCAATACATTGATCGTGGGCCCTTGAGATATGAAAGAAGAAGAAGAAATGACAAAATACATCTTCCTCCTGTGCGTGAGTGACCTTCATTCTTGCAACAAATTTATTACAACCGATTTACACGAGACAGAAGTCAACCAAAGTGTACAAATTTATGTTTCTGTGTGAAGAATTTATATGTGTATATTTGAAATCTAGGTGGCCGATAAAGAGCTCTCAAGATCACTTATACTGGACGTTTCGTTTTGTATCAGTTGTGTTTAGCAATGCTGGTTTCTATCCAGAAACTCGGCAACAAACAAACAAAAATTGTCACTGTTTAATTCGTGAACTGTTGTTCTGCTTCAGAAGTAAATTGTTAAAATAGATTAACGCTATAAAAAGAAGCATATGGACGAAAGAAAGAATAATATATTTCATGTAACGTAGACAGGCGTTCAATAACTTGAAGCTTCCAATTATAATTACGTAATTTCATAGGCACAATTTATGGGGCTTATTGTTTGCACGTATAACCATAGCAGCGCCGGGGGGGGGGGCGAAATAAATATCTTAATTTAAAGCCCATATGTTTGTATTTCTTAATAACACTGAAAAGTAAAATTTGAATCAAATCCCTGCCTTAAAACGTGTTTTAAACAGTGGAATTTAACATATCTCTTTCTTCTTCTTCTATATGTTAAGGGCCCACGATCAATTTATTGATCATTATGGCTCCTATGAATGTAGATGGGATTTGCAATGTTTCTGGTGTTGATGAGGATATTTCACTGGTTGAAAGAGTTACTTAGTGAAAATATCATGCACCGGGGGTTGGAAGGCCTGGGTCAATAGATGCAAGTGTTGTCGCCTCAACTATTCCTTTTGAAAGCTTGTTCCAGTCCCTGATTATCTTTGGCAACAATGAGCAGTTCCTGTACTGGCTTCTCGCTGGTATAGTGACCAGCCCAGTGTTTCCAGCATGCTGCAAACACTAGAGGAATTCCTGTATTATAGCGGTTCAGGACAAAGCATGCTGCCCGTCGCTGTACTGCCTCCAACCTCTCTATTCACTCCACTCTAACTAAAGCGATTATTTACTAATAAGATAAGAGTCTTTAATTTATCCAACCAAATGGCAATTTGTTCATTACATTTTACAAATTCATTTTCAGCATACGATAAACAATTTGAAATCTATTTTTTTTAACAAGCTAAATATAAAATTTAATATAAAACATTTCAAGTATTTTTCAAGTGTTTAAAATCCCATCCCTCAAACATGATTTTAAAAAATTTCCTTAATGACAATGTTGCCTTTAAACAGTGGCGTAGCTGGGGTTGGTGTAAACTCGTGGTGTCACCCCTACCCTTCCCCCGACTCCCACGATTTGTTAAAATAAGCCCACAGTATAACAATGACAAGAACAAAAAAAATCGATTGAAGGTCAAGAGGTTAACGTATTTAAGACATGTAACATGTACCTAGAATCGCCCATTGTTATCAATGGAAAGCTTTACGAAAGTTACCGAACACTTCAATCGGCGTTGAATCATGGTCAAAACGGTGTTTTTCTGACCTAATAATAAGGTATTCTCAGTGCTGACGCATCAACCTTAAACTTTTAATAAGCAAGCTTTTGGATTGGTTACATGTGTGGAAAATGTACGTGAGATCGGTTAACCTTTTATGAAATTCAGTTAGCCCGAGCAGTGTGTGCTCTGTAAATATGCAATTTGTTCAATTTTGTGTCACTACCCTGAGATATTTTAACCCGGTGTGGTCCAAACTCCCTATCTAGGCCACTGGCGTAAAGAGCGATTATTTCATTTTATAACAGCCAGTGAAAAACGCTGAATAGTTTTTAAAGATGAACGCTTTCTTTGATGTAATGTATATTTGAAATTTAAATACAGATTTTAGGATGCGATCTAAACGCAACGAAAAGCTCTGAATTTTGTTTTTAAAATGCATCAAGAAATAACATGAAACTTGTTAAAATTAAACATAGCAGACGTGTGTTTGATGAAAGGACGCATTGATGTGTGATCAAATTGTGATGAAACACGTAGGCGGGGCATGTCCAGATTTGAACTCTTATCAAATCTCTCGTCTGTTTACTTCTCTGAACTCTACATCCGTGACAGATTTTCTGTTGCCCCCTTTATGCCCCCCCCCCCCCTTTTCCAAAGGATTTCTTAAATAACTATGTTGAATAACTAATCATTTTTCTAGGCTTTAATATCATATTTCCGGTGATCGCTTTTGTCAATGCTAGATTGAAAGAAAAAATCATAAAGGGAATGGAATTCTCGTCGTTCTCTCCCAGTTTTTCAATTAAATTTCTGCTTGGATTTATAAGGAAAGACACACATGCTCTGATTCCTTTTAAATTAAATCGGTTTTTAAAAAAATGTTTTAATTTACATTTTATATTTACATTTTGTAAAAATGTCTATTAACGCAAGACACAGATGTATAATAATAAAATAATTATACAGTACAAATTGATAGGTTTCTTGCACATAATCACCGTATAAAATAGTTATGTCAATTGATAATTTTATTGCACATAATCTTTTAATAAAATAGTTATACAGTACAAATTGATAGGTTTCTGGCACATAATCACCGTATAAAATAATTATGTCAATTGATACTTTTATCGCGCATAATCGTCTCAAAAATAGTTGTATAAATTGATATATATATTGCACATAATCTTCTTATAAAACATTTGTACAAATTGATAATGTTATTGCACATGCCGTGAGAAAGCCGCTCCTAGGCAACCGTTTCGTCCCGCCACTACCAACGTCCCGACCGAAAGACTCCCTGGGCGGTGGGGAGTGGTAACGCAACACCAACCCCCCGGAGTGGAAGCAAAGCCGTCCTGACCCACAGAGAGTGGACTGCGGACGCTTTAAACGCAGCGTCCTCGGTCGACCGGGCCTCCCCTAGGTCAAGGGGGAAGTTCCCGGCGCCCTTCCGCACGGGCTGGCGTCGGGTTAAGTCCTTCAGTGCGCTGGATTGTGTGGGGGCGCCGGGGGGCATTAAGAGCTCGCGCTCGACGGCCCACCGACTCCATCTCTTATGCGACATTGCACATAATCTTTTGATAAAATGATTATACAAATGTTTTTAGTTTTTCTGGAACCAGACTCAACATCTCACCTTATGAGCTAAGTTTCTTCTTGGCCTAGAAATACCATATCACCTTATGAGCTAATTTCTTCTTGGTCTAGACACACCATCACACCTTATGAGCTAAGCTTCTTCTTGGTCTAGAAATACCATATCACCTTATTAGCTAATTTCTTCTTGGTCTAGACCAGCGGTTGGAAAATCGCGCCAGTCGGCCACAAATCAGTTTTGACTCCGAAAAACATGATTCTTGACAGAATCTTGAAAAGAAATGTGACTCTCAAAATTATTTTAATCGTCCTGTTGCTGATTTTTTGCTCTTTTGACTAATGAGTTTGCCGACCACTGGCTTACACACACCATCCCAACTTAATTTTGAGTTAGGTTTCTTCTTGGTCTATCCACACAATCCCAACTTATGAGCTAGGTTTCTTCTTGGTCTAGATACACCCTCCCAACATATAGGTTGAGGTGATTATATTTGTTATTTTCTTGTTTTCATGTGTTGTGTTCTTGTGTTGTTTTCATGTGTTGTTTTCACGTGTTGTTTTCTCGAGAAGGTTTTTTGACTATAATTTTTATTTTTTATTTTTGGTGCCGTTCATTAAAAATAAGTGTTATCTTACCATTTCTTTCTTATTTTCAACCTAAAGATTGGTTCTTGTCTTGCTAGGTGCTACATATCTTCCCCGTGACAAGTTACTGCCGGTTCAAACAAGAAATATTACTACACATGCAATATTAAAAATACATTTGAACCGATCTCATAACATGGAGCTGGCATTAAAACTTTATTACAAATACCACATGCAAATGCACTAAAAAGAAGTAAAAAAAAATAGTAATTAATATATATTAAATTCATTTTCCCGATTTTATATTAATTTACTAATATGGTGTTGTTTTTTATGTAGCTCTAACAATATATTTGGTGTAAAGTGTATTCAAATAAAAGTAGCTATTGTACTTAAACTATTATTTACGGGTCGTGAGAGAGAGAGCGCTTGCTCAAGAAATATTTCGTTTAAAAAACGACAAATAATCGCCATCTTTTATAGTTACCTAAATCTGAACAATTGATTTCGGCTAGACTCGTGTCATTTGGAAGAAATGAAAGTTTTAGGTATTTTTAGTATTTATTTTACACCAAACTTCAGTTTTCTAGCCCCCTACAACAATGCTACAAAACTACTTATAAGTAGGAAGTACGATGTCAAATTTTGTAGATATCCAGATTAATTTTGAACGTTAAAAAAAAAGTTTCATTTGTAAAATATTCTAATTTCGATCTTTAACGAACGAAATGTTATTCCGTCTCCACCTTCTTGTTCGTATCTGTCTAACTGTAGAGCCAAAAGAGAATGCAACTCGAGGTCAAATCTAATCAACTGTTTATAGAAATCGGAGACAAAAAGATATAGTTAGTATTTCGTGTATATGTTTATGTCGCACCGCAAACGTCTGGTATACAATTTTAACTCTTCCAGCAATAATATTTTAATTTTAGGTTTTCATTTGAAATTGACTAGATGTAACATTTCACATTCAATCAAATATTTTTGTGGGACAAGTTGGTTTGCTTTTGCTGTTATTATTGTACAACTATTATTTGTTATTCTTCAATAAACAAATGTAAAAAATGCGAACTATGATATTGCTGGTCTATATTATAATCAGTTATCCTTTTTTAAAATAATTATTAAATCTCATCGATATCGCTACCATCATCTTCAATAGCTGCAAATAACCTTTCTTCCACTGTCATATTTTTTATAAATGCAACTTAAACTTTCTTCCAACATCATCTTCAACAGCTGCCACTAAACCTTTTTTCCCACAATCATATTCAATAGCTGCCACTAAACCTTTCTTCCAACATCATCTTCAATAGCTGCCACTAAACCTTTCTTCCACCATCATATTCAATAGCTGCCACTAAACCTTTCTTCCACAATCATATTCAATAGCTGCCACTAAACCTTTCTTCCAACATCATCTTCAATAGCTGCCACTAAAACTTTCTTCCACCATCACTTTCAGTAGCTTCCACTAAACCTTTTTTCCACCATTATTTTCAATTGTTGCCACTAAATCTTTCTTTTACCCATCATCTTAAATAGCTGCCACTATACCTTTCTTCCAACATCATTGCAATAGCTGCCACTAAACTATTCTCACACCAAATTTGTCAATAACTGACACACACTGCCGCAGTTAAATAACTTTTTTCACATCAGTATATGATCTCTCTCAGCCCACATATGGTCTCTCTCAGCCCACATATGGTCTCTCTCAGCCCACATATGGTCTCTCTCAGCCCACATATGTCTCTTTCAGCCCACATATGGTCTCTCTCAGCCCACATATGGTCTCTCTCAGCCCACATATGGTCTCTCTCAGCCCACATATAGTCTCTCTAAGCCCACATCCGGTCTCTCTCAGCCCACATATGGTCTCTCTCAGCCCACATATGGTCTCTCTCAGCCCACATCTGGTCTATCTCAGTTGCCTCTTAATCAGTGGTTGACGTGGCAGGAACTTGGCGAGTGACGACCGATTGCAACACTAAGACGGACCAACCCAAGCCCGTATGATAATAGAAGAATGTAGGATTGTCCTTCCTAAAAATGTTTATATTGGTAATGTCCTACCTATAAATGTTTATATTGGTAATGTCCTACCTATAAATGTTTATATTGGTAATGTCCTACCTATAAATGTTTATATTGGTAATGTCCTACCTATAAATGTTTATATTGGTAATGTCCTACCTATAAATGTTTATATTGGTAATGTCCTACCTATACATGTTTATATTGGTAATGTCCTACCTATACATGTTTATATGGTAATGTCCTACCTATACATGTTTATATTGGTAATGTCCTACATATAACTCGGGTTAATACCGCCATGGTTTTTTTAAATTTTGATGTTCTTTTCAATCCATTTAAACCAATAATTTTAGGTATACTGATTCTCGATTACAGCAGACTGGGTTTGGATAGCCTTCACCTGCAGGCAATAAATTAAAACTTTAAGTTTGAACGCTACTACATATTCCAATGACGTAATCATTAAGTATAAAAATAAATGTATTGTTCTTTCATTTGAAAAGTACAACATAAAAATTGTGTGTGCGACTAAACCTATTTTTCACCGCAAAGAGCTGGAAGAAAAACATTACGATGACAAAGACGATAGTCTAAGTGATGGCATCATACTTACTGTTTTTTTAATGTTATATCGAATGCTGTACATACAAATTTTACCTCAAGATGAAAACTGTCAAATACCCATACATATTTTCTTTTATTGCAATGGGTAAGTCAACCAATGGAATAGTTGATATTTGAACTGTTATTTTGTCATAAGACCCGTGAAGATTTTAGAAGCCCCTTGATTCTTCTTTGAGGAATTATACGAATGTTAATTGTTTTGAAGTTACCTTTATTTTTGTGTACCGAAATTGATGAAATCGTTGAATAAATATTGTTAAAAATATATGAAATCAATAAGGGAAGCTAGGGTAAGTCTACGGGAGTAAACCCAAATTGTAAATCCGTAGCTGGAATCCGGAAGTCGATCTAACGTTGATACCAATGTCATTTCGGCAACTCCTGCGACGCGGTTTGTGCCAAGTTTTATTGGCAGTTGTCCTTCTCATGGATCAAGAAACCTGGCTTTTTATGTCTTGGTTTGGGAAGGACTAATGATAAGGGACTACGGCTGCTGGAGTTGTTCTGCTCCCATGGTCTCTGTTTTACCAAAACCTTCTTCAAGTGCAAAAATATTCATCAGGTGTCATGGCGACACCCACGTTTCCGTCACTGGCATTAGGTAGACCTCGTCATCACTAGGCGCGTGGAGCTAGCCAGTGTACTTTAAACCCGCAGCTACCATAGTTCCGACTGTGACACGGACCATTCTCTCGTAGCAAGCAAAATACGATTAATGCTCAAATATTGCATCATGCTAAAAAGAAGTTTAGTCAACTAATTATCATCCACTGCTCAAACAACCTAGACAAAACGCACCAGTCTACAAGAGTGTTGCAGGATACCATTGCTAAAGGGTCACCCGTTGAAAACTATCGGCTCTAAGTGGACGCGTTTACGAGATCCTTTGTACAATTCATCGATCTACCTATGGGAAAGGGTGCATAAAAATAATGACTGGTACGAGGCGCATCGGAATGTGATGGAAGAAAAGAGCCCTACTTGCCTATAAGGATATACCCTGCCCGCGTACGATACAAGCTCTCAGAACTGCATAAAAATATCCCAGTAGGCAGCCCGCCACTATGCCAACACTGACTGGTTTGACCAGTGTCACTGCATACGATTGTCTTCTGACATTATTCTTTGCATACCACATTGTTGGTGTAAACTCTGTGGTTTTTCTTTAATTGTCTTCTTGGTCAGTGCCTAAGACTTTGACCTTGACTTGCAGAAATGGCTTTGTTCTTGAAAATGCAACATAACGTTATCCATTACTGAATACAGGAGATGGCAGCTCATTGTTGGTCCTTGGCTCTTTTTGATGGTCATAGCAAAAGCATGTCTCAGTTGAAACTCTTTTCGTCTTGTTGTAAAGCCAAGGTCAGCGTCACTAGGTGCAAGAATAACTCTTGGTATAAATATCCTTGTACCTTTAAAACATCCGGTCAGATAGTACAGACAATGACTTTTGACATCATTTGCTAGACGACCATTCTGATGCCATAACAAAGAACTCTTGTTAAGTCAAGGTTTCGTAGCAGCATTACTGTATAACTTTCGAGTTAAGTCTACGAGATGGCATACCTCTAGGTGTGAAGTTGTCAAAAAAAAAACTTTGTAAAGTTTGCGCCTCCTCTACATTTGCACTGTCTTGCAGAATAGAATCTACGCTGGTATACAATTTCAATTCAGATTGAACTCGTCTGAGGACATTTTAATTACGTTCAAGATATTCATGTTTTTCTTGAGTCAGGAATGCGTGGTTAGCAATGCTGTCATCTCTTGATTGGATGTCCTCGGGAAACACAGAAATCAGCAATGCATCCATTTTCAATGCAGACCGGAACTTCGAAGATGCTTTCCTCTAATAGAGGCTCTTGGAGTTTTCAAAGTATGGCTTTTCTGATGGCACATTGTCCTCATCGGCACGCATATGGCATGAATATTTTCCCAACACTTAATATTCTTCATTCATAAAGTTTGTATTTCTGTACTGCTGCCATATGGAACAACAAGGAAAATATCTATCGTAAAGGACAGACTGCATCTCGTGATGGTTTTTTAGAAGCAAGTTTTGGATCTTCGGCTAAGATTGTGTTATATAGTGTGACAAATGCATTTAATCCATGTCCTGGGGCCATTGAAGCTTCATTCAGATTATCACTTTGGCCATTTTCATTTCCTTTGCCGTACTGTTTCATTTCTTGTTCAGGGTAGCTTGATGATGATTGTGGCAAGTTTTTCCTCCCTCAAGCAAAGTTGCCGCTATGCCTATAAATGCATTATGGCAAGACTAATTATTCATTTTTGCTACGCACATAGTGCATGATTGTGTTATAAAGGAAGGTTTTACCACTTCCGTCAAATCCATCAATACAAAATAGATGTTTGGGTAATTTGGGTTTTCAATCTCTTCCCTGATTTTATTGAAATCCCTTCTTTGCTATAGATTGAAAGTTTGCTCTAGAGTTTTCCAGAATGGATTTCCTCGTCATAATTGCCGTCTGTAAGTTCTAGGCCAAAATCTGCCAAGGACTTTCCATGTGTTCCAAGGAAAGATTCAATTTCTTTGAGTGTTAAATGGAGAATAAAGTCTCTTATTGTATTCCATAAGCTTGTCGTTAAGTGTGTCGAGTGATACTACTTCCGACTGCTCACACAAGACATAAATCCAAACTGCTTCAGTTGTATTGACATTTGATAGGTTGCAGTCTCTGTTAGGCAAGTATCCCATAGAGTCATCAGCAGTTAATCCCCCTGCAATGCATGCTTCTTGGAAAGTTGCAACGGGGATAGGATATCCTTCGACCATTCTCAGGTCCTCAAAAGACTTTGCGCATTTAGCATTCAGAAAGAGAATTTTTCGGAGGTACCATTTTTCTCTATCCATGGGACATACGGCAACAATTCTGCCATTTGCTGTTTCATGCCCTCTAAGAAGTGGATAACATTTCGAATTTTTGTCATCCAACATATGATGTTCGGGAATTTCAATATAAAAATACTTTCGGCCATTAGGGTCTTCCCGATCAAGTTTAAACTAAGACAGAAGTTTTGAATTGGTGGCTTTTTACTGTAAAGCTTCATTTTCATTGCTTTGAATAAAACAATTATATACTTGTCCTCAATGTAGACATTTAAGTTTTCCACATGATCCTTTCGATGAACCACCAGCATGAGTCATGTGCACTTACACATCGGGTCTCATATTTTACTTCCTCGCATTAAACAGCTGCTTCCTGTTCTGTGGGAAAAGTAACGATTTGAATAATTGCAGAGTGATGACCCTTGTAAACGTATTTTACGCTTTGTATTGCTCTACACGTTTCTACGTTAATGTGAAGCGTTGTATTTCAGAGACATGTATGGATTGACCCCCATCCGTTATCCACTTTGTTTCTCCAAATTTCAACAAAGTTACCGCTATCTCGCCGTTGATATTTGGGTACCCATGGACATTGCTGTTGGTCTCGGTACAGAAATCTTTGGGAATTCTTGTGTGCATCAGCCGTTTTCTTACACGATGTAATTGGATTTAATTGCCCGCATGGACCATGTTTCATACAGGACAATACAATTTCATGTGACGTCATTACGGCCTCTTTATCGGGGAATTCTGCAAAAAAACAATTTTGTCAATTCTTTCTTTCTCTCAAGCTCTGTCTTCCGAAGCCTTGAATAACAAGATGTGCCCATGTGGTAGACCAAGCTTTCGTACACTCGGTCACGTAATACAGAGCCCAAACACATCTAAATCTATGGTGCTTTCCAGTAGACTTTTCTAAGTCTTGCCATTGGATCACATGGGCAAGAGCAAGAGATTGCGGCTCCCGAATTGAGCAAATTTCCTTCACTTTAAACAAAATACAGCTCAAGTCAAGGCATATTACTCAAATATTGCCTTGGTTATCTTCGCATTCGACAGACGAACAATAATTATATCATTATTTGTAACTTTTCAGAATTTTCTTTTGCACTTTTTGTACTATAAGTTAATGTAGTTGCCTTTTCTGTGTATATGTTTATAAACAGTACAGATTTTAAGTCCTTTGTTACGCATTGTTAAAAAAACAAGCCAAATCTTAAACCACATTTAACTTACAAAATCATATGACTGTACATAACATGATCAGTATATGATTCTTGTATATTTCATTCAATATTGTCTCAAACGGCCCTTTCAAAAATAAAAAGTACGCATTATTTAGCATCGACCAACCCTTGTAAGATTAGAGAGATGTCCCGACAACACAGCGATTGACTAATCCAGTCAGACTGCTCATCAGCTCTGCAGACAATAATCAAATCGAAAGCAGCAAGAAAACTGTTAATCATCAACTATTATAAAACGTTTAACAACATGACAATGTCAACCAGACAGTATATATATATTTACTTAAGTTGTTTATTTTATTATTATTTTAAATTAAATGTTGTTTGATGTTGTTGATTTTCCCTCTAGTCTTTGGCTTTCAACGTGTAGTGGACAAAGAGACCGTTGCTGAAGGGGGCTCATTCACTCTCATGTGTGATTACCTTCATGTTGATAAGCCAATACCATTCGATGATTTGACTTTTCATGAATTGTGGATAGCGAAATATGTTGACCATAGACTCATTTACTTCATCACCCTGGAAGCAGACCATATACATCCCGAGATAACGGTAAGATTATTTCGTTTCTTGATTTTCTCAAACTATCCACATATTTATTTATAATTTTTAATGTAAAAGGTTGAATGAAGAAAAAGCTAAATGCAAAAATTATTTATAAACCACAAACGTTTCTACGCACAAAGTCATACAGATAATATTATAAAAAATTGGTGTTTTGATCGGAGCTAGAGCTTGGAGCTCTGGGGCAAGGTTTTTGACATGATATGAAGCTGGTAAATTTTCTTATCACCAAACATAAGTAATTTGTACTTTTTAATTTTTTAAACATGACTTATGGCCACAATTCTACAGGTATCTTGTTCCCATTCTTCTACAACTTTGTTACCCTACCATTGTATCATCTATGTTGCCCCACTATTTTACAACTGTACCCCAATTCTTCTATCGGCGATGTTGCAAAACTCCTCTACATCTAAAGTGTCCCTTTTCCAGGGCCGTTTTAAACATCATCAATTACCCTGTTCAAAGGGGATGCACTGAGACCCCATATCCTCTCTTATCTATTCAAGTAATGTCAAGAAAACCAGTTGAGTCAAGCTTTGCCCTGGATTTGTAATATTTTTTTACACTTTAATTTTTGGGGAGAGGGGGGGGTGATGTTCATGCCCTTGGGAATTAAGGCGGGGTATTTATCAGCTTGTATATTACTGTTCCGTCGCATAAGACCTGCTCCTATTCTAGCGTGGGGGTCAGCTTTAATTGTGGCGCCCCTTCCATTTCTGAATAAACTAATACCCTTTTTCGGTAAGGCAACTAGAACTGTGAAGCCTATAGAGGCGTAAGGCCCTAGGCAACTGCCCAGTGTACCCATGCCCTGATGCGGAACTGCCACCTTCCTCTACCAGCTGTTTTTTTCCTACTCTCCTCTACCAGCTGTGTTGTCATACCCACCTCTACCAGCTGTGTTGTCCTACTCTCCTCAACCAGCTGTGTTGTCCTACTCTCCTCTACCAGCTGTTTTGTCCTACTCTCTTCTACCAGCTGTGTTGTCCTACTCTCCTAGCAGCCGTGTTGTCCTCCTCTCGTCTACCAGCTGTGTTGTCCTACTCTCCTAGCAGCTGTGTTGTCCTACTCTCCTCTACCAGCTGTGTTGTCATACTCTCCTCTATCAGCTGTGCTGTCCTACTCTCCTCTACCAGCTGTGTTGTCCTACTCTCCTAGCAGCTGTGTTGCCCAACTTTTGAATAATCTATGTTGCTCCACACTTTTACAGCTGTACCCAACTTTTCTAACGTTTATGTTGCCCAACTCTTGTAAAACCATTGTTGCTGGGATACGCATCTAATTCCTAAGTAATAAGATGTAAGTTACCAACAAGATGGCTGACATCAGAAATCGATGTAGTCCCCAAATGAAAATTCAAGCTGCAACATGTCTAGCAAGCGGGCAGTGATGATAAAACGTACCAATAATTAAAAGGAGAAGAAAACGGATAAAACTATTCGGAAGACAGCCTAGAAGCGGATAAGGTAAACGAGATCGACTAACAAAAGTGGGAACATTTGTGTCTTGAGAGACAAAGAACCGGAAATTGTGTGGTTTATGTCGCGGCACAATATCTTGGAGTGTAGGCACTTCGGTAAAGCAAATGAGACTACTAAAAAATGATCTAGTTATGATGATACATAAAATAATTAATTATAAATGGCATGGAGAGGGATGGGCGCTGAAATACAACAACTGCCCTAGTTACGCTACATATACATGAGAACAGATTCACATCAATACCGGCTCGGCCGTCAACCGGGTTACCAGGGAACGAGCCTACCGTTTTTGACCCAGACGAAGATGGAAAGTATGCTACTGGGCAGCCAAAAACCAATATCAGTGCCAGGAATAAAACTAGGTACCTGGAATGTGAGATCGCTGAGAGAAACGGGCAAGATGGAGGAATTAGTGCATAAAATGAACAGATACAGAGTGGACATCCTAGGTCTGTGCGAAATGAGATGGAAAAACTTTGGAGAAACATCGACCCAAGAAGGCCACAGACTATATTTTAGTGGACGGAAGGATACACGCGAACAAGGACTTGACTTCCTCGTCCATAAAAACATTAAGAACAGTATTATGAGTTGTCGACCAATTTCGAGCCGGCTCATCACTCTTCCTCTAATGGCAACACCTTTCACCATCATCATCGTACAAGCGTATGCACCAATTTCAGATAACAATGACGAAGAAGTGGATGACTTCTACCATCAACTCAAAGATGGGCTGAACCAAACCCCCAAGAAAGACATTTTTGTCTTTCAATGTGATTGGAATGCCAAAATAGGAGAAGATGCCTATGCAAACTGGAAATGGACATGTGGACGCCACTGTAACGCAAATTCAAGCGAGAGAGGCCTGAGGCTCTTGGAATTCGCCAGCTTCAACGCACTCATACTGGCCAACACACTGGGTGCACATAAAATATCCAGGAAAACCACAAGGCATAGCCCTAATGGGAAACATCACAATCCTATTGACTACATCATGTTGCAAACACGTTTCTGCTCTAATATAAGCATTGCCATGACTCGCAGCTTCCCATGAGCTGACATTGGAAGTGACCACGATCTAGTCATGATGACCTTTAGGCTGCACTTAAAGAGGGTAAATAAACAGGTAAATACCAGAATCAAATTCGACCTTGAAAAGCTGAAGGATCCTAAAGTAGCAGAAGCCTTCCAAGAAATGATAGTAGGAAAATTTGCAGCGCTTAACATTATAGGTGCCGACATGGACATGGACACACTGATTGATAACTTCAACACAGCTGTGACGGACACAGCTCATGACATCCTTGGTAAACATCGACCAACACAAAAACCATGGGTGACAGCTGACATCCTCGATTTGTGTGATAAACGGAGGCAGTTGAAGAATAAAATGATGGTAGATTAACCAAACCATCAAAAGGGTTTGAGTCACTATGAGAAGGGCAACGAAGAACTGGATTGAAGAGCAATGCTAAGACATTGAAAATTGCTTGAAGAAAAACAATAGCAAAAATGCATTCTAGTTGGTGAAAGAACTAACCACTGCTAAGCAAGGGCGTAGTACTACCATACAGGATAAAAATAATAAAGGTTTGACCGAGGAAAATGATATCCTGAAGAGTTGGACTGAATACTGCTCAGAGCTGTATAATGAAAATATAAAGATAGACCCAGAGATCCTTATGTTTCCCCAGCAACGGACAATAAAAACTTCCCTATTCTCCGCACAGAAGTAGAAGCAGCAGTCCAAGCACTCCAAATAGGAAAAGGCGCAGGAGTTGATAATATCCCTGCCGAGTTGGTGAAACATGGAAGAGAAACAATGATAAATGCCTTAATCAATATTTGTAACAAAATATGGCAGACAGTGGAATGGCCCAAATCATGGACCCAATCTCTCATCATCACCCTCCCCAAGAAAGGTAACCTACAGCTATGCCAAAATTATCGTGTCGTTAGCCTAATAAGCTACCCAAGCAAGGTCATGCTGAAGGTCATACTGAACCGACAAAGTTCATATGCCGACAGAATCACTGCTGAAGAACAGGCGGGCTTTAGGCAATGACGTGGCACTACTGGGCAGATCATGAACCTCCGAATACCATGTGAGGAATATGCTCAACACCAACAAAGCCTATACCACGTCTTTGTAGATTTCAAGAAGGCATTCGACAGGGTTTGGCATGTTGCTTTATGGGCCACCATGAGGCACTACAACATCTATGATAAGGCTACCAGTGCAGCCTACTTCAACAATAAAATCGGAGAATGGTTCAAGACCACGGTTGGAGTACGACAAGGCTGCTTGCTCTCCTCCACCCTGTTACACATTTTCTTATAGAGAACTATGTCAAATGCAATGGAATCGCATTTAGGGAGAGTCACCATTGGTGGCAGAACAATCACCAACCTACACTTTGCGGATGACATAGACGGACTGGATGGAACCGAAGAAGAGCTAGCCAACCTAGTAAAGCGTCTCGACAAGACTTCATCGTCCTTTCACATGCAAATCATTGCAGAAAAGACATAAATGAATACGAATAGCACCACTGGCATTACCACAGAAATTAAGGTCGGGGAGGAAAGATTAGAGACAGTTGGCATCTTCATGTACCTTGGAGCAATAGTCTCGGAAGAAGGCTCCAAGCCCGAATTGATGGCCAGGATTGCCGAGACCACAACAGCACTAAAGAGACTCAAGAAAATATGGAACGACAAAAATGTAGCCCACAGCACCAAAATCAGGCTGATGCGCTCATAAATCCTCTCCATTTTCTTATATGCCCGTGAGTCCTGGACATTAACAGCAGAACTTGAAAGGGAAATAAAGGCGATGAAGATGAGATGTTTCAGAGGCATTCTTGCCATCTGCTATAGAGACCACATCACCAATGAACAAGTGAAAGAAAGGATTCGTCAAGCAACTGGGCATTACACTGACCTCCTGGTGTCTGTAAAAAAAGCGCAAACTTGAGTGGTATGGCCACGTTACCAGAAAGCAAGGGCACGCCAAAGAAATCATGCAGGGTACAACTAGAGGAGGGAGAAGAAGAGGAAGACAGAGAAAAAGATGGGAAGATTACATCAAAGAGTTGACTGGATTAAAACTAGGCGATGCTATGCGTAGTGCCAAGGACCGAGAGGAATGGAGAAGGATAGTTTTCATTTCATTTGTGGCGCCTCAACGGTCCAAAGACTTAGGGACATGATGATGATGATGATGAAGTGACAATAATAAACAATTAGCCACTCATTGGCCGGAGCTGGGGGGAGGGGAGCTCGACCAAAAATAGGTCTGCTCCAAATCCCACGAAAAAAACTACTTTTTTAAAATCCTTAAAATTAACTTCGCCTTTGTTCGTATGTTTCTTCCTGGCTGGGTGGCAAAAGTTTCGGATTGCTAACTGACTCACTTCCCATCAAACTATCAAGCTGATACTTAACAGATAGACTCTTTGTCGGTGACAATAACTTCTTTCAAATTTTCAGCCCCTCCCCAGATTCCAACCTCCAAGAATCTGTTTTTCCTGTTTTCAAGGGGAAGTTACAGGAAATATGTTGGCACCGATTGCATCAAATACAATTCCATAAAACTGATCTAAATGAGATTCTTTTCTTTAAAAATCGCAAGTTCGATTGATGCGTTGTATTTTCTTTTGTTTTTCTAAAACATTTTGTGAGATAAATTATATACGCTGTAAAAACGGATGGGTCATTAGAATATCAATTATAGTTCAGAGGCGTGGAAAAAATGTGCGTTTGTGTGCCTTGGGGTGGAGCACTTATTGAGATTCTTACATATGAAATGCGTAATTGTATGCGTGTTATGTCAAATTTTAAATCCCACCACCCAACCAATTGCTCGAAATTACATTCTTTAAGTGATTTATACGAATTTTCAAGGGTTGTTTAAATTACGCTTTATTCTTGTGCTTTTTTGTGTTTTAATTATTTATTTATTTTGTTTTAGCAGTTTGCAAAATCAAAAATCACAAATATTAGATAAATATTAATTTTGCTGCGTTGGATCTCGTTAAAAGGTATTCAATTACTTCTTAAAATAAATTTCAAGTGTGATACATTGCTGGATAAATCATGATCAAAGATCTAAGTAAACATGAGTCTAAGTTTAGATTGTTTACTGCTATAAACAACTTCGAAAATTATTTTTTTCCCCATCTTTTCTATGTTATATTTATTTAAGATGCATTCAAGTGCAAACGCCAGCACGTGCACAGGCAACGATCCTCACCAGTATGTTGTGCAGATCTCATTGTAGCTATACAGTTGAGCCACCATCATATTTTACAGATGACAGTTAAGCTGCACAAACACACATACAATAAAACATGTGTATCTTTATCATTTGTTTTACAGTTTCCTGAACATCGGAACTGGACTTATGATTGCAAAAACACTCTTCACTATAAAAAGGCGTTCTGCAAGATTATGGTAAACGATGCTCAGGTGTCAGACAGTGGAGATTACTCATGTTCCTTTACGTTATCAGACACGCATGTAGACCGGGTGTACGGTGGCCGTTCAAATCTGATTGTCACAAGAGGTAAGACCGCAGAAGAAAGGTTTAGTGTTCTCAATATCTCTCTCACTCAGTCATTCTCTCCAACTCTCTTTCTCAATCTGTATCTCTCTCTCTTTTTTTTCTCACTCTCTTTCTCCCCTTCTCTCTCTCTCTCTCCCTCCTCTCTCTCTCTCTCTCTACCCCCTTTCTCTCTCTCGTTCTCTCTACTGTCTCTTTACCAAGCTACTTTAGTAAAAGAAATTCTTGCTTCATATGACCTACTTATTTTAAAAGTATGCAATTCATAACAGTTTATGTAATCTAGAGTGCTAGAGGTGGCAACCATACAAATTGTTGTCTAAATTACAGTGCCAGGAAAGGTGACTTCACAAACAGTAGTAGTAAGCTAGTGTTATAGAGAAGGTGACTCCAGAAATTGTTGTAGTACACCATAAGGGCAGAGAAAAACACCCACAAAAAAGTTGAAGTAAACAGAGAGTTCTACACAAGCTAACTTCAGAAATAGTCATGGGAACCTACAGAGCTAGAGATGCTAACTCCACAGTAGAGTTTTAGTAAAGCTATAGGAATAGATAAGGTGGCTCCAAGAACATTTGTACTAAAGTAGAGTAATGGGGACCCACAAACAGCTGTAGTCAACTACTTGAAGGATAACGAAAAGGACGCAAGAAACAAAAAAGATATATAAAGTAAACTAGAGTGCTAGAGATGGTGACTCACTAAAAGATGTAGTATGCTTAGACTGCTAAAGTAGATGACTCCACAAACAGTTGTAGTAAGCTTAGACTGCTAAAGTAGATGACTCCACAAACAGTTGTAGTAAGCTTAGACTGCTAAAGTAGATGACTCCACAAACAATTGTAGTAAGCTTAGACTGCTAATGGAGATTACTCCACAAACAGTTGTGGTAAGCTTAGACTGCTAAAGGAGATTACTCCACAAACAGTTGTAGTAAGATTAGACCGCTAAAAGAGATGACTCTCAAACAGTTGTAGTAAGCTTAGACTGCTAAAGGAGATGACTCCACAAACAGTTGTAGTAAGCTTAGACTGCTAAAGGAGATGACTCCACAAACAGTTGTAGTAAGCTTAGACTTCTAAAGGAGATTACTCCACAAACAGTTGTAGTAAGCTTAGACTGCTAAAGGAGATGACTCTCAAACAGTTGTAGTAAGCTTAGACTGCTAAAGTAGATGACTCCACAAACAGTTGTAATAAGCTTAGACTGCTAAAGTAGACTACTCTACAAACAGTTGTGGTAAGCTTAGACTGCTAAAGGAGATGACCCTCAAACAGTTGTAGTAACGATCATGAGTCCTAGATGCTACTCTACAAACAATTGTACCAGCAAAGTAATGTGCCTAATTCCTCTTGTTCTAATACCAAACATCAATTTAACAACCTCCGTACAAACTTCTGACATCAATGTTAAAGGTACTAAATTGTCGAATGCAGTTTTATTTCAAGAAAATATATTCAGAAATCTTTGGTCCTAGATTGATATTACGTAAAATTGTCTTTTTTTGAAATATTTTTTTCCTGATAAAAATTACTCCAATATTTTCTTCACAGCATCAACTAAATCAGCAAGAACTACTGACTCAACTTTTGGAGGTATGTTGCTAAGTTGATATCGCGGTTACTGCTTTCAAAAAGTTGTATCGAATGCTACAACATATGAACGTACAATATTAATTTACTGGCAAGTGTGTCAAATATCAACAAATATTTTCGTTTATTCTATTAAGCAATTATTATGTAATGAACTCAATATTTGATGGTTAAAGGAAATTTGTTTGAAAGAAACTTCGTCGACGGAAAATCGATCGACGGAAGTTGGATCGATTAAAAATTTGATCAAAGGAAGTTTGGTAGAAAAAAAAATTTCCGTTCACACGATAAAATTTTCGTCAAATTTTTTTGAACGTACTATACTACTATATAGTAAAACAAAATAACTATTATATACCATTAACCGTAGGAAAATGTCAACCATAAAATATATATTTACTTAGTTGTTTATTTCATTATGATTTTAACTTTGTTGTTTTTAATTTCCCCTCTAGTCTTTGACTATAAACGTGTAGTGGACAAAGAGACAGTAACTGAAGGGGGCTCATTCACTCTCATGTGTGATTACCTTCATGTTGATAAGCCAATTTTATACGATGATTTGCCTTTTAGTGAATTGGGGATATCCAAACATGTTTATCCTAAATATATTTACTTGATCACTCTGGAAGAAGACACCATAGATCCCGAGATAACAGTAAGATTATTTCGTTTCTAAATTTTCTCAAACTATCCATATATTTATTTATTTCTAATGTAATGAGTTGATTGAAAAGCTGGCGTAAAATACCCATAAAACTTAAACGAAGTGTCTATTGGTACATTTGTACCAGAATTGAGAGGTTGGGATTAAAAAACGATTTAAAATATTTTTGTTGGGTCTGTAAGACCAAATGAGGTATCAAATGAAAGATAATTGATTGTACTATACGTTTGAAATCTTAATTCTTCATTTTAACTAAAATAAACTACCACAAATGACATTTGAATACGTCTGAAGGTTTAGTTTCCATTTGTTCTTGGCATTGCTCGCTTTGCTGCATCGAGAAACTTGCCTATGAGGAGCTCGTACTCCACATTTAGGTCCTCTGGTTCTGCTGCATGGGTCTCTTTCAACTTGGCTTCGACCTCTGTCTCGTACTTCGCCCAGTTTTCTTTCCGAAACTGCCAATGCCTTTTACAGCTATGTTGCCCTACTCTTGTATCATCTATGTTGCCCCACTATTTTACAACTGTACCTCAACTCTTCTATCATCTATGTTGCCCCACTATTTTACAACTGTACCCCAACTCTTCTATCATCTATGTTGCCCCACTATTTTACAACTGTACCCCAACTCTTCTATCATCTATGTTGCCCCACTATTTTACAACTGTACCCCAATTCTTCTATCATCTATGTTGCCCCACTATTTTAAAACTGTACCCCAACTCTTCTATCATCTATGTTGCCCCACTATTTTACAACTGTACCCCAATTCTTCTATCATCTATGTTGCCCCACTATTTTAAAACTGTACCCCAACTCTTCTATCATCTATGTTGCCCCACTATTTTACAACTGTACCTCAACTCTTCTATCATCTATGTTGCCCCACTATTTTACAACTGTACCCCATCTCTTCTATCATCTATGTTGCCCCACTATTTTACAACTGTACCCCAACTCTTCTATCATCTATGTTGCCCCACTATTTTACAACTGTACCCCAACTCTTCTATCATCTATGTTGCCCCACTATTTTACAACTGTACCCCAATTCTTCTATCATCTATGTTGCCCCACTATTTTACAACTGTACCCCAACTCTTCTATCATCTATGTTGCCCCACTATTTGACAACTGTACCCAAATTCTTCTATCATCTATGTTGCCCCACTATTTTACAACTGTACCCCAATTCTTCAATCATCTATGTTGCCCCACTATTTTACAACTGTACCTCAATTCTTCTATCATCTATGTTGCCCCACTATTTTACAACTGTACCTCAATTCTTCTATCATCTATGTTGCCCCATTATTTTAAAACTGTACCTCAACTCTTCTATCATCTATGTTGCCCCACTATTTTAAAACTGTACCTCAACTCTTCTATCATCTATGTTGCCCCACTATTTTAAAACTGTACCTCAACTCTTCTATCATCTATGTTGCCCCACTATTTTAAAACTGTACCTCAAATCTTCTATCATCTATGTTGCCCCACTATTTTACAACTGTACCTCAACTCTTCTATCATCTATGTCGCCCCACTATTTTAAAACTGTACCTCAACTCTTCTATCATCTATGTTGCCCCACTATTTTACAACTGTACCTCAATTCTTCTATCATCTATGTTGCCCCACTATTTTACAACTGTACCTCAATTCTTCTATCATCTATGTTGCCCCACTATTTTAAAACTGTACCTCAAATCTTCTATCATCTATGTTGCCCCACTATTTTAAAACTGTACCTCAACTCTTCTATCATCTATGTTGCCCCACTATTTTAAAACTGTACCTCAACTCTTCTATCATCTATGTTGCCCCACTATTTTACAACTGTACCTCAACTCTTCTATCATCTATGTTGCCCCACTATTTTACAACCGTACCTCAACTCTTCTATTATCTATGCTGCCCCACTATTTTACAACTGTACCTCAACTCTTCTATCATCTATGTTGCCCCACTATTTTACAACTGTACCCCAACTCTTCTATCATCTATGTTGCCCCACTATTTTACAACTGTACCTCAACTCTTCTATCATCTATGTTGCCCCACTATTTTACAACTGTACCCAAACTCTTCTATCATCTATGTTGCCCCACTATTTTACAACTGTACCCTAACTCTTCTATCATCTATGTTGCCCCACTATTTTACAACTGTACCTCAACTCTTCTATCATCTATGTTGCCCCACTATTTTACAACTGTACCCCAACTCTTCTATCATCTATGTTGCCCCACTATTTTAAAACTGTACCTCAACTCTTCTATCATCTATGTTGCCCCACTATTTTACAACTGTACCCCAATTCTTCAATCATCTATGTTGCCCCACTATTTTAAAACTGTACCCCAATTCTTCTATCATCTATGTTGCCCCACTATTTTACAACTGTACATCAAATCTTCTATCATCTATGTTGCCCCACTATTTTACAACTGTACCTCAATTCTTCTATCATCTATGTTGCCCCACTATTTTACAACTGTACCTCAATTCTTCTATCATCTATGTTGCCCCATTATTTTAAAACTGTACCTCAACTCTTCTATCATCTATGTTGCCCCACTATTTTAAAACTGTACCTCAACTCTTCTATCATCTATGTTGCCCCACTATTTTAAAACTGTACCTCAACTCTTCTATCATCTATGATGCCCCACTATTTTACAACTGTACCCCATCTCTTCTATCATCTATGTTGCCCCACTATTTTACAACTGTACCCCAACTCTTCTATCATCTATGTTGCCCCACTATTTTACAACTGTACCCCAACTCTTCTATCATCTATGTTGCCCCACTATTTTACAACTGTACCCCAATTCTTCTATCATCTATGTTGCCCCACTATTTTACAACTGTACCCCAACTCTTCTATCATCTATGTTGCCCCACTATTTGACAACTGTACCCAAATTCTTCTATCATCTATGTTGCCCCACTATTTTACAACTGTACCCCAATTCTTCAATCATCTATGTTGCCCCACTATTTTACAACTGTACCTCAATTCTTCTATCATCTATGTTGCCCCACTATTTTACAACTGTACCTCAATTCTTCTATCATCTATGTTGCCCCATTATTTTAAAACTGTACCTCAACTCTTCTATCATCTATGTTGCCCCACTATTTTAAAACTGTACCTCAACTCTTCTATCATCTATGTTGCCCCACTATTTTAAAACTGTACCTCAACTCTTCTATCATCTATGTTGCCCCACTATTTTAAAACTGTACCTCAAATCTTCTATCATCTATGTTGCCCCACTATTTTACAACTGTACCTCAACTCTTCTATCATCTATGTCGCCCCACTATTTTAAAACTGTACCTCAACTCTTCTATCATCTATGTTGCCCCACTATTTTACAACTGTACCTCAATTCTTCTATCATCTATGTTGCCCCACTATTTTACAACTGTACCTCAATTCTTCTATCATCTATGTTGCCCCACTATTTTAAAACTGTACCTCAAATCTTCTATCATCTATGTTGCCCCACTATTTTAAAACTGTACCTCAACTCTTCTATCATCTATGTTGCCCCACTATTTTAAAACTGTACCTCAACTCTTCTATCATCTATGTTGCCCCACTATTTTACAACTGTACCTCAACTCTTCTATCATCTATGTTGCCCCACTATTTTACAACCGTACCTCAACTCTTCTATTATCTATGCTGCCCCACTATTTTACAACTGTACCTCAACTCTTCTATCATCTATGTTGCCCCACTATTTTACAACTGTACCCCAACTCTTCTATCATCTATGTTGCCCCACTATTTTACAACTGTACCTCAACTCTTCTATCATCTATGTTGCCCCACTATTTTACAACTGTACCCAAACTCTTCTATCATCTATGTTGCCCCACTATTTTACAACTGTACCCTAACTCTTCTATCATCTATGTTGCCCCACTATTTTACAACTGTACCTCAACTCTTCTATCATCTATGTTGCCCCACTATTTTACAACTGTACCCCAACTCTTCTATCATCTATGTTGCCCCACTATTTTAAAACTGTACCTCAACTCTTCTATCATCTATGTTGCCCCACTATTTTACAACTGTACCCCAATTCTTCAATCATCTATGTTGCCCCACTATTTTAAAACTGTACCCCAATTCTTCTATCATCTATGTTGCCCCACTATTTTACAACTGTACATCAAATCTTCTATCATCTATGTTGCCCCACTATTTTACAACTGTACCTCAATTCTTCTATCATCTATGTTGCCCCACTATTTTACAACTGTACCTCAATTCTTCTATCATCTATGTTGCCCCATTATTTTAAAACTGTACCTCAACTCTTCTATCATCTATGTTGCCCCACTATTTTAAAACTGTACCTCAACTCTTCTATCATCTATGTTGCCCCACTATTTTAAAACTGTACCTCAACTCTTCTATCATCTATGATGCCCCACTATTTTACAACTGTACCTCAACTCTTCTATCATCTATGTCGCCCCACTATTTTAAAACTGTACCTCAACTCTTCTATCATCTATGTTGCCCCACTATTTTACAACTGTACCTCAATTCTTCTATCATCTATGTTGCCCCACTATTTTACAACTGTACCTCAATTCTTCTATCATCTATGTTGCCCCACTATTTTAAAACTGTACCTCAACTCTTCTATCATCTATGTTGCCCCACTATTTTAAAACTGTACCTCAACTCTTCTATCATCTATGTTGCCCCACTATTTTAAAACTGTACCTCAACTCTTCTATCATCTATGTTGCCCCACTATTTTACAACTGTACCTCAACTCTTCTATCATCTATGTTGCCCCACTATTTTAGAACTGTACCTCAACTCTTCTATCATCTATGTTGCCCCACTATTTTACAACTGTACCTCAACTCTTCTATCATCTATGTTGCCCCACTATTTTACAACTGTACTCCAACTCTTCTATCATCTATGTTGCCCCACTCTTCTAGTAGCTATGTTGCCCCACTCTTCTAGTAGCTATGCTTCCCAACTGTTCTAGCAGCTATGTTGCCCCACTCTTCTAGCAGCTATGCTTCCCAACTGTTCTAGCAGATATGTTGCCCCACTCTTCTAGTAGCTATGCTTCCCAACTGTTCTAGCAGCTATGTTGCCCCACTCTTCTAGCAGCTATGCTTCCCAACTGTTCTAGCAGATATGTTGCCCCACTCTTCTAGTAGCTATGCTTCCCAACAGTTCTAGCAGCTATGTTGCCCCACTCTTCTAGCAGCTATGCTTCCCAACTGTTCTAGCAGATATGTTGCCCCACTCTTCTAGTAGCTATGCTTCCCAACTGTTCTAGCAGATATGTTGCCCCACTCTTCTAGTAGCTATGCTTCCCAACTGTTCTAGCAGATATGTTGCCCCACTCTTCTAGTAGCTATGCTTCCCAACTGTTCTAGCAGATATGTTGCCCCACTCTTCTAGTAGCTATGCTTCCCAACTGTTTTAGCAGCTATGTTGCCCCACTCTTCTAGTAGCTATTTTGAACCCCAATTTTTTTCTAGTTATTTTTCCCCCATTCTCCTACAATTATGCTGTCTCACTTTTAAATCTTCTATGTAGCCCACACTTTTACAACTGTACCCCACTCTTCTAGTAGCTATGCTTCCCAACTGTTCTAGCAGATATGTTGCCCCACTCTTCTAGTAGCTATGCTTCCCAACTGTTCTAGCAGATATGTTGCCCCACTCTTCTACTAGCTAAATTTTACAATTTTTCTTCCAACTTGTTTCCCATCTTTTGTATCATCTATGTTGCCCCAACTTTTATAACTGTCATCATCTCTTCTAGAATTTACGGTGCCCAACTCTTCTAGCAGCTATGTTTCCCAACTCTTTTAAAACCTTTGTTGGTGGTACAAGCATTTCTAATGGCTAAGTTAAATTTGATGGGGGAGTGACCATAATAAAATATTAGCCACTTATTAATTGACAATTGCCCCACAACCGGATCTGGGATCAGTTATTCAGTTCCAAATCCCATGAAAAGCTTTTATTATGTTGTTTATGTTAGCATGACATTACTGAACCGATCATGATCAAAGTGCTGAGGAACTTAGAAGTTAGCTTTGTATTGATTTAAACTTTGAAAAACTTCGGAAATTATTTCTTACAGCTTTTTATACGACAGCAGCCTGCACAGGCAACATGCCTCACTATTATTTCGTACATATCTCAATGAAGCTGTACAGGGGTACCACCATCAGGTTTTACAGATCAAAGTAAAGTTGTACAATCCAAAGTTAAACATCTGTTCTCCGATCAATTATTGTACAGTTTCCTGAACATCGGAATTGGACTTATGATTGCAAAAACACTCATCACTATAGAAAGGCATTTTGCAAGATTATGGTAAATGATGCTCAGATGTCAGACAGTGGAGATTACTCATGTTCCTTTACGTTATCAGACACGCATGTAGACCGGGTATACAGTAGCCGTTCAAAACTGACTGTCATAAAAGGTAACATGTCAAAAGTCCCATTTAGTGTGTCTCTCTACCACTCTCTTACTGTCTCTCTCCACCTCTCTCTCTTTATCTATCTATCTATATATCATCTATATGTCTGTCTGTCTATATCTATCTCCGTCTCTTTACGAAAGTATCCTAGTATTTTTTGTCCTTGCTTCATATTATCAAGTTACTTTACAATTCAAATCTTGATGAATCCAAACTATACCCTTTCTATAGTGCGTCTGATACATCATTTACTGCTATGGAAAATGCAATCAAATTGATCAAACAGTTATAGATTATTGTTTCGTCTCTAGAGTTCTGTGGTATTCAATTGCTTTGCATTATCAGTGTATTATAAGTGCTCCGGCAAAGAATTTATTTTTTTTACAAGAAATGAATAACGATTATTTAGGGCTGTAATAAAGAGCCACTTCACATATTAAAATAATAAATTTAGTTTATTTACTATGTTTCCTTGCTATTTTAGAAAGTTATTTATTATGTATTCACCGATACACGTATATCAACATTGAAGAAATTGGATGTTCAAAATGATTTTAAAGCTGTATTATAATTGTTTTCTTGTTTTCCTTTGCTCTGTATTACATCGCACAACATCTGATGGTCGCAGTTATCTTGCCCTGGATAGCTTTATTGTGTTTTTGATTCGTGTTTCAATGATAGTTTAAATAATGTAACATCGTGTTTTTGGCTCATACTGAATTTTGTGATACACTGGAGGGCTAGGAAGTTGACTCAACAAACAGTTGTACTAAACTAGAATGCAAAAGAATGTGACTACACAAACATTCTAGCAATCTACAGTGCTATTGAAACGCACTCCACCAACATTGTAAGTAAAATATAGTTCTAGAGATGTCGACTCGACAAACAGTTGAAGTAAACTTTAGTGCCAGACAAGGTGATTTCACAAACAGTTGTAGTAAGCTAAAGTAATGGAGTAGGTGGCGCCACAAACTGTTCTAAAACACTACAATGACAGACAGGAGGGTCCTCAAAAATTTGAAGTAAACGAAGAGTTCTAGAAAAGCTGACGTCACAAAGAGTCACGGTAAAATACAGAGCTAGAGATGGCAACTCCACAAACAGTTTTAGTAAGCTAGATCGAAAGAGAGGGTGACTTCAAATAACATTTGTAGTAAACTACATTGCTAGAGAAGGTCACGCCACAAATATTCGGGGTAAAGTAAAACGCTTCGCTACATCTAGCGACACTTCTAACTGTTTTAATCAACTAGAATGTTAGAGAGGGTAACTCCAAAAACATTTGCAGTAATCTAGAGTGCTAGAGAAATTATTGCAGTTAAATAGCGACCAAGAGAAGGTGACTCCAAAAAATTGTCTATTACATTATAGTGATAGAAAAAGTAGCCACGAACATTTTCAGTAAATAGCGTGATGGGGAAGCAGACCCACAAACAGTTGTGGTAAACTATACTTGTGCCCAAAACGTATATTTTTTGTGACATTGTTGTTACTATTATAATAGTAGGAATACTGTATTTACTTACAGATCCAACTAGAACAACACAGACGTCATTCACAGCTGGTGTAGGTACGTTGCTAAGATATATTTTCTGTTGTTATGGAAGTGTACTACGAATATATATCATTTATAATCATTTCGTTCGAGATTGTTTCTCTATAATGCATCTGATAGATTAGTTACTTCCATTGAAAATGCAATTAAACAAACTCTTTATTATAATTTATGCAACTCTAGATTTCTGTGGTATCCATCACTTGACATTGTCAATGCTTTCATTTGTTCCTGAAAAGAAAAGAATTGCTAGTTGCTTTTAAAAAATGAATCATGATTTTTTTGGGCTATAACAGAACACAAAACACTTCTCATTTTAAAATATTAATTTCAGTTTGTGTACAATGTTTCCGTGCTGTTTTAGAAAGTTCTTTATTATGTGTTCACTGATACACGAATACAAATGTTGCAGAAAATTGATTTTCAAAATGATTTTAAAGGTGAACTATAATACTATTGTTTTATTTTCGTTTCATTTGCTGTGTATTATAACGCACAACTTTTGCTAAACGCTATAGTCTTAACGCTGGAAGCTTCGTCTTGTTTTTAATACTCGTGTTTGAATGAGATTTCAAATGTAACAGCGTGCTGCTTGCCTCATACTGAAATGCAATGCAAGAGGCGGTGTCATGAACACAAGCGCTATAAAAGTACTCAATCGTCATCATCATATGTAAACTAGAGAGATAGAGAAGGTGACTCTTTAAAAAGTGTATGTAAACTAGAGAGATAGAGAAGGTGACTCTTTAAAAAGTGTATGTAAACTAGAGAGATAGAGAAGGGGACTCTTTAAAAAGTGTATGTAAACTAGAGAGATAGAGAAGGTGACTCTTCAAAAAGTGTATGTAAACTAGAGAGATAGAGAAGGTGACTCTTTAAAAAGTGTATGTAAACTAGAGAGAGAGAGAGAATGTAACACCTCAAAACAGCTTATGTAAACTAGACAGATAGAGAAGGTGGCTCGACAAACAGTTGTAGTGAACTACAATACTAAAGAAGACTCCAAATAGTTTTAGTAAAAAGAAATATGAGTGCTAGAGATGTTACTCCACAAACTATTGTAGAAAACAAGATGTGCGCCTAATTTACGATGTTCCAGTACAACAAAATCAATTTAACAGCAGCCATTGTTAATGGTATTTTAAATTGGCCATCGCAGTTTCATCTCAGGAAGATGTATGCTGAAATCTTTGATCCTAGACTCAGGGCCGGCGCTAGGGGATGGCGAGGCGGGCGACCGTCCAATATGTTGCAGTAGTATAGTTATAATATACCTAAGCCACTAATAGTTCTTAATCCATTCAACACAATATTCGGAGTTATTAGATAGTCAAATGGTCTGAAGGTCAGTCTGGCTCCCATACAATATTTTCGAGATGAATCTCGGGAAGACCTCTGGGCGCATGTTAAGCAGACGAAAGGCCCTTTTGTAGCGTTTGAGCGACATTGCATGTGACTATCGGCCGAATATATAACGTTAACGGCCCCGCAAAATTCAATTTTCCCAAGGCCCCGCAACCTCCTAGCGCCGGCCCTGCTATATTGGTATTACATAAAACAGTCTCTTTTTTTTTTTTTTTTTTTTATTTTTTTTTTTTTTTTTTTTTTTTATTTTTTTTATTTACAGTTTCGACTAAATCAGCACTACCGGTAACTACAACGAAGTATGACTCAAATTTTGGAGGTATGTTGCTAAGTTGATATGGTTACAGATTTCTACATGTTTTTATCGAATCCTTAACATACAATATGACTGAAAAAAACGTCAAATATCAACAAATATTTTCGTGGATTGTATTAGGCACGTCAGTTAATAAAATGTTTCAAATACGTCCTTTTACAATAAATAGATTGGCTAATTACCAACCTGTACAGCTTATTTTTGATCGCTCATTCGAGCTTGTCCAAATCGGCCCTGTAATGTAGAGTTCGAAAACTGTCTTGACAGCACAGCGATTGACAAATCCAGTCAGACAACTCATCAGTTCAGCAAAAATGAAATAATCCAACCGAAAGCAGCCACACACAACTATGAAATCAACCATCATCTATTACATAACAATAAACAGCATGACAATGTCATCCATATAAATATATTTACTTAAGATGTTATTTTATTATTATTTTTAATTAAATTTTTTTTAAAAATTAATTTCCCATCTAGTCTTAGGCTATAAAAGTGTAGTGGACAAAGAGACCGTTGTTGAAGGGGGGTCCTTCACTCTAACGTGTGATTACCTTCACGCTCAGCAAAATCGAGCACAAAACAATTTGCCTTTCGAAGAATTGTGGATAGCGAAAAATAAGGATCCCGACTTTATTTACTTGATCACTATGCAAGTAACAATCAAAGATCCCACGATAATAGTAAGATTTCTTTTCGTTTCTAAATCTTCTCAAACTAACCATGTATTTAATTAATATTATTTAACATAATTATTTGTTTGAAAAACAGGCTCAACGAGAGTAATACGTAAACAACACCCATACAAACACAAACATACAAACATACAATAGCACAAACATACAATAGCACAAACATACAATAGCAGGAACTCATACATAGATTACTAGTGTTTAAAAAGCGGTTTCGATCGGAGCTCTGGGGCGTGGAGCTCTGGAGCAGGGTCTTTTTGCAACGAGCTGGAGTGGGTAGATTTTCTTACCGCTACATATAAATAATGTGTACAAATTAATTTTTTTTAAATTAACTTAATAAAATTGATGCTCACATTCCCACACTTGTACAGCTATCTTGTTCCCATTCTTCTTCAGCCATGTTGCCACACGCTTCTATTATCTATTTTATTTTTTACACCTTTAAGTGTTAACGGTCTGATGACATGGAATACTGATACAAAGCAATCGACCAATTATGGTTAATGTTAGGCATCACGGGATGACAATGTCACTATCAAGTGAACCTGGACACAAATTATATGCACGTTTTTTTTGTGTGCATCCTTAAACCATTAAAACTTATATGTTAATATGTGAGTTCATTTAATTTATGAAATTTTGATAGGGCTTCTATGCTATTTAGGTATAAATGAATACGTTAATGAGTTTGTCCTTTAGTGTGTGAATTTGATTAAACATAATACCCATAGACACGAGCAGGTAATAAACTCACACGAGAGTTATCCCCACACTCATACCGATAAAAGTCATTTCACTACACACCTGTACAGCTTCAATGACATTTGTAGAACCTGCTCGTGCTACACCTATACAGCTTCAATGACATTTGTAGAACCTGCTCGTGCTACACCTGTACAGCTTCAATGACATTTGTAGAACCTGCTCGTGCTACACCTATACAGCTTCAATGACATTTGTAAAACCTGCTCGTGGTAAACCTGTATAAGTGCACTGTGTTTTGTACAACATACCAGTAACGTTTTTTTGCCTGTGCAGGTAGCAGGTGCCTGCAGTTGAATACACTTTAAATCCAATTAACTTAACTTATCAATCATAAAATGGGTTAGATGATCGGGGTTCGGGATTGATCAATTGAATTGTAAGGTCACTTCAATGTAAGGTCACTTCAATGTAAGGTCACTTCAATGTAAGGTCACTTCAATGTAAGGTCACTTCAATGTAAGGTCACTTCAATGTAAGGTCACTTCAATGTAAGGTCACATCAATGTAAGGTCACTTCAATGTAAGGTCACTTCAATGTAAGGTCACTTCAATGTAAGGTCACTTCAATGTAAGGTCACTTCAATATAAGGTCACTTCAATGTAAGGTCACTTCAATGTAAGGTCACTTCAATGTACGGTCACTTCAATGTACGGTCACTTCAATGTAAGGTCACTTCAATGTAAGGTCACTTCAATGTACGGTCACTTCAATGCACGGTCACTTCAATGCACGGTCACTTCAATGTACGGTCACTTCAATGCACGGTCACTTCAATGTACGGTCACTTCAATGTAAGGTCACTTCAATGTACGGTCACTTCAATGTACGGTCACTTCAATGTACGGTCACTTCAATGCTGGAAGTGATTCCTGCAGTAGTTTCCTTTGTGGCGTCTCGAGGGGGGGGGGTGTAGTAATGAAAGTGGACGTCACAGCACTTCATAGTGGAATAGCCCTTTCCTTGTACGTTGTGATGTGTGTGTGGACCTCCCAGCGTTTTGTCTGTCGTGGGTGTAAAGTCCTATCAATCAGCGCGCGGTCCTATCGACGCAGGCCAACGGCTTGTTCTTCCGGATAGGGGCCAGGCAGAGTTCTTAGAATTCCGGCCCAAGGGAAATGATCCTCAATCCAGCTGCTAAGCTGCGGTAATTTCTTGCCATTTGGCAATACGGTGATATACATCCGAGGTAGGTTAGAATTTGCCGAAGATAACTTTGTGTGAAAATCTTCAAAAATGATTCTAAATGTTACCTGGATATTTATAGTGGATTTACGGTACTTGGTCATTGGCTCAATCCAAATCTTTTGCAAACAGAGACCAATGAACTTTACTGTGCCCCCAAACAATGGAATTTTCTTCCACTACACATCAGAAATATATCAACCATCACAGCCTTCCAAACTGCACTCAAAACACACCTCTTTAAACTTTACTATCCTGACTGATTCCCCCTCTGAAAGTTAAACGATGCTGCTGAGTGCCGTCCATGGCTTCACATGTAAATTGTTATGGAATGGTTGGTTTTTAATTTATATTTTTTAAGTTCATTTTAATGTGCATGTACAGCGTGGTGAGCCCAGCCCTAGGCTTGGGTACCTTGCATGTACAGCGTGGTGAGCCCAGCCCTAGGCTGGGGTACCACGCTATAGAAAACTACCCATGATAATAATAATAATAATATTTAGACACGAAATAAGACGTTCACGGGTTAACAACAGCTCACCCATGTCAAAAAAGGGCGCGGTTGGGGAGGGGGAGGGGGGTTCTAGTGCGTAGTTCAATACACGGCTCAAATGCTGTAGTGCGATTCACCTGAACAACAACAAAGGGAATTAATTCATGCTGAACAAATAAATAAGGTTGGAGTTTCCCGAAGGTATTCTAAAGTATTTAGAGATTTGAAGGACCAGCTGGATTTCTTCACAAGGTGTACCATCAGCAGGTATTTCAGATTCATTGAGGTTGTGCAGTTGTACCACCAGCAGGTTTTACAGATCACAGTTAAGTGGTACAATCCCGTATTACAATAAAACATTTGTACTCATATCATGTATTTTACAGTTCCCTGAACAACGGAACTGGACTTATGATTGCAAAAACACTCTTCACTACAGAAAAGCGTATTGCAAGATTATGGTAAATGATGCTCAGATATCAGACAGTGCAGATTACATATGCACCTTTAAGACATCAGACACGTATCTGTATCTGGAATCTGTTGGCCTTTCAAAACTGATTGTCACTAAAGGTAATATCTCAAAAGAACAATTTGTGGTCTCTCTCTCTCTCTCTCTCTTTCTCTCTCTCTTTCTCTCTCACTTTTACTCACTCCATATATCTCTCTCTCTTTCTCTTTCTCACCTCTCTCTCTCTTTCTGTCTATCTATCAATAGATTTATATACTTAAGACGACACACAAACAATGTAGTAATTTAAATTGATAGAAAAGTTGATTCCACAAACAGTTATAGTAAACTACGTGGGTGCTAGAGAATGATGCTCCACACATTTTTTGGTCAACGTAGAGGAGGTGACGCCACAAATAATTGCTTTAAACTACATCAGTGCTAAAGAAATGTATTCCACAAACAGTTATAGTAAACTACGTGATGGCTAGAGAAAATAAACTTCAAGGACCCCTTCCCAGGGGTCACCTAAGACCATCAGAAAACACACATACTCTACAGTTATATAGTAGCAACGAAAATAATTTTATGGTTGGGGGTCGCCACAACACGGGGAAATGTTTTAAAGGGTCGCGGCATCAGGAACGTTGAGAACCGCTGTGTTAGAGTAGCATACATCAATGATGAGTGCTAGACAAAGTGATTTAATAAAAAGTTGTATTAAACTGCAGAGCTAGAGAAGGTGATGTACAAACATTTATGTATAGTAAACTAGGAAGCTAGAGAAGGTTTCTCCACTAGCAATTGTAGTCAGCTACATCATTGCTAGAGAACAAGGCTCAACAAAAATTATAAGTATAGTAACTAGAGCTGGAGAAGGTGACACGAAAACATTTGTAGCTAATGACGTTAGTGTCATAAAAGGTGTCTCCACAAATATTTGTAAACAACATGGTTGCTAAAGAAGTTATCTCAACAAATATTTAATGTAAACTAGTGTGCTAAATAAGGTGACTCCACAAAGTTACAGGAAACTGCATTTCTAGAGGAATTTACTCCACAAATAGCTGTAGTAAACTACATGAATGCTAAAGTAGTTAGCTCCACGCATAGTTGATGCGCAAATTAGATTTGTTCCAAATACCTCAATGTTCCAGAACTGCATTTAGCTTTTATCATAAACAGGGTTGTTTATACAGTAAAAAGTATATAGAGATGAACTTCATTTAGCTTATACCATAAACAGGGTTGCTTATTACAAAAAAATTAATGAAGGACATTTTGAATCTTCCCAATTTTAACAGAAAAACATTTGTAACGATTAAATCACAATACAATGTGTTAACAATACAGGGTAAAACATTATTAGAGTAGTCGAGGTGTTTCACTACATCTCTTTCAAGCCGTACATCATCTGACGCTAAATCTTGTATGTTGTGTTAATTTATTCATTGACATTCTCATCAGTATTTCATTTCTCTTATTTATGAACCAACAATTTTAAACCAAGCCAGAAAAAGATTTAAATGCCGAAACATGCAGTTTTGTTTCTCTGCAAATAGTTTAGGTCAATGTCTATTCTTTTCGGACATCCTAAAGTTGTAAGTCAATGTAAGGTCATTTATGTTGGACTGTCCATATTTTTGGTCGGTTCGAAACCCTGACCTAAACTCTAACCAATGATCTGAGCTCTTACCAATGACCTTAACTCTAACCAAGGACCTGAACTCTAACCAACGACCTAAGCTCTTACCAATGACCTGAACTCTAACCAATGACCTAAACTCTAACCAATGACCTAAACTCTAACCAATGACCTAAACTCTAATCAATGACCTGAGCTCTTACCAATGACCTGAACTCTAACCAATGACCTGAGCTCTAACCAATGACCTGAGCTCTAACCAATGACCTAAACTCTAACCCAGTGATTCCCAAAGTGGTCTATATCGACCCCCAGGGGTCGAAGACAACTTGCAAGGGGTCCATGTCAGCGAGAAAAACAATTGGGGGTCCATGAAATGAAAATGGGGGTCAATGATAGTGGATCTCATGTAAGCAGGTCGTGACTTCAATTTTTTCATTAATCCACATACAAAGATAGTACCTATTTACTTACATAATATTACCGTATAATATAAAGACATATCTTCCTACATACATTTTTAAAGTAGCTATGAAGTAAAAATTTTTAAAAACATAAATGTTCATGAAACGTGATGAAGAATCATATTCATATTTAAGTTATTAAATATATTTTTATATATATGAAACTGTTTAAGAATTAATTGCTTTTCCATACTCATACCGAGTGGAAAGGGGTTTCGGCGAAATAAAAAATATCCTTTAAAAAAAAAAAGAAACAAACTGGTCGTCATTAACCGAGGAGATTTGAGATTAAACTTAACTAAATTGATGCCAAGGAGATTTGAGATTAAACTTAACTAAATTGATGCCAAGGAGATTTGAGATTAAACTTAACTAAATTGATGCCAAGGAGATTTGAGATTAAACTTAACTATATTGATACCAAATGTTGAAAATTTATTATTAAAGCATCAGGTTCATCCCTCACACAATAAGCATTTATTTTTTTACTTAGTTATTTTCTGTAACTGAAAGTAAGTTTTATTTTGGTTTGTTTTAATTTGAATTTAAATAATAAATTTATAAAACTTAACATATTTTTTTTTAAAGTTTTTCACGCTACACTTCACTTCCGTTATAAATTTAAATCTTTCAAAGTGAGTAGCACTATACCGGCTGTCAAAAATACATTTGAAGTTAATGAATTTGCAAAAAAATCAATATCAGGTAAGCAGGGGGTCTACCCAAAACCGAAAAACATAGCAAGGGGTCTATGAGACAAAAAAGTTTGGGGACCTCTGCTCTAACCAATGACCTGAGCTCTAACAATGTTCCAATGTAGCAAATCAAAGTTTGAACAGCCACAATTACTTCCGGTTTTACAGTTACCAGGACTTTTCATGGATTATTGCTACAATTTCACAAACACATTCACGATGAAATAATTGTACCCAAAACGTATATTTTTGTGACATTGCTGTTACAATTTTAACAGTAGGAATGTTGTATTTGATTACAGATGTAACAAAAACAACAAAGAAGTCATTCACAGCTGATGTAGGTACGTTGCTAAGATAAAGTTCCGGTTGTAATGTGAGTGTAAGAATAATATATATATAGTTTTATAATGAAGAAAAAGAGACTTTATTCAAAGTTAAACTTCCGTTCCATATGTGGTGTCACAACAAACAGTAGATACGATAAAACCACAAACACTTGGAGTGAACCACAAGAGTGCTAAAGAAGGTGACACAAAAACTTTTTGTGTTAGAGAAGGTGACACAAAAACTTTTTGTGCTAGAGAAGTGACACAAAAACTTTTGTGCTAGAGAAGGTGACACAAAACCTGTTTGTGCTAGAGAAGGTGACACAAAAACATTTGTGCTAGAGAAGGTGACACAAAAATTTTTTGTGCTAGAGAAGGTGGCTCCGAAAGCAATTTTTTATCATTATAAGGCTAATGAATCTGACTCTACAAATAGTTGTAGTTAATTATAAGAAGGCCAAAGTAGCTGACTCCACAACCGCTTGTAGAAATCTATAGTGTTAGAGAAGGCTACTCCACAAACAAAAGTAGCAAACTAGATTTGCCTCAAATGCCCCAATCTTTCAATAAAGTTAGGCAAAGTAGCATCATCCACACAAATGTCCACCCCTACCGTCCTCAGTATTTTAAACTGATCATTCCAGAATTATCTCAGACAAGTTGATTGTGAAATTTTTTGTCCTAAGCTTGTATTTTGTAACAGCATTTTTTTTTCTTGTTGAAATTATTTATAATGTTCCTTCACAGCTCCATCTAAATCAACAGCATCGGAATCAACTATCACTGTCGTAGGTATGTTTGTCACGAACCGGTTCTTACCAAGGTTCGATAGCTTCGTTTGTCTAGGGGTTATTATATTAACTACACAAACCATTGGTTCTTAGATTAAAATATCATTATTAACCAAACTACATTGTCAAATGCTGCCATTACTCAATCACAACACACAACAATGATGCGTCATTTTCCCTTAATCAAAATACGTCACACAATACCTAGCATTTAATAGCAACATCTACCCAAATACTCTCCAAACAACATGCAATCAAAATATACATACAAGTCCTTAACAATGTTGATAAGTTAAGAGTCTGAGATTGCAGCGTTCATACAAAAAATTGATATGAAGATTAACTGCAATAAAATTTTACCCCAAAAAGGTTTGTTTATTCAACAAATAGATTTACAGAGATATACTGCATTTAGCTTATACCCTAAACAGGCTTGTTTATAAAATAAATAGATATATAAAGATGAACTGCATTTAGCTTATACAACAAACATGTTTGCTTATTCAATAAAATTTACTGAAGACATTTTATTAATCTTCCGAATTTTAGCAGAAAACCATTTTTAACGTTTACGACATAATAGTATGTGTTAACGATACGGAGCTAAATATTATTGAAGTAGTTGGGGTGTTTCAGTAAAGCAATTTCTTAAAAACCCAATTTTAGTGCTCCCTCCCCCATGACTATATTAATATTCCAATGACCATTCGCTTGTACAACGCACATTCATTTCACCAACTATTTCACCAACTATTTCACCAACTATTTCACCAACTATTTCACCAACTATTTCACCAACTATTTCAGAAAAGAAAAGAATATATTACGCACCAAACGCAGTTGCGATGCAATTTTTTTTTAAAAGAGTCTCATTTAACCCCCAACAAATATTTTTTATGGGTGGGGGGGGCGGTTATTTCGTGAAAAATCATGGAAAACAGCTTTTTGGGAGTTGGGCTGAAAATTGAAAAAAAAAAGTGTGTTATCATCGACAACGAGTCTATTGCCAAGTTTCATCTCGATAGGTTGACAGAAGGTGGGTCAATTTGCCGTCCGAAGAGTTTTCCCACCCACGAACAAAAGCGGAGTTAATATAAAGGATTTAAAAAAAAACTCTCCTTTTAGATTTTGTTCTTCTGTAGTTTTGAAAATTGTTGTTAAATCCTCAAATGAGCAGGAAAATTATACATTGAAAACAAATGAGATGTCTTGAAATCACCTTGTTAAAAAAAACAACCGAACCCTTTCACCCTAGGAAATGAAGAGATTTAATCTTTAAATTAAGAAAATAATTATTCGTTCAATAACAAAAAATAAATAAAAGATAATACCATTTTCTACATCTCTTTTTTCATTGGTTACAATTTTATTCCTTCTAAGAAACTTTTTTCCAGAGTTCCTGAAAACCCCTTTAGAAGTTAAAAAGCATGTTACTTTAATTTTAATGGAGAAAAAAATTTCCAATTATTTCCGGCGCCTTAGAATAACATCTCATTTATGGGAAAGAATCCTTCCAATGGGTTCATTGAATGATCTCAGATGACGTAGTTCACTTCTCGCGTGAGACGTCATCCGTTACGTTGAATCTAATGCATGCAGGCTTTAACGTTTATTTCTTATGAAACGTGGAGCATACAGAGAAAATGTGCCAACAAACCTGTTGTGGTTCTTACACTGATTATGTAGAAGGAAAGTGTTCCTTTATAAGCATTTTTTTTTTAATTTGAAGAAATGTGGGGCCATGCATGAAAATTTTGAAACATCTAAAGCAAATGATGAAGACGGTCGGTAGAAGGATTGTGTCAACAATATGGACGCTGGGGCGGTTCTTTATAACCGTTATTTAAGGTTGTTTTTTTTTTTTTTTTTTTTTTTTTTTTTTTTTTTTTTTTTGTTGATCTGGGATATTTAGAGCTTAGTATACAACAAGGCAACCAAGGCTGTTTGGGTTTTTTTTGGTGATGTGAGAGTATTATATTTTCAATGTTCTTAAATTTCATACGGCCATTAACGATGTATTGACATCCCCTAGTCTGGTAATAGGTGCTGTAGAGTACAATCTATTTATTCTTCTCTTTGTCTGGTAATGGAGAGTATAATCTGTAGTATTTATCTTGTCAGACTAACGTTGACGATAAAAGTACCGTTATATATATATATATATATATATAAATTAATTAGGTACTTTTAGTGTTGGTCACATGTGACCCGGTTTTGGGGGAAGGGGGTGGGGGGATCTGAGGGCCAAATAATTGTCAAATGTTAAACGTGGATCTAGATTTGGAATAAAGTTTACCCAAAGCGCTTTATAATATAAAAAAAGGAAACCGAATGCAATGAAACACTTGCAAGAAAAACAAACAAAACAATTGCAAGAAAAACGAACAAAACACTTGCAAGAAAAACAACAAAACTATTTCAAACCTGTTCAAATTAGTGCTAAGTTTCCTATTTCTGTAAACGATGGGCCAATTTTCTACCCTTTTTTTGGTATACCACAACAGGACATTGTAAGGACCACAACAGGACATTGTAAGGACCACAACAGGACATTGTAAAGACCACAACAGGACATTGTAAGGACATATTTGGTTGGTTTGAACTATGCATGACATCCCCATGATATGTAGACGTGAATTTGTAACGTGACTTTGCCAGATCTTTTTAGGCTTGAATTTATAACGTGACTTTATCAAGATCTTTGTAGGCTCGAATTTATAAAGTGGCTTCGTAAAGATCTTTGTAGGATTGATCTAAGTTTTAAAATATACCTTTTATATTCTAGTTACAGATGGCATAGAGACACCAGCGAAAACTCGAAAAGGTAATTAGGTATACAAGTTTTATATAATAATTTATCTTTGGTATTTGGCTTCTCATTCTAGAATAACAAATACTCTTTATTTTAACAATAAGCAATCATAAGGGTGGCTGAGTGGTCTAAACTGAGCAAATCTCAAGCTGATGGTCTGGAGTTCAATCCCCGCCAAAGCCCAGTCAAACAAAAACACCACCAGCACCCCGGGTGGATGGGACTCGCTTACTTTGGACGGCAACTCATCTAAGAGATGGGACCCGTTAACCTTGGACGGCAACTCATCTAAGAGATGGGACCCGTTAACCTTGGACGGCAATTCATCTAAGAGATGGGACCCGTTAACCTTGGACGGCAACTCATCTAAGAGAAGGTAACTCTTAATTCAAACCCGGAGATGGAGTCCCGAAAGTCGGATAACATTGATACAATGAAACATTCCGGCACTGGTGCCAAGCTGTATCATGCACATGATGTTCCCTTGGGGTCATCCAGCGGCGTGGAGAGCGGCAATTTGCTGTTGGGAACCAGCTAATAATCCTAGAAAGAAAAATCCTGTGGATTTCGTCCTGCGATCGTCCATACAATCGTCACCTTGTGACGGACGGATGCCAGCAGAAAAAGCACAAGAAAGGTAATCATTGCTGAAGCGGACAATCACGAAGTGCGTCGGTTCGGCGCAGACTAGTTGGATGGCCGCTGATTTGCTTGGCCGCTGGTTTGCTTGGCCGTGACATTGAACCGCCGGGACAAATCTCCCGGCAGGGTTTTCGTAGCATTTCAATAATGTTCCGGTTCACAGTTAAATTCAAGGATTAAAAAAAAAACAATAATTCTAACGTCAGAGAATATAAAAATATTATAGTTATTCATAGTCATGTTTGGAACAACACAAATGTCTACTTGTTCCAGACTGGCAAGACGTTTCACTAACGAAATGCATATTGCCCCGAACATGCATTGGTACACATTTTTTTAAAACTCCTTTTCACTTTCACAGCAATACATGATCTGGGTAGTATTTCTGATACACATAATCTGGGTAGTATTTATGATTTACATGATCCAATTTGTTTTAGTGTGTGTGAGTGACAGCCTATATGGGGATGGACAGTCATCATCAACAACAGGTGATTTTAACGTCTTCTGTTAACATGTTCATGTGATGTGACGATTTTGTTCTATTACGGTCTTGTGTTTTTTTGTTATAGATTTTTAAGTCATACACTTTGGACTCAACTTCATAAGGACCAAAATTTCTCGCCTGCAGGGCTTGACCTGGTATCGCCAAAAGCACGTTGTCTGCATTTCTTCTTTTTATCGAAACAAACTTTCATTTTTGATTGAGTATCTTTTCAATGAGATTCAGCCAAACTATAGTTTGCTGCTATATATATATATGCTAATATTACAAAACCCAAGATCAACAGATACATTTATTACAGGTTCCATTCAAATCACAGATTAGTCTTATTACTTAGCGAGGACTGCTTGGTCTATTGACTTGGTCTACTTTGTATATTAAAGAGGTTTACGTCTATTGAAGAGGTCTATCTTGTTTAATGAAGAGGTCTACTTTGTCTATTGAAGAGGTCTACTTTGTCTATTGAAGAGGTCTACTTGTCTATTAAATAGGTCTCCTTTATCTATTGAAGAGGTCTACTTGTCTATTAAAGAGGTCTCCTTTGTCTATTGAAGAGGTCTACTTGTCTATTAAAGAGGTCTCCTTTGTCTATTGAAGAGGTCTACTGTGTCTATTGAAGAGGTCTACTTGTCTAATAAATAGGTCTCCTTTGTCTATTGAAGAGGTCTACTTGTCTATTAAAGAGGTCTCCTTTGTCTATTGAAGAGGTCTACTTGTCTATTAAAGAGGTCTCCTTTGTCTATTGAAGAGGTCTACTGTGTCTATTGAAGAGGTCTACTTGTCTAATAAATAGGTCTCCTTTGTCTATTGAAGAGGTCTACTTGTCTATTAAAGAGGTCTCCTTTGTCTATTGAAGAGGTCTACTTGTCTATTAAAGAGGTCTCCTTTGTCTATTGAAGAGGTCTACTGTGTCTATTGAAGAGGTCTACTTTGTCCTTTGAAGAGGTCTACTTTGTCTTTTGAAGAGGTCTACTTGTTTATCTAAGAGGTCTAATGTGTCTATTGAAGAGGTCTACTTTGTCTTTTGAAGAGGTCTACTTGTTTATCTAAGAGGTCTACTGTGTCTATTGAAGAGGTCTATGTCTATTGAAAGGTCTATGTCTATTGAAGAGGTCTATGTCTATTGAAAGGTCTATGTCTATTGAAGAGGTCTATGTCTATTGAAGAGGTCTACTTGTCTATTAAAGAGGTCTCCTTTGTCTATGCGTCAAAAAATAACTCAATAAACGTTCAAGTACACTAGGTTGTTTCTGAATTCCATCTAATAAAAATGTTTGTCCCCAATGTGACCACTCCACGACAAAAATCTGTCTCTCTCTCTACTTCCAATGAAATGAAACATACCAAGTGTTTAAAAACATCACGTGACTACTTTGCTAACAGTCTCACCAACTTCTAATCAAAGCTTCTAACATCTCGTCAATGACCTGAAAATAAAATTGTGTCGACCAATTATTTCAGATTCTGTCGAGAAATCACAAGCTTCCTTCAACTTTCGAAAGAGAAATTCCTTTGGATTGTGTTTCACGGTGATGGCTGCCGTGCTTCACGTGTGGCAAGACAGTCCTTCCTTTGGCTGAATGTCAAACTATTAGACGCAGAGCGACACCACGAGTTCTACTATGCTTGAGGGTTCTAATGACATCTATAAAATATCGTTACATTCGTGTTACAAAAATAAATCATTTTAAGTAATTAAATAATTTTGTTATATATCTAAGTTTATTTTGTACATCGTCATCAATTTGACTTGCTGTGATCTTCCTTTTTTTTTTTTTATTTACCTTACAAAAAACTTACATGTGATGTTATAAACTAAAATAAATATATTGTGTTTATTTATTTGTTGAATGAGTTAAATTCGCCCCTTAACTTTTTTTTATGCCCATGCCCTCCACCTCCCTCCCATCGACACAACTGTCCTCACCACACGCCTGTGCTCGCCTCTGCCATCCACTCAAGCCACTCTTCCTCATAAGTAACGAACATTCCCCACTCATCCACTTTCTATGGCCCGCACCAAGGGCCGTTGAATAAGCCCTGAATTCACTTAGCCTGGCCCGTGCCCTGGACCATCGAATGGGCCCTGCGATCGCTTCGCCTGTCGGGGGCCCTGCGATCGCTTCGCCTGTCGGGGGCCCTGCGATCGCTTCGCCTGTCGGGGGCCCTGGACATTTAGGCTCCCAAAGTTGCGACATGGAAGGAAAAAAAGTTTTTTAATTTGCACGGCCGTGGCATGGGGCCTTAAAACGTCACTAGACTGACCTGCGCGTGCCCTCTTCCACCCTATCCTCCACCAACTCCTCCCTTATCCCCTCCAGCCATCTTTTCAACTAATACTTGCACTTCTTATAAGTGCAATGTAATTACTTTTACAGTACAGTGACTTGATTTGACGCTCAGTACACTTACGTTGGAGCACACAGAGAGATCGCAAACAAAATAATACGTTACCGTTGGAAAATACGCTTTCCTTTTATTTACCTGTATTTTTATGAGCGACAAACTGATGTTTTCATATTTCAAACCCATATCATACGAAATAAGCCTGACAGATTTTGAGGAGGCAGATTCTACTCAGTTTGGTTACTATGCATGAGTTGGTTCTGTCAATCAAATCCATATCGTGTTCCCACACACTAAGCGTAAAACTAACTTGATAGCACTCTCATAAATGGACCGTCGCCTTAAGTAACAAATTTTTTACACTGCCTAATAAAATTTTCCAGACACTTTGTTTTTCAACACTGCGTTCAATGTCGTAGTATGGTACTAACGTGCAGTGTATAGAGTTCATCGTCAAAAAATTGATTTCTTCAGTCGGAGCAGAACCCAGAACTTCATTCCAATCATATGTTTGCTTATTCCAGGCCATCAAACTAACTGAAGGTCATCACCCAATCGATATTTTGAGAGAATCCAGCGTTAAATCCTCCCTAAACCCAGTTTACGTGGGAACTGCTTAAATTATTTCAGTCTCAGAACTTAACGACTAGAGGCTCGCCAGAGGGCGCAAGTCGTCAAATGTCAACATTACTCCATGTTGAACTGTGGACCACGGACCAAACAGGAAGGAGAAGGGGGGAAAATGGTAAAACATACGTCATCAAAACAAAACAATTTCGATACACGCCACGTGGGAGTAGGAAAGTCGTGCGACCTTATCACGTGATAGAACCACGAGCACGTGGCTCTGAAAGCCAGAAGCGTCACTGGGAGGTGGCAGTGAAGTTCCATTTCTAGGTTAACAAACGAACCCGAGAAGAGACGCAGACGAACAGCTCTATTTTTATAATAGATCAGACGAAGACAGGTTCCATGTAATTGAACGGAGACACAAACACCCGAGTACTGGGTACTCTTCCCCATCAAGTGATGTTGACGTCTCAGCTGGTAGTTTCTGGGTCTGGAAACGATATTTTAACATACAATTTGGTGAATTTCGAGAGTATAGGCCACCGCCCCCTCTTATTAAGTTTTTACTTATTTTGATTTCTTCATCGTTTAAAAAAACAATAATAGTAATAAATAATAAACAAAAGTCACTGTTTCTAATTCTCATACGACGTCGTTCTGGCGATACATTTTTCTCCCTTGGGTTGAGTGTCGAGAGTCTACTTATTAACATTCTCATTCTTATTATTATGATAACTGTTATTATTTTCATCATTATTATTATTATTATCTAATATATATATATATGATATTTTGCTTGTGGTGTAAGTGCTTTAGCGCGCAAAATACAATTCCCGATAACCACGCTAAATGATTTTTTTTAATAACGCAAATGCGTTTGTGCGTGATATTTTCTTTTCGACTCGGGTTTTCTCTTCAATTTTAATTCACCGTAAAAAATATTATTACGAAGTGGCTATAGGTACACGGGTACCAGAATTGAGAGGTTGGGATTAAAAAACGATTTAAAATATTTTTGTTGGGTTTGTAAGACCATATGAGGTATCAAATGAAAGATAACTGAATGGACTATACGTTTGTCAACTTTAATTCGTCATTTTAACTAAAATAAACAACTACAAATGACATCCGAATGGCATTAGTCAAAATGGACCCGGACACGCTCATTGAGCTCAATGCTGTTCGGATGTAATTGGTGGTCGTTTATTTTAGTAAAACTGAAGAATTAACAAATCTTAACTATGTTGAACTATCTAACGGGCCGTTAGGGGAAACGTGCCCAAAGGACCACTGGATCTGAATGATGATGATGATGATGATGGTGAACTGTTTAGTTTAACACAACACAAAATTGACTATGATAGGTTTTAGACACTATCCCAACATACTCCACCAAATATGCACCAACAAAATAATAATAATAATGAAGTTTATTTGAGAAATCACGCTTCATCCCCAAGGGCTCGAAGCGCGTTACAAGGTTCGATGTTCGAGAGGCATGACTGCTGCCAGTTAGGCGCATGTGAACTCCATCTCCCCATCTCCTGGGTTTGAATTCAGAGTTGCCTTCTCTTAGATGAGTTGCCGTCCAAGACCCCAACCTACATACAATTCCCCATATATCCCACTGAATTTACTCACACCATTAAACACCACCGCACATACCCCATTCCTCATTATTAGGCCTAACAAAATATGTTCAGGGTCAAGTTAAAAATTTTTAGACCAAAGATTTATTTACTTGAATAATTGAAGTACATTTGAAGCTAGATTTAGCCTGGTTAATTTTGAAGCTTTTAGCCGGGCTATGTTTGAAGCTAGATTTAGCCAGGCTACATTTGACGCTAGTTTTAGCCAGGCTACATTTGAAACTAGATTTAGTCAGGCTACATTTGACGCTAGATTTAGCCAGGCTACATTTGAAACTAGATTTAGCCAGGCTACATTTGACGCTAGATTTAGCCAGGCTACATTTGAAACTAGATTTAGTCCGTCTACATTTTACGCCAGATTTAGCCAAGCTACATTTGACGCTAGATTTAGCCAGGCTACATTTGAAACAAGATTTAGTCAGTCTACATTTTATGCCAGATTTAGCCAGGCTACATTTGGAGCTAGATTTAGCCAGGCTACATTTGAAACTACGATTTAGTCCGTCTACATTTTACGCCAGATTTAGCCAGGCTACAATTGACGCTAGATTTAGCCAGGCTAGTGAACCGAAAAGCTTACTGTGACATAGTTGGAATTTGAAAGAAACAAAAAGACTCGAGTTGAAAGCTAACAATCTTTTAGCCCTGTGGACATAAACCACTTTTAAAAACCTAACCCAACCTTTACTATACGTTCAGTATTGAAAAATGTTATATTGCTTAATCCTCAACATTTAAAAAAATAAACAATTACAGTTAAACTAATCACATTACTATTATTCAATGAGCATGTAAAAATAAATTGAAAAGTCCGTCACCGGAAAAGGGAAGAGTAGGGGGGGGGGGTTGATCTCTTAAGTGTTTATAGAATCAGCAGAAGATAGTTGAGATGCAAACAGTGTTCTTCTTATTCTTCCCCTAATAATTGTTGTGCCCAGTTTAAATAAACTCCAATTTCCAGTATGTAAAAAAAAAAAAAAAAAATTTAACAAACTTTCCTTTCCTGTGACGTGGCAGCGTAACTAGATAAAGCCCGTACAGAACTAACATATCGATTTTCCTTATTTAAAACCATTGTCTAACACTGTTAGTAACATAACTTTTGTAACGTGGGAGCAAAGATGGGGAGGACGAGACAACTGTGCAGTGTTTGAATGTCGTGTGAGATGTTCTTTTAAATTGGCATCTTATCGTTTACGTTTGGTCTATAACCATCAGACTGTCACAGTTTGGTCATATAAAAAATATGTATCCCCCCCCCTCATGGGAAATGTTATTGCTGTTATTAAAGATGTCATTAGTAAAATAGCGCAAAACCTAGAGAGGTCACCATGACGTTGCCTCAATGCTTGCTAAAGATCATATTTCTACTTGCTGGGTACTGCCCATGGCTGGACAGGGGTAGATAGTACTTGGGTGGTGAGGTCAAGCTTGTGACCTGTTGTTTTTTATAAGTATTTACGTTGCTGTAATTGCTATTTTTTTTTTATTTAAGGCGCAGTGAGCCTAGCCCTAGGCTGGGTTACTGCGCTATATAAAACAACCTAATTGTTGAGACCCGATGGTCCTCACTTGTGTGAGACCCGCTGACTCACACAACCTACCGGTCACTTGTCACGTGATAGACTCAATTAGGCCAGTACTGATGATAATAATGACTCATAGTCAGAAACAATGGAAGTTTCCCAGTCAACCAGAAAAATGGTCAGTTATAAGAAACACCGCCCATGTCCAGAGCGTGTGACCAAGCTTGGGACCAAGGGTCAGCTTGTGAACCATTGGTTGACCAAACGAAAAATTAGCATATAGTATATGAATTATATGTATGACCCAGAGATCAGCGTTAGCTGGACGCAGGTCAGCGTTAGCTGGATCCAAGTATAAATATAGTTGTAAGCCAGTTAGTCGTTCTCTCTCGTCCCTGTAATTACGGTAGTGTAACTGACAAGACAAGCACGAGCCTGGCTTATGACTATTGCTGTTGGAGTGTGTCCAATCAAGTGTCGTAGGGTTAGTAATATTATTATTGTTTATTGTTAGTTTCACATGTTTATAATGTTAGCAGTTGTTAGTAGGATATGTTATTTAGTTATCAGTAGACTAGAACTCAGTACTGTATAAGAAGTCAGCGGTTAACAGTTTAACCCTGACGCAGTAATTGCACAAGGCAGATAATAACAAGCGAGTAACGCACTAAAGAGATAAGGTCAGCGGACGACCCAAACAGAAGTGTTGTAGAGGTAGCAGAGCGTGGCGAGCAGTTCCTCCCCACCCCCTGCACAGCTGAGTGACCAGTGGCTTTGTTGTGTGCTGTAAAGTCTGACGGTGTGTATAGCAGACGAGGAAGCAATCAAGCGAGGGCAAGCCGAGAGACCGCACCAGTCCAGCATCATAGCCTCCTGTTAAGCATTGTATCGATATTAATTCTTATATATTATGTATTGTCTATATATTTTGTATTGTAGTAATTAAATAATTATTTGTGGCTGAACCACCGGTGTTTTTTTAGTAATAGTAACGTTAGTGAGAGTGAGGATTAATTTGGTATAACTGTTGATTGTAGTAATCATTCCCTAGACAAAGTCATAGTAATACTAATCAACGTAGCGCTAGGGACCTTTATCTATATATATATACCCCCTGTTCTGAAAGTACCAATTTCGACATTTTGGGGACCAGAAATACATAGATAAGAAATAGAATTTTCGACACTAATAATAATAATAATTGTATATGTGTCTTTATCTGACCATTAAAATAATTCTGTAACGAATATGTCAGAACACGGTTAAAATTATAATTTTAAATATTATACTTGGGAGACAAAATATATCTATTTTTAATAATCATAAGTTTTTCTTCTGTTAAACGTCCATACGAGGCGCTGCTCATGTCAGGACCACAGCACTACACAACACGCAATTTTGTGAAATAAAATGTTTAGTAACTTTATTTTTTAATTTATTTTGAATACAAAATTAATAAGAAATTTAGGAAAGGTTCAACAGTCCATATGGTCCCGCCTCTTTTCTGCTGCTTTTACACATCTAATCTTTTTGAGCTTAAATCAGGATTGCCTAAACAGAAGTTAATAGAAAATTACAATCTGCCACAGAATGTTTCTCCTATTTTATGTGTGTCGTTTTGTACTGACTTCTTCTATTTCCTTGCCTTTTGAGGTATTTGGTGTCATCTAAAATAATTTTTTTTAATTGCTCTTATCGATTATTTTAATACAGTGCCCACTAGTGTTTTCTTTAATCCCAATATTCTACATCCCTGTTCAAGTTGCCAATGTTAAGTTAATCTGACTGACCTGTAGTCCTCGGTGGCTATTGATTTTTCAATTCCCCCCCCCCCTGTGTCCTTCTGTCTAATGACTCCTGCTGTCAATGAAACCTACTTCACATGATATATGCTGTCCCCAATTCCTGCTGTACCTGATACCTGCTGTCCTTGATTCCTGTTGTCTCTAATACCTACTGACCCTGATACCTGCTGTCCATGATTTCTGCTGTCCATGATTCCTATTGCCCATGACTTCTACTGTTCCTATTCAGAGAATACATTTCGTTTATTTTGGATCAATGGTGTTAGATTTTCACCAGAGCTTAATAAGTTGAATTTGTGCAGGCAGCGTAACCTCGTTAAGCAATTTCAACTCACAGGTTGTCTGCAGGGCCGTACCGAAATCGCCAATATTTTCGACAAAATAATAAACGCATACAGTATAGCAGAGATCTGCATCCGGTGCCGAGCAAAATAAAACTCCGGATAGCTGCGCCAAATGATGGTCTCAAAAGTACCACGTGTGTGCATTAGATGCGTAATATTAATATTTTCTTTCTTTTTTTACAAAAAAAAATGTTGATGTAGTAAATCAAACTTAAACAAAGATCTACTTGGTTAAAGTGATTTGAAAAATCTCGACTGTATATAAATGTATTATCAATGTAAGCATTGCAGCTTTCCTGGCCAGCAATAACGCTTTTATTAACTAGGCTTTAATAATTAACTGAGGGCGTTTATTATGCCAACCGGCATTACTTTATATTGGTATAAACCATCCGGAGTACAGAAAGCAGAGACTTATTTTGCTCTGTCAGACAAAGGAACCTGCCAACAACCAGGTTATAGTTTTATCTTGGTTACATATTTGGCATCTCTTAATAAACTTAATCGATCAATGAGTTCGTCTATCCTTGGAACAGGAACGGAATAAGACTTTATAACAGAATTCACTTTACAGACATCACAGCAACACCTGTAACTTTTGTCAGGTTTTGGGACTAACATAAAATGAGAACCCCTGTTACTAGGGCTTGGATCAATGATGTCACTTTTGAGCACCTAATTAATTTCAGAACGGATAATTTCAAATTTTTCCGGATCGACCGTTTAGCGGTGATAAAAAGATAAAGATCAAAAGATCAAAAAATGTTATTGATCCAAACAAATGGAAATGTTTTTTGATTGCATTTTACATTTTCAGCACATAAATAAAACAATTTGAACACAAGACATTTATATTAAGTTATTTCACTAGTACAAAAACAGCCATTCAGTGAATTCTCTATAAATACCAGGGACTTATTTGTTCTCATTAAGAATTGTGACTTCAGAGATCTTAACTGGAGCTGCATTGCCTATGCCAACATCATGAACAGCGATGTTTTTCTCGTTCGGTACATCAGTAAAAAGTTTTTTTTTAATATGTAATAACAGATTTAACAATTTCTCTTTGTGATAATGATAAATGGCCTAGTCTAACTAGGCCTTTATTTTTTAAGTTTGTAATGGCATAATATTCTGGGACACTATAAAAAATTTCAGTTACAATTACTTCAGTTCCTGAGATTACAGTTGGGGTTACGTTAACCTTAGTATCTGAGGATGGACAGTCATCATCAGAAGGTCTTTCAACATAGTATTTTAATATGTTAATGTGACAGTACTGTTTCTTTCTTTTACGATCTGGTGTTTTTAATATATAATTTAAGTCATTAACTTTGGGCACAACTTCATGAGGTCCCAAGGTATCTAGTCTTCAGGCAGTGGCGTAGCTAGGGGGGTGTGGGTGCGGACCGCACCGGGTGACACCAACCTTAGCTACGCCACTGCCTGCAGTACTTGTCCTGGGGTCGGCAAAAGCTTTTTGTCCCCTGGCACAAACAGTCTGAATTTGACCTTTTTATCGTACCAAACTTTTATTTTTGATTAAGTATCTTTTAAGTGAGATTTAGCCAAATTATAGGCATTAAAAAGTTAAGTTTTAAACTTTAAGTCACAGTCCAAAAGTCCTTCAGTAGGTGTGGATGACGGCCACCTAAGGAAAAGGGATTTAAACATAAAGTACTAAGTACTGCGAAGCACCTGTGTCTCGTACCGTCTTATTAGGTCGTAGACTGGCAGAATAACCTGGCAGTGACACATCACCTGGCAGTGACACATTACATGGCAGTGACACATCACCTGGCAGCGACACATCAACCTGGCAGTGACACATCACCTGGCAGTGACACGTCACCTGGCAGTGACACATCACCTGACAGTGACACGTCACCTGGCAGTGACACATCACCTGGCAGTGGCACATCACCTGGCAGTGACACATCACCTAGCGGTGACAAATCCTTCCGATATGAGAGGCATAAAATCTTGATGAACAACAGTAGTTTCTGATGGAGAAGTTTGGATCTTGTTAGTATGACTCTTGTCGGAGTCTTGATGTAGAAGTTTGGATCTTGGTAGTATGACTCTTGTCGGAGTCTTGATGTAGAAGTTTGGATCTTGGTAGTATGACTCTTGTCGGAGTCTTGATGTAGAAGTTTGGATCTTGGTAGCATGACTCTTGTCGGAGTCTTGATGTAGAAGTTTGGATCTTGGTAGTATGACTCTTGTCGGAGTCTTGATGTAGAAGTTTGGATCTTGGCAGTAAAACTCTTGTCGGAGTCTTGATGTAGAAGTTTGGATCTTGGTAGTACGACTCTTGTCGGAGTCTTGATGCAGAAGATTGGATCTTAGTAGTAAGGCTCTTGTCGGAGTCTTGATGTAGAATTTTGGATCTTGGTAGTAAGACTCTTGTCGGAGTCTTGAGAACATGGGGCTAGGTTAGAAGAAGTTAAACTCTGGTTAGAGTCGTTAAACGTGTTCTCCTTGGTAGAAAAACACCTCTGGCAGTAGACCTCTTTTTTAGCAACAGGATCTTGGAGACAAGTTCATAAAACTCGCAATCGAAGCAGCAACCTTGCTGGAGTCAATAAAACTAGCATTACTGATACTGTTCAGAATAAAACTCTTTGATGAGTCGTGACATACCTCTATGAAGTTTATATGAACATCTACAGAAAAGCATTAAATTGAAAATATGTTTCCAGATGTGTTACGAGACGTAAGAGCGGAGATCTTGTGAGCTTGACCAGGATGCGTGGTCTTCCCATTTTTCTTCAGGAGTTTCCAACAATCATTCCTCTCATGATCCTTTTTAAAATAGGCACAAATGTCTCTTGGGTTTGATTCTTGTTTTGCCCCACTTGTTTGATCTTTGTTAACGTGTGTTGTAAGTTGATAGTGTTGCGTTATGATGCGTGTCCTGTTTTGGGTCCGACTGGCTCTTGGAGAATTGATGCGATGAGGTCAAGTCGTCAGCCAACACTCCTGCCTTCTGCACATCATCTTCGCTACGGTCTGCAAAATGTGTCCATACGTCCACACTAACACAGTTCTTGAACTCTTCCATCAGAACGAGGCTCTTGAATGTATTCAAGTCTGTGTGTCTGTAATTTGCGTGAAGCCACTTTTCCAGGAAACGTTCCGTTTCTCGTAGAAAGTGAGCGTGAGTTTGGCCATCACGTTGCAACATTTCAACAGCTCCCTAAACGTTTTTAAGCTATGCTTCGGGGACACACTCATGAGTTTTAAGTTACGTATCAACGACTTTCCAAGCTTATAGTCACCTCGCTGTTCAGCGTTCAAACACTCAAAAAACTTCGGCTGTCAAAGTAAGTTGCATTAAAAGGAAGACCAAAGATTTTCAGGTATTTAAACATTTTGAGCAGTCATTTCGAACTGAGCAAAACGCTGGTCAATATCATTATCCGCATATCTAGAGATTATATTTATCAAATTTAATTGGTTTATACCCTGACTAGTAGGAGCTGTAGGTCTACTGACTGGTGGGAGCTGTAGGTCTACTGACTGGTGGGAGCTGTAGGTCTACTGACTGGTGGGAGCTGTAGGTCTACTGACTAGTAGGAGCTGTAGGTCTACTGACTGGTAGTAGCTGTAGGTCTACTGACTGGTGGGAGCAGTAGGTCTACTGACAGGTGGGAGCTGTAGGTCTACTGACTGGTGGGAGCTGTAGGTCTACTGACTGGTGGGAGCTGTAGGTCTACTGACTGGTGGGAGCTGCAGGTCTACTGACTGGTGGGAGCTGTAGGTCTACTGACTGGTGGGAGCTGTAGGTCTACTGACTAGTAGGAGCTGTAGGTCTACTGACTGGTGGGAGCTGCAGGTCTACTGACTGGTGGGAGCTGTAGGTCTACTGACTGGTTGGGAGCTGTAGGTCTACTGACTAGTAGGAGCTGTAGGTCTACTGACTAGTAGGAGCTGTAGGTCTACTGACTAGTAGGAGCTGTAGGTCTACTGACTAGTAGGAGCTGTAGGTCTACTGACTAGTAGGAGCTGTAGGTCTACTGACTAGTAGGAGCTGTAGGTCTACTGACTGGTAGGAGCTGTAGGTCTACTGACTAGTAGGAGCTGTAGGTCTACTGACTAGTAGGAGCTGTAGGTCTACTGACTAGTAGGAGCTGTAGGTCTACTGACTAGTAGGAGCTGTAGGTCTACTGACTAGTAGGAGCTGTAGGTCTTCTGACTGGTGGTAGCCGTAGGTCTACTGACTGGTGGTAGCTGTAGGTCTACTGAATGGTGGTAGCCGTAGGTATACTGACTGATGGTAGCCGTAGGTCTATTGACTGCAACTGACTGGTAGTAGCTGTAAGTATATTTTCCTTTGCACTCATAATTTCCATTTATTTTAATTTTAACTCTAGCTCAATTTTCTTGAGCTTTCTATCTTTTTCCTTTTCCTCTCTTTTAGCATTTAGCTCCATTTGTTTGAACTCTCTTTCTCTTCTCTCTTAAGTGTTTAGCTCCATTTGTTTGAGCCTTACTTGTAGCTCCGTGCTTGGATCATTTTGCACGTTGACTGAGGTCAGATCATCTTCAATCAACAAATCTTCATCCACTAAGTGCACAATAATAAAATCTATAACCGGCCTTTTTAAAGTATTATGGGCTACTACTATTCCTGACTTTTTCGAAATGGAAATATATTTTTTTCTACAACATTTATCTAATTTCTCTACTGATGGGTTCTTTACATCAAAGTCCTTCTTGATGCCGGTAGCTGAATGAGCACACTGGTATTGTTATCGTTAAAGGTCGGGTAAAAAAAAACAACAACCAAGGGATGAAAATCACCGGACAAAGATAAATTTGCTATTGGTAGCAGTAAGAAAATATTTGGTAACAAATCCCACACGATTTAATATTTTGGCTCGTATAATAAACAATGCGTAACAAAGGACTGATTAAAGTATGCAAAGAAAACGATACCAAAGCTAGTGAGCCTAACAATATTTAATTTAATTGTACAAATAAATTTCTATACAAAATACACAGAAAAATGTACAGAAAGAAAGGCTGGAATTTCATATTGAAATCGCAGATGACCATAATAAATTAAATTTGATATGGCAAAAGTGATGTCCAAGAATGAAGTCATGGGAAGGAACTTTATTAAAATCATGGGTGATTATTACTACAGTAGCTTCCCTTATTTTTAAAGAGGATAAACGTTTAAATGGGATTTTCGCTCTTGATTTTTCCTAACGATTATACATTTTTTGTTAATATAGCTTTTACAAAATTTAGTTGATTTAATGCTATTATTTTTAAAAAAACATTTACAAATAAAAGCCTAATATCAAGTGAAGACGATGTTTTTTATCTTAAAACCCGTTTCGTTTCCCCCAGTTTCGCATGCATGTTTTTAACTGTCGTCCTCTAAAAGGTTGATATTGCAATGGGGGTCAAGGTATATTAAGATGGCTGCGCCCACTGAACGGTATTTACCATGCGATGACTTTCTTAAATTCCAGGTAATTGAAATCACTAAACAAACATTTCACATGTTGTTTGTTTATTGTTGTTGTTTTTTTTTCTTGCGCAGGACAGAAATAATCAGCTTCGTTCCTTGAATTAAAACAATGTCATTAAGAATAATAATGGTTGAGACGAATGTCAAAATTGAAAATGAAGTTAATATTTTTTTTGTTTGTGGACCTGATCAACATGTCATTTTTCAAAAAATAGCATAAAATTGAAAATTATTGTACATTTTAGTGAACCAAACTTTTTAAAATCCTGAAAAGTTACAGAACAATCATAATCATTCAGTTCTGAACACCATTCTGATTCTGAATATTTTCACATTTACTTTTTTTAGGCAAGTCAAAATTTTTTAATTTGGCAGCTAATGTGTTTACACTTTTCATAATTTTAGTTTCACTTTTAAACAAATATGACATCTAACAGCCATGGCGCAAACTCTTGAGTAACTATTTTCAGTTACCGGTACTAGATATTTATCCAAACCTTTATTTAATTTGTTTATTATGTAGTCACTATTTCGAACTGTACTTGTTAGAATTTAACAAACAGCACCTGGTGAAAACCTAAATGGACTACGATGAGTCGATTGTTTTGTCACGGGATAAGCGTAAGTACGAGTAAGACATCCGGTAGGCTGTCTGCAACACACTAGTCGCTCACAAATATTTCTTCAAACAACTTTCTTCCTCTAATCATAACTGAATTATAATTATTGTCACATTTAATGAATGTCATTTAAAGAAACGCGTGTATTCAAGAATATTTTGAAAAGTAAAATTTTTAATTAACACTGGGGAAGCGCTGATGGAGACAAACATTGTGCTTTAAAATTAATGATAATGGCAATGGCTGATCAGCTGTTATCTGTTATGTGTTGTTATGTGTAGCAGAAAGCCTACCAATGGCTGGTACGTATCACGTGACAAAACAAGGAAGTGACTCATCGTAGTCCATTTGTCATATGCACCAGAAATTAAAAAATTTGAGAAACCACTGGCTTGTGGGGCGGGGATGCGTCACATGCATATTGAACATACTGTTGATGAAATATTACTGTAATACTGCTACTACTGAGTACTATTTGAGCAATATCTAGCGATTCATTTGTGAAACCACAAGGCATACTTATGATGATAATTCCTACAAAACATTGCGTGATATTTTAACAACATTGGAGATATAAATTTGCTTTTTTGGACTGTAAATTCTGTAAAATTTCAGGATTATTGTTGTAGAATTTTTGAATGAACATACATAGTTTCTGCCAAGAACCCCTCCAAAATTGACAACCCTCCCCCTTCTGTGCCTGCTTACTAAATGTTTGGCCTCCTAAAGAGCAGTTCCTTCAAAAAAAAGCAATGATTCAATCTCAAAAAGATTAGATTAGTAAAAGCAGTAGAAAAGGTGCAACGAATTTTTGTAATTACTGAGTGGAAAAGATACAGTATACAGAGAGTGCAAACACTCTAATATAAGTTTGCAAAAGATACATTCTAAAGAGCTGAAACCGCTTAAGGATACATTATGCTTTAATACAATAAGTAGCCACTCATATTTTTGTGATATTACTTAAGCAATAATAATCATATTTCTAGACAGCCTTTCACCCCCGTTTTTGGACCACTCTCCACTATGCAAACAACATACAATTAAGCTTCTAGACAGTGTCAGGGGATGTGGGACGACGCAGATAATCATGTTTATTTGCATTTTATCAGCAATGGATATGGCAAGGGGGTTGCTGGAAATTTGTTTTGAAATAGAGATTGGGGTGCAGGAAATGTTTTGAAATAGAGATTGGGAAGTAGGAAATGATTTGAAATAGAGATTGGGATGCAGGAAATGATTTGAAATAGAGATTGGGGTGTAGGAAATTATTTAAAATTGAGATTGGGGTGCAGGAAATGATTTGAAATAGAGAATGGGGTGCAGGAAAAATGATTTGAAATAGAGATTGGGGTGCAGGAAATAATTTGAAATCAAGAAGTTGTGCTTCACTGCTAAAAGGTTAAAAGATCTTATTTTATACCCATTCTTTTTATTCCCCAGGATGCTTTAAAAAGGCTCCGCCTCATAGATGACAGAATTGTCCATGCACTGAACTCTGTAATTCCCACACAGTCATTTAAAGATAAAGTTAATGCCACCACTGAATGCAAGCGGCTCTATGATGAGGTAAGCAAAGTGGCATTATGTCACTGACAAAATTATTGTTTGCTAATAACTTCAGGTCCGCCTACTTGGAGCTTACTTTCTTTAAGCAATTTTATAAAAATCCACAGCTTAATTCAATGGGAATATTTTTAATATTTATATTGATAATTTAACCTTTTTTTTTTTTTAAATTTTTCAAAACTTTTGTTGTTTTTTTAATTTCTGAGGAACTCTTATTGTTTTTTCAAACACAAGCTCTTTGGCCTTTGATATAACAAAGTTTTTAATATAAATTTGATTCAACAAAAGAATTGTTTTGAGATTAATACTTATTTTTAAAAATCTTTGTATTCAGATGCAAGTTTCTTATGATCAGAGGGACAAATCCATTCGCCATTGTATAGAAATTGTTAATGATGATGTGAAAAAACTTCGTCAGAGCAAATTGGATGCGCCTGATGATGTAGACATTCTTAGAGCATTACGGAAGGAACAAACTAAAGTGGGTTGCATTTGGGTTTTGGTTTTTTATTTTTTATCAAAACATTGCTTGCTTAAATAGTGTTAGGAAAATAGATTAAATAGTCTTAGACAAACAGATTAAGTAGTTTAGCCAAATAGTTTAACCCCAGGGGTGGGCAAACTACGGCCCGCAGGCCGCATGTGGTCCGACAACTGATATTATGCTGCCCTTGAAGGCATTTAGAAATTTTTTTAAATACTTTGTTTTTGTTTTATTTTGTTGAATTTTACCGAATTTCATTTACCGTTATGATTTTTAAAACATATTTGATCAAATTTCTTTCTAATTTTCTTTTTTTTTTAAACAGTCCTTGACTTTTTTCATGTAATGCAAAAATGCGAAATTACCGATTTTAATATAGAGGAATGTTTATCCACATGTAAAAATTGGACATAATATACCTGCGGCACCCCCAATAGCTTTACCTTTGTCAACGAGGCCCTCCGCACAAAAAGTTTGCCCACCCCTGGATTAAATAGTGTTAGGAAAAATGTGCTGTAGGTTATCAACATTTCAAATATTTATTTTTACTTGATTTGAATATTTTAAAATCTTATTTATAAGATCCAATGTTCTTGATATACAATACCAAAGCTATAGTGATAAATCACTTTTCAACTATTTCTCAACAGTTGCGACTGATGCAGCAAGAGATGAGTATAGAGGAAGTTGTCAGAGACAGGACACAAAAGGTAGCGTCTTAAAGTCTTAACATGTCAAAGTGTTTTTTGTTATAAAATTCCATTTTAAAAACATTTCTTGTACCATTAGATCAAGTATGGAAAGCAACAAAAAAAAACAGAACTTGAGAACTGATCAATAGTTTAATAGTTTGTTGTATAGATTCCTGGTAGCATTCTTTTGTTTAATAGTTTGTGTCAATAGTTTCATGTATAGATTCCTGGTAGCATTCTTTTGCCTGCGTTTTAAATCAGAAGCTAATATAGCAGATAATTTTTTTCATGGACATTTTTGGAGTTTATTTTATCCTATTTGAGGATGAGCCTAGGTGGCTATATTTTGTCATGAAAGGCTAATTTCTACATTGAGAAAATGTTATTTTTCTGCAAGGATATCCTATATAGTGATATTTATACATGCATCAGCTGAAGATAGATTGATAATTGGCTTTTTGCTATAATTAGTTTGCTAATTTATTTTTGAATTTACTTTTAAAACTAATTCATTTACTCAATGAGGAAATATAGGAGGGGTGGTGGAGCAATGAATTATTGAGTTTGGGGTGCCCCTATAGCAAAAGGGTTGGTAACCACTAATTAAAAAATGCCTCTCATTTTGTACTTTTTAATTGCTTTACTTTGTTTTAATTTTTTTTCTAATTTATTTTCAGGTTTTCTATGAACGCTGTAGAGACAGTTACACGCCAGCTGTGGCTCCCATAGTTTTATAATCAACTTTGTTAGTACTTTGATGTGGTCCAATCATTATCATACTTGGGACCTTTGTTATAGGAAATGGAATTATTCTTCATTTTTTTCACTTATCACAAGATGTGCAAACAATACGTCTGAGAAAAATCAGGTTTCATATATTATAAATATGTTGAATTTAGAGTCATTTTAAAGTGAATTCTGTGAGGAATACTGTTGAATCGTACGAATAAATCAATGTTTTTTTTTAGCTGTATCAAAGAATCAACTTAATAGCACTTTAGCACACTCTGCTTCATGGCTATCATTTTTTTTTATATAAAAGCTATCCCTCTTAGATAGGACAGATTTTGTTTATTCTGACATCAAATAGTATTTGACTTTGGAGCCATTTCTGATAAGTGTCACCTGATAAATTTCCCTCAAAGATATTGATACCATTGAAAAAGTAAGTAACACTTTAAGAAGTAAGTAACACTTTAAGAAGTAAGTAACACTTTAAGAAGTAAGTAACACTTTAAGAGCCAGTGTTTTTTTAAAGCCTTGTAATTTATTATTGTAGGAGAAAAAAGTGGGGGGGGGGGGTTGTATATCGGTAAATATTAATTGAAAATTTATGTGGGTAAAAATGGGTAAGAGATAAGTTGTTGAAATATGCTATATTTTTTAGGTAGAAATGTTAAGTTATTTGAAGGATTTCACTAATTTCAGCTCTATTTCATGGAAATCTGCTTACTATTTAATTTCAGAGTCCAGGCTTGGCAAGCCAGATATTTTTTTAATTGGATTGAAAATGTTTCAAAAATGACTTATGAAACTTGTGAACAAGTATATGCAATGGGTGTTACCTAATAACTTATATCATTGCTTTGTCTCAAAGTAAGGCAATTACATTTTAAATGTATTGCCTCTTTCCAAATTAGTAAGATTTTGGTTTGGAATAAGAATTGATGTTCTCTTACCACCATAGTTGCATGAACTGATTCATTAAGTCCAATTAGTTGTTGTACTGTTGTTCACTTTGCAACTAATTGTGTGATATTTTAGGTACCGTGTGTCTGGTGATCATAAGTTGTGGAATGGAAGAATTGTTTTTTAATCTGAGTTTTTTTTTTAATAAGTAATAAACAAAAATGTTATCAAAACTTTTTATTTTGTATTTGTTTCTTGCTAGTTGTTATTATCATTAAAAAAATATTTAAAATTCCTAACAGTTAAAATATATGACTAATTGTTCATCCATTTGTTTGCATTCACAAAGCATAAAGAACAATATTAAGTTAAAGTAAGAATCATTTGATTCAATTCTTATTTTATTCTGTGTAGAAATGTTAATGAAAATAATGTTCCTAGACCACTTGGTTAATTCTAATCATTGAATGGAGAGCAAATTTAAGATAAAGTCTTACATCCTCTTGAAGGTAGCCTACGAGTTGCTACTAGTTATAGCTTCATGCAGACCATTAGGTCCAGATAGTAACCACCCTGTTCAAGATCAATCTGACAAGAATTTGTCACATCTTATGATGACAAGAATTTGTCACATCTTATGATGACAAGAATTTGTCACATCTTATGATGACAAGAATTTGTCACATCTTATGATGACAAGAATTTGTCACATCTTATGATGACAAGAATTTGTCACATCTTATGATGACAAGAATTTGTCACATCTTATGATGACAAGAATTTGTCACATCCTATGATAAGAATTTGTCACATCCTATGATGACAAGAATTTGTCACATCTTATGATGACAAGAATTTGTCACATCCTATGACAAGAATTTGTCACATCCTATGATGACAAGAATTTGTCACATCCTATGATGACAAGAATTTGTCACATCCTATGATGACAAGAATTTGTCACATCTTATGATGACAAGAATTTGTCACATCTTATGATGACAAGAATTTGTCACATCTTATGATGACAAGAATTTGTCACATACTATGATGACAAGAATTTGTCACATCCTATGATGACAAGAACTTGTCACATCCTATGATGACAAGAATTTGTCACATCCTATGATGACAAGAATTTGTCACATCTTATGATGACAAGAATTTGTCACATCTTATGATGACAAGAATTTGTCACATCCTATGATGACAAGAATTTGTCACATCTTATGATGACATACAATTGTTTACATCAATGTCTTGAAAATAGATTTTATTAGAATTTTGGGATAAGTATCACTACCTAGTACCATACTGCCTAAGTACATAGTGAATATCCTTATACTGCTATCAAGATGGTTGCCTCATGTTACTAGGGCACATATGGAGTATCTGACCTGATGATGCCTTGTGTTCATGGAGCACATATTGAGTATCTGACCTGATGATGCCTCGTGTTCATTGGGCACATATTGAGTATCTGACCTGATGATGCCTTGTGTTCATGGGGCACATTTTGAGTATCTGACCTGATGGTTGCCTCGTGTTCATGGGGCACATTTTAAGTATCTGACCTGATGATGCCTTTTGTTCATGGGGCACATATTGAGTATCTGACCTGATGATGCCTTGTGTTCATGGGGCACATATTGAGTATCTGACCTGATGATGCCTTGTGTTCATGGGGCACATATTGAGTATCTGACCTGATGATGCCTCGTGTTCATGGGGCACATATTGAGTATCTGACCTGATGATGCCTTGTGTTCATGGGGCACATATTGAGTATCTGACCTGATGATGCCTCGTGTTCATGAGGCACATATTGAGTATCTGACCTGATGATGCCTTGTGTTCATGGGGCACATATTGAGTATCTGACCTGATGATGCCTTGTGTTCATGGGGCACATATTGAGTATCTGACCTGATGATGCCTCGTGTTCATGGGGCACATATTGAGTATCTGACCTGATGATGCCTCGTGTTCATGAGGCACATATTGAGTATCTGACCTGATGATGCCTTGTGTTCATGGGGCACATATAGAGTATCTGACCTGATGATGCCTTGTGTTCATGGGGCACATATTGAGTATCTGACATGAACAAATGTAATGACATAAGATGCTAATGAAGTTTGTAAATAATTTCAATATTGAGTCAAACCCGTAAGTGTACAGTAATTACGAGACGAGCCATGATGTCACAAGCCCACCAGTTAAGCACCAAGAGAAGACAAACCAATCAGTTTGTCACTATGATGTCACAATCCTTTCGGTTTGGCATCAAAATAAGACATCAAAATAAGACACGATCATCAGTTTGGCACCATGATAAGACAAGCCCATTAGTTTGGCACCATGATGTCACAAGCCCATCAGTTTGGCACCTAGATAAGACAATCTCCTCAGTTTGCACCAAAATAAGACAAGCCTCTCAGTTTGGCACCATTATAAGACAAGCCCTTCAGTTTGGCACCAATATAAGACTGACCCCTCCGCTTGGCACCTAGATAAGACAATATCCTCAGTTTGGCACCAAAATAAGACAAGCCCCTCAATTTGGCACCATTATAAGACAAGTCCATCAGTTTGGCACCAATATTAGACAATCCCCTCAGTTTGTCACCAAAATAAGATAATCCCTTCAGTTTGGCACCAATATAAGACAAGCCCCTTAGTTTGGCACCAATATAAGACAAGCCCCTTAGTTTGGCACCAATATTAGACAATCCCCTCAGTTTGTCACCAAAATAAGATAATCCCTTCAGTTTGGCACCAATATAAGACAATCCCCTCAGTTTGGCACCAATATAAGACAAGCTCATCAGTTTGTCACCTCCACGAGACAATCCCATCAGTTTAGCCCCTCCACGAGACAATCTCATCAGTTTGGCAATACAAAAGCTTTATCAATTGAACCTGTTGCTTAGTACTCCCAACACACGGCAGGTGTGCTAACGAACACATCGTGTAGGGTCATGCTGTTTTCGCTGCATTTACTTGTTTAGCAGGCTTGGGCAATGAAAACAAACAACCCTTTCCTGCTCCTCAACACCCTCAGGGTGTGAAATACCACCTTTAACTGCAGTCTGGTGCCTAGAAAAGTCGGGACACTGGATACAAGTGTCAGTCCAAGATCTAGTCCAGAGAATGGTTGATACTTTACATCAAACATACAAATGACGTCTGAACTTTCAGATTCACGGGAAGAGTTGGGAAAGGAAAATTGTGCAGCAGTTATTATAGTATTGTAAATATCACAATAGGTTTTATAATAGTATTCTTAATATCACAATAGGTTTTATTATAATAATCTAAATATCACAATAGGTTTTATCCTTTTTAAAAACACGCATTAAAAATATTAATTTTAAAAGATGTTTAAATGAAATTACTTCTTTGTATTACACATAAACAGCGATTATTAATAGGGAGGTGGGGTATCGCTCCCTGTGACCTCGGTGTAAATGCACTGCGGTAGTATCTTCAGGCTGGGACCCATTCACCCAGAAGAGCATTGACAGGTTGGAGGCGGTCCAGCGATGGGCAGCACGCTTTGTCCTGAACCGCTACAGAGACACCCCCCAAGTGTTACCAGCATGCCGGTACCACGGGGCTGTTCACCATTGGAGGAACGACGACCACTATCCAGGCTCTCCATGATGTACAAGTTTTTAAAAATGGGCTGGTCTACAACTCCAGCATTAAGCAGGAACTGATCCCTCTCCCACCTAGACAGCGACGAGGCCAAGACAGACAGTTCCGTCTCATAAAAACAAGAACCCAGTACAGGAGTTCCTCATTCTTGCCAATGACAAGGGACTGAAACAAGCTTCCAACAGCAACAGTTGAGGCGATTACACTTGACACATTTGCGTCTATTGCCTCCTGTCTTTGAACCCGCAGTTCATAATAGCATTGCTGAGTAGCCCTTGCAACCAGTGAAGTATCCCCTTCAAAACCTTGCACAGTAACATCGCGAACCCCTCTGAAACATATGAGCCATAATGATCAATTATTGATCATGGGTCATCAAAATATAGAAAAACAAGAAGTAAACTTTGCCAAATGAGTAGAAACAGTTTAAACCAGTGATTCCCAACGTGGGGGGGGGGGGGAGGCAATTGTAAAATGAGCTAGAATTTAAAAACCAACCGTCTTGAGACGCATTTGAATATCAGTGCAAATTGATGAATCAACTTTAAGAGACAGTGGGGCCGTAATGATAATTTACTTAAGATATATTGATAAAGGAGATTTTGCTGAAGATATGTTGTTCTGTAAATCTTTAGAAAGAACTGCTACTGCCAAAGATATTTATAATGAGCTAAAAAAAATTAATTAGATGTCAAAAGTATACCAATGAAAAATCAAATATAATATCTAGTACGGCAGATGGTGCTCCTAATATGATGGACCAAAAATTGGCTGCTTTAAACTGATGAAGGGTGAGAATCCAGAAATGCCCTTTGTGCTATGTGTTATTCAAAGGGAAAACTTGGTAGCTATTCTATTTTGCCTGTTCTTAATGAAGTATTAAAATTCAGTTCTAACGTGCATAAATGCTATTAAAGTTAATGCTAAATGTGAGTGTCTACTCAAGCTACTTTGTGAAGAGCAAAATGCAGACCACGTGAGACTTTACTTTTCGAAAGGAAACTGCTTGAAAAGATGTATGGAACTTTTTTATACTCTTGGTGACTTTTTTACAGAGAAACATGAAATGATGTACCTGTTAACAGATGATGGTAAAGCATTTTTGAGTTCTATAGCCGATATCTTTGAAAAACTAAATATATTAAATAACCAGCTTCAAGGAGCAAATAAAACTTTTATCGATGAAAAAGCGAAGTCATTTGGTTTCATTACATGTATTGAATAATGTCAGAAATATATTAGTAACCAAAAACTTTGAAAAGTTTCATGTGAAGTTATTGATGACGCTTTACTTGTTATTGTCGACCATCTGAAAATTGTGTAAGCTGATTTAGAAGAAATTATTTTTTTCTTTAAAACAAAATTCATTTTCCAACTTTGAAGATGAAACGAATGTTAGTGAATTTGTCTGATAATTCAAATAAGCAATATCAAGAAGAACGCGCAGAAATGCAAAATGATGCGTTTGTTAAAACTGTATTTAATATAAAAGGAGCGATGACGTGGCTTTGTGAGGAAACGGAAATCAAATATCCGAATTCAAACAAATGTGCAAGACAGCTGTTGTTGACGTTTCTCTGTGCAGCAAGCATCATGCGCAAGTTTCTCACTAAATTAGTCATCTCTCACAGTATTTTTGATCTCTCATTGTATTTTAAAATGATAAAACAATGAATAATAAAGGAAATAACAAATAATTAAAATATTTTAGAAAAATCTTTCTTTTTGTATTTGAATGGCAGTAGTAGTTCACCATTATAAGTTTTTTAAAATTTACTTACTGTGTTTCCTTACAAATTTCTTCGTAAATCCTAATCATTCCTAAAGCCCTTTGCATTCTTCCTAAAATCTTATTTAGTTTTCATTTAGCGAGCAAATCCACTTTTAAAATTATATTATATTAAACATAGGGGGCATAGAAATTTTAGAAAGGCTTAGGTGGGGCATGGCGTACAAAAGGTTGGGAAGCACTGGTTTAACACGTGGATGTTATCCTATATTAGGCGCAGACTGAATTAGCAAATTTATTGACTGAATACGACACACTGCCCAGGGCTTAGGAAGATAGCAACACCTTGAGAGTTATAATTAAAAGATGAATGTCTCGTGTCATATTGAGTAGGCCTACTGTCCACAAGTGACTGCTTCGAACACGAACTCATTCAAACTAGGTTAACTTAACTTTTAGACGTCATTCATTTAGGCTACTTGTGCTCAACTAACTGCTCAGTACGACCTGTGTTTGGATATGTATTTAAATTATTTCATTGTTTAAATAGCACAGAGTTTACTTAACTATGAAATCTTGGTTAAAAATTAGTAAATCATAAACGGACGGTCTGTTAGTGACGTTAAATTTTAAATATATATAGATGATAGATAGGTAGATGGATGGATGGATGGATGGATGGATGGATAGATGGATAGATGGATAGATGGATAGATGGATAGATGGATAGATGGATAGATGGATAGATGGATAGATGGATAGATGGATAGATGGATAGATGGATAGATGGATAGATGGATAGATAGATAGATAGATAGATAGATAGATAGATAGATAGATAGATAGATAGATAGATAGATAGATAGATAGATAGATAGATAGATAGATAGATAGATAGATAGATAGATAGATAGATAGATAGATAGATAGATAGATAGATAGATAGATAGATAGATAGATAGATAGATAGATAGATAGATAGATAGATAGATAGATAGATAGATAGATAGATAGATAGATAGATTAGATAGACAGACCGACCGACGGACGGACGGACATATTGTTAAATAAATCAAGATAAACTACCAGATACCAAGCAAAGCAAATAACGATCTGCGATTCTTGCCTAGTTGCATTGGGGCGGGGGGGGGGGGGGGGTGTACAGGCTAGAAACAAGCACCATTAAGAAATGTAAACCTAGACACATTCAAGTGGTCTGGCCTTTTGGTGAATCGGCCTTTTCCTTCCTATAGAACACTTCTGTGATGGCTGGGTTGTACGATCACTACACGAAACATAAAGAACACTACACGAAACATAAAGAACACTACATGAAACATAAAGAACACTACATGAAACATAGAGAACAATACATGAAACATAAAGAACACTACATGAAACATAGAGAACATTACAGGAAACATAAAGAACATTACAGGAAATAAAGAACACTACATGAAACATAGAGAACAATACATGAAACATAAAGAACACTACATGAAACATAGAGAACAATACATGAAACATAAAGAACACTACATGAAACATAGAGAACAATACATGAAACATAAAGAACACTACATGAAACATAAAGAACATTACAGGAAACATAAAGAACACTACATCAAACATAAAGAACGTTACAGGAAACATAAAGAACACTACATGAAACATAAAGAACACTACATGAAACATAAAGAACATTACAGGAAACATAAAGAACACTACATGAAACATAGAGAACAATACATGAAACATAAAGAACACTACATGAAACATGGAGAACATTACATGAAACATAGAGAACAATACATGAAACATAAAGAACACTACATGAAACATAAAGAACACTACATGAAACATAAAGAGCACTACACGAAACATAAAGAACACCACCAAAAACATTAAGAACACCACCAAAAACATAAAGAACACCACCAAAAACATTAAGAACACCACCAAAAACATAAAGAACACCACCAAAAACATTAAGAACACCACCAAAAACATAAAGAACACCACCAAAAACATTAAGAACACCACCAAAAACAGTAAGAACACCACCAAAAACATTAAGAACACCACCAAAAACATCAAGAACACCACCAAAAACATTAAGAACACCACCAAAAACATTAAGAACACCACCAAAAACATGAAGAACACCACCAAAAACATAAAGAACACCACCAAAAACATAAAGAACACCACTCGCTCACATGATGGCACTATACCGCCCCCAAAAAATCAGCAAGAGCACTACCGATTCATTACGAACCACATAAATCAGGGGTCCTTTAACTGTACAAATAAGGGACCGGTTACGTTTTCATCAGACACTGTCGGGGTCGGACTACATTTCTATGCACACTGTACGTATCTTAAATAAAAAGGGAAAGAATAGGGGAAAAATATAGCACACACTATTTTAAATGAAGAAAAGTTGTGATCAACAGTGGCATAGCTAGGGTTGGTGTGGTAAACTCATGGCGTCACAATCCCCCCCCCCCCACCCACGACTTCAACGATGGGTTTCTTCTTGTTTAAAAATTTTACCAATTCATGTACTTTGAATCGTCAGACCAAATCTTCTTTAGAATCAAGGAAAGCTTTATTTCTCACAATGTAGATAAATATAGCCTCCGGTCACTTACGAAGATTACTGAACACTTCACTCGGCGTGGAATCATGGTCAAAACGGTGTTTTTCCGAGCTAATTATAGGGTCACCTCATTTCCGACGCATCAACCTTGAAATTTTAATAAAGCACGCATTTGGATTGGTTACATGTGTGTAAAATGTACATGTGATCGGTTATCCTTTTATGAAATTCAGTTAGACCGAGCTGTGTGTGCTCTGTAAATATGCCATTTTTCAATATGGTGTCACTCCCCTGCGGTCCGCATCAGCCGCATCTGCCTAGCTACGCCCCTGGTGATCAACCAAAACTTATATTATTTCAATGGTAAGTATGGGTCAGATTTTGGCCAGTGAGATGACCATTGTCCGTTGTCACAGTTGTCGCTGCTAACCATGTACCCTTGCGGCTGATAGGTTGGGACGAGTTAAGGACTTCTGACCTGTCGGATCTGACCCGCGTGCCATGGTTTGATGACCCCTGATTTAGATGGCCTTCTTTAAACTGACAGATGATCCCTGATTTAGATGGCCTTCTTTAAACTGACAGATGACCCCTGATTTACATGGCCTTCTTTAAACTGACAGATGACCCCTGATTGAGATGGCCTTCTTTAAATTGACAGATCGCAATGCTGGGTTGAAACTGTTCTGTTAACAAAAGATGCTCTAGGCAAACATTCTCCCCACTTCCATTGACCATAATTTGGTAGTTTAACAAATTTTTATATTGATTTTACCATTATCAAAATGCTAAATTTTTAAATGAAAACGCTAACATCGATACGAAAGACGGCGGCTGTATGCAGCTATTTAATGGTGTTAGAAGGCAATGTGGTTGTGACAATCATGAAATACACAAGGATTGGAAGAATAGCTCACTGCCAGATCCGCTTTTGTACTGTATATAAGACATTTGTGCCAAGATTCTACTCAGCTGTACTACAACCCCTCCTCCCTCCTTCTAAAACTATGTCCTGTTGTTGGGCTCCATCCCAATCACATATTTACTTACTTACCAAGGGCGAGCAAAACGCACCTTGTTTACGTTTGTCTTAAGCTGTAAGTTAGGAGTGTCCTCCCAGACATACACAATAACACATACACATTACATCTACATCGGTGATTCTCAAGCTGTTTTGAGGGGGTTGCATTTCCCAATCTTAACAGGACATTTATGTATATCAGACAAGATTTTAACTATCTGGGGTAAGAGAAAGTTGTCTGTCAACAATACGATGGCATTATCCACTTCTATAATGGCACTCTCCCACAATGTGATGGCACTATCCTCTAACATGATGGCACTCTCCCACAAAATGATGGCACTAACCTCTAACATTATGGCACTCTCCCTCAATATGATGGCACTATCCTCTAACATGATGACAATATCCATTTAAATAATGGCACTATCCCACAATATGATGGCACTGTCCCACCATATGATGTCACTATCCCACAATATGATGTCACTATCCCATACTATGATGTCACTATCCCACAATATGATGTGACTATCCCACAATATGATATCACTATCCCACACAATGATGTCCCTATCCCACATTATGATGTCACTATCCCACAATATGATGTCACTATCCCACAATATGATGTCACTGTCCTCTAACATGATGGCCCTATCCCCCCCCAACAAGATGGCAATATCCGCCAACAAGAGTGCGCTATTTCCCAACAATATTTCATCTTGAGACTCACTGAACCCAAGAAACAAGAGTGAGCGAGTAGTCAGACGGTGATTCAATTGAGCAGTCAAAATGTCTCTTGAATATTTGAGCTCAGAGGAAATACCTGAGCGGTGTTTAGATGTCAAGGACAGGTCAGGGTCATGTAAATAATCGTATCCCGCCGGTGGGTGGAAGGATGGGCGCTCCCGCCGGTGGGTGGAAGGATGGGCGCTCCTGCCGGTGGGTGGAAGGATGGGCGCTCCTGCCGGTGGGTGAAAGGATGGGCGCTCCTGCCGGTGGGTGGAAGGATGGGCGCTCCCGCCGGTGGGTGGAAGGATGGGCGCTCCTGCCGGTGGGTGAAAGGATGGGCGCTCCCGCCGGTGGGTGAAAGGATGGGCGCTCCTGTCGGTGGGTGGAAGGATGGGCGCTCCCGCCGGTGGGTGAAAGGATGGGCGCTCCCGCCGGTGGGTGAAAGGATGGGCGCTCCTGCCGGTGGGTGGAAGGATGGGCGCTCCTGCCGGTGGGTGGAAGGATGGGCGCTCCCGCCGGTGGGTGAAAGGATGGGCGCTCCTGCCGGTGGGTGGAAGGATGGGCGCTCCTGCCGGTGGGTGAAAGGGTGGGCGTTGTGGAAGATGTAGGATGCGCAAAACAAACGTAATCTGCTTAAGACGTTTAAAAAAATTCAAAACAACAAGTGTAGAGGATTGTTACGTTTTGTTTATTAATGCACCTTCCTCAAACATTATCCTCCTGACTGTCGTTGAGATCATCAATTGAACTTCTACCTGAAAGTACGACTGAGGTTGTCTCATAGTAAGTTGAACGTCTTACCGTGTTAAGATGGGTTTGTGGGTGGCAACCTTTTTGTGAGTGGAACAATAATGATAGAGAATTGTTTATAATATTCTAGTACGTCATAAATGTTCTTAAAGATAGGTTTCCACTCCACCACATGCCACCATTTCACTTCCATTCTACCCCTTCACATTCCACCATGCCACCTCTTAATATTCCACCATTCCACTTCCACTCCACTCCTACACATTCCACTATTGGTCTCCACTCTCTCCCTCACATTCCACTTCCACTCCACTCCTACACATTCCACCATTGGTCTCCACTCTCTCCCTCACACTTCGCCATCCCACTTCCTCTCCACCCCTTTCCCTCACATTCCACTTCCGTTATTACAAAATGGCGTAAAGGAAACATCGACCCACTTCTCGTACACACACAAAACACATTGTCCACTTAAAGACGGTCTATTCAACACTTCGGTGCAGACCAATTTTCTTTAGTAGCCCAGGACAACTTCCCCTGTGCAAGAATCAATATAAACATATTGTTATGCATCTATTTTGTTACGACTCTCTGGGGCGCATCGCTTGTACGGATGCTGAAATAAGCCAATGATTTATTATCATTGTGTCTTGAAATTATCATGGGAGACAACCAGTGATGGACAGGGGAGACAAACCTAGGTTATGTATGAATTATTTATGTGATTTATCTACAAAATACTTTGCATTGTGTTTGGGGGTAATATGTTTGGTATAACCTCGGGGGGGGGGGGGGGGGGTTTGGGTAAGGGAACATGAGTGGTGGTATGTGTCTCTGGGGGCTTGATCACGTCGGGACTTGGCGAGTGAGAGGGCACGTCAGGACTAGGAGAGGTGAGAGAGAGCGAGACAGGACTGGGAGATACGAGAGAGAGCGAGACACTGCTGGGAGAGATGAGAGAGAGTATGGGAGGACTACAAGAGATGAGAGAGAGCATGGGAGGACTAGGAGAGATGAGAGAGAGCGAGACAGGACTGGAAGAGATGAGAGAGAGCATGACAGGACAGGGAGAGATGAGAGAGAGCATGGGAGGATTGGGAGAGATGAGACATCAAGCCAGGACTGGAAGAGATGAGACATCATGACAGGACTGGAAGAGATGAGACATCATGACAGGACTGGAAGAGATGAGACATCATGACAGGACTGGAAGAGATGAGACAGCATGACAGGACTGGAAGAGATGAGACATCATGACAGGACTGGAAGAGATGAGACATCATGACAGGACTGGAAGAGATGAGACATCATGACAGGACTGGAAGAGATGAGACATCAAGCCAGGACTGGAAGAGATGAGACATCATGACAGGACTGGAAGAGATGAGACATCATGACAGGACTGGAAGAGATGAGACATCATGACAGGACTGGAAGAGATGAGACATCATGACAGGACTGGAAGAGATGAGAGAGCATGACAGGACTGGAAGAGGTGAGAGAGCATGACAGGACTGGAAGAGGTGAGAGAGCATCACAGGACTGGAAGAGATGAGAGAGCATGACAGGACTGGAAGAGATGAGAGAGCATGGCAGGACTGGAAGAGATGAGAGAGCATGACAGGACTGGGAGAGATGAGAGAGCATGGCAGGACTGGAAGAGATGAGAGAGCATGGCAGGACTGGAAGAGATGAGAGAGCATGACAGGACTGGAAGAGATGAGACATCATGACAGGACTGGAAGAGATGAGACATCATGACAGGACTGGAAGAGATGAGAGAGCATGACAGGACTGGAAGAGACGAGACATCATGACAGGACTGGAAGAGACGAGACATCATGACAGGACTGGAAGAGATGAGACATCATGACAGGACTGGAAGAGATGAGACATCATGACAGGACTGGAAGAGATGAGACATCATGACAGGACTGGAAGAGATGAGACATCATGACAGGACTGGAAGAGATGAGAGAGCATGACAGGACTGGAAGAGATGAGACATCATGACAGGACTGGAAGAGATGAGACATCATGACAGGACTGGAAGAGATGAGACATCATAACAGGACTGGAAGAGATGAGACATCATGACAGGACTGGAAGAGATGAGACATCATGACAGGACTGGAAGAGATGAGACATCATGACAGGACTGGAAGAGATGAGAGAGCATGACAGGACTGGAAGAGATGAGAGAGCATGACAGGACTGGAAGAGATGAGACATCAAGCCAGGACTGGAAGAGATGAGACATCATGACAGGACTGGAAGAGATGAGACATCAAGCCAGGACTGGAAGAGATGAGACATCATGACAGGACTGGAAGAGATGAGACATCAAGCCAGGACTGGAAGAGATGAGACATCATGACAGGACTGGAAGAGATGAGAGAGCATGACAGGACTGGAAGAGATGAGAGAGCATGACAGGACTGGAAGAGATGAGACATCAAGCCAGGACTGGAAGAGATGAGACATCATGACAGGACTGGAAGAGATGAGACATCATGACAGGACTGGAAGAGATGAGACATCATGACAGGACTGGAAGAGATGAGAGAGCATGACAGGACTGGAAGAGATGAGACATCATGACAGGACTGGAAGAGATGAGACATCATGACAGGACTGGAAGAGATGAGACATCATGACAGGACTGGAAGAGACGAGAGAGCATGACAGGACTGGAAGAGACGAGACATCATGACAGGACTGGAAGAGATGAGACATCATGACAGGACTGGAAGAGACGAGACATCATGACAGGACTGGAAGAGATGAGACATCATGACAGGACTGGAAGAGACGAGACATCATGACAGGACTGGAAGAGACGAGACATCATGACAGGACTGGAAGAGATGAGACATCATGACAGGACTGGAAGAGATGAGACATCATGACAGGACTGGAAGAGACGAGACATCATGACAGGACTGGAAGAGACGAGACATCATGACAGGACTGGAAGAGACGAGACATCATGACAGGACTGGAAGAGACGAGACATCATGACAGGACTGGAAGAGATGAGACATCATGACAGGACTGGAAGAGATGAGAGAGCATGACAGGACTGGAAGAGATGAGACATCATGACAGGACTGGAAGAGATGAGACATCATGACAGGACTGGAAGAGATGAGACATCATGACAGGACTGGAAGAGACGAGAGAGCATGACAGGACTGGAAGAGACGAGACATCATGACAGGACTGGAAGAGATGAGACATCATGACAGGACTGGAAGAGATGAGACATCATGACAGGACTGGAAGAGGTGAGAGAGCATCACAGGACTGGAAGAGATGAGACATCATGACAGGACTGGAAGAGGTGAGAGAGCATCACAGGACTGGAAGAGGTGAGAGAGCATGACAGGACTGGAAGAGATGAGAGAGCATGACAGGACTGGAAGAGACGAGAGAGCATGGCAGGACTGGAAGAGATGAGAGAGCATGACATGACTGGAAGAGGTGAGAGAGCATGACAGGACTGGAAGAGATGAGAGAGCATGACATGACTGGAAGAGGTGAGAGAGCATCACAGGACTGGAAGAGACGAGAGAGCATGGCAGGACTGGAAGAGATGAGAGAGCATGACAGGACTGGAAGAGATGAGAGAGCATCACAGGACTGGAAGAGATGAGACATCATGACAGGACTGGAAGAGGTGAGAGAGCATCACAGGACTGGAAGAGATGAGAGAGCATGACAGGACTGGAAGAGATGAGAGAGCATCACAGGACTGGAAGAGATGAGAGAGCATGACAGGACTGGAAGAGATGAGAGAGCATGACAGGACTGGAAGAGACGAGAGAGCATGACAGGACTGGAAGAGATGAGAGAGCATGACAGGACTGGAAGAGATGAGAGAGCATGACATGACTGGAAGAGATGAGAGAGCATGACAGGACTGGAAGAGATGAGAGAGCATGACATGACTGGAAGAGATGAGAGAGCATGACATGACTGGAAGAGATGAGAGAGCATGACAGGACTGGAAGAGATGAGAGAGCATGACAGGACTGGAAGAGATGAGAGAGCATGGCAGGACTGGAAGAGATGAGAGAGCATGACAGGACTGGGAGAGTTGAGAGAGCATGACAGGACTGGAAGAGATGAGAGAGCATGGCAGGACTGGAAGAGACGAGAGAGCATGACAGGACTGGAAGAGATGAGAGAGCATGACAGGACTGGAAGAGACGAGAGAGCATGACAGGACTGGAAGAGATGAGAGAGCATGACATGACTGGGAGAGATGAGAGAGCATGACAGGACTGGAAGAGATGAGAGAGCATGACAGGACTGGAAGAGATGAGAGAGCATCACATGACTGGAAGAGATGAGAGAGCATCACATGACTGGAAGAGATGAGAGAGCATCACATGACTGGAAGAGATGAGAGAGCATGACAGGACTGGAAGAGGTGAGAGAGCATGACAGGACTGAGAAAAACAACGTAGAAACCCCTTATCTCCAACTTAATGGTATCAGCCGACACAAAAAGCAATTTCAACAGTGAATACTAAATACCACAGCTACCCTTTAGACACGCTTTTCTTTAGCTGGCCATCTTGTCTATTAGTCTGGGGCAAATCTTCTAACGCAGTTTTCGACCAGTGCCATACGTCAGATGGATTTGAAATGTTGCATAGCTACTCAGTCAAGGTGACAATACAGCCCTTCATGATCAGTAGGTCACCAGTGACTTCCACTGACCATTGGGTGACCGCCACTGACCCTTGAGTGACCTACGCGGACCCTTGAGTGACCTCCACTGACCCTTTGATGACCTCTACTGACCCTGGAGTGACCCCCACTGACCCTTGAGTGACCTCCATTGACCCTTGGGTGACCTCCACTGACCCTTGGGTGACTTCAACTGACCCTTGCGTGACCTCCACTGACCTCTGAGTGACCTCCACTTACCTCTGAGTGACCTCCATTGACACTTGAGTGATCAATGCGCATCAAATCTTGAATCTCAATTTAGACCCACATCCTGATTTCCAATCGAGCTGAAACTTTGTACACTTTGAATAAATAGTACAAAGTAAAACAGACAAGCAGACAGACAGACAGACAAATAGACACACAAACATACAAAATTGTAAGCTAAATAAAAGCTTGTAAAAAAAAAAGTGGGGGGGTGGGGGTGGGGAGGTCAAATTTCGAATTCTCAACTCTTAAAAAAATGTCCTACATTGGGGGAGAACTCATCCTTACGTTTGAATCGAATCTCCCAGCACTCAGCACCTTCAGTAGCAACGACCACCCAAACCTTCAAGCTTACCTTAGTAACTAAGCCACTGTATCTGCTCACAGCTACAGGGCAGCAGTACCCGGCACCTGGTACGGTAAAACAACAAACTCATTTACCCCGTCGCCAGGAAACAACACAGAATCTCTCACAAGACATTGGCTCGTCAAGGGACGTGATAACCAAGGCCATTGCCCCGTGCGGGTTACGGTCATGTACTGGTGTTAGGTTATCCATTGTGTTAAGGTAAGGGTATTGTACCGCTGTTTGTGTTAGGATGTTATTGCGTAATTGTAACATTGTTGTTATGGTAATGTGATGTAATGGTGTTAACTTAAGGTTATAAACTTTTTGTGTTCGTGTTATGATGTTGTGTTGGTATTGGGTAAGGTTGTATTTTTTTTAATTAGTGCTAGTGTTATGGTATTTTACTGTAGTTAGGGTTACGTTAATTTTGATAACACATATTAGCTCTGCTGTGTTCTGGATACACATTATCTTGGCTTTTGATAGCACACATTACCTCTTCTGTGTCCTGGATCCACATTAACTTTGGCTTTTGATAGCACACATTACCTCTGCTGTGTCCTGGATCCACATTAACTTTGGCTTTTGATAGCACACATTACCTCTGCTGTGTCCTGGATCCACATTAACTTTGGCTTTTGATAGCACACATTACCTCTGCTGTGTCCTGGATCCACATTAGCTTTGGCTCTCCGTTGGTTTTCATTGAAGGTACAAAATAACTGTACATTAACTAACCATATTGACTTACTTCTATCAAACAAAAACGTCCCCGCTCTGTCTTACTTACAACAAGATTTCAGTGGCACCAGCAATTTTTTTATGAGCGACCCGGCGCTCCACCAGTCAATCAAGGGATAGCGACTATTAAGTATGGATTGCATTAAAACAGTTGAATAACAGACATTAAAACCTGTCTAAATAGTAACTTTCATCAAAATTTCTTTCCTTAGCGCAGACCAAATACTGATAACCTTTAATTGAAAAAGTCAACACACCAATAAAGGCGTTATTGTTCATGCATCCATAAAACTTTGCGGCAGTGGCGTAGTGAGGGGGGAGCAAGGGGGGCATCATGCCCCGGGCGCTACTCACAAAGGGGCGCCAAATGGTATATTTTACTATAATATTGTTATGAAGGATGACGTGTTCTTAGCACATCTATCTCGCGTCCCACGTGCATGACCCCTCGTGAACTCTCGTGACCGCCTTTGAAGTGTGGCTAGAAAAACCTTATTTATTCTAGTCAGGAGAACTGTCGAAAATTATAGAATATTCTGGATAAAACGGGAAGGCAAAACAATGCATTAGACGGTTCTAGACATTAGTAGGAAATGCCTATAAAAAGGGCTGACCGATAGAGAGGGAGAGATTTTCTTTTCCTTGATTACGAGGCATGCTATGTGTCATTATACTTTGTTGTGTGTAGAGATTTTTATTTCCTCGTACAATTTTGTGCTCATTACAGTACCGGTACCAGCAAATCTGTAAGTTTATAATTTTAATAATATTTCTCTTGCTGTTATTATTTAATTGAAGTTCACAAATTAAAAAGTTATTAATTGTAATTAGCTCTGGCCTTGACTGTCGTTTTATTTGTTATTATTTTTAACCTTTGGTATCGTCCTTTATTATGGACTGTTTTTAGAACGAGCCCTAGACAAAACAACAGAGATTAAATTCTCCATCTATAACGGTCCGTAATAATATTGTATGGTTTTCGAATGGGGGGGGGCGCTAAAAAGGTATTGGGGGGCGCTAAAATGTATTGTGCCCCGGGCGCGAGTTAAGCTCGCTACGCCACTGCTTTGCGGTATCCTTGCCTACATGCATCCATAAGACTTATGAAACTTTGTAGTATCCTTGTCTACATGCATCCATAAGACTTATGAAACTTTGTGGTATCCTTGTCTACATGCATCCATAAGACTTATGAAACTTTGTGGTATCCTTGCCTACATGCATCCATAAGACTTATGAAACTTTGTGGTATCCTTGTCTACATGAACCCATAAGACGTATTATGAATTTATGAAACTTTGTGGTATCCTTGTCTACACCACCCGGCAATGGGCCCACCCAATACCCTCCCACCGTGTCTAGTCCAAGGCCGTGGACTCGAGAATAGGAGTACTTCTCTGATATCGGTTATGCCAGTGTTTCTCAAACTGTTCTATGCTCTGCACCCCTAGGTTTTTTTCCTACTAGTCTCACACACACTATATATATAGCTTGACTTGGTCTCGCACATTGTATCAAGGTAAGAGAACATTTTATAACTTGACACAATGGACTTCTAGTTTTATTGTTTTTATTGAATTCAACAGCATACTGTAGAAGTTAGAAAACTTCAGAAGCCAGAAAAATCGTATCCTGAAATTTGATCGAAAGAAATTTGGTCGACTGAAAATTGATCGACGGAAATTTGATCGAACGGAAATTTGGTCGAATCGTTTTTTTTTAATTATACGTTAAAATTTTGCGTCAAATTTCTTTTTAAACGCATTATTTTGTTTTACAATATAGTATAGTGCGTTCAAAAAGAAATTTGACGAAAATTTTAACGTCTCGACTGAAAAAAAGATTCGACAAAATTTCCGTTCGATCAAATTACCGTCGATCAATTTTCCGTCGACGAAATTTCTTTCGATCAAATTTCCGGTAACCCAGAAAAATATAGAACTAGAAAACTGGGGAAGTTAGAAAACCAACTTGTGACTGATTACAGATATTTAAAAGTTAATGAAGAAATCAAAAAATTGTACATAAACATACATTTCGTATCTTCTCTGGTTTTTTTTTAATTGACGTTTCCTGGCACCCTTTAAAATGTCATCTCCCTCCCCCAGGTCTGGAAACTTTGGCGTATAAGAACTCGAAGCTGACATATTGCGTCAGAGGGGGTGTGTATGTGTTGTTCTTTTTGTGTTCGTGTTGATATAATCGCCTACAAAATAACGCCAGATAATCAGATATTTCTGGGAGACAATAATAGAGACTTTATGAGAGAACTTATTAAAGACGTTACGGGAGACGTTACGGGAGACATTACGGGAGACGTTACGGGAGACGTTACTCTAGACGTTACGGGAGACGTTACGGGAGACGTTACTGCAGACGTTACGGGTGACGTTACGGGAGACGTTACGGGAGACGTTACTCTAGAAGTTACGGGAGACGTTACGGGTGACGTTACGTAAGACGTTACGGGTGACGTTACGTAAGACGTTACGGGAGACGTTACTCTAGAAGTTACGGGAGACGTTACTCTAGACGTTACGGGTGACGTTACGGGAGACGTTACGGGAGAAGTTATGGGTAATGAAAGATGAGTCGTGGGTTAAAGAATACCACCAAAAGACGGCCTGATCTCACTACGGATTATCTCATGTGAAGTTCGATGTTCAGTTCGGATTAAAGCAACTTAATGGATTCATTTTATTTTTTAATCTCCGTGTTGGGCATTAACTCGTACATCGAACCGAATTCTGTGCTCCTGGATTTCAACGTAACAACAAAAAATAGGAGTCGTTCCCCCCCCCCCCCCAAACCCCATCCCAGCCCCCTACCCAATTCCCTCCGTTGACTGTTGTTAGGGCGTGTGGCTTACTTTTCGTTCCCTTTTCCGGTTTAATTTTTTCAACTTTTTTCTCATGTTCCAGTTATCTCTCCTGAATAATTTCCTTCTCTTTCGACTCTCGTGCGTGTCTCGGCTGAGAGCAGGTTGAGCGAAACGGTGCCAGCTGAAGTGATGCTCTAGGTGAGGCGGTGCGATAAAAGAGGAGGGGAGGGGTGGGGTGTGGGGGGGAGGGAGGAAGGCCAGAAACATGTTTACCCAAAAGGTAGTGTTTCGCGGAGGGTACAGTTGCGGCGCAGCGCAGTAGCTCCAGAGATAGAGAGATGACGGTGCTGTGAACTGGGAAGATGATTTGAACGCTCGTGCAAGTACCTTTATTTCTACACGCATTTGCGTATTCGTTCGTTTTCATTTACGTGAGAGAAAAATTGTTCCTTTGGGAACTTGAATATTTGAGCATTTAGAAGTTATTCCCATCAACTTGTTGTTCTCTGTGGATCGCTTGCGAGTAACACATTTCACTGTAACAGGTAAGGTGTGCTAAATATAAACGCATGACCTGGAGATTTATTTTATTTTTCTGGGGAGAGGGAGGGGGTATACTTTAACGGGAATGCTTTGTGAGCTGATAGCAATACATTAAAATGTATTTAGGTGGTTTAAATTTTATTTTGGTTGTAACAAGGGCACCGATGTTACTGTAGTATTATGGTTGTAACAAGGGCACCGATGTTACTGTAGTAGTGTGGTTGTAACAAGGGCACCGATGTTACTGTAGTAGTTTGGTTGTAACAAGGGCACCGATGTTACTGTAGTAGTATGGTTGTAACAAGGGCACCGATGTTACTGTAGTAGTGTGGTTGTAACAAGGGCACCGATGTTACTGTAGTAGTATGGTTGTAACAAGGGCACTGATGTTACTGTAGTAGTATGGCTGTAACAAGGGCACCAATGTTACTGTAGTTGTGTGGTTGTAACAAAGCACTAGTGTTACTGTAGTATTATGGTTGTAACAAAGGCACCAATGTTACTGTAGTAGTATGGTTGTAACATGGGCAACAATGTTATTGTAGTATTATGGTTTTAACAAGGGCACTGGTGTTACTGTAATATTATAGTTGTAACATATCACCAATGTTACTGTAGTATAATGGATGTAACAAGGGCACCGCTGTCATTATGTAATTACTACCACCCCAACTCAAGTAAACAATGAAATAAGCTGACTGTACTGAAGATCCCTGGTGGATAATAATTTGTATTTCACGAGACAACGAACATGTATATCATCCTAGTGTGTTTATTGATGTGACACATGTGACCCTCTCATCACGGGACTATTGTGATGACATATGTGACCCTCTCATCACGGGACTGTTGTGATGACACATGTTACCCTCTCATCACGGGACCGTTGTGATGACACACGTCACTCTGGACCCGAGTGTTGCCACTAATCCCCATTAATAATGCATTTTTGGAAAATATATATATACTAGCCGATATACCCGGCGTGGCCCGGGATTGCATTAGGACCCCGATCCCGGTGGCCTACAGATCCCGTTAGGATACTGTTCTCTTTGGGATCCCGTTTCATCTAAGGACCCTCCTTTACAATTTCCTGATTTGGTCGTGACATAGATTTAGCTTTTTATAGATATCGAACTTCCTGGAAAATTCTAGATTGGATATTCTTAGTTTTAAATACACCGATATCTAAAAACGGACAGTGCAGAGTATTGCTACCACGTTAGGCCTATATTCATCAATTCATAAAAAAACTAAGGTGTTATCTAAGCCTATTGACATATAGAACTTTCTGGAACATTCTAGATTAAATGTATTATCCTCCCCGAAATGTGTAAAAACAGTCTTTTATTAGTAATAATTATTCTTCGAATACGAAAAATTATACAACTAAATGAATTTCTATAGCTATAGTACATTTAAGTTAAAAGAGGTGCCCCGGGGGCCCATTCCATAATTGTACCGAATTAGTTTTGCCTGAGATGGGGCCCTATAATAATCATTCAGGTAAGTTATGAAGTTACAATTTTAAATTTGTCCAATTAAAATCTATTGAATAATGCCATAGATATAGCGTTTTAAAGTTATCGAACTTTCTGGAAAATTCTAGATTGGATATTATTAGTTTTACATTAACCGATATTTCAATACGGACTAAGAAGCGTAATGAACAAAGCTAGGCCTATATCCATCAATTCACATATAAACTGTAGTGTTGTCTAAGCCTATTGATATTTATATAGCTCATATAATGAAAAATGAAACCGGGCCCCCGGCCCCATATAAATGGATATTATAATTTCAGTACCCTTTTGTATTTGAGTATGGATAATCAAGTGTATGTGTACTAAGTTTGCTCAAGATCCATCTATTCATGAAGGAGTATTTGTTGTTAATTTTATTTATATAGCTCATATAGGAAAAAATGACAGTTTGGGCACCCGGCCCCAAACGGAGTGTCATAAAAAGTTCATAACACCGTCAGCGTTTTTTCCGAATAATGATGGATATATGTGCCAAATTTAATCAAGATCTATCCATCCATGTAGGAGTAATAAGCCTATTGAACTATAGAACTTTCTGGAACATTCTAGATTAAATGTTTTATCCTCCTCGAACTGTGTAAAAACTGTCTTTTCTAAGTAATAATTCTTCGAATACGAAAAATTATACAACTAAATGCATTTTTACAACTATATTACATTTAAGTTAAAAGATGGGCCCCGGGGGCCCATTCCATAATTGTACTGAATTAGTTTTGCCTGAGATGAGGCCCTATAAATATCATTCAGGTAAGTTACGAAGTTAAATTTTAAATTTGTCCCATTAAAATCTATGGAATAATGCCATAAATATAGCGTTTTAAGGTTATCGAACTTTCTAGAAAATTCTAGATTGGATATTATTAGTTTTAAATCCATCGATGTTTCAGTACGGACAGTGAAGTGCATTGCTACCACTCTAGGTCTATATCCATCAAATCACATAGAACCTAAAGTGTTTTCAGAGCCTATTAATATTTATATAGCTTATATAAGGAAAAATGAAATGGGGCCCCCGGCCCCCCAGGAATGGATATTATGAGTTCGGTACCCTTTTGTATTTGAGTATGGATAACCAAGTGTACGTGTACTAAGTTTGGTCAAGATCCATCCATTCATATAAGAGTATTAAGCCCATCTATATTTATATAGCTCATATAAGGAAAAACGAAATGGGGCCCCCGGCCCCAGAAGAATGAATATTATGAGTTCAGTACCCTTAGGTATTTGAAAATGGATAATCAAGTGTACGTGTACTAAGTTTGATCGATATCCATCCATTCACGTAGGAGTATTTGTTTGAACATTTTTTATATAGCTCATATAAGGAAAAATGAAATGGGGCCCCCGGCCCCAGGAGAATGGATATTATGAGTTCAGTACCCATTAGTATTTGAGTATGGATAATCAAGTGTACGTGTACTAAGTTTGATCGATATCCATCCATTCACGTAGGAGTATTTGTTTGTAATATTTTTATATAGCTCATATAAGAAAAAAACCAATTCGGGGCCCCCGGCCCAAAACGAAATGTTATTAAAAGTTCTCAACCCCTTAAGAGTTCCTTCTGGATAATGATAGATATATGTGCCAAGTTTGGTCAAGATCCATCAATCCGTGTAAAAGCCTTTGTGGAACAGACAAACAAACCCACAAATTTTCACTTTTATATATATACTAGCCGATATACCCGGCGTGGCCCGGGATTGCATTAGGACCCCTATCCCGGTGACCTACAGATCCCGTTAGTATACTGTTCTCTATGGCATTCAGTTACATCTAGGGACCTACCTTTCCAATGTTATCCCATTTCCATATAGGATCCCGATTTGATCGTGACATAGATATAGCTTTTTAAAGATATCGAACTTTATGGAACATTCTAGATTATATATTATTAGTTTTGCATCAACCGATATTTCTGTACGGACAGTGCAGTGCATTGCTACCACCTTTGGCCTATATCAATCAATTCACATAGAATCTATAGTGTTGTCTAAGCCTATTGATATTTGTATAGCTTAAATAAGAAAACGGAAATGGGGTCCCCGGCCCCAGAAGAATGGCTATTATGAGTTCAGTACCCTTCGGTATTTGAATATGGATAATCAAGTGTATGTGTACTAATTTTGGTCAAGATCCATCTATTCATATAGGAGTATTTGTCGGTCATTTTATTTACATAGCTCATATAAAAAAAAGGATTCGGGGCCCCCGGCCCCACACGAAATGTAATTAAAAGTTCATAACCCCTTAAGATTTCCTTCTGGATAATGATGGATATATGTGGCAAATTTGGTCAAGATCCATCCATCCATGTAGGAGTATTAAGCATATATAACTATAGAACATTCTGGAACATTCTAGATTAAATGTATTATCGTCCTCGAACTGTGTAAAAACTGTCTTTTCTAAGTAATTATTCTTCGAATACGAAAAATTATACAAATAAATGCATTTCTATGACTATAGTACATTTAAGTTAAAAGAGGAGGCCCCGGGGGCCCATTCCATAATTGTACAAAATTAGTTTTGCCTGAGATGGGGCCATATAAAAATCATTCAGGTAAGTTATGAAGTTAAGATTTTAAATTTGTCCCATTAAAATCTAGTGATTAATGCCATAGATATAGCGTTTTAAAGTTATCTAACTTTCTGGAAAGTTCTAGATTGGATATCATTAGTTTTAAATCCACCGATATTTCAGTACGGACAGTGTATTGCTACCACGCTTGGCATATATCCATCAATTCATATAGAACCTATAGTGTTGCCTAAGTCTATTGGTATTTATATAGCTTATATAAGGAAAAATTAAATGGGGCCCCCGGCCCCAGAGGAATGGATATTATGAATTCGGTACCCTTTAGTATTTGAGTATGGATAATCAAGTGTATGTGAACTAAGTTCGGTCAAAATCCATCAACTCATGTAGTAAGTATTAAGCCTATTGCTATTTATATAGCTCATATAAGGAAAAATGAAATGGGGCCCCCGGCCCCAGAGGAATGGATATTATGAGTTCAGTACCCTTCGGTACATAAATATGGATAATCAAGTGTATATCTACTAAGTTTGATCAAGATCCATCCATTCATATAGGAGTATTAAGCCTATCGATATTTATATAGCTCATATAAGGAAAAATGAAATGGGGCCCCCGGCCCCAGGAGAATAGATATTATGAGTTCAGTACCCTTCGGTATTTGAATGTGGATAATCAAGTGTACGTGTACTAAGTTTGATCGATATCCATCCATTCACGTAGGAGTATTTGTTTGAACATTTTTTATATAGCTCATATAAGGAAAAATGAAATGGGGCCCCCGGCCCCAGGAGAATGGATATTATGAGTTCAGTACCCATTAGTATTTGAGTATGGATAATCAAGTGTACGTGTACTAAGTTTGATCGATGTCCATCCATTCACGTAGGAACATTTGTTTGTAATTTTTTTATATAGCTCATATAAGAAAAAAACGAATTCGGGGCCCCCGGCCCCAAACGAAATGTTATTAAAAGTTCTCAACCCCTTAAGAGTTCCTTCTGGATAATGATGGATACATGTGCCAAGTTTGGTCAAGATCCATCAATCCGTTTAAAAGCCTTTGTGGAACAGACAAACAAACAAATTTTCACTTTTATATATATATATGACTAGCCGATATACCCGGCAAATTTGCCGGGATAGCATTCGGAACGAAGGAACTTTAAAAGTCTACAGCCTTATAATTATTCCGATCCCGGTGGAATCCCAATTCCGTCGGTATCCCGCCCCCGGTAGTATACCAATTCCTGGTGGGATTCGTATCCTTCTGGATCCCAATTCCGGTATGACCAAATCCTATCGGTATTCCGATCCCGGTGGTATCTCGATATCACAGGGAAAACAATACCGGTGGGATCCCGAAGCCGATGGGGTACCGGTCTAAGCAAATTAATAATTAAATATAGCTTATATAAGGAAAAATTAAAAGAGGCCCCCGGCCCCAGAGGGATGGATATTATGAATTCAATACCCTTCGGTATTTGAATATGGATAATCAAGTGTATGTGTACAAAGTTTGGTCAAGATCCATCAATTCATATAGGAGTATTTGTCGGTCATTTTATTTATATAGCTCATATAAGAAAAAAAAACGAATTCGGGGCCCCCGCCCCAAACGGAATGTCATAAAAAGTTCATAACCCCTTAAGAGATCATTATGCATAATGATGGATATATGCGCCAAATTTGGTCACGATCCATCCATCCATGTAGGAGTATTAAGGCTATTGACATATAGAACTTTCTGGAACATTCTCGAACTGTGTAAATACTGTCTTGTCTAAGTAATTATTCTTCAAATACGAAAAATTATACAACTAAATGCATTTCTATAACTATAGTAAATTTAAGTTTAAAGAGGGGCCCCGGGGGCCCATTCCATAATTGTACCGAATTAGTTTAGCCTGAGATGGGGCCCTCTAAAAATCATTCGGGTAAGTTATGAAGTTAAAATTTTAAATTTGTCCTATTAAAATCTATTGAATAATGCCATAGATATTACGCTTTAAAGTTATCGAACTTTCTGGAAAATTCTAGATTGGATATTAATAGTTTTAAATCCCCCGGTGTTTCAGTACGGACAGTGAAGTGCATTGCTACCACCCTAGGCCTATATCCATCAAATCACATAGAACCTAAATTGTTTTCAGAGCCAATTAATATTTATATAGCTTATAAAACGAAAAATGAAATGGGGCCCCCGGCCCCCCAGGAATGGATATTATGAGTTTGGTACCCTTTAGTATTTGAGTATGGATAATCAAGTGTATGTGAACTAAGTTCAGTCAAGATCAATCCACTCATGTAGTAAGTATTAAGCCTATCGATATTTATATAGCTCATATAAGGAAAAATGAAACGGGGCCCCCGGCCCCACAGGTATGGATATTATGAGTTCAGTACCCTTCGGTATTTGAATATGGATAATCAAGTGTACGTGTACTAAGTTTGATCGATATCCATCCATTCACGTAGGAGTATTTGTTTGTAATTTTTTTATATAGCTCATATAAGAAAAAAACGAATTCGGGGCCCCCGGCCCCAAACGGAATGTCATAAAAAGTTCTCAACCCCTTAAGAGTTCCTTCTGGATAATGATGGATATATGTGCCAAGTTTGGTCAAGATCCATCAATCCGTTTAAAAGCCTTTGTGGAACAGACAAACCCACAAATTTTCACTTTTATATATATATATGATATGATATGATATACTTAACCGTTCATCTTATCTTGATATATTTCAACTCACCAGTATGTTTACTAGCTGAAATATTGTGTTAATCTGAATCACTGGGAGGGGGGGTCGCTCTATTTTACACCTTGCAGCAAGCAGACAGTTTGTGGTGACACCCCTCCTCCTTCAAAGCGCTTCTAATCAACATTGCCACCCAGATGTTCTTATCGCAGGTGTCATAACGTGTAAGTCTTTTGGGAAAAAAACAACTAAATTTGATGGATATGTCTTATCTTAGCTTGTGTCTTATTTTAGATTGTGTCTTATTTAAGACTGTATATCTTATCTTAGATTGTGTCTTATTTAAGACTGTATATCTTATCTTAGATTGTGTCTTATTTAAGACTGTATATCTTATCTTAGATTGTGTCTTATTTAAGACTGTATATCTTATCTTAGATTGTGTCTTATTTAAGACTGTATATCTTATCTTAGATTGTGTCTTACCTTAGATTATGTCTTATGTTAGAAGCCTGAAGCTTTAGAAAATTGTTACTAATAATTGTGTAAATAAAAACGTTATTTCTTAATCACCTCTATGTTTCTCTGGCCTAATGGAATGACTTTGTTCTTGTCTCAAGAGCAGACAGGAATATCTGTAGCGCACGGTTGTTCCCCTCGTCCAGTGCATGAAGCAAGAGTAATTTTAAGCACATCACCTGAAAAACAGAGCCCTGTAAGGGGATGGACAACTGCAGACGTGATCTTCCACTAGAGTTCTGTGATCTTCCACTAGAGTTCTGTGATCTTCCACTAGTGTTCTGTGATCTTCCACTAGTGTTCTGTGATCTTCCACTAGTGTTCTGTGATCTTCCACTAGTGTTCTGTGATCTTCCACTAGTGTTCTGTGATCTTCCACTAGTGTTCTGTGATCTTGCCCTAGTGTTCTGTGATCTGCCACTAATATTCTGTGATCTTCCACTAGTGTTTTGTGCAACAGTTAGGCAGTTCTGCCCTCACAGCTTTTAACCCTAACAAACATTATACCATCTCCTCCCCACGCTACGGACTCTTGTTGGTAAAAAAATAAAATCGGCACCGTTGCAAACTTTAAATGTAGAATTATTTGTACAAAGACTTTCCAGTGTGCTTAGATATTAGCTGAATTTCATCATTTGGGATGAACGTATAAAGACTGTGGACAGCACATATGAACACATAAACGAATTTGACAGCTTTATGAAGCGGCTAATAAATTTTGAAAGGACAGAAAGGGATAAATGTGAAGCGATTGAGAGAGTGAAAAGACCCTATTGGGGAGTAATGTGTCGTCCTCATTATGTGAGTAGTTTTAACGTGTCCACCACTCCCCTTCCCCCTTTTTCCTTTAATATTGACGTCACCGATTGAATGTGTAACGCTGTACCAACCCCACCCTTCTCTTGGTTTGGGAAAAGGTTGTTTACGTTTGAATACACTCTAATTTGTTCTAAACAGTGCTGTCGGGAGATGTTATTTCTAACATTTCTTTTCTGGAGGGTTCCAACTTTCTCCCTATAAATAAGGCGGCTGTTTTCCCGGTCGGGAAAGATTTGTGCGATTTGTGTAAATTAATATTTGTATCTTTCGAGGATTGTAATTTTTCTACTTTCTGTGCTGTAAGTTAAAATATTTTATATTTCTTCTATTGCATTTACTATTTTTATATACATTTAATAGTAAAATTAAACTGAATAAAGTATCACTAGCTTCGTTATCGTACTTCCTTGTATACTGGTTATGTCCGTCGTTACGTATTGCTCAACGCACGAGCCGAATCTTCAAACAGATTCAATTTGCAAAATCCTATAACTGAACGTAATAATAAGTGTAACAGGACCGTTGTACAAGATCTTTAAATCCATATCTCCAATGTTTTCCTTCACTTTAACTAGAAGAATCTGCACAGTCCCGGAGAGCACTTCTATAAACATCTCCCGCCATGGCTTTATAAAACAATACAACTCAGGGATTCCGTCATGTGGCAAACATAAAATTATTCAACCATCAAAATCTTCCTTCTTTCTGAAACTCTTCTTTCCTCTGCCAACCACAGCAGACGTCTCCTTGCAGACAGACAATGGGTTGGGGACGTGCCAGCATGGCTAACTCCCCGCATCGGTCTACCCGCATGAACACGTCATTTTGAAGACAATGCACGTTGGCGTTTTACGGCCGGTGAATAGCTGGCAACGGTGGTGAAATGTTGAATAACCTGCCGCTTGTTGATTGACATGTTTTGGCTTGTTGACACTATCAAACCTGTGCCGCCATTTTGTTTGTTTTTATACAACGTCATTCGTAACAAACGGCGAAATAAATTTACATGTATGTGAGGAAATATTTTAACATTTAGGCAACGAAGAAATTGTTGCATTGAGTGAAAGGCAAAACACTGCGCCACCAAAAACTTATTGCATTGAGTGGAAGGCAAGATACAACGCCATCAGAAATTGTTGCATTGAGTGGTAGGCAAGATACAACGCCACCAAAAATTGTTGCATTGAGTGGAAGGCAAGATACAACGCCACCCAAAATTGTTTCATCGAGTGGAAGGCAAGATACAACGCCACCAAAAATTGTTGCATTGAGTGGGAGGCAACATACAACGCCACCAAAAATTGATTCATTGAGTGGAAGGCAAAGCAAAAAGCCAACACAAAATTGCTGTATTGACTGGAAGGCAAGATACAACGCCACCAAAAATTGTTGCATTGAGTGGAAAGTGAAGTAAAGCACCACCTTAAAATAAACTGAAGAATAAAGTTATCCACAAAACAAATATATTGCCTCACATTTGTATACAATCCTAGACAACTGTAGACAATTGATGATTCTGAGAGTGTCTTTTTAATAGACACTATTATTCCAATGTTATTTTAATAGACACTATTATTCCAATGTTATTTTAATAGACACTATTATTCCCATGTTATTTTAATAGACACTATTATTCCAATGTTATTTTAATAGACACTATTATTCCAATGTTATTTTAATAGACACTATTATTCCAATGTTATTCTGGCCACACTCGTCAGCTGAGAGATTCGATTAATTAAAACTGAAAGCCATGCTTTTAAAAAAATCTTTTCAATGCATGAAAAGGGGCGGGGGGTGGGTCAGTGAAGAGCAAAGGCGTAGCTAGAGTTAGTGTCACCTGGGTGGAGCTGTTTTCCCCCCTTTTCCACGACACTAAACAGTTAGCCACAAAATTCCGCCTCTCAATATAAGGAATAAAGAGCATCCCGAGGCCGACTGCCTCCTCCGCATCCTTTTCTACGACACTTTCGAGGAGTTTGTTTGATAAATTATATCTGCCAAGAAAATATTTTAGGAGCAGCAGGCAGAGGCACATTGTTCAAATATCCTTACATTTTTAGTTTTATAGAACACACACACAACAAATCTCGTCGTTTTTTTCTGGGAGCACAACGCAGTTACAAGTAGTGACAACCGCAATATAAAGCCGCATGAGAAGTAGTGCCATAGAAACATGTGAACAGTAGCGTCATGAACAACATATGAGAAGTAGTGCCATAGAAACATGTGAACAGTAGCGTCATGAACAACATATGACAAGTAGTGCCATAGAAACATGTGAACAGTAGCGTCATGAACAACATATGACAAGTAGTGCCATAGAAACATGTGAACAGTAGCGTCATAAACAACATATGAGAAGTAGTGCCATAGAAACATGTGAACAGTAGAGCCATAAACAACCCTACCGTCCGCAGGAAAATGGAAGTAGGTGATATAAAAAGAAAGAGCTTACCATTATGGTCGTGATAATACAATTAGTTATCATAGTGTTTACCATTATTGTGGTTATGATATAAATAGTTATCATAGTGTTTACCATTATGGTGGTGATGATTCAAATAGTTATCATAGTGTGTACCAAAATGGTGTTGGATGATAAAAATAGTTATCATCGTGTCTACCATTATGGTGGTGATGATACAAATAGTTATCATTGTGTGTACTAATATGGTGTGTGATGGTACACATAGTTATCATAGTTTTTACCATTATCGTGGTGATGATACACATAGTTATCCTAGTGTTTACCATTATGGGGGTGATGATACATATAGTTATCATAGTGTTTACCAAGATGGTGTGTGATGATACACATAGTTATCATAGTTTTTACCATTATCGTGGTGATGATACACATAGTTATCATAGTGTTTACCATTATGGTGGTGATGATACATATAGTTATCATAGTGTTTACCATTATGGTGGTGATGATACACATAGTTATCATAGTGTTTACCATTATGGTGGTGATGATACAATAAGTTATGATCATTAATTATATATTTCGCATTGTTCAGAAAATAATTTTTTACCACAAAATTAAACTGTGACAACCACATATGATATGAAAGCGGAAATGATATTCACCAACCCACTAAGCTCTTTTGTCTCCAATAATATAAACAATTCCTTCGTTTACCTAATCCTATTTGTTAATACCGAAGTGACTCTCGTGATCTGAAAGAAAAAAGTGTACCAATTCAAAAGGTTTTTATTTAATCTATTTATACGAAGATTGAAAATTAAAAATTATTTTATTGAAATTAGAGTGGGGGAGATCAACTTGAATCGTCTTTAGAGAACTAAATAGCAAACACATTCTGGTTGAGGTTTGAGTTTACGCGCTTAAAACCCCGCCTAGTGCATTGGCAACCAGCTCCATCTGCTGGTCTGCGCCGCCTAGTGCATTGGCAACCAGCTGCATCTGATGGTCTGCGCCGCCTAGTGCATTGGCAACCAGCTCCATCTGCTGGTCTGCGCCGCCTAGTGCATTGGCAACCAGCTCCATCTGCTGGTCTGCGCCGCCTAGTGCATTGGCAACCAGCTCCATCTGCTGGTCTGCGCCGCCTAGTGCATTGGCAACCAGCTGCATCTGATGGTCTGCGCCGCCTAGTGCATTGGCAACCAGCTCCATCTGATGGTCTGCGCCGCCTACTGCATTGGCAATCAGCTACATCTGATGGTCTGCGCCGCCTAGTGCATTGGCAACCAGCTCCATCTGCTGGTCTGCGCAGCCTAGTGCATTGGCAACCAGCTCCATCTGCTGGTCTGCGCCGCCTAGTGCATTGGCAATCAGCTACATCTGCTGGTCTGCGCCGCCTAGTGCATTGGCAATCAGCTACATCTGCTGGTCTGCGCCGCCTAGTGCATTGGCAACCAGCTGCATCTGATGGTCTGCGCCGCCTAGTGCATTGGCAACCAGCTCAATCTGCTGGTCTGCGCCGCCTAGTGCATTGGCAATCAGCTACATCTGCTGGTCTGCGCCGCCTAGTGCATTGGCAATCAGCTACATCTGCTGGTCTGCGCCGCCTAGTGCATTGGCAATCAGCTACATCTGCTGGTCTGCGCCGCCTAGTGCATTGGCAACCAGCTGCATCTGATGGTCTGCGCCGCCTAGTGCATTGGCAACCAGCTCCATCTGCTGGTCTGCGCCGCCTAGTGCATTGGCAATCAGCTACATCTGCTGGTCTGCGCCGCCTAGTGCATTGGCAACCAGCTCCATCTGCTGGTCTGCGCCGCCTAGTGCATTGGCAACCAGCTCCATCTGCTGGTCTGCGCCGCCTAGTGCATTGGCAATCAGCTACATCTGCTGGTCTGCGCCGCCTAATGCATTGGCAATCAGCTACATCTGCTGGTCTGCGCCGCCTAGTGCATTGGCAACCAGCTGCATCTGATGGTCTGCGCCGCCTAGTGCATTGGCAACCAGCTGCATCTGATGGTCTGCGCCGCCTAGTGCATTGGCAACCAGCAGCATCTGATGGTCTGCGCCGCCTAGTGCATTGGCAATCAGCTCCATCTGCTGGTCTGCGCCGCCTAGTGCATTGGCAATCAGCTCCATCTGCTGGGCTGTGCCGGCTAGTACAACGAATAAAATAAAAAATATCCAAAAAAAATTTTAAAAGATTTTGCTGCCCTCTTGGACACTACTTCTTAGCTAAGTGCTATACTATTTTTTGAAATTTTTTATTTTATTCGTTTTTTCTGTTTGTTCGCCGACGAAGGCTTCCTGCCGATACGTTCGTTGTTTTGTTGCGTTCCCTTTTTCAGGTTTAACCTTACTGTGTTTCACCACCCAAAAATCTGATTTCTAAACAAAAATGACGTCACAGTAAAATCTACAAATCAACAAACAACTACGCCTCAGAGCGTACATATTACAGCAACGCCCCAGGGCGTACATATTACAACTACGCCTCAGGGTGTACATATTGCATGGATAAACTCTTTAAACGTTAGACGCTTTTCAATAATTGTATTTATGTTTACGAAGCATTCGTTACCCTTAAGATTTTAGTTTTTACTCAACTTATAAGTGTAATTCACCCCGGCTGGCCAACCCGGGGAATCAATGATGAGGACATTAAATGCATCAGATACAGAATTTTGTGAGTATAGACCTACTTCGGGTTGTTTAGTGTACTGGGGAGGCTGTCATTGTGACACAATTTATAATGCTCTGGGGAGACCTGTCATGGCGGAACTGACCAGGGAAAATGTAAAGAGGACACTTGACATTATAACACAGACCAGGGAACATGTACTGGGAGATAGCTGGCACTGCGGAGGTAACCAGACACAGTGTACTGGAGAGCCCTTTTATTGTGTCCCAGATCAGGAAACATGCATCGTGAACTCAACACCTCTGGATTGCAGTGAACTTTGAACCGGATGAATTTAATGGAACAATCTTAACGTCCACACGTCATTGACCAACATTGGCAGAGCGGATGTTGCAAAAACAAGCTTCGACCGGCCATTATTCGCCTTTGAAATGAGTTTGCTTAATCAAATGAAGTGCCCGCAGAGAACAAGTTTGTTTAATAAAATTAAGTGCCCGCAGAGAATACGTTTATTTAATCAAATGAAGTGCCCGCAGAGAACAAGTTTGTTTAATCAAATGAAGTGCCCGCAGAGAACAAGTTTGTTTAATCAAAGGAAGTGTCTGCAGAGAACAAGTTTGTTTAATCAAATTAAGTGCACGCAGAGCATACGTTTATTTAATCAAATGAAGTGCCCGCAGAGAACAAGTTTGTTTAATCAAAGGAAGTGTCCGCAGAGAACAAGTTTGTTTAATCAAATGAAGTGCCCGCAGAGAACAAGTTTGTTTAATCAAATGAAGTGTCCGCAGAGAACAAGTTTGTTTAATGAAATGAAGTGCCCGCAGAGAACAAGTGCTAGCTTTATTTCCAGCTAATATTGAAGTGTAACAGTGATATAATTGTGATCTGATTTAATATCAGGGAAAGCTTGCTCCCATTGCCCGTAGTGTGGACATCCAAAAGCCTTACACCACATATGTCCCGACCAAACAGCCTTGTATCACATATGTCCTGACCAAACAGCCTAGTACCACATATGCCCTGACCAAACAGCCTTGTACCACATATGTCCTGACCAAACAGCCTAGTACCACATATGTCCTGACCAAACAGACTTTCACTACATATTTGTCTGACAGACTTTCACTAAGTATGTCTTGACCAGAAAAACTAATTATATGTCCTGATAAAGGACCAAAGCAAATACTTTTACTTTTGGATTAGCCCCTCATAACCCAGATTTTAGTTACCCTTCCCCATCATCAACATCCAGTAGGACATAAAGCATCAACATGCAGTAGGACATAAACCATCATGTCGATCCAGTTGACTTCGCCTGCTTTAGCTATCAGACCTGCTGTAGAAATTTCTGGAGCCGTGTAATTTGAAATCTTCCGTTTTGAGACGCCCTGGCCATTTCAGGCATTGTCCGGCCGTGTAACTAAATATTCATGCATTAGATTCCTGATCAAAATGTCTAAACATGAGACTGATAACTTTCCGAAACTCACCCAGTACGAAGGTGTTCAATAATTCACTCTGAACTACGTCACCCGGGGAGTTAAATTCAAGCCTTTGTGTCGTCTTCATTTTGTGATAAATCGTTTGTTCAGGCTCCCTTGAGTATCGCCCCTTAGCACAGTTGACAGACTCATTTGATTTTAGTTGTCATTTCTGTCCATTTCACCTTAGTTGTCATTTCTGTCCATTTCACCTTAGTTGTCATTTCTGTCCATTTCACCTTAGTTGTTATTTCTGTCCATTTCACCTTAGTTGTCATTTCTGTCCATTTCACCTTAGTTGTCATTTCTGTCAATTCACCTTAATTGGCATTTCTGTCAATTTCACCTTAGTTGTCATTTCTGTTAATTTCACCTTAGTTGTCATTTCTGTCAATTTCACCTCAGTTGTCATTTCTGTCCATTTCACCTTAGTTGTCATTTCTGTCCATTTCACCTTAGTTGTCATTTCTGTCAATTTCACCTTAGTTGTCATTTCTGTCCATTTCACCTTAGTTGTCATTTCTGTCCATTTCACTTTAGTTGTCATTTCTGTCAATTTCACCTTAGTTGTCATTTCTGTCCATTTCACCTTAGTTGTCATTTCTGTCCATTTTACCAGTTTGAACATTTCAGATTAAAAGTGAAACTAAATAATAATTGTAAAGATATTTTATAATTATAAAACGAAACTTGTTTTATCATTTCATAAAATAGCAGAGAAAATTTAAAGTGAAAGTTTACAATATAAAAATAATTACAGTTTTTTATAACATAATTTTCTTTGAAATCAATCAAATCTTGAATAAAACAATATGAGGTTTTAACATCATAAGAAGTTGGAATTTACTTTTATCCGGGCGAATTTCTTTTGGGGGGTTGGGGGTGGAGGGTAATTTAAATATAGTTCTGGCAATAAAGAGTTGTACGTTTTAAGATGCCACAGAGCAACATATAAAGCTTTCCTATAGTTCACAAGTCAATGAAAAAGAAAAATTAGACGGAAAAAAAACAAACACAAAAACTATGCCAGTGTATAGTGACTCAGCTTCAATGAGCAAATCTTTCTTTCTTTCTTTTTTAAAAGTAATTCTCAACGTTTTATAACAAAATGTTCCTAGGAATGATTAATTGATCAACAACTGTTGGTTTTTCTTTTCTACGAGAGCATTTCACAATGAGTTGCTAACATTAGAGTGCATCGACCTTCACCTTCACCATCTCGTGCACGAGCCTTGCAAACCTCTGACGGCCCGACTGGTTGTTTACAATTATTTATTCCCGTCGCATTCATTAGTCTGACTTCACATTGAAAACAGATCTTAGGAATCACAGGAAATAATGGGAGGCTACTCTGATAAAATATCAAGAAATAATGCAAGGCTACTCTGCTATTGGTTATGTGCGATAAAATAATTAAGCTTTGCAATTGATAAAGTGCTGACATGATGCTTACAAATTATCAAAGTATATTTCCTATGTCGATTCAGCGTCCAGACCATGACCTTGACACCTGTGTCCTAGCCTAGTTTTAAACATGGCAACATAGCTAAAAATAACGCCGCAGGCCTTGTCTAAAGCCTTTCTCAACATCCAGTAGTGGCAATTTAGAAATGTTATAATTAATAAACCTATTACTTGTTTACGCAGCAGAGCGCGAACATTGAAACCATATAAAACTTTGTTTAGGTCGCTAGCATTGAAACAATAGAGTAGTTTGTTTAGGGTGTTTGGTATCTTTTGATAACTCAGCTACAATGGAGCCCGCTATGAACAAACTCAGCAACAATGGAGCCCGTTATGCACAAACTCAGCTACAATGGAGCCCGCTATGAACAAACACACTTACATGAGAGAATTTCGACTAATTTTGACTTTGACTTTTATCTCAAAAACTTGTATTTGACAAAATTACGTAATAAAACAGCTCATTTATTTACCGTCTCAAGTGACTTTTGGTTAGAATCCCGTTTATAATACTGTATGTATTCTATCCTCTGTTGTTAACTTTAAATTGCTGGCTGCAGCTAACAAAGTTAACATAAATTATAAACCACGAAAGAGCACACAGCGCAGGTGAAGGCCACTCTATGAAAGTCAGCATTAATGATCCATCGTCAGAGCTCGGTTTCGGCAATGTATTCTTGAAACCCAGCCACCAGATTAAGCAGACCCTCCTTCTGACCCCCACCTAAATCCACCACCCTCCCCGCACCCCAACCCATTACCTGCAGAAACTCTAGTGGAACCCCAGGTAAAAGGTTTCAATGGTCAAATTCAGCCGTATCCGGAAATTTGTTTGAAAGAAATTTCGTGGAAGGAAAGTTGATAGACGGAAATTTGTTCGAATCTTTTTTCAGTTCACGCGTTAAAATCTACGTCAAATTTCGTTTTGAACACACTATATAAAAAAAAATTTGACGCAAAAATTTAACTGAAGAAATATTCGACCAATATTCGATCAAATTCCCAACGAACAATTTTGCATCGACGAAATTTCTTTCAAACAAATTTCCGGTAACCAGATTCAACACTTCTTTGCACAGTAGCTTGACTATGGGAAAGCGGTTCTCAAAATGTGCGTCGTGGCCGATTTGGGGTTGAACGACCCTTACACAGGGGTTGCCTAAGACCATCGGAAAACACATAGTTATGAAGTAGCCACGAAAGTAATTTTATGGTAAGGGGTCACCACAACATGAGGAACTGTATTATTAACCTCTGCGACAGCTTCGCTCCTCCGTAGACGCGCGTATACTTTCTGTCCCTAAAACTCGCACAAAAACATACGGTGAACGATCTTTCTCTTTCTGTGTCCCCAAACAATGGAATTCTCTTCCCCCACACATCCGCAAAATACCAACCATCACAGCCTTCAAAACTGCACTCAAAACACATCTCTTTAAACTCTACTATCCTGACTGATTTCCACTCCCCCCCCCTACCCTTTCTGACCGATAGACGATACTGCTGGGTGCCGTCCATGGCTTGACATTTAAAATGTTATGGAATGGTTCGGCGAATACACATTTGTTTTGTTTTATTTAATGAATGCATGTGACATTTTTAAGTTCATGATTATGTTTGTTAAATTGTATGTACAGCGTGGTGAGCCCAGCCCTAGGTTGGGGTACTACGCTATAAAAACTTATTATCATAATAATAATAATTAAATTGTCACGGTATCAGGAAGTTTGAGAACCACTGCTCTAGGACATAGCGTCTTTGCAATGTAGCTAGACTCAAGGACAGAAGCAGGAATCAAATTACATATCACACAAGTCATCAGGCTTTAATAATTATATATGTTATTACTTAAAATTGTTGACAGCATTTTCAGAAGATTTGAACAAGACTGCGTGATAAAATTTGTATTTACTTGGTGAGTTACAGCATCAAACGCACCACAACTGCGCATCATCCCGGCGCACCTTTATTGCGCATGTTTATTCAAGCATTATCTCTAACGCAATAACATTAACCGGAAATTTAAAAAAAAAACGTGCTGTGAAAACCAATCAACGTGACGTAACGCGTGGTTTTAATACCTGCGTCCTTGTTTAAAGATTGTTTTTTCCATCTTTTAACACTGCAGTCATCGTTAAAAGCTTCTTAACAGTTGGATTATCTAATGCAGATTAATGGACAAGATTAAAATAAGTTCGTACAGCGACATTGACCATAAACATGTCGGGGGTGTTTCAAGCAAAACTATGACAACAAACTCACCTAAAGTGGAACCAGCTATGAACAAACTCACCTAAAGTGGAACCAGCTATGAACAAACTCACCTAAAGTGGAACCAGCTATGAACAAACTCACCTAAAGTGGAACCAGCTATGAACAAACTCACCTAAAGTGGAACCAGCTATGAACAAACTCACCTAAAGTGGAACCAGCTATGAACAAACTCACCTAAAGTGGAACCAGCTATGAACAAACTCACCTAAAGTGGAACCAGCTATGAACAAACTCACCTACAGTGGAACTCGCTATGAACAATTTCCCTTACAGTGGAACCCGCTGTGAACAAACTCCTTTATCTATCTATCTATCTATCTATCTATCTATCTATCTATCTATCTATCTATCTATCTGTCTATCTGTTTGTCTGTCTATCTGTCTGTCTGTCTTTCTCTCTGTCTGTCTATCTATAAATCTATCTATCATCTATCTATATATCTAAGAACATCTGACCCAATCTCTATTTTGAAAATTAAATTTTCACTTGTGCAAAATGATTGGGTTTTGATATTCTTGGGTATAATTATGTAAATGTACTTACGTTTTGTTAAAGTCATTGATTTTCTTTATTGGTAAAATGAGAATATAGCAACTATTTGTTTACTTTCTACAACTGTAATATTATTGGATTTCGTGATATTGTCATCCATGTAAACTGACCTGCCCGAGAAGCTAACCTCCCACGCAAGACTGTGCGCAGACGAAAGGCGGTGTATAGGACGAACAACAACAGTTCTGACCAGGAACAGCTACAACAGGACCGAGTGGGAGATGAGCTGGGACATGGAAATTTCATCCCGTCAGGTGCCAGACACTGTCAGTCTCCAGAAGAAGATCCCTTTACACCACACTTAAGAATGAATGGCCATATTATTGAGCCAGTTTCCTCCGTAAGGTACCTAGGTGTTACCGTCCAAAGAGAGGCCCGCTGGGACGAGCACATGAACAATGTGTGTAACCGGGCAAACAAGACCCTGGGGTTCCTGAGGCGAAATCTGAAGATTGGCAACTCAAGCGTGAAAGAAAAAGCCTATAAAATCTTTGTCCGGCCGTTTTTAGAGTAGTCGTCTTCATCGAACAGCATCGAAAGGTTGGAGGCGGTCCAGAGACAGAAATACCCCAAGTTCTGGTTCTGGTTCGGTACGTTGCTGCATCCATATACTGGCATATGTGCAACGGTTGGGGAAGCGATGTTGCCAATCTAACGGCTCCTAGCAGATGCCAGGGCGGCCTTGAAGCTTTCGATCGTTGTCGAGTTCACGGCGGTATTGTCCAGGTTGTTCCAAGCAATTATGGTGCGTGGAAAGAATGACTGCTTATGTTGCACTGTGTTACTCCGAGGCACAGTGAAGCATTTGTTATTGTGTATGCAGCATGCTGGAAACACTGGGCTGGTCACCGTTCTGAGAACGACGACGACTATCTAGGCTCTCCATGTTGTACATGATCAAAAATGGGCTGGTCCACTGCTCCAGTATTAAACAGAAACTCATCCACCTCCACCCTGGACAGCGAATAGGCCACGACAAGCAGTTCCGACTTATAGCTAAAAGAACTCAGTACAGGAGCTCCTCTTTCCTGCCAAAGACAATCAGGGACTGGAACAAGCTTCCAAAAGCTACAGCTAAGGCGACCACACTTGACACATTTGCGTCTTTTGCCTCCTGTCTTCCAACCCCGAGTTCATAATAACATTGCCGAGTAGCCCTTGCAAACAGTGAAGTATCCCTTCAAAACCCTGCGCAGTAATATCGCGAACCCATCTGAAACATAAGAGCCAGAATGATCAATTCATTGATCGTGGGCCCTCAAAATATAGAAGAAGAAGAATGTACACACTAATTCCTAGACCCGATATATATGTACGTACCTAAGCAGTTTAATTTTTTATCAAATTCATGCTGAGGCGTATCTTGTGCTGCTTTGGGCAAATAAAATTATTTTATTACTCCCCCCTTCTCACGGAGTTTAAAAAAATTAATAAAACCATCCATTGGATTGTAGCCAACCTTATTTACTCAAAAATTTTTTTTTTTGCATTTCATATGTTTGGGTGAGTGATAAGTGCAGTAATGAATGCTATTTGGCTTGTAATTTCCCTGCCATGATTGAATTAAACGGCATTTTCTTATTAAAAGTATATTTAAAGGTTACTTTTTTCTACTTTATAAAATTCATAAAAGTATATTTTTGGAACAAATGAAAAGTAAAAACTTATTAAATGTTAAAAATACAAAGTTAAATTTATATTTAATTTTAGCAAATTTTAGCAATTTAAAAACCAATCAATTATATTTATTAATTTTACTTTTAAGAAGGGAAAATACATTATCAGTTTTGTCCCGCGGGGTTGTTAAATCAAAGAAACTTAGAGCTGTGGCTAAAATAGGCAATCGCGCTATGACGTCATTGCCGTATTTTTCTAGATCAAATTAATTTTATTTTTATTTCGCAATATTAACAGCGCGCTAAAAAATGCACTAAAAATAACAGATGTTTGGTTTTCCCGATAAATATGAATACGATGCAATTCTGACATGTTTTTATTAATAGTTTTTTTATAACTTTTACATTCAGATAAAATGCTTTTTAAAGTTCTTTAGTTGTTACTTTCAATGTATTTGTAATTAATGATAACAATACTTAAACTTTTACTAAAATAAAAGCGGATATATAATATTATTTTGCGCATTTTAAAATGTTCGATTTCCGTAGAATAATAGAAAATAACTATGGTTGTTTTTAAGAATCTGAAAGTATCTAAATATTTTCGGCACTTAAACGTTACGGTCAGCCTTGCTCATTTTTTTCGTATATAAATTATTTTATTTTTATTTCGCAATATTAACAACGCACTAAAAAAGCACTAAAAACAAACTGATTTTTGCGGTTTTCCCGATAAATGTGATTACGGTGTAATTCTTTGAATAATACTTTTTTTCTTTAAATTTTTTTTAAACTTTTTAAACGCGTATAAAATACTTAAAATTGTTCCTGAGTTGATACTTTGAATATATTTGTAATTTATAATTATAATACTTTTACGAGCAAATAACTTATTTTAATAGCGAACTTATCATTAAAATATGCAATCTCCACTGTGAAGGGGGAAAAAATCAATTATGCAAATTTTTCTTCTTTGTTGTTGCCTCTCTTTCTTTCTGCTCCCGTGTCTCAATTACTCCGTGAGCATTTTTAGGGCCAGACAAATAATTATAGTTTATTAGTAGATGCTCAAATTTATAAAGGATTTTTTTTTTTTTCCTTTTCTTTTTTTTTTTTTTTTTTTTCGTTTCTTTTTTTTTTTTAAATCAGAGATTTAATTTTAGCAATGAGCTAGAGTTTTTTTGTTTCCTTATACAATTCAGACAAGAAACTTTAAACATGTTCAAGTAAACTTCCTTTGAAATCCAACAGTTTAACCAGCGCGATAGAAACGCTACTTAGACAAACCTTTTTTTTTTTTTGTAAACGGTAGAATTAATCTGAATTCGATACCAACAAGTGCAACAGTGGAGCTATGTAAATCTTCAGTTTGCTGCGACACGACAGGTTGATCACCTCTGCACTGACATGATTCATTGATTATTTGACCTACTCCAGCTCGGTCACCTGTTAAATAGATCATCTCCCAAGGGGGAAAAAATGTTGTTCCTTTATTTATATTTGATCTTTTCGCACGTGATCTGATCAGTCTTTTTTTTTCTTTTTTAATACCTGGGTCACCGTGACCTGCTCTGCACCTACAAGTTACATTTAACGTTTTATTACTCATCATTCTGAGTCGTTTTCTTTTACACCACGGAGTGGAAGCAGACGTGAGTTTAACGGGGTTTATAATAACATAGCTACAGAGTCGGAGCTAAAATTATCTGGCTGGATTAAACTGTTATCTGAGCTAAACTGTTTTTGGCTGGAGTCGAAGCTAAACTGTTTAGTGTTGAGTCGGAGATAAACTTTTTCGCTGTAGTTGGAGCTAAACTGTTTTGACTGGAGTCAGAGCTAAATGTTTTTTTCTGGAGTCGGTGCTAAACAGTTTTGGCTGGAGTCGGAGCTAAACGGTTATGACTTGAGTCGGTGCTTAACTGTTTTGGCTGGAGTCGGAGCTAAACTGTTTTGATTGGAGACAGAGCTAAACTTTTTTAGGTTTAGTTGAAGCTAAACTGTTTTGACTGGAGTCAGAGCTAAACGGTTTACGCTGGAGTCCGTGCTAAACAGTTTTGGCTGGATTCGGAGCTAAATTGTTTTCACTGGAGTAAAAAAAATTAAGTTAAATTTGACAAGATTAAAAAAATATTCCCACAATCATAGTAAGACGGTGTGACAATCAAAAGGTGGGTACATATTTGGTGCGTACATGAGCAGGGAATAAAGAAATAGTTGACCAAGAAGGGAATTTTTGGATGCCACAGTTCTAGGAAGCAGTGGCGTAGCGAGCTTAACTCGCGCCCGAGGCACAATACCTTTTTACCGCCCCCCAATACCTTTTTAGCGCCCCCCTAATCGAAAACCATACAATTTTATAGTAAAATATACCATTTGACGCCCCTTTGTGAGTTGCGCCCGGGGCATGATGCCCCCCCTCACTACGCCACTGCTAGGAAGGAAAAAGGGGGGGGGGTCGCCCCGGTCAACACTTTTTACAGGGGGTTTCGTTCGAGTGCATAATAATAATAATAATAAATAATAATAATAAAGTTTATTTGAAAATCATGCTTCATCCCCAAAGGCTCGAAGCGCGGTACAAAGTCAACCACATTAAAAGAGAAATAAAAACAATCTATATTTTACCACATTGAAATACAAAACGCAACATTACAAAACTTATACGAGCACACACCCATTCAAAGTATTACGTCACCTTGCACCTATATAAACAACACAAGTCAATATACATCTAGGAGATAATAGCTAGCTGGAAACTATGATAGACAACATCACCCCAGCATGTGTTAGCGAAATAATTGTGTTTTCAAATCGGTTTTGAAGAATTCCCGTGTCTTGCTGTTTCTGAGAGCGACAGGAAAGGTGTTCCAAATTGTTGGGCCAGCAAATGAGAAAGTGCTCCTTCCATAAGTTCCTGATACCCTCACTGAACAGCCCTTACAACCAGTGAAATATCCTCTTCAATACCAGACACGGAAACATTGCAAGCAATCTACATACATAGGAGCCAGAATGATCAATACATAATATATAGAAGATGTGAATGTCGATATGGAAGGGACAAAATTTAAGGATTATTCTTTCCTTAGAAGACAAAATTTGAGGACTATTTTTTCTTTAAAATGCACAATTTGAGGAATATTATTTATTTAGATTTTACAAATTGAGGAATATTTTTTTCTTTAGAAGCCAAAATATGCTAACTTTTGTTTTTATTTACAAGCCACAATTTGCGGACTTTTGTTTTTTATTTACAAGCCACAATTTGCGGACTTTTGTTTTTTATTTACAAGCCACAATTTGCGGACTTTTGTTTTTTATTTACAAACCACAATTTGCGGACTTTTGTTTTTTATTTACAAGCCACAATTTGCGGACTTTTGTTTTTTATTTACAAACCACAATTTGCGGACTTTTGTTTTTTATTTACAAGCCACAATTTGCGGACTTTTGTTTTTTATTTACAAACCACAATTTGCGGACTTTTGTTTTTTATTTACAAGCCACAAATTGCGGACTTTTGTTTTTTATTTACAAACCACAATTTGAGGACTTTTGTTTTTTATTTACAAGCCACAATTTGAGGACTTTTGTTTTTCTTGTTCTGGTTCTGGTAGAGTACGTTGCTGCATCCCATATACTGGCATATGTGCAACAGTTGGGGAAGCGATGCTACCATCCTAACGGCTCCTAGCTGATGCCAGGACAGCCTTGAAGCAATATTCTTTCTATATGACTGGTCGATACATGCCTCATGAATTCTTTGGGGATTTTATTTCATTTTAGCCAAAATACTTGACTTCATCAACTGTAAAGAACCGTTACAGGTGTATAGGTTTGAGGATTGTGTATGTTGTGGGTTGTGTAGGTTGTGGGCTGTTTAGGTTATGGGTTGTGTAGGTTTGATGATTGTGTAGTTTGTGGGTTGTGTAGGTTGTGTGTTGTGTAGGTTTTAGGGTTATGTAGTTGTGTGTTGTGTAGGTTTTAGGGTTATGTAGTTGTGTGTTGTGTAGGTTTTAGGGTTGTGTAGGTTGTGGGTTGCGTATGTTTTGGGTTGTGTAGGTTGTGGGTTGTGTAGGTTTTGGGTTGTCTAGGTTTTGGGTTGTGTAGGTCTGATGATTGTGTAGGTTGTGGGTTGTGTTGGTTGTGGGTTGTGTAGGTTGTGTGTTGTGAAGGTTTTGGTTTGTGTAGGTTGTGGGTTGTGTAGGTTGTGGGTTGTGTAGGTTGTGGGTTGTGTAGGTTGTGGGTTGTGTAGGTTGTGGGTTGTGTAGGTTGTGGGTTGTGTAAGTTTGAGGATTGTTTAGGTTGTGGGTTGTTTTACTTTGAGGATTGTGGCAGGAGTGCACCCGTCTCTGGACTTAAACAATTTGCACTGTCATATGGGCTGTCATTTGAGATGTCATTAGGGATGTTATTTTCGTGAATGTTGATTGGTTCCATCAAAAGTACGACTTTGTAACCGACATATACGGGACCGGGGGAGGGGGGGGATATTACTATAGTGTGACAATGATCTACAGTCGCCGTGCTCTGCTGCAAGAGTAAAGTAATAAGGGAGAAATATATTGGCCAACACAACTAGTTTATACTGGCTTACTGTCAAAGAAAACCAAAATAGCAGAGTCCATTATTTTGTGTATACTTTACCGACGGCTGATTTCTACCGCACTCTGAAGATTCAGGTAAAAATAGTGCAACGATTGGCAGGAAATATCCCTCCGCGTATTAGTTTATATTTAAAAGTATTGCTACATTATGTCCCAATACTATGTCCAAATATTATTTAAAACAGCTGTCAATGTTAAAATATTATGGCCTTGGCCCAAGACATAGAATGTTCATTTCCGGTTCTGGCATTATCAGTAAGATATCACCTCTGAGAAGTAAGCTGGGAGAACTTTGCTTTTGTACGGTATATTTAACAAGGGTTTCTCTGTCCTGAAACGGTATAGAGCCCTTGTACAGCACATAGCAAGGGCTAAACACAGCACTCTCATATCATTACAAAAAGCCTAGTGCTAAACACATAACTCTCAAATCAGAACAAAAAGCTAAGTGCTAAACACATAACTCTCATGTCATTACAAAAAAAAACTAGTGTTAAACACAGAAAGCTCATATAATTACAAAAAACCTAGTGTTAAACACAGAACTCTCATATCATTACAAAAAAAACTAGTGCTAAACACAGAACTCTCATATCATTACGAAAAACCTAGTGCTAAACACAGAATTCTCATATCATTACAAAAAACCTACTGCTAAACACAGAACTCTAATATCATTACGAAAAACCTAGTGCTAAACACAGAACTCATCATTACGAAAAACCTAGTGCTAAACACAGAACTCTAATATCATTACAAAAAACCTAGTGCTAAACACAGAACTCTCTTATCATAACAAAAACGCTTGTGGTAAACACAGAACTGTCGTATCACAAAAAAATGCTTTGAAGATAAAAAGATAAGCCAACACTGTTTAATTACATATCTTCGCCAATAAGCGCCCCCTTCAGCGTCCTATTTTAAGAAGTAAACACCCCTGCCTTGTGGTGTAGCACAGACCACAACACCCCTGCCTTGTGGTGTAGCACAGACTACAACACCCCTGCCTTGTGGTGTAGCACAGACCACAACACCCCTGCCTTGTGGTGTAGCACAGACCACAACACCACTGCCTTGTGGTGTAGCACAGACCACAACACCCCTGCCTTGTGGTGTAACACAGACCGCTTCACCCCTGCCGTCATGTAACACACACGGCATCACCCCTGATTTTTAGTGCAGACCATATCACCCCTGCCTTGTCATGTAACACACACCACATCACCCCTTCCTTGTCATGTAACACAGACCGCGTCACCTCTAACCTGACAGGTAGTTCAGAGCGCATCACCCTTCACTTGCCTTGAAATGCAGACCATATCACCCCTGCCTTGCCATGAAACACAAGACCCCATTTCCCCTACCTTGTAGTGCAGACCACATCACCACTGCCTTGCCATGTAACACAGACCGCATCACCCTCAAACTGATAGCCCAGCAAGACAGCAAATTCCCTGTCAAGACATAATAATAATATTGGGCTTGAAAATATTCGCCTCCTTTGATGGCTCATTTGATTTCAGCGTTTCACAATCCCGTGTTTGTCTGGTCTTGTGTCTGTCTGGTCTTGTGTCTGTCTGTTCTTGTGTCTGTCTGCGTCTTGCCACGAACTGATAAATTATGTGTTGTTTTCATAAAAGTTTTTTATCACAAATAAATAGATTAGCCCATACACATAGGCCTACCATATTCTACACTTGTATAGCACATACACACAAATTGGTTTACTCTGGTTTGTACAGACAACATGTTTTGCTCTCATAATTTTGCACATAGCGGTCAGTGAGAAGGTGTTAACTCAAAAGTTTAAGGCCATGAGCAGTCTTAAATGAAAATCCTCTGGTTGTTCACGTCCTATCTGAAAGTTACTTAAGTAAGCAGTTGTATTAAGTTGTTGAATACACTCTGTCACTGGCGTATGTGTCTGTGTGTTGTATGTGTGTGTGTATATGCAACAATGTGTGGCTTGTATGTGGGGCAAGGGTGAGACCAAAGGGAGAGAGGGTGGGGCTTTTCATCATTATGTGTAAGAGAAAACAAACTCTGAGATGACATAATTGTGTTTTCTTCTAATTCGCTCAACCTGTTCGCTGTTTTATTTTATTATTATTATGATTATTATTATAAGAAGTTTTTTATTGCGTAGTACCCCAACCTAGGGCTGGGCTCACCACGCTGTACATACAATTTTACAAACATAATCATGAACTTAAAAATTAACATACAGTAATTAAATAAAACAAAACAAATGTGTATTCGCCCAACCATTCCATAACTTTTTAAATGTCAAGCCATGGGCGGCACCCAGCAGTATCGTCTATCGGTCAGGATTGTAGAGTTTAAAGAAATGTGTTTTGAGTGCAGTTTTCAATTTGCGCCATTTTGCCAGCCCTAATATTTTTTCCGATCTAGAGAATTGCGTAGACTTCCCTAATTGTGGAAACGGCCCTGACAACCTGCACTCTTTGTTATGTAGCACAGACCGCGACGCTCCTGCCTTTCAAAACCTTGTTGCTATCACTTTATTATGTTTTAAACTCATGTAGTAGACTCAATGTGTGCTCGCTGTTTTCAAGGAATATCATACTGCATCTTTACTCTACGGAACTCTAGTCACTAATCTATAGTTGCAATTTGCGTCATGTTAGGAAGTCAAAGTTAGTCATATTTAGTTCTTAAATCAGTGGCGTAGCTACGGTTAGTGCCGCCTGGGAAGTGCAAAGATTTTTCCCGCCCCCTCCGACAAAAAAAACCTCTGCAGTAGGCTGAGGGAGCCGCCCTTTGTATTACAGAAAAGTGTTCCGACTGGGGCCGACCACCCCTACGCCCCACTTTTAGTTCACCAATGTTTCAAATAATTATATTATTATTATAACTGTTTTTATTAGTATATATTCGATTATTTAAATAAAAAAATATGTGTTCGATTATTTAAATAAAAAAATATGTATTCGATTACTATTATTTTGTGTGTGTGTGTGTGTGTTTTGTTTTTGTTGTTGCTATGAATCATTTACCATGATATTTAATGTCTTTTGTATCAGCCTCACATGACTCTCAAGCACAACCCTTGTTGCGACGTTCTCTCTTAAATTCCTTACAACCCGTGACCTTGACACAAATCAAACCCCGGAGTGTTTTGTTACATTGTGAACTATTCATGTTTCCCTCCTACAGTGATCTACAGGATCGATCCAAATTTCCCTTCCCCCATCCCCTCCCCCGGCATGTTTCGTTAAAACATTGTGTTGTTTGCATAGAGCAGCGGTTCTCAGCCTGTGGGGCGCAACCCTTTTGATGGTCGAAAGACCCTTTCCCACGGGTCGCCTAAGACCATCGCAAAACACACATACTCTTCAGTTATGAATTAGCTACGAAAATAATATTGTGGTTGGGGGTCCGCCACAACATGAGGAACTGTTAAAAAGGGTCGCGGCATTAAGAAGGTTGAGAACCACTGGCATAGAGGGTAAGAGAGCTTGCTTTCGATGCAGTCTAATCTTTCTATTATACAAACATGATTTTTGAATCTTTACCTCCTTGTTTACGGGGTTGAAAACTGAGCACTGTATCTTTAACCTGGCAAAGACAGTGACTGGTTTGTAAACATGTATACCATGGCACGTTGCCTTTTGAGCTTGCAAAAATATAAATTAATATATATAAAAATGTATGTATGTATGTATGGCAACTTTCCGTCTACGAGAGACGATAGATTTATCTTTTCTGATTGCAGCTCTTGGTGTGGCGAGAGAGACCGATCCTCGAGTGGCAGTCAAACGTGTTAAAAAATAATAAAATAAAAATATGTCTAGCCTTAGACCACATCTACTCAATATCTCCTACTTGCCTTCCTGTCAGTGCTAGCGACCACCACTGGTAGCTCATATATCCTGCTAGCCTCCCTACAGACCCAGTGCTATAGTCACAGTGTGCACTGCTGTTGATGCCATCGAGTTGAGAGGTGCAGGGAGGTAGGGTGCGATTACAACGTTGTATGAATTCCTGGAATACCAGCACGAGACGGGCATCCCTCCCCACCCCTCCCTCTCTCCAACCATTGCTCACTCCCGTACAGCATTGCGAGTAAAATTTGTGAGCCTAGGACAGTGGCGCTGAAAGATTGGTCTAAACTTGGACAGTGGCGCTGAAAGATTGGTCTAAACTTGGACAGCAGCGCTGAAAGATTGGTCTAAACTTGGACAGCGGCGCTGAAAGATTGGTCTAAACTTGGACAGTGGCGCTAAGAGATTGGTCTAAACTTGGAGAGTGGCGTAGAAAGATTGGTCTAAACTTGGACAGTGGGGCAGAAAGGTGAATCTAAACAAGTCAAAGTTCAACAACTTAAAAAAAACAGTTTACTATTTCGTTGTTTATCAAGACCATTCAAACATGACATTAGGCCGATGGTTACAACTCACATGGGCCGATGGTCACAACTCACATGGGCCGATGGTCACAGCTCACATGGGCCGATGGTCACAACTCACATGGGCCGATGGTCACAACTCACATCAATTCCAGAGCTGATCGGCTACCCTTAAACGTGGGGTGGGGGTGGGTGGGTTGCTTCTGTGTTGACTCTCGTAATGCCTAATGTTCAAATATTTAATTGAAATTATTTTGTGTTGAATAGCGTGAAGTAAAGTTTCTGGCTACATGAAAAGTCAATCACATGGACAGTCGATAACACGGACAGTCAATCACATGGACAGTCAATGACACGGACAGTCAATCACATGGACAGTCAATTTCAAAACGCATGTTGTCAGTCTCTTTACTTTGAAGGACTTCTTTTCACATTAGATTTCTTGATGCGTTCTAACAAATAAGCCTCAAGCAAAGATATTGAAAGTAAGGAATGTTATATGGTAGCCAAAACGTAATAAATAATATATACGGCGAGATTAATGATAGAGCAGAGCGTGTCGTGTAATGATGTGACCTGTGTTAAGATGATAGAGCAGAGCGTGTCATGTAATGATGTGACTTGACCGGCATGTTGCTATTGCTGGCTCTTATTTGCCATACTACCTAACTCAAGTACGAAACTCGCTGACATCATGTGGCTGATATGGCCGTGGATTTACTGTTATTATGAAAAGAATTATGAAATACTTAATGTCCAAGATTGAATGCTTCCTTTGGAGGGGAAAAAAAGAGGGGGGGGGGGTCAACATCTGTCTTATCTTGTTAAGTTGCTAAATATGAAATAAGTAAAATAAAGATGTGTGTAACGACGAGGATGGGATTCGAACCCACGCGGGGAGACCCCAATGGATTAGCAGTCCATCGCCTTAACCTCTCGGCCACCTCGTCATACCGATGACATGGAAAATAAGGAAAAGTTGGTATGATTATAGTTAATGATGATTGAAGAGTCGGATTGAAAATAACTGCTAAATGAAAAACATTTCTTCCTTATTATTAGCAGATTTATTGGCCTGCGCGAAAGATGCTGCGCTAGATCACTAAGATGCTGCGCTCGATCACTAAGATGCTGCGCTCGATCACTAAGATGCTGCGCTCGATCACTAAGATGCTGCGCTCGATCACTAAGATGATGCGCTCGATCACTCAGAATAAGATGCTGCACTAGATCACTAAGATGCTATGCTAGTACTCTAAGATACTATGTCAGTGCACTAAGGTGCTGTGCAAGTTCACTACATGATGTGCCAATTCACTAAGGTGATGTGCCAGTTCACTTAGATGATGTGCAAGTTCCCTTAGGTGCTGTGCCAGTTCACTAAGGGGATGTGCTAGTTCACTAAGGTGCTATGCTAGTTTACTGAGGTGCTTTGCAAGTCACTAAGATGTTGTCCTAGTTTACTAAGAGGATGTGCTACTTCTCTAAAGGATTAAAAGGATTGTGTGTCAAGTAACTGCTGACAGCAATATGATGGAAAGGATTGTGCGTCAAGTAACTGCTGACAGCAATATGATGGAATGGATTGTGTGTTAAGTAACTGCTGACAGCAATATGATTGAAAGGATTGTGTGTCAAGTAACTGCTGAAAACAATTTCATTGAAAGGATTGTGTCCGCGGAGAAGCCTTCTTCGACATAACTTTCCAACTGAGTTGTAGATGCCAAATGTATATTATTTCTATAAGTACTGGAGCCCTCTAGTGGCGCTGCATTCGAAGTTTTGTGTTGTAGCCTTGCAGCATTAAGATTATTTAGATTACCTTTAAAACATGTCCCTATACTCTGGTGAGTTCACGGGTGAATGAGGATCGCATGAGACGATGTCTACGCGTTTTGGCTCTGTGAGGTTGGCTATGTAATGTTGGCTCTGTGATTGTTGGCTATGTAATGTTGGCTCTGTGATGTTGGCTATGTAATGTTGGCTCTGCGATGTTGGCTATGTAATGTGTCAGGTTTGTGACGAGGCTGATGACGGCTTGTTTGAGAACGCAACACTTGAGTTGATTTCCGTTTCCTGGAACGTTCCCCTGGCAAAGATCGTGTGTCGCAGCGCCAAAGGCGTGATGTTGTTGTAGCATGCGAGGTTACGGCGGAACGATACGTCCTTGTTAAGTCGACACGCTAGCCACGGGTTTAACCGATATACCGTATCACGCCACACACTTTGGATCGATACTGTTGAACACTTCGATACCCAAATGAATTGATGGTTTATAAATATTCGGTGTCGTTTAAACTCGATACGCGAATGCACGATGGCTTATGTACACCAAGAATCGTTGGGTTCGATACGTTAAGGCAGGAAAAGCCAATTAAATGTTCCGGTATTATACAATGGGCAAATATGTTGAAACGTCCACCGTCTCTATTCACACGATTAGATAAATACAACACGCTGTGTCAATAGCAAGTTCAACCCTATTATACGAGGTTGATACGCCTAGAGGAAGGTCTTGGGGAAGGTCTTGTGGAAGGTCGTGAGGAAGGTCTTGAGGGAGGTATTGAGGAATGTCTTGGGGAAGGTCTTCTGGAAGGTCTTGAGTAAGTTCTTGATGAATGCCTTGAGGAAGGTCTTCTGGAAGGTCTTGAGGAAGGTCTTGTGGAAGGTCTTGAGGAAGGTCTTGTGGAAGGTCTTGAGGAAGGTCTTGAGGAAGGTCTTGATGAATGTCTTGAGGAAGGTCTTGTGGAAGGTCTTGAGGAAGGTCTTGGTGAAGGTTTGTGAAAGGTCTTGAGAGCCGGCAAACTAGGGATTCGTTAATTTTAAGCTAGATATTATCAAAGTACAAATGTTCGAGCTTTTCAAGAGTCATACGTCTCCTCCCAGTGGTTCCACCCCCCTCCCGCCCCCACACAGGTGACATAAATATAAATTACACATTTGACACATCACAATGTTGACTTCTGTTTTTGTTGCTTCGAAATAACTTCTCTTGTGTTCATTTGGTTTAGAGAACATCGAATTTTTTAGAATCCCTGTAACTATAAATACGTACAAAATTGTAATTCAGAAGTAAAGTCTTAGTAAATCGTACATTATTAAGAAAACTATGGCTCCCTGGTGCTATTAAGTCCATCCGATAGTTAAGATTCTGATCACGCACCAATGACACACAGTTGTGTTGTAGAAACATTCCGGTAAACACATAAGAATGTTCGAATACACACATACACATTTTTGCCAGAAATGAAATATTTCCACCACGCACTTTTCATCCATCGAACATAAACCTTCTAGTGTTGCAATAAGTTATAGAACACAAACCCTCTAGTGTTGCAATAAGTTATAGAACACAAACCCTCCAGTGTTACAGTGAGTTATAGAACACAAACCCTCTAGTGTTACAGTGAGTTATAGAACACAAACCCTCTAGTGTTACAGTGAGTTATAGAACATAAACCCTCTAGTGTTACAGTGAGTTATAGAACACAAACCCTCTAGTGTTGCAATAAGTTATAGAACACAAACCCTCCAGTGTTACCGTGAGTTATAGAACACAAACCCTCCAGTGTTACAGTGAGTTATAGAACACAAACTCTCTAGTGTTACAGTGAGTTATAGAACACAAACCCTCTAGTGTTACAGTGAGTTATAGAACACAAACCCTCTAGTGTATCAATAAGATATAGAACACAAACCCTCCAGTGTTACCGTGAGTTATAGAACACAAACCCTCTAGTGTTACAGTGAGTTATAGAACACAAACCCTCTCGTGTTGCAATAAGTTATAGAACACAAACCCTCAAGTGTTACAGTGAGTTATAGAACACAAACCCTCCAGTGTTACAGTGAGTTACAAAACACAAACCCTCCAGTGTTACAGTGAGTTATAGAACTCAAACCCTCCAGTGTTACAGTTAGTTATAGAACACAAACCCTCCAGTGTTACAGTGAGTTATAGAACACAAACCCTCCATTGTTACAGTGAGTTATAAAACAAAAACCCTCCATGTTTACAGTGAGTTACAGAACTCAAACCCTCCAGTGTTACAGTTAGTTATAGAACACAAACCCTCCAGTGTTACAGTGAGTTATAGAACTCAAACCCTCCAGTGGTTTAAGCGTCTCAACCTGTTTAAGCGTCTCAACTGGTTTAAGCGTCTCAACTGGTTTGAGCGTCTCAACTGGTTTTAAGCGCCTCAACTGCACCTCGATGAAGTCATTAGGCAAGTAAAATCAGTAGGCCAGTGAAGTCAGTAGGGTGACGTCATTAGGCCAGTGAAGTCAGTAGGCCAGTGACGTCATTAGGCCAGTCAAGTCATTGGGCCAGTGAATTCATTAGGCCTATGAAGTCATTAGGCCAGTGAATCACAGGCGACATTTTCCAAACACAACAGTTGCTTTAACACTAAAACTAGTTCTATATCATACTAACTTAGGCTGAATATAATCCTTAGGGAACCCATGATGGCTGATATGAAAAATGGGGGGGAGATTGGGGGGGTTGACAACCTTGGGGCTGAGTTTGTAAATAGTTTTAAGAGAGGGATGAGCGCAGAAGTCTCCACCTGTTTCTGTTGTCTAAGTTAGTTTCCAAAGTCTGCCTCTGAAGTCTGTGTTACTAGGTTCAAAGCGAGTTGGCATCTACAGAATAAGTGGATTATGAGTTTGGACTAAACAGCCTAGAAGATGAGATAATGAGTACATTTTGGGCAGTTCAGGCGAGAAGAAGAGATTAGTACAGTTTGTACAGTACAGGCGAGAAGAAGAGATTAGTACAGTTTGTACAGTACAGGCGAGAAGAAGAGATTAGTACAGTTTGTACAGTACAGGCGAGAAGAAGAGATTAGTACAGTTTGTACAGTACAGGCGAGAAGAAGAGATTAGTACAGTTTGTACAGTACAGGCGAGAAGAAGAGATTAGTACAGTTTGTACAGTACAGGCGAGAAGAAGAGATTAGTACAGTTTGTACAGTACAGGCGAGAAGAAGAGATTAGTACAGTTTGTACAGTACAGGCGAGAAGAAGAGATTAGTACAGTTTGTACAGTACAGGCGAGAAGAAGAGATTAGTACAGTTTGTACAGTACAGGCGAGAAGAAGAGATTAGTTCAGTTGGGACAGTACAGGTGAGAAGAAGAGATTAGTTCAGTTGGGACAGTACAGGCGAGAAGAAGAGATTAGTTCAGTTGGGACAGTACAGGCGAGAAGAAGAGATTAGTTCAGTTGGGACAGTACAGGCGAGAAGAAGAGATTAGTTCAGTTGGGACAGTACAGGCGAGAAGAAGAGATTAGTTCAGTTGGGACAGTACAGGCGAGAAGAAGAGATTAGTTCAGTTGGGACAGTACAGGTGAGAAGAAGAGATTAGTTCAGTTGGGACAGTACAGGCGAGAAGAAGAGATTAGTTCAGTTGGGACAGTACAGGCGAGAAGAAGAGATTAGTTCAGTTGGGACAGTACAGGTGAGAAGAAGAGATTAGTTCAGTTGGGACAGTACAGGTGAGAAGAAGAGATTAGTTCAGTTGGGACAGTACAGGCGAGAAGAAGAGATTAGTTCAGTTGGGACAGTACAGGCGAGAAGATGAGACAATAAGTATTGTTAACTACAGCTATAGGGTTTACTAAAGTAAGTGGGTACTGTGATCATACACAACTTAGAAAGAAAAACTCAAACTATCCATTACAACAAAAACTTAAACTATCCATTACGATAAACTCTTACTCAAATCAAAATGTTTCCTTCCAAAACATCAACCAATAGAACAAACGCTTTATTGCAATTGCAGAGTAGAAAGATGGTTAGAAAACACAGATTTATAGAATAGAAAGATTGTTAGAATAAAAAGATCGTTAGAATAGAAAGATCGTTAGAATAAAAAGATCGTTAGAATAGAAAGATCGTTAGAATAGAAAGATCGTTAGAATAGAAAGATCGTTAGAATAGAAAGAGCGTTAGAATAGAAAGATCGTTAGAATAGAAAGATCGTTAGAATAGAAAGATCATTTGAATAACCAAATACTTGAACCAAAAATCCTCAGGGTAGCCATTATGTTCATGTGTCCTCAGGGTAGCCATTATGTTCATGTGTCCTCAGGGTAGCCATTATGTTCATGTGTCCTCAGGGTAACCATTATGTTCATGTGTCCTCAGGGTAGCCATTATGTTCATGTGTCCTCGGGATATCCATTGTGTTGATACGTCTATATTTTTTTTTTAAGTTATGAATATAACATAGTGTATAAACAGGTAGCTTTAGTTCGTATCCTTGTACACTGCTAACATGTCAGTCCAGTGCATTGCAAATTGTTAGTTAATCTAGGACGCTTCTAACTTGTTAATCTATTGCACTTCTAACGTGTTAATATAGTGCACGACTAACGTGTTAATATAGTGCACTTCTAACATGCCATCTAGTGCACTTCTAACTCGTTAATCTAGTGCACTTCTAACGTGTTAATATAGTGCAAGTCTAATGTGTAAATTTAGGGCACTTATAACGTGTTAATCTAGTGCACTTCACACTTGTTAATCTAGTGCACGTCTAACGTGTTAATCTAGTGCACTTCACACTTGTTAATCTAGTGCACGTCTAACGTGTTAATCTAGTGCACGTCTAACGTGTTAATCTAGTGCACGTCTAACGTGTTAATCTAGTGCACGTCTAACGTGTTAATCTAGTGCACGTCTAACGTGTTAATCTAGTGCACGTCTAACGTGTTAATCTAGTGCACGTCTAACGTGTTAATCTAGTGCACGTGTAACGTGTTAATCTAGTGCACTTCACACTTGTTAATCTAGTGCACGTCTAACGTGTTAATCTAGTGCACGTCTAACGTGTTAATCTAGTGCACGTCTAACGTGTTAATCTAGTGCACGTCTAACGTGTTAATCTAGTGCACGTCTAATGTGTTAATCTAGTGCACGTCTAACGTGTTAATCTAGTGCACGTCTAACGTGTTAATCTAGTGCGCGTCTAACGTGTTAATCTAGTGCACTTCTTTGGCAAATCATTTGCTGCCCTCTTGGACACTACTTCTCATCTAAGTGATATTTTTTTTTTATTTTATTCTTTTTTTTTTAAATTTTGTTCGCTGACGAAGGCTTCCTGCCGACACCTTCGTTGTTTTGTTGCGTTCCTTTTTTCGGGTTTAACCTTACTGTGTTTTATTTATTTCCTATTGTGCTAACCTGATTGCAATCTCTTTCCTTATTACCCTAGTGCACTCCTATCGTGTAAATCTAGTGCATTGCTTAGATGTTAATCTAGCTCTCTCTGAGACAAGTCCAGAAGCCAAAGTTTAACCTATATCTGGCACAGACGTCCCCGTTAGTTCAACGGTAGCCTGGTCAGGGCTACAAATGACATCGTCCTTATGGAACACGTATTGATGAACCGTCAAACCCTGGACAAAAAAATCATTTGAATTAAGTTTGAATGACTTTGACACAGACCTTCAATGACTTTGAAGATGCCGCCATTTTAATCTGTCTACTCGCACTAAACGGAAAACAAAATACAGACAAGTTGTCCTAGATGTCGCTGTATATATTACCACAGAGGGACATTTTTCAGACCACACACTTAATCTGTTTTCTGTCTGTCACAAATGTTACATCTCCCACCCCACAAATCCTCTCACCGACTCACATTTTCTGGCACATAAAATCCCTATGACGCTTGGCCCAAATCCCCAGAGCTAAAATTAAAACCGATTTAGAATCTGGAATGATGTTATTAGCCTTAGCGGCTTAGCAGACTTGTATCGCGATACATTGAGTAAAACGCGGTTCACATTTCTCAAGGCAGGGGCGTACCCCAAACAATTTCATGTTTTCATAGTACCTGCCACGTCTTTAAGTCCGTGCTCCTGACTGTAACCTTTCTTCCAATTAATATCACTGTTACCGTTCGAACTAGTTGCTATGGCCAGAACGGATACCTCAATGAATAACAGTTAGAGCAGTGGCTCTCAACCTTCCTAATGCCGCGACCCTTCAATACAGTTTCTCATGTTGTTGCGACTCCCAACCAAACAGTTGTTTTCGTAGCTACTTCATAACTGTAAAGTATATGTGTTTTCCGATGATCTTAGATGACCCCTGTAAAAGGGTCGTTCGACCCTCAAAGGGGTCGGGACCCACATGTTGAGAACCACTGAGTTAGAGCGTTATCTACTGATATTCTCACAACTGTAATAATACAAAGGTCAAGAATTCACATATCACTTGGTTATTTATATACAACATTACTGAGTATAAGGTTCACAGCTGATAGACTCGTTGCCGATGACAACACATTCTTTCAAATTTTCAGCCCATCCATACCCCCCCCCCCCCCCATAAACCCAACCTCAAAAAATCAGTTTTTCCTTTTTTTCAAGTGGACGATAAAGGAAATAAGATGCCACTGATATAATGAAATAAAATTCCCGATAACTGCACTAAATGAGATTCATTTTAAAAAATATCGCAAGGGCATTTGGTGTGTAATATTTCCTTTTTTTCTGAAATAGTTAAATCTAATATATAAAAATGAATGTCTGTATGTATGTATGTATGTCCCGTATGCGCTCCTGCACCATTCATGCGATTGCGATAAAACTTTGGTGAGTGCAACAAATGACTGGGGCGGGGGTACAGGACAGAGCTCCATTGTTGTCAAGGTAACTTATAGAATGGACGGAAATTGCTGTTAGTTTTGGGAAGGCATTGTTAAAGGGGTCGAGGTTAAGTTTAATAGAGGTAATAATCTTTGAGATAGATGGGATGGTTCTTTTCCATGACTTAGCATGATAATTTTGGGGTTAACATCGTAAAATTCTAAATGACCAGAAATTTGGGGACAGGAATGTGTTATTAGATAGCATTCCTGGGCCACCTTTGGAGGTGGAGAATGGTATATATAAGACAGAACTCTTCCTGACATGGTAGGTTCGTTGAGTTGGAAGTAGAGAGAAAAGAGCTAAGAGAGCAGTTGATAGGGAATATTTGCTAGAGATCAGGAGACAAGTAGACTAGTTGAACATTGGAATAGGAGACGAAACAGTGAACAGTCTAGAAACAGTCATAGAGTCGGGGATTCTTAAAGATAGCTGACAGTCAGTAAATACTACAGAAGAGCTTTTTATATTTTAGTAATAAATACATTCTCTTTTATCATCTGGACACCTGGAATTTGAGTTTAGTTTTCATTCAAGTCTACGTTGTGCTTTGTCTGTTCCAACGCCTGGATAGTCACAATATAAATCACAGAGAGGAGCTAACATGTACTGACCACTACTAAATCAATACAGTTTGTGATAAGTCAGGACCGGAGCCCTCCTCCGTAACAACCGTTCTGTGACAGTGAGTAGTTGTCCATAAGCCCGCGCATTTTTCTGAAATATTACGACCCTTTTAAAATAATCCGTTTCGGGCCGTTGGCCCTAAATTCGTTTTTTTAATTTATATAAGCTTTGTAAAAAGTATTTTCCGTATGCGCTCCTATACCATTTATCTGAATGCGATAAAACTTTGTTGAGATGTTGCGCGCACGCCCTCAAAGGTTTATGAATTCGTTTTTATTCTAATGTTCGCTATATAAATATAATTTCAAACAGAGCTAATGCATGGGTGGCTATAACTTTACTCAAATACAAATAGCGATATTAAATTGTGTGTGTGACATAATAAATAGGTTTCTGAAGTATTACAACCATTTTACGATATACAGTTTTGGACTGGAGGTCCTAAATTAGTTTTTTTCTGATATAAGCTATTTAAATATAATTTTCGTATGCGTTACTTTACCATTCATCTGAATGCTATACAACTTTGGTGAGTTGTGTGCACGCCTGCAAAATGTTTCTGAATAAGTACAACCATTTTACGATATTCCGTTTGGGGCCGGGGGCCTTAAAATCGTTTTTTTTCGTATATGAGCTATGTAAATATAATTTCACACAGAGCTTTTGCATGGGTGGATGGCATTGAATCAAATACACTCTGCGACATTTCAGTTTGTATGTGACATAGTAAGTATGCTTCTGAATTAGTACATCTATTTTACATTATCCCGTTTGGGGCTGGTGGCCCCAACATTTTGTATATGTACTAAATGCCCAATATAAATATAATTTCAAACCTAGCTATTGCATGGGTGGATCAATCGCTGCAAGTGTGTAGACTAAATTTATTCGAGTACGCACCAGACGGTAAAAAAAATAATAGTGCGTATATAAAAAGTACTTCAAAAAGCATAATTAAAACACAAACACTTTATTTCTTTGAGTGCACTGCAACGCATGCCGGGTTCTCGCTAGTATTAACATAAAATACAATAATGAAAAATGCTAACTTTGTTTTTAGGGTTGTTTAATTATATGTTAGAGGGTGACTGGTTTTAACGTTATCCTGAACAGGAATGAACGTTGCATTCTCCTTGTAGTACCCTTTTTTTTTTGTTCTATTAAAATTTAAATAATGGTTAACATTTTAAACTGAAATCATATTTAAAGCTTGTAATCTTACGGGATTTAAATTAGGCGATGCTATGCGTCGTGCAGAAGACCGAAATGAATGGAGAAGGATACTTTTCTTGTCATCTGTGGCGCCCCAACGGTCCAAGGACTAAGGGATGTGATGATGATGATGATGATCACGATGATGATCATGATGATGTTGATGATTCTTACGTAAGTACAGACTGGAAGCTTCGATGGCAAGAGCGCCACAAGGTCGTCCTAAACTGAGGTTAACCGCTGGCTAGGAAAACACTGAAATTGTCCAATGTCTAGTGAATGAGTTAATTACCCCGTGTAACGATGTTGGCAGCAGTCTCCGTGCGTGGCGCTGCGTGCAATAATCTGATGGACGCCATTTTTTTCTGCTGAGCTAAGCAAAAACCTTTGCTAATAGAAGTTGTTCTTTTTTACACGTTATAAATGATTCACTTATTTAAAATGTTACGACTCTTTTTAACCTTTTTTTTATTCAATAATTGTATGTACACTTTGGTGCGTTGACCTTTGTGTGTGCTAAGTTTAGCGACTTGTATCGTGACGTTGTTGTATACACATTAGTGCAGTGTATCTACTGGGGATAATTATACAATGAAATATTAACGTGGTACATATCAAATGGAATTTAATCTAAATACATATATATGTATGTTTACATATCTTTTTACTTTTAAACATACGAGCAAAGGCTGTATAATCATATTGAGCAAGATATCACAGATATTTTTAGATTTCTAACTTCTTGCCTGGTCAATTAATCTTAGGCTGCGACAATTCGCACCCGGGTACCAGAAGTGACAGGTTGGGATTTAAAAAAAACTATTTAAAATATTATTGTTGGGTTTGTAAGACAAAAATTTAGTATCAAATGAAAGATATTTGAATGGACTATACATGAGTCTAATGGAACCCGGATGCGAATGGCGGCGCTGCGTGTCCGGGTCCATTTTGACTAAATGCTATTCAGATGTCATTTGTGGTCGTTTAATTTACTTAAACTGATGACTTATGTTCACAAACATTATAGTCCATTCAAGTATCTTTTTTATTTTCGAATATTATTTTAGCTGATTTACCCCCCCCCCTTTTTTTTTTTAACCCCCCCCCCCCCCCCCCCGACCTTTTTTTGTCTTTGAACTCTACCGTAACCCCATTTATGAAAGGGATGGAATTTACAATCTTTACTTGCCACGAGAAGAAAATTGAGACTATTGACATCATTTCTAAAAAGTCACAAATTGAGACTATATACATCATTTTTAAAAAGTCGCAAATAAGTCACAATTTGAGACCATAGACATCATATCAAAAAGTCACAATTGTACTTGCATATCTCACCTTTGTTTCCTTGTTACAGCGGGTTTCGAAAGAGGCATTACGTAATAGGCTACAATAACGCTTGAACATTTTTGGGAGGACAGTTTTTTGTTTGTTTTTGCAACAATAATACGGACATCATTCCCCGTAACTGTACATTAATTTAAGTATTGAATAACTTGTAAAAGTTAATTGTTTACTCGCCTATTAATGACTACAAGCTTCAGTATAGCGCTGCTAGGGTTGAGATTCTTCTCAGATGGCGTGAGAACAGTCAGTCATTGGTAACGTGAGCTTATCTTTGAATTAACTGCTGTATAAAATTACGATGTTTAATCGGGCAATCAAATTAGGTTTAATGAGAAGCCTTAAAATGTGCTGGAAAGTCTACAGACTACAGCTGATTTGTAAATACCATGGTATACTAATGAGTGCGGTCAGCTCAAAGCGTAAAGGTAAATGTAAATGAAATATGGGGCTTAACCGGGTGCATATTTTTACACCCGGTCCGGGTATTTAAAAAAAATACCCGGCCGGTACAAGTGTTACAAAAAAGAGATAAAATCTCATTTTCTACAATACAAGCCGGTCTTTAAACACTAAGCCTGCAGACAGGCCTACACCCTACCTGCCGGCCTTTAAATAAAAGTGATACAGACAGCCCTACACCTTACCTGCCGGCATTTAAGCAATAGTCCTACAGACAGTCCTTTACCCACCTGCCGGCCTTCAACATACCCGTGGCTTTTTATTGGTTAATTTAATTATCGCCCCCCCCCCTAAAAATCGACCTTTTTACCGTAGTTCAGACGTCACGCATGAAACATTCGCTGCGTGACAGCCTTTTTTCACTCAGTACTGTTAATTTCCATATAGTAGGATTGTTTTGACATTAGTGTTAAAGATTCTGACTTTGGTTTGCAGTTTCAGCTCCTTCGACTACCATATTTTCTTTAATGGCACAAATGCTGATCTAGCATTTCCAATTCTAGCCCTCACATCTGCCTCGGATCCGCCATTTATGTCGATGGTGCTGCCTAAGTATGTGAAGGTGTCCACTTCTTAAAGTGTTCCTTTCCTGCCAGAGAGATATGCTCTTGGTTGGATGAGTTTACCTTCATGATCTTCGCCTTGCTTTTATTTATATTGAGTCCGAGCTATGCTGAAAAGGTGGCTACATCTTTTGTCTTTTCCTGCATTTGTTAGTGGTGGGACAGGAGGGCAATGTCGTCTGCCAATTTTAGGTCATTCAGTTGTTCTCAGTGTCCACTGTATCCCGTTCCTCTTTTTATATGTAGATTTTTTCACTATCCAATCAACGCATGTCATTTCTTCATAATAACTCTGAATGATCCTGACTAGTTTCTCTGGTAATCCATAGCACCTTAAGAAGTTTCCACAAGGTTTTTCGGTCCTTGCTATCAAAGGCCTATTCGTAGTCCATAAAATTTATGGGGGGGGGGGGGAGTTCCATTCGAACAACAGCGAGCATTACGCAGAAAGTACAGACCTTCATAAACACATACCTAAAGATCCTGAACATCAAATGGCCAAATACTATCAGTAACAAAGATCTACTAGAAACGACATACCAGGTGCCCATTAATGAAGACATCATAAAGAAAAGATGGAGGTGGATAGGGCATACTCTCCGAAAACCCTCAGATAGCATTACCAGAAAACCCCTAACATGGAATCCACCGGAAATGGGAAGAGAGGTACGCCAAAGAATACACGGAGACGTGAGATAGAGGCAGACACGCAAAATATGGGATACACCTGGAAGCAACTGGAAAGGAAAGCACAGGAACGTGATGAATGGAAAATTCTTGTGGACGGCCTATGCCGCAGACGGTGTAAAAAGGCGTAAGAAGAAAAAGAAGACCGTTAATATAATTCATGTGAGTTTGAGGGGGGGGGGGGGTGTTGGTTGTGAAAAGGAAGCAGGACAAATCAGAAGCAAAATATATATAAGAGATTGTTGTTAATAGCCACTGGTGTTGAGTTTGAAGTTAGATAAAAATTCTTTGTCTTCTCTTCTGTGGTGAGTGATTTTGTTAATATCTCTGTCGTAATAAGCTTGACATAAAAAGAGTACATCAGCTTGTATTATTATTATTATTAAAAGCCATTTTCCCGATATATGTGCGCAGCGTGACAGTTGGAAGTCTTTCTGCCCCCTAATATGTCATAAGCCTTTCCCTGGGTCATTCACTTTGAGAACCACTGATTTACCTTAACTTTTGGATACCTTCATTGGTTACCATTTTATCGGCTGAAAAAAAACGTTCAGTTTTTCTTGAGGCTTCAAATGATTGATTAGCATCATTACTTCTAACCTTTGACCTCATTATTAGCTCAACCTTTGACCTCATTATCAGCTCAACCTTGATTTAATCGTCTTCACCGTCTCTGAAATCTCAAATTTGATTTGGTCTTTTCCTCTCTGCGTGCCTCCTCCTCTCTGCGTGCCTTTTCCTGCCTTTTATTGCTGCTAACTGAAGCTGTCTGCATTTCATTTTTACATGGGGTTTTCCTTTTCATTAGTTCATCATTTCGTTCAGCTACACAGAATATTCCCCCTCCCACTCTTTTTTAAAGAAGCTGACCTCATCATATTTGTAGCGAACCCTTAAGGTAAAGTATCACGGGTTGCTTTCTGTGTGTACGAAGACAGAAGTTCACCGCTGAAAAGAAAAAAACGTTTTGAATGTGTTTTGATGTGTTAGTAGTAAACTATTATGAAAAAGCTGCTGGGTACATTAGTTTGCAACCGACGAGCTTGATGATATATGCTAATGGATATAGGCTAATGGATATAGGCTAATGTATGGATTGATACAGAAAAAAAGGTTGAAGATATCTTTCTCACAAATTATTTGTCTGACATTTTTGAAAATAAAGTGAAGGGGAAATAACTAATGCCCTGTACTCGGGGGATTTAAATATATTTGTAGTCATGAAGCTTTTTTGAATCTTCGAAAGATCTCTTCATGAACTGGGGACAATTTTCAGCTAGGACTTGAAAGCGAGACGTACGTTCCCGTTACAGATTATGGTGATGTGGAAATACGGAAATGAATGCGAATTGAACATTTTCAGTTTTACCATACACGTATTTGATTTTGAGTCACACAAATAACATCTTTCCGTTTCTTTAACACTAGAGAGTTTAAAACGTAGGCGTAATTTCAACCTATCGAAAGTCTTAGCTTATCTTTGATCGAACTCTTAAGAGATATACTTAGTTCAAATTTTGAATGCTGCTTTGATCTGGAATTGCGCGAACGTTCAAATTGGAATCACTACATCTATTTAAACACAACACAATGTCATAATCTTTTTAGTGCAGCATTGACCTTTTCTCCCGATCTCTTCTTACTGTACCTCAGCTACTTGTGCCTTGGTCCATGGCTTTTCTTACTGTACCTCAGCTACTTGTGCCTTGGTCCATGGCGTTTCTTACTGTACCTCAGCTACTTGTGCCTTGGTCCATGGCGTTTCTTACTGTACCTCAGCTACTTGTGCCTTGGTCCATGGCGTTTCTTACTGTACCTCAGCTACTTATGCCTTGGTCCATGGCGTTTCTTTCTGTACCTCAGCTACTTGTGCCTTGGTCCATGGCGTTTCTTACTGTACCTCAGCTACTTGTGCCTTGGTCCATGGCGTTTCTTACTGTACCAATACTAAACTGATCTAAAGTGTTCCTACGAAATCTGAGAATCAACCGAGTCAAAGGTCAAATCAATACAAATCTTATTTTCATACATTTTTTATACATTCCTTTATATATTTGTTCAAATCTTTTGACATGTCACGCGGGTAAGTGATCTAATTTACTGGCCAATTTGTCAGTCTTCACCGGGGATAGTAAAAGTTAACAGTAAATGAACACGCATATCTGGTGGACCAATCGAACTGAAGAGACCTTTCATCGTAGCTAGCTTGAACATATTGCCTTCTGTAGGGGTAAATGGGTGGCTTTGTGTTTGTGTGTGGAAGAGGAGGGGTCTGTGTATGTGTGTTCGTCACTGCGTGTCTATGTGTGTATGTATGTGTATTTGTGTGCGTATGTATTTGTATTTGTGATTTTAATGAAGTCGGAAATGTAAAAAATGTTGGTTCATTAATGAACTCACTGTTACATGACCTTGACGCTCACTTTACATGACCTTCGCGCTCACTGTTACTTGACCTTGGCGCGCATTGTTACGTCACCTATGGGCTCACTGTTACATGACCTTGCGCTCACTGTTACATGACCATGGCGCTCACTGTTACGTGACCTTGGCATTGAGCTACATTTGTATTTATTTATTTTATCACATTTTTATAAGTAAGTAACTACAATTACAATAATTATCCCCCCCCCCCCAAATTGTTTTGGCTGATATGACCTTGTGTCTCTTTTTCCCGTCCAAAAACACAAGTATTCTACTAGAACAGCGGTTCTCAACCTGTGGGTTGAGACACCTTTGGGGGTCGAACGACCATTTCCCAGGGGTCGCCTAAGACTATCGGAAAACACATGTACTCTAAAGTTATGAAGTACCAACGAAAATAATTTTGTGTTTGGGGATCGCCATCACACGAGGAACTGTATTAAGGGGTTACGGCATTAGGAAGGTTGAGAACCACTGTACTAGAAGGACGTGGTTCTTAGCTTGTGATGTAAGCATTTCTGGACCGTTCCCTGGGGGTCTTCAAGACAGAACGTATCACTGATGACGTCCTATAGAGACTCGGGGTGGGGGGGGGTTACGATACGAGACTGCCAATTTGTTTAATAGTTGTCTGTTTAATAGTTGTCTTTTGTTATTTGAATGAACTAGATCTTAATTTTTTTTAAATATGTTAATATTTATTTTTGTATCGCAGAAAAAATGAGTTAATTGTTTAGCTAAGTTGATTTGTTAGCACTGTTTATTCGTTTGATTAAATCTTGAGCTATTTTATTCTCTTCCAAGTATTTTTATGTCCACAGTCATGGGTCATACATGTTCTCACCCTGAAGCGTCACATGACAATGGTATGGAGTCACATGACAGTGGGTATAAAGTCACATGACAGGGGTATGAAGTCACATGACAGTATATATATGAAGTCACATGACAGTATATATATGAAGTCACATGACAGTACATATATAAAGTCACATGACAGTATATATGAAGTCACATGACTGTGGGTATGAAGACACATGACTGTGGGTATGAAGTAACATGATTGTGGGTTTGAAGTCGTGTATTTTATTCATGCCGTCTCTCATGCTAGGAGAGAAAAAGTGCTTAAAATATTTGATTTATTGATCTCTCCTAAGCTTATAGTTTTATTTGGTCAGTTTTGACATGTTTCTTATTATTTCTTTTCATCTGGTTTTTTCACAATTTTCTTTCTCTCTTATTTTTATTTTGTGGTGTTGCTAAGAATAGCAGACTTGACTACTCTGTAGCATTGGGCCTCGAGTCCCATTACTAACGTATATTACCATTAATTGTGTATTCTACCATCACTAAACTATTGTCCCACCACTAACGTATTATACCATCACTCAATTACTGTCCCATCACTAACGTATTATACCATCACTCAATTACTGTCCCATCACTAACGTATTATACCATCACTCAATTACTGTCCCATCACTAACGTATTATACCATCACTCAATTACTGTCCCATCTCTCAGGTATTATACCATCACTCAATTACTGTCCCATCACTCACGTATTCTACCATCACTCAATCACTGTCCCATCACTCACTTCCGCATGCTACCATCGTTCACACAAACACACCACCCTTACTCCGGGACAATTCTTCATATTACTCCCTCTTATCTCAGAGATATATCTTCAATTATCAACAACATTTTCTCGTATTATATCTTTACTGATCCCCTCAACACCTCTTATTTCTATATTCCAGAATTCCAAACAAAAACAAATATCAGTCTTGTTGTTTTTTTTACTTTTACTTCCCCTTACTCAACCTACTTGACCTTCATGTTCAAGAGTCGCGTCGCTTGTCATTTGTTTCACGCCAGAATCGCTTCTGTGACGTTCTCTTTCAATCTTCGGCTACGTCACGCTAATGTCTGCAGGAAGCATCGCCCGTTCACCCTTTCACGAGACTGGGTGAGTTATGAGACCGAGCGAGCAGTGGGACCGAATGATCAGTGTGGCGCGAGTGAGGGAGCAGTGTGGCGCAAGTGAGCAATGTGGTGCGCGTGAGCAGTGTGGTTGTGAGAGCGCAATGTGGCGCGAGTGTGTGCCGCGCGTGTACTCGGCCCGTGGAGAGCCTAGGCTTGCGCAAGAAACCGCGCCAAACTCGAGGCGCTTCGAATCAGTTCTCATAAAGCCCTGTCCTTGACCTTTGGACACAAGAGTTTGTCTTGAAAAAAAAAGTTGTGGGGGGTGGTTTAAGGAATATTTCTTTACAGTTAAAACTAAAGGTTTAATGATTGGTACAAATCCTTGTTTTATTTTAAATATGTTAAAAATAATGAAATATGTTTGACCTAAGAACTCAGAATTAACTAAGACTTATAGTAGGTCTTCTAAGACTTTTATGATTTGGGGTAGTTCAGATAACAACTTTATGAAACAAAGGAAGACAGCGTAATGCGTTTTAGCGTAAATAACATAAAAGTGCATTTCATGTTTCATAAGTACAGATGTAAGACAATTGCTGTCAAAGCCAATCTCTGTGTAACGAATCGCTACCCAGAACACCATTGTGTTTGCCGATTGAGTCTTTCGTTCGCTCCAAGGACAAATCTTTTCTTTTTTTTGGCAACAAAACGCTATCAGCTCCTGGCAAGTCTTATCGACGTCTGCCAGGAGGTATCATTTTACTGCCATTCCATTTGAGTGAGCACTCTAGCGATTCCATCTTTACTTGTCAAAAATTATTACTCAAATATTTACTGATAACTCCGTAAGGAACAGCTACTCTCTCTTCCCCGTTGTACTTTTCCGCCCAAACGTTTTGAACTATTTGTCACGTCGCTCCGTGCACAGCGGTAAGCGATTTTCTACCTGCTACGGTGGTACAAATATTTCACAAGGCAGTGGTCATTAGGAATAGATTTGAATTAAAAAAAGTGATAGCACGTGTATAAAAGTAGCCCCCAATTACATGTAGTTCCATAACTTCACGAAACCTTTGTCTACACAATCGACTCTGTTATTGGATCCTGGAGTTGTTATTTCTAATTTCCCCCCCCCCCCCTTTTTTAAGGAAGATTAAACAAATCAATAAAAACATGTGTCAGAAATAACAGTACTAAAAAGAAAATACGAACAATAGGTCTTATGTCCTTGTTGTCATCTGAAACAACCTAACAAACACACTATTAGCGTGTTGATTCACCACGGCATGTGTAACTAAAATGTTCCTAGTGTGCGTACCACCTCGCTGTAGACAGTGCTCATAGTGTGCGCACCGCCTCGCTGTAGACAGTGTTCATAGTGTGCGCACCGCCTCGCTGTAGACAGTGTTCATAGTGTGCGCACCGCCTCGCTGTAGACAGTGTTCATAGTGTGCGCACCGCCTCGCTGTAGACAGTGTTCATAGTGTGCGCACCGCCTCGCTGTAGACAGTGTTCATAGTGTGCGCACCGCCTCGCTGTAGACAGTGTTCATAGTGTGCGCACCGCCTCGCTATAGACAGTGCTCATAGTGTGCGCACCGCCTCGCTGTAGACAGTGCTCATAGTGTGCGCACCGCCTCGCTGTAGACAGTGTTCATAGTGTGCGCACCGCCTCGCTGTAGACAGTGTTCATAGTGTGCGCACCGCCTCGCTGTAGACAGTGTTCATAGTGTGCGCACCGCCTCGCTGTAGACAGTGTTCATAGTGTGCGCACCGCCTTGCTGTAGACAGTGTTCATAGTGTGCGCACCGCCTCGCTGTAGACAGTACTCATATCACTCTCGTAGATTCTCAAACATATCACTGAACAATGGTTGCTTTAGTTTAGACTCTTGCAAAGGGAGGACTTTTTCTCGCATAAAGCGGGCACGCAGTTATTGGTGGATCCTCACAGTTTGACACAATCTCCACAATTAGGGATCATGTGGCGTAAGATGGGCAGAGTGAGGCGGACAGAGTGAAACGGGCAGAGTGAGGCGGGCAGAGTGAGGCGGGCATGGTTATTCAGTACCATGTGAAATGATTCTTCCACGGCAATAGATTATCGGGCTTTATGGCTGCCCCCCTCCCGGGTCCTGTTGATACCATTATCAATTCATGTTAAAGTTCCTTGCATGATAGAACTTCTTCAATCCTGCCTTTCCTATCTAACCGAACTTCTCTCTGTCTATTTTTGCCCTTTTCGACAGCTTCGCTCATCCGCAGACGGGCGTATTCTTTCTGTCCCCAAGACTCGTACAAAAACATACGGTGAAAGATCTTCCTCTTACTGTGCCCCCAAACAATGGAATTCTCTTCCACTACACATCCGCAATATATCAACCATCACAGCATTCAAAACTGCACTCAAAACACATATCTTTAAACTTTACCACCCCGACTGATTCCCCACATCTGACCGATAAACGATGCTGCAGGCCGCCGTACATGGCTTTTCATGTAAAAGTTCTGGGGTGAATATGCATTAGTTTTTGTTTTGTCTCTATACATCTGTTCTTTATTACATAAATGTATTTTATTTTATTGTCATGATTATGTCTCTTTTTCTAATATTTTTATGTACAGCGCGGTGAGCCCAGCCCTAGGCTGTGGTACCGCGCTATATAAGACAACTAATAATAATAATAATATCAGGGACCTATACAACACAAACTAAGTGATATCAGAGACCTATACAACACAAACAAAGTGATATCAGAAACCTATACAACACAAACTAAGTGATATCAAGGACCTATACAACACAAACATTTTGTAACACTAGCTATAGCCCTCTAAACAATAGCGGTGATATCAGGGACCTATACAACACAAACATTTTGTAACACTAGCTGTAGCCCTCTAAACAATGGCGGGGATATCAGGGACCTATACAACACAAACATTTTGTAACACTAGCTGTAGCCCTCTAAACAATGGCGGTGATTTTAGGAACCTATACAACACAAACATTTTGTAACACTAGCTTTAGCCCTCTAAACAATGGCGGTGATATCAGAGACCTCTCCAACACAAACATTTTGTAACATTAGCCATAGCCCTCTAAACAATGGCGGTCGCACTGGGTGAACTTCCCATCTACTAAATTTACTTCCCTAAATATGCATTCGAGTAAAACTCTTTAGTAGAATCCCAATTACTGCTTCCTTCCCCCTCCCCCTTCTCCCAAATCCACAAAGGTTCCTAACCACACACTTTTTTTTCCACGCCTCTGAACTATCTTAATAGTGTAATTTCCCGCCCGCTTTTATACAAAAGATTTATTACACCCTATTTAAATTGAAACTATTTCCATAAAACAAAAGAAAATATTACGCACCAAAACGGAACAGCGGTTTTTTTAAGAATGTCATTTAGCGCAGTTATCAGGACATTTTGTTACGTGAAATCAGAGCCATCTATTAGCGTTAATACAGTGTTACATATAGAATCATGTTCTTTGATAAATAACAGCCAAAGTTCTAGCAATCTATAATGTATAAATATTATCAAATACCCAAGTGAAAGCTGTTAGTACGAGAGATCAATGTAACAGACACATTATACAACAAGAGCTTCAGATAGCAGACTCTTACAACAGCTTCAGATAGCAGACTCTTACAAGAGCTTCAGATAACAGACTCTTACAAGAGCTTCAGATAACAGACTCTTACAACAGCTTCAGATAGCAGACAAATACAACAGCTTCAGATAACAGACTCTTACAGCAGCTTCAGATAACAGACTCTTACAACAGCTTCAGATAACAGACTCTTACAACAGCTTCAGATAGCAGACTCTTACAACAGCTTCAGATAGCAGACTCTTACAACAGCTTCAGATAACAGACTCTTACAACAGCTTCAGATAGCAGACTCTTACAACAGCTTCAGATAGCAGACTCTTACAACAGCTTCAGATAGCAGACTCTTACAACAGCTTCAGATAACAGACGCTTACAACAGCTTCAGATAGCAGACTCTTACAACAGCTTCAGATAGCAGACTCTTACAACAGCTTCAGATAGCAGACTCTTACAACAGCTTCAGATAGCAGACTCTTACAACAGCTTCAGATAGCAGCCTCTTACAACAGCTTCAGGTAGCAGACTCTTACAACAGCTTCAGATAGCAGGCTGTTAATATTATACATTAAAAACCGCAAGAGACTTTTCTTAAAACAACGAGTTAACGTTGCAATTTATATTTGTTCCTTTTTTGTTTTGTTATGTTAAGTCTCATGAGGTTTCTCGTTATGCCACTGTCCAGCCACTGTCCAGCCACTGTCCAGCCACTGTCCAGCCACTGTCCAGTTTCTTTGTCCCACTCACCTTCTACATACCGTTTCAGTGTCGACCTACCACGGAATATGGCAGCAGGAATAAAATGGCGTCGAATTTGAATCTATTGTTAATTTCAGCACTTCATCGTAGAAACTTTGAACATTGTATTTACAGCTACAATTTGTAATTTTAATTTATAAGAGAAGGAATTAATATCACAAAGTAATTTTTTTTATCATAGATTAGCTATTCTCATTGCTCTCGTCATAAAAGTTCAAGGACGTCGTTATGATACACAATGAACATTCGGTGCGTAATGGGCAGCTAGTGTGTACGTGATGGGCATCTAGTGTGTACGTGATGGGCAGCTAGTGTGTACGTCATAGACAGCTAGGTACTATGTCCGACGAATGTCTCTACCGATGGATCGGTCTCTTATGTCAGTCTTGGGTGTCGGTTATAGGGAGCCAGTGTACGCCTTACTTGGTCCGTAATATGATTGTTCATACAGAGGAAGGTAGGCATGCTGATTATCAGGTAAGGACGCCAGGCGCCCTTTCACAACAGCTGTTCGGTTATACTTCAGCCCTACCTGATGAGATGACGTATGTAATGAGATGATGTCACATAAACCCCGTGATGTAGGTGTGTGTAACTTTTACTCGAGGTAGTTGTTTACCTCGGTATTGTGTCGGACCTCGGTATTGTGTCCGTGGAACCACGATATTTTGTCCGTGGGACCTCGGTATTGTGTCCGTGGGACCTCGGTATTGTGTCCGTGGGACCTCGGTATTGTGTCCGTGGGACCTCGGTATTGTGTCTGTGGGACCTCGGTATTGTGTCTGTGGGAGCTCGGTATTGTGTCCGTGGGACCTCGGTATTGTGTCTGTGGGACCTCGGTATTGTGTCCGTGGGAGCTCGGTATTGTGTCCGTGGGACCTCGGTATTGTGTCCGTGAGACCTCGGTATTGTGTCCGTGGGACCTCAGTATTGTGTCCGTGGGACCTCGGTATTTGTGTCCGTTGGACCTCGATATTGTGTACGTGGGACAGCGGATTACTTTGTAATGTCAGTGTAAATGAAAAATTTAAAGATGTTTTGAAGGTCCCCTAGTAAAAAGGTTTGCTAATGTTGTCAATAACTGAGTCGATAATATACTTAATGCCGCTACAACATATAACAGAGTACCACTTATGCAAATTTATTTTTGGGAAGCCTTTAAAAACCTAGGTAGATAGAATTTTCTCAGAGAATGATTTGTGCGAGTTTATTGCCGTTTTGTGCGAGTTTATTGCCGTTTTGTGCGAGTTTATTGACGTTTTATTGTCACGATAATAAAATGTAAAAATAGTACCAACTGTATTTATTGGAAGCATGTTTTGACAAATTCTGTCGACGAGGATGGGATTCGAACCCACGCGGGGAGACCCCAATGGATTAGCAGTCCATCGCCTTAACCTCTCGGCCACCTCGTCATAACCCTAAACGTGTATCAAAAAAATATTTGAGCCGGGGTTATGTGACGTATAAGTTATGTGAGTATTGATTTGCTTTTGTGTGACAACATAACAGATCTCCATCCTCACAAATCAGTGGTTCAAACAGTTCGAATACCCAGCAGCAATTCCGGCCTTAGGTAAACTTTCGCACTGTGCGAAGCACCCCTTCGGCGCCCCCCCCCTCCCTGTCTATGTTAGCCATGTATGGCTCCGCTCTTTTTCCGATTAAGATGTTACTCGATGTAGGCTATGGAGCACTTGTTATGAGGCTATACATGTAGCTAGCCATACGCATTTTAACAAGCACATTAATTTAGACTGTTAAGTTTTTCTACGGTACTTTGTTCCATTTCCATGTCACCAAAATAAACTAAGGGAATTTAAATATTTACTGGGCGCCCAAGGCGCACCTATGGCCACGGCACCCTGTGCGAGGGCACAGGTCGCACACCATAAGGCTGGCGTCACAAATGGTGAATAAATAGAGAGATAGAGAGATAACCGCATATTTTTGCCAGACACACAAAAAGAAAAGAGAGAAAAAAACGTTTATATTATAACTATCAATTGAAGTGCACATCAGCCAGTGCACATCGACAAGTGCACAGCGGCCAGTGCAAATCGACAAGTACACGCCGGCACATCACATCGGCCAGGGCATTTCAGACGGCGAAGATCAGCCAGTGAACATCAGCCAGTGCACATCAGCTAAATGGCTGTTAACTTCAGTAACAGTTCCTTAGTAACGATAGTCCTTTAGCACAGCGGTTCTCGCCCTGTCGGTCGCAACCCTTTTGGGGGTCGCACGACCCTTTCCCAGAGGTCGCCTAAGACCATCTGAAAACATATATGCTCTATAGTTATGAAGTAGAACCGAAAATAATTTTGTGGCTTGGGGTCGCCACAACACGATAGACTGTATTACAGGGTCGCGACCATAGGAAGGTTGAGAACCACTGCCTTAGCACATTATACAAAATTACTCTTTAAAAAAATATTTGGAAGCACCGGTTATTTTCTCTAACAAGGACAAAAGGGAAATAACCTGCACCTGATTAAGCGCTAGTACATGCATTTTTTTAAGGGAATTGCATAGCAGGACCCAGGACTATAGTATAATTATCACAGAAAATTTTGAGCGAACCTCAAATCGATGATGTTAAATAAAAGATATTTTTACAAAATTCAACGACGAGGATGGGATTCGAACCCACGCGGGGAGACCCCAATGGAAATAGCAGTCCATCGCCTTAACCTCTCGGCCACCTCGTCATGATAAAGTGTGAGCACTACAAACAAATCGAAACAATTTATTATGGTTAACCGGGACTCGATGACATAAGTAATGCGATTATTGAATACCTTGCGGTGTTTTTTATACGTTTATGCTGCTGGCAAACAATGATAGATAACTTCACTGGTTATTCTATGTCAGTCTTTACCAGGATCCCACGCTAGTAGCAGAAATGAAAAGATGGCAGACTACTCTGGGCAGGACACTTGGAGAGAATGCCAAATAACAGAGGAGTGAAGAGGGTGCATCACCAAAACCCCAGAGGAAAACGGCTCAAAGGCAGACCTAGGCTTAGATGGATGGATGATCTGGAAAAAGATCTACAGCAGCTGGGAATCCAAGCATGGAAAAGAAAAGCATCAGTTAGGTCTGAGTGGAAGGAAGTAGTGAGGCAGGCCAAAGCCCTACGTCTACGTGGGCTGTAGCGTCACAGGGATGGATAGTCTGAGTGGAATGAAGTAGTGAGGCAGGCCAAAGCCCTACGTGGGCTGTAGCGTCACAGGGATGGATAGTCTGAGTGGAATGAAGTAGTGAGGCAGGCCAAAGCCCTACATGGGCTGTAGCGTCACAGGGATGGATAGTCTGAGTGGAAGGAAGTAGTGAGGCAGGCCAAAGCCCTACATGGGCTGTAGCGTCACAGGGATGGATAGTCTGAGTGGAATGAAGTAGTGAGGCAGGCCAAAGCCCTACATGGGCTGTAGCGCCACAAGGATGGATAGTCTGAGTGGAATGAAGTAGTGAGGCAGGCCAAAGCCCTACATGGGCTGTAGCGTCACAGGGATGGATAGTCTGAGTGGAAGGAAGTAGTGAGGCAGGCCAAAGCCCTACATGGGCTGTAGCGCCACAGGGATGGATGGATGTTTTTTTGTTTTTTTGTGCCAGCATCAGTGGCGTAGTGAGGGGGGGGCAATTGGGGGATCATGCCCCGGGCGCTACTCACAATGGGGCGCCAAATGGTATATTTTACTATATTATTGTATGGTTTTCGAATAGGGGGGGGCGCTAAAAAGGTATTGTGCCCCGGGCGCGAGTTAAGCTCGCTACGCCACTGGCCAGCACGCTAGATCTTTATCTTCACAGATCAGTGTTTCGAACATTTCGGATACCCAGTACGCTTAGGAGGCTGATTAACTTGACTAAAGTCTTTAGAAGATAAAAGGTAGATTTCTAGCTTTAATGTCGCTGGCTTCCCCCCGAGGGGACGCTAGTGAATTTTAGCATTACTTTTTTAAGACCAGGAAAGGAAAATTTTGAATAAAGCAATTTAATGTGTTATAGTTCTTTAATACATTTACCTCCTGACCTTCAATTAAATTGTTCTTGTTCTTGTCATTGTTATACTGTGGGCTTATTTTAACAAGAAGAAAACAATCGTGTAAGTAGGGGGAACGTTTTTAGAGAAAATAGTTTTCATTTAATTATTTGAATTTGTTTCTTACTAAGTTAGTAACTAACAACTACAACTGCCTAACTTAAACTAACATGTCATACTAGTCATTCATAGGAATGTTATCACAAGATCAACCGAGAGACCGCTGTTATCGAATTGTACATCTCAGCTCCACCCATTGGTAGATGCATCGCTACCATGATCGATGTCAGCTGTTGTGAAATTTGAATGTTGAAATTTTATGTATACAATCGTAGGCCAGGATCATATACGAATCCAATTGTTTGTGAGTGTTACAGCATACAGTAAGACGAGGTGGCCGAGTGGTTAAGGCGATGGACTGCTAATCCATTGGGGTCTCCCCGCGTGGGTTCGAATCCCATCCTCGTCGATGCTTTTTGTCTTAATAATATCCAAAATAATGGAAATGTATCTTGAAATGTGAGGCTTATATAAAATAGTCAACATTTGACTGAAGGGTGCAGCTGTTGAATATTGTCCTGTCGTATTGTGATCAAATGTATTTTATGGTGACTTTATTGTAAGTACTTTTTCTACCCGACTCTTCTAAATAGCAAGTCATTTAAGAAGTATGTGAGTGACACATGTCTAAAGTCTTGTGGTGAATGTCGGGTGGCTGTGCATTCTGAAATACCAGTGGGGAAGAACCTATGGCCCTCGTGACGTAGCGATTGTAGGAAAAAAAGTCACAGGAAAAAAAGTCACAGAAATAAAGTCACAGGAAAAAAAGTCACAGAAATAAAGTCACAGGAAAAAAGTCACAGACAAGTCACAAAATGTGTATCATATAAACTCCTAATTTTCAGTGTTTATCATATAAATCATATATCACATCATATATAACAGTGAATGTTTTTGGGTTTGTGGATTTGTGGGTGGCTCTGTTCCACCAAGGCTAATACATGGGTTCGGGATTTTCAGAATTTATTTATGATATCTGATGGCTGGAAGCTTCTGTGACTTTTTTTCTGTGACTTTTTTTCCTGTGACTTTTTTTCCTGTGACTTTATTTCCTGTGACTTTATTTCCTGTGACTTTTTTTCCTGTGACTTTTTTTCCTGTGACTTTTTTTCCGCTCACCGACGTAGCAGGCACCCAGGACACACTCAGTCAGCGCGCCTGCCCCACTAGCCGATCAGTCTATCAGCGTGCATACAACGGCTAATTCCAACTCAAGTAAGGATCAAATAAAATTAAAGATCATTTAGCCGTACAGATTAAGCGAAAGCAAAGATCGTATGAACATAAAGATCAAATATATGCTAAGATCGTGCAGCCTTAATGATGACACAAAATCAAAGATCACACAACCATAAAGTTCAAACGAAATCATATATTATACAACCGTAAAGATTAAACAAAACCAAAGATCATACAAATATAAAGATCATACACACATAAAGATCATACAAACATGAAGAGCATACAAACATAAAGATCAAATAAACATAAAGATCATACAAATATAAAGATCATGCAAACATAAAGATCATACAAACATAAAGATCATACAAACATACATATCATACAAACATAAAGATCATACAAACATAAAGATCAAATATAAGTTCAATGCTTATGTTTGTTAAATTGTATGTGCAGCGTGGTGAGCCCAGCCCAGCCCAGCCCAGCCCAGCCCTAGGCTGGGGAACCAAGCTATATAAAACTACTATTAATAATAATAATAATAATAATAATACGATCAAATAAAAGCAAAGAACATACAACCATAAAGATCGTAAAAAATCGAAGATCATACAACCGTAAAGATCAAACAAAATAAAAGATCATATAATCGTAAGACATGTAATGTGCAGAGAAAGACGCCAAAGACAAACAACATTTCCCTTTAATTTAATAAAAAACTGTTTGTATCGTGGAAAGTTTCGTTAATGCGGCTTTTAAAAGACACGATGTTATGTGTGTGTGAGTTATGTGTGTGTGAGTTATGTGTGTGTGAGTTATGTGTGTGTGAGTTGTGTGTTGTAAAACAAGAGCCTCAGTATTCAGGTTACATTACGGTGCTGGCTCTTTGCGATTAAAAAAAACCCAATAAAAGCTGGTTTTTTGGAATGCAGTTTTGGCTCCTGGTCTCTTAAATGTGCGCCATCGCTGATATGGACAAAGCCGGATTCTCCCATCGGCCAACCACGGCCTTTGCCCAGGATGCAGCATTCAGGGGGCGTATATACCGGTACAACCAAAAAAAATCAAATATTTACAAGTGTTATTATTTTTATAAAATGCCATATAAAATGCTGTTGTTTTTTTTTTTTGTTCATGTGCAGTCTGTACACTATATAAATTCAGCGGTACGATTGTGTTGCCCATCTCAGCGGCTTGCACGGTCTTGCTATGTAACAGGCAAAAGACGATTGCTATTTCTCTTGCTCGTACATAACTAAATATGTTTAAGGAAAATTGAGATTTCGCGTTACAATGATGATTCCAATGGTCTCATTGCGCCCATATCATTTGACTTATACATATCTAATGAAAGTATATATATATATATATATATATATATATATATATATATATATATATATATATATCCAAATTATAAAATGGCGAAGGGGAGGAGCGCCTGATATATTTTTTATTTGTTTCCAACCATGAAACACACACAAGTTATGGCTTGCGCGTGCAGCATCTGTTCATGTCATGTCATGTCATTTTGAAACAAAATTCAAACGATTTCAGTAAAAATTCTATAATGTCAGATGAGAATCGATTTAAATCGTTAGTGTAATTAATGTCAGTTTGACTCTCTGCTGTTGGTATCGAACACGTTGTCTGGGTGAATCATTTGAACTGCATGACCAAAGAAGTCATCGCCGCACCGTGTATGGTTTATTTCGGCTATTTGGGTCAACTATTGTTTCATTTTGTAAACTATGGTTTGAACGGAAGAACTCTCCGAACGGCCGATCACCGACAGCTATGCCATCCTCTTGGGTGTTGCACTGCTTTGGTGCCAAATTAATATTATAAATATGTGAATTAAATGTTTTACAGGAATAAAACGTTTACCCTCGTAAACTAGATTTACTAAAAAAAAGATGAACACATGAATTTTGAAGAAAAAAAAATTAAAAATTAAAAAAATCATGCGTTAATCTTTTCAAAGGAGTTGGGTGCAGGATGTGAAGAAATGTGTGAATGTGTCTGTATATACAATAAGTGGTCGATAATCCGGACGTTGAAAACTCGGATTGTCTAAAATCCAGATTGCCTTATCTATAGAAAGAAAACAAATTCCTCGTAGCAAATATAATTTAAAACTACATCTAATATTGAGTGTAAAAAATAAATGATGTACTCATCGTGTGTAAATGGTCATGTTAATGTTGTTAGAATGTTGATCGCTTCATCATATAGAACAGTACAAGATTAAGTCAACATTGTTCCGTAGATAAACAACACGCTTATCATGATACAAATACAAAGTGCCCCCCCCCCTCTCCAGCTAGAACAACGGAGTTAATTCACGTGATGCTCTTTATTTATGTGAATAAGACGCCAAGTTTGTCTCTGTGTTGTTACAGCTGTAGCTTTACTTGAAAGAGTGGTTCTCACTCTCTATCGACCTCCCTCTATAATTGTCATACTTTTTTTTTTATTATTGACCGCAGTTGCAACGAAGAACAGAACAAAGTCTACGCACACAATTTTGGAGTACAAATCTTTTTTTTCTTTTTAAAAGATTTCGAGCTGGATTTGATTATTTCCCGTTGCAAGTTACTGGAACTATTTGACAACCTGTTTCAATGTATTCACACCCCATAACTGATCATATTATGCTATCCTTAACTACGCCTCAGTCATTCAAGCTCATTTTAAATATACGCAGTTATGATTCCAGCAGAACTATAAGTCATGCGGCCATCAAACCAAAACCGTAACACTCTCCACTTACACAGTTAATCTCCACACCAAAACACGCAACCATTGACAAGATCAAATTTCATACATCTTCCTCTTGAAAGACAGGAAAAACTAATTTTTCGTTGTAGTAATAATATATCGTTTGATCCCTAGCACAGCATAATTAGAATCACTGTTTTCGTTTTAAAGACAGGTGAATGGCTTATCTAGATTATCTAGACAGAAAAGAAAATAGAGTGCAGCATCTGCGCATTAAGATGAGTACAATCAGTTATTGTCACTGTGTCCTACTGGAATGTTCATATCTCCCGACACGTCCTTGCCAACAGCGAAAGCAAGAGTGGCTTCTAGATTACTGTAGCAAGGGTAGCTTCTAGATCACTCTAGCAAGGGTAGCTTCTAGATCACTGTAGCAAGGGTTACATCTAGACTAGTGCGATAGGGAATTAGTAAAACACAGTAAGGTTAAACCTAAAAAAAGTAACGCAACAAAACAACGAACGTGTCGGCAGGAAGCCTTCATCAGCGAACAAACAGAAAAACGAAAAAAAAAAAACATCAAAAAATATAATATAGCACATAGCTGAGATAGTTTGTTGTTGTTTTTTCGTTTTTCTGTTTGTTCGCTGATGGAGGCTTCCTGCCGACACGTTCGTTGTTTTGTTGCGTTACTTTTTTCAGGTTTAACCTTACTGTGTTTTACTAATTTCCTATTGTGCTAACCTGATTGCAGTCTCCCCCATTATTATCCTAGACTACTGCGACAAGTTTGGCGTCTAGTCTACTGCAGCTAGAGTGGCATTTAGACTAGTGTATCATGAGTGGCATTTAGACTACTGTATCATGAGTGGCATTTAGACTACAATATCATGAGTGGCATTTAGACTACTGTATCATGAGTGGCATTTAGACTACTGTATCATGAGTGGCATTTAGACTACTGCAGCTAGAGTGGCATTTAGACTACTGTATCATGAGTGGCATTTAGACTACTGCAGCTAGAGTGGCATTTAGACTACTGTATCATGAGTGGCATTTAGACTACTGCAGCTAGAGTGACATTTAGACTACTGTATCATGAGTGGCATTTAGACTACTGTATCATGAGTGGCATTTAGACTACTGCAGCTAGAGTGGCATTTAGACTACTGCAGCTAGAGTGGCATTTAGACTACTGTATCATGAGTGGCATTTAGACTACTGCAGCTAGAGTGGCATTTAGACTACTGTATCATGAGTGGCATTTAGACTACTGCAGCTAGAGTGGCATTTAGACTACTGTATCATGAGTGGCATTTAGACTACTGCAGCTAGAGTGGCATTTAAACTACTGTATCATGAGTGGCGTTTAGACTACTGCAGCTAGAGTGGCATTTAGACTACTGTATCATTAGTGGCGTCTAGACTACTGCAGCACGAGTGGCTTCTAGTTCTAGACAAGTTTCCAAAACTTTTAAGCTTGGTGAGCTGGAGGACAACTTTTCCATCATCGGACCACTAATTAGGGAAAGACTATTCTAGACTATAGTAGAAGGAGTGGGTTCTTGTGTATAGTGTTATCTAGAGTGGATCCTTGCCCACAGTGATATCTGGAATAGGTCCTTGCCCTCGCCTTCTTGTCTACAGTTATATCTGTTGTGGTAATTTTCCTGTAGCAATAAAAGGGCCCTTTCAAAAGAAAAAACTCCATCTGTTTAATGTATTTTATCGGACGTCGTAGATGTGATCATGTGCGACCCCTGCCCCCGCCCAAGCCCCCCCCCTTCCCACGTTCCGACCCGACACTGATTACTTCTATAATGTTATGGAGATGCGCCAGTAGCCATTACAACTTTGCTTAAGAGGCTGGGAAACTGAAAGGATGTATTATGATGTTAGGAAATAATAGGAAATGCGGGCAAACAAATTTTGGACAACTGTGTTTACTTTGAGGGGAGAAAACCGAGACGCAAATAGCTAGGATTAACTCCCTTCTGGTGATCTTTCCGCGGATGAACTTGGGCGATGGTTTAATTTTACCTCGAGTTAGAAAACTACGACAAAGTGGGTTTATACTTGTTACATAAAAAAAAACTGTTCTACCATATGGTGCAGAGACATGGAGAACCACTGCGGTGAATATGAAGAGAATCCAGTCCTTCATCAATAACTGCCTAAGAAGGATTCTCGCGATTCACTGGCCCGACAGAATCAGCAACCAGAAACTGTGGCAGCGGACAAAGCAGAAACCGGTAGAACAAGAGGTCCTCCAGAGAAGATGGAGATGGGTCGGCCATACACTCAGGAAACCTGCCTCCAGCATAACTAGACAAGCCTTGAACTGGAACCCTCAAGGAAAACGGAAAAGAGGCAGGTCGAGGAACACTTGGCGCCGTGAAGTGGAAGCAGATACCAAGAAACTTGGCCACACTTGGGATCACAGTCGTCGATGAAGATCGGCTGCTGTTCCTCGAGGTCGAAGAGGCGAAAGAAGAAGACCAAAAAAACACGACACTGTTGTTTTATACTTTTTCAGATATTTTACTACCTCACAGCTTCCATTGATTAGAATCCAGGTATAGGAGCTGCATCAAATGCTCTTTAGGGCACAGTTTTGACAGTTCGCTTCGTTGGCTATACGGCACAATGCACAATTAAGACATTAAGTTGGTCCTAGGGAATAAGGTCTTGTCCAGTCGTACCACCAATTTTATTTGTTATTTTCACAGGGCCGGGGTAAAATAATAAGTGAGGGTACTTAACAGAGGCGTAGCTAGAGTGTTTGGCGCCTGGGGACAAGATTCATTTTAAAGCGCCCTCTTTTCCTTTTTTCAACTCTCAAACCCATTATTTTCATCAATAAAATAATACCAAAGCACATTTTGGCGCCCCTAACTAGCTGGCGCCCGGGTACGTCTGTACCCCCCCTGCCCCCCTACGCTACGCCTCTGGTACTTAAAAATAACATGAATCATTATTAATTTTTGTTAATATATATGGCGTCCTTCCGTCTTCGTAAAATGATGGAGTAGTTATGGACACTGTACGAAAATGGCTTACTAGGCCGATCCTGGAATGGCAGTCTCGGCTGCATTTCACGCATGAGAACCTTGACTCCTGGTTAGCTTTGGTCTTCCGTAATGCTCTTTTTGTTGCATGGTCTTCCTTTCGCACATCTTCTTCCCATTTGACTCCTTCATACACTGCTGTTAGACTCCTTCATACACTGCTGTTTGACTCCTTCATACACTCCTGTTTGACTCCTTCATACACTCATGTTTGACTCCTTCATACACTGCTGTTTGACTCCTTCATACACTCCTGTTTGACTCCTTCATACACTGCTGTTTGACTCCTTCATACACTGCTGTTTGACTCCTTCATACACTGCTGTTTGACTCCTTCATACACTACTGTTTGACTCCTTCATACACTGCTGTTTGACTCCTTCATACACTGTTGTTTGACTCTTTCATACACTGCTGTTTGACTCTTTCATACACTGATGTTTGACTCCTTCATACACTGCTGTTTGACTCTTTCATACACAGCTGTTTGACTCCTTCATACACTGCTGTTTGACTCCTTCATACACTGCTGGTTCGCTAGCTGGAATGGTGCTCAGCAAAGATCTGCCATTGGTTGATTTCTATGTTGGCTTCCCTCATGCTCTTTTTGTAAACGTCCTTAAATCTCAACTGTGGCCGTCCAATAAGTCTTGATCACCGTGGCCGTCCAATAAGTCTTGACCACCGTGGCCGTCCAATAAGTCTTGACCACTGTGGCCGTCCAATAAGTATTGACCCTTCTGCCAGTCGTATCACGCCAATTTAATGCCTTGAAGACTTGAATCAAGTTTAGTGTGAGATTTGACTGTATGGTCAGATATGTTCTTAGCGTACTCCCTATATATATATATATATATATATATATATATATATACAGGGCCGACCCTAACAATTGCGGGGCCCTATGCAAAACGGACTGCGCGGGGCCCATTCTGAGTATAGGATAAGGATAAGTGAAAATTAAGATTTTGTATTAGAAAATAAATTCAGGGCGAGGCCTATGAAAGTGCGGGGCCCATTGCGGCCGCATAGGTTGCAATGGCCTAAGGCCAGCCCTGTATATATATATATATATATATAACTTCTTCTGTTCCCCAGTATGTACGTACTTACTCAGTGGTTAGCAAATCGAAATGATAACTAATTAAACTCTCAATGTTGTCACTAAGGGAGTTCATCGAGGGCTGATTTCTACGCTAGAGAACTACTTTAGATGTCTTAGGTTTAAATTGTTACAATTTTAACATTTTTTTCTTGGTTAAAAAAATATGTATTTATTTTTGTGCTGAAAATGAATATGTACAATGTAATCAAAAAACATTTCTATTTATCTGAACCAAGAACAGAATCTTATCTTATATATGAAATTTTATTTCTAGAGTTTACAGCATTATATAAATTTTCTACGGGCATAATAGGAATGTCAATCAACGACCTCGAACATTCTTTTTTTTAACTTGTTTTGGTTTTTAGAGCTTTTCTTCTTTGTTGCTTTTTTATATTTATACTTTTAAGGTTAACTACCAACTGGCATTTAAAAAATAGCAATTTGATCTCAGGAAGTCGTTTACATTACTGAAAAAATTCTGGTTTGGATTACGGAACACGTCCGGGTCAAAGGTCAACAATGTCCACATACATCTACCAATTTTTTCCTCCATGTAGCAGCTGCCCGAGGCCCCCGAGGCAAGTTTACCTGAGACGTAAATGTATCTAGGGCTTCGTGTTGAGTTGTTTTGTTACAAACTGAACAGTTGTTGCAACACTGTAACTAACAGCCTTAGGTGTGGTAGTCAGCTACAAACTGAACAGTTGTTGCGACACTGTAACTAACAGCCTTAGGTGTGGTGGTCAGCTACAAACTGAACAGTTGTTGCAACACTGTAACTAACAGCCTAGGTGTGGTAGTCAGCTACAAACTGAACAGTTGTTGCAACATTGTAACTAACAGCCTAGGTGTGGTAGTCATCCACAAACTGAACAGTTGTTGCAACACTGAAACTAACAGCCTAGGTGTGGTAGTCAGCCACAAACTGAACAGTTGTTGCGACATTGTAACTAACAGCCTTAGGTGTGGTAGTCAGCTACAAACTGAACAGTTGTTGCAACACTGTAACTAACAGCCTTAGGTGTGGTAGTCAGCCACAAACTGAACAGTTGTTGCAACACTGTAACTAACAGCCTTAGGTGTGGTAGTCAGCCACAAACTGAACAGTTGTTGCAACACTGTAACTAACAGCCTAGGTGTGGTAGTCAGCTACAAACTGAACAGTTGTTGCAACATTGTAACTAACAGCCTAGGTGTGGTAGTCAGCCACAAACTGAACAGTTGTTGCAACACTGAAACTAACAGCCTAGGTGTGGTAGTCAGCCACAAACTGAACAGTTGTTGCGACATTGTAACTAACAGCCTTAGGTGTGGTAGTCAGCTACAAACTGAACAGTTGTTGCAACACTGTAACTAACAGCCTTAGGTGTGGTAGTCAGCCACAAACTGAACAGTTGTTGCAACACTGTAACTAACAGCCTTAGGTGTGGTAGTCAGCTACAAACTGAACAGTTGTTGCAACATTGTAACTAACAGCCTAGGTGTGGTAGTCAGCTACAAACTGAACAGTTGTTGCGACATTGAAACTAACAGCCTTAGGTGTGGTAGTCAGCCTGCAGGAGGCCGCGCGCCAACCTTAATGTACGGCCACATGTGAATAAGTGCGTTGTGAGATTAGCAATGCACGATTGCACAGTTGATGGAGATAGAGCTCATTCATGCCATTGGCCTGAGTTAAACGTGACAACTAATTGAGCGATGTACATTATGTGGCTAGTGAAAACTGTCCCAGTGATGTACACCAGATGACTAGTGACAGGTAGCCCAGTGATGTACATCATATGACTAGTGACAACAATATGTAAGCTGCAATCACAGTTGTCACTTCACAGTTGTATATGTTGAATTCCCGAATGTTGTCACTTCACAGTTGTATATGTTGAATGACATTCTAAAAGTATCTCAGCAACTCCTTGAGAAACGATTAAATGATGCAAACTTTATTTTCATACTGAAACATAACTGTTGTTGTTGTTTTTGTATTGTTTCTGTTGTTATTTTAACTTTTGTTTTTGTTTTTTTTATTTCTTTAATGATTTCTTGTTTGTGTGTGTGTGTGGCTGTGGGGGGGGGGGGGGTTGCTATAATTTCTGTGAATGCTCTGTTTCGACTTGTTGCTGTAGAACTGCGTGTGGAACCTTAACGTGTTGAAAATTGTTGGCGCTGACGTCTTTGTTATAGTTGATGATGATGATGTTTTTGGCGACGACGTTAGTGATATTTTATTGTTGAGTGGGTTGAATTTATCGTTTATTGAGGGCAGTTTTTCTTCTTGGTAATGTAGGTTTTATTGAGGTGGGCTTCTCCTGTAAGAAAGGTTTCATACAACGACACAAGCTTTTCGTACACACTTATGAAGACCTTGGACCCCTATGCTAGTCAGATGAAAGCCTTCTAGCAGGCCTGGATTAACCATTAGGCAAATAAGGCACGTACCTTGGGCACCAAGCGTTTGAGGGCACCACAAGTCCTCAGGAAATATTTTTTTGGAACAAATTTAAGTCCAGAAATAACTGAAATTGAACAAGTGCTATGAAAATGAAGAAATACATTATAATAAAAATTCACATTCAAGTTTGGTACAATCTTGAATGCTTAAAAATTAAGCGCAATGTTTTTTAAAAAAACTCTTGGTAAATCAGGTAATGCGTAAAATGCGGACCATGCGGACTCACTCGGCTTGTAAAAAAAAAATAATGATAATAAAGTTCATTTGAAAAATCACGCTTCATCCCCAAAGGCTCGAAGCGCGGTACAATAATGCGGTCGTATTCGAATGTTACACATTTTTGTTTTGGGAAGTTTTATAAAAAAAAATTCTTTTAACCATTTTTATATTTTCAATAAATAATATTAAAATAATAACATTAATTAATTAATTCGACCGGGAACCCCTTAGTAATAGGCACAGAAACTTTTGAGAAAGATTTAAGCTAGATTTAGGGTTGGCATAGCAAGATTTTAACTGTAAGTAAATATATTTTTTTTACAAGTAACTTTTGTATGTATGGATCTATGTATTATTTTTAAAATGTAATTTTTGTTATCTGGCTAGAAATTATATAATTAACTGCTATATTTTGGCACAAGTAAATGACAATTTAAAATTTCATTTGACTACAAATTGTTTTTCTGTTTCATAAATGATAATTTTATAATTTGTTAAAATAAATAACTTTAAAAAAAAGAATATATATAAATAATATAGATTTTTTTTAAAGCGAATCTTTTTGTTTATTGTAAAATGGCGTTAATTTTCTCTATTATTATTTCAAAATTTACTATCAATTAATTTTAATACAGACATACTTTATTGTAGGTTTTATATAAGTGATAGTAGTACAAACTACAAACATATTTGTTAACAACTGTAACTGTTTTCTTTGCATAATATTGAACATACCAGCGGTCACTGTCAGTGAAAGATGAGGGGCCCCGGGCGGAAGGGGGAACCCATGTGGGTTTGTGGCTTGGGCACCAACATGGCTTAATCCGGCCCTGCCTTCTAGGCATAAAGATTTCGATAAAAATAGCTAAATTTCAACGTACATCCAAGCTCATATACCCTCTGAACCTTTGTTACGGACTCCAATGACCACATGTTAAGAACCCCTGTCTGAACCTTTGTTACGGACTCCAAGGACCACATGTTAAGAACCCCTGTCTGAACCTTTGTTACGGACTCCAAGGACCACATGTTAAGAACCCCTGTCTGAACCTTTGGTACGGATTCCAAGGACCACATGTTAAGAACCCCTGTCTGAACCTTTGGTACGGATTCCAAGGACCACATGTTAAGAACCCCTGTCTGAACCTTTGTTACAGACTCCAAGGACCACATGTTAAGAACCCCTGTCTGAACCTTTGTTACAGACTCCAAGGACCACATGTTAAGAACCTCTGCTCTACCTCTATTATTGACACGTGCATATGGCTGCGTATTTTTTTATCCCTCCCAACTACCTGTGACCTAGTTTTTCCTTGCCCTACTTCTCTGCTCACCCCTATTGTAACCAGCTCGCCACTCCTCACAGAAAAGCGCCCCTAAGTTTAGCGCCCCTAAGTTTAGCGCCCCTGAGTTCAAAGCGCAAATTGGTTTTGTTTTGCCAATCTTACAAAATGTCGGATATGATTTTATGCCAGCGCAGCCGAATAGGATGAGTCACTTGAGCAGCGTCCGTGCCAAAAAAAATGCTTTTGTGTAAACAAGGGCTTGGAGGTAAAGGCCACATGATGCAGTTTGGCAGTTACCAGTTGTTCCTTTTGGTGGACTAATGGTGCCATAGTTTCTTGTGATGTTTCCAGGAAAGGTCCGTTTGCTGGCATGAATGGTCGGATTCTTCAACAATTATGTTTTGTATGTAAAGTTCTAGTTGTAAATAAACATATATGTAGTTAATGATGAGCTGCGGTAATCAAAGACGTTCTTAGACGATTGGGCTTCAAGAGCTTTAGTAACAACGTAAACATGTTATTTGTAGTTGTATAATGTGGCAGCTCGCCAGGTGAATGTCAGGTGGTTGCTACAGAGCATTCTGTCGATAGGGTTGCTACAATTGCTACAGAGCCGTCTGTCGATAGGGTTGCTACAATTGCTACAGAGCCTTCTGTCGATAGGGTTGCTACAATTGCTACAGAGTCTTCTTTCGATAGGGTTGCTACAGAGCCTTCTGTCGATAGGGTTGCTACAGAGCCTTCTGTCGATAGGGTTGCTACAGAGCCTTCTGTCAATAGGGTTGCTACAGAGCCTTCTGTCGATAGGGTTGCTACAGAGCCTTCTGTCGATAGGGTTGCTACAGAGCCTTCTGTAGATAGGGTTGCTACAGAGCCTTCTGTCGATAGGGTTGCTACAAAGCCTTCTGTCGATAGGGTTGCTACAGAGCCTTCTGTAATAGGGTTGCTACAGAGCCTTCTGTCGATAGGGTTGCTACAGAGCCTTCTGTCGATAAGGTTGCTACAGAGCCTTCTGTCGATGAGGTTGCTACAGAGCCTTCTGTCGATAGGGTTGCTACAGAGCCTTCTGTCGATGAGGTTGCTACAGAGCCTTCTGTCGATAAGGTTGCTACAGAGCCTTCTTTCAGGCGGTTGTAGCAGGGCCTTCTGTCGGGGGGGGGGGGGTTTAGACATGTCTTTCTGTCAGGTACAGCGCCGGCCCTACGTTTTCTGGCGCCCCGGGCAAGCTTAACATAAAAAAATTTGGCAAAGAAAAAAAACCAGGGGTTAGGTAATGAGTTTAATAACCTAAGCTTCTTTTTTCAAACAAACAATGAACAATAATAGTGTTTCTTTTCCTTACCTTTTATTTGCACAGTATGAACATATAAGCCTACCGATAACATTTCTTTCCTCGCCTTTAGATCAGCAATTCTGTTTAATTGAGCTTTCTACTTTTATTCCATGGGGCTCACATGCAATGCGTTATCCTATTTTTGGAAGATCGTTGATGGCGCCCCCCAGCACATGGCGCCCCGGGCACCTGCCCGAGTTGCTGACGCCTTGAGCCGGGACTAGTCATGTGGTTACGTCAGAGCCTTTTGTCGGGCTCTTTGAGAGAGACTGATGAAAATCATCTTTTACGACATCTCATTAGACAATATCTCATTAGACAATATCTCATTAGACAATATCTCATTAGGCAATATCTCATTAGGCAATATCTCATTAGACAATATCTCATTAGACAATATCTCATTAGGCAATATCTCATTAGGCAATATCTCATTAGACAATATCTCATTAGGCAATATCTCATTAGACAATATCTCATTAGACAATATATCATTAGGCAATATATCATTAGGCAATATCTCATTAGGCAATATCTCATTAGACAATATCTCATTAGTCAATATCTCATTAGGCAATATCTCATTAGGCAATATCTCATTAGACAATATCTCATTAGGCAATATCTCATTAGGCAATATCGCTATGGAATGTACAAACCATATTTTCAGTCTTACGCTATTCAATGCTATCAGGTGCCATGAGATTAGATAAGACGGAATATATTAAAATATCAATCAGGTTAGCAGTGAGCAAAGGTAGCAAAGAAATGTCCGGTCGTTTTTCAGTAAAGATGAAAAATTATAGAACTACACGTAGCGCAGTCTTTCTTTCGTGCATTTCTCATTCCTTTATTTATTTGGTTGTTTACCCAAAAATTAGTTTTAATTTTGAAAAAATGTAATGACTTTTCTATTTATCTAGAATGCGCTACACCAATTACCTCTATCTCTAGTGCCTAGACTGCTCTACACCAATTACCTCTATCTCTAGTGCCTAGACTGCTCTACACCAATTACCTCTATCTCTAGTGCCTAGACTGCTCTACACCAATTACCTCTATCTCTAGTGCCTAGACTGCTCTACACCAATTACCTCTATCTCTAGTGCCTAGTCTGCTCTACACCAATTACCTCTATCTCTAGGGCCTAGATTGCTCTACACCAATTATCTCTATTTCTAGGGCCTAGGGCCTAGACTGCTCTACACCAATCTCTATCTCTAGGGCCTAGATTGCTCTACACCAATTATCTCTATCTCTAGGGCCTAGAGTGCTCTACACCAATTATCTCTATTTCTAGGGCCTAGGGCCTAGACTGCTCTACACCAATTATCTCTATCTCTAGGGCCTAGAGTGCTCTACACCAATTATCTCTATTTCTAGGGCCTAGGGCCTAGACTGCTCTACACGAATTATCTCTATCTCTAGGGCCTAGATTGCTCTAAACCAATTACCTCTATCTCTAGGGCCTAGACTGCTCTACACCAATTACCTCTATCTCTAGTGCCTAGACTGCTCTACACCAAGTATCTCTATCTCTAGGGCCTAGACTGCTCTACACCAAGTATCTCTATCTCAAGGGCCTAGACTGCTCTACACCAATTATCTCTATCTCTAGGGCCTAGAGTGCTCTACACCAATTATCTCTATTTCTAGGGCCTAGGGCCTAGACTGCTCTACACTAATTATCTCTATCTCTAGGGCCTAGATTGCTCTACACCAATTATCTCTATTTCTAGGGCCTAGGGCCTAGACTGCTCTACACCAATTATCTCTATCTCTAGGGCCTAGATTGCTCTACACCAATTATCTCTATTTCTAGGGCCTAGGGCCTAGACTGCTCTACGCCAATTATCTCTATCTCTTGGGCCTAGATTGCTCTACACCAATTATCTCTATTTCTAGGGCCTAGGGCCTAGACTGCTCTACACCAATTATCTCTATCTCTAGGGCCTAGATTGCTCTACACCAATTATCTCTATTTCTAGGGTCTAGGGCCTAGACTGCTCTACACCAATTAATGACAAATTTATTCCACCCCGAGTTTTGGCCAGCGTCCTTGATAGAATTTCAGTAAAATTATTATGGCATGCATGAATATTGTAACATTCTGGTTACTTTACATCGGTAGCCACTATCTGAATATTATCAGATGACATCCCACTTCTTGCAGATGTCATCCTATTTCTTGTAGATGTTATCTCATTTCTTATAGATGACATCCCATTTCTTACAGATGTCATCCCATTTCTTACAGATGTCATCCCATTTTTTACAGATGTCATCCCATTTTTTACAGATGCCATCCCATTTCTTACAGATGTCATCCCATTTCTTAAAGATGTCATCCCATTTCTTACAGATGTCATCCCATTTCTTACAGATGTCATCCCATTTCTTACGTTTACTCAAGCTGACAAGCTTCGTAGCCATGGTGGCAATAGTATCACATAATTTTATGGTTTATTTTTCTGTACGGTCATTGTATACACCTGTCCGTCACTAATGAATCCCCTTGCCCCCCACCCTCCACCACCAATATTCCACTATTGCCCCCCCCCCCCAGCTTAAAATGACAGCTCGATCCTATTTTCTCCAATCAATACAACCTAAACCAATTCGTACAATCATTCATTTGTGTTTCTTATTTCTTTTCTTGCAGGTGGACAGGCGTGCGCTCACCTGGGCAGAATCTAAGCCAACTGCGACGGGCCTGCTTTGATTAGCCACATGTGCCGTGCGGAGAAAAGTTCTCGGGGCTAAGACAGGTCGTTCCTTTGAGCCTCCCGTGATTTAGATTAAAAAAGTTTTCCGCTGGGGATTGTGTTATCTAGTCTGTGTCTAACGTTGATGTGCACACGGTGTGTAGCCGAGGACTAAACCATGGCCATGTGTTGCTCCGAACAACGCTCGTGTTAGAGACTACAGCGAGCTTGTTCATTCAGGTGTTGGCTTTTTTTTTTTTTTTTTGTGAGAAGCTGTACACGTTGGCAGATTGCTACACGAACGAATATTGGGATCCTCAGCGAGGATAACAACTACACTGCTTGTTTTCGGCCATATACGTGGTGCTGCCTGCTACACTAAAGAATATTGTGATTCTCGGACAGGATAGCAACTAAACCGCTTGTTGCAGCAATCTACGTGGTTTTGGATAGCACAGTGTTTTCAGCCAGCCAAGAAATTCAAGTCTATAATTTTTTTGAGGATTAAAGTTTTCTTTCGTGACGTTTCCTATGTGATAAATCACCTCAGCTATATTTGTTCTGGATTTTATGTTTTCTCCTTTGTTTAAATCGCAGTGAATCCGTGTATTTTCCCCATACAAGCGTTGGTCATTATTTATTAATTATAGAATTCGTTGAAGCGAACAAAAACTTCTAATACAAGAACACTTTTTGCACTGCGCATTACCCCGCCGCCATGATGGCGTCACAAACGGCCAAATCTCACGATCCTATGTATAACTTTGACACACATTTCCCGGAGCGCTTGTCCAGACTTCATCTTCACGGGGACTTCAACGCTTCGGGGTCGTTCCGAAAGAAAAAGAACCGCGCACAGCACAGCGGTGCCCGCTATAAAACCCAGCCCGTCACCTTTGACGAGATCAAAGAAGTCGACGAGGAGCCCGTCCCGGCCGCCGCCGCTGAGCAAAGTGGGGCGACGCCGGAGCAGCTCAAGGGGCAACTGCAGGCCTTCTCCCGCTCCATGGACGGACTTCTTCCCAAAGGAGTCTTAGCCGAGCAGCAGTCGACTCCGCCCCTGCATCATTTCTCTCACTCCAGATCGGGCTCGAGAAAGTTCCAGAGACACCCAGACTGTATCCCCGAGCGGGCAGAGGAGCCTACCACCCCACAACCTCAGCAAGACCCTAACCAGAACCGGCTGACGGACCACTCTCCGTCCAGCGCAGCGGTCAGCGTGGAGGCCGCGGCATCGTTGAGTCCACCGGGGGAGTCTGGTGGAGATGCACGCATATCGCCTCTGCCCTCCCCGAATATGGCACCTAGACGCCAGAAGGTCACGGCCAAAGCTAAAAAACGCCAAAAAGCTTTCGAAGACACTGACATCTAACGGACGTGTTCAACAGCAGGGTCAACCTTTGTATACCCGCAAAAAAAAATTAACAGAACGAAAAAAACGAATAAATAACATTGTGGATATTACTTTTGCACAAAGCTTTCTTGTTAAAAGTTTGTATTTTTTACCATGTGTTTCATATTGACATTGTTCAATGCATTAGAGATAACGTTTTGTTGTGATAAAAGGATGTGAGCCATTCTCGAAATAGCTGATTCAAAACTGCTGTCACTTCAACGTCAACGCTTTGTTTTGTAAATTTTGTAAATTTTTGTTTTTTCTTCCCCATTCAGGTCAATGTTTATTTTTTTACATTTGTTTTTTTTTTCCTCTTCAGGTCAATGTTTATTTTTTTTCGTTTTCTTCCCCATTCAGGTCAATGATTATTTTCTTACATTTGTTTTCTTCCTATTCAGGTCCATGTTGTGTGTTTTTTTACTTGGAAGATGTGATACACAAGTTGACTTCAAAATGTGCATTATATTATTGCAAATCTTTTACGTTTTACATTTTTTTGACAAACTTCACGATCAAAATGCTCATTGGTTTTCGGACCCATTATTGTGATAATAATTCAAGAGACGGCGTCTAGACTTATTTGGCTTGGTCATTAAAATTAAAAGAACTTATCATGTTGCAGTTTTCAACACTTTTGCAAATCAGCTACAAATTAACACATATAGAAATGACATATTTCATATAAGAAATGCTATTTAAATAACATGACACATCTCACCACTTCGCCCCCTCCCCCGTGTTCATTTCCCGCCTTTTCCCCACTCAGGTACGTCATATTGTACTTGAACAATGTGTTTTAAACAGTCGTCTCACTGTCCCTGGATCCTTACAATGTAAGTTACATTAGTTAGACAAACATATTTTTTAGAGATATTTGAATTCATTGAAATCTCGGCGCTATCGGTAGCCAGCGTATTACTACGCCACACATCTGAGAGGCATCACGAATGCCCTGACAGAAAATGTCTTAGAGGCATCGCAAGTGCCCTGGCGGTAAATTTGAGAGGCATCACCAGTGCCCCCCACGGCAATATCTGAAAGGCATCACGAGTGCCCTGACAGAAAATATCTAAGAGGCATCACGAATGCCCTGACGACACACATCTGAGAGGCATCACCAGTGCCCTGACGGCTCACAGCTGAGAGGTATCACCAGTGCCCTGACGGCTCACAGCTGAGAGGCATCACCAGAGCCCTGCTGTTGTAGCCACATGCAAGGGTTATGAGATTTTATTTCTTATCCATGGAGATTCTTTTATCCTCAATGACTTGGGCAGCTGGGGAAATAGAATTAATAAATTCTACTGTGAGACTTTCAGATTTCCTGATTGGGAACATGCCGGTGACGAGTGGGATTTGAACATCTATTTTTACGACATGTTATACAGTTAGATAGATTGTGAATAATGTGAGAAACGTGTTGAAAGGTGGTTATTGTTTTTGTGTGTTAATAATCAGTAATCTATGTCAAAATGATGGAATACTCAAAGTGCCTGATTAAATATCGTTATAATCAAAGTTGTATATTTTTTCCTACTCACTATAAGGTAGTATGTATTCCGGAGGATTTCAATTCAGTAGAAATAACTTAAGTCCCTAAATCTACACACCCACACCCCTATCCCACCCCACTATACTTTTCGTGTTTTTTTTTTCGTGTTTTTTTTTCTTCTCTAATTTCCTGATTGTTAAGTGCATTCTTGAAATAAGTTCACATTTTGTTCACTTTAAAAGCATACACTCAATTCTAAGGTCAGCCAATCTATTATTTGCGACTCTAAGGTCAGCCAATCTATTCTTTGCAACTCGAAGACTAAAAAAAAAAATGGAAAAAGTAAACTATAAATTTTCAAAATAAGCTAAATTATTGTTTGTTAGGTGCTGGTTCCACTGCAGAAACCTTCTCGACGATTGGAGAATTGATAAATTAAGCACAAACTCTTTGACCACGTGTCTTTCTTCTAATATTAGATACCGTGGATAATCACAATGGACGTGGACCTAAAGTAAGCGTCATGGAACCAAATTTTTTTAATTAGAACCCATACGAAATATCCATTATTTTAACAAACTTATTAAGTCAGGGTGCCAAAAATGCAATGGCGCTATGCCCCAGTTTTCGTTTCGGTGTAAACGCTCAGAACAAATTTAGAGCACCCTATGTCTTCGCCCAAAACAAATTTAGAGCATCCCATGTCTTCGCCCATAACAAATTTAGAGCACCCCATGTCCTCGCCCATAAAAAATTTTGAGCACCGAGTGTCTTCGCCCATAACAAATTTAGAGCACCCCGTGTCTTCGCCCATAACAAATTTAGAACACCCATGTCCTCGCCCATAACAAATTTAGAGCACCCTATGTCTTCGCCCAAAACAAATTTAGAGCACCCCATGTCCTCGCCCATAACAAATTTAGAGCACCCTATGTCTTCGCCCAAAACAAATTTAGAGCACCCCATGTCTTCGCCCATAACAAATTTAGAGCACCCCATGTCCTTGCCCATAAAAAATTTTGAGCACCCCGTGTCTTCGCCCATAACAAATATTTATAGCACCCCATGTCCTCGCCCATGAATAAGTTTGTTGCCGCTCGACCTTGGTGTTTTAAAAATGTATAATGAAAGTTGACCGACCCGACATGTAGAGTTAAATCGATGTCGACTTTTAAGTACTCACCCAGTGTATTTCAATCAAATGAAAGGATCTAATCAGCCGATAATAAGGGGGGGGGGGGGGGGGAGGTTCGCAACATTAGTTGGAACAACAAAATAGATAGATGTTAACGGGAGCAACGAAGTAGATAGATGATAATAAAATTAGGACAATACGACAGGAAAGGAAATGTGCTTTGACAAATGGGTCTCTATGGATGGTTGATTCCTATGCACACATGACGTTTCTATAGATTGTCAGTTTGTATTTATACAGGGTGTCTCTATAGAAGGCTTGCACATCATACGGCCCGCCAGCACCCACTCTGCGGCCCGCAAAGTAACGAAATATTCTTTATTATTATCATTTTCTTAAGCTTTCCCCCAGTCCTATTTTCTTTCGGCCCACAAAAGTTTTTCATAAAGTATTGCGGCCTGCCTTACATTTTGAGTTGTGCAGGCCCGCTTTATAGTAGTCAGTTGATATGCAGACAAATGTCATCTCTATTGATTGTCTGTTGATTTGTAGACAAAAGATGTCCCTTAAGATAACCAAATTAGTCCACATTATAATCAGATTAAGTCTTAATATCAATTATATAATCATTTGATATATCATTTTTTTCCTTCTAGTAAATAATTATATCATATTTATTTATTTTTTCATACTCTGTATTTTTCTCTGTGAAAGTGTTGTCCACAGACTGTGAAGGTGTTGTCCACAGACTGTCTTAAAAGCATTGGCACCCACAGGGCAAAGACGAGCACGGGGTCCCTACAAGCTCCACCCCTCATAGCTGTTATCTCAGGGCCTTCTTAACAACAATTTTTCCCCTGGGTAAAGCAGTGATCGGGTACCCCATACTGCTTCGATCCATCTGTTAACAGTGTTTCCCCTGGGCAAAGCAGTGATTGGGTACCCCATACTGCTTCGATCCATCTGCTGTAATAAAAAGTCATAAGGCAAAACAGCGGTATGCGTTCAGTGGGCAACTCAACTGTAATGCTGAATAGGACGCTGGGTTACCTCTCACAAGAGGGGAGATTCTAACCATTGTTCCTTCCGTCCGTTTAACATTGTATCCTCATGTCGGGTTATTTCAAACTAGATATACTTGTACCGTATAATTATGTGTTCGAAATATACGACAACTTTGCCAAGACTATGCTTGAGCTGTCTTTAGATCGCCTTACACAAGTTAGTGCTAGGGTTGTGCTGATGTAGTGCTGGGTTGGTGTCAGGGTAATGCTAGGGTAGTGCTAGGGCTGTGCTAGGATTATGATAAGATTTTTTCTAGGGTTGTGGAAAAGAATTGCGATTTTTTGTTTAAATTGTATTTTAAATTTCACAGGTAATGAAAATGATTTTTATTAATTTATAATTGCAACGCGACAGAACTGTAGGCCTATGTCGTAAAAAGTCTGGCGATTCCTAAATCCTTTTCAAGATTGTAATGAAAACAATAGAGTTACAATATTATAGAATTACAAAGAGAAACCTAGAGCCCAGATGATAAACGTGTGACTCATTACAAAATATAAAATAATAATGACGAAAAATTTATATTATTAATCAAGAGTAAATAGCTCCCCTCTTCTTATTTACTAACTTTTCATCAAATAAATACACACAAAAAATGAACTATCTTTAAAGTTTCATAATTAAATTTTTGACATAATTGTTTGTTTCGAGGCCCTGGTTATTATACGATTTCAAAAATGTATAACATAATTCATGAATATTTAATATTATAGGCTACACATAAAATGTAAACTAAATCATTGGTTTATTTTTATTTCTCAGATCAACCCCGAGTGTATGAAAGAGGTCGCGTGGTATTTATTGAATTTTCAAATAAAGATTTTTAAGTAATGATGTTTAAGAAAACAAAACATTATTTTATATTATGTACATGGTGAGATCAGAAACCATTTGATATTAAATACCAGTCTATGTTCATGTACATTAGTGAAGATCACAATAAAACAATTTTGTAAAAATATTCAACGGTTTGTGTTTATTTAATATATTTAAATTGGGTTACTTAAATATTCCTTTCTATTTCTATCTAGATTTCTATTTTTATCTAGATTTCTATTTTTATCTAGATTTCTATATCTATCTAGATTTCTATTTTTATCTTCATTTCTATTTCATTTTCTATCAAAGATTTCTTTTTCTATCCAGATTTCTATTCTAACTTTAGCTGAAGACTTCAAATATTTTTTATTTCGTTTGTTTAGTTGTTGTTTTCTATTTTTTTTTATTTATTCTTGTTGTGTGACGTCAGCCCAGTCACCGCCATAAGTACACGCCAACGTCATCTCAGGACAACTCAAAATACTAACAAAATAATAATAATAATATAAGATTTCCATAAGTTCAACGATCCCATTTGTGGCGAACATAAACTTTCTTACTTTGTAATTAAACTATTTTAGAGAGGCGGCGCAGAGCCGACACGTTGGCCTTTCAGGAAGCTGTTGGTTTCTTCAGTGAGCTGTGGGGAGCTGCAGTGAGCTGTGAGGAGCTTCAGTGAGCTGTGGGGAGCTGCAGTGAGCTGTGAGGAGCTTCAGTGAGCTGTGAGGAGCTGCAGTGAGCTGTGAGGAGCTTCAGTGAGCTGTGGGGTGCTTCAGTGAACTGTGGGGTGCTTCAGTGAGCAGTGGGGTGCTTCAGTGAGCAGTGGGGTGCTTCAGTGAGCTGTGGGGTGCTTCAGTGAGCTGTGGGGTGCTTCAGTGGGCTGTGGGGAGCTTCAGTGGGCTGTGGGGAGATTCAGTGAGCTGTGGGGAGCTTCAGTGAGCTGTGGGGAGCTTCAGTGAGCTGTGGAGAGCTATAGTGGGCTGTGGAGAGCTGCAGTCAGTTGTGGAGAGCTGCAGTGAGCTGTGGAGAGCTGCAGGTGCCTGGCGTATTTAAGGGTCTAAATTTGTGATGTGTAAAAACAATGTATCAACTAAAAATGAAGAGGGTCCAAACTGAAAAGTGGCCGGGGTGGGGTCTCCATACGTCTCACGTCGCCCTTGGGATAAGCCTGATAGTTTCTATGAAATGATCTATTTTTAACCTCTTCAGATGAATACAACATTAACCCCAAAAATATAAAAGCGTGCTGAAAAACCTGAGACAAATTACAATTCAGCATTATAGTTAGTTGAATAGATAAAAATTCAGCATCATAGTAAGTTGAGCAGAAAGGTCGTTAGTTCTCCATTATGTGGATTCATTGGTTCAGGAATATGACTAGGAAGTTACGGTTCCATAAAAAAGAAACATTTTGAAAGTTTCTTGTAATACAATTCTCAATATAATTTATTGTTTGGAGAGAATCCCCTGATCATGGGACACGTTTATTTAAAATATACTGACAAACATCCACGGGCGTGCGAGGGTAGGAATTAGGGCTTCCTTGGGTGCCAGCTCAGTGAGGTGCCAAAATCGTAAAGTATTATTTATTGATGAAACTGGATGGGGCTGACATTTTTAGGCTTGTCCCCGAGTGCAGTTTTTCCTCGGAACGGTCCTGGTAACAGCTTCCTGGATGGGTTACCCACATCAGAATCTGCGTCTTAGATGGATTTAACTCGAGCATGCGGTTGCGTTTAGGTGAATTTCGAACCATGAAATTGTTTAGTTAACTAAATGAACAACTCCTTTATCGGTCATTTGGTGCTATCTATGTTTACATAGTACCTCACTAAGTGGTTCATGAATGGCAGGTTTCAAAGGTGCTGGATGAGTGGACGCAGGGCCGACCCTAACAATTGCGGGGCCCTATGCGAAACGGAGTGCGCGGGGCCCATTCTGGGTAGAGGATAAGGATAATAAGTGAACATTAAGATTTTGTATTAGAAAATAAATTCGGGGAGGGGCCTATGAAAGTGCGGGGCCCATTGCGGCCGCATAGGTTGCAATGGCCTAAGGCCGGCCCTGCGTGGACAGGTCCATTTATTTAGAGGGTTATAAGTTATAGAATGAGAAATACAGACGCAAACAGTGTTTCTTTCAGGCACCTCTCCAGGGGTTCCACCACGCCACCCCACCTCCCCAAATGGAGACCGTCAACTGTTTTCCTCCCCCATTCGCCCCAGAGAAAAACGTGTACATAAATAAAATGAAAATATCTTTTTATAAAAAAACAACTAAATTGTCATTTTTATAACTTTAAAAAAAATTATAACCGGGGTCTTTCACCAATTACAATGAGTGGAACCAGTGAAATGTCGCTACACTAGATTTCTTGGATGATCCGTCTATTAAAGGCAAGGTATACCCATAAAATCTAAATTTTTTGGCAAACAAAACCTAATATAGAAAACCATTTATCTGTGAAGTATATTCACTTCCAGACACAACTGTATTTTTTTTAAAAATAAAATCAATTTAAGTATTTTATATTATTTTTTAAAGTTGTCAAGGTATAAACAAAATTACCTAATTAATTATGCAAATTGTTTATAACTTTCCTTCTAATTATCCGATTTAAATAATTTTTTCACCCACATTAATGAAATTAAAATTCCTACCATTTTTATATATAAAGGAAAAAAATCTGTAATATTAAATCAAATTTCATTCGTTGCTAGAACTAATCTTGTCACAGGCTAACAGTTTCGGAGCAGAAATGACGTTAGAAAATAAGTCGTTATGATTTCAGCAAATGGCTAACTTCCTGTTATTCCCACATATCAGTAATTTTATTTATTTTTATTTTATTTACTTTTTTTTTTGCAACTGTACAATTTAAAAACTTGGAATAACACTGTAATAAACTATCTTTACATATATGTAAATGTCTATAATTTTAATGTAGTTCTTGCTAAGTATCAAACAAGTGCAATCTGTTTTCAATTTATACTTCATTATAAAATCAGAAGATTTTAAAGTAGGGCATCGTGTTAACCATAAATGGTGCCACCATGATTTCAAATTTTTAGTTATTAGCATAATTTTTAATATAGTTGATTCAAGGAATTCTGAGGTAGATAAAATGAAAACTTCAGGAAATGGATTATAAAAATTACAAAAAGGAAGAATTTAACATGCGCATACAAATTGTGCACATTTCAACAATTATTATTAAATCGAAAGCGTTTGTGTTTTCGTTAGATGGGCTACTTTTGTTAACGTTTTCCTTTAAAAAAACAAACAGATAGGAGTTTTAAATAGTAAGCAAATCTATATAAATTTCTCAACTGAATTTTTCTTTTTTTTTTTTTTTTATTTTTTTTTTGCTGGCATCCGTCCGTCATTAGGTGACGATGGTATGGAATTTGCAGGACGAATCCACAAGGCCTGGGATTATTCTTGTAGGATTATAAGCTGGTTCCCAACAGCAAATCGCCTCTCTCCACGCCGCTGGATAACCCCAAGGGAACATCATGTGGATGATACAGCTTGGCACCAGTGGCGTCGCAGGAGTTGTCGGAATGTTTCATTTTATCAATGTTATCCGCCTTTCGGGTCTCCATCTCCGGGTTTGAATTGATGAGTTGCCGTCCAGGGTTAACGAGTCCCATCCACCCGGGGTGGAAGTGGTGTTTTTGCTTGACTGGGCTTCGGCGGGGATTGAACTACAGACAATCAACTTGAGATTTGCTCAGTTTAGACTACTCGGCCACCTCGTTACACATGCTTAAAAAACACGTGTTTCCATTATAGCTGAGTGAATGACTCACAAAATGAAATCTTTCACTTTTTCTCCTTAACATTTGATGGTGTCCAATGAATATCAAGTACTTTATTTCTAACCATCAAAGTCTCATGGCTTATTTGTTGACAAGTGCTTCCTGTCACAGATCTTCATATTCTAAAACATGCACACTTTATCAATGCACTTTGTTCTTTTTAATGCCAGAATAATAAACAGAATGCCCCATCCAGTAGCGTAGCTAGGGTTAGTGCCACCCGGGACGGGCAGAGAATTCCCCCCCCCCCCCCAAAAAAAAAAAAAAAAAACAACCTTCCACGAAAACTAACTCTGCATTTGGCCGAAAATGCCAACCCTCTATATAAAGAAAATAATGCCCCCCTCCCCAACCCTTCCTACGCCATTGGCCCCTCCTATTTGCATGCATTTTCAAAAAGTTTAATTTTTTTTCAAGATGAAAATCTAGTAAGTAGTTTTAAAAAATATATAGTTCTTGTCAACTGGCATTTCCATTAGCATGCCAATTCAATCTTTGTCACTTGTTTAGGAAACATTTCCTCTGTATAATCTTCAATTTAAACATACATTCTATGGATTTGGTTTCAAAAAAATGTTTTAAAGAATAGCGAAAAGGTAATTTGTAATTTATCTGAAGGAAGGTATTGTAGTTTGAAAAGTAAACATTTCTATCAACTAAATATTCTAAATGTAAATATTTCCCTCGGGTAAACTCACGCATTAATAAAAAAAAAATTATTTTGTAAATTAACTGATGTCTTCTTAACATAATTATGATATTCATATACGATTCCTAATAATGACCAGTTTTAAAAACCCATACAAAAAAGCTTTTTTTATTACTCTGGTAAAGCATAATAAAAACATTTTAAATGATTTTGTTTGTTTTTATTTTCAGTCGCGTTCAACATGTAAGTGATGATTAAATATAAGAACAAAGTATGATAAACTTGAATTTATAGAAAGGACAAAATGATGCTAAGGGCGATATTTTGTGAAGAAAACATTTTTGACGGACATTATTTTTTAAAGCAAAAAACAACAACAAAAAGAATAATTCAAACCAAAATTTAATAACCACATTATTATTTAGTAATACAGACATACAACATGTTTGTATAAACGACCAGGTCAAGATTTAGTAATACATACAACATGTTTGTATAAACGACCAGGTCAAGATTTAGTAATACATACAACATGTTTGTATAAACGACCAGGTCAAGATTTAGTAATATATACAACATGTTTATATAAACGACCAGGTCAAGATTTAGTAATACATACAACATGTTTGAATAAACGACCAGGTCAAGATTTAGTAATACATACAACATGTTTGTATAAACGACCAGGTCAAGCAGAGTCATCACTTGGCCTTTCGAGGCCCCCTTGCCATTTTTTGCATTTGCCTTCCCACCCCCACCTCCGCATTGAAAATTGATAATTACACAAGTGTCCACATTACATGTTTAAGGGGCTTAAAATTTTAAGCCCTTTAAACATTGGAGGTCCCCTGCACTTGCAGCTCCCAATGCGATGGCTCTCTGGTCAACTAGCATCACTCCATTTGCCCTATATTGAGACATGGGCTATTAACCACTCTTGCATTTTGAATTTATGTGGGTTCCCTGGCCAGTTTGTACACACAGTCGGCAGGATGCGGGCTGGGATATTACGCGGCCTTAAAAATAGTTTGAGGGAAGGCCTCTGGTCCGAGTCTCATGTTAAAGGACCCGGCTATAAAGGGACGCAATTTTTCGTGAGTCGACGTTCATGAGCTACTCGCTCGGTAACGATTCATGCCATTCTAAGACAAAGAAGAGTTAATTTTAAGGGGTGAGCTAAGAAGAAATGTATACCCGCAAGAACGTCACAACTTGTATTAATTTAGTTCATGTTTGGCTGGGGTTGAGTTAGATATGTCACTGATCGGCCTTATGGCTAATTTGGTGCTTCCCACTCGAGAGTCTGAATACACCCCCATCCCCCAAAAACAAATATCAAAGAAGCATCAAATTAAAGTATGCGCCAAAATGCAACCCTACATTTTGAATTTAACAAATAATTTCTAAGGAGGGGCTAAATGAGCCCCCTTCCCAGACCTCTGAACATGCTTTTGCTCGGCAGTCTTTGTCGCACTCAATTTATGCGTCCCCTTCCCTCGTGCCGATTAATGTGACATAACGGGCTTGTGTCACAAGATTATCCTGTGGCGCGCAACAGCTGGAGTGAATTTAGTTTATGAATGGCACTGGTTCCATTTTGCCTACTTTACGTCCTGATAGATCTCCCACTCCAACTGTACACCGGAAGCTTGCAATATTCCCTACCTCGATCACATTGTCTAATAGAAATACTGAATTCAAAATTGGACTGTGAATTTGATGCAGTGATGGCAACGGTGATAAAATGTATACATCTCATTAGAAGCAATACATCATAGCATTATCGACTATAAAATCTTCTTAGATTTTAGTCATGTGCAGATGATGAATGTGGTTACAAAAGAACAGATTGATAAAGTTTGAAAAATATGCCGAAGAATTACAATTACATATTCGTTTCTAGCTCATCTAAAGACTTTGCAGGACTGTTAGGAATATTAATTTTTGATGCAGATCCAGTGAAACTGATGGTGTGGGAGATGGGATATTGAGGGATAGTAGTGAAACTGAGGATATGTGCAGGATGGGATTTGGCAGGATATTAGTGAAACTAAAGGTGTGTGAGATGGGATATGGCAGGATAGTGGTGAAACAGAGAGTGGGCGATTGCCATGGGAGAATGGAAAATTGGTTAGGAGATGATGGGTGACGGCTAGAGACCCGGCGCGTGGCCTTCGTTAGAATGTATGGCGGACGAACAGTACTTAATTTAGGTTCCTTGGCAAGAATGTGAATTTGATTATAATATACAAAACCTTTATTTTTAGCTATTACGATATAGTAATGCTATTTTTTTTTAAAACTATTTAAACTATCTCATAATTAGTCTAATTGATTTTTTTTATTCAAAAATCAGTCACAAAAAAATATATCCTGTCATTCCGCCACGTTCGCACGGTCCCCTTTGATTTGTGCTACAATTAGGAATGGGCATGAGGAACAGTGGAGATATTATTGTTAAGGTTAGTTTAGTTAGTATTCAGATACTAGTTGTTCGTCCGTCAACATCGACTAGAACCATCTGGCAATCCGGGGGGAGGGGGGTGGGGCGCGCGGTGTTTGAAGGTGAGTTCGTAGTTGGCCTGTATTAACACTCGGGCAGGTTGAAATCCAGGTCTCCTGGATTAAAAATTACTTATATAAACGTCCATAAACATTATTTGGGACATACTTTTTTAAACCTTTAACTAAAATAAATAATAGTATTTATTTATAACTTATATAACACTAATATCAGTCCTGCTGGCTCAGTCATTGTTTATTTTTGAGTTAAATTTAAATGATTTGTTCAATTTGAAGAAATATTAAGAGTGCCTCCCCCTGTTGACAAACATGGCCGATTTTTGTAAACAATTCTTTTTATACCATCACTAAGGTAGAATAACGCTGCTAAAATGCCTTTAGGAATTGACAGAACGAAGTTTTATGCTAATAAATCAAGGGAGCTAGAAGTGGCATCACTAGTAAGTGTAAATTTATTATTGGCACTCCTCGGAAAGGGGCGGTCCCAAATTAAAATTATAATACTATTTTTAGTATTCGTTAATACTTAATAAGTTGAAACTTTAAAGTGTCCGGCGGGACGGCTACCAGCCTAAATATACGCCGATAATTGCCTAAATTGGTGACTTAAAAATTAAATGTATTCATTTTTTTAAGATCGCAATCTTAATCAAGCTCTTCGTCATCTTCTTCTCCTGAAATGAAAAATATTTTTTTTTAAAAGATGAAGAAAAATGCAAGAGAGAAACTATGAAACATTCCGATAACTCCTGCGACGCCACTGGTACTGGTGCCAAGCTGTATCATCCACATGATGTTCCCTTGGGGTTATCCAGCGGCGTGGAGAGACGTGATTTGCTGTTGGGAACCAGCTTATAATCCTAGAAAAATAATCCTAGGCTTTGGGGCTGTCCATTAATTATGTCAACAAAATAGGGGGGAGGGGGGTCTGAAATTTTTTGACAATTGTTGACAAGGGGGAGGGGGGGGGGTCAAGAAAAGTTGACGTCAACAATGTTACTTTTTTTAATAAATTTAATTTCACAAGTTAAAAGTTTATTAAACTTTTTTTTCTAAACATTTTACTTTTATTCACTTTTTTGTTGTAGTTGTAAACTAGTCTATTTAAAATATTGTTGTTTTTTTTCCTTTTTATTTTGGGGGGTGGGTAATCAAATGTTGACGTAATTTTATAGGGGGGGGGGGTCTCTGGAAGTTTGACAAGTTGTTGACAAGGGGAGGGGGGAGGTAAAAATCGCCAAAAATTTGTTGACATAATTAATGGACAGCCCCTTTGTGGATTTCGTCCGGACGGATGCCAGCAATTACAAGTAGTAAAAGTAATTAGTATTAAGTAAACAAAATTTGAAGTAAAAAAAATTACATCACCAATTAATCGGTAGCTATTAGCCGGACACTTTCTTACAAAAAGTTTTATCTTTATTTGGGGCCGCCGTTCTGAGAGGCCCTATCACTCGTATCTAATACTTAATATTTATTTACTTGTAATGTATCAATATCAAACATTATTAAAACAAAATCCATACATTTTTAACAGCGAAAAGATGAGCGCATAGCTTCCCTTGAGACAGAAAATGCTATGCTTTACTTGAAACTGGCACAACTGAGGGGTGAAGTTGCTGCTGCAAAAAGAGAAGCATCTGAATCATTTTCTGACCTAGAAAGTGGTGATAGATTTAAAACATATGTTCTCCAGAAGGCTGTTAAACTTCATAAGGATGCACAAGTAGGATACTTTGACTTATACTGATTATTGACATTTTTTTTAACTCACTGAAATTGTCAAAATCTAACTAAGAGTGCTGTTTGCTGGTAAAGCTCATGGTAAGAGCATTTCTGAGCCTAAATGAAGTAACAGGGCAATGCAAAGAGATTGCACCATGACGCCATTTATGTGTTTTTGTTAAGTTTCTGTTTTGGATTCACTCCCCTTGTTTTTGTTACTAGAGTTAAATATCTCTTTGCATTTACCTATTTAAAAGATTTTTTTAAATCAACAAAAAATAAAACAATTACTATGACTATAGTATACTACTAAGAAGTTTGTGACACTCAGGAGAGTGGCATCACACATCAAGAGTGGAAGATACAACACATTGTTTTAAGAAACAAAATCTGAACATATTACCTGCATATTCTTACTTTAGTTTAACGTATGTTTGTGCTATTGATAATGAGGGATAACTAAAATGTATAAATTTGAAATCTCTCATCATGTGGTTAAAATATATTTTTTTTTTTGGTGTTCTGTTTGTGGTTTTCATTTTTCAATCAGCAGTGACTGGTGGGTATAGCTTTTTAAATTATATTATATGCAGCTACGCATAAGCCAAGTTTTTAAAATACCTTATGTGCCGATGATTGAGGACCACTAAGAGAATTTCTGACCATTTTTTTTTTCGTGGTGGCAAAATAGGTTGTTCAGTGTGTAAAAATCTTGTAAATTGAATGGTAAATGTAGAGATGAGGGTGGGCAGTCAGCTTTCTAAGAAATGGATCCATTACAAGATTGCATTTTTATGATAATAGGAAACATGAAGCAATTTCTCATAGGAAAGAATTTTTATCATTAAAAAGTGTTTAAAAACAGGACTGGAATATGGAGAGAATTGCAAAAGTGAAAAGAGTCGTTTATGACCCATTAACTTGTTGCAATAAAATTTTAATAAGAAATAAATCTTAAAAATTAAACATTTTAACTTTACCAATTTTTTACTGTTAAAACTGCCATTCTTAAACTGTTGAATATGAAAGTGATGAAATTTTAAATATTTATTTGTTTTTATTGTTTGACATAGACACGTTTATCATTGTTCTATGGGCTAATTGTAACTCAACCTACAAAACTTGGATTTCAGAACCTGAAACAAGAACTTATGAAAGTGAGGGCATCAGCTGAAGATATACCACGGCAGTTTGCCCAGTATTTCCAGAGAGCATGCACTGCTATTCAGCATCATACGGCAGTATTTGAGTCTCGATCTTCCAACATTATGGGTACAGATGTTTGTTTTATGAAGTTGCTGTTTTATAAAAGACTTAAATTCTGAAAAGTGCAGCATTGCATCTTCTTTCATTGCAAAGGACATTTACAATAGATATAATATTAAATAGTAGCTTACAATGTAAATATAATTTATTTCTTTTCTAAAATTACTTGGCCCGAAGTATTGTTTATGTTTATTCTAATGGAACTTACAATTAGCCATCATCCCAGTGTGAGTTTTCCCACAACACAACCCATGCTCCAAGTTGTAACTTTGCACTGTTGCATGAAGTAGACATATGAGGGCCATCCTTAAATAACGTCACGCACCTTTGGACAATTTTTGACCCCCCTCCCCACATCGTCACAAAAAGTTAGACACCCCCCACCCTCAAATATAACATAAAAAACTCCCTATCTAAAAATCAAACCCTTTTAAAAAATCACACATCCCCCGCACTGGATATCAGATATTGAATTACTCACCTGTGTTAGAAACATTTCCCTACAAAAGGGATGAAAGGACCCCCTGTGATGAGGAAGACCCAGAAAATAAATTGCCTTTAAAAGTAAAATCAGTTTTTATCTATTCTGATAAGCAGCAATAAATCTTTTTTTCTGGTGAATCTTGATTGTGCATATCTTGTATTGGTAACTTGTTTCTATAAAGTTAATCAAACAAATAAAACTACAATAACTAAATTATTTAACTATTTTTATTTAAACATTTTATTACAATATAATTTGCAAGACGTTTTTTTAAATATTGAAATGGGATCCAGTGCTAAGTGTTAAGAATCCATGCACCCCCCCCCCCCCCCCCCCCCCCCGGGTCAAACATTTTTCATTCAATGCCTCTTCACTTGGTAGCCCTAATTCTATGACTTCCATCACCATATTGAGCATAAATTCTCATGACTGTCAAAGTCACTGCACCCCGATTCTACTCCTCCACGCTGATTTTAACTTGATCAGATGCCCCTTCTCTGACCTTGCATACCCGTACTGATTGTCTCAGTGACTGAAGTTAAAAAATAATATAATTATAATTTTTGTATAAAAAAATGTGACCCCCCTCCCCTCTAGACGTGTGATGTCATTATGGATGGCCCCTTTAAGTTAAAATGCTCAATTCAATATCACAAAAATCATCATTTCTGATAACTTGAAAAGAAAATTGTGTAACATTCTATTTTGCATTGAATTATCAATAGCTTTAGCAGACCAAGTTGCCCAACTACAAGGAACCCTAACTGATGTTACAGAAAGACATGCTAGGGAAAAGAAGAGAAGACAAGAACTCCATAATCAACTGATGGTTAGTATTGGTACCGGTACTCACATTTCTATCTAAATAAAAACTTGCTAGAAGGGCATTTACAAATAGGTCACTGTTATAAATTTTTGCATTAAATCAGAGAAAGCACACAACTTCTACTCAAAAATGATTGTAGAAATTATATTTGCATGTAAATGTAAATGATGAATGAATAAGTATAATCAGATTTTTACTTTTGAAAAGATGATTATTTTTTAACATGTTAAGTTTTGCTTTGATGGGGTTACTGGCCTTCATTAATTGACTTATTCCTTACTTTTACTCTTATATTATTGTGTTTTGTGAAGATGCTTAATCTTTTGCTTGATTTATTTTGTATGTAACTTTATTGTATCCAAAGGAACTGAGAGGCAATATCAGAGTCCATGGAAGGTTACGTCCACTCATGGAGTTTGATGCAGAGAATGAGGATATTAACGCATTGGGACGGTCAGATATTCTTACGTTTATCATTTTTTACATTGGATTTAATTTTATTAGGATTAACAGATCATTTAAATATAATCTTAGGATTAACAGATCATTTAAATAAACTCTTAAACTTGTGCAGTTTCAAAACAACAGACATTACATATATTTCCATTATTTTAGATTATGAAGTATTGACTCTCAATTATAATTTTTTTCAGGCCTGGAACCAGGTCTGAAGTGGTTGTACATTATGTTGATGATGTAAGTGGCTCTCTTCATTTGTTGAACTTTTGTTAATTTATATTTTTGTGTTTTACGACAACCTTATGGTCAGATAAATTTTGCTTGGTTGTGTACTTCTTTAAATATCATGATTGTAGAGGATGAAAGAAAGTAATTGGAAAGTAATGGAAAGCTCTAAGCTCATCTTAATTTTTTAACAATTGATATTCATTAATATGAAAAATATGTTAAAGCACATAACAAGTATTTCCTAACAGTAAAACTTATACATGATCACTAAGTTTTCAATGCTGACTTTTGAAAAGTCTTTTTTTTAATGCTAGGGAAAAGCAACTATCACGATTTGTTTTTTTCTTTTTGACAAAGATTTCACTCTCTAGCATATAATTAAAATTATAAATTATTTTTCAGGAAAATATTTGTGTTCGGACAAATAAACACAACAAAATATATGAATATGAAAGGTAACTGAAAACCCTAAACTTTTTTTTTGGTAAATTTAATTATGTATTTCTGAAATGTATAAATATTTAAATTCAACTGCCCTAAATACAAACACAAAATAAAGAAGACAATTTTGGCACATGCTGGCTCCTTAGTGCTTCCTTTTGTAATTCTAAATAGGGTCTACAACTCAACTGAAAAACAAGAATCTGTTTTTGACGAAGTTCAACCAATGCTTACATCTTTATTGGATGGGTAATTTACTTGTGTTTCAATAATAGTCTACAAATCAAGGAATAGGTTTATTGTATAATATTTATAATGTAAAATTTTAGTTTATAGTAATTTAACTTTGATGCAAATCTTTAAATGTATTACGTATTATTTATAATTTAGCATTTGATGTGAAATTACTCCTAGATACAATGTCTGCATTATGGCCTATGGACAGACGGGCAGTGGTAAAACTCACACGATGTTGGGAAGTCATCGTAATGACGACTACAACCCAAGTCATGACCCCCAGCCTGATGAAGGAGTTATACCAAGGGCAACTCGAGAACTCTTTAGGTTTGTTTCAAGGACTGTCATAATATTTCAAAATGCTACCCAACACCCATCAGAAATGTAAAATTTGTTGAAGCCAAGATCAAAAACATTTTCCATCTGTAATGATTATTGATGGTTGGAAAAACTCTTTCAATTAAACAAAAAGTTATTATTCATTCTAATTGGGAAAGACTCAGCTATACAATTCACTTACTGCCCCTAGCACCCAGAGGTCATCTCAAAAGTCTTTGATGGACAACATTGATTTTATTTTCATTTTATTTCTGTTCATATAAATATATATATATATATTAATATATAAACATTTTTATAAAAATTGGTTTTACCAATATTACCAATTGTCTAATAAAATGGCTATTTTAACTTCTTTATACAGGTTGATTGAAGAGAAGCCTTTTGGCACCCATACCATAGAAGTCTCAGTTGTGGAGGTCTACAACAATGATATAAGAGATTTGTTGAGTAGAGACCCTAATGCAAAACATGATGTTGTGACTGGGGGTGATGGACAACTTAGTATACCTACGGTCACTTCAAAGTAATTGTCTTCAAACTTCAATCAAACTAAAAATTGGTTTTGCAAGAGCAAGAGTAATAAAAAGTTTTTTAAGTTAGTCCTAGTAATAATGTTTAAATACAGTTTTCTAAACTCAAATTGAAGGTTGTGATATAATAGTTTGTTTAGCCTAGATTACTAATTGGATAATATATAAATCTTTTTAAAAAATCAGCACTTGGAGGTAAAAAAATGTAAAATAATCTATTTATTACAGTAATACCTTCATGAAGCTGAACTTATCTGTCCTTTAGTTCAAAGATTTAAATTATTTTATTATTAAGTTTAGTTATAGCCATTTATACAACACTCTTGTATTGTTTGCTCTAACCTGAAGAATTTATCATTGCTCAATAAACTTTGCTGGTTATCTACAAACTTTACTGTGACAATAAATTAAATCCCATTTGTAATGAAAACTTAACATTTAAATTTGTTTTATGTTCTTTAGACCAGTAGATAATGTGGATGCAGTGATGAATCTGGTACAGTACGGCTTGAAAACAAGAAAAGAGTCAGCCACACTGGTGCATGAACACTCAAGCCGTTCCCATCTCATCGTGACATTGACTGTGAATACTAAGGCCCCAAGTTTCTTTGCCAAGTCTGTGAATACTGATTCTGAAGGTTTGAAAATAATATTATTGTCCTGTCTTTTGATTCAAGCTTCAACATACCTTGTTCTACTATTTTATTCACATAGCTTAAATACAGTCTATCAATTATTATCTTGAAATTAAATAACTTAGCAACACAAAGTTCATCAAATTTCTAGCCAGAATGGATTTAGTAAAAATAACTGCACAATTTAAACTAATTAAAAAAAACATTTGCAACTTTAAAAAAAAAAAAAAATTATAACTACACAATTTTTTTAAAATAGTATATTGATAATTGATATAAATTATAATTATCCATTCCAGTGAGTATAAGAAGCTTAGCCAAAAGAAATTATTGAGTAACTCATCAATAAATTAATTCTTTTTTGCAAATGGAGATGAAAATTCAACAGCCTAACTTGACCTTCTGCATTTCTAGTGTAAACAGCAACAGCTTGCAGAGAACATCAACATATTTCATTATATAAATATTTCTTATAACTCCTACCAGCTGGTGCACCTGGAAGTCTTGCTAAAAAAGGCAAATCTCCATCTCAGACATGGACAGCAGAACAACTGCAGCTGATCAGCAGTGGTCAAACTGCCAACCAGCAGCCAGTTATTAGAACAAAACTACAACTAGTTGACTTGGCAGGAAGTGAATGTGTTGGTCAGTACAACAGTTTCTTTTGAAAAAATGGATTAATATATATATATAATGAACTATTTTAAATATTTATTATGAATAGGCCTTTTAAATTAGTGTTGCTGTTCAACGCAATTTGTTAATGGTTACTTAACATGCCTAAAATTTACCTTGGGGAGCATCCATAAATTACTTGAACAACATTAATTAGGGGGGGGGGGGGGAAGAGATGTAGAAAAAGTTTGACAATTCCTTGGGAGCCTGTGTATTAAATTGTTTAAAATTGTGTACATTATTAATGAAAGGCCCCTTGACCATCTTGTTCTTTTATAAATTACATTATGTATTACGATGTATGCCCTTTTTCAAAAACATAAAAGATATTACAGTGTTAATATAAAAAGATTATTCTTGTGTGGGGAACAAAAAGAAAAACAAAATTAAAGTAAACAAAATTTTTTTTATTAATATGCAGTTTAAATATATTGAGTATGTAGAAATATGAAAATTGAAACAATTTAATTTACAGGAATGTCAGGAGTTAAGGGCGCTGCACTACGAGAAGCTTCCAACATTAACAAAAGTTTATCTGCACTTGCTGATGTCCTTGGTGCACTTGCTGAGCACCGAACTCATGTGCCTTATAGAAACAGCAGATTGACACATTTCTTACAGGACTCTATAGGTAAAGATGCTGAGAGCTATTTAAGATGATTTGAGTAAGACACATTTAATTGATTTACAGTTTGAGACATGTAAATTTAACTTATAAAAAGTTGGTTAATTAAGAATGAACACACATAAGGTATATGTTGCTAAAGCTTTAAAAATAGTGAATAATTAGGGTTTTAAGTTTATGCAAAAAAACTATAATATATCATCTCTTTTTTTGTAGCTTTGCTAAATAATACGAATAAATTTTCATTTTCTTTTTTTAATTTACATTTGAAACCTTTAACAATCAGACCATAAATAGTTTCCAGGAAACAACATATCATGATCAGCAGAAGGTTCAGTCTTATTGAAGCTAAGTTTGAGTTTTTATTTTCAGGTGGAGATTCCAAGCTTCTCATCCTCCTGTGTGTGTCACCTGCACAACGTTACATCACAGAGTCCCTTCAGTGCCTTGGATTCGGCCAGAGAGCCAGGCAGGTCCAGAGAGGTCCCACCAAAAGGCGGCTCCCTTCATCAGCAGAGAAGGTAGCTCCAGAATCTGGGGGTGGCCATTCCAGACCTAGTTCATCTTCAAGATAAATCCTTGGTTTCAATCCATTAGATTGGAACGAAAAAGGAATCTCAAGGGGTTTTTTTCATTGCTTTTAGTAAATGAATTTCTTTTAAATTATTTCTATGGAAAAAAAAATTTACTACTTAAAGATGAAGTCAGAGATATTTGTTAAATAAGTAAATATATCTGACTGTTATAAATTCTGTTGTGAAATAATCAAAATATATTGTCAAAAACAATGTGTAAATGAAAACATCTTATTATTAAGAAATATTCTGACATGATTTTCAAAATGTACTTGAGATGTGCTCAGTTGCTTAATGTGAAAAAAAATTTAAAAGTTCTTTTTTTGTTAATATTCTTGCAGAAAAAAATGTTAAATATATCCAGTGACTGTTAGTACCGGGTATACAACTTTTTAAATTTTTTATTTGTTCACATGGATTTTAAGCACCATTAAAATATATGTAAATAGAAACCTCTTTTACCTAGAGAGGTTTTATTTTAAATTATTAGAAAATAAACTTTGAAATGAACACTTGCTTGATGTTAACAAGCGCGTAGAGACATGGAATGGTCTGATCAGGAGATGGAAGGCTCTGGTAATGTAGCAAGCCAATAACCATGAAATCCGAGTGGTGGGTAGTTTGTCATATTGGGAGGGCTAGATATAAGCTAGAGGTTTGAGGACACTTAAACAGTGGCGTGAGATCAGTTCAGATGATACAGTTGACCAGTTGAGATGATTCAGTTGACCAGTTCAGATGATACAGTTGACCAGTTGAGATGATTCAATTGACCAGTTCAGATAATACAGTTGACCAGTTCAGATGATACAGTTGACCAGTTCAGATGATTCAGTTGACCAGTTCAGATGATACAGTTGACCAGTTCAGATGATTCAGTTGACCAGTTCAGATGATACAGTTGACCAGTTCAGATGATACAGTTGACCAGTTCAGATGATACAGTTGACCAGTTCAGATGATACAGTTGACCAGTTCAGATGATACAGTTGACCAGTTCAGATGATACAGTTGACCAGTTGAGATGATACAATTGACCAGTTGAGATGATTCAGTTGACCAGTTCAGATGATACAGTTGACCAGTTCAGATGATACAGTTGACCAGTTCAGATGATACAGTTGACCAGTTCAGATGATTCAGTTGACCAGTTCAGATGATACAGTTGACCAGTTCAGATGATTCAGTTGACCAGTTCAGATGATACAGTTGACCAGTTCAGATGATACAGTTGACCAGTTCAGATGATACAGTTGACCAGTTCAGATGATACAGTTGACCAGTTCAGATGATACAGTTGACCAGTTGAGATGATTCAATTGACCAGTTGAGATGATTCAGTTGACCAGTTCAGATGATACAGTTGACCAGTTCAGATGATTCAATTGACCAGTTCAGATGATACAGTTGACCAGTTCAGATGATACAGTTGACCAGTTCAGATGATTCAATTGACCAGTTCAGATGATACAGTTGACCAGTTCAGATGATACAGTTGACCAGTTCAGATGATACAGTTGACCAGTTCAGATGATACAGTTGACCAGTTGAGATGATACAATTGACCAGTTGAGATGATTCAGTTGACCAGTTCAGATGATACAATTGACCAGTTGAGATGATACAGTTGACCAGTTCAGATGATACAATTGACCAGTTGAGATGATACAGTTGACCAGTTGAGATGATACAGTTGACCAGTTCAGATGATTCAATTGACCAGTTCAGATGATACAATTGACCAGTTCAGATGATACAGTTGACCAGTTCAGATGATTCAATTGACCAGTTCAGATGATACAGTTGACCAGTTCAGATGATACAGTTGACCAGTTCAGATGATTCAATTGACCAGTTCAGATGATACAGTTGAAAAGTTCAGATGATACAGTTGACCAGTTGAGATGATTCAATTGACCAGTTGAGATGATTCAGTTGACCAGTTCAGATGATACAGTTGACCAGTTGAGATGATTCAGTTGACCAGTTCAGATGATACAGTTGACCAGTTGAGATGATTCAGTTGAGATGATTCAGTTGACCAGTTCAGATGATACAGTTAACCAGTTGAGATGATTCAGTTGACTAGTTCAGATGATACAGTTGACCAGTTGAGATGATTCAGTTGAGATGATTCAGTTGACCAGTTCAGATGATACAGTTGACCAGTTGAGATGATTCAATTGACCAGTTGAGATGATTCAATTGACCAGTTCAGATGATACAGTTGACCAGTTCAGATGATACAGTTGACCAGTTGAGATGATTCAATTGACCAGTTGAGATGATTCAATTGACCAGTTCAGATGATACAGTTGACCAGTTCAGATGATACAGTTGACCAGTTGAGATGATTCAATTGACCAGTTGAGATGATTCAATTGACCAGTTGAGATGATACAGTTGACCAGTTCAGATGATACAGTTGACCAGTTTAGATGATACAGTTGACCAGTTGAGATGATTCAATTGACCAGTTGAGATGATTCAATTGACCAGTTGAGATGATACAGTTGACCAGTTCAGATGATACAGTTGACCAGTTCAGATGATACAGTTGACCAGTTGAGAGGATTCAATTGACCAGTTGAGATGATTCAATTGACCAGTTGAGATGATTCAATTGACCAGTTCAGATGATACAGTTGACCAGTTCAGATGATACAGTTTACCAGTTGATATGATTCAATTGACCAGTTGAGATGATTCAATTGACCAGTTGAGATGATACAGTTGACCAGTTGAGATGATTCAATTGACCAGTTGAGATGATACAGTTGACCAGTTCAGATGATACAGTTGACCAGTTCAGATGATACAGTTGACCAGTTGAGATGATACAGTTGACCAGAGTTAAGTTAAGGTAGTCAAGCAAAAGTAGGACATGGGGACGTATAGTTAGAGAAACATAATGATAGTCAACAGTGATAGAGATAGAGAAGATTAACAGAAGAACTGTGAAGGGCATCATTTTGTTTAGTAATAAATAGGCTATATACTACATTATTATCTGGACACCTGGAGTTTGTTATTTGATTTAATTCACGTCTATGTTCTGCTTTTGTCCATCTATATGTTGTGCTTTTGTCCGTCTATATGTTGTGCTTTTGTCCATCTATATGTTGTGCTTTTGTCTGTCTCAACACCTAGAAAGCACAAATATGTATCACAGAAAGGAGCGGCTCTGTAATGACAATTACTCCGTCAAAATAATTCATAATAACACCCATTCTTTGAAATATTACGTCAATAACTAAGAGCTGTATACAATCTTTGCCACTGGACTGAATAATGGAATTTATGATCCATTCATATATGGCCAAGCAGTACATTCCAATAGAAAGTTAATTGTTACAAGTAAACCCAGAGATGTGATAATTTAAACCAACAAAATATATCAAAGGCCACTTGAAATCTATCCTGTCTGTTAACTGCATTTCAAAAACTATTTCAGTAGCTAGGTAGGTGGATACTAGGCTATATAGTAAAAATCAATAGGGATTGTTATAAATTGAAGTGAGTGCATATTTTTAAAATTATTATTATAACAATATTTTCAAGGACTTACAAAATTGTATATATGTTTTGATATGCCTTAAATTGTATATAAATTGTATAGATTTAAAAGGATGTTTAACAAAAAGGAACAGTAATTTTGAACAATAATAATCTTGCCTAGCAAATGTACTGATACTTTAACTTGTATTTTTTCAAATAGAGACAAAATGTATGACTAGGGTAATGCGATTAAATTTGCAAACATAACATCAGCTAGGGTGAAGCTCAACAAAGGAGAAGACGATAAAGAACAAGTCATAGAGTTGTCGTCCTCAGCACTCAAAAAAGGGCAATAACCACCCAGAACACCCAGAATGAGTTCGAGACAATGTTATTTTATCATTTCCGTTTTGCTGACAGACTTACATTCTTGTTTATAGATTTTATTTTGTTTGTTATTATGCAAAATTACCCGTGATAATTATCCTTTAATGAAGTTCGGTTAGACCAGCGGTTCTTAACCAATGGGTCGCGACCCCTTACCCACGGGGTATTTTCTCAAAATACCCGGACCCGGTGTAAAAAAAAACTCCCTGGGTTACGCCCTCGTAACCATTAGTGTGATAGGCTACTGGTTGTATCAATCGCCTTGTCTTTGTGAAACAAAGCGCATTGCGGTATTAATACAGCTGTTAGTATCCTGCTAGCATACGCCATCTTCTATTCGATAACTTACCATATCGCAGGATAGTTACCACAAAGTTATCAAGTAGCCTATATTCTCTGGCTGTACACTATTGTATAAATCGCTTATAAGCACATTGCAGTATGTGTAACCAGAACGATATAACAGTTAGTATTATGCTCGCCTACACATGGTTATCTAATTGTGGGTACCTGTAATAATTAAGCGTATTGCTGTATGTTTAACCATCACATTAGCATTGTCACAAGTCAAACTGACATGTGAGCTAACAAAAGATTAAAACACTGCCTATTATAAGTAACATAGCGAGAACCCGGCTTGCGTTGCAATACCACTCAAAAAAATTGTTTGTGTTTTAATTACATTTTTGACGTAATTTTTAAATAGAAAATATATTTTGTTTTTTCCGTCTGGTGCGTACACAAATAAATTAAAAGTATTTTCAACACGTGAGCAGGAACAAAGAGTTTGTACAGGGAGCCAATAAAGTGAATGAAGTAGTGGTGTGATGTGATCACTTTTTTTGCCTACTTTTTTTAGAACTAGCCTAGCAGCTGAGTTTTGAACCTTTTGTAATATTTCTAAGAAGTGTTTTGGTGAACCTGACAGAAGAGAGTTGCAATAGTCGAGACGAGAGAGAACAAGAGCACAGACTAGTGTTTTTGTTGCGCTAACTATGAGTTAGTGGTGGATGGAGCTGATCTGACGGATAGCGGTGTATGCAGAGTGACAAATGTGAGAGATATGTTTATCGAGAGACATGTTTTAGAAAGAATATAACCAAACCAAAATTCCTAGCGGAGGATGTAAACTGTATTTCTGAGTTACCTACTTGAAATGAAGTGGGGAGAGCTGAGAGTGAGGATGATTTGTGATCGTGAATAAGGAGTGCTTCCGTTTTGTCATCGTTAAGCTTCAACTTGCTGAGTGTCACCCATGACTTGACATCACCAATGCCATCCCGCAAAGTCCGGACAGCGGAATCGACAAGAGAGGGATGGGTATGCCTGTATAGCTGCGTGTCATCCGCGAATGACTGGATCTCCACAGCATACCTCCCAAGCAAGAGGAGCAGTGGCCTGGTATACATTGTCAATAGATCGGGGCCCAAAACGGACCCCTGTGGCACTCCATACACCAAGTCAGCACTGCCGGAGAGACAGCCATCGACAGCAACCGCCTGTGTTCTTTTGGAGAGGTAGGACCTAAACCAAGCCAAAACTGAACCAGAAATTCCAAAGTAATTTTCAAGAGTTTTGTAAAGGGATTCATGGTCAACAGTGTCAAAGGCTGCACTGAGATCTAAGAGGATTAGGATGGAGACATCCCCGCTGTCCAATGCAAGCAAGAGTTCATTGGTGACTCTCAAGAGAACTGCCTCGGTGCTATGGAAAGGCCTATAGCAGCGGTTCTCAACATGTGGGTCGCAACCCCTTTGGGGGTCCAACGACCCTTTCACAGGGGTCACCTAAGACCATTGGAAACACATTTACTCTACAGTTATGAAGTAACAACGAAAATAATTTTGTAGTACGGGGTCGCCACAACTTGAGGAACTGTATTAAAGGGTCGCGGCATTATGAAGGTTGAGAACCACTGGTATATAGGCTGAATGATTAGGACTGAGAAGAGAGTGGTCGTTTAAGTAAGCAAAAAGTTGTTTAAGAACTAGTTTTTCAATGACTTTAGATAAAAATGATAAGTTAGATTCTGGTCTATATTTTTTTTATTATTTTCACCCACACCAGGCTTCTTAAACAATGGTTTGATGACATCTGACTTACAAATAGAGGGAACAGTGCCAGAAGACAAGCTTTCATTGATTATGTGGATTATCGTGGGGAGCAAATGATCCAACGACTCAACCAACAGGAGGGTGGGGATGGGGTCCAAAGAATATGCCGTAGGTTTAGACTTTAGAATAGTACTTTTGACCTCTTGTTCTGAAACCGGTTTAAAAACATCGAAATGTGAACTAATACAAGAAAAGGGAGGCAAATCTAGGGTTGATATGTCAAGACGATCAAGCTCAGCGCGAATGTCGGCAACATTGCTTGTAAAGAAATTACAGAAAATATCCGGTTGCTGGGGCAACTGATACACTAAAGGAAGAGCAATTCCTTTGTCACTCCCTCTGAGGTGGCTACAAACATCGAACAACTGCCTGCCGGTTTTACCTATTATCTTTTGGTTAAAATACAAAGTTTTCGTTCGACAAACAATCTTGGTCACACGCTTCTTGGCAGCGTATTACATCTGCCTAAAAACAACAAGACCTGACCTCAGCCACTTCTTTTCCGCACTACGCCACTCTTTCTTGGCACTGACTAGTTCTTCCCTTATGATAGCATACCAGGGAGCTGACCGTGCTGACCTAACATTACGGCGGGTGAGGAGGGCATTCCAATCAAGCACAGTGCACAATGCACTGTCTAGCGTTTCCAAAGTAGGGAAGAGGGCTGGAGACACTTCTAAACTCAGATCGTGCTTAAAGGCATCTCTACTTATAGCACACACACTGCCGACCTCCCTGAAGTGATGGAGAGGAGATGGGCATTAACGTTAAGCTCACAAACAACACAGAAGTGGTCTGAGGACAGCTCTTGAGTGACTGAAGTAGAGGTAACTACAACATCCTGAGGCCTATGTAGCACCCAATCAATAACATGTCCACGATTATGAGTCGGTTGGTCGATTGATTGCTTAAGACTAAATAAGTCCAAAAGATCCATCATTTAAGCAGTGGAAGGGTTCTGTGGCTGATCGAAGTGAAAGTTAAAATCGCCCAGTGACGTAGCGAGCTTAACTCGCGCCCGGGACACAATACCTTTTAAGCGCCCCCCCCCCCTATTCGAAAACCATACAATATTATATGTAAAATATACCATTTGGCGCCCCTTTGTGAGTAGCGCCCGGGGCATGATGCCCCCCCCCCCTCGCTACGCCACTGATATCGCCCACTACAATATAAGTGCCAGCCAATGTGTTGCAATGATCCATCAGATCCGGGAACTCCCGATGAAACACAGCATTAATAAGTTTATTTTTCCTGCTAGGGCAGATGAGATAAATGCACATAAAATTATTAAAATGAACGCTTTGCTGGGGCACCGACAAGGTAAGTTGAACCGCTTCAAACGATGTGTGAGCAAATGGAAAGTCTGTAACAAAGGCTAGATAACGGGACAACGTGTCCTTATAGATGACAGCAAGGCCCCCACCACGATTCGAACGAGGAAATGATTGGGCAGAATAACAAGGCGGAGCGAGATCGCCACACTTTCTTCAATCGCCAGTCTGCCGAACCCAGGTTTCCTGGATAAACAGAATGTCAATCCGCCTATCTGTGATAAATTCGGAGTTCAATAAGTCATCAAACTTATTTAAAAAACAGAGAAATCATTACGGAGCAATCGCCACGTTTTATGTTCACTGTTTAAGATGTCGTTTTCAACACAATAATCCATCGTTATTAAAAGTTACAAGTCTCCACATCGCTTGCTTATTTATAATGTAACCATTGATGCATGGTTTATAATTTAGATATAAATATTCTTGTTGGATGCACATCAAGTGCAATAATAAAACAGCGCTTGTTCAAGAACAGTGAAAAACATATAAAACATGAAATCTAAAAAAAATACCTCACAAAACAAACCATTGCTTTTATTACTACAACAAATAACGTGGCTTTTATGCATGTGCGGACTTTGGTCATTTTAGGCCCCTTATTGTGTATAAGAACTGACAAGACTGATTCCTATAAAATTAAACAACTCAAAAGACAAAATCAAGGTTCAGGGTGAATATACACGGGACTTTCAGATCAGAACCAACAGGAGAGAATTGAAAGAAGCATACATAATGACGCCCGGGGAGCAATAACAGTATAATTTCTGAGAGAAACCCAAGACCCACAAACAATAGGCACTCTCCACAACCAACTCCTTCAGTATCTTGAATATGCTGATGACATAGCACTGCTGGGGAAATGTATTAAAGACATCAAAATCCTTTATTGAATATAAGAAGACGCATGACTACAAACAGGACTGGTAGTGAACAAGCGAAAAACAAAATACATGACTATTGAACAGACAGAGAAAGCCATTAAAATTAGAAGCCACACTTTTGAAAAAGTAAATCGATTAAAATATCTAGGATCTTTTTTTAACGAAAGAAAGGAATTACTCACAGAAATAAAAGAAAGAATATCGGCCTGCAACGGGGCATACTTCAGTAGTCAGAAAAAACTAAAAAGTAAAAAACATTACCAGAAAAACAAAGAAAACTATATAGAAAACTATAATCAGACCAGTTGTAACAAATGCAAGTGAAACGTGGACCCTAAAAAATCGCCAGAAACCAGAAAACCATTAAACACATTGGGGGGAGGGAAGAGTTCTCCGGAAAATATACGGGCCATCAAAGGATGAATATGGATGGAGAATACGAGCCAACAAGGAATTGTATTCTGTTTTGCTGGATCCCACACTGGTAGCAGAAATAAAAGGGCAGGCTATAACGCAGGGCTGGATAGTTAGAAATAATGCCAAATGACGGAGGAGTAAATAAGGTGCACCACCAAAGTCCCATGGAAAAAACGGATCAAAGGCAGACCTAGGGCAGGCTTCAATGAATGAGTGATGTGGAGAGGGATCTATAGCAGAATAGCAGATGGGAATCCAAGCATAGAAAAGAAAAGGTCTGAGTGGAGGGATATGGTGAGGTAGGTCAAAGCCCTAATGGGCTGTAGCGCCAAAATGATGGAATGGATAGAGTAATACACACAGTGGGCGTAAAGCTGTAATACACACAGTGGGCGTAAAGCTGCATACAAAAAATAAGATTTAAACATTTTAATAAATAATAATAAAAAGCTGGCCTGTGAACGTCCGCATTGCTCTTTACACCACCCCTCCCTGTCCGCATTGCTCTTTACACCGCCCCTCCCTGTCCGCATTGCTCTTTACACCACCCCTCCCTGTCCACATTGCTCTTTACACCGCCCCTCACCTGTCCGCATTGCTCTTTACACCGCCCCTCCCTGTCCGCATTGCTCTTTACACCACCCCTCCCTGTCCACATTGCTCTTTACACCGCCCCTCACCTGTCCGCATTGCTCTTTACACCGCCCCTCCCTGTCCGCATTGCTCTTTACACCACCCCTCCCTGTCCACATTGCTCTTTACACCGCCCCTCCCTGTCCGCATTGCTCTTTACACCACCCCTCCCTGTCCGCATTGCTCTTTACACCACCCCTCCCTGTCCGCATTGCTCTTTACACTACCCCTCCCTGTCCGCATTGCTCTTTACACCGCCCCTCCCTGTCCGCATTGCTCTTTACACCGCCCCTCCCTGTCCGCATTGCTCTTTACACCGCCCCTCCCTGTCCGCATTGCTCTTTACACCGCCCCTCCCTGTCCGCATTGCTCTTTACACCGCCCCTCCCTGTCCGCTTTTGAACGACCTCCCCCCTTCCCGGTCTCTGTGGACGTCCTTTATGAACGACCTCTTTGGTGCTATGGAATCTTGTTCCACTCTGTATTAAATTCTCACAGTCTAAACGCAGCCCCCCCCCCCCCCCATATATTATGTTAATTAATACAACATTAAATAACTTTCAGTTTCAACTTCATAATTCAATGCACTGAATTGCATGCGTACATCATGCGCACCACTAAAATTTAGACCCAAGGTAAATCCATAAATAACATATCTTATTACATAGGCCTCGCACGCAAATTTCCCCAATTTCACCTTGACTACATTACCATCACTCAATAGCAGCTGTTTAGTAAACAAAATAGTAAGTACAATAAGACTGAGACGATATTTACTTATAAAATCCTTTGTAAGCCTACTTATTCTGAGAACTCATTCATTATGAACTAAGGCATAATCATTGTCTTATTTAAATTCATCGGTGTACAGAGTTCAATACAAATGGAAAAGCTTTCACGGTTAACTTTTTTTATATAAGTCAAATATAGTTTTGGTGTGCCCACCACCCATTTCCCAACAAATAAAAAACAAACTATTAAACAAATTGTATGATGTCAAAAATGTACACTGAACACTAAGACTCCGTGCAAATTTTTTTAATTTTTTTTTTTTTTTAATTTAAAAAAAAATAATTTTCTTTTTTTTTATTCACGGCGAAATTGTGGTAGGCTAAATACAATGAGAACTCAAATATTAAAACTCCACTTCAAACCAACGAAAGTATAAGACGCACTAATAATCGGAAATCAATAAAACGCGTACTTGTTCAATTAACTATTGAGGTGTAATTCTAGCTGGTCAATACGGAGTTGTTGTTTTTAAATAAAAAACTATTTAACAATGATCACTCCTGTATTACACTAAAATAAGAAATTAACCACACCATATTCACTGAGTTAATAGAGTACCAAGATAAAGGATATAACGGCACCAGTAGCCTAGTCCCTTTTCTTACAGGCCGCCCATTAATTGTGTAAATAATTTTTAGACAAATTTAACCCCCCCCCCCCTTTTTTTTTCTCCACCTCCCTTGTCAACAGTCAAACTTTCAAGAACACCCTTTATTAATTATGCCAAAAATTTTTGAAATATTATTAGTTGTAAATTCATTGCTCCTCCCCCACCCCAAATCTCTACGTTGACGGGCCTTTTTTTCTGGATAATCATTATTGCCATATTAATATTATTATGGCATGGAGCCAGCCTGGTATCATGTCTGTCTAATCCAGCGGTTCTCAACCTGTGGGTCGCGAACCCTTTGGGGGTCGAATTACCCTTTCCCAGGTGTCGCCTAAGACAATCGGATAACGCATATGCTCTACAGTTATGTAGTAGCAACTAAAATAATTGTGTGTTTGGGGGTCGCTACAACATTAGGAATTATCTGAAAGGATCGTGGCATGAGGAAGGTGGAGAACTACTGGTCTGGAATTTTTTTTTTTTAACGGAGATTTATTTTTAAAAGCCTACATACTAGAACAAGATATGTAAAGGCTTTTTTATGACAGGACAATTACAAGGACGTTTCGGTTAAATGCCTTTCTCTGCAAACAATACAAAAATAAATTTTTAAATTTTAAATTAAAAACTTAAGTGTACCCAGATCATAATGCAGCTCTCTCGGTATCTACACAATAATATTAATGGTGATGAATCTTATACAGAATATTATTATTTTTACCTATTCTTTCCTGAAACATTTTGTGGACAATGTAGGAAACGTGCTCTTTGTATACCAGAAACATGGAAGCCTCATTTATTATTTGGCTCCACCTATAGGTACCCGGGTACCAGAATTGAGCGGTTGAGCTGCACCTATAGGTACACGGGTACCAGAATTGAGAGGTTGAGCTGCACCTATAGGTACACGGGTACCAGAATTGAGAGGTTGAGCTGCACCTATAGGTACCCGGGTACCAGAATTGAGAGGTTGGGATTAAAAAACGATTTTTAAGACCAAATGAGGTACCAAATGAAAGATAATTGAATGTACTATACGTTTGTAATCTTAATTCTTCCGGTTTACTAAAATAAACTACCAAAAATGACATCCAAATAGCATTGAGCTTAATGGTACCCGGGTGCGAATGGCGGCGCTGCGTGTCCGGGTCCATTTTAACTAATGCTATTCGGATGTCATTTGTAGTAGTTTATTTTAGTTTAATTTAAGAATTAAGTTTACAAACGTATAGTACATTCAATTATCTTTCATTTGATACCTCATTTGGTTTTACAAACACAACAATAATATTTTAAATCGTTTTTTAATCCCAATCTCTCACTTCCGGTACCCGGGTACCAATAGCCACTTCGATATTAAAAAGAAATATTCTGCCAAGTTTTCAGTTTTTTTTCACTTTCTTTTTAAACACATCAGATGTTCAAAACTAGATCCCACCGACGCAGTGGTAACCAGAGGCATGTAAGTTTTCATTTCATCTCAATCTCAATCAACTTATTCATGCTCAGAGGCGCTAGACCTGCTGTCTCATTTTGTTACTCCACCCCTACCGGGACCTTTACAGGGGAATTCATAACCATATCATACAGAATCAATTTTAGTACCGGTATTGATATATTATGTTTTCCTATTTTTACTAAATAAGGATTTTATTAATTTAATTTTATCACATTTTTCTACACTTTTAATTTTTTTAATCTTATTATTCATGTACATTTTATTTATTTTAACACTTGACATCAACATCGCAATGAGTAAAAAAAAAAAAAAAAATTATATCCACATGACTTCCCCACCCCTACGGTGAAAAATACGGTTATAAACACGGTAAACTCAATAACTTTGTCGTGTCGGATGATATTGATTCTACTTCGTTAATTTATCTTCAGGAATATGTAAATCTAACTAAAGCTAGCAATTCAGAGAAGTAGCTGGGGAGGGGCCGAGAAGTGGGCAGGTTCCCTGGGCACAGTACTAGTTGGGACCCCCAAAATGGCATTTGGTGGTATTTTATTGATGAAAAGGGTGGGTTTCAGAGTTGTGGGGCGTAAAATGAATCTTGTCCCCGGGCGCTGAACACTCTAGCCCTAGCTACACCTCTGGTTCTGGCATAATTAACCAATGAATTAATTATAAATACATATAAATAGATATCAAATTCATCGTCTGAGTCAAATTTAACAAATTTCCTATTGGTCAGAGTACAAACACTTTGACGAAAATCGGAATTTAAATGAGCTGTTTTAACTTCAAAGTTGCCATCTATGCATTTACGGTAGGGTGACCAAACGTCCCGTAAACACGGAATTTCACGATCGTACCGAAAAAGTCTCTCCCGTTCTAAAAACAAACACATTTTCAAATAACTAAAACTTCCTAATTTATAATAATATTATAGCTTCAAGTAATATTTTGGCTAGCTGTGTAGCTAGTGCAAGTAGTGATGTGGGCGAAATGTGGGCTCGCGTGATGGCTGCACTGTTCCCCCTCTGAGTAAAAGTAAAAGAAGGTGTCCTTGCCATATTCAACACAAAATTATTGTTTTCGTTTATGATATGCCTCAGAGTTTAAATTAAATGACAAAAGTGAAGGTAAATTTTAAAAGATTTCTAGGTCTCTAAGTAGTTAAAATGAGCATATTTCAATAAATAGTTTCCGCGGAGGCCCCCGGACCCACTTTTAGCTGGAGGGTATCCTCCAAACCCTCCTTGGGTGTGTCCCGTTTTTTCCAGTTCATGATTTGGTCACCCTAATTTACAAAGGACTTATACATGCTAGAATGCGCGCGCATCAAAAGGGAGATTATTCATGATTTATTTTCTTGTTGCAATGGACGCCTTTTGTAAATATTCAGGTTAAAATCAGTCGACACCTCGTTGTCGTGTGGATATAAAGTGTTAAACATGTTCAATTTAAATAGTAAATTGGACTCCACCATTACTTTTTTTTCCAACATACTTCTCAGAATTACGGCACTTTCCATGTGGCTGGAGAAAGAAGGCGCAAAGAGCATCACACTGAAAAGAATTATGGCAATTTGAATTATTATGACTATGATTATGGCCAATATGGCGGTAACTTGCCAGTGTCAGGCAAGTTTAAGTTAAGCAAAGCCAGATTTATTAACAGACTCCTACCATACTTTAATAAAAATTATTTCTACTTAAACGATAACTTGCTCTCCTGCATAAGTAAAGGGGTATACATAAAAATTTAATTTTTAAAAAGCTATGACTATGTCATTGTATTGTATAAATTTTGGTAAATTTGCGCAATCCGCACCACATTTATTTCCCACTGCCGCCATCTTGGTTGTCATGACCCGTGAGCATGGGTCATGAGTCATGTCAACCAAGAGAGTGGCTGTGTAAAAAAATAAGTACTTGTGAAAACCAAATCTGCTAAAATGGGGAGGGGAAAGAGAGAAGGTGCTGTTTTAGCTAATTACAGAGAAAAACAAAAATAGGAACAAAACATTAAAATTTAATGGCGTAATTGTCGTAAGAAGTCTCAACAACCTGTGGCCGCCCCTTTCTTGGTATAATTTCGGCTGGTACATTAATTTCATGGTGAACATAGCAACTTTATTGCATCCCTCTAGATATGCGGCTAGAAGTGTCAATGACCTGCATTTGCTCCTTTTCCTAGCGTAATGTCAGCCGTGACATCCTCCCTTTCTTCAATTAAATCATGTGTGCTACAGTTACACACTGTGGACTGTGGTAAGAAAAGTGTAAAAATGAAGAAAAACAATACAAAATATTTTTTAAATAATGAAAACCCAACGTACAGTTTCATAGAATACACTTTTACACATTTTATTGCAGGTTCCACCAAAAAGAAAATCCAAAAGTTGTCAGAAAATCAATACAAGTACAATACATACATTTTCCAAGGTGCCAAAAAATGAAATAATTATAATTCACCGCACAATGAAATTATAATTAAAACATTCAATCGGGGTATTAAAGAAACGTTACCTCTTGTAGCAATCCAAGAATAAACACAAGGGAGAATTCTACACATAAACTCAAAGTGGTGTGGATTGCGTAAATTGACCTAAATTTTTATTAATATATATAATATATAATAATGAATTAAATGTTATAATCACTATTACTATTAATATTAAATTATAATTTCTGAAGTCAACTATCACTGCATTTTGAAAAGTTCACTGACAGTCAGTATCAGTCAAAAAATTCACCGTAGCCTGCTAGTATTATTATCTACTGATGCATAACAGAATTGATTTAAATAGTCTGTTGTTTCAGATATATCTTTAGCTATAACATCATCATTATTACTTTCTATATTAATTTCAATAAACCCTAAATCCATTGTTTAGATTGTTCCATCATCTAAACTTGCTAGTCTAGTAAACTCAGCAGCTTGTAGCAAATTAAGTTGGAAAGCCATGCTGGCATGCTGAACTCTCATTACTTTTTAACGAAATAAGATAAAAACATACAGATTACTTTTTATGAATGTATGGTAGTTTACTTGCTAGGCAGCCTTATATAGAGGGCCTTATCCAACTGCCATGCCACTGCCTGGCATTGTAGGCAGGCATAGGTCTGACTTTCGTAGGCAAAAGCAGGCACTTAAAGCAGTAGAGGGTTAAACTCAAACTAATAAAATTTATACACCTGAAATAATCTTTAATATTTTTTTCAGGGCAATCCACAACTATCCGTCAAGGGGTATCGTATGTCATGTTGATAATGACAATTGTTGCAATTGGCGTCCTGCTTTTCTTTGTTTAGTGGAAGAAATCTTAATTTTTTTTTGAATGAAAGACTAGAATGACTCACTGTATAGATGTTTATTGCTATTATCTCAGGACCTTCTTAACAACAAATTTTCCCCTGGGTAAAGCAGTGCTTTACTACTACATACTACTCAATCAATCGATCTGTTGTAATAACATGTCAACAGTCATATATGGCACTAAGTTGTAAGCGGTCCATGTGCAACTTGCCTATGGTTTAAGGCCAAGCTGGCTTGCCTCTCATACGAGGTGAAAATCTACCCATTGTTTTTTAAGTCGATTCAACAATCTATCCTCGTCTCAGATAATGTCAAATCACTACATATTATTATGTTTGTAGTGTGCTACACCTTACCACAAACTTTGCATTAATTGTTTTGGATTAGCTAGGGTAGCTGGACATCTTTTGATATTAAATAAATAATTTATCTTAAGAATGTACATGTAGGGCATCTTCCAATGTTAAAAGAATTGCAATCAAAAATATTATAAATCTTCAGAAGTTGTGGTAATGAATTTAAATAAATTATTTGTAGCTTTATAATTTGAGTGTCAAAGAACTGTATGTTTAATTGACCAGGGTTTCCAAACTTTTACAATTTCTGCACCTTATCATATGATTTTTTTAACAAGTCTCAAGCCCCCTAGGAATTGTTTGGCCAAGTCACACACCCCTATGCAGGTAACAGTGCATAATTTTAAAATTGGAAGGAAAAATGCAGTTTTAATTTTAATTTATTATTGAATTACAAAGAGAACAGTAGAACTTAGCAATAAATGTGTGACTTATTACACAAAATAAAATATTAATGAAGAAATATTTATATTAATACTTAGAAGTAAAAAAGCTCCTCTCATCTTATTTAATAACTTTTCCTTAAACTTAAATATTAATAAAAAAGCAAATATGAACTATTTTCAAAGTTTCATATTTAAATTATTAAGTTATATTGTTTATTTGAAGCTCTGACTATTTCAGAGTTCGATAATGTTTAATATAATTCATGAATATATAATATTATACTATACACATTAAATGTAAATTAAATAATTGGGATATTTTTCAAATCAACCCCGAGTGTATGTAAGAGGTCACATGGTATTTATTGTATTTTTAAATAAAGGTTTTACATACGAAGTGGCTATTCGTACCCGGGTACCAGAAGTGAGAGGTTGGGATTAAAAGACTATTGAGGTATCAAATGAAAGATAATTGAATGGACTATATGTTTGTAAACTTAATTCTTCAGTTTAACTAAAATAAACTACCACAAATGACATCCCAATAGCATTAGTCAAAAAGGACCCAGACACGCAACGCCTCCATTCCGACCCGGGTCCCATTAGACTCAATGCTATTCAGATGTCATTTGTGGTAGTTAATTTTTAGTTAAACTGAAGAATTAAGTTTACAAACATATAGTCCATTCAATTATCTTTCATTTGATACCAAATTTTGTCTTACAAACCCAACAATAATATAGTTTTTTAATTCCAACCTCTCACCTCTGGTACCCGGATGCGAATAGTTGCAGCCTTTTATATAATGATTTTTTTAGAAACATTATTTTATAGTCTTTACATATGATAAAAGAATCCATTTGATATTGAATTTAAAAATGTGTACAAATATTCAACACTGCTTATTTAGATTTTCTCTTTACTTCTAGATTTCTAATTAAAACTTCAATTTAAAAGCACCAATTGTTTTTTTTTAATTTATTTGTTTGTTTTTTTGATATTATGTGTGACATCAGCCCACTTATAGTCAGATGTAGGGTACACAAACATAACAACATTTATTACATATGCAGCAGGGAGCTGCAGGAAGTCTTTGATATTTAAGTCTAAGTTTATGATGTGGAAAAAAATATATCAACTATGAATGCTGGGGGCACAAAACTGTTAAGTGGCAGGAGGCCTACAACGTACTACAAGAGTCACTAGGCCTATTTAAGTGTTATTAATATTACTACTATACACTATAACTGACTATACTGACTAACTTTCTTTATGTTATTAATATTAATAATATCACTCTCTTCTAAATTATCACTCAATTTCTCAAGACCGATCTGATAATTTCAAAATCTGCTATTATAAATAGGCCTATTAATATTAATAAACAGTAATCCAAATAAATAGTACTATACAGTTGCAAGAATGTCAAACAGTTTGCCCAAAAAAATATTTCATGGTGAACTCAAGCAGGGCAGGTGGTTTGCTGAGGGACAGAAGAAATGCTTTAAAGATACATCGAAAGCATCTTTAAAAGCATTCACATTACCCCAACATGTTGGAGCAGTACCGGTACCAAAGGAATTAAGACACGTGGCGCTCATTCATATAAAAGGGCTCAAAGCAACATGCGGCTGACAGAACAGCTGCTGCAGAACACAAGAGACAAGCCAGAGAAGCACAAGCGAATTCTGTACCTGGAGATTTCCCATTCATACCCTGCACTGTGTGATAGAATTTGCCTGATCAGTCATCTGTGCACCCACAGACAGACTCAGCCTGGCAACAGGCCAAATTTGGTGTTTAGAATGGTCATGGTCGACTTTCGACAGACAAAATATCACTATGCAGTTCAGTATGCTATATTATACAGCAGATAGCACCTTAATCCTAGGAGGTGCAGCTGAGGGGCAGGGATAGGCCTAATCATAATCACTATAATTTACTATAATTATTAGGACTGGGTACTGACCTGGAAACACATAATATTAGCACACCCGGCACATATCAGGACCCTGCAAAAAACGGATCCAACCTTGGGTGTTTTTTTGTTGTAACACTCAGTCCCTCAGTGGGGTATATTCTCAAAATACTCATACCAAATGTAAAAAAAAATACACCCAACTCAGCCCTAATAATATAATCACCCGAGAAGTCAATTTAATCTGAGATGTTTTTTCTTTTAATTCTAAGGATATTTTATTCAAAATGTTTAACTTTGGGCAAAGGTCTAATAATAAATATAATGTATTTTACCTCTTACAATTACAGCAGTCAGTGCCGTTGAATTGTTTAAATCTTAAACAAACAGCTTGACGCTTGTTGCAAAGATATTAATAAAAATGAAATCGCTACTTTTTTTAACAGCGAAAATATGAGGGCTAAGCTTGCATTGAAAGAGAAAGAATGCTTTGCTTTACTTGAAACTGGCACAATTGAGGGGTGAAGTTTTGCAGCAAAAAAGAGAAGCATCTGAATCATTTTCCTGACTATAAACTATAAAGTGGTGATAGATTTAAAATATATGATCTCCAGAAGGCCGTTAAACTTCATAAGGATGCACAAGTAGGATACCGGGTACTTATACTTATTTTTTAATCTCAGTGAAAGAGTCAAACTCTAAAAAGGCTAAAAGTAATAATTAACCATGTAAAACACTAGTACACTGCATTTAACTTAATAGTAAGAATAAGAAGTGGGTTGAGCTTAGGTGAAGATAAAACACATTTAAAGACAAAAACTATAAAATTAATGAATTTTGAATGGTTGTTGTTTATGAAAAAGATATTTCTACATGCAAAATTTCCAACATTGATGTAAGTTTCAATATTTTATTTATCCAAATGACATAAAAAGAGTGACTCATTAAGTAATTTAACTGAATGACCAGGTTAAATAAGAAGTCCTATTTTTGCCATAAGAACTCAAATTTTCTATAAATGAATCATTGTTTGAAAGTGAGGATACAAAGTCATTATCCTTTCTAATGTAAAAAAATGACTGCTATTTGAGAACATCAAAGTTTCATTAAACTACATGATTATTTTTATGATTACTACCAGCTGTTGCACCTGAAAGTCTTGCTAAAAAAGCAAATCTCCACCTCAGACAAGGGCAGCAGTTGCAACTGGTCATCAGTGGTCAAACTGCACCCCCCGAAGCACTGGTGCCAAGCTGTATCATCCACATGATATTCCCTTGGGGTCATCCAGCGGCGTGGAGAGAGGCGATTTGCTGTTGGGAACCAGCTAATAATCCTATAAGAAAAAACCCCAGGCCTTGTGGATTTCGTCCTGCGAATTCCATACCATCGTCACCTTGTGACGGACGGCTGCCAGCAAAAAAAATATATGTATGCATAGATAGATGTACAAAATATACTATTAGTATTAGTGTTGCTACAGTTGTCAAACTTTTCACACGGTTATCTATCAAACAGGAGAGTATCTTCTTAAGGTATACTCTTCACCTCTATGTTGTTTTATACATTACATAACATGTATTAAATTTTTCTTTAAAAAATTGGGGGTTAAATAATGAATTTCAAAAATTGTTCTTTTTGGGGGGAAAAAAAAGAGCAGAAAACAAAATAAGGTGAAAATATTTTTTTTATTAACATGCAGATTAAATATTCTGAGCATGTAGAAATACAAGCATTGGAGCAAATAAATGTATAAAAATACATTATTTATTTTTTCAGGAATGTCAGGAAAACAAAGTTTATCTGCACTTGCTTATGTGCCCAACTCATGTGCCTTAAAGATTGACACATTTCTTAATGGACTTGATGGTAAAGCTTATGAGAGCTATTAAGATAAAATGAGTAAGGCACATTGATTTAGCTTATAAAAAGCTGTTTAATTAAGAATAAACACACATGGTATATGTTGCTAAAGCTTTAAAAATCGTGAATAATTAGCACTTTAGGTTTATGCATAAAAACAATAATATGTAATCTCTTTTTTGTAGCTTGGTTAAAATACTAATGAATTATTTTTTTTTCTTAACTACCTGTATACATTTGAAGCCTTTAACAAACTTAACCAGGCAGAGTTTTCAGGTAACAATATATCACTATCAATGCAAGGTTCAGTCTTATTTAAGCTAAATTTGAGTTTTTATTTCCAGGTGGAGATGCCAAGCTTCTCTTCCTCATCTGTGTGTTGCCTGAACAATGTGACATCACAGAGTCCCTTGTTGCTTTAGCCAGAGAGCCAGACAGGCCAAAGAAACAGAACAAAAAGGCAGCTCCTTTCATCAGCAGAGAAGGTAGCTACAGAATCTGGAGATGGCCATTCCAGACCTAGTTCATCTTCAAGATAAATCCTTGGTTGCATTCCATTAGAATGGACCAAAAAAGGGATCTCAAGGGTTTTTCTTCTTTGGTTTTAGTAAATGAATATGTATTTGTGTTAAAATATTTCTATGAAAAAATAAATTTCTTACCTAAGGATGAAGACAAAGGCATATATTATTAACAGTTAATATATCTCAGTTCATCAGAACATAATGTCAAAAATGATAGGTAAATTTAAAAAAATTATAGATAAGAAATAGACATAAATGCTTTTTAAAAATGTATTTCATATGTGCTCAGATGGTTATAGTGAAAATAATGTCAAAATTTAATTTTTTAAATAGTTATGGAACGAAAAATGTTAAATGTATCCAATGACTATTAGTATCCAACTTTTATTTTGTTTTTGTTCAACTGGATCAGAGGTCTAAGCTCCATCAAAATATTTATAAATAGAAACCCCTTTTATCTAGAAATTGTTTTATTTTAAATTATTGGAAAATAACATTTGAACTGGACACATGAAATGCAAGCTGATACTTATACATTAAATAATGCTTCTATATTTACATTTACTTGTATAAAGTAAGCAAGCAATTACCGTACAAGTTTTATGAACCTTTAATTATTGTTATTTAATTTAAAATGCACTATTTCATGAAATGAAAGACTTTTACAAGGCATTGTGGTTGTATTAGCAGAGTTGTACAAGATCTTTGCAGCTTAACTGAATAATGGATTTTAATATCTATTCATATATGACTAAACAGAACATTGCAATAGAAAATAAAGTGCTAAAAGTCAACCCACAGATGTGATAATATAAACACCAAAAATTTATCAAAGGCTACATGGAGTTGGTCTTGTCTGTTAATTGCCTTTCAAAAACTATTTCAGTAGCTAGGTATTAATATTGCATAGTACACTTAACTATTAAAAATTAGTTAGAAATATACTATATTAAAGGGAATGCATATGTTTATAATTATATATTATAATAACATTTTTCCAAGAATGACAAATTTGTATTTATATAAGCTTGATATGCCAAAAGTTGTATAAAATTGTATTTGGTAAAATGAAGTTTAGCAAAAAGGAACAGTAATTTTGAACAATAATAATCTTGCCCAGCAAATGTACAGATATTTAACTTCTATTTTTAAAATATAGACAAAGGTATGACTAGGATAATGCCAGGAAAATTTTTAAAATAATATAAGTTAAGGTGAAGCTCCATAAAGGAGATCACATATTTGTCTTTAACAGCACTCAAAAAGGGCAAAACCCGCTGAAAAAATTTAGAATGAGCTTGAGGCTATTTTCTTGTTTTTCTTTTTTTTTCCTTTGTACAGAGTCGACAGCCTTTCTTTCATGTTTATACATTTTATTTTCTGTTTATTATCATTTATTATTTTTATGTAAGCAGGTAAAAATATATCTGATAAACTTATCCATTTGTCATTTTCCTTGTTTTTGTAACATTTTAAATTATAACTGATATAAGTTAATTTTTTTTAATTTTAATAATTACGGTAGGCCTAACTTATTTAATGTTCCATATTTTTTTCTAAATTTTAATAACTCCTAAATACATTACTATACATAAGCCTTCATAACTGTTTATTTTTGGTACTTCTAAATACTACATCAAAATTTTACAAAATGCTTGAAACTTCCAGTAACAACACTTTTTATACAAAGGATATATTCATCCATCATGTAATTACATTTGTACAAAAAAATTGGTTAAGAATCAGCTCCAACTTGAGTGAAGCTGTTTGAGTATGTGACAGTTGTAAAATATTATTTTTAAAGTAAACATTTTGTAGAAAATAATAGCGAACAAAGGTTTAATGAGCTTTTGAATGTACATTGTAAAAACCCGTATTAGAAAGAAACTGATAAAGCTCAGTATACTTTAATGGTAAATATTTAAGATCACATTGAATGTGAAGTCACGATGATTTCAATTTTCTACTAGCACAGTAAAATACTGTTTTTTGAAACTAAGCCTAATATTGACCAAGCTTAAAGTAAACAGAATAACTTGAGTTTAGAGCCTTTAAATATAATGATTCAAATACAATTACTTTAACAGTAATGAATTTGATTGGTAAAGGTGTATTCTATCTTATCTAAATTGTAATTATTGCCTTCCAGTAAGATATTGTAATTAATTTTTTTTTAAACTTTGCATTTCATACAAACAAAATTTTTGAGTAGTTTTATAAAAGGCATTTTTTAATGTACTTTACAAACAATTTTCGAATGGTGCCATATGACCTGGCTTTTTAAAATTGAACTAACCATTCCAGAATTGTACCATAACATCTTTTAGCAGCGTCCATGCCCCAGGTAAAATCAATGTGATTCCAGCCCTGTATTTCATATTTAGCCTTCAGGTTAGGCAGAGTCTTGAACAATTCAGCAACATCCTGGGAATATATAATAAATGCAATATGTGTCGAATTACGGAACATTTCCTGCAGTATGAAGATCAAATATCATTTAAAATCAAACATGAAATTATAATCACAAATAATAATTTTCTTTGTAAATATGTATGGCTGTTATTAAGTGAGATACTTAAAAGCATGTTTTGTCAAGTAACTTAAGCATTGTTCAGGATTGTTTTTTTCTAGTATTCTAATGATATTTTAATATTCACAAATTGATAACAGAGGATTTCATAATTTCTTTCATTTATTCAAGGGGGTTCTGATAAGTTTAGTCTATCACAGAAAAAGATATACCAATGAAATAAAAATGTTTCAAAAACGTATTCCATCGTTACAAACCCACTGAGTGAAGATTCTCAGCTTTGCTATTAAAAGGTAAAGAACAATTTATCTAAATTGAGCAAGTTAAATAGGCAGCAGAATGAAATAATTAAGTCTTAAAATACCTGAGGGTCAGACAGCCAATCATTGGTTGAAGTAAATGCAACAACTGGGACATCCACTTGAGTGAGATCATATGTTGGTGGCTCAGTCTGTCCAGAAAAAAAATCCAGACTTAATCATTGTTGATAGAATGTGAACGGACTTTTGAAGTGAATATCAGGAGCAAACATTAAAATATATCAATTAGATTTAATAGATAATTAGATTTTATGTTTAAAATGTTTAATACCGGTATCTCTCCTATAATATGTTAACATTATCAAACAAATATCCAATCACATGACCCAAGCTATGACAAAGCCTAATTAAATATGTTTCAGAATTACCTGGTTATAGTATTTCTCATTTTCTTTTGCGGATCCAAAGTTGTACATCATAAACTTTTGTTCTCTATGCATCTGAAAGAATGCTAGACAAATTTATCATACTTTTTTTACCCAAAATTAAAAATACATTTTTACCACTGATAATAAAAAGGAAATTACTTTTATTTTTAAACTTTAATTTAAAAAATCCCACCTAACTTTCTGTTAATGTGGCACAAAAATTTTGTAAATAAACACTTTTTAATTCCTTTTGCTAGATCAATACAATTATCTAAACTATGAAATGTCCTAGGCAAATAGAAAATTTATAAATAAATTATGGGTGATAACTTGGTTCAAACTTCAGGTGCATGAGGTAAACTCTTTTGCTTTTTAGCCTAAACTAGTGACTTAGGGGCTTCCAGTCACAAGCGAGCAGTGGGGAAAAAAACTTCTGTAATATGGAAGATGGTGGGATCTGAATAACTTTATCTGAATACACCACACAAAACAATCGTTTGAGGTAAACTCAATCAGAAACCTTTATATTTGAGTCCCTAAATTTTATCTCATCAACCAGTTAATATTAGCTATAACAAGCACAAAATACCTGAGCAAAGTGCACCATATCTTTGGTTGATACCCCAGCTGGGGAATGGTTCATATACACCTGCAGACGGCTCTTAAAAACACAATGAGATATACATTTAATTTTATGGGGTTATTTTTATTCAGGCCTTTACAATAAATATATAACAAAATTTGACAAATATGTCTCTCATAAGGAAAGTGTTTTAATATTTTTAAAGCTTTTCTTAAGTCACAGTTTTCAAGAGGGTAATAATAGCTTTTTCAGTAGCCTCAACAATCTCACCTTCCTTAAGTGTATTCAAAATTATATATAACAATTTTACCTGATTAAGGTTTGAAAGGTCAAATCCACTAAACAAGAAGAGTTGATTGTAACACACCCATCTTGTAAGGACATCCCCACAAAATGTATCTACTAGAAACTTGAGGATATCATTGTTGGGGAGAAAATCTCGCTGTCCAAAGGTGTCATATAAGAGCTAATATGAGATTAAGAAAAGAAATATAATTATCAGGTGCTGAAAGTTCTATAAGTTTATACTAATGATAAGTTGGGAGATGTAATCCATTTTACTAGGAGGCATTGAGATCAGTTAATAATATTGAATGAACATACTTCTAAATAATCACCTAAAAGTAAACAGGTTGGAATAATATAAAGTACATTTTATTTATTTAATATTTCAATTTGATTAACTTAACATAAAATGTACAAATTATATGTATATGTAACAGAACACTGCATATAATATAAGATCCAATGATCACCAAATATCAATTAAAAATACAAACACAAATTTAAAACATAAAACTAATAAATTTTCCTTCACTGAGACATACCTGGTCAGGAAACTCAGCCAGATATTTAATGGGCGACTTTATATAATTGATATGAGCCACTGGGGCTAATGCAACAAAGAGTTTGATCTATAAAAGTAAATTAGTAAAACAACATTATAAGAAATATTTTTTATGACAATGTATTTGGTGACCAACCCTATTTTTTTACTCAGCTGAAAAATCCCTAGAGCCATATTGCAAAAGAGCTAATAGGCGACTGCTTATCAATAGAATAGAACATTATGAGGTTAAACCCAAATGTAATGTATGGCTGAACTAATTTTGATTGATTGATTGATTGGATACTTCTATAGCGCTGGTATCCATGCTACTTTAGCATGCTCATTGCGCTCTGGTTTCATCAAATCTATTAAACAAAAAAGTCTTTAAATGTTTCCTAAATGATTTTCTGTCCTTTTCAATACTCCTCAAAGATGGAGGTAAAATATTCCATAACTTTGGCGCTACCGATTCAAAAGAGTAATATGGACATGAGTTATTCTCATTAAGTGTTGTAGATTAATTATTAATATTGATTCTTTTCCTTGGACTTGTTAAATGTAAAGACTATAAAACAAAAAAGTAGATATTTTATTTAAAATGGGTGTGGGCTGGGAGATAGAACAAACCTTTTTCCTAATATCTGGACGTTGAGAGAATAAGGCAAATGCCATTGTTGTGCCTTGCGAATGCCCAATGTAGTAAAGAGATGTCTCTCCAGTTTCATTCAACACAAAATCTAAAAAAGCTGGCACATCATATTTAGCCATCTCATCAAAACTGAAAATTTTGATTCAAATCTCAATCATTGAATGATTTATTTTTCATACAGATTCAAGTATTAAAATATATGCTGTAATAAAATTTATTTAATGACATGTAAATTCTTTGTACAAGTAAACAACATAGGTACACATATTACATGAAGTGACTTCAAAATAATAGTTTTCTACTTAGTTTAAAGCATCTTTCTATAACTTTTATGGTATTTATGCAAAGTTTGCTAATATTTTAACATCAAATAGAATTCTTACAAGATTTAATGCACGTAATATTATATTTATTTCTTACCTCCAGTCCCAGAATTTAGGATCATTTGGATCTAGGGTGGCATGTTTCCGAGAGTAGGTATTTCCCCTTGAGTTCCCCATCCATACATCATATCCAGCATCAGCTAATATAAATCCTAAATGGGAAAGATATATCATGTTTATCAATAAAGCTAATTCCAGATAATATTTAAGAAAATTCATTATCAGATTGTTTAAAGTTTCTTAACAATGGATGGTCATCTTGGCTAATTTCATAGTTTTGCTTAACATAATTCCAAATTTAAGCATGCCAAAACTTTTAGCTTTAGTTAACAGAATGATTATCCTTCCCCCCCCCCCCCCTTTTTCCCCCCGGAAAAATATTTATACAATTAAAATTAGATTTTCAGAGTACCGTAATTAAGTTTAAGAACTGGTCCAATACAAGCTGAGATTATTAATTAATTCCCTGTGGCCATAAGATAAATTTCATACATCATAAATCTTTTAATTTTAAAGTACTTCATGTAAGAATAACCAGTTAGCGTTCAAGATCAATCAAAGTATTCCATTATTAACTTACCAAGACTGTCATCTGCAAAATTCAAAACCCAGTCACATGCACTTGAGAGAAGAGCATGCTGAAGATAGACAACACCTTTGCTGTTTTTTCTGTATCTAAAACGTGAACCTTTTCTGCCATGAGGTATGTGGTGTAAGTCTAGCAAGAAGCCATCTCTGGTCTGGACAGTGTACGTTTCTGATGGGTACCCTTGACTTAAAATTAACTCTGTCTGATAAATGAAAATAAATATTGGTTAAGTATTACCTACTAAAGTCTTAGGATAGTCAGAAACTTATTGATTCATATGTATCTTTTTATTTAATGTACTTTTAGAACATAATCATTTCTTCTACTTCTAATCTAACTATACTATAAACTCAAAACCTACCCTCAGATTTATCTCATTTTACCAGCACCAATTTCTCTAGAAAAGAAATGACTCCCTCTGAATATATATGACCAAATGTTGACTTGTTTTTGAGGTAGAACTTAATATGTAAGTAGCAAGGACCCAACTGGTTTAATTAGTTAACATACCATTACCATTAGCTTACCAAATTTTTATTAACATCAGGATCAAGGTGAATATCCACAGTTGATTTTGACATGGAAATTTGTCTTCCAAAGCTGTTATCTTCATTGCGTTTTGCATTATATTGGTTGCTGATCACTTCCAAAACATTATATGATGATGGGTCTTTACTAGCTCTGATAATGTATATTAAACTTGTAACGAAAAAGCATATTTGTCCCAAACTGCTCTTGACTAACATACTTTTGTTTTGAAGTTCCTCTTTACAAATATCCTGTAAGCCTGAAACAGATTTTGTGGTCTTAAAAGTCAGACTATTCGGCTGGGTAGGTGATCACAACCCAGCAGTACAGCAATAAAACTAATATTTATTTTGATGTTGACTGGTCAGATTTGTGTGAAGAGATACTCATCCACAGTTTCCATCTTATATGGCATGCGATTGGATGGGCTAATAATAAGGACAAAAGTAAAGCTTTCATATGGTGGTTCTAGGATTCAAAGACATGCTAAACAATTTGGAAATTCTGCTAAATAACGTCCCATCCAGCCCTACCTTCATTTATGGGTTGACAGTAATTGAAATTGGTCTCTTGAGTGAATAAAATAGGATAAGATAAAATAAGTTAAGATTCTTTTATTGACCCAAATAAATAGAAATGTTTTTTTATTACAATGGACATATTCAGTTTCAGCACATAAATAAATACATATATTTACCATTTTACAATCGAAGTGGCTATAGGTACCCGGGTACCAGAATTGAGAGTTTGGGATTAAAAAACTATTAAAAATATTATTGTTGGGTTTGTAAGACCAAATGATGTATCAAATGAAAGATAATTGAATGCACTATACATTTGTAAACTTAATTCTTCATTTTAACTAAAATAAACTACTACAAATGACTGGTGCCAAGCTGTATCATCCACGCATGATGTTGCCTTGGGTTACCATTGTGTGGGGAAAGAGGTGATTTGCTGTCTAGGGAACTAGCTTATACTCCTAATCCTACAGCTAGTCCTTAAGAAAAAATCACAGGCCTTGTGATTTCATCTTGCAAAGACTACATAAACGTCACATTGATGCCAAACAAAAATAAAAATTCTTATAATATTTTTTCTTTAGGCCACTTAGGCCTTTCGCTGTATAGTTAGGCTTTTATTTATAGTTTTTTTAGTTTTACTATTAATACTATAAACATACTTAACCAACTATTCAAGCTAGTTTTGACTTCCTCCCATTGGGAGTACAGTACAGTACCAATAAATATACTTTAGGGGCCATCCACAAATGACGTCACACAAATTTGGCTGATTTTTTACCCCTCATCGTCACAAATCTTCACAAAAGGTTAGACCCACCCCCCAATATAACGTTACAAATCTCAAGGGATGTTTAAAACGGAGTAGGCCTGCAGCGCTGCAAAAAAGGTTAAGAATCCCTGCCCTAGAGCCTTTACTAGGTCCCCCCCCTCCCCGGTAGTCTTAATTCTATGACTCCTGTGTCCACATTTAACCATAAATTCTCACAACTATCATTGTAACTACATCCCGATTCTCCTCCTCCTTTGCATCATGTAACTTAATCAGAGGCCATTTTTTGGACGTGGCATACCTGTAGTGATTCTGATCGTAGTTTTAAAGTAAAATAATTTTAACTTTTACTGTTGTATAAAAGAATAATGTTACAAATGTCTGTAAATTAGTGTTATTAAGTGCAATTTTTTACTACAATATTGTTTTTCATGTGACGTCACATTACCTTTAATAAGCCCCCACTTCCCCGCACTCGTAACAAGAATCTGACTCCCCTCCCCACCCTAGACGCGTAATGTCATTTATGGATGGCCCCCATATCTTATTTTTATACAAAGTTGACAATTATTATATTATTAACTTTTTTTAAATGATTCATTGATAATGATATGCTTTAATTTTGATAAATATTCCAATTATCATAAATTATGTTCCCATTTGCCACTAGTTTTTATATGGTCATTATAATAATGGCTTTGAAAACTCAACATTGACATTGTCAATTGCTAAATTCCCTTTTTTTTTTTTTAATAATTATATTTGGCTAATGTGCTTCTGTGGTCCCTCATTGGGAGTCATTGCCCTTTGTTTATGATAGATTTTGATTTAGGGTTCAGGTTAGGGTGAGCGATAGAGGTACCAGTAGCGTGCAATTTCCTTATATTTTATTGTATGTTAAATGTAGTGTGTAAAAAGATTGTAAGTAAAGTGTGTTAGTGTAAGTTACAGATACAGTGAGTAACGGGTAAATGCAAAGAATGGATGCCATGTTTTTCCCCATGGCCGCCATCCGTGTTGACACGACCAGTCAATTCTGTCGCTAAACCTAACTAAATGCATCCCTGTAGGCACTTTGATTAAAAATTCGAAACATTTTTAAAAATATAAAAACACTACAGCAGTATAAAGCCTGTTGAATAGATTACAGAAACATCAAGATCAACTTTCTAGCTCAAGTGGTTCAGAAGTTATTAATTTTTTAGTAGGGACCTCAAAGTCACTTTTTTACAACAATGGAGTTTTCCTCAACAAGTGTGACCCACATTTGGCTTTTGCTTTTACGCCTATAACTTTATTATAAAATGAGACAAAAATATAATATTTACATAGTTAAATAAGAGTACCTTTAAATAAAGCCATAAAATGTAAGTTAGTTTGTGTTAATATTCCGCAAACATTTTTTTTTAATCTTTATTATTAAAAATGCACCTATAGCAGCGGTTCTCAACCTTTGGGGGTCGCACGACCCTTTCCCAGGGGTCGCCTAAGACCAACTGAAAACTCATATGCTCTACATTTTTAAAGTAGCAAGGAAAATTATTTTGTGGCTGGGGGGTCGCCACAGCACGAGGAACTGTAGTAAAGGGTCGCGGCAGTAGGAAGGTTGAGAACCGCTGACCTATAGGTACATGAGTACCTTTAGACAAAAATGACTATTCGGACCCGGAGTGGCTCCGTATAAATAAATTGGCTTCGTACCCGGTTGAATTAACAATAATAGTATGAGAATTTAAACAAAAAAATGTTTTTTCTCCTTTATTTCATAGTTTTATTCTATTTAGTTGTTTTTTTGCTTTGTTAAATTTCTTAGTAGCGGTAGTTTTTTTTCTAATCTTCTTTTTTAGTTTAAGCCATGTACGTAGATCAATTTTTTTTTTTATATCGTAATCAAGAGGATAAAGATTAATTATTTTCATTTCAATTTTAGAAAGTAATAATATTAATTTAATTATTAAAATTAAATCCTTCATTTAAGATTATTTATGTGTATTGTTTAAGTTAAAATTAAAAGATTTAATCACCCAATAATTTATGATTTAATTAGGTATTCTAAATAATGAACATTTCATTCATAATGAATTAATTTCAACTATTCCTCTAAAGAGAGCTTGGCTTAATCAGAACAAAACCACCAATTTTAAACCTTTTCCTTGGCACTGGGAGTCATACATGCGGACACTGAATGTTTTTCCTGATATCTGGAATCTCCTTTCAACAGTCTTTCTCATACTTGACCTAATTCACAAGGTAGTTGGAATGAATATCTTAAAGGATGCAATTGTATAAAGCATGAGAAAGAGACTTATTTTTGGAGGGCTAGTCTTTTTTTTCTACCATACCTGTCTACTGGGTCTAATACACCGGTGCATAATTTGAGAAACAATTTTCCCAAACAATAGAATTCTCTGCCACTACACATCCGCAATATACCAACCACCCAGGCCTTCAAAACTGCACTCAAAACACATCTCTTTAAACTCTACTATCCCAACTGATTCCCCCACTGACCGATAAACGAAGCTGCTGGCTGCCGTCCATGGCTTGACATGTAAAAGTTCTGTGGTGGGTGGGGTGAATATGTATTTGTTTTCTTGTTCTTTATTACATAAATGTATTTTATTTTATTGTCATGATTATGTCTCTTTTCCTAATATTTTTATGTACAGCGCAGTGAGCCCAGACCTAGGCTGGGGTACCGTGCTATATTGGAAACTAATAATAATAATAATTTAAAATTTAATAGAAAAAAAACCTTAACCAGCTTGTGAACATTTTTGTTTGTTATTTGAGGTGTCTTCTCCAGTATTCCATAAAATAAATTAGGGGCCAATATGGAGTAGGCAGCAAATAAAATTATTCAATTAGGTCACATCATTTATTTGCCATTTGTCTCCTTTGACTTTCTTGCCTTCCTTGTTGGTACAGTAAACTATTGTTTGTATCATTTCTTCATTTAAGTACAGAAGTAATGATTGAGTGGGAGCTACTATGTGATCTGTGAAGGGAGATTGGTTTCAAGGTAACTAAGTCATGCCACATTGAAAATAAAATACTGATAACATAAATAGAGCCGTATACTATGATATAAGTACAAGACTATGGGTGAACGTTTTAGATGACATGTTCTACTCATAAGTGTAGTATTGATACCATCTCGGTTGGAACTTTCAAATCTCTTGCTCACACAAGCAGTTATACATATAACAAATACAATTTTTTTAGGGTTGTCACAAGAATGTAAATACAAATTTATTTCAACAAAAAAATTTAACCGAATACAAAATATTAATAGGTGACAAAAAGTCCATTTTAGTTCATTTAAAAAAAAAAAATTCAATTAAGCAATATTCAAAATATAATGTGAAATTATTAGGCAAAGGTGAAAACAAAATAGTTTACAAAAACTAAAAATTTACTATACTACAGACTTTAAAATTTTTTTGAAAAAGAAAAACAAAATAACATATCTTTACAAATTTTACACAATATTGTAGAACAAAGTAATGTTTTTAATAATAAATCAATAGATGTAAGTTTAGGAAACAAAAATCTGCCCAAGAAGTATAATAAAAATGGGTATTTACACAAGACAAATTTATAATTTTCATCACATTAAACACATTCATTCACATATTTATAAAAGTAGTGGAAAATCTTTCGGAACCATTGACAATTAGCAGGTCAACAATGATTATTTCAGCAAGGCATTTTCACAATAGTGTAGCAATTAAATACTATTTAAAGTCATAAAAAAAAACTACTTCTTACTTGCAATTTAAAATTAATATAGTTCTCATCAAAATAATTTCACAGCAAACCATTCTGTACTTTAGACATGTAACACATTTCAAGTAAAGGAAACAGTGATGCAATATTTAGTCTCAATCACATGTATTATTAATTACCAGTAACAAGCAACAAGAAAGATTCCTTATCTTCACTTTTTACAAAACCATGAAGAACAGGAATACCCCTCCCCTCTCCATCAATAACCATTACAGTCAAAAGTGGATATAAATATTTATTGGTTTTATATGTGAAATCCATTAATAAAACCTTTGGATATTGGGCACTAGTTCTAATCATATCATAAGTCATGCATGATAAATAATTAAATTCCCCACTTTCTGTTAGTCCATAGGACACACTTCCACCAGCTTGTAAAATAGAATCAAGTATAGATTGAGTTTCAGTTGCATCAGAAGATGATTTATTTATTCTTGACTAAATATTGTAAATATCCCTGGGTAGCAAATCCCCATCATGCTGTTGTTCAAGCACTTGCCGGGCCTCAGATGCCTGAATTGTGGTGCAGGACATCAACAGATGCGTTGCCGCATTTAGTTCTAGCTTGCGGTTTTCCAGATACAAGCGGCACATCTGGAAAAAAAACACACGAAGATTACTTTGCAATAATAGGTATTTTGTAAAAAATATGCCCAGCAAACATAACTAACCTTCACCTTGGGGATAAATGCTTAGGTTTATTATATTTCACAATAATCACAATCAAGATATAACACTCTATTTGTACCGTTAAGAATTTATTCAATATAATTATACTGTTAAATAGATTTGTCTTAATTTTTTCAAAACATTTCTATGTTAAGGGTGGTAACCCTAACCTTAAGTTTTCAAAGAATATGCTATATATATGTAAATATTTTAACCTAAAGTTTTCAAAGAATATGTTATTTATTATGTAAATATTTTTCACAGCACATGCACTTACTTCTTTTCATACTTCATGGCCAGTATGTTCATGCATTGAAATGGTAATTTCTAGCTGAGGTGGATTTCTCTTTGCAACTGGCAACAAGCTTAATCTTTGCCTGGCATCCCAATTTGAAAGAACTGAAAAGTATAAAAATTCTTAACAAATTGCCAAAAGTAGTAATAATTATGGTAATTTCCCAGTATTGGTTCCAAGATGTCTCACACGGCCGCCGACCCGTAAAATGAAGAATAAAACGTTAAATAATAATAAATGTATCCCTAAGCCTAAACCTAACCTGAACTAAAAATCTAAACCTAACACTAACCTGAACCCTAAATCTATCCCTACTACCTCTAATTTAGAGTCTAAAAAATATATCCCTAAACCTAACCTGAACCCTAAAAAATCACGCTGGGCACTAATAGTGTGAAATAGCCAGAGTGATAACATGACAAGACAAACTAAATTTAAAGTTAACCTTTATTGTAATGTTACTTACGCTTGAGTGATTTTCTTTGTCCTGTTGAAAACTTTGACTTTAAATTGCGTTTAACACCTTGTTTGCAACAGAGCACAATGTATTCATATTTAAGGTGTTCCAAATTGGGATCTTTGGTCTTCAATGACGATCTTTTAGTGAAACACACATTGTGTTTTTTACAAAAATAATTTAATTCGTCTTCAAAAGACGCATAGGTGTCAAGCTTACCGCCATCATCCATTTTTTATAAAATGACAGCGCGCCGAACTTGTCGATTATTAAGCCTCTGGTTCGGACAAAAGTTTTTCGATTACTAAGAGTAAGACTATCGGGTCCGAATAGTCATTTTTGTCTAAAGGTACTCCTGTACCTATAGCCACACCGTATGTATTTTAGTCCCATATCATATGACACAAAAATAGTATGTCATTTATTTTAAAGTAAAGTTGTTTCACAAACCAACATGTATTGTTAAAAGGAACTTTGGCTTTTGATTTTGATAGAAACAAGGGGAGTGAATCCAAAACAGAAACTTAACAAAAACACGAAATGACGTCATGGCACGGATAATCCGAAATGACCAATATATCAATTAAAATTGGAAAAAAATAGTATTAATATAATTATTTATTTTTAAAGTAATCAACTTCCAATTTTTTTATATTATATAGGCTTTATACTAAACCTTTTCCCAAAACTACTTTAACGAGGCCTAATTTGACAGAGATTTTTAATATTGCTGATCTGAGCTTGCCATAAAAGATATAAGACTTAATAAGATATATCATTTTAAAGGGCTAGATAAGTATTGGGGTCGTCCATTAGTTATGTCAACAAAATAGGGGGGGGGGGAGGCGGTTGGAAATGTTTGACAATTGTTGACAAGGAGGAGGGGAAGTAGATTAGTTGACGTCAACAATCATGTTTTCTCTATTACAATTTTAATCTTAAAAATTGACCGGTTACTACATTATTTTAACAAATTTATGGAGTGTAAATTAAAATAGTTATATAATTTGTAGGCTTTTAACAATATAAGATTTATTTAATGTGTGTCTGTCTGTACACTGCTGATAGCTGGTCAGAATGTTAGCACATTTAGTAAATAAATGCAAGAGAAGTCAAAAGTTGACTGTAGATTCTGTTTGCCCCAAATGACTAGGGTGGTATGTTTGCGGTCATGTTGCAGGTATGGAACAAGGACAGGGTTCAAGAGTCATGTGTGGTCAAGATAAATGATATTGAGAGAGTAGGAATACGATATTTTTTAGAATTAGGGGAAAGTAAAGTGACTAACAATAATAATATCGCTGCTTGAACGTATTTGTAAAATCTGTAACATCTATTTTGCGTCACAAGTCATGTTGAAATCGGAAGTTCAACAGCACCAACAATGCATAAGAAATTACCCCCTGCTCCTCAACAAAAAAGGATTCGATCAATGCGAGTAGCTGCCAGGAGACAGAGAGTGCTTATGTCAATTATTGCTCACACTGACAATGCTTCTATTTTAAGTGCTAAATGGTTAGATGAGGATGATATTGACTTATCTGGTATATTAGTGATTAGTTCCGCAGCTACTCCACGGGAAGATAGCAGCTAGAAACTATGCTATAATTGTCAGCTATACTGACAATAATACTTCACCAAACAATGATATTTAGTCTTTAACAACCTTTTCATTGATTCTGCATTATAAAATGTAAGTGTATAAACGGTTTAACTTGTTGATTGACAAGCTAAAGATGCAATAAAATGTTTTTCCTACAATTTTATGTTATTAAAATAGATCAGCAACTAATAGATCACTTAGTGGAAAAACAGGGCTTTAATCAAAGTCAATTTGTGAATGTTGAGCGCAGTTGCCACAGATTTGCCCTAATTTCATTGTCATAGGCACATTTAGAGATAAGGGTGGTGCAAATTTCTGTGAGGCCAGCTACCTCAACCGCAAAAACAAATTGCTACAGAAACGTCAACAAGAAAAAAATAATAATTTAGCCCTGAGAAGAGAGGGCTCTTATTAAAGAAGAGCTATGAAGCCTTTTGGCCAAACCCAGGCTATACTGGAAGCCTCAAAGCCGAAGACCCTTCTTTCTAAGGAAACAAACATAGTAAAGTGGAACGTCAGAACCATGTATGACACAGGGAAAGCAGCACCGATGGCGGCAGAAATGAGAACTTACAAACTCACACTACTTGGCATCTGTGAAACAAGATGGATACAAGCTGGACAGATAACTTTGGCCTCTGGAGAAATGCTAATGTACTCTGGGCACCAGAAGTAAAATACTTAGCACAAGCAAGGAGTCTCTTTTATGTTGTCACAGATGGCACAAGGGCATTGATTGGATGGGAAGCCCATGGACTAAAATCGTTTAAAAAAAAACAGTGCGGGTATGAGGAAACTATGGGACGCCATCATGTAGAAACGGAATGAGAACGGTGAAAGGCTAGCAGACTTCTGCGCAACAAATGAGCTTGTTATTGGAGGCAGCCGATCTTCAACATAAAAACATCCACAAGATAACATGGGTATCCCTGGACAACAGAAAGGAAAACCAAATAGATCACATATGGATTAGCAAAAAATTTAGAAGGTCTTTACACGATGTACAAGCAAAAAAAGGAGCAGATGTCGCATCCGATCATCATCTTGTTTGGGCAAGACTCAAGTTAACTGAAGAAAAACTGGGAACAGCCAATTGCTAAGTGAACAAAATTCAATGTAGCATTTTTGGCAAATGAGCAGAAAAGAGAGGAATTTAGTGCTACCTTAAGGAATAAGTTCCTAGCACTGGAAGTAACATTTGTAAAGATATCTAGCTTTGTTAATTTTTTATGAATTTTTAAAAATCTACAAAATTCTTACTTTTTGTGTACGTGCCTTGCTGAAATAATTTCTGTAAATTATTTTGTTGGTTTCACCTTTGCCTGATGATTTCTCATTGTTGTGCTTTAAATTACCTTTTACTTGACTCCTGGATATTTAGAATAGCTTAATTTATTTTTTATGATTTTTTGAAAATTAACTAAAATTGACTTTTTGTCTCCCTTTTAAAATTTAGTAAAATTGGGCTTCGGCTCATTTTCGGATTAATAAAAATTGTATTTACATTTTTGTGACAACCCTGAAAAAAATTGAGTTTGTTATAAGTGACTATAAGTAACTATTAAACTGACCCACAGACACACCAAACATACAACCAACAAATGAAGAATTACAAAAAGAAGGCAGCGCACCAAATAAGGAAGAAATAGCTGGAAGTACAGAGGAATCACACTGCTGTCTGTGCCAGGAAAGGTCTTTAACAGAATTATTTTGAATAGAATGAAAGACCAGGTCGACATGCAGCTAGGAGATCAACAGGCTGGCTTCCGCCAAAACAGATCATGCACAGATCAAATTGCAACACTAAGAATCATTGTAGAAGAGTCCTTCGAATGGATCTCCCCCCTAAATATAAATTTTATAGACTACGAATAGGCCTTTGATAGCCTGGACCGACAAACATTGTGGAAACTTCTTCGGCACTATGGAGTACCAGGGAAACTAGTCAGAATCTTTCAGAGTTATTATGAAGAAATGACATGCAGGGTGGTCCACAAAGGTAGACTCACAGAGGACTTTAAAGTGGAAACTGGAGTCGGACAAGGATGTCTCTTGTCCCCCTTCCTATTCATCATCGCCATTGACTGGATAATGAAAGAATCCACACACAAAAAGAGGAATGGGATACAGTGAACACTCTGGGAACAACTGAATGACCTAGACTTTGCAGATGACATTGCACTTCTGTCCCACAACAAGCAACATGTGCAGGAAAAGAAAAAAGACATAGCCACCATTTCAGTACAGCTCGGACTAAATATAAATAAAAGCAAGACGAAGATCATGAAGGTAAACTCAGCCAACCAAGAGCATATCTCTCTAGCAGTAACGGCACTGGAAGAAGTGGAATCCTTCACTTATACTTAGCCAGCACCATCGACATAAATGACGGATCCGAGGCGATGTGAGGGCTAGAATTGGAAAAGCTCGATCAGCATTTGTGCTATTAAAGAAAATATGGGAGTCGAAGGAGCTGAAGCTGCAAACCAAAGTCAGAATCTTTAACACAAATGTCAAAACAGTCCTACTATATAGAGCAGAAACTTGAAAAACAACAGCGAGCATTTCACAGAAATTACAGACCTTCATAAACACAAACCTTAGAAAGATCCTGAACATCAAATGACCAAATACCATCACCAACAAAGATGTACTAGAAAAGACTTACCAGGTGCCCATTGATGAAGACATCTTAAAGAAAAAATGGTGGATAGTGCACACTCTCTGAAAACCCCATCACCAGACAATCCCTAACATAGAACCCACAGGGAAAAAGAAAGAGAGCAAGGCCTAAGAATATATGGAGACACGAGCTAGAGGCAGACACGCAAAATATGAGATACACCTGGAAGAAATTGGAAAGGAAAGCACAGGATCGTGATGAGTGAAAAATTCTTGTGGGTGACGTGTTCCCCAGATGGGGTAAAAAGGTATAAGAAGAAATTTCTGTGCACAGACACACCTGCACATACAAAGAAAAATTATTTTTAAATCTAACGTATCATTTTAAAAGCTATTTGTTCTACAAATAGAAGAGAGCATTATTTTCCCTTAAGACAATTTTAAATTGAATTTCAATTAGAATGGAAATGGAATGGCCTCTATATAAGGGGAGCAGAATAGAAAGTTTCCATAAAGCAGAGATGTTGAGACAGGGAGTGTTCAGCTCAGTGGAGATGAAGATCAAAATGATCACAAGACACATTAAAACTGAAAAAAAAAAGATTATTTGTTATCGTTAAGCTATAACTTGTATAATTCAATCCAAGTATTCTGTATGTATTTTTTAACTGAATAAAAGCATACATCCAAAATATTTGTCTTTGTTTGTCTATGTTCAATAACCTTGAAATAAATCATGGCTCCACTTATATACAATGAAAGGTTGTATCTTTAAATCTAATGTATTTTTATTACCTTCAACCTTCTGACTGTTATTTTCAAGTAAGTTGTGATCTCAGGTAGTTCAAAACTATGGTGGTCTCTCGGTCTCCTGCCCTATGCATAGCATCGCCTAGTTGTAATCCCGTCCATTCTTTGATGTTATCTTCCCATCTTTTTCTGTGTCTTCTTCTTCCTCCTCTAGTTGTGCCCTGCAAGATTTCTTTGGCGAGCCCTTGTTTTCTGGTCACGTGGCCATACCATTCAAGTTCAAGTTTGCGCTTTTTTACAGACGCCAGGAGGACTTCAAAATAACAATTTTTTAAAAAAAACAAGAACTAAGTGATTAAATTTTTATATTTATCAATATTATTCAAAATAATTGGATTAACATTTTTGTGATTTCTGATTAAAATCTCATGCAAGCTGCTGAAATTTCTAAAAACAAAAGGAAAGTACAAAATTAAATTGCACAAACATTATTCACACAAATTAATAAAAAAAAATAAATTCCAAATCTATCAATACTATCATGTCAAATGGATATCAATAACCTGGTTTAAAATTACATGGTGTGTAATCTATACCTCAAATATAATGTCATTAAAAAATGGCATTTTGTTGTTTTATAAATTAATATACAGAGCCATAAAATATTTCTTTACTTTTTCTGGTTCACATTTTATTTAACGATGAATTCACTGAGGTTAATTCTATCACACAGAAATGGAAATTTTTAATACTTCTATCATGTGTATTTGCATCTTTTTAAAGGGCAGTTCTATTTCATATCAGTTATGTAATAATAACTAACTGAGATCCTAGTTTTTAAAATACAGAAGCAACTCGTTTTAAAACATTACATCACTAATATTTTATTATTACAAGGAATAATAAAATACTTTAAAAATAGATTAACATGTGTAAATCAAGTTTATCTCCATTATCAAAAGCTAAAAATATATCAAATATACTAACATATCAGCCACATTTTTCAGGATACATGTCTGCCTATGGAGTAAACACAACCACTGTGCAATGCATGTTTGCTAATTAAAACCTTAATTATAATATTATTCAAAAGCTTTAGATGTTACCAAAAAAAAAGAGCATTTGACAAAATCATATCCCTAAATCTAAATAACTTTTTAAACAAAAAATTTGAATTTTTTTTATATCAATTTGAAATTTAAGATTTTATACTTTTGAAAAGAGACTTTATAACTTTATAAATACTAGTCAATATTATGCTTTTAATCACTTGTACATGAAAAGAAATCACTTGAAATAAATAGCTTTACAAGAACTCAGTAAGTAGATTTTACAGTTATGACATTTAATTGTAATTGAAGACAACAAAAAGCAGATATCATGATTTATCAACACATGGGATCAATGTTTGAACTCATATTGTCCTACTTAAAGCATCCAGGTGAAGAGTGTTGAAATATACAAATACTACATGTTTACATCATTCATTAAATAACACTAAATGTTCATAAATACTCATATTCTTTCGCAGAAAAACTTGTGTCTTTATAATTCCTATGATGTAATAAGAACACCAAATAATTAATATTTCCTTCGCTCATGACTAAAAAGTATAAATTTAAACACAGCCAAACTTTAAAAGGAGACCACCATTATTGTGAATGGGGTACTGAATCTTTTTCGTCTAAAATAATTGGTTCCGCACCATTTTGAACACTTTTTTTGTTATCATTGTTATTGAGATCCATAGCCGAGCTCTGCTTTTGCCACAATTGTGCATAAAGGCTGTTAGGGTCTGAAATAAGTTCATGATGAGACCCTTGCTCTACCACCCTTCCTTTATCTAGTACAAGGATCTGATCTGCATCAACAACAGTTGACAGTCTGTGCGCAATAACAATAGTTGTCTTCCCTTGGGTAACACGTCGAAGGGCTTGAAGAATATTCTGAAATGTTACAAATGAATGGGAAATTATTTACATCTGTATTCACACTGCATCTCATTAAAACCGTCTGACAGATGTTTCTACTGAATGAATGAAACTATAGCAACCTAAATACATTCTTGTTTCTACTCTATGAATGAAACTATAGCAAACTAAAATAGATTCAAAGAGCTGATAATGGATTTTTTAAATAATTAAATTTAACACATCTTACCAGAAATTTGTTTGTCTCTTGCAAATAAGTTTATCAGTTTTGAAAACAAACAATTATTTTAAAATAAATTTACAGAACAATGCTTAAATTTTTGACCATGTTAGGGTTACCTGCTCTGTGATAGTGTCTAAGGAAGAAGTGGCCTCATCATAAATCACTATTGGTGGATCTTTCAGAATGGTTCGGGCAATTGCTACTCTTTGTTTTTCACCTCCTGTTGAAAAAGACCTAAATTATTTAACCCCCAAAAAGCGTTGTTTTTTTTTGTTATATAGAAAATACATAAAAAGAAAGAAACAAATTAACTAATGTCGATGGTCAATGCAGAAATCTTTTTTTAAACTTTATTCTTAATTCTGGTTTGCATTGCTCAGCTAAAAAGTTATGAAACAGAAAGTATTTTTTAAGTACAGGAAAAATTTTCTTATTACTTAAGAATGACGTGGAGAAAAGTTAACTTTTTAAAAAAAACAGTTAACTTCCCTTCTCACCAGATAGTTTAAGCCCTCGTTCTCCAACTTGTGTTTGATATTTATGTGGAAATCTGTTCATTACTGCGTCATGAATTTCTGCCATTTTGGCTGCCCTGTGAACCTCTTCTTCTGTGGCCGTAAGTTTGCCATAAGCAATGTTGTGATACACAGTGTCGTGAAATAAGACACAATCCTAGTAAGATTGAAAGATTGCCCTGAGCAATGTTGTGATACAAAGTGTAATGAAATAAAACACAATCCTAGTGAGATTGATTGTGATCTGCATTTGTAGACAATGTTTTTCAGATACCCTTATAAACACCAAATTGAAATACATTTCAAGTAACATTAACCATGTGACAAATATTAACAAACAATTTTTATATATTGCCAGCGAGATGACCTGCGAGAGCTATAAATTAAAACTTCCTAGACATTTTGAGAAGCATTCAAATGATTCATTGACAATATTTATGTACCTATTTGTTGGCAACATAACACTGAAACATTTTTTTTACAATATGGTATATCATTTTGTAGAGTAGTGGCCCTTAGCTAATGTACCGCAGTATACCCAACTTTTGAGAAATTAAAGCAGAACTGTGAGGACAGGATACCCTTCTGATCAAAATTTAATTTTATGCGTGTTGATAATTTAGCTTAACCTGATAAAAGGTTTGAGATTAGCCTTTTCAAATAACAAAAAGTTTGAAACCATTAAGTTACCTGAGGAACAACACCTATTGCTTTTCGAATGCTGTCCAGGTTTACATTTCCTATCTCCTGTCCATTGATTAGAATACTACCTTTTTGGGGATCATAAAACCGGTAGAGAAGTCGAACAATGGTTGATTTGCTAAATGAAAGAAAAGAGCACCGTATTTAGTTATGTACTTAATCCACATAGATTTTTTATCACTTGTTGAATAAATAAAATTTGAATTTTTGATAACCTCCATAAAAATATATTTCTTGGATATTTGGAACTTTGATTGTGGATAAGTTTGGATAATTTATAGAAACCTTTGACATACTTAAATTTTCATTTACTCCCAGTTTAAATTAATCCTCTTTATTAACTTCATCATAATCATATTTACACCATGGAACTACTAAACTCACCCAGATCCACTGCCTCCAACAATTGCCACCTTCTTGCCAGATGGAACTGTAAAACTAAGACCATTTAAGATGCTATGACCCCTGACATATTCAAAGTAGACATCTTGGAATGTGATGGTGGACTCACTAGGGGTCACTTGAAGTACTGGGGCATTCAATTTACTCTGGTCATTAAATATACAATAAATATAAATTTTTATCAAGAAAGTATTCAATCGCAAGTAAACAAACAACATAATGTGCAAATATATTGTAAAATACCAACTAGCTTTAACTTTAAATCTAATGTAATGTAACTTAATTTTATAGTGACATTTTTTAATTTCGTGATCTTTAATTTCTTATTGTGGTCTCTATAGCAGAAAATGCATGAATATCTCCTGCTGTGATGTATGATGTAAGATTATAACCCAATCTACATTCATTTTAATCATTACATTTCAAACATTATTCATATGTGCTTCATGGCTTTTTTGGCAATGAGTAAACCACTGGCCAAGTTCACCTAATGGAAGTAAATGTCTAACTAATAATGAACAGTCAATCTAACTTAACTGTTTCCTCAACACCTTGGTTACCTTGATACTGGTGGTCATATTCAAGAGACTGAACATTGCATGCATATCTATCAATGACTGCCGCACTTCTCTGTACACCGAACCAAGGAAGTTGAGAGGCAATGAAAGCTGGAACAACAATCCATTGACCATAACAAGGTCACCCACTGTCATTGTGCCTAGGAGAGTCAAACTGAAATTAGTTTAGACAGTCTGGTACTGATGAGATGAAAAATTATTTATACAACCTCATTAAGTCTGTGAAAATTATACTGTTTGTTGAAACAATATTTCATGAAGAGTTTATGAAAACATTAACTGATGGGTAACTATGCTTTACCTGCCATGATGTTGTTACTAGCCATGATCATCACAGCAGTGATACCAACACTAAATATAGCATTCTGACCCCAGTTCAACATAGCCAAACTGACAGTCGTTTTCAGAGAAGAATCTTCATACTTTTTCAATTGCTTATCATACTTGTCTGCTTCATATTGTTCATTGTTGAAATACTTAAAACAAAAACATTTGAAAAGAAAAAAAGAAGTGAATGCAATATAAAAAGAAAGCTAAACACCAAACTTATTTCAAAAGTTATTATTTTTAAATGATTGGTTCGTTTGGTATTAGCTTTAAATAATTTACATTGCTGTCAGCATTAACAGAATCCTAAGTTGGTCTGAAATCATAATTTAGAAATATAATTACAAAAAATGATCGCTTGATTACCTTGACAGTTTCATAATTTATTAGAGAATCTATGGCTTTAGCTCCTGCCTCAGAATCAGCTTTATTCATCATGACTCGAAATTTAGTTCTAGAAAGGACGAGAAATACTTGGCATACTAAAATTAGCCTTCTTAAGCAAGAGTTAAAAAAAACTACATTTTCATATAATTAAAATATTGATTAATGATGTGAAAAAAAAAGATTTAACATACTAAGTTAATATAAAGCTGTAAATAATGCAGTTTACATACTTAGATCCTTAAATGCATAATAAAGAAAACAAATATTATTTTTATGAATAGTAGTTCACCAAATATAATAAAAGAATAAATTTTAAAGACATCCCCAAGGATGTTTACACCAGTACTAACCTCCATTGAGTAATTGCTAGTGTGAAAAGAGTGTAAGATGCAACACACCCCAAAGTGACTAGAGCAAAGTTTCCACCACATTTGTAGTACTGAAAATGTAAAATTTGGCATTAACCTTCAGCTACTGTGAATTATAATTATTTTGTTAATTTAGTATAAATGAATAGCCGGAATAACTGCAAACTAGTAATGAGACATTTATAATCTTTTGAATAATAATTGCCTGGCAAATGAACATATTTTAAAAAGTCAGTAAAAAAAAAGGTGTATTTATCATATTTTGTTGACACATTAACTACTCCTGTCTATACCTCTGTTATGCGTCTTCTCCCAATTCCCACACACTACTGCCTTACGCAGTAGTTTTTGCTGCCTGCTCACAGTTTAATTAATCTTTTTTTAAAATAACATCTATGTTTCCTAATGACATTATCACCCCTTGCTTGGGCATATGAGAGAGTTAACATCAAAATTAGGTTAGGTATGACTGCGTTAAAAGACAAGAATCATAGGTGTATGACTGCGTTGAAAGACAAGAATCATCGGTGTATTCAAGTAATGTGAAGCTTTATTTTCAACATGGTAAACAAAAAAAAGGCTTACTTGCAGATTTAATCAAGAAACTGACTTTAAAATGTAACTTTAAAATAGTGTGAATTCCTAGATATTTTGTACAGGAACTGTAAACCTACCAGAACTGAGCTTACAAAGCTGACCTCAAGAATAGTGGGAGCAACATTAAACACCAAGGCACTTAAGACAAAGTTAATTCCCCTGAAATATTTTTAAAATCATTACATTCTATTACAATTTCTGATGTAATATGAAATCTTTCTAGCACTAAATGAATTGGATATGTAATTTGTTAGAATAACACAAAGTAAGCAATGCCTATTAATAAAAAGGCATGAAAAATTCTAATTCTTAAAATAACAAGATGAAAATGTCCTTAAATTTAACAAAAACATAACTCACCGAGTTCCCCGATCGATAGCTTTTGATAAAGCACCAGTTTGTCTAGAAAGATGAAAACTCAAATCCATAGAATGTAGATGCAAGAAAACATTTCTAGCAACTTTGCGAATAGAACTTTGTGCAACTTTGGCAAAAACAGCATTACGCAGCTCATTAAAAGCTGCAGCTCCTGTTCTAGCGAGGCCATCTGTTAGGAAACAAAACTCACATTACATAGTTCTTTTTTCATTTAAAAAAGGGAATCTTTAAAAAAAAAGACTATTTAGCAAAATAATAATGGTGTTATACTTATTGATAATTAAATTTATGGCCATATATTTTTAAAAATCTCTTTTAGGACAAGAAATAATTGATTGAATAAGTTTATTTAAAGTTATCGCAGAATGAATCTAACTGACTTTTCTTTCTTGAAATCCAATCAGTAAAGAAACTTTACATAGAACTAATTATGTGGCACTTACATCCCACCATTATTGCAAATGCAACGGTGAAAATGGTTTTTCCCGCATCCTCTATCCCTAACCAGTTAGCTGGGGTATTAAGATAATCAATACCATGTTTAAATATAAAGGGTACGGTCACATTTAGAGCCTGTTGAAGAGAAAACTTTCACATTAAACAAAACCAAAGAAATAGAAAATAACTATTAACACAACATAACTGCTCAGTACGTTTATTGTTATCTACTTTAAGTTGAGTAAACTTATATTTTTTTCTTACCTTCGCCCCAACCAATAAACTTAGTGCCACAATCACTCGGATACGAAAAGGCAGATTGTTTTTCGGCCAAATGTAGACAAGCATGGACTTGACCATATCAATATAACGCACTGGTTTGGCATTTGTTATTCCTATTTCATTTGGTGTCAAGTTGGAAGCTCCAGGATGCCAACTTCTCTTTTGGGGTGTGCATTTAAGAATGATCTGAGTAATGTAGAAGAAAATCACATTTAAAATAGCTGTTCATTCATGAGAAATTAAATATTTATTTAAAAGTAAAGAATTTGCTATTTTAAAAAAGGAAACAAATAATGTACACCTATATACACTGTCCTTTTTTATTAATTTTTGTATTATATAATTATATGCCAAGTGTTATGTACTATTATATGGTTATGCAAATTTAATCCGTTTTAAGATTTGGCTCATTTTTTAAACAATATGTAGCAAAGGACTGAAGACAGTTTAAAAAGAAAAACGATACACTAGCTAGTGATATTAACAATATGCCATTTAATAACACTATTAAATTTATATAAATATATAAACTCAAATAGAAACAAATAAAAACTATATTAACTTACAGCATAGCAAGTGAAAAAGTGCAATCCTCGAATGATATAAATATTAAAAACACACACACACACTCACACAAAGAGTACAATTTTTTAAGGCTCCTTTAAGTATATTATGTCTCCTTTTAAGGTAAGCAAAAAATCCCCCCACCTCACCCCAAAGCCAGGGAAAGCTGCTGGCTTATTTATAGAGAGTGAGTTGAAACCTTCCAGAAAAGCAACAATAGAAATGGCATCATCCGATATTATCATTATGTTAAAAAGATTAGAACGTAAACAACCTTTTCCCAATCAAGGTAGGGAGGGAGTGATACAGTCCTACATATTTAATCGTTGACATCAATATCAAAAACAAAAAAGGGGAGACAAGTGGTGATTGCCGCTATGCTCTGGTGAAGTAAAATTAGGTTAACACACATGCTATAACACAAGTATAATTAATGATAAGCATTAGCCTCACACAATTACATAACTAGGAACTTAAACAAATTTATTCATTAAGAGAAATTCATTAGTTTGAAATGATTGGCATATGTTTTTGTTTATATTGTATGTTTGGTTTCTTAGTTCATTCAATATCCAAATAAATAGAAATCAGATAAAAATAAAAAAACGTGTCAACAAATGTAAACAAGTATGGTCCTGCACAACCACAAAGATGTATCACAAAAAGTATTATGTTACTTTTACCAGTGGCGTAGCTAGCGTTGGTGTCACCCCGGTGCGGTAAACTCATGGTGTCACAATTTCTGACTGACAAGTGAATAAATCACCCACCACCGCAGTATTTTCTCGCCATTTGGCATCATCCTGTAGAGCCATTGTTTTGTTAGCTGGCCCACACCTCCTTTAGATTTCACATCTTGCCTTGTCAATACGCTGAATGGTCCATACTTGTTCTGAATCGAGGTACTCCATAATTTAATAATTTCAGACCGAAAATGATCTGGAACTGGTACATCCCAGAGAGAAGCATCTGATAAAATGTTCCAGTTTGTGTCATTAACCATTACATATATAGTATTTTGGTTTGAATCAAAATTATCAGCAGACATTTCTGTTTCCAAACCATCCACGTCTTTTACTTGTATTTTAACGTCAATCTTTTACATTTTCTCCACTATTTGCTGTATAGAATGCATGCTGCTGGTATTAGAGGAATCAGTATCAATGGTAGGCTGAGGAACGTCTTTTGATGAACCCTGGTAATCATTTGGTTTCTAGACATATCGAAGCATGTATCCTGGTAGTGATTTTACTGACTTGCGTATTTTCTTTTCTGATTTTTGCTGCTGGCAGCCACTTGGCCGTTTAGATTTGTGCACGTCGTGTGGCATGATATAAAAATCTTGAACAAGACAAATGCTTTAATTTTGTCGTTTTCAAGACAACAAACAAAATAATTACTTACTAGTTCAAAAACAACAGTCAGAGCACTATGCAAAATACAACACAGAAAGGTGGCAGGTAAAACCCAATACGAAAATCATGCTCAAATGTTAAGGGGCAGTACTAGTGATGAATTGGGGAAAATATTAATATTTGAGTATTTCTGGGTTTCGATGTATAATATTATATATGTCTTCAAAAGACTTTTGTTTAAAATTTAAATAAATAAGAATTAATTTGAAAATATTTGGAAATTACAAAACACTTTGATTGATTGATTGGATACTTCTATAGCGCTGGTATCCGTGCTACTTTAGCATGCTCACTGTGCTCTGGTGTCATCAAACCTATTAATATTTAAAAAAAAAGTCTTTAAATGTTTCATAAATAATTTTTTGTCCTTTTCAGTACTCCTCAAAGATGGAGGTAAAATATTCCATAACTTTGGCGCTATCGCTTCAAATGAGTGCACTCTGTACGACTTTTTTCTGTGCTCATCCACACTGGGAATTTTCAGTAAGGACTGAGTTGAGGACCGCAGGTTCTTTAAGGTTACATGTTTATAAAGCAGTTCTTTCAAATAATCCGGTGCAGAGCCTTCTATCAATTAGCGTTGAATAATGACTTGTGTTTTTCTGACCTAATCATAGGGTAAACTCATTTCTGATGCATCAACCTTGAACTTTTAATAAATCATGCATTTGGATTGGTTACATTTGTTAAAAAATGTATGTGTGATCGGTTATCCTTTTATGAATCTCGCTTAGACAGAGCAGTGTGTGCTCTGTAAATATGCAATTTTTCAATTGGGTGTCAACCCTAAAATGGTGTCACCCGGTGCGGTCCGCACCCCCTAGCTACTCCACTGACTTTTACTTTGAATAAGACATTATTAATATTGATATTAGCAGAAATGAATTAACAATTTTTGTTGGACGGTTGGAATCATGTTTCATTTTGAGTGTAAATTCCACTGCCATTAAGCAACTTAAAGAGCACTTAAAAGTTGTACTATTTTATGAGATCAACAATGCAACATAAAGTTGCCATGTCAGAAAACTTGCTCAATCATTATGTCCATCTGAAGAAAAGAGAGCAAAATTGAAAACCAGAGACCAAAACTTACTCTTTTGAATAATGGTAACTTTGGTGAAACTGGACTTTTAACAGGCTGACCAGGTCCATTTCTACTGGCATACTGTTTTGACTGAAAAGAAATGACAATGTTTTTTCATTTTATTTGGGAAAAATATATAATCAATAAACACGACTCTACAAGAAATCTATTTCTGTCTATGGGGATGAAATTGGGACTCTGGCATTATTCTTAAATCCAGCTGCTAAGATGGGGTTGTTTCTTGCAGTACGGCAAACAGGTAGGTAAAATGCCAACTGACCTTCTCACTGGAGGGACTTACAGGTATGTGTGCTGAGTTTTCCCTCAGCGTGAATAGAAAAGAATGGATTACTTGTTATACACAGCTTATATCTGCTTTCGGGTATTTATCATTGGTTGACCCATTGATCATGAGGATGACCATGGCCAAAGAATTAAGCAAATAAGTTGCATAAGCATGAACAAAACTTACTCTAGGCATTGGGGGTGGGGGGCGCCTACAGAGACAACTCATGGACAAGGTTGAATGCAATACCTGCGCTGGGCCAAGGACTACAATTATAACATGAAGGGAAATAACTCATGCAAAGGGGGGTAGATTCTAGAAAGGTATGCTACTACTACTTCTTTCGCCTTTTCGTCCTCGAGGAACAGCAGCCGTTCTTCATCGACGTCTGTGATTAGGACATAGGCCGCCTACAAGAGCCCTCCAGGCATCACGATCCTGAGCCAATCTCTCCAGCCTCCCCCAAGTGTGGCCAAGTTTCTTGGTATCCGCCTCCACTTCACGGCGCCAAGTGTTCTTAGGCCTGCCTCTTTTCCGTTTTCCTTGAGGGTTCCAATTCAAGGCTTGTCTAGTTATGCTGGAGGCAGGTTTCCTGAGCGTATGGCCAATCCATCTCCATCTTCTCTGGAGGATCTCTTGTTCTACAGGTTCTTGCTTTGTCCGCTGCCACAGTTTCTGGTTGCTGATTCTGTCGGGCCAATGAATCCCGAGAATCCTTCTTAAGCAGTTATTGATGAAGGACTGGATTCTCTTCATATTCCCAGCAGTGATTCTCCATGTTTCTGCACCATACAGTAGAACCGGTTTCACCATTGTGTTGAAGGTTCTGATCTTCAGTTTGGTATTTAGGTGTTTGGAGGCCCAGACATTTTTTAGTTGTTGGAAGGCTGCCCGTGCCTTTCCTATCCTTATTTTGATGTCAGCATCTGTCCCACCTTGCTTGTCCACGATGCTGCCAAGGTAGACAAAGCTCTCTACCTCCTCGAGCGCTTCCTCTTTGAGCCTGATGGGTGCTGTATTGGTAGCGGCATTGACCTTGAGGACCTTGCTCTTCCCCTTGTGAATATTAAGACCAATACGTGCAGAAGTGTCTGCAATATTTCTGGTCTTCTCCTGCATCTGTTGTTGGGTATGGGAGAGAAGGGCAAGATCGTCAGCAAAATCGAGGTCATCAAGCTGGTCCCACAAGGTCCATTGAATACCATTCCGCTTCTGTTGTGTGGAAGTTTTCATCACCCAGTCAATGGCCAATAGGAACAGGAAAGGCGAAAGCAAACATCCCTGCCTCACACCGGTCTTCACCTGGAAAGCATCCGTCACCTGTTGTCCGTGGACCACTCGGCAGGTCATCCCCTCGTAAGAGTTTCTGATCAAGTCCGTGATTTTCCGCGGGACTCCATAATGTCTCAACAGTCTCCAGAGGGTTTGCCTATCCACACTGTCAAAGGCTTTCTCGTAGTCAACGAAGTTGATGTAGAGGGGTGAGTTCCATTCCAGGGATTGCTCTAGGATGATGCGCAGTGTTGCAATTTGGTCAGTACAGGATCTGTTGGTCCGGAAGCCAGCCTGTTGGTCCCGCAGCAGGGGGTCAACAGTTTCTTTCATTCTGTTGAGTAGTACGCGGTTGAAAACCTTGCCTGGGATGGACAGTAAGGTGATCCCTCTATAGTTGGAGCAGGAGCTTAAGTCCCCCTTTTTTGGGATTTTAATGAGATATCCCTCCTTCCACTCCGAAGGTACCTGTTCCTCCTCCCAGATCTTCAAGAACAGTGGGTGAAGCATATCTACACTGGTGTGCACGTCAGCCTTCAGTGCCTCTGCTGGGATGCCATCCGGTCCTGCAGACTTGCCATTTTTAAGTTGTTTGATGGCAATACGGATCTCTTCTTTGGTGGGTGCGTTGCAGTCAATAGCCAGGTCACTGTCAGCTGGCTGAATATCTGGTGGGTTACTTGGCTCTGGCCTGTTTAGAAGTTCCTCAAAGTGTTCTTTCCATCTGGCTCTCTGTTGCTCCTCATTTGGTATGCTCTTACCATCTTTGTCCTTCACTGGTCTCTCTGGCTTCCTGAACCTTCCAGACAACTTCTTGATGGTAGCGAACAATTCCCGCATATTTCCTTGGTAGGCTGATTCTTCCGCTTCTTTGGCAAGCATGTCTACAAAGTTCCTTTTGTCCCTCTTAGCGCTTTTCTTTACTTTCTTATTTGCCTCTGAGTACTCCTTTTGGAACCTAACTTTCTGCGCTCGTGTACGGCTGTTGTTAATTTCTGCCTTCTTCCCTTTTCTCTCTTCTATCACTTTCAATGTATCTGCTGTTATCCATTCTTTGTGTGTATGTTTCTTGTTTCCCAACACTTCCTGACATGTTGATTTGACTGCTTTCTTTACTCCCTGCCACTTTCCATCGATCGTCTCGTCTCCTAGCAGTTCCTGTAGGACTTGGAACTTGTTGGACAGAGTGATCCTGAACTCTTCCTGTTTGGCCTTATCTTTCAAGAGGGGGGTGTTGTAGTGCAACCTATATGATGTCTGCTCAGTGTAGTGCCTTTTCAGTTTTAGTCTCAGCCGGGCCACTAGAAGATGGTGGTCTGAGGCAACGTCAGCTCCTCTTCTGACACGTACATCTTGGAGAGATCGCCTGAATTTTTTCCCAATACACACATGATCTATTTGGTTCATCGTTTGGAGGTCCGGTGAAACCCATGTGGCCTTGTGTATCCTCCTGTGTTGGAATAAGCTCCCGCCTATGACTAGATTTGTTGTGGCACATAGGTCGGCAAATCTTTCTCCGTTATCATTCATTTCTCCTATCCCCTGTCGCCCCATGGCTTCTTCATAGCCCGTGTTGTCACTGCCGATCTTGGCATTGAGATCTCCTATGAGGATGACAATGTTTCGCCTAGGGCGACCCTGGGTAATGGTAAGCAATCTGTTATAAAATTCATCTTTGTCTTCCTCCTCACTTTCGTTTGTTGGTGCGTAGCACTGGATAACATCCAAATTGATTCTGTGTTTTTTGGTCCGAAAGGTTGCTGTGAGTATTCTAGGCCCATGCGCCTCCCATCCAATGAGTGCTCCTTGGGCTGCCCTGGATATCATCAGGGCCACGCCCAGAGTGTGTGGTGCATCGTCACTCTCGTGCCCTGAGAATAACAGCATCTCTCCTGAGGCTAGTCTCTTCTGTCCACACCCGATCCATCTTGCCTCGCTGATTCCTAGTATGGCGAGGTTATAGTTCCTCATCTCAGCGGCTACTTGTGCAGTCTTTCCCGTCTCATACATGGTGCGTACATTCCACGTTCCAATGGCGGTGGTGGTCCTGGTGGAGATGATGGTCGTCGGCCTAGTAGTTTCCAGATTCTGGCTTTCACTACTTGGCGTCATGCATTCTGCGGCTGGGAATCTATCTTCTCCCAGGACCGTAAAGTCTTTTGTTGCTCTTGTCTGCGTTTTTGTAACAAAGGGTTTTTACGCAGCAGAGTTGTTAGCCCTGCGCACAACCGTCTGGGGGGATGCCCCTCGCAACTCTCCGGAGAGCTGCCCTTAATTTTGGGAAGGGTACCCTAGCCTTTGTGGTTTCGTCCACTCCCTGCAAGGCAGCAGGCTCTGATTTTGGTCCACCCTGGGTATTTGATTTCCCCAGTACCTACCATATCTGGTGGGCATTCCCCTATCCGCCACCTGGGGAGGCGCTTGATGGGAGATCAGAAACTCCACACAAGCTACTACTACTACACAACAGTATATAAAATTTGACAGTCCAGTATACTTTCAACACATCACCATAATATATATATGTATATATATATACACAGTAGAGCCATGCTGAAACGCAAATTGAGATATAACGAAAACGTCACATGGCTCCCAAAATGTTTTTTTTTACTAAATTTCACAAGAAATTATTTCTTCAAAATACGAGAATAAAATAAACTATAAAAAATATTCAACTTCACTTTGGGATTAGATCATGCATTAGGTGCATATAATATGTTCTTGGTGCGGTTCTTGATATCTAAAATTAATAAAAATCAAACGAAGAAACCTGCTAACATGTTGGCTGGGCAAGGAGATGTTATTAGACACAATTATTTTAAAACTAAAATAATGTCTGTTTATTAACTGTAAGAATCTCAGCGCTATGCTCAAGAAATCAAGAATGCTGTGAGGCAGTGTTGTATGTATAAGTTGGTAGGCATCTTGGGTGAATTGGGAAGCATTAGTGATTATGTGGGTAGGTGGCAAAGAAAATATTGTAAAACTTTAACATTATCCAATATTATATACATTAATTAACACATTATAGGAGAGTTCAACTGCGTATGCATGGAGTTAGTGCCATTTATTGAGATGAAAATCAAAAAGGTTATGAAGGTTTAGAGATAACATAGTAGTTCATAACAAATATGCAAAATAAATAATTCCCTCAGAATGAGTAAAATAATTCCGGAAACGAAAAGTTAACTGACTCCAGCCTAACTGACTTTAACAAAAACTTGAACACTGATTCAAAATGTATATATTTTTTAAGAAAAGAAATAAAATATAAAACATGCAATGTCATTGCTATTTAAAATTTGATTAAATATAAAAATGAATGAAATGTTATAATCACGATAAAAAATCTAGTTATTTACAGACCTTCCAATTATAAAAAGTTTTGGGGTTTTTTTCATTTTGTATGAAAATTTTAATCTGTAAATTATCCACAAAAGAAGAATTTTTTTTTAGCAACAAATGCTTACAAACTCCAGGTTATAGTGACTAAGCCAGTGGTTCTCAACCTTCCTAATGCCGCGACCCTTTAATGCAAATCCTCGTGTTGTGGCGACCACCAACAACAAAATTATTTTTGTTGCTACTTCATAACTGTAAAGTATATGTGTTTTCCGATGGTCTTGGGTGATCCCTGTGAAAGGGTTCACGACACACAGACTGAGAACCGCTGGACTAAGTTCTTAGATCTTTACCCAGGCATAAAACTAAAAACCAGAATTAAATGACTGCTTGCTGTTTATTGATATAAGGCTAACGGCTGAAATGCCTGCCCCAACACCTTCCTCCATCACATCTCAAAATCCTACAGTTAGGATCAATGGCTATTGTAAGGAAAGGGGTAGGGTTGTTGTTTTTTAATCACTTTTCTAATTTCCCCATTGCTCACCACCCCCCAAACCCTCACCCCCATACACAAACACAAGGCCTGGATCATCCATACCAAATATGTCTAGGTAGGGTTGTAGTTATATTTTAAAAGCAGAGGGTGCACACAGGTCTATTTTGCATGAAGTCCCCCCCCCCAAAAACCCCAAGTCAAATTTTTCTCTTACCACATTACTTTATAATACATTTTTAATAACTTTTAGTTACTTTATATTGTGAATGGTAAAAGCCAAAGTATTCATTAGATGTTTATGTAGTAGAATTCACTATAAGCACATTTTTGTAAAAAAAATTATATAATGATCTTTATATTCACCCATGGACCACCTTAATCTGGATGCTGATCGGTCTTTTTATATTCAGCTGTGGTTGATGCGACTACTGCCCCCTTGTGATAGTAACAGGTATGTAAAAAAAAAAAAACACAGAGAATGGTAAATCATAGGAAAATTGAATGAGTTATATTGACCGTACTAAGCCATGTATTATATTTTGTATTAATTAAATCTATTGTTATATATTATTTTCATTAGCAAACCATCACATGTCTTAGATCATGTAGAGAAGAACGTTCAGGAAAGAAAATATAGTGAGGGTCTTTTACAGTATGGTTTTACCTCAATAATTACAGCAGGAATTGAGAAACCACAGTGTGTTATATGTTGTGAAGTTCTATCAGATGAATCTATGAAGCCCAACAAATTAAACTGCCATTTCGTTAGCAAGCATCCGAGCTTTGCCGGCAAGGATACCAACTATTTTAGAACCAAAGCTGGTTGACTCAAGAATGCGAATCTTGACACTGGTGGCAAGTATCACAAACAAAACATAGCAGCCGTTGAACCTTCATATTTGGTTGCACCCAGAATTGCCAGAGCTATGAAACCTCACACCATTGTTGAGGATTTACTGTTCCCAGCGGCCAAAGACATTGTTTGAGTAATGATCAGAGACAAATTTGTTACAAAATTGAGTGCGAATTCCTTATTTAACGACAATGTCAGCAGAAGAATAGATGACATTTCTGTTGATAATCTTGATCAGGTAATCCAGGAAATTTAATCTGCTCCACTTCCAATATTTAGTATCCAGCTTGATGAATCCACAGACGTTGAAAACTGTTCACAGTTACTGGTTTATGTGAGGTATATTAATTATGGCCACTTTAAAGTTTAGCTTCTTTTTTGAAAACCTCTTGAAAGGATAACAACGGCATGTGATGTATTTGACACAGTTGATTTTTTTTAAAGTACATAAGATCTCTTAGGAAAAGATTTGTGGTGTTTACATAGATGGTGATCCAGCTATGCTAGGATGTCGATCTGGATTTCAACGTTTGGTACTGAATGAGTCACCAAAAGTCATCGAAACTCACTATAAGATTCATCAGCAAATATTAGCAACAAAGACGCTGCCACAAGAAGTAATGAAACGCGTTATAAGTTCTGTCAATCTTGTAAAGGCGAGCACTCTAAACATTCAAACGTTTTCGCAGCTGTTCAACAAGTTGGATGCGCCAAACAATGCTCTGCTATTTCACACTGAAGTGAGATAGTTATCAAGAAAGTTTTAAAACATGATTTTGAGCTTTGTGATGAGCTCAAAATGTTTTTTAATCAGAAAGAAAGACTGTGCAAGAAAGTGAAGTGCAGAAAATAGCTTACTTGATCGACATCTTTGCCATCTTGCATGAGTTAAATTTGTCACTGCAAGGACCATATACAACATGCCTCAATTTGTCTGAAAATATCCGATCATTCCACATGAAACTTCAGCTTTGGCAAAAAAATTGGATGAAAATAAAATTTACTTAAAGTGATGCAATGAGAGCTGATTTCTCTACCATGCCAGTAAAAAACTTCTGCATCAAGTGTTTGCAGTCATATCCTGTTCTGCCTGAAACCGCATTGCGCCTTCTTCTTCCATTTCCAAAAACATATTTTTGTGAAAAACGGTTTCCTAGCTTGTTGGTTATCAAGTCTAAATATAGAACTAGACTTGTTGTGGAAGATGATTTTGTTGTGCTCTTCCAAAAACTGCCGTGAGAATTTCTGATCTGGTGAGAAAGAAGCAATCTCAACTTTTGCACTAACTTTGGCTTTTTTATGCATACTGTCGCAAAATATAGCAATGTAGTTTATGGGGTTGAGAAGAGGCAATCTCAACCTTTGCACTGACATTGGATTTTTATGCATACTGTCGCAAAATATAGCAATTTAGTTTACGGTGCAACCAGGGGGGTTTAATTATTTAATTTTAGTTATATTAAAACTGTTACACCATTCTTCAAGACAAAATTTCATATATTTTTAATTAGAAATAAATATTTCATAATAATAATACATAATTACATATTGTTTTTGTGATTAATCAATATGCTTTAATTATGTTAAATTTGTAACAATAAATAACAAAAATACATCCTGCATATTAGCTATTTCCATTATGATTCATAACAGTAGCAAAATTACAGTTATGAAGTAGCAATGAATATAATTTTATGGTTGGGGAATATGAGGAACCAGAACATGAGGAACTGTATTAAAGGGTCGTGGCATTGGGCAGGTTGAGAACCAATGCTCTAGACTAATAATTTTTTCCAATTTTTCTTTTCAGGATTTTTTTAAACAACCCTCAAATTAAAAAAAAAAGGGTTGATGTTATGTAATATTTTTGTTGTTAATTGTGTTTAATATTAAATATTGCATTGAGAATGTCTCCTGAAAATTTGGTAGCATTATCTTTTCAAATAAAAAGTTGTGGGCAAAATAAAGCAGAAATTTGGAAAGTCTGTCACAAGTTTTCCTAAAAGATAAATAAGGGGGTTTTAAAAATACAAAAAAAAAAAATCATTCATAACTCTATAAAAACTAGAAATATGAAATTGTTGTTTTTATAAAGCTTATTTTAGCCAGCCCTTTAATATGATGTAGTATCATTTATGGGGCTAATTTGTAGTTGTGTATCCGTGACGTCATTTGCGTGGATTCATTCCCCTTATTTTTAAAATATTTTTTTAAATAGAGTTACATTTTCATTAATATGACGGTGGCAAATTTTTATTGGTTGATTAATTATAATTTTTAAAATATCATTGGTTGGCCTATTAAATATGTTAATAAGCTCCGCCATTTTTTAAGATAATCTTAGAGGGTGACCACGCTGTGTTTCATTAATTTTTGGATATTCTTTTTGTTGGAACCTGAAATAAAGTGTGTAAAAGTGTATTCCATGAAAATGTAAGTTGGGTTTTCATTACTTCTTTCTTTTATAATTAATTTTGGCCACTTTTCTTTGTTTTTTTTTTAATTTTCCTACTTTTCAGGGTCAAAACCCAGCGCCACGTTAGGCTAAGGAGAGTGTCAAAACGCTGGTTCCGCTAGGGTCAAAACCCTGGTTAGGGAGAGGGTCAAAACCATGTTAGGGAGAGGGTCAAAACCCTGTTAGGGAGAGGGTCAAAACCCTGTTAGGGAGAGGGTCAAAACCGGGTTAGGGAGGAATTTAGGGTTCAGGTTAGGGTGAGGGATAGATTTAGATCATTTTTTCATTTGTAAAAACTTTTTATTTGTCATTATATCAAAAACATGAGTTATTTTATTTTTCCTCGGCCGCCATCTTGATTGTCCCGACCCGTGAACACGTAAAAGTTTGCGGGTCGGGGCAACCAAGATGGCGGCCATGGTAAAAGACGCAGACACATCTCTATAAATTTACCCATTTATGGTAATAGGACAATATTTAAAATTTCTGTCAAAATACCTAAATAATACTTAATACTTATTACTGTACTGTTCTTATTCTTTAAGTTAAGTCAAGTGAAGTTTAACTACCTGCTGGCTTGAATATTTTAAGTGGGTAAATTAGCCATTTAGTTTTAGTGTTTTAGGCTGCTTAATGTAGGTACGTCGAAGGTCTCACGCGCATGCCGTCTGCGCATATGGAAAAATAACGCAAAACGTGTACGGCCATTTTAACATTCGTCTCAGTGGTTATCTCGTTTTTTTGTGTTTTACGTCACAGTTTTCTAATAATAAACTATTTAGTCATCAGTGACGTAGAGCACATATTTTTTCCAAACACGGAGGTATCATTTTTGCAGCATTGTGTATTTTGTAAGTGGCAACGGATTTATTTTTATGGATCGATATGTATTTATTATTATAACTTTTTAATGCAAGCTCGCGCCGCATAGCGCTTAACCCCGCCAGAGCTTGATTTTTTCACAAAGAGGAATAACTTTATTTCATTAATATTAGCAAACGCTGAAAAAAGTTATGCACCATCGAATTTTTGAAAAGTGAGTATTTCATTAGTTATCCCCCCTCAATTAAAAAAAATTGGGTTGTCGGAAATGGCTTCGTCATTAATATATAAATATGAAGATATAAAAAAGATGACTGTTATTGTTAATCTTCAAAATTCCGTGGAACACTTATCAGTTAATTAGTTGGATACATTTTTACAATATTATTAGAAATGAATGCAACCCAGTAAATTAAAGAATTTTTAAAAATTTTGTTTTGTGTAGTCTGTTGAATTTCGGACCAGTTTTGTCCCTTGATTTACATTAATATTATACTTATACACTAATAATAATATGTATAATATCAATTAAAGTTAAGAAATGTTATGAATGAATGGCGTAATGTTTTATCGGATCTTCTTTATTGAATCAATAATAGTTTAATAATTTTAATAATAATTGGTATTCTCTAGTTAGTGACATTTAACTAATAAGTCTAATCCTAATAATAAATAATACTAATTACTGTCACTGGACTGGTACAAATTAACAAATATTACTAATAAACTAATAATACTAAAACTATTTCATTATTACAACTGCATTTACATTTACAGGCATAATAGTATTGAAGTTTGTATTTTAAAAATATTAATAAGGCATTTAATTATAATTTAAAATAAATATCATCATAGTAATTATTTTTTTATTTAAGTGTAAAGCAGGCAAAAGGCATAGGCTACTATTTATTATTTCTAATAATATAAAAGTAAAAGAAATTAATAGTTATTAAACAAAAAACTTGAATAATATTAAAAAGCAGTAAGAAATTGTGTCTGTTCAGGATATGAATATGATTAGATGTTATTTCTAGGTTTCATTCAGACACGAGAGAAAATGTTAATTTCCATCGACAAGGAGGCATGTTTGGAAAAATTATAGAGAGATTGTAGATTTATAAAAAAGATCAAGCAGTTTGAAGAGCAGTCTAAATAGAAAATGATAGACAGAACATCCCCATTACCTTTTAAAATTTAATCTCACATATCCCAGTACTGGTATTAGTCTTATTGGTGATATTAGTAGTTTTTATTTATAATCTTATACATTCAACAAAAAAGACTTCTACTAACCTTTCTTAAATATAAGAATTGATTTAAAATTTAACTTAAGCATATAATTCATTAAAATACAATTAACATTAATAATAATATGTTGTTTTTTTTCCTTTACAAATATTAATTTTTCCTTTTTACTGTTTATGTTTTTCTTAACATACCCTCATATAAATATTTTAAAAAAATAATAGTCGTGATGCTATATAAAAGTTTTGATGTTTATTGTGTTGTATATTGCATTGATAATGTGTCCTGAAAATCTGGTAGCATTATCTCTTAAAATAAAAAAGTTTTGGGCAAAATAAGACAGAAATTTGGAAAGTGGGTCACACGTTTTTTTAGTTAAATACAAAGATAAATAAGGAGAGTTTAAAAAATCACCAAAAAAATCATAACTCCACTTCTATAAAAGATAGAAAGATGAAATTGGTGTTTTTGTAAACCTTATAGCTAGCCCTTTAAAATGGTGCATCATTTATTTCAATATGACAATATTTAAAATTTCTGTCAAAGTACCTACTTAATGTTAGAATTAGATTATTAATCAAACTCTTATTTATTTAGTGATTAGTGTTCCGACATTATTTCAAAAGCTGTCAATGAAAATTTTCAATTTCTGATCAGTGCAGATCAGTGACAATCATTCATTTACAATCTCAATGAGTATCATTGAGTATTATGAGTACGAGTATGAGGATTTGGCTGATTTCTACAAGCGTAGCCGTGACGTCATTTGCGTGGATTCACTCCCCTTATTTTTTTTATTAGAGTTATATTTTACTTAAATTACGATGGCATGTTTTTTAATTAATTTTTTATTGGTTGATTAAATATAATGATAAAATTTGATTGGTTGGCTGATTTAGTATTTTATGTCGTCTGCCATGATGACCACACGTGTTTTATTCCTGTTTCATTAATTTTTGGATATTCTTTTCGTTGGAACCTGAAATAAAGTGTGTAAAAGTGTATTCCATGAAAATGTAAGTTGGGTTTTCATTACTTCTTTATTTTATAATTAATTTTGGCCACTTTTCTTTGTTTTTTTAAAACTTTCCTACTTTTCAGGGTCAAAACCCAGCGCCACGTTAGGCTAAGGCGAGAGTGTCAAAACGCTGGTTCCGATAGGGTCAAAACCCTGTTAGGGAGAGGGTCAAAACCCTGTTAGGGAGAGGGTCAAAACCCTGTTAGGGAGAGGGTCAAAACCCTGTTAGGGAGAGGGTCAAAACTCTGTTAGGGAGAGGGTCAAAACCCTGTTAGGGAGAGGGTCAAAACCCTGTTAGGGAGGAATTTAGGGTTCAGGTTAGGGTGAGGGATAGATTTAGATCATTTTTTCATTTTAAAAAACTTTTTATTCGTAATTTTAGCAAAAAACATGAGTTATTTTATTTTTCCACGGCCGTCATCTTGGTTGTCCCGACCCGTGAACACGTAAAAGTTCGCGGGTCGGGGCAACCAAGATGGCGGCCATGGTAAAAGACGCGGCTATCTTTCTAAAAATTTACCGAGGATTTCACAACTCGGTGTTCTTTTTTCAAACTCACAGTTTGTATCCATTGATGCCTCTTCTGGTATATTATAGTATGTTTTAAATCACCTCTCAAAGCACTGAAAATTCTAATTTGTGATTGCGTATGGACAACAGATTTTCCACTTGATATTTTTCCATATTGTATTTTGAGGACACTTCGGGTTAAAAAATTGTAGGCTGCCATTATGTAAACAACCATATAGAGTAGTGGCCCCTGTATGATATAAAACTATTTTTTCTTCGCAATTTTGAGTTTTTAATCAAAAGACATAGCTCACATGTCTGCGTCTACAAAGTGTAAGTAAATAATTACTTATATTTTAGACGTGTGAAAATGTTAAATTTTTTACCCTGTTACTAAAACTGTTAAAGACCAGAATGGTATAATATACCGTATACCACTTTATTTACATTTAGCCCTTGTAGCCTATAATAATATACTATATTGTTATATTGTCTATATTAAATAAATATTATTGTCCGTGATAGCGATGGGTATGGGGATAAATAAAATGCTATAAATTAATTACAGTAATAGAATTTCAGATGTTCCCCAAAATTTTATAATTCACACTTCACTTTTTAGAATTGCAATAGGGCACCTTGAAAAAATCTGGATGAAGCAAGGGTGTTGTAGATTGAAAAAGTTTGGGAACCCTTCGGCTATATTATGTCATGAATATAAAAATACGACACTCGACATGTACTTATATTTATTTATTTTTTTCAACTATGTTTCTCGTCGTCTTGTAGCAAAGTGACGCCTGGAGTTAGGAACATTTAGCGTAGCATTGGCATTGTTGTTGCTCAAGTCGGGATCTACACATCTGATGAAGTGTCTCAGCAGCAGTGGTGTAGGGGCCGGTCCGCCTTGGGAGGTACTTATATCTTTATGTTGAGGGGTGGCATTTTAGGGCCAAATGAAGATTTTTGTGTGGAAGGGGTGCGCCAAAAGTAGGCTATTGGTCCGCTCCATGTGGCACTAACCCTAGCTACCTCACTGCTTGCCACCCCTTTCTAATTTCTAAATTCAAAATATATTTATATGGAGCATTAAGAAATAAAATTTAAAAAATAGAAATAAGAAAATAAAAATGTATCCTTTAACTGAAGAATATGCAATCTGAGCTAGCTTGCAAGCTTCCCATCAGTGTTTCTTTCAGGCATACCTCCGGGGGGGGCACTGCCCCCCCCGCCGGAGCAAGTCAAGTGCCCCCCCCCCCCCCCGGGGGAAAATGTGTAAGAAAAAATAAAAAAAAATAAAGAACTACTCTAAATTTAATTTTTATAAAATTTTTAAAAGTTATTGAAATGTGTGCCTTTAATCGATTACAATTATTGGAACAAATAAAATATCGCTTTGTTCGATATATATTGATGATCCATAGCGTTTAGGTTAATCTTGTTACAGGCTCGCAGAAATCGATTATAAATATGGTATTAATTTGAAAATTGGCCGCTCCTGATCATAAGCTAACTCTTACTTTTCTGATTCGCAAATATCGGTATCTTTTATTTAATTACATTTTGCAGCTGCAAAAGTTGAAAGACTTTTTAAATATAGTTCTTGCTAATAAATAAACATGTGCAATCTGTTTTTAAATTATATTGTATAATAGCATCATGCTTTAAAAAATCATTTTTAGCAAACATTTTAATGTAGTAGATTCCATAGATGTATGCTGACATAGATAAAATGAAAATTTAAAAATAATAATAATAATAATTTTAAAACAAAAAATTAGGAATTTAGCGGTTACATACAAATAGTGGACATTTCATCATAATTATTAAATCGAGTGTTTCTAATTTTTTAACACAGTTTCGGGAACAGAGTAAAATGAACTTTTAAAAAAGTCTTTATTTATTAAATCCCCAATGACTTTTCTCTGTTAATATAATAATAATAAACAATCTTCCCCAGCTGTTTGAACTATTAAAAAAAATATTTTAAGATGATAATCCAGTAGAAAGAATATAATATATATTTTAACAACGAATAAAAAAAATTGAGTATTTCGATTATCTTGTAAATGCCATTTTTGGTAGTAGTTAAAAAAAAATTATATGGAATTGGTAAAAAAATTGTTTTCAAGTATAATATCAAAGAGGCAAGTTGTAATGATCTGAAGCAAATTATAGTAGTCTAAATTTCTTAATTAACATTTAAATCAACTGAATATTGAGAGTTGAAACTTTAATAATTTATACGAAAAAAAAATCACACATTAATAAATATATGAGTCTTTTGTAAACAATTCTTGACTTCTAAACAATTATATCGGTTACATATCATTTATAAATAAATACCTTTTGTACGGAAAAGCTTTTTTCTTTTTGACTTTGGTAAAACTTGAAAATATTTTGAAATAAACGTATGTTTTTGGTTTTTCTTTTTCGTTCAAAATGTAAAACTATTTTAGTATTTCTTTTTTGGAATGGATACCTTTTTTGGAAGGAAGTCTTTTTTTCTTAATTTTACAAATATTTTGTAGTAAATTCATTATTTTTATGTAGTTGATCCCAAAAATATTTTAAAATAATAACTTTAAAAATACATTACTTTTCAATTTTAAAAAAATGTTTGCATACCACACTTAGTCAAGCAGAGACGTCGCTTGTACGATGGCTCTTATGTCAAATGACACATAAAATCTTAACTAGCATCTCTCCCGTTGCTTTGCAGTTAAGTGTTTAATGATGCGAAACTAAATTTAACTACGGTATTTTTAAAAAAAATGCATTCTTGCATTTTGAATTTATCAAAAAATTTCCGGGGCCTATAAAGTTTTAAGGGGCGAGTCTAAGCTAAGGAGTATCTCTCGATAAAAAACATACCCTAAGGGATACCAATTGGGCTGCATTTATTTAATATTGTGCTGGTGGAAGAGTTAGTGATGTCCTGTTATTATCGTTATTTCTAGCGCTTCCCACCCAAATGTCTGAAATGTTTACATCAGTGGCGCTTTATCCCATTTAGGGCCCTGGCCTGCTCCACCCCATTCTTCCATTGGGATCGATCCATCGCTTTACACCTCCATGTGCGAACCCCAACCTTTGTAAGCCCTTCTCTACATCGTCACTCCATCTCAGTCTTGGTCGACCGGTGAGCCGTCTGCCCCTCAGTTTCTGCCTGTAGATCGTTTTTGTTGCTCCAGAATCCGGCATCCTTTCAATGTGTCCTGCCTAGGGCAGTCTGCCTTTTTTTTATATTGTTGTGACTATGGATGGGTATTTGTACAATTGATATAGCTCTTAGTTTGTACGGATTCCCAAAACAAAATTGTCTATCATCGGGTCATATATTTAGCAGGTTCTCTGCTTTTCTGGTAGGGAACCAAGTCTCACTACTGGTGTTGTGACAGTGGTGTATACTTCCTTCTTTGTTCCCTTATCGAGATTTTTGCTTTGAAGTAGCAATAAATTGAAATAAGAACGGTTTCATGCTGTTATTCTTTCTTGTACATCCGATTTTATTTCCTCTTGCTTATTTATAGTCACCCCTAGATATTTGAAAGTAGCTACCCTCTCAAAGGCGTAGATGTTCATTTTGATGAAGTCATCAGTGCGTATTTCCTGACATTATCATAAATATTGCCTTCGCTTTATTTACATCAAGACCAGCTTTGACCGTCACATCTTCAAGTTCCCTGAAAGTTTTAATTATATCATCAATGCTGTTTCTACCAAGTAGCGCTATATCGTCTATGTAGGCCAGGTATTGCAGTGGCTGGCTTTATAAAGTTCCTTATGGTTGTTCTGTACCACCTCTCAGATGCTCACACGTATGTTTCTAATGCTTTTTTCAAAAGTGATGTTGAAAATGATACACGGATTTCCTTGTCTGAGGCCCAGATTGATTGGGAACTCCTTCAAGTACTCCCACTGTACTTTGATTCTACTTCTGTAGTTATCCATCGTCATATGTATGAGTCGGGTAAGTTTGTTAAGGACTCCAAGTTCCAGCACAGCATCATTCATGTATTTCCTGTCTATGCTATCATAACCTGATTTATAGTCCACATATATGTAGTAGAGTGGTGGAGTGATATGGTGACAGCTTATATATGGCTACTGGAGGGTGGTGTGTGTGTGTGTGTGTGACACACTTTTTAAAACCCTTCTCGCAGCGCCAAAAACTGTAGCCCTGTGGTGGTGATGTGATGACTGACAGTTTTACTAAAACAAACTAAGAAAATGCAGGTCTGAGGACTATAGCTTTTATTTGGAAACTAACAACGGAAATAAAAGGAAAGGTGCAGGAAAGGGACAATACCTGCAAAGAAACAAATCTTGGCTAAACTCTGAAACCTATTATTTTCATCCATTAACTATAGCCCATTAGATGCCCCCGCTAGTCTGGCGCCCGGGGACATATGTCCCATCTGCCACCCCTTAGCTACGCCTCTGGCCACTGAAAAACTGGCACTGCCCCCCGAGCGTCAAAAGTGCCCCCTCGGGGGAAAATTTCTGAAAGAAACACTGCTTCCCATGCAAAATTTTCCAACGGTCTCATCTTACATGGGGAATTTTTTTTTTTTTTTTTTACAGAACTGCATTTGGAACTAAAAGACTGTCGCTTTATATAATATAAATGATGAAATTATTATTATATTGTACCATTTAGTATTAATAGTAAAAAGACTTAAAGATATTTAATTCTGAATTGAACCATTTTAGTGTACCTTCTTAAATGCAACTTAACAAGTTTATAAGAGTCACTGACAGTACAGTTCTTTCCGAGTGCTGGGTGGCCACCAAAGCCAGACACATCACCCCGGTTGGATGGGACTCATTAACTCATATAAGAGTTGGTGCCCATGATTCAACTCCTTTTTTCTTTCCCTATTCTCTATTTAACCTTTCTCCAACTTACTGTCTGTCACAAATCTTTTGCTGGCCTCTTGGGCACTACTTCTCAGCTATATTATATTTCTTGATATATTTTTTAATTTTATTCATTATTCTGTTTGTTCGCCGATGAAGGCTTCCTGTAGACACGTTCATTGTATTGTTGCGTTCCTTTTTTCAGGTTTAACCTTACTGTGTTTTACTAATTTCTTAACTCATATAAGAGAAGGAAACTCTGAATTCAAACCCCCATAGGCGGCGAACATCGAAACAATGAATTATTCCGACAACTCCTGCGACGCCCCTGATGCCATCGCTCAGATAGCATGCTAAAATAGCATGGATACAAGCACTATATAAATCCAATTAATCAATAAACATCAATGGCCTTCCTCAACTTCCTGCTGACGCTTCTTTTAATGAGGTTTTCTTTTAACACCTGCTGGGCCTGTAAAACTCGTCGCTAGACAGCAGATCAACAGCCGGAAACGTCTTCAGCAAAGTCTCTTGAGATGTTGCCTTTTTTATTTATTTTGTACTGCACACTTCTTTGTAGCCCACGTGCATGTTTCTAATTGGTATTGCATCCCTTCCAAATCAGCAGGTTGTAGGAAATGCACCCTAGGTCCATTTTCTAGAATTGGTGGAGCCATTAAAGGTGACACTAGATCAGTGGCGTAGCTAGGGGGTGCGGGGGTGCGGACCGAACCAGGTGAACCATCTCAGGTTGACATCAAATTGAAAAATTCCATGTTTACAGAACACACATTGATCGGTCTAACCTAATTTCATAAAAGGATAACCAAGCACACGTAAATTTTTCACACATGTAACCAATACACATGCGTGCTTTATTAAAAGTTCAAGGTTGATGCCCATGATTCAACGCCGATTCAAATGTTCGGTAACTTTCGTAAGTGAAAGAAAGCTATGTATATCTAAATTCTGATAAATAAAACTTTCCATTGATACCAAATACGATATGGTAGAAAATAAAAACATTTAAAAAATGCATTTTTCCCCATGTATAGAGTTTAAAAAATAATATTTTACCAAATTTTCTATCTTTTAGTAATTAATTAAATATTTTTTAAAGGGGTTTTGAAACCAATTAAAATATATCGAAACCCAGAAATACTCAAAAATTAATATTTTCGCCGATTCTTCACAAGCTTCGCCCCTTTAAATGCTGTCTGCGTCATTTCACTTCTCTCTGCTACCTTAACGTTGTGTTGATTTACTTGAGGAAGTTAATACCACACAGCAGTATCTGCAGACTAAGGCTTTTGACAAACTGGTGATTAACCTAAATGTCTTAAGACTGTTTCTGCCCGAGAAGCGCTGTCGCTTGGTGGAAAATGCTATTGAAAATGCACTTTTAAAAACGGAACGATATGGAATTTCGGTAGTGAGAAGAGTTAGGTTTAAGAAGAGAATGGCAGGAGAACAATTAATAGATGCTGGACTCTCTCTGCGAGAAGAAAACAGTATTGATCGCTTTCATTCTGAACTCCAGAACAGATCATCAGCGATCAAGAAAGCAGCAGATATGTTTGGAGGTGTTCAATCTAATAGTCTACTATCAGCAAGTGAAGAAGAGTTATTGTTGTCCGTTCCAAAATTAACCTCTTTATACGATGAGTTATCAGAGGATGAACTTTTAAAGAAACACCAAGGCTTAGAAGACACATAAAGGCAACCGATATTGAATTTCACGAAGTCATGGACGGGTCAGTATTTGATGTTTTGAAATTCATAGCTGAATAGGACTTCCTAGAATCTCTTCCAATATCTCTAGCTAAGCCTTCAAATATTTCTCATGATCTGTGTGTCTGTGGCTTCATTTGAACGGAGATTTCCAAAACTAAGACTTATCATCAAGAACTATTTACGATCCACCATGGGACAGTCAACGCTTTCTGATCTGGCTCTGCTATCAATATAATGTGATACGGTGAAGTATATTGATTTTGATCAAGTAATTGCCAGGTTTGAAACTTTAAAGACCAGGAAAGTAAATTTTTTAATAAAGTAAATTTAATGGTAATATAACTATAACTTAACGTTGTAACAGTTCTTAAATACAGTTACCTCCTGGCCAGTTATTAATTTGGTTTTGTTCTTGTTATACTGTCGACTTATTTTAAGAAGAAGAAATCCATCGTGGAAGTCGGGGGGAAAAAAAAGGGGGGGGGGGTGACACCATGAGTTTACCGCACCGGGTGACAGCAACCCTAGCTACGCCACTTCACTAAATAATGTAGAGCACGCTGCGTGATCCAGAACCTTAGAGTTGGGCAGTGTGTTCTGCCATCACATATGATGAACGTTCGGAATATGATAGAGAAACCTCAGGTGGAAGCTGTGAGTTTCCGCTCATGGTTTTTAAAAAGCATGGATGCTACACACCTCACAGTCCATCATAGAAAAGTGTACTGAGCATGGATGCTGCACACCTCACAGTCCACCATAGAAAAGTGTACTGAGCACGGGTGTGTGGGTGTGTGGGTATGTGTTGTTTTGTACTCCCTGTAAGGTTGATGCTTCCAATCCGCTAGTTCAGTCTTGCCACATATGCTGCAGATTTGCCTCTTCATCCATGGCGAGCCAACTGAAGATTATGCATCTCATGAAGGTTTTCCCAACCTTTTCTATATTCTGCATCCCTACAAATAGTTTGACTAAGTCTCTCAAACCCCTATAAAAGTAACTGCATTTTCACGTTGAAAAGTATACATCTATATTTATTAATCATTGTCACGTTCAGTTCGAGTCATGTTGTTCTGGGTCTTGTTGTGAGGTTATGCGAGAGAACAAAAGTGGTTTTTTCCTTTAGTCCCCCCCCCCCCTTTTTTTGAATCCCACTAATTGATTGTCTCAGCCACGTATGACCGTGACGGTGTGTCGGAAAAAAGGTGTATGAAATTAGTGTTGCGTTGAGAGTAAGATTTCTGTACGAAGGAATTGGGACATTTTCGCTAGGAGTTGGGTACCGGTAGCTATAATTTTTTGATATAGTAGGCCTATAGCCTATGTAGGATTTCTAGACACGTCTATTTTATTCTAAACACAATTGATTATTTGTTATGCATTTTCCACTGTCATGCACATGAAGCCAGTAAATAAAAAGAAACCTCAATCTTTTCATTGCCTCTTTTGTTACTTTAAACTTGCAACACATCAGCTCTGCAGCGGCTAGGAGAGGTGTTCTAGACACTTACATTGTTTCTGTGGTCATAACGAAGGCGATTTAACCTCTACACAATGCATTATCCGTCACAATCATCATTTTTATTTGCCTCCCTGAAATGCCACCTCCGACCCCGGGTAACCTGGGCCAGGTTGGGAAACACTGACCACTAACTCTAAGGCAGTGTTTCTCGACCAGGGCCGCCTTAGGCCACTGCAACCTATGCGGCCGCAGTGGGCCCCGCACTTTCATAGGCCCCGCCCCGAATTTATTTTCTAATACAAATCTTAATTTTCATTTATTATCCTTATCCTCCATCCAGAATGGGCCCCGCGCAATCCGTTTCGCATAGGACCCCGCAATTGTTAGGGTCGGCCCTGTTCTCAACCTTCCTAATGCCGGGACCCTTTAATACAGTTCCTCATGTTGTGGCGACCCCCAACCACAAAATTAGTTTTGTTGATACTTCATAATTGTATAATATAATAATATGTGTTTTCAGATGGTCTTAGGCGACCCCTGTGACAAGGTCGTTCGACCCCCAAAGGGGTCGCGACCCACTGCTCTAAGGTATCAGAAGTTCTAACAACTTGGATTGCAATTAGCGTTTTCTACTTGCTACATATTTGATTTCAAGCTGATCGAAACCTTTTCAGACATGAGGGACCATATTTTAAAGCTCTAGTATTCAATTCCGTGTTCAGTGTACGATGTTAAAGCTACAATGTCTGCTTAGTGCACTTCACTGATAATCTTTCCGAATTTAAATCTCGGAGGTTAACAGCTGTCAGACTTGGAGGTCCTTGTGCACAGAAGTAACAAAGAAAAGATGACAAAGGGCATAGTCCCCCCACCCCCCTGGGACCTTAAAACATACTGTCCTTAGCCTGTTATAACAGCAAGTTGTTTGTTGTGGCCCATAATGAAAGCTATCGAGAAGTTGTTTGTTGTGACCCTCATATTGAAAGCTATCGAGTATGTAGAGGCAGCTGCTGTTCATAACTCATTTTTAGTTAGAATTTCAAGTCTACATTTCATTTGGAATCCAAAAATCACTGCATCATCAACTTAAATTGATTAAATGTTTTAATACTTTTAACACCATAAACAATTTTATTTAATATGGTCATTTTTAAACAGTAATATGAGAAGTAAATATTAAATCCATGTGAGTCTACAATAAAAGATTTATTTTTGGTAATCATTTTATTGTAAACTCATGAACTAAAGTTCTTATCTTAGTTCATTATATAATTCAGATATTGTATGAATTAGGGTGAAAATTTCAGAATTACTCACTAGGGAATATTAAAAAAACTGCAACAGTTAGAATCTATTGATGAATATGTTGGAATAAATAGAAAATGTTATCACAATCTGACTTAAATGCATAAAGTTCACTAGCCCAGGCTTTGGTGTTGCTGTGTTATATGTAATTATGTTGGCGCTGTTATGCAATGGTTCCAATTGTGTGCCTCACAGGCAAGTGGTAGCAAATTTGATTTCAGCCAGAGTTAACTATTATTGGGGAGGAGATGAGCTCCAAATAAAAAGAAACCCCAAAAACTGAAAACGGACGAAAGCATCCAAGCTGGCATGGGATTAAAAATTGTTTCCTCATTCACGATAGATACACACACATGGGTGTCAGTGTCCAAAGAAATTCTATAACAAATTCTTATAAAAGAACTCAATTGATTCATATAAATTTTATTAAAAAATGTTCTATTGTAAAATATAACTAATAAACAATGATGTATTGTATCATCTTAAACCAACACATTGCCGCACTTCCTTAATTGTACACTCTGCAATGGCAGAGGCTTTCTCTGATCCAGACTGAAGAACGTTCAACAAGTATCCTTTGTCTGTGTTAAGCTTGAGAATTTCTGCCCTTATTGGTGATAGCTTAGCTATAATGACATCAGCCAGTCTTTGTTTATACAAATTTGTATCTTCTGCTAGTAAATATGATTCCTCAACAATGTCTTCAACAAAGCTATCTGTAAGGGCCATGTGCATTTCTATCAAATTTGAAACACCAGGGCGGTTGACTGGATCATAGGTCACCTCAGAGGTTAGATCTGTGACTGCCTTTTTCACTTTATCTCTAATTTCTTCAGGAGTATCAGTCAGATTGATTCTGCTTCTGTCACTGGCTTCAGATTTACTCATTTTACTGGTGGGATTTCGCAAACTCCTGATCTTTGGTACTTCACCTTTATTAAAAGAAATATAACAGTATTAACAGTAATCAGTTTTCTCATACCATATTGTCTGAAGACACTAAAAATAAAAGTATCCTTGCAGCATTTGAAATTTACAAAATATTGCAAAGATTTTCACTTTGATTTTCACTCTCTCTACCCAGTGCTAAAAGGCACTATCAATTTTTAAGCTTTTAAAAGTGCAATTTTCAACAAAACTTTTTTTAAAGGAGCAGTTATAAAGAGAATAAAACGAAATGACTGTGAAACAGTTGGCTCTAATAATAGTTACATTTGAAATAACCTAAGACAATTACAATTTAACCCTGCGATGTAAATCAACAAAATTTCTTTTGAGTTTCCAATCCATTTCTTGTAAAGTTTGATGGCAGAATTAAACCATATCATCCGAATGTATTACCATTTGTAGCTTTATAAATTTGTTGATACATGTGATAAACTGTTTGTGTTATAATCTTGATAATCTCTTCTCTAACAAAAAAATTCAACAGATGCTTTTTCAATTCATGAAACAAGGAAAGAAAGTCCTAGTTACCTGACAACATTTGACACTCTGGAAAAACTAAGCCATAACTTCCATTGAATGCACGAGACAGATCTCTTGTTAATTCTATATGCTGAGTTTGATCTTCACCAACAGGAACTAGTGTTGCTCTTAACAGCAGAATACAGAAAAACAATTGCTTTTGTTCAAAACGAAAGGCATTATATAGACTAAAGAAAAATACATTATAAAAATCTAATTAAATGAAAGAAGGACTAAACATATCACTATTATCACTAACATAATATAATTTTAAAATTATAAATATATTTGCTTGTGATAGACAGCCTAACAGATGTATAAGATTTAACTTACTTGTACAGCATAATGTCTGCAGCTTGCAAAATTGGATATGTCAAAAGGCCAACACTAGGTTCTTTAACAGAGACTTTTTTTTCCTGTTTTTGGGAAGAAATAAAAGCTTTTGAAAAAGAAATATATATAAATATATTGTAGAGTTATTTTTATCACCGGTACTTAAGACCAGGGCAGTGCCAAGGGGGCTTACATCAGGAGGGCTCCAAAATCACCTTTAGTTAGCACCTTCATAGGGAATTAAAAGATATAATCCCATGTACCGGTACATCAAAAAGACTAAGGTCACCAAAATGGTCTTTTTTCCCCCCTACGCCCAGGGTTGCACTTGTTTGCACTAAGGAGCTGCATTATTAGGCTTTACCTCAAGCCCTGTTAGTTAAGACCTATAAATTTAAGAGCATAATTTTCTTTGTTAAACGGCAGCATTTCCAGGTGCTTAAAGTAAGACGAAATACATTATCTTCTCTGCATAATTTTGAAGAATTTTACAATCCCAAGCAATTCATATTGGTAAGTACGATTATTATGTTTAACAAATTTAATCTGTTGTTTTACATTGGCTCATTAACAAAAGTGAAAATACCATTGATTAAATATATTATTGAAAGAAAGTTACCCCAAAAAGTGCTAATTACAAGTAACAATTTATGTTCACCGGCACTAACAATCTGATATAAGGACAAAATTTTAAAAAATAGAAAAAAAAACTATTAACTTACATCACGCGAATACATATAAGATAAAATTCTTTATTGATCCAATAAATGGAGATTTTTTTTTATTACATTGTACATATTCATTTTCAACATATAAAATAAATACATATTTTAAAAAAGAAAAATTTTTACAATTATAACAATTTTAACACAAGACATCTATTTCTCTAGCATAGAAATCAACTATCTATGAAATCCCTTAGTGACAATAATGACTTAAGTTGTGACCATTTAGCTTTGGTCATCGCTGGGGGAGCACACAAGTAAATTCGTAAAGACTGGGGAAAGAAAATTTTTTATATCTTTTGGTCCTAACTTTAAGAGAAAGAATTGGCCCTGATCGAGCTGATCTTAGGTATCTGTGACAATGTGGGTGGGATATATAATCCAAACATTTTTTAGTTTAACAACAGTATTTTTCCTCAAATGGTTGTTCAAGTGAATGATGTTTAGTTTGTGTGATTATTACTGAAATATATCATTAGGAAATGGCGTCAGCAGGCCGTCGAGCTTGCGCTCCTTATGCCCTCCCTGGCGCCCACCCACACATGCCAGCCGCCGGGTTTCCCTGACGTCAGGCCGTGCGAAGGAGCATCAGAGATCTCCCCGGGCGTGAAGCGTCCCCACCAGCAACCGCTCGATCGGTTTTGCCGATGGAGACCCTCCCCGCCCGGAGACATCTGGTCGACCGAAGACGCTGTGTTTCAAGCGTCCGTAGTCCACTTTCCTAGGGGTCGGGACGGTAAATTAACGTCCTAATATCTCCCCCCACCCGTCCCGGGGAAGCATCGGACGCCCTCTAAGAGGGATTCTACAGTGGGTTTCCACCCCGCAACTAATTCGCGAAGTAGCTGGGACGAAACGGTTGCCTAGGAGCAGCTTTCTCAGGGCTGCATATTTAGAATCACCGGCCATAGGCTTCCACCACAGCCTATCGCCTCATATCCCTTAACGGCAACTTGTAATCATGATCCCGTGTGATTATTACTAACTTTCTTGATTAGTCTATTTAATCAGTGTTTGATGTCAGATGATGAATTCCCACACCAGCAGGTAATACTGAAGTTTAGTTGGCTTCCAATTGTTGTACCGTAGAATAAGTTCATAACTAGTTTGTTTACGCCGAAATTTTACAAATTTTTAAGATAGAAAAGTCTTTGGTTTAATTTTTTATACAGATTCAGCTGTGTTCATTCCATGTCAGCTTTTTATTAATGGTGACAAATAGGTACTTATATGTGTCTACTTGTTCTATACTTTGATTATTTATTGTGAGAACTGCAATCAGGTGATTCCATTCATTTTTTAGACTTTCAACTGAACACACACATAAATAATGGAAATCTTGTAAGTTTTGTATCTCTCGTGCTTCTGGTACATCCACCCTATTTATAGTCTATGAGGGAGAAGTTTCTAGAATAGAACCTTTAGTCTAGAAGGGCAAACGAGAATTATTCCTCTCTATTTAGAGTGAAGCTGTGGGTGTAAGATGACCAGATTAACAAGAACAACTAATTAGTGTTGGCAGTTATAAAAACAAGGGAGAACGCGCTGGAATAAAACTCCACATTGAACCAAAATTTGGGACATCAAAGTCTACACATGGGGCTGGACTATGAGAACATAAATAATGACCTTGGCAGATACAAACACAATTTATCAGATGTAACCTCATGCATTGTCCATAACTGATTAACCCAAGTTAGAATTATTTTTTACTAATGGCACAGACAAATTTCTCAAATTTTCATACTTCATAGATAGGAGAAGTGATCTTTAATTTATCAGCTATATTTTCATCAAAAGCTTCAGCTGATGGTGTCAGAAAATGTATACCAAAAACAAGAGATAATTATGTGCACATTAACAAGAATAGTTTTTTATAAAGAAAAAAATTAAAATTTCACATGTTGATTGAAACATTTTTCTGCAATAATTTCAGATATTTGATTTTAGTTGCTGTTATCCAAGAGGGCTCTAAGGCTGTTTCTAACATCATTTAATTTTTTAAAAAATATTTTGCCTGAAAATGGTTTGGGACACACGGGTCCAAGTTACACCTAGTCATTTGTAAGTTGCTATAAAATAAATCGACCACCTGTCTTTTAAAAATAGAGAAAATACAAGGTTAATTCATTAGCTTAAATCACAGTCATAGAGTCATTTCTAACAAAGCAGCTGTTTCCAGACTAAGAGCTAAATATTTGTATTGATTGCTTCATGACTTATTTTCACTTTAAATATCTATTGTAATTCAAATGTTAAAATAATAAAATATAAACTCTTTAGTTTTTGTTTTTAATTTATCCTACCTTCCATTGTGCAAGTTTCTGTATTCGAGGTACTGTACACAAGCAGGACAAAATCCAAGCGAGTTCTGTGTGATAAGGAACCTGAAAAGCAAAAAGAACTAAATAAAATAAAAACTTATGAAGAACCTGGACTTTTTCTGGGATGTCACTCAATAAAAATATGAATCAAAATCAACAATGAAAGATTGAAGAAAATAAAGAGAAATTTTTACCATTGACTGCTGAAAAAGTATGGCCTTGGATGGATCTATCCCACAACCCAGGAGATAAGCAGTCATGTCAAGTATATTTTGTCTGAAGATCATAAATATATACCAGACTAACTTTCAAAAGCTGATTTATACATATAAAAACAAAAGACAAGGAAATGTTATTTTAATTGTTAATAATATAACAGTAAGCCTTGTTTTAAAAAAAAAAGACAAATTGTGACGAACACTACAGTAATTTATGTTATATAATGGTAATTGATATAATACTGAATATGATTATAAACATATCAAATTTTAAATAGATTTAGATTCTTAAGCGCTTGTTTAAAGCATCACGTTGGCTAATTCTTATTAATTATGAATTATTATTATACTATTTTCACAACAATTTTTAAATAGAATTTGCTGAAACATTATTTTAAAGATTGTATAAAGAGGTTAGAAATTAACTCAAAAGTATAATTCAATGTACCTCAAAATGTTTTGCTGTTGAGGCACAGTTATGGAGTGAAGATCTACAATGCTCAGTAATATATTTCCTGAATATTTTTTTTGAAGTTTAACCCAATTGGTAATGGCACCAACATAGTTTCCTATATGCACAACACCAGTGGGCTGGATTCCAGAGAAAACTCTTGTATCCCATTTCACTGATTCAGAAAATGTAGCCTGATAAATTGAAGCAAAAACACACAAAGATTATAGATTTGTTAAATAAATATGCATAATTTATTAGACTTATTTTAATTACATCATTCCAAACATTATGGATAAATATAATATCTGAATAATTTCTTTTGAAGTTAAATTGATTTTTGATGAAGTCGAAAACACAATACTGGGCTTTCCTTGTTTGTGTTCACTCCCAGCATTTGTCTTTTGCTGCATATGGTTTTTGTAAATTTACTCTGTTTTAAGACTTGTCTAGTTTGTTGAACAAAACATAGCAAAGGACTGAAAACCAGTATACAAAGAAAAATGATACCAAAGCTAGTGATTTTAACAATATTCAATTTAATTATACAAAATCAAATTGACAGAAATAAAAACTATATTAACTTACAGCATAGCAAGTGTAAAAGTACAATCCTTGAAAAATACAAATATCAGTACCGGTTTACACACACACACAAAAAGAATACAATTTTGTAAGGCTCCTATAACTATAATGTCTAGGAAAATTAGCAAAACTCTTTATATGCTGGGAAAACTCCATGCTTTATAGGGGGTTTTAGAACCCTCCAGAATAATTTTTTCTAGAATTTGCATCACCCGATCGCTTTCTTTAAAATAAATTAGATTGTAACCAACTTTTCCTTATCATGGGCGGGGAGAGTGTGGTATGGTGCTACAGATTTAATCGTTGACGTCAATATCAAATTTTAAAAAAGGGGGAGACAAGTGGTGGAACACTTTAGCTCAAAGTTGAAATAAAATTAGGTCAACACACAGGCTATAACACTTTATTCTTATGAATCCTTGGGCTAAATGGGTAATTGGTTGGTGACAAAATTTTACCCTGCTTGCAGTGCCAAAAACTGTTAACAAGTGGTGACTGGCTGACAGCTTTCAATTTATTTAATTAGAAGCTCAAGAAATTCAGGTCCTGAGAACTATAGCTTTTTATTTCAACATAGAAACCAATAAAAAGAAAAAGCAAAGAAATAGGTCAACATCTGAAAAGATACAAATAGTACAGGTTAAAAATACAGGTTATTTCATGTTCTGGCTAACATTGAATTACACAGTTAACAATAAATCAGGTTGGATAACTTTGCAATTACCATACAGACTTAAAAAACATACTTAAATAACAATACAGATGCATGATGACCATATAGTACGTGAATGTAAATGGCAATTGAAATTATTTATTTTAATAATTTTTAATTATTAAAGAGATCATGTTGCAGGGTTTAACTTGTAACAGGTACACTGTCTTACATTCAGAATCAGTGTGAGGGCTAACATACAGGCCTAGAAATTACTATTGTACTGTGGTCTATCTATGGTGCCTGTAAGATGCACACATAGCAGGACAGTTATACAGTGTTACCAATTATAATTACCGTTTTGGATACTTGTTGTTTAAAGACATAAGCATATTGCAGTATGTCTACTATTTTGAGACAGCTGTTAGTATTATCCTAGGGCATACACCACTTCCTATGTGAGAATTTAGCACTTGGCAGGACAGTTTTTTTATGATGTGCATATTTAAGACTAAAAGCATATTGAAGTATGTGTAACCAGAATGATATAATGGTCAGTATTATTCTCGTGTACACATTGGTCTCTAATTCTATGTAATAATTCAACGTATGAATATATGCCTAAACATCACAATTGACAGAACTAACATGTGATTAAAACACAGCATTTCAAACATTGAATGCAAAAAGAAAGGTGATTTGCACAAACCTATAGGAGGGCACATCCATCATTGCAGGCAAAGCCATGTGCTTTGGGCAGACGGACAGTGGGAGGTTTTGGTAAAATTGGCAATACAATAATTCAGACTAGAATAAAAGTTTAAATCCCTGACCAAAACCCACAAGACTTACATGTGTCTATTTACTTTAAGTCTCAGCTTTTTGGAACCGTTTACCGGTACACATTTTTATATTTATATAAGTATTATAAGTTAAACTGTCTGTGAGATTTATTAAAATGGATAAATGTGAAAAGGCATGGGATGGATAGGTGGGATGAGCTCTAATTTTATTCTCATATTAAACATAGGGTTTAGGGTAGCTGGCTGTACGGTCACAATGTGTGAAATCCAAATTGTGGCTTGAAGTTCAATCCCTATAAAAAACCTATGCAGGCAAAAACAGTACTGGGTGGATTGACCTCATTAACCTTGGATGGCAACCCATCTAAGAGAAGAAAAACTCTGAATTCAAATTCTGAGACGGAGTCCCCTAGATGCCATGACATTGTCACAATGTACACATGGAACATGTAAAGAGCACAGTGAGACATCAACTAGCCTATCTTCCAGTCCTCTTGTCTTGATGGCTTTATCAAATTAGGAAAGTGCAAGTGTAAGAGAGTGAGGCTACAAATTGTGCAACTCAACCTCACTTTAAACAAAATAGAGCACAATTCAAGATTAGACTACTACTGTATACTCATCAAGTTGGATACAGTCTTGGCCTTGGACGCCTTGGTCATCTTCGCAATGACAAACAATAATAAAGGATACTGTCACCGTTAGGCAACAGTTAGACTTAAGTATTTTCTGCTCAGAATTTAACAAGACAAAGGGCAGAGGGTGTATTATAATTATAGTGTGTATTTTAATTTTATACTACAAGTATATTTAATTAAAATACAATAAACATGCTATATTTTTGTTTTTGTCTTTACAAATAATGATTTTTGAACATAGCCGCAAAGAAAATTATCCAAAATAAAATATCTTGATGTAGTGTAAAAGTTTTGTTGTTCTTTGTGTTGTATATTAGATTGGGAATGTCTCCTGAAAATTTGGTGCAATTATCTTTATAAATAAAAATGTTGTGGAATTTAATACTAATATTCTATAATAATAATAGTATTAATAGACTATTAGAATTTCTAGATACAAGTCAGACTAACAACAAAGTATCAGTATCATAGTATGAGTATGTTAATGTTATAAATGTAATTGATATAACAGAGATACTAATTTAATTTGTACTACAGATAATATAATATAACCGAATAAACTCAGCTACACTCTTAAATGCTCTGTATACTCATATTCATTCAATTAATATAATTTGAACATTATTTATACTCGTATTCATTCAATCAATGGGCTTAATTTGAACATTATTTTGATAATAATTTAATGTACAGTCATATTCATTCAATCAATGGGCTTAATTTGAACATTATTTTGATAATAATTTAATGTACTGTCATATTCATTCAATCAATGGGCTTAATTTGAACATTATTTTGATAATAATTTAATGTACTGTACTCCAATTTCTTTTTTTAAAAGGTATTTAATATTTACCATATTATATGCTTTATGTAAGTGGCTTATTAAAATTGGAATATTTGACTTCCTGATGCTTCTTCTTATCAATGGCACATTGATTTGTGCAAATAACACGGAAAGATAAAGAGTCATTTTTATTTTCCGAAATCCTTCTAGGTCTAGGTCTATCAGTCCTATTCTAATTATGTATTCTGTAAGCCCAAAAGTAAAAAAATTCAATTGGTGCGTCTGCAATAAATGATTCGCAATTTTCTATAGGACTACAACATTCGAAACAATATTACTATGAGATTTAAAATAATCGATTCTTTTCAATACATAAATAAATATAAATATATATATATATTTATGAATGTTGTATTTTCTTTTTAAAATAACATTATTGAACGCTCAGATTAGACCTAAAATTAAAAGAGAACATCCGCCAATTATAGAAAAAGCAAAAATAGACTTCAAATCCAAAATACTATTATCCATTATCAAATTGACATTTAAGTTGAAGTCGAAGTTACTCAGGTATAGTCCTAAGAGCCAGATTGTCCAACAAATTTTCGGAAATTAATTACCTCTCTATTGTTTACAAATTCACAAATATGTATCAATTGAATAACACATAAATTCATAATATATTGTTTGTAATATTTATAAACTCAATATTTTTAAAGTTATCAAGTATATTCATTAAAGGTCCTTTAACCACCTTAGGCATTAATTAAGTTTAAGCATTTTAATTATAAGGTGAAAAAATCAGACTAGAACTTACACGTCTTCAAGTATTACTATTATTAGTTTTATTAGTATTAGGTTAGTATCAAAAGTTACTTAATTAATTGTCGAAAGTCTAGACATAAAAAATATTGTGTGAAATTCTGTAAGAGTGCCTTACTGACTGAAATTCAAATACGTTTGTTATTTCTAATTGGGTTACCCACTAATTGTGGTATACAATTGTTTAAAATGTTTTTTCCAAAATTTTTATCAGTTTTTGGCTGTGTTGTAGTTTTCGTCACTAACTTGCAGTTTAACTATGTTGTCGGCCAAGACGCAACAAACGAAGCCTCAAGCCAGCCTGAGCCTTCAATTAATAATGGGGCAGAGAATAACAATGGTACTAACATCACTACTTCAGACAATACAAGCAACACTAATCCTAGTAGTAGTAGTATAAGTAGTAGTACTACTACTACAACTGCAATTATTTTTGAGGATTCAGAACACAGTGAGTACAAAGTAAAGTTAAACAAGTTGAGCCCAATTTAATAATTGCTGTTTCCCAGGACTCAATTTTTTATTGCGGTGATTTGGCAATGTAATCAAACTTTAATCAAAATCAAAGGTAAATGCAAAGAGAATGCACCATGGCCATGACATATCACACTGCCGCCATCTTGGTTGCCACGACCTGTGAACTTTTATTAGGGGTTGCAGCAACTAAGATAGCGGCCGTGGATAAATAAAATAACTCACATTTGCTAAAATTAGGAATAAAACGTTAAAATTAAATAAAAATGAGCTTTTAGATAGAAAGAAGTGTAATTGAAGCGGTTGTTTTGATTTATATTTAATTTTTGTTTACAAACATGAAATCCAAATGACCTGGCGATTCATTGAAAACCTGTCAATAATTACAAGACCTACAATTTTCTAGCAGTAACAACAATGATGGGGATAAACTCTTTTCAATTTGTTTGTGACTTTAGACTTTAGGTCAATGGGATGTATAGGCCTACACCTCTTGAGTATGTCAAAATGTTTCAGAGAGAACGATTCGAAGCCTTGTATCACTTTTCTCTACATGCTGCAGGAAATGAGTGTAAAATTTATCCTTTTATAAACTCACAAGGCCAGAAGATCAGAGAAAATCTAGAAAAATAACCATTAGAAATTTCAAACTACAACTTGCGGACAGATAAACAGAATATGCTGCGACCATTATTTCAGAGGGGGGAAAATTCTGAAGTTCCGGACCATGGACATCCCTGTGCCATTAGCCCAGATGAAAAGATATGACAAATTTATGGTAATTTTTACATTTACCATAATATATGTTAATACATACAAGGATATGGTGCAGATATTTTCTAATAGCAACAAATTGTTTCAAGTGGAAATGGTTAGGTTTTTTCAGACATTTTTTGTGTGGCTGTGACAATGGGTACTGTAATATTCTTAGAGTGTGTCTCATCCTACCCATCACTGGCCTAAAAATGATAAAAAGTAAAATATATGATGAGATGGGTATTACTTACTAACTTAGGTTGGCCGAGGCCAGGTGAGGGACACCTTTTTTTTTAATGAGGAACCATTTTTTTATTAAGACTTTTAGGCCTATATACTATATAAGAAAATATATTGGAAGCCACATAGTGTTTGGTAAAGGTATAGTTAACAGCATGGGTTTTGACGACAGAGTTTTTCACTCACCCTTAGTCTTAGGGCAGTTGGACCTGATCTGTGTTTATCATAACTTTCCCATTCTTCATTGAGCTTGACTGATAAAATTAATATGAAATTTATTAAAAAATTTTGTTATTAAAATTCAACTTATAAGGTTTAAAAAAATATAAAAAAGAAACTCAACCTTTCTGATACACCAATGTCTAATCCTTGCTGATACACCAATGTCAAGGATATGAGAATCACTATTGTTAGTATGAACACTGTTTTGGCAGTGAGTTGTGTTATTATTGTATCTGAATGATCATTGGATGACAGGAATAGAATAATAAATAAGTGTGTGGATATAAGGCGTGAGGTAGAGAGAATGGAAGGGAGAGATTTGATTAAGGAGACAGTCATGAGACGCTCGTGAGGGATAGTTCTGTGTTTTTGGATAGAGGGTGTAGTAATAAGGAGATATTGTAACCATGTGAATCTGCATGACAGATACATGGAATAAAGATGAATCCTAGTCATTCATAAAGTGTTTGTGTTCCAATATTCAGTATGCCTGGGTTTTCGTTGATAGACAGTGTTACAGAGTACCCAGAAAATACTTGAAGATGCTCGGCTAGAGTAATAGAGTATTTTAACACCCAAGATAAAATCACTGAAAGAGATGCATGCTTTGCTTAAAGTGATGTCTTTTGATTGGTTGACAAAAAGGAAGTACCAGTGCTATTCATTTCCATCACATCACCATTTCTATGGAAATTTAAACATAATTTTATGGGGAGGGGCGGTCACTCACCAACCTCTTTCACCCACTTTAAAGAAATAAAATGAGAATACAAACTTGAACTTGAATCAAATATATACAGCGCTAAAAGCTAAATCTTTGGAATACCAAGCTATGGCCTCTAATTGACCTGGGGGACTTCCATGACCTATATTTAGATACAGTGCAAGACGTTACTGGCTATGCTGCTAAGTACATCTTAGCCCATATTTTTATATAGCCTATAGTTTACAAGAGAAGAAGAGTTTTTATTTATAATACGTGACTTAGAAAAGTTGTAGAAATTTAACATTAAATATAAAAGAACCAAATCTAAAATTGAAATATTGGTTGATGCTAAAAGAAGTGATTCAGCAAAAGCACTATCAAGAATAAATTAACTGCTGGTTGGTAGCAATCAACAACACTCTGGCTATTTGATTTTGTGAATGGGCTGCACATAGTACATACATAGTTAACTGGTCTGTTTAAATAATTTTTTTGCTGCATCCCCTTTTAAAGCCCAGACATGTTGATAGCATTATCATGAATGTGATCTCCGCGTAATTAATGTAAAACCTGATTTGTAATTGCTTCCCCAGTATGGATTTTCATTTTCAGAAACGTTTTCTAAGTCTTTCAATGGGTCATCTATTCTTTAATGGTTAATCCTTATCCGCATACCAAGATGCATGAAATAAATTTATGTCTAGCATCAATTTATATGCAATTTAAATTTTAGATGGCGTGTCTACTATCACGTGGCATTTACCTAAATAATGATAAAATACATTCTTTTTTGGGTTATTCTTTCTTTATTTTTTAAATCTGGATGTTTTTTGTTCTTTTTTTTTTATATCATGAAAAAATAATTTGAAAACCGTTTTGTGAAAATCAACAACTGGTTATCTGTTTCAAAACCGGAAATTAGTTTTTAGTTATTTTAGCTGTTGGGATTGAATACTCAACATAAACTTGTGTGATGTTAAATCAAATGAATTTATTTTATGAATCCTAGGATTGAGTCCTTTATTTTAATTTTAATGCTGTTTCAGTTTTCCTTTTTAAAAAAAAACAGTATGCTTCCTCATTATTAATTTTAACATATTTATACTTATATTTATTAAGCCTTTTTTTTTTTTTTTTCAGATTGCTCAAAATTTTCAGATGTGCAGGAATGCTGTAATACAACTCACAATTGTACTTTCTGTACCAGCATTGATGTAAATAATGGAAGTAAGCGTCACTTTTCAGTATTGTTCATTTTACATTTATATTTTGTATGATTATGCAAACCTCTTGAATTGAAAACTATGTTTGTAAAAAGTGAGTACAATGAAATACTATGCATAGTTTGCTCTCCGAAAAATTACAGACAGTTGATATTTTGAGTATTGTTCAGCCTTATTATTCAATGTTGACATCTAACTTTTTTGATTTAAGACATGCTCAAACCTTTAACTGACAATATCCAGCAAGATCAGGCCTAGTGTCTGTAACACAATAAGTTAACGATACTCAGTCACATGATTGAATTGTTATACCGCTGCACGGTGGCGTAGTAATTTAACCATATAGGATGAGAATAAGAGGAACTAGTTTAGTGGCGGAAGTGAATTGCATGATTTTTATGTGGATAAGGCTGGAAGCCATATTGTGAGGACACGTTTTGAGTCGGGGAGACATGTAGGCCATATTTGAATGTGATATTAATTCATGAGTGGAATTGTACTGAAGATTTCTTATGTTATATAGTAACTACATTTGTTACATGGATTTATCTGAATCAAGAATCATATTTGTATTGACTAAGTAAATAAAGAACTGTGTGATAGATCCGACCTTATTCAATTCTTGAGATGAGTGATAGTAGTTAAATTAAGGATGATAATTTAATGTTAGATAACTTGCTGAACAAATATATCCAGCAATGTTACAGTGTCCTTAACCTTTTTTTTTTTTATTCCATGGACCCATTTGCAAGTCAGATGAAGACCACAGACCCCCTACTCAAAATAAAGTTTTTAGATGAATAAAATAAATTTTTAAAGGAAATGCAGCTTACTGACCCTTTAACACCTTGTCACACACACGCCCCAACCACCTGTGGAACATATTTTAAGAGTTCCATGCGCTTCAATCAAAGAATATTTTTAAATATAAAGGAATGATGTATAAAATATAAGGATATGATGCCTCTACTCTACCTGTTATGGATATTCACTACTGTACTAAGTTATCGGACCAAATCAATAATAAGATCCCACAGGCTTCGATAAAACAAAATAAAATGATTTTTAATATATATTTAAAAAATGTATACTTACACTGTAATCCTCATTCAAATAAATATGGTGAAGTATGTCAATTTTTTTTTACTTTAGCTTGTGTCAACAGAGAAGAGTGTGAAGTTCCTGACAACAAATGTAAGTCTGTGATCTTAACCCTAGAATTTTAGTATTATTTTGTATAATTTTTACATTTATGTAAATATAGACTTTGATTATATTTGTATACAAGTATTTTTCAAACAAATAATATCAGTTTTAAAGAAAACAAATAATGCTGAAAAAAATATTTTAATTTTCCCATCCACCTTTTACAGGTATTGCACCCCCTCTTTGTAAGTATTTACTTTGATTTATGATTTTAAAAAAATACCGGTACATTAAGTTGGAGGTTCTCAAAGTGGTTGTCAGGAGACCAGTGATGTGCCACAAGCCTGATCAGCAAAGGTGAAACATTTGTTAAAATATATTTAAAAAATAAGAACAAAAATTAATAAGTTGATGCTCATATTGAGAAAGCACTGTTGGTCTTTCTCAATGAAAACTTTTGAGAATCACAGTTTTACGTAACATTAACGCAAACATTAATTTTATATAACTAATTAATAAAGTGGTTTATCATGATAGATGTGCCAAACAGAATATGCAATTTGGTTAAGATGGTATTATTTCAGATTTTTTATGTATTTTTTAGAGGTTAAATTTCCTCATAAGCTCTTTTTAATATTTTTTTTTTGGGGGTTGTGTGATCTTAACATATGATGTAACACTTAAGGTTTCAAACTATCTTATTTTTTACTCCTCTTTTAACAGTCAGTTGTCTTAACATAACTTCTCAAGTTGATTGTTGCAATTCAACGGATAACTGCTCTTGGTGTGGTTCCACATCAGGTGAGTAGCTTGTGCAAAGAAATTTAAGACAGTTACTAGATGGTATCTATGAATTTATAACACAGTTGAAAATGGCTTCCTGTAGCAAATGGTCTTGCAATATGGTAGAATTGGATTACAATAACGTAACCCAGGCTGAGCTCATTTCTATATTTAATTATGGCACTGAACCTCTTCACCAAGTAACTGAATACTTGCATACTGGTAAATTTGCCAATTTTTTTTGGTCCGTCATTCCATAAGATTTCTATTAACATTATATTGTGTCAGCTGTGTATCTCTTATAATTACACTCCTTGTTGAAATTGCTTGACATAAACAAATTTACTGTTGAAAAATGTGTTTTTGCTCTTTTTTTTTTAAACTGCTCACAAATATTGTAGAATTTTATCAAAGTGATTTAGCATATCATCTCTTTACCAAACATGTCATTGTGCATGTCATGTGACATCATGTTGTAATTAAAAGGTTAATAATAATAGTATATCATGGTAAATTCATGCAAAGAAATAAAAGAGATACAATTTGAAAATGGAGTTCACCAAAGGCATGTCATTTTATTCTTCAATTCATATTTCAGGCATAGGCACATGCAGATCAAGCTGTGAAAGTCAAGAAAATGATATCTGTAATAAGTATTTTCATTTGCTTCCCAAAGTCATATTTTCATGTTTACTTTTATTTATACACACATATCTAAAGTCCGGAACATTTGATACATTCATCAATTATTACAGCTAAGTGTTAAGATTTTAAGGCTGGCTTGACTGAGAGATTTTCTCCTCAAAGTAAACACTTGTGGGAATTAAGTTGAATTTTAATAAAAGAGAAGGGAATATTTTAAAAAAAATTCATATTAATTTTATCAGTCAAACTCCATGAAGAATGGGAAAGTTATCATAAACGCAGCTATCATATCCGATTCTGGAAGAATAACATTGACTTACAATATTAACATACTATCAGACCTGTTTACCCTCAAACTCTTAAAATCGTACAATATCATCACAAAATCGTTCAATACATTATGTTAATAGTAAAAATTAACATACAGTAGTATATATAATGTATACACCTCAAAATCGTACATTGTACGTCAAAATCGTACATTGTACGCCAAAATCGTAAGAGTAAACAGGTCTGTATTATATGAATTTACTGTTTGGTAGACTTTATCCCGTTTGAAGTGATGCTGTAATCAAAACATTTCTATTTAATCTTTTGGCCTCATGTTAAAGTTGTTAAACTGAACTCAATAATGTATTTTTCATTTCAGGTGCGTCTGAACCCACTCCGGAACCCACTCAGGTGACTACAGCCGCAACTGCAGCTTCCAACTCTGGAGGTCAACATTTTGATGGTGCTTCATTCATAGGCGGCATTGTGCTATGTGGTGGTCTTGTTGCTTTAGTGTTTTTTGGACTCAAGTTTTACAAGGCTCGTAAGGAACAAAATTATCACACGCTGTAAAACACCAGATTCTTTTTTTTAAATATATATATTTAACATACATATTACATTTTATGTATGTCAACTTAGGTTTTATCTTCTTTTTTTTTTTGAAAAGAAAAAACCTTTAAAGACACTTTGATATTGTGATATTACTTTATAAAAGATAGAGAGGACATAAACTTCTTTGTTAAAGTATAAAATGTTATTGATTTTAAATAACCACTTAAATTTACACATTTTAAAGATAAAGTACAGTGCTTTTGGTATAGTGAATTGGGTTTTTTGAAGTGTTGCCAAAATTATGTTTTCTAAAAACATTGGGTGGTTTCATTTTCTAATTAAAAAAAGCCTCCTATATTTACATTTTAAATATGCTGTAAGAAATCCTATTTTTATTGTCAGCATACTCATTCATATTAATATTTTGGTATTATTTTTCGGCTTTCAATATTCATTCCTTAATTTTTTTTAAAACTATTTACATTTATAAGATGATTGAACATTTTTTATGTTAAGATAACATTGCATGAAGGCATAAGCAATTAATTACCATTGATATCTTTGGTAGTAATTGAATTAAACTTAGATTCTACTTAGACATCTGTTTGACTTCATAAATTTTCAGTATTAAACTATTATCCTCATCAATCTACTGAAATATTGTTCTCAAAAAGTTGGTTTCTAGTTTATGTTAATAATGGCCAATTTGTGAAATATGAGAGTTACAGCGTGCGATGGTGAAATAAACTTAAGTCTGTTTATGCTTCCATTTTATGTTTGCAGTTTTATTTGATTACAAAGGATATGAAAATGCTTTTCCTTATTGGTTAGATTTTATGTATAGATATTTATCTATCATTATTGGGTTTTTCTAATATAAAGAAATAAATTATTCATGTGTAGGCAAACCTGAAGATATTATTTTTGAAAATTATTTGTATAATAACCTAAGAGCTTGAAATACAATATTTCAAAATGAATGTATTAAAGATTTGTATTCTATTTATATTACTTACTACATTTAAAGGTTTAATCCTTTTAGATTTATCACCACTTTTAAAAAAATAGTATGCTATTATAATATACAGTATGTATATATATATATGGTGGAAGCAGGGTTGAAAATTATCAGCGCTTAGATTTTTTAGATCATGAAGCACGACATACGGCACGCATGCCACATGCGGGCCCGCCAGCACCCACTTTGCAACCTGCGAAGTTAAAAAAATATTATTCTTTTCTTTATAGCTTTACCCCCTGTCGTATTTTCTTTCTGCCCGCACAAGTTTTTCATAAAGCATTACGGCCAGCCTTAAATTTTGAGTTGTGCTGGCCAGGTCTTGAAGGGCAACTAGTAATACTAAGTACAGTTATTGGCCACTTATACTGAGCAAGATTATCAGGAAAGACATACTAAAGAGAAGAAATAGTGTTTTAATTTTGAATGTTCTCCAAGTTCAATAATTAATCACTATCTTTGAGCAAAAGAAGTGGACAGATAGATTGATTAGAGAATTGCAAAGGAAAAAGAAAGTTAACCGCAATTTATTAAATTATATTTTTGTGATGCAGTTTAGTAATAGTGCCTTACAAGCCAGGTCTGTTGATTGGACAAAGCTTTTAAAAATAATTCACCCGGGGGCCCTTCTTTAACTGTTAAACTGGAGAGTTTTTGATGTAGACATTTTGTTCAAAATTAAATAAGCCTTTGAACTTGTTGCTGCCTCTGTTAGACTTGATTAGTTAATTCTAACATTTTATTCAAAGGTCAAGTTTAGTCATCATAGTTTAAACCTACAAAGTCACTGGCATCTTAATCTAAGTTCTCCGAAAAGAAAAATGTCTTTGATGTTTTCCACAATCATAAAAAGTTACTGTCTTTTTCTGATTAACATGTAAGAGGTAAATCATTTGTTCATATATTCAATATGAAAGAAAAACTACTTCATCTGATTAACTTTGTACATTATTCTATTATCTAGTTTCAACAGGCCACAAACTGTATTTGAAATAGTTAATAAGTTTTGTCAATACTAATGTTAATCTTTATATAAAAATCATATAATGGCCCTTCTTAGTCTTAGTGGTATAGGTAGTTTTTGAATATGCTAAGTTATTGTACATAATTTTTTTTTTACATCCTCATAATGCAATGGAAACTTAGTGATCTGCTCTTTAATATTTGTCTAAAATATTTTTGAAACTTTTTTTTTAGAAAGATAGAGTTTATGTTATACTGCTTTAATGCTGGTTAAGCTTTAATAAGAACTGAATAAGGATTATCTTTTTTACTTGATAAATTCATTCAGTTTCTCAAGTTGTCAACATTTTTTTCTTCTTTAATAATTCATTTGATCTTTTTTTTTTTTACATATTTAAAATTTGTATCTCCATAGTTTGAGGTGTCAGAGCTTGTAGAACATTTGATTAGCCCCCTTGAGACTAAAATAATCAGCAAAAAATAAGTGTTAAGGTATTGAATCTGCCTGCAATTATTAATTATCTTTTATTGTAAAAAAATTAACTGAGTTTACATTACTGTATATTTTTAATCTGACTTCTCTGAGATGGCTTATAAACAATCTAGTGCCTTGACTTGCAAATTGTTTCTCAAAATATGCATTTTTTCCATTTATTGCCTTGTCATAACAATTTTATTGGAACTTTTTGTTCCATGAATCTATTTTTCATTCGATGTATCCCTTTTTACAGAATCTCTCATTTTCATGTTATCTATTTGTTTAATAAAGAATTTATAGTTAATGGCTTAAACTTAAATCTTTTTTCACATAATGTTGGAAATAATTCATTTTCTAAACAACTTTTTTACATTCCAGTGGTTTTAAATTTACATGCAGAACACTCCCTCCGTTTCCAACTTTACTTACTGATTACTGTGGGTTTTATGTCTCAGAGAAACTACGTTCACAATCAATTGGAATTAAAGACAATAAAGTTTTTGTTTTTCCTACTAAATTAAATCATTCTTGGTTGAGCCCTCTACCTTAAGTTCTGAAACATTGAATGCTCAAGTTTATGTTGACTTTCTGAACCTTTTAAATAGTACCAGTATTTCTTTCTTAGGGAAAACCTAAGCTGTCAATCATTAAAATATTCTTTTTCAAAATGTCTAGGGTTCCTGGTCACTTGTTTTGTCAAAATATTTTAACATTACAATGGTAGTAACAGGTATATTCTTTTAAGTCATTAATTAGTGCTAAATGTCTTTAGATTTAATTACTTTGCTTATATGGAATAAAATGCCACATTTTCATAAATCTATCATATCAATCAAGGCAAATAGGTTCTTTCATTGGTGGGTGCTATATATATTTTTCATGTACTTTATGTAGTTTGTTGCTATTGTTTAGTATTTTACAAGTATACTTATTTGCTATGCATAATTGTCACTACATGTGTTCTTTCTTAGTATTTTATTTTGGGAAGCTATGTTATTGGAGAAATAAATTTATTGAAACTTTAAACCATTGTAAAAATGTATTATTTTATATTCTTTTTGTGCTATTCGAAGTGCCATCCCCACACATTTTATTACCTTATAAACTATTAGAGTACAATTTTAATTAGTTTTCATTTCAAGTTCTTTTGAGACACCCTTCAATGTTTATAGAAACAACTGAGAGAAAATACCTACTGATATAGAGGAATAATTTTATCAAATTTTTAGTAAAGTAATTCAAAAACATCATTGTACTAACACTGGATCAAACAAATTAGTCACTAAGGGTAAGAATAGCTACATTTTAAAATATCCAGGCTACAAATGAGTACCAAGACTTGGTGAGATTATTAAATTGATAGAGCCCAGCATTTGTTAAAACTGTTTATTGTACATTTCAGTTGAATTTACCTACTGAGAAATTGTAACCTGTTGCTTACTATTAATTTCCCCAATTGCTAATTTGGGAGAGGATGCCATTAATATATCGGGTAACTGCTTTTTAGTTATGTTGAGAAATTCAGGTTCCATGTAATATTCTTACTAAGCCAGTCATGTTCCAATAACATCTTGGGCTAATCGTATAAAGTTATGGATTTTCCTTTTTAAAATAAACTTCCTATAAAACCTAGTGAAAAAGATTTAGAAAATACATTCATAAATTATTCTGTACTTTATTTGGTTATTTCTTGCATAATTTGACCAATAATTATTTTGGACAGATTGTTATATCTGAGTTTTTGTTGTTAAAGGCCCATAAACTTGAGGCTGCCATCACTACAAAACTTAAGTGGGAAAATTTTTTGCTTTTTCCATTAATTTTAAAGGGTTTTGATACCTTGCTGCTTTGTGATATTAACACACAACTTGCCCTTTTCTTTTTATGAAAAATATATCAAATTCAGAATAAATATACAAAGCTGGTAGACTTATTCCTTTATTTTATTTACCTTTTTAATTTATTATCATTAAATTTGAAATTAATAAAATTCAAAGAAATGAATGAAGAGAAATATAATTCTTATCAAAACAAATTTTTAAAGTGAAAAATAGTAATGCAAGTTCTCCTAGAGAACAGGTTGCCATCTTTTCCTTCCGGAGCCACAGTTTGCGGACCACTGATTTTGCCAATCAGGTAATAAATACATGTTTAAAGCTAGAAAGTTAATAAACTTCCCTCAGATGCTTACCAAAGAGAAAGCTAGTATTGGGGACAGAAAAAAAAGAGGGGTAGAGATTTATTTAGGTATGTAAAAGACATTTCTATGATGTCCTTGACTTCTACTGTTTATAAACTCTGTTGGGTCCATCACAGTGAAAACTTGGATAATGAACTCTTAACTAAAATATAGCTTTGTGAACAATTTAGTCTCGGTTAACGAGAACAATACTTCGGAGTACAAACATACACACACGACTGCACACACAATCCCCATCCATAAATGTTTTATAGGGTATACTTATTTCTCATAGAAAGAATGACTCCTTTGAACAATTTCTTTATGAGTTTATCACATCCCTTCATTAAAATGTACCGGTATACAAATGAGGATTTACCTTTTCAGAATGAAGAACATAAATTTTGTTAGACTAAAATACCAAGTTAAATTTGAATATTCAAAAGAATATTGAAATTCTTGGCATCTCTGACATGAAGAGCCAATCATAGTTGATGATGCTAAGGTTACAATAGCTAATGGAAAGGCATAAAACAAAGAAAATTCAGAGGAATCATGGTTTCATAAATATCACAGTTTATTTAAGTTTTTTTACTTAAACAGGCACCATATTCATACTTGAACTTAACAAGCAGTAACAGGTAGATGACCTTGTAATCTTTGAATAAGTTGAATGACATGTTCCTTGGACAACTGAGTCAGCTTTGTAACTGTGGGGCGTCTGGACAAAGACAGAATCTCTAGATCCATAAGGCATGAGATGTTAATAAGCTTCTGTTGACATTGTGATAATCCCTTCAGAGAAGAATGGTTTTAAAAAAACAACAATGAGATGAAAGCTCAAATCTACATATTTAAACATTTGGCTTAATATGTAAATTTTGTTAAGTGCTTTTATTAGCTTCAACATGTTGCACGTTTTTTGTCATTTGTTTATTCCTTCACATCTGTCCATTTGAGTCTAAAACATGCATTATGTGATATATGGTACAGTTTATTGCAGTTAATCAGTTCCAGATTCTACAGCGATAAGTGAATTTCCACGAAGTAGGATTCTTTATTTATAAGTAGAATATTTTGGTCTTTAGAGCACAGAAAACCTGTTCACGACCCTGTTAATTGGATTTTTACAATTCCATTAGTTGTCAAGTCTTTAAGTGAGAAATAAGTGTGTACTGGTTATTCAAATGAAGCAATTTTTCTGGGGGTGCTCAATGCACAGTCCATACATACAGTAATTTTAATTGTAATACAGAGGTGTCTAATTGACTCAGATAATGAGGGTGTGCTGTATCATTTTCACTGAAATATCACATTAAGAGATGGCGTCAGCGGGCCGTCGAGCTTAAAGCTCTTTATGCCCTCCCTGGCGCTCACCCACACAAACCATATCATTTTCACTATCTTGTTCAATTCTTAATGAATACATGTTATATTTGACAAAACCGTGATAGAGTGAAGCCATGAAAGTCGAAGCATGAAGTGGCAAGGGATGACTGTATATCATTTATTGTTTTTGTTTTAAATTAATAGGGATATAACATAGGATAACCACTTTCAATAGTCTTGAGTACCCAATATTACAAAAAACTTATGAAGGGGTGGCCAGCATCCTCAAAAGCGACTGGAAAGGCTTTATGGATAAGCATTTACAATTTGTAAATTTTACAAAAACATAAATCCAGTTCACAGGACGGATGAAACGTCTCAGCGGGTCACATGTGGCCCCCTCGCTGTAGGTTGGACAACCCTGCTTTAATTACTTAGACATGCCAATGTGAACAGTGAAGTACCTTCATCAAAGCTGATTTGACTTGTGGATCTTCCTTTATTTTCTGTCTCATAACTAGACTGTCCTTAGCTGTGAATCCTATTAGTTTAGTCAAGACCTGAGAACATACAAGAATCATTCTATTTGTCAATTTTCTATGTTAACTACCAGTATGTAATGTTGCTAATAGAAAGTAACTAAATAAGGTAAGTCATTAAAAAAAAAAGCAGTTGTCAAAATATTTTCTTGTAACCATGGAAGATCTTGTTAATATTCAGTCTTGCCTAAGAATTTATTCAACTGTCTATTCCAGTATCTTAGAAGGTCTTTTGATAATAAACATTATAAATGCCATCATGTTTAACTATCTTTCTAGTCAAATATATTGAAAAATTTAAGATCAAACTCACACAATTGGATAACTCCACATCCACACTAGCTGTTCCATCATTGATTCTACAAGCCAGGGTCCACTGGGCTCCACCATCACTACCCAACTTGTCTATTAAAGTGGAGATGTATGCCTGGAAAGGAATTTTTAATTTATTTGATGCAATTTTTATTTTTTATAATGTAATTTGATATGGATGGATGTTTATAATTCAACAATGCACTTTGATGTTCTTCCACCCCTCTAAAGCATGTTGTTTAACTGTACTCTTCTACTCATACATAAATATTACATTTTCTGTGTAAATTATATTATAAATAACAAAATATATAATTTAATGGAATAATACAAAAGTGGATTTGTTTAGATTAAACAAATTATATTACCACATAAAAGTATTAAAATATATGAATGCTGACAGAAGCATCACAAACGACTTGGAAGGCTGTCCAACTGTTATTAATACTGACTATTAATAATTTCAACAAGACTTGAATGTTAAATATGTTGTTCCAAATAACAAAAACAAGCAATGCACTGACACATACAGTTGTTAATATGAGGCCCTTCTTTTAGTAAACATTCATTTAGACATTCCTTAGAACATATTAACACAAATTATCAAGACTGAGTAAATTCAATTATACTGAATGAGAACATTGAAAACGGAAAGGACTAATATAAAAAAATTCATATTATCAGTTTGAGTTTGCTATATCAAGTTGGGTGTCTTTTTATCTTTAACCCTTTCGGGACGGAGCCTCTACAACAGGAGTGTCTGTGCAAAAAAGATGGAGCACCTTTTCAAGCTCGGCACTAGTATTGCAAAAAAATTTATAAAAATAAACTAGTTGCTTTACATATATAAAACTATATACATTCTTGAAGGAAATTGAATGAACTAATAATTTTTATGAACAAACCAAATTTTCAACATTTATGCAAATGAGCTATCCTGATTTGAATAATTTATGCATTGTGTGAATTTTTTGATGGATGAAAGCTGAATAAGTCCTAACACTTGTGTTTTGGGAGAGAAGGCCCATGGAAACCCTTCAGACAACTCTGGCACATGATTCTACTCCTTTTCCTGCCCCAGGCTATTTTTATTTGCTACAGACACTACCTGTGACAAGCCCCCATTTATGACCTAGGGACCTTTTCCTGAACTGGGTTTACTGAGAAAGTTCTCTGCATATCCGTTGGTTTCTCTAATAAACATTTGAGTGATATTTAGTGTAAAGAATAGCATAAAGTACTCAGATGGGGCGCTTATGCCTTGAGGCATATTTATAGGTCCTATTATTTTCAAAAAACTCAGAGGGATCATCTCCATCCCATTGAGGACTCTAAATACTAAACCAAGGGTTCACAACATTATCATCAACATCATCATTTTTATCGTCTTCATTACTTTCCTGGTTGTTTCCATCAGTGTAAGAGTCAGTGCTGGAATATCAAAATCACTAAGGATAATTTGTTCAGTGTCACTGTCAGACATTTGGGAATTTTACAATATTACTTGCAACTTTAAGCTAGTCAACAATAAACAGAGGCTGTCATGAAAATGCCAGGATGTGCAGGAATATGTAAGAAGCAAGTTGATTAGTTGATACGAAGACCAACCAGCCAATCTTGAGACTTCAATTATCGGGCAGATAGATCCGCCATTCGTCTTTTCTGCGACTCCACCCTGGGCAGATCAAACGGCCCAGCCGTCTCAAGAGGGTTAATCTTACCTTTACAGTGATTGAAGCTGGGGGTGTTAATTTCCTTACATCAACCAAATATTTGTAAGGCATGTCTTCACTCAAATTTACTGAAATGAAAGTGAAATATACAAATACATTTCATACAGAAGAATGAACATGAACAAGGACTATGATAGTGGTCTATAAGTAGCAGACTTTACTATTCATGTCTACTTATATCACATATTTTAAACAAATTTAAGGTTAGCAGAGTTATCCAAAATTTGGAGTTTAGTAGAATTGAAAAGCAGAAACAGTTTTGGGGGAGGCATTAAACACTATCTGTGAATAACATAAAACAATGAGGAGAGTTAATTGGAATTATAGGCTTAAAAATTAACATACTCTGTAACCTGAAGAAAGCAAAGACTGTTTTAAACTGATTTAACTTTTAAACAGATATGATAACGGTACCCATTTTAAAAAAAAAAAAATTGCTTCATCTGAATTACCAGTACACACTTATTTCTCACCTTTGAAAACTAATGGAATTCCTAAAAATCCAACAAAGAAGTACAAGATTATTTACCTTTAGTATCACTGAAATCTCCAAAAGGGTGAATGATAGCTTTAGGTAAAGCATTTTCCTTGGCACATGAAAAAGGATTTTTACTGATTTCCAATTGTGTTTTATTTTTACTGTGGATTGAGCTACCTGACTCTCCACATGGTAATGGTCTTTCCCGATTTATTGAAATGGATCGTTCTGATATAGCACCAGGTAACTTTTTGTCAGAATATTTTGAGACACATGAATTATCAATAGATGGATTCTTCATAGTAAAAGGTTCATGAAGTCTTTCAACTTTTATTGTTGTAGATGAGGGCTGCGTATCATCATCAATTACAATGGAGTTGCTGCTAGAGGTTATCTTTTCTTTTTTTTTAGGCATGTAACTCTTTGTTCCAAACATGTCCGATAGCTTACATTGTACTTTAGGCTGAATCGATGTCACAGTTTTTGAAGTTTCAGAAGATGATGTTGATTTAGCTTTGAAAAAGGGTTGTCCTTTCTTCAAAAAACATGATGGGCTTTTAGAAGTTTCAGACTCTAGTGGGAAATTTAGCACTCCTTCATTCAAATAGGGTATTGTAGGTGAACACTGGTTTGAACCAGCGTGTGTGGCTGTTAGACAAATGTCCTTTTGTTTATCTGTGGTGCTTAAGGTTTTCTGACATTTTCTGGACAGAAAAGGAAAATTATTATCTGATGCTTTAATTATATTTTTATTCATGTGAGATGAAGCAGAATGATTTGCTTCAATGATTTCACAATCATCACCAAATAAGTCATCTCGGTCAGGACCTGAGTTTGTGGAATTGTTAAATGGCTGAACACAGAAGGTTTTTGGATGAGAATCGGATGATTTGTTCAATAAAGAATGGGCCTCATTGTCACTACCTCCTGGTATAGGAGCTTGATTTTCCTGCATTCCTGAGAAGCCCAACTTAAGCTTCAATGTTGTGTTATTTATGTTACTTCCTGTTGGACATTTAGATGGTTCATTCAAGTCTTTAGCTGCTCCATCAAAAATGTCAGTTCCTTCAAAATCCATGTCATCATCAAATAATTCAGAGTAGTCCATTTCACTGTCCCACTAAAAGAAACAAGAAAAAAAAATATTTCAACATGTGATTCTTAGGTAAGATTAAAACAATTACAAAAAATTAAATTGTATTGTTGAAAATAGAAAAGATGTAATCGATTATTAAGTACAAACAAATAATGCAGGCAAAAATATTGTACATAATAGTAATATAATTTCCTTCATTTAAAGCCCAGAAAATTACATCCATTTTTTAACCCATTAAGATGGAGCCTTTTTTGACTGTGTTTGCCAAAAAGACTGAGCCCTTTTCACAAGTCCTGCACTTACTTTACACATATAAAACTATATATGTTCATTGAATAAACTAATATGATCTTTATGAATCAAACTGAAATCTTAACATTTAAGAAAATGAGATGTCCTTTTTTAAAAAAAAATTGTGTGTGCATATTTGATAGCCCACGATCAATTTATTGATCATTTTTGGCTCCTGGTTTCAATTCAGAGTTTGCCTTCTCTTAGATGAGTTGCCATCCAAGGCTAACGAGTCCCATCTACCTCATGTGCTTAGGATGTTGGCTTTAGTGGGGATTGAACTCCAGATCTCTTGCTATTTGGATGGAGTCAGTTTAGACCGCTTTGCCACCCAGCACCCTGATTTGTATAATTTATGCTTGCAAAAATTCTTTTTACACTTAGAATAAACACATCTTACTCGCAGAATTTTGTTGAATTTTTTTTATTGTTGAAGCCTCAATAAATCCTTATCTTTATATGAATGAGATTCAACATGGGAAAGTGAAATACATAAATATTCCCCTGGGGCTGTTATACCTTGTGACATATTTCAAGCTCACATATTTAGTAAGCATTTGTAGGGGTAAGGTAACTGGGTAAAAATAAATATTTTAATTTAAAATGACAGAACACCATAAAATATCAATGGAAGCCGCCATTAAACTGGCAAGACGAACAAGAATTGTGAGAAGTAATCTGATTAGCTGGTACAAAGACCAGTCAGCAAATCCCGCGGATTTTATTATTAGACTGATACATCAGCCTTTCGTTTTTTTCGCCACAACACTATGGGTTAATAGAATGGCCCAGCCATCTCAAGAGGGTTAATGGCAAGTCATGATATAATTGGTAAGGATTATTGTTCAAATGATGTTAAAGAAAAAATTATTGCTATTCATTAAGACTACCTGAGTATCAATGTTGGTCTTAGACGAATCAGTAGCCACTGTTCTTGTCAATGTAGACTGTATTTCTTCTTTACATCTACCAGAAGTGGACATGAATGGATTAGCCTCAGAGGAATGAGAAGCCTGGTAGGTAAAATTATTTAGTTCCAATTTCATCTCATCCTTGATGTGATCCTTTAACCTACCAGGATGATTGGATTGTGTTCCCTGTGTATTCATGTTTATCCTGCCTTGTGAAACAATATGTTTTGGCTCAGTTTTGATATGAGACTGACTTGTTTTATGATCAAGACTGTGCTCAATTAAATACATTTCTTCTTTCTTGACAGATGCCTTGAGATGGTCATCTAATTTACTAGGTGTCTGCCTTATAAACTTTCCAGAGAATTCAGTTTTTGCATGTTTACCTTCATCCTCTCTGTTTTTCAACCTAAAAAATGTATACATTTCTTTGTAAAAAATAACATCTGAAATCAAGAAATGTTCAAAATTCATTGTTTCAACAATAAAATTTAGGGAATAGAACAAAAAGGTACCTGGTGACTTTTCAATAATAAATGCAGCAGAGAAGTTCTCTCCTGTGGTCCCATGGTTTACTTACATAACTCTTTCTAGATTATTCAAAGGCATATTTTGTTCTACTAGCCCATCAACTTCTCCTCCAAGCACTTGAATACTTCCAGGTGTCAGCAATATCATACCTCTCATACATATTAATGGTCCAATGAGCAGCATCTAGAGATAATAAGAGTCATAACATTTATGCTACATGGCATTAGGAAATATTTTAGTGGGGAGAAAGACATTAGAAAGAGCATTGACACAAAGGGGAGATAAATGAGATTTCTGAAACAAGAAGGAACTCTTACTTTGGAAACTTCATATACCTCAAGTTGAGGCTAGAATATGTTGTGGAATGGTTGCACATCATTTTTGTGTTTTAGTGTATGTCATGGGTGTGTCATCTATTAATTTGTTGTCAAGATACCTATTATTAATTTGTGTATGAGTTGTTTTTGTTGTTAGTGAGTAGATCATTGTGTGCTTATTAGATTAGTTAGTAGACCCCAAGCTGACTAGAATCTTGTATTAGGAACTTAGTGCAGAGGCCTAGTCTATGTAGTGAGCTGTGAGATGGGATGAAGTATATATAAACAACAATAAAATCTGTGTTGCATTCAATTATTAAATATGTCTGTATAAAAGTACAGCCACTCCTAGACCAGACTATGGAAACTTATAACTCTCACCTGTTTAGGCCTACCAGTTATTGATAGATCAAAATAATGGTGTAAGATTAATACAGAATAAAAGGGTGTGTTTGAAGTTGAAGACATCAAATACCATGAATGTTCGTGAGAAGTAAAGATTTTGATGATTCAATTTTCAAAGTGAAAGTTTATCAATAATATAAATTTTAGGACTACTTTTTACCTTTGATCCACTTGGCAACTGACCACTTAAATTTTGTATAGGTCGGTACTCCATTGCCTTAACTTGAATATGTCCATCTGTCAGCTGAAGGAGCAGCATCCGAGATTGTTTAGGCTCCCACTGTACGTCAAATGGATAGAACAGAAATTTCAATACACTGAAATAAATTTGTTATGAAATAAATATTATTGCTTTTTAAAAATATTTTTTATTTACATAGAGTGAAATGCCTCAAAATACTTTTTCCATGGTTACGGTGACACATAAGGTTATAAGATGGTAAACTCAATAACTTTGCCATGACGATCGATATTGATTATACCTTTAAAAATTTAAATTCAGAAATTATTATAGTATTATTTACTATTATTAGCTGTATTATTACAGCTAGCATTAATAATCAATGAATTATCTATATTACATCTAAATTGCTATCAAATTATTCATCTGAGCCATTTTTGACAGAATTACTATTGATCTGTGCAAAAAAAAAAAAAAAAACTCTTCATTAACAAGTTGTGAAGGATTTAAACATGTTAGAATGTGTGCGAATCTAAGGTGAGATTATTCATTAATTTTTCTTTATGCTGTGTTATAGTTGCCTAATACTCTCAGCGTTTTGTGGATAAAAAAGATCAAATTGGGCGCATCCTAACAGCGTCGCATGGAAAGTGTTAAACCTTTATTTCTTTTAGGTTGTTTTGTTGAGATAAATCACTTTAATTTTAATTGATTCATTACATGTAAAAATGTTTTGAACATAAATTTGAAAGAGTAGTTCTCAAAGTAGTCTTCACTCACTGCTGGTTGGAAAGGTTTGTCAGCAGACACTTCTTCATTAGGATTCTCTCTGCCTTGCAATTTCTGCATTTGACCATACAGAGGAAATCCAACATCAATGACAGAAATCAGCTGCGGGAAAATAATATTCAAGTTTGTATTTTTATAAAAATTTACAACAAAAAAAAAGAAATGACAAGTTGATATTCAATGATATAGCAATATAGCATAGCCATATCATTACCTGAAGAGGGTAATTGCTTGTGAGTTCCATTTTATCAGCATAAGTCACATCTGAAGGTAATACACTCTCTCCTATTTCAGCTAAATCTGACAGAAGCCATTGCTCATACACTAGTGAGAGCAGGTCATCAGTGGACAGAGACTGACCCTTTTATGGAAAATAAAAAATATTAATATATTGTCACTGAACTATTATGTTGTAAATAATACCAGAGGCAAAGTGGTCCAAATAGTAGCTGATATTTTATTATACACAATCACAACACAAATTACAGCTCATGAAAATCTGAACATACTTGGAACTAATATTAAATGACTTTCAATTACTAACTTCTGGATAATCTTCTTTACTTAATAATGTATCAACACACTATAAACTCTGTTCAATCTTCTCATACAAACTTCATGATTCAACTCCATTTTATTCAATTCCTTCTCTTCGCCCTCATTGGCCAGTTTTCTCTTCTCAAGTCCCAATCCTCTGTACTGGTATATTATATAAGTAATAACTACCATATTACTTATCTCCCGTATATTCATATCTGTGACATTTATAGAATTGATAACATACATTTTATTTAGTATTTAGTGACAAAATATTTTTCTGCTTTAATTTTTTTTTTTTTTATATCAGTGTACTTAAAGTTCCAATAAATTATATCTTTCAAATAAACTTGTGAACTGCCATGGTAAAGGAAAAATAATTAAAAACAATAAGAATATATTTTTATTTAAGTTGTCGGCTCATGTTACCCAGACAAACAACTGTACAGGCAGATACCTAAGAATTTAAAGAGAATCTTTTTACAGAGCCAAATGAAAACGGTTTGCTGTAAATAAGCATAATAAATAATTGAATCCTACATCCGACAACTACATAGGAGACCTCTAAAGTCTTTTTTTTATTGTGCTCTGTTACTTGTTTTACTTCTATTTTTTTTGTTTGCTGACGAAGGCTCTAACACTAAGTCTAAGCCAAAACGTCCAAATCCTATTGTCCTGTCTATTAATTCAAGCTTAACATACCTTGTTCTATTATTTCAATTTCATGTAAACAATTAGCTTTTTCCCATTCCTTTTTATTTTACAATTCATAAAATGGCCTATCAATCTGATCTAAATTTTGTGTGCTTGCATTGCAGAGCTAATAAACCATTTTTATTGTTCCCTGAATAATGTAGAGCTAAAAATGTTTTCTCAAGCAGTATATGTCATGATGTAAATAAATGTTTTAAAAATCTAGCCATCAGGAAGATTTAAAAAAAAAAATTATCACCTGATTTTCTTGCTGGATCCATTCAAGGCAGGCTGTCAACCATTCTGTTGAAACTCCAATGTTGTAAGAGCTCTTCAGCATAGCTTGCATAGTTTGAAATGAATTCATAATTGACTGAGTTATACTTATTCAAATACACTAATAATAAACCCCATTCAAAGAATGTGACACTATAAATAAAAGAAACAATTATTAATCATTACTATGCTTCAAATAATATTAATTTTTTTTTTAAGTTACTGGCTATAGCAGTAATAGCAGCAGCTATGCCCTCTTACAATGTCTTTTCATTATCAAGCTTTTAATTTTTGTATAATTATAAACCTAATGCCATCTTAAGAATGAAGGGGCTGCAATTACTGGTGTGTAAAAATTAAAGCCTGCATTTACTGCATGAGAAACTTAGCTACCGGGTAATCTTAGGACCTAAGCCTGTCTTTAATGCGGATGCAAACGTAACATCATTTTGAAATAGCAGACGTCATGTGTGGTTAAAGAAAAAAGGGTTAGATTTCTTGAAGTGTTATTGTTATACCGGTATTTGTTTGGTCTAGCACAGTGTTTTTTTAACCTTTTTTTGCAATGGAACCCCTTGGAGCATTTAGATTGCTTGCAGAAATAACTGCAGTGACACAATGGTTTATTCTCTATTCTAAATGCCAAATGGGTCTCCTGCCCAAGTGAATCCCATAACTAAGTAATTGTCACTGCACTGAAGAACTTTAAGATTCCAATCAACACTGTAAGTTTTTTTCACGTTCGGCTCACATGACGATGTACTTGCTGTAGCTTCAATCAACTGCTCCCCAGTTTTAGGAAATAGGCGAAACAAAGTATGGGAAAACCTGAAAAAAAGGATGCAACAAAACAACTAACGTGTCAGCAAAATGCCTTCTTCAGCTTCAAAACAACAGTAAAAACAATATAAAATTAAAATAAGCTCTTAACTGCAATGTAGTACCTGTATCCGAGAGGACAGCAAGAGGAACGTGATAGAACTTAAGTAGGTGAGCGAGATAAAACAGACAAAATTGGATGGAAGACAGAAAAGTAAGTCCACCGCGATTGGTCGTAACATTGAGGGGGCAGAGAAAGGGTTTAACAAGTGAATGAGAACATGACATTCATGCCATGTAGTGTCAAGGTCACATAAATCTGAATCAGTTTGTTTTCCAAGTTCACTTGGTTTGGGTGTATGTACAAGACACAATGGTGGTGATAGCAAAATTCCTCGAGCTTTTGTGGTTACTACTATTGAAGTGTTTTGAGATGGAACACTGCTTATCTTGGGTAATATTACGAAGGCAAAGGTGTTCAATATATCTGTCAGAAAGGGGGCGTCCAGTCTCAACTAGATACACCATTTGGTAGTGGGTACAAACAATGGCTAGTACAAAGGAAACCATCCCTGCCATATCTCAAACTTGCTCATGAGTTTTAGTTTGGTCATCAACTATGACATCGGCTAATTTTCTCTTCTCCATAAATCTTAAATTAGTCCATAGTCTTGCAAAAACTCATGTTATGAAAATTAATTCAAAATCTAAACGATCATTAGGACAACATCAGAAACAGTAATTAAGTGGATAAACAACAACAAATTACCGGACAGGGCCAGTACTACCAGACTTGGTCCCTGGCGAATTATTTTTATGTATTTACTGGCCAGCGGCGGAACCCCTAGCTGACGCTCACAGAACCCTGGTTGTAAAACACTGGGCTAGCTGTAATTAATATTAATATACCCTAATTGTAATAAAAATGAGCTAGTCAGTTATGTTTCAAATATCAGTTGATGATTATATTTTACTTCCCTGGTTTCATTTTCATAATTCATCTCCAAAAGATATCTTATAATTAGATGATTTTATTCAATTGTTACAAATTTAATTTAACTTGTAAATAGCACCCAAAACATTTAATTTGAAGGCTGAGATTAACTGATATACATATTATTAAATAGCATGACTCTCCAATCAAAAAAGTTGCAGACCCCTTTATTTGGTTAAATATAAAAAAACTGTTACCGGTACTATTACTATTTTATTTTAATCAACCATTGCGGCCTGAACTCTCAGTAGTCTGTAGTTATTGACTTTGGTCACACAGTCGAATCAGTCACTCTCACTGATAAGAGTAAGAACTTAAAGGATTAAAGTAGTGTTTTTCAAACCAGCTAGGTTGTTCATTAAAATAAATCATATGAACCATCTATAACTGGGTGTACCAAAAAGTGTAACAATACAGAATACTAGGAATACGGTAGTAGTAGTAAACGTCTGTCACTATTTCGCTTTGATTCAGTTTACCGCCATGACAGAATTTTCTACAATTGTGAGCTATAATCATGAGCACCAGCAGAGCCCATACAACGTTAAAATTCATATTGATTGTTTCCATTCAATTTTAAATTAAATATATTTATGATGTAGGCTATATTAAATTATTTTAGTTTAACCTGTTCCAATCACCCCGTGTCAGCTTAAAACATTTATAAATTATAGAAAAATCATAGTGTAGGTCTTTACATAATATGTTATTGTTAACCTATCTGGCACAGTTTCCAATAGGACAGCAGTCAGTTGAAACATAAGATTCTGAATTGTGATGGGCGACCCCGGGCGAGAGTGCGCTTACAATACTTACATTGATGTAACTGGGTACATTCATATAATAATGTGTAGCTTCAGTGGCCAATAATAAAATTGCATATTTTAAAGAAGGTGTCAATTTGTTTTAAAGTTAATATTTAGTTTCAGTTGTTGAGGTTTTTTTTGTATAAGGTCTTTTTAATTAATTTATTTTTTTAAATAATATATTATGAGCCAGCGGTTTAGTCTTACGGTTACAGTACTCGCTATTGAATGCGGTCCATGAAAAACAACTGAAAAATACACATTGCAAATGACATGTTCATTTAGTGGGTTCTAAAGTTAAATTAATCAGCATATTTTGTATCTATATCATTATATAAACGTCAAATACCACAACAAGCCGTATGAAGTTGAAATTTTGTATATATTACTCGTCTAGGTCTAGGTGCACACTGACACGTTTTTGTTTAGTTTTATTATTATTATTAAGCTTTTAAGTGACCAAAGTCATACGCATATATAAAAAAGGGTTGTTTTGTATGCATGGTTTTGGCTTGTGCTTTTGTGTCATGTTTAATATGCTTTGCACTGCATTTGAAAATGCGCTATTTTTATTTTAGCGAAAATGCGCTTTTTTATTTTGGCGAATGAAGCATCAAAGAAGAATATTTATATTAAATGTCTAAAACCATGTATCTAATGTTAAAATTACCAAAATGATGTTGAAACTTCTATTTTTCACGTTTGATTATTGAATTTATTGTGTTGAATTTGACATAACTAAAACAGTAAAAACAAATTACTTGGCGATACATCCGTATCTTATTATATAAAAGCCAAACACTACTGACTGATTGACTCACTCGATGATCATTGACATCTCAAGAACAACACGCCATATGGTTGAAATTCGACATGGGGACTCCTTCAATAATCTAGAGCAGGGGTCAACAAACTTTTTTTGACGGCGGGCCGGATAACGGAAAAAAATAACGAGCGCGGGCCGGATAATCATTCTGTACAATAGTTGCAAGCCAGAACGAAAGCTCTGGGGAAACAAGATGAAAAACTAAGTTAAGTATTCCATGTTTATTGTGGATGAGTGGCGTGCTATAAACACACAAAAAAGCAAAGACAGCCAACATATTTATTTACTGAAAAAGATAGCAAAGAAGGTGACTTTAACAAAAAGATAGTTGCATCAGACTTAATGCGCACATATCTGAATCTCACAAACTAAGCAGCAAAAAAAGTTTACTGAGATTTGTGAAACTGGCTTTCAAGATATCATCAATGTTTGGTTTGGAATAGCTGCATTCAAAGAAAATAATTGTTTTCAAATGTTTATCAATCTCTCTCGTTTGATGATTTGACTTCACATACATGTACTTTATTTTTTTAAATGTTTGCTCAAAGGCATAGATAGATATAAGTTATGTTATTCCATGCATGATGCAAATGGATGCAACCTATCTGAAATCCCAAATTGACACCACAAATAAACACGATAAGTTGAGAGAGATCAGTAGACTCATCCAGGGCAAGAGAATACCACAGCAAGTTCCTAGCTTTCTCACATATCTGTAGCACTATGTCCTCTCCAAGTTCTTCCGTTCACCGCATAGCTGAACTTGCCGAAGAGCTGTTAGTTCCAACCGCGGTGACTACGATTTTTAATGTCTCCGTATGTTACCCATTTTTACAGTTTGTTGTAGTTATCGGTCAATAATATATTATCGGGAATAGGCTTAATAGAAATTGATTCTTAATTAATTTTTAAAAACAGCTTTTCTTAAAAAACATCAATCCCTATCTCCTATCGTATGTTTTTCCCCAAGATGTAGCCACGAGTAAAGAAATTTCTTAACTAGCCTTAAGAGTGCGATTGACAGTTGCAATATGAGCAGTAAACAGAGACTTTAAGATTGTTCATTTTTCAAATTTTTCTTTACAATTTGGAAGTAATTTAAATCTGAATCAATATGAGCACTATGTATGGCCTTCAAAACGACCTCGTTTCAGTTCTTCGTTGGACAAGCATACAACAAGATAAAAAGGTTACCGTTCCTCATGGTCAGCGGGTATGAATCAAAATTTTAAATATTAATCCGAATACTGACGAATTCTGTGAGGCTGAACGAAAATTACCAAGAAAATAAATAAAAATAATAGGAAAAAAAATTTTGAATAACAAAAAAGGGTAATTTATATATTTTAAATACCACTTAATATTTATACCATTTATTATTGTTACTACTAAATAGTTATACAAGCTTATCTTCACAACAAAAATTAAACAACCTTTTTTTAAAATTGAGACTCCTAAAGTTCTCCTTCCCGTATGTCGAGGTACCACTGTACTTGGATTGTCTTGGGCTGCAAGATATCTGGGTTTGACGTGATTATTACAACGGTATCGTTACCACAGTGACATCCTGCCCTCGACACTGCTGGCTTTAAGTTTAAGGGGCGTCCCTCCCTTGCGCCGGTGACGAATGTCAGACAGGTACGTCATTTGGGTAAGGCAGGGTGGGGAATTTGCAGGTTTTATTTAAATTGTTATGTACTGTAGTGCCTCCAGTAATAAACAACTTAATTAACAGGCCGACCAAATTTTGGTTTTGCCCCCCCCCCCTTTTCCCAATGGGCAAGGAGAACAAGCGACGGACCGTGAACGAAATTGTGCGAGGGGGTCACCTTATCCAAACCATGGTAGTGAATGTGTGTGAGAAGATAATGAAGCTAACCAAGCTACTCCCCAAAAAGGAAGTTTATGTAGAACTCTTCCAAGAAACGTTGCTGCACGGTGAGCCGTTCCATAACACAGACTACTCTTTCAACCACTGCAGAGTGTGCACGATGTGGAGGTGTTACCACGGCGATTCGGAACGATCTCTGTAGTGGAAGTTGTTGAAGTAAAAAAAACTACAGCAACACGATTACTCTCACCTTGAAAGTATTCAAAAAGGACGGAGCTATTATATCATAATGAAGGACTTGTACAATACACTTAGAAACCCCATCACCTTAACAAGCAGTAGTAGAGGCAGGCCTGCACAACTCAAAATGTAAGGCGGGCCGTTATACTTTACGAAAAAACGTGTGCGGCCGAAAGAAAATAGAACATGGGGAAAATCTATTAAGAAAATAATAATAAAGAATATTTCTTTACTTCGCGGGCCGCAAAGTAGGTGCTGGCGGACTGCATGCGGCCCGCGGGCCATATTTTGTGCAGGCCTACAGAAGATTATAAAATAGATTTTGGAGAGACTATTATGGCATGGTATTTTATCGCCTGGTCATCAGAATGATGATATTTGGAACAAAATGCTTCAGGCTGATACATTGAGGCGTTTAGCCTCACTATAAACTTAATCAGGCTACAGAACGCCTTAGGGGCTGTCCATTAATTATGTCAACAAAATAGAGGGGAGGGGGGTCTGAAAATTTTTGACAATTGTTGACAAGGGGGAGGGGGGAGGTCAAGAAAAGTTGACGTCAACAATGTTACTTTTTGAAATAAGTTTAATTTCATAATTTAAAATTTATTAAACTTTTTTTTTCTAAACATTTTACTTTTATTCACCTTTTTGTTGTAGTTGTAAAATAGTCTATTTAAAATATTGTTGTTTTTTTTTTTCCATTTTATTTTTATTTTGGGGGGGGGGGTGGGTAATCAAATGTAGACGTAATTTTATAGGGGGGTCTCTGGAAGTTTGACAAGTTGTTGACAAGGGGGAGGTAAAAATTGCCAAACATTTGTTGACATAATTACTTACGTCAACATTATTTTTCCGCAATTTTTGACCCCCTTCCCCCTTTGTCAACAACTGTCACCCTTTCGATGACCCCCCCCCCCCGTATTTAATTATGTCAATATGTTATAACCCCCCCCCCCCAAAAAAAAAAGAAAAACAAAGAAAAACAAAAGTTGATAAAATAAATCAAATTATTATAAAAATAAATTTATAAATACGTTTTACTTTGTGCTGATGTATTTTAATGACACAATATTGTAGGAAAAACATTTTATTACATCTTATTAACTTGGTAAGCAGTACGATGACCTCGTGGTGTCTGTAAAAAAAGCGCAAACTTGAGTGGTATATCCACGTGACCAGAAAACAAGGGCTCGCCAAAGACATTATGCAAGGCACAACTAGAGGAAGGAGAAGAAGAGGAAGACAGAGAAAAAGATGCGAAAATAACACCAAAGAGTGGACGGGATTAAAACTAGGCGATGCTATGCGTAGTGCAGAGACCGAGAAGAATGGAGAAGGATAGTTTTCTTGTCATCTGTGGCGCCCCAACGGTCCAAGGACTAAGGGACATGATGATGATGAACTTGTTAATCAACAATTTGGAAAGTTTTACACTTAAGTTAAGTAATCCAGAATCAATTAAAAGTTTTTTAAAGACTAAATATGATTGTTTGTGGAAGTATAAATATGATTATTGTCAGTACAGCTGACAATTATAGTATAGTTTCTAGCTGCTATTATCTTCCCATTGAGTAGCCAGCTGTTGCTCTATCGTAACAATGGGCATCAGGGACATCATTTGTGTAGGGCAGGGGGGCATTTGCCCCCCCCCCCGTTTTAGCTGGTTTTATTTAAATTGCTATGTACTGTGGCGCCTCCAGTAATAAACAACTTAACAAACAAGTTTTGGTTTTGCCCTCCTCCCTTACCCTGAAAAAAAACCATGGAATGACGCCTCTGATTGACATAACATATAGTAGCTGATTTATCATTTTCATCTTGCGGAACTGATATAGGCCTACCAAACAAGTCAACATCATCCTTATCTAATGTGAGCAATAGTTGCCATAAGCTCTCTCCATCTCTATGTCTTTGACTATGAGTTGGTATAGTTGTTATTGAAGACCGATGAGTTGGTGTTTTTTTTATTGAACACCATGTACAATGATGTGTTAATCATTCTAGGGAGCGGATTTAGAGAAAAATGACAGGTGAAGAGATGCCAACTTTTGACTTCTCTTGCACTAACAAAGAGTGCTAACATTCTGACCAGCCAGTGCACAGACCGACACACATTAAATAACTCTTATAAAGTTAAAAGCTTAAACATGTATGACTATTTACACTCATTAAATTGTTTAAAATGATGTAAGAACCAGTCAATTTTTAAGATTAAATATTTATAGAAAAAACATGATTGTTGATGTCAACTAATCTACCCCCTTGTCAACAACTGTCAAACATTTTGAAACCCCCTCCCCCATTGACGTAATTAATGGACGCCCCCTTAATACGTTTGTATCCTGACCCGTTTTATCATTTCCCCCCGCAAATTACATTAAAATTTAATTGATATAACATTAACTACAGGATAATAAAACACGGGAAAGCAGCAGCAAATGTTGACGAAGACAACTATTGGTCAACACTTGCCGCGTTGAATTTATATACGAATTGGACAGTAACGTCTGTGCTAATTCTCTCATTGCACTTTATTAACTTTATTGCTCTTGATCTGAGGCTTTAAGTGGGGGAGCTTGTCAAAAAAAGAAGCTTATAAAGAACTGTTTGCAACATACGGTGGGACATTCCAGCCTCCATAAATCTTATAATAATTTCATCAATTGAAAGTTAAGTAATATTGCAGTTTGCACTTAAGCCTCAAGTAAAAAAATACCCGAGCAAATTTTTTGCAGTTCTTAATTAACCACTGTATAAATTACCTAAAATTCTATTTATTATTTTCTTTTTTGGTTCATTGTAACTTTATGACTTGAATTTCCAGGTGAAGTTTTAATAGTCTTTGTTTAAATAGTCTTTGTTTAATAGTCTTTTATTAAAATTTCTTAAAAATATTTCCTTTAAATATTAATCAGAATCTGATTTTATTCAAATTTAGTTGTTTTTTGTGTGTTTTCTTATGGAGGCTTTCACCTGAAACATCATTTTGATTAATTTTTTTCCGAAGTCAGGCATGTTCTTTCTATTCATTCAAAGCATTTAACTGAATGCAGACTCTACAATATCAACCTTAGAATAGCTTTTCCATTCTTGATTCGCCATAGCAGATAGTTATTCCGACAGAGTCACTTGTGTTGTTTAAAGATTATATTTTATTTAACAACAGTTAGAGCCATTGGCTTTGGAGACTTATGAAACAAAAGCTTGCAAATACTAATACTTGTTGTACACCCTTTTATGCACACTTACATTTAAACATGCAATCAGGTTTTTTATAATTAGTATTAGTACTCATTTATAAACATAAATTAAAAATTAATTTATAAAATTCTCATATGGACTTATGTTTGAATTCTGGGAAGAATGCAAAAAAAAAAAATTAAAAAAATTCATGCTTTAGTTTTTGATACTTCACTACATGAGATAAAAAATTTTAAAAACATCATCTTGTGCACAAGTTCATCCTTAAAATGACATCAAATAGGCCTACTTATAATATACATGCATTTTAATGTTATTTGTTTTGGCATAGATCACCCTGCAACTTTAAGAATATACATTTGTTTATGATAAATTTATTTATCATTTACTATAATGTAAAGCCACTCATAAGCTGCTTTACGTCAGTCTTCCATTTATTAATTTCAACAAATTAAAAAGGTTTAAAATTTGAATACTTTGGCCATTTTTATAAATATAATAATATAATTATCAGCAGTTTTAAATCCATGTGTATGTAACTATGTTCACAGAAGTATCACATGAAGTTAGAATAAAGGAAATAGATTGAAGGAAAACATTTCAATAACTTTGGCATTTACCTAAAAAGCAGAGGATCATTAAACTGAGATAAGATAGCACCTATAATAATATAATCCAATAAATAATGTAAAAATCTAAGAATATTTCTTGAGTGCATTGAAGAATTTAGTAAGGTAAATAGTTTTAGTGTTTTACAAGATAAAAAAAAGTTTACAGCCCATTTATTATATTATTTCAAACGGGAGCAGTGTTTACCACTAATGCTCTAACTTCTCATTGTGTATGGATACATTAAAAGAAGAGAAAAACTATCTCATTTGTATCAGGAAGAAAAAAACTTTTTTTTCTTTGAACATGAAATTTTTGAAACACAAAAAGGGAAATTCCAATTAGCATCTTTGAATATACACTGCAGCTGACTTAATTTCATTTATTAAGTCCATCAGTCGAAATCCCTTTTGAAGCAGTTGTTTGAAGGTGAAGATAACATATCTTATTTGTATGCAAGTCATTTGCAATTAATATAATTTCAAGAAATTCACAATAAACTCTTTAAAATTAGTTCTTGATGTTTTAAGCAATAAAATTGTAAATTTTACATATAAGTGTTATAATCAATCATTAATTTTATGAAATTAAGTAAGAGATGTTTAAGCCGAGCAGCTGGTAAAATGAGTAGGGACAACATTGTCATTTTGAAAGAGACACTAAGAAAAATGGTTTGTGCCATAACAATGGCCCAGTATACAGCCCACCAGAAAATATATTGGTTTGAACATGGTCAGAATGCAAAGCAAAACTTACAAAAGCAGGCACTCTGATTTCAGGGCATGAGGCAGACCATGCCAGGGGTGGAATGACTATGTTAAGGACAAGCTAATAGGTTCACAACTCGTGACCGATCACCATTTGCACTTCCCCAGATTCCCCAGTAGAAGCATACAGTATACAGAAGAAGACGAGAGATTTCAAAATCTTAACATTTAAACAATTTTTTAAATGGTGTATGAAATGCATATAAATACTTGTATAAAAAAACAAGAGATGGTAAAAGAAATTATGAAAGATTAAGTCATCTTAATTAATGAGTCAAATAAAATTTATCACTTTCTTTTAGATGGTTAAAGCTTACAATACACATTTGGTACAACATTGTCAAGGTTCATGATGACAGCATAAAAATCTGAATGTTCATAATATCACAGAGATTTTTCAGAAACATTGTGTGGTTAAACAATTATAGTGCAAGTAGGTGATATTTACAATGATTTCTAACATTTAGACAATTAAAACTCATAATGAATAACCCCACACTTCACTATTTTTATTTCTGCATTGGGGCGCTCATTTGTGGTGTCTTGTTCCTCCATCTTTTTCAAAACTTCAGTTCCCTCAATAACTTTTCTGAAATGATAAAATTTGAGCAAAAAGAGGCTAAAATGAAATCATGTTTTTGTGTATACTTACTAATGCAAGTTTTTTATTTAACAAATTTTCTAATGGAAATATGTTGTCTCATTGGCTCAGAGTTAAAAAATTCAACTGTTTGGAATTAGCACATACTTTAAAAAAATTGTATATTACCCAAAAGCAACATATTTAGTATCCATCCATGGACAGGGCTGAAGTGTTATGTAGAACTGAGAACCATTAGTGTGTCTACCTTTGTTGGCCATCCCAACAATGCCCCGTTCATTGTGCTTGATAACAAAATTCTCATCTATATAAATTAATACATATAAATTATTAAATTGTATTTAGTACCTGTAAACATAAATTAATTGTCTTCTACAGAAAGTGTAATCTCAGGATTAACTAGGTCAAAGATTGAAATAATGATTTTTTTTAGAAAAACATATAATACATTTATCTTGATGGGTTCTGATCTGCTCAAGAGCATTAGTATTGGTGAAATGCATTTTAACAATAATTATATTATTATAGGAAAATTCAAATAAAAGCTATATTTTAAAAAGAATTTATCTGTAAAAAAAAAAAAAAAAAAAAAAAGGGGGGGGGGGGGGGGGGCATTGTTAACACTTAATTTGCATTACTCGAGTTCCACCTTAAATAATGTAAACTTTACAAAAAATCACTAAAGTAACCTTCAAAAACTGGACCAAAAACAGACTCGCCACCATTTCCTCTTCCCTGGTAAATATCTGTAATTCAAAAGTGAAACATAAAATATAAAATTGAATAAACTTTAATGTTTGATTCAGAAGAAATCAATAAAGGAATAAGAAAACTCTGATGAGTTAAACATAATATCTTTGAATAACTTTGCATATCAGGGTTTCATAATTTATTATAAACATTATTATCTTAAATCCAACAAACCTCCTCCTTGTATCCACCCATTTTTAACTATACGATGGAAAATTGAACTTTCATAGCACAATCTGAATCCAGTCTCTAGTGATTCTCCTTTCTCACCCGAGCAGAGTAGTAAAAAATTGGCACAAGTCTTGGGTGTAATGTCAGAAAACAACTGTTCGTAGAAAACAATCTATTAGTAGCCTTTGAAAGTTAAAGTCAAGATGGGTCAAAACAGATTTAAAGATCAACCAGAACTCAAAGAGCCTAAAATTTATTACAAAGACATCTTTTAAAATCATTGAATTGATATTGCTACATGTAAACCAATAATAACATCCCAAAAGACACACAAAAAATTATGTTTTCGGTGACCCTTTAATAGTAAAAATAAATAGTTAAACTTTAAATCTTATCAATATAATTTGATATTGGTTATTATGTTTGGGAGTTTGACAGTTTTTGACTGCTAAATTGGTTCCTTAATTTAATAGTATTGTACCTCAATTACTAAGCCACCAATGAATTCATCATTAATTGCAATATCCAGAAAAACATGATCATGGCCTTGAGAATTAAGCTTTTTTTTATATGCTTCTTCTGTGAGGGTAAAATACAGAGGCTCTGGTCTATACTCTTCATAGTTGTGGTTATCTTCTGCCCAGCTAATGAAATCATCAGGGCCTCCTATCAATGCTCCATTTACAAAAGCAATAGCTTTATCGCTAAAGCCCCATGCTTCACCTCGTAATTCCTGTGAATTTAAAATAGCTTAAATCACATTTTATTTATATTTAATGACATATAAAAAATCTATTCTTATGTTCATTTTGGATGAAAATAATATTTGAGGCCTTCTCATTCTCATACTAAATAAAATAAAATCAGAAAGTCAAATGCAGTTCAATTATTATTGATGTAGACAGGGAGTGTCTACTCATAGTTCGTATTTTCCAGGAAACACAATATTAGGAAGTACAATATAAAATTGTAACACTTTCTATCTATACAATGAGCGGATGGATTTTCTGTCAATTGTCGAGTTATTTCATGGTGGGGTGGCAAAAATCTTTAACCGCCCGGGCTGCACTAACCCTTGCCATGCCATCGGCCCAGTGGCAGCACTAAGTGATGAGGATCGTACCGGACCCTCATGCTGGAGATGAAGAAGAAAAACCTTTTAAAGCTACTGCCTCCCATACCCAGCTGTCACAGAGTTTCAGATCCATGGCTCTATCGAATGGCGGAACTATGGATTTGCCTGATCCTTCATGGAATCTAATTCAGTTATTTTTAGAATTACATAAAATATTTCATTTAAGATTTATGATTTAAAATGAATTTAATTAGGAAATTTCATTTTATAGTTGGGTTTTGAAGAAGATAAATAATTTTAAATCAAGTTTATATACCCACAGCAGATTATAGCTATTGATTAAAATTAATCGCACATAATAATTCTCTGGGTATGTACATATGGCAGTAACGCTGCCTTCAATAGGTGAACAAAATAAAATTCCCAGAAGATGGCACTAATTAGGATTCCTATAAAGTGCATTTCTTGAATGCATGTTTTGTCAAGTAACTTAAGTAGACGGCAAATTCATGGCTTGCTGCCGCCAATGTTAGCCGGTTATTTCTAGTTTTTAATAAAAAATGTTCTGGGCAAATAAATAATAATTTAACTGAAGAACATAGTTACCTTTCTTTTATTTTCAATGTATGTATCCCAGTCACACTGTAGCATGCCAAGTATGATGGGGTTTGGGAATAGTTCTGGGTTCCTCCTGTTGAGGTCCTGTGATCGATATAAAATTACTGTAATTTATATTAATGAAACTTTATCTGAAAGCTTGTCTCCATTGTCAAGAGCATGTGTGTTGCAAGAGAGGTACATGTGAGAATGTGAGTAGGTACATTAACAGAAATAAATCATGTAATGTAATATAGAATTTATTTTGTTTGCCTGAACAAACTTAACTTACTGATATTGATAAGATTTGTAATAAAATTTTTAAAAATTTAATTATTTCCATGTAACAGTGGTAACTTTTATTTTAGTAAAAATTCAATAGCGGGTTAAAAAAGTAATGGCAACTTCATTGATTTACTTAACAACAGAAAGACACACTCAAGTAAAGATACCAGTAGTAATTTTCATGTTAGAGAAATCAAAGTTGGAAACATGAGTTGTCATTGTTAACATCCAAATGCATTTTGTCAAATTTCAAGGAATTATTCTGTGTCCTCCTAATTTTTAAAATGCTTAGACTTGAATGCTAAGAAGACTAGACTAAGACATATGACTTATGCACCAAATGAGCATTCATGCATGGACATCTGTGGGATCAAACAACCGTACAAAAACTCGCAAAAAAACTGTACAACAGCAAGAAAAACTGTACAGAATAAAATGAAAAGTAAAGAAAAGTATCATTTATAAATGTTTCATCAATTGTATCAATCTTTTGAAAGCATTAAATAAAATTTTGGACAATCTCCCATTTACAACATTAATAAAATATGGATATATCATATCAATTAAATAAAAATAGCTTGTTTTAAGTCTGAATATTTTCCCCGAATTTTGAAATTGATCGTGATTTAGATGTAGCTGGACATAATACTTTGGTTAATTATGATAGCTGTAGTAATAGTAATAGAGATTACTGTATTTAAATTAGGTTATTATTTTTAGAAAGTGTAAGACATTAAATAAAGCCATGTTGTTTTAATAAATAGGAATAATGACTTATATTATGCTAGTAATTGATAATAGTAATGTTATATATTTTTAAGTATCTAATAGCAATTAAAAAACACCTATTAACACTGCAGTTCTTTTCAAAAATTATACAAACGGATTTTTAATTATCATTTATTAATCAAAGTATTAATTAACATACTACACTGTCTGCGATCTTATTATTAATTAATGGTATCAATGAAACTGCACTGTTTTTAAATTTAGATGGTCTATCTATCTTCAACATGATTGTTTTGAACAGACAAATAAGAACTAAGCTTCTTGTTGTTCAACATTGAATATATTGTACCACCCGTTTTGAATGTGTATCTTGTGGAAAAATATTTATTTTCTAAATCCAGTGAAAAACTGTACAAAAGCCTGTAGGGCCGTACACCTCAGCAAATTTTTAAAAACAAAGTAATGGTAAACTGCATAGCTTGGCATGTATGAAGTTGTCCCTGGAAAATTAGGACTGATCTTGAGTACACTGCTTAAGTGCTAAAAGGTTAAGCAATAATCTTTCAATTTTAATAGCTGAAGCTCAATATGGGTACATTTTCTCAAGTTTATTTCCATTGTCATCATCACACATAGATGGTACTAATTATAGATGAAATTTTACAATCCAATTCTAATTTATATTTGACAATAGGATAGTATTCTAAATACCACTTACTGTATTAATTTCAATGAAGTCTAAATTGATCTGTTAAATAGTTTTATCTTCTTTATTCTAAGCTTGTTAGTAAATTATGAATGAGCTTGAAAAGCAATACTGCACTTATATCTAATCTTGTAAATTAGTAGAAAATGGCCCCTTTGGCTCTGGTAAACAATTCTGTAGTGGCTTGTTGACTAAAGAGGCGCTGCCACCGACACCCAGGCGTTACCCGAGGATGAAAGCCACCATTGTATGTGCATGCATTGGCAAATTAGGGACATGCATGGTATCTGCTGAAAATGATAGCATCTACAGGGAAATCTTCAGTTGGAATTTAAGGCAGAAACAGGGTAGGAAACATGATTACATGGTGCCGTTAATGAATATGAGACATGGGTTGGTTAGTGGCAACCTCATGTCGAGGATTCTATATACACAGCACTTGAGGAATCTGTTCCTAGGCAACCATTTCATCCCAGCTGTGGAACTCCCTATTACAGGCTGTCTGAGGCTTCGACAGGATGGGAGGGGGAAGATTTTAGGATGTAAATATACCATTCTGACTCCTAGGAAAGTCGACTGCTGATGCTGTGAGAGCAGCATCACAGACTGACCGGATGTCCCTGGGCTGGGGTGGCCTCCGTTGGTACCCGATCGAGTGGGTGCTGTCAGGGGCTGTCCTGGCAATGGGATATCTCCAATGTGCCACTTCACTGCCCAATACTGGGCTTAGGAAGGGTGTTTTGGGGAGGGCTTAAAGAGCTATGCACAAAGCTTGATGGCTTGCTGATGCCATTTCCTTATGTAATATTTCAGTAGAAAAAGAATATAAAATCAATAGGATTCCTTTACTGTTTAACTACCATGAGCCGATGGGACCGGCTCGGCGTTTCTTCCGTTATGGCCACGAGCCGCTGGTAGCGCCAATGTTTGTATCGTTTAAATGTGACCTAGATTTAATTTGGCCACAGCTAGTTTTTCAATCTGGTAGTTAATCAGTTAAAAAAGAAGGGCGATTTCCTTGTGATAACAGCAGTAAACTTTACCAGTTGTATTTTGTAGGAGTTGAAGTTAAGTTGCTAGGCACCCTGAGTAATGAAGTGAAATGAAAGGCAAATGGTAGTGGTATGAAGGAAGGATTGGGTTAATAAGATATTATAATTGTGTCAACAAAGCAAGGTAAATTCACCTAATTCAATCTATATCTAATTATATTATCATATTAATATTAGTATTTTTTACATCCATAGTTAAGGTCACTGAGTGAAGAGGGAAATTTTGGTTGGTCTCTATACTATTAATTGATATTAACATTATTATAAAAAAATAAAATTAACTAAACAATAAAGCCACAATGTTGAATGAATTGTAGCCTACTGCTAAATAATTGAATAAGTTAAATTTAAAAAAGCAAGTCTAGTCACTTAGTCATCTATCTGATCTGAATTCGAAACTCTAAAATAAAAAGTAAGTAAAAAAATAAGGGGAGTGAGTAACTGAGACAGTGTCTAGTGTATGATTGGGAGGGCAGCCTTTAGCCACTTTATTTAGTTTAGGCTTAGGAGTTAGGTTGAAGCAATATCAATAAGTATAAGTTTAATTATAAATATAATATAAGTGACACAAGGTAGGGGAAAACCTGAAGAAAGACAATACACAAAAGTGGACACTTCTGCTAAAAATTTATTATGCTGTCGAAGGCCTCTCTGCGCAAGCGTCCACTTTTTCGTATGGACTTTCTACACTTTAATTTAGGGGCAATTCAACTTCAGGATTTTCCCTCTGCTTCTACCTTATTTTATATTTCAAATGGACTAAACCTATTCTAGTTGTCGCTGAAAAATAGAATGGGTGATCATTATGCGTTCCCTTTTTGGCTAATTAAGATAGATCATACCTCATTTCATTAGGTTAGGTTTAGGGGTAGATTTAGGGTTCAGGTTAGGGTGAGGGATAGATTTAGGGTTCAGGTTAGTGTGAGGGATACATTTAGGAAATTTTTTCATTATTTTTTAACCTTTTATTTTTAATTTTACTGGTCACGGCAATCAAGTTGGCGGCCATGGTAAAAAAACGCGGTACGATCTATCCGAATTTACCTTATTTTTAAATAAATAATTAGAAATGTAAATAATTACTTCAACACATGATTTAGCTTTTATAAAGTTGACTTCATTTATAAGTCCGTAAAGAGCAACTTGAAACACTTTGCTTGATGCCGCCATATTGTTTACTCCATGGAAACCTGAGTAAGGCAGATAACCCTCATGATGATTAGATATTAAGCGGCATACATCCCAATACACTGTGTCCCTTTATCTTTTAAAACATGAATTTTATAACTTTTTTCTTTAATTAGAAAATGTAATTTTTTTTAAAGTTAAATTATACAAAGTATGATGTTATAAATATGGAAGCCATTCTTCCTAGTATTTGAGCATAGTAGTTTCAGTTCACTTATCTAAGTTTTCCACAGAATATGTTAATAACTAATAATAGTACTACTATTAGTAGACTTTGCTTTGCTACACGATCTCCAGAACCACTATCGCACACAGAAGCGATTGATTATAAAGGGGTTGGGGGGGAAGTGGAGAGAGAGAGGGAGGGCAGCAATCAGTTTAGGTAGATGGTAATATGTGAAACAAGGTTTGGGACAGTCTGAAAAAAAGGTCGAAACAAAACAACGAACGTGTCAGCAAGAAGCCTTCTTCGGCGACAGTCCCAGCCCCCCCCCACCCGCCCCCCAACTGGAACTCTAATTGGCTAAATGTAGCAATGTAGGCTAATAAATCTTTTATTCTGATAAAGTTATGCATTACTAATACATTATACATAATACGAATACTATTAGGTCTAAAAAAGAAGGAGCGAAGTTAAGTATAAAAAAATAAACAAGCCGTCATCTATCTAGGGGATAGATCAAAGGGCGGAATTAGAGATATACTTACTGGCCAATGTGAAATCTTGAATAATATAGGCATGCATTAAACAACAAAAAGTATTTTCTTGAATTCCTATGCGCGTAGAAGTTGGGAGAAGACGCCATTTCATACAATTAACTTAAAATGCAGCAATTTTGAAATTATGCTTATAATTTTACGAAAAGTTTTAATGCTAATAATGAATCCTTGTATTTTGAATTTAACAAAAATTTTGGTGAGGGGCTCAATGATTTATTTCTTCTCATTCCCCCTCTCCTCGTTTCCTTACCGGGGCGATATAGTGATATAGTAATAGTGCATATGAATGTGACAGGACAGGGGCATCGCTATTTTCAGGTTTCACTTTGCCTAAAGGCTCTCTTTATATTTATGTGTTGCGTTGGGGGGGATAAATTCAAACTCCGCCCCGGGCGGCACAATGTCTCGCTACTCCACTGCAGGTTTTGAATTTTTTTAGAGATATAACTACCATTATAATTATATTCCATTACTTTCATAATTATATTTGCCAATTATGTACTGATCTCGGTAATGAGAGTAACCCCGGACCGGAACAGTGAACTGAAGATACTAGTATTTTGAAAATCTATTTGTGCGTGTATTCTACAGTCTACAGACTTGAGACTAAAGCACACTTTAGATCAGAAATTCCTGTGAGAAACAAATAAAATGAAAGAAGCAACCGTTGACTCTACGTACATTATACCATGTTCACACACCGTTCACTGTGTAGAATTTTCTCCATTTGAATGGTCATGTCAGCTTCTTGCCGTTGGAACGTCCTCAGGCATTTCTGTTTTTTCCTGTCGTTTTCAGGTGAAGTAGGCCTTACTTATTGATTCTTACTAAACTTGCTTCTACTTCTGTACTCTAGCATATATATTAGCCTAAATAAATAACATTAGCTGATATATTAAGCTTCTACCCTTGATGCTACTGCTATAGTTAAATTCATAGTCACATATAATTAGGTACTTTGGTAAAAAAATTCAACAATTTTTGTAAAATAAAGCAATAGCATAGTTGAATAGAGCTAATTTTTAACAGAATTATAACACCAAAATCATATTTTTAGCTGTTGTAGTTTTAAAGTTATGAATTTTTAAAGTACAACTTAGTTTGTCATTTTTTAACATGGACAGCATCGCCACATTCTGTGACCCAATTCTGCTGTTCGCGTCACGAGCTAAATAACTCTCGTTTTAATGATAATTTTATACGACTTTTATTTTCAGAACTAATGCTGTATTAAAAAATAATGTTATACAATTATAATTTATCTAACTAGGCACTTTGTATACCAGTAAATTTAATATAATGTATTAATATAAGGCTTTTCTGTTTACCAAATCTGCAGCGTCCATTATACCACTATAAGCCAAGCTATAAAGTCTATGCTATATAAGGCAATGCATCCCCTAAAATACTGTTTGGGATCTACTTATTTTGAACTTTCAACTTTGGCACATGACTAATTAATTAAAACTTTCTCTGACCAATGGTTGAATAGTTTTGCACACGGCAAACTCTTATGAATGAAACTCTGAGGTAGTACTACTGTATAGCCATTATACAAGGGCTGTGAATGGTTGCCCATGACGACCTTTTGCACACTGAGAATTCTGATAGCTAATAATATGGACTCTACCGGGTTTTTAAAACTCAAATTAAAACCTTCCAGTTTAAATCTCTTTCAAATGCATTCTAAAACACAAGTTATTAAATATTTTGAAGTATATAGTGGTAATAATTGAATATTTCCTAAGCTAAGCATCGGCGTCTTCCGCCATTTAAAAGGGGGCGTGATCACTAATCCAAAATGGCCTGGGCGACCTGTGCATAATGACGTCAACGTTTAAGAGAATTGAGAAAATGTTTATTGAGCTAGCGCAATGAAATTTTGCACACATATACTTCAATATATTATGCAGACCTACATTTAATATGAAAAACATACCCTCAATATTTAGACCGAATTTTTTAATGCAAAGATGCCTTATATTAACATATGATTTTCCTCACTTAAAGTTGTTTTAATGAAAAAAATAACTTAATAGGAATGTAGGTCAACATTTCTCCTAACGTGAATGGGCGGAGTTTGACCTTAATTATGGACCAGAAGGATGCCTTATTTATTCTAATTACATGCACATAAAAAATTAAAAACTCGGATTTCATTGCGCCGACCTCCATTTCCGATACAAATTTTATAGGAGTGTCCCTTGCTTCGGCGAAGTACCTAATATAATAGAGTATAAATTACCGGTTGCTACCAGCCTATGGACCTATGCCCTAATGTAGGTACTTTGGTAAAAAATTCAAAATTTTTAAAAAAATAAACCAATGGCATAGTTGAATAGAGCTAATTTTTAACACCAAAATCATATTTTTAGCTGTTGTAGTTTTAAAGTTATGAATTTTTAAAGTACGACTTAGTTTGTCATTTTTTACTATGGACGAAACCTCCACATCTTGTGACCTCATTCCGCTGATGCGCAATGACTATATAGTTTATATAAGGCAATGCATCCCCTTATTACTTTAAATACTGTTTAGGGTCGACTTATTTTAATCTTTCAACTTTGGCACATGAATAATTAATTAAAGCTCTCCCTGACCAATGGTTTAATAGTTTTTGCACACGGCCAACTCTTATGAATGAAATAGTATTACGGTATAGCCATTATGCAAATGCAGTGGCTGTGTGAATGGCTGCCCAGTCACGACCCAGTACAACGTTTTGCACACGGCAAATTGTGATCATTTATAATATGGACTCTACCGGGTTTTTAAACCTCAAATTAAGATATTCTTGTTTAAAAAACTTTTAAGTTCACTCGAAACTATAAGTTATCAAAATATTTTGATGTAAATAGTGATAATAATTGAATATTTGTCGAGTATCGGCATCTTCCGCCATTGAAAAGGGGGTGTGGTCACACCCTAGCGAATTTGGGTAGTGCGACCTACATAGTATACTGCTCACGGGCGGAACCATGGCGTCTCTTGCGAAGGACATGTCGCTTTGAAATTCGGCATACTGGTAGATCAATGTATGCCCGAGATGCATAAATAAATATGAAAATGACATATTTTGTACTTTGACTTATATTAATGATGAAAGTTGCCTTATATTCAACAAGGATTTTCTCAAATATTAACCGATTTTAAATAAAAAAGAGATTGATTAAAATGTAGGCCAAGATGTCCTCTAAAGCGTAAGGCCGGAAAAGGAACACAATTGTGGGATATAGTAATTTTTTTATGAATGAAATTGCACCAACATCAACAAATTAAAAACACAGATTTTCGCGCGCCGACGCCCATTTCCCATACAAAATTTTTAGTAGTCTCCCTTGCTTTACCGAAGTATCTACCTAATGTCTACTAACCTCTATTGTTAGTGTGGAGAGTCGAGACTTGAACTTGAAAGTGAATCATGATAGCATAAGGGGCCTGGGGATAGCAGTCCATTGAGAGTCGAGGACATTAGCGGACAGTCAGCTGAGAGAGTGTAGGCGTGAGTTGAGATTTGAATGAACATACTTTGACTTTGTTACTTTGTTAAGTTATGTAGTTATGTTGTATGTGAAGTTGTAAATAAAGAGAATAATTGAATTGATGGACTTGTCTTTTCACTGAGAACAGAGTATCAGCAAGAGTTGAGCACTAAGGTTCTCTACAGTATTAATTCTATTATAAGGGTCTTGATCAGCCTAATATTACTAACTGTTAGTGTTAGCTAGATTAAGTTTATTAATTAAATTACGGCAAGATCTGTTTATTTCTTATTTTTTATTTTAGGAGGAAGATGCAGAAATTTCAAAGGGTATTGAGTATACAAGATTGAGGGACTTTTCAACAAAATCAAGCACACTGGCCATTGCTTGGAGTCCACAAACATCGCTAAAAGTTTTACCTAAAAACATGAGGTAGCCTTTATTCATTTAGTTTCATTTGGCTGATTTGGCCTAGAAACTATAAGTCATTCTTTTTTAAAGCTGTTTTTCAATGCCGATCAAAAAACTATCAAGTGTTAAAAATTCAGTGCTGCCATTTTTCACAGTTTCAGGAAAATGATATTGAATCTATTATTAAAAAATAGAAATCATGTAATACATGACTACCTAGTATTTTCTTTATGCTGTTTAGTTTTGCTGCAGCAACTGATGACAGAACCCTCACAGTTTTTTCAACAGATATGAACACTTCAAACACTATTACAGTGAGTAGCCCAGCCTTTTTTTGATGACATAATTTTTAAAAAAGTATAAGTATAGATCTAATTATAATTGTGTTTAGGTTCAATTCAGTGAAAATTTCATAATCATTTATTCGTGATATTTTAAAAATTCTAAAACTTTTTAAATAAATTAAAGCAAGTTTAGGAAATCAATAAAATAAATTAAATTTTTTTTTTTTGAATGACATCAATTTTAAGGAATATATAATGTATTTAAGGATTATTTGGCGAGTAGATTACCTGTTTTTATTGAATTTCATTGTAGGTAATACACACCTAATGCACATCATAGCAGAAAACCATACACTGAAAAGAGGTGTAGGGGAGGGGATGTGATGAACAGGCCATATCTGCTTTTGTTATTTTTTTAGGGTAATTTGTTGCTTAGCATCTTTTCTAAAATATATGAACCTTCAACACTTAATTTTTCAGATGAATAAAAACTATGAGAACCATATATATAAATATATATTTGGTACTTCATAATAGTGTAATGAAGTCCAGTAACATTTTATCAGCAGTGGGTGTCAGCTTATGATTTTACACTCAGTTTCAGGATCAGCCATGAATAATTGTCACATTTGCCTAATAACTAATAGATTGACTAGAACTTATGTGCATGTGAGACTGATTTTTTTTAATGTAATGACTAAATTGATTTGCTAATGGCCCCTGAATTTCACTATAGTGGAACTCTGTCAATCTTGGTGCTGGTAAAGGGTTTATTTAAATTATTAGTAAAATTTGCTAATATTTAATTTGACTATCATTTTGTGAAACTTACAAGAGTTACACATTTTTTGAGACACATTTTTTGAGAATGTGTAGAATTATGTTTTTTTGTACACTGAGGAAACTTTAAAGCATTTGTCATTACAAAAATAGATTCTCTCAGGACATAAAGGATTTGTGAATTCCATCACATATGAACCAGATGAAGGCACTAGGTTGGCAAGTACAGGAGATGATATGACTTGCCGCATATGGACTCTCACAGAAGCTAAACAAGAATCCATCTTTCAACTTACATCACCTGGTGTATCAGTCTGTTGGCATTCAGATGAGCAATACAAGGTACTAAAAACAAAAAGAAGAGAGTTGGACTGATTTTTAAAATGATTTTTAAAGCTGTATGCTTAAATACAAATAATGTTTATACTTATCATTGATAATGTGCCTTTATTTTGAAATGATAATACCACTAATAATAATTAAAAAGAAATATAAAAATATGAGCAGAAAAATAATGATAGTGATGAGTGGAGGAGGAATTGTTTAGCAGTCACTTCACGACCAGAAATGTTAAATCAGTTTTAGTATCACTTAGGGGATGTACCTGAGGCCATAGTAAACACTTTTTGCAGCTGTTTCTTAGTTGGTCTTTGGACCAAATAAGAAACAGCTGCAAAGTGTTAACCATGGCCTAAGTTATAGATGAGATTTATTCATAGAGTTTACAGTCTCAAACTTGCATAATTGTTTTGCTCCGCATTAATAAAAATAATATCCAAGCTCATCTTGTCTGCCCTAAAGGAGTTAAGGAATGAAAATTGGTAACAGCGGTTGAACTCTATAAGTGCCCTTGAAAAGTGACTTGTTGTTGCTCTACATTTCATACTTAGAGTTTTTAGGTTGCTCTGATTGGAAGGGTTTTGAATAGTCACTGGTTAATTATGGGTTTGATGGTAATTGATTTTGTATGCTGATTGACAACTTCAAAGGCATCAAAAATAGTATCAGTACCTACTCTATATAAGAGTCAATTCAATTAAAGCATTTTAAGATACATAGAGTGCCATCTGGAATTATTATTTTAGATGATGCACCCCTTCCCGTAATCTACATGGGCAATGTCTTTGCATTCCATAGCTAGTATGTAATAAAGATGCAATCTGCTTGCATGCACACACATTTTTTGTCTTTTTAGTAAAGCTCTTTCTTGACTCTTGAATGAATAAACATGTTCATAAAAGTAATAGAAATATTTGACCAGTGTATTGTTACAAAAAAACGTATATTTAGTGAATTGATCCTTTGTATATTTGTGCAATCATTATTTGATTGATTTAAATTTCATCAGTTGATGGTAGCACAGAAAGATGGGACCATACGATTTTTTTCCCTGCATAACAATCAGCCAATCATGAGCTTAAGTTGTGGTCAAACACCTCTGTTGTCAGCTGATTGGTCTAGACATAACAACCTCCTTGTTGGGGCTGTGGCTGGCTCAGACTGGATGGTGTTTGATGTTTCTCGTTCAAGGTATATTGGAATTTATTATAAAGATAATAATCAAGGTCATCTCTCACAAAGAAAGCAATTTGTATTGTCTTACTGAATTTAATTCATTATTTGAAAATTACCAATAACAATCCCATTTGCCTTGCAGCATTCCCATTGAAAAGCGACAAGCTCACAGTGAGGGTGCAAGACATTTTAAATGGTCTAGATGTCATGAATCTCTTTTGGCAACCTGTGGAAGACCTGGGCGACAGTTGAAAGTTTTCAACACAAGGCACCAACAGGTTAGCTGGTGTCCTAATTATTCTGTATTTTTTAATAATTTGATTTACTAGTACCCACTAGTATTAGATTAACTGTTCTGAAGCACAGTAAGTCATTCAGTAAATACAAAAATATTGGAATTCATACCAAATGAATATATAAATTATAAAACTTCTTGGAGGTTAGAGAAAATTAATTTGGCTGGTATGATGCTAATATATCACTTTTCATTTCATTGTAATAGCTCCATGTGAACACAAGTCTAAAAGTATCCTATGGTCTTTCTTGGCACTTGCACCTTCCCATAGTAGCTGTTGGTGGAGACAAAGCTGTTCATTTCTGGACTGTTGAATCAATTTAATGTTTCATGTTCTGTTTAGTATAATCTTTTCAATTTTTGTTTTTACTTTGGAGTATCATGTAATTTCATAGCTTATTCATGAGACTTTTAAGTCATCTGATGTTGAAAATAAATCTTTTGTTGCCAATCCTAAATAAATTAAGTTGCTCAACTTTTTGCCTGTATGTCAAAATCTCATTAACGGATCCCCTGCCCTCAATGCTAACATAACAGAATAAAAACTTTAAGAAATGGATGTTGAGACAAGATTTTGGAAAGAAAAATTAGCTAAAATGTGAAGGAATTTGCAGTAATACAATTACAATATAATAATCCTCATATTGAACTTTTTAAAGGAAACGGGCAACTTCTGAAGGAATTACTTAATTGCCCTGAAATCTCCATCTTTAAAAAAAATAAATGCTGAAAAAGGTATCTAGGTCAAGTTTAGCTTTATGCAAATAGCTAATGAAATCCTACGTAAGATTATTAAAAAAAATAAATAAGTGTACTTGGTTAGTTTATGAAAAACTTGCTTTCTTGAATTAAAAGTATCCTTATTACTCACCACCTTAAACTCAGTTAACTATTGAAGATATGCTGTTGTAAACTAAGACAATTCCTTTTCCGAACTTCCCTCTAATGGGAAAGTCTTCGGTTTTGAAAAATACTCAAACTCAAATACCTATCCCCATAAATGGGGATATCCTGGAGGATAGCTCCACAGCCTCCTTACTTTTTCCAGCAACACAGACACCACTAATAAGCATTTTCTTGATTCCCCTCCAGGTCTTCCGTTTGTTCCCTGCACAAACCTTGTCTGATGTTGTGTACATAAATGATAAACTATTTAGCCACTGGGCAGTTGGGGATCCCAACTCAATTGACACCAAAACTTTAACTGAAGGCTCCCAGAACAAAACACCTATCCCATCAATACTGACTGCCTGGTGGCAGGCCATTGCAATCTGCATACACCTTTCCACCCAATCTTAAATATATGGTATGAATGTCATGTCTCTATTAACACTGTTTGAACCTAGCTCCGCCCCTCCACATCGCAGTGGACTTACTTCTCCTCTTTTCTTTCCCTATTTAACCTTTCTCCCACTTAATTTCTGTCACAAATCTTTTGCTGCCTTCTTGGACACTACTTCTAAGCTAAGTGCTACATTATATTTTTTGTTACATTTTAAAATTTTATTCCTTTTTCTGTTTGTTCGCTGATGAAGGCTTCCTGCCGACACGTTCGTTGTTTTGTTGCGTTCCTTTTATCAGCTTTAACCTCACTGTGTTTTAATAATTTCAAATTGTGCTAACCTGATTGCAGTCTCCCCCATTATTACCAGAAGTATAAAGTAAAAATACATTACTAAGAATTCCATATTCAGAGATATTTATTTATATTCCATTTGTGTCGAGTGTGTACACAATTTTCATATGGTAATGTACTAAAGAATAAAATGCTTAAGTGGAATGAAAGGCTTCATACAAGATATTCACTGGCATAAATAAAGTTTAAAAAAAATATTAACACAGATATCATAGGCTGGGTTAAAAAAAAAACTAACAGTTTTTAAATAGCATATTTAGAAATGCTTGTAGCTACTAATACTGTTTAAATTTCGTAAAGAAAAGTTACACAAGTTTAAGAAAAAACATATCCAGTCAACTATAAGCCGCCCACATGTTTAATATACACTTAAATGAACTTATGCCATGCACTTTGTTTTGCTGACATCCTTAGGAGTGAAATATCTGTGTTACGATTAAGGGGAATGTACATCCTTTTAATCTAATTCTAAAATTTTTTTAAAAATGTAGGTAAAGTTTAGGTTGATAGCAAACAGTAAAAATGATGTAATTGTGTTCTCTGCAGCGTTTCATCATTAAAGTTTTATTTAAGGAGACTCTGTCCAAAGACCGTGGCACGCATTTTCTCACAATGCATTTTCATGTTCAAAAAAATTATTTACATACACCACATTATAATGTTGATATAGGTTTATCTAAACCTAAACCCTTCCAAAGAAACAGGAAGTATGATAATGAGCAGAGTATTTAATAAAACATATAGTCTTAATCTAAGCTCTGGTAATGAACATGGATGGGGCAGAGTGAATAATACAATGCCTTTAAAGTAAATAGTTGTTTGAGACTTTATAATTTTCCCACCTGTTTTTATAAATGAATTTAATGCTCTCTTAGTTCTAATTATTCAAGATTTAAAAAAAAAAAAAAAAGCGTTTCTTTGACAAACTTGTAAAGAATATTAAAGTTAAAGCCAAAAGCATTGCAACATGAGGAAACGTTCTTAGCTGTACATTAACATGTAAACACTGAAAGAGCAGAGGTCAATGTTTGCCAATCATATAAATATCTAGTATTATTCATGTTGATGGTAAATAGCAAACAGAAAACGCAAGGCCTCACACAAACACGGCATTTTGATTATTTTGATGGGAAGGATTAAAAAAAAACATGAATACAATACCAAAAAATACCAGCTGGGGGATGGGGGAGAGAAATGATATGTTGATATAACAGAGCAAATCTGACAATCTAAGAACATTATTTTAAATGCCACTATAAATAAAGTTTTGGGAGAATAAAAAGGAATAAGGTAAGCCCTGAATAAGTACTCAGAGAGTATCTGCTCTGAATGAGGACCCAAACAAACAAAATCACTAGCAAGTGAATAAATTGTGACTAGTTATATATACAGAATATGTTTTTAAAATATATGTACAAGTACATTTTGCTTTGAGACATTATTCCTAGAAAGTTAAAAAACATATTCTTTTAATATCAGATTTTTTAACTTTCAAGGAGCAATTAGTTGAATAAGCAGTCATCCAAATCAGTTTAAGTGCCGTGCAAACAGAATATACATTTTAATTTTTTTTTAAATTGTGGATATCTTATGGCACAGTACAGCAAAATAACCAAATCAATAATGCAGATTTTAATCATGTCATCACATTTGAATGATTCTGCTCACTTATTTGGCAAGATTATTTCAAAATGACAAAATTTAAGAATAAAAATTAGGTAAATGGCTTCAAATTAAACAACACAACAAGAGGTTAAGTATGATTTCATTCTTATATTGACACTAAGCATGTGGCCATCATAAAATCAAGACATTTTTTATAGTAAAAATTCTTCAGTGAAAATTCTGTGCCTCTGATATCTTCTGTTTAAGAGTATAGGCAAAATTTTGTTTCAAACATTCAGTTATTTTCATAATTATATATAATTAAATGTGTTTTCTTTAAATAAATACTATGATTTACAAATAGATGTATTAAATGGATAAATAAAACGTAATTTAAGTAATACAGTAGGATAGGCTGTATTTTTTTTTTTGTTGAGTAACCAAATACACAAAGTCTTTCAAGTCAAACAATGATGATTGTTAAATTTTATACCATAAGAAATTAAATGAAATATCATGTCCATTGTACAGCACACATACAAATTTGTAGACAATTTTCAAAAATGATTTAAAACATTAATCAGAATGCTTTTGAAAAAAAAATGTGCTTAATGTCTGAAGTTGAAATTGTTTGACATGGATTATTATCTTAAGAAGGCAAACAGTGCTAATTTTTTTAAAAACTATTTGTGACCATTTTATCCCTGGGCTCCATTTATTTGTTATATGTTAATCATACACGTTCACACAATTTGTTATTTTAGTAAAGAGGTGCCTACAGTTTATTACAGAAATAGTGAGTGGAGAAAGTTATCTTAGTATAAAGAAAAAATAATAACCACTAAATAATTCCTTCTCTCATTCTGTTTTTATTTTTGAAGTTGGTGGAAAAATTATAAAATAAAAGGTAAGTTGTAATAGTTGTATCAATATTTTTCTTTGTGCCCCATTTGATCTTGTAACTGCATAATAGATGCATTAAAAAAAAATACCTGCAGTGGTTTGGAAAGTAATATCTTGTTTTCTCTTGTAATGAACACATTTTGGGTATAGTTAGCAATCTGAATTGTTACAAATTATAAAAAAATACTTTTTTAATTAGAAATAAAGATCACTGAACATTTGATAATCTATTGTTCTACAGTGATATAACTATTATCAGGATCAAAGATTGGGAGGAAAGTAGGTTGTGTATGCTATCTCACAACCTAAAAGACACATCACTAACCATATAAATCTGTAAATCATTGTTTATCATAATGGTCTCAAAGATCAAAATGATGAGCTTTAAACGATATCATATGTCATAATTATGAACTGGAATATCAGAGTGCTCATTTTAGAATTCAGATAATGAATATTTTGAATAAAATACATATTACATTCATATTTAGGATAAGAAGTTTAAGTGGTAATTAAAAAGGTAGAATTTTATTATTCATATTAAATTTATTATATGTCTTATTTTAAATACAAATAATCTTTTTTTCTAAAAATATTTAAAATTAAAAAAAAAATATTAAAAAAAAACAAAGAAAATGTTGCAGCAGAAACCATAAGCTGAGTAACAACTTGGAATGAAAAAAAATATTGAGCTTTTAAACTTGAGAATGATTTATTTTAAGGGTTTGAGTTTGAAAAAAATAAGAGATTCTTTTTTTTTTATCATGCAGAAATGGAATGGTGCAGGCAATAGCAAAATCAACTGTAAGATAAATAATAAAAGAATAGCTTAATTTAAATGACAAGTACACATTTTGTTCATTTCAATAATAATGTTATATTATTTTATTACAGCCTCATCCAGTTTTTTGTGTTTATGTATTAAATCTTTTCCTCCAAAGTTCTTGCCCTGGTCAATGGACCAAGAGTTCTGAAGAGACAAATGCTACATAAAGCTATTTGAAACATCTCACATTAAAATTTATATTTTATAAATAGGCCTAAATATTATTTTTTAAATATTAAAGCATGCAATATTTTTTTTTAAAGTCTCATATTACATAATGTGCTTGCAATTTTAAACAGACTAAAATTTCAGGGTTAATCTACATTTATTTCAATGTCTGCTTTCTTGCATTTTGATAAATACTAATTTTTTCTTAAATTTGTGAAATAGTAATAGTTATATCTTCTAACTAAATATATTTCTTGTTATATAAGTGATGGAAATGATAAAATTTTCACCTGGTAAATCAAAAATCTATTTTTAATCTTTAAACAGTGGCAGATATTTAATTAAGCAAAGAAGATTTTTTTCATGAACCTTTAAAGTTAGATAAGCATACAATATTTAATATAAATATGAAAAATGAATTTGAATGAAATATTCCCTGTTTGTATCCTTCATCTTTCAATCACAGAAGACAAAATGATTGTTCATAGACAGCAGGGAAGATAAACTATAATGTACACTTGAGTGGAAATAAAGTTTAAAAAAAAAATGAAAGGTTTCTGTCAAAAGGATGAGGAGGAAAAACAAGTAAAACAAATAATTCTGTTAGTTATTCCTATTTCACATTACATTCAAAATATAGTGTGTGTTTTAAATTTTTCTTTATGAAGTACATTTTAGTGGAATTAATTAAAATGAATATCTAGAAATTTACATTCTTCAAACATTTGTCTCAGACATGAACTTTTTCACCCGCTCAATTTCAACTTGTGTGGTTAACCGTAATTTCTTTTCCTCATCAACTTCATTTTCCAGTTCACGGAATTTTTTTGAGTGGGCGTTCCTCATGGATTCAAATTCTGATTTAAGTTTTTCATGTTCAGCACGAAGGTCATTATATGCAGCTTTGCTCACACTGTTGGCTTTCAGTTCATTTATCTCACGTTGCAGTTGCTCTATTAATTTATTAAATTGTAAATTTGAAGCATTCGATGTGTTCGTGATAAGTGCTTTGAAAAAAAAAATTCAGAATTAGTCCATGGCAAAAAATACCTTCTTAATATATGTAAAAGAGACAAGAATTATGTTGTAAGAGTAAGAGGTATTTTAAAGCATTACTATAAAATTTTTCAAACCCTATCAGTACAGTAATTTATTGGGAAACAATCTAACAATATCCAATGGAATTATCAATGTAGTAGCAGACACACAACAAATATAATTTCAAATTATTTATTCAAATCCACAGAAAGCAACTAGTTTATTCTTTAAAAATTAATTCGATACAATCCTAAATCAAACATCAAACTCCCTAAAACTGACTGGGAGCTGAAAGCCCCAAATAACCTGAGATCAATGTCATAAAACCTATGGTAAATCCAGGGGGTTTTCTGGGTTTTTATTTGCCCTGCACTAAATGGGATTTAAAATTAGGTTTATGTCAACCATCAGTGCATTCCAAATGCAACAATAAATAGAACATTTTTTTCCACTTTTGTTTGTAAAGATTATCTACCCTCCCTATCTTTTGTTTATTAACCCGATGACAGTGATTACTGATCTGAACTAGGAGAATGTTCAATTTGAAAGTACTTCTTTAAGTTAGTAATATGTCTATCTCTTCTAACTAATACTCAGCCTGCCTTTGTCAGTATGTCTTCCTTTTTCAATAAGTCTACCACTTTATACATGTGCCCAGTAAAAAAGTCAGCAAATAAAGAGACACTATTACCCTTAGTTTTTTACGATTTTTAAATTAGAGATATAAGTCTAGCAAAATTTTATGTGCAAGTAACATCCATGATGGGAAGTTTATCTTTTCTCTGTGGCACATTTTGTGACATACAAACATACATGTCTAGATTCTAGATGGTGGTTAAGAGATCAATGAATGACAAATTACTGTAGAGGATAAACATCAATGAACAAAAGATTACTATTATACCTTTATTAGAGGCAGGTTCTGGCGGTCGAGGTGGGGGTGCACTTATGTGCGGACTTTGGTCTCTGTTTGTCGTGTGCAGTAATTGTGGAGGAGGTAATGAGGGAGGTTCTGGTTCTGATGGAGGTTGGGGTTGCTGATAAAGGAACAATATAGAATGTTATAGACTTGCACCACAGAATTATTTGTTTAAGACAAAATGATAGATTTCCTACTTATAGGCAAATCATAAAAACACTTTGCAATGAGACTAACTCTTATGATATATGTTTGTTCATAACTTTTAATTAAGAAATCTAAATTTTTAAATGCTTTCAAATTGATTTTACATTGTCAATGGTAAAACTTTGATTAGTGCCTGCAAAAAAAAACTGCAATAAAATTTACACATCCTATTAACCATAGGTAAAATTAAAATCTAATATCTATGTTGTTTGATGTTTTGATATTATTGGTATTTGTTTCATATAGAATTATTAATAAGAAAAGAAAACTAAAGAAATGCATTTTAAATATTTTTAATAAGTAACTTTCGTTTATTAGTTGGTAATTAGAAAAGAATAACTTATATATGATAATTAGGCTCAACTAACATTAGGATCAACATTTGATCTTTGTTACACTTTTGTAGCAAAAATAAACTGAGCAATAATTAACAGTCCTTATTCAGTAATTGATTATTATAATACTGACTGTGACAAATTTATAGAATGACAGAATGTTGTCAGCTAGTGATATTTTATCATCTTTGATTCAAACATGTTATTTAGATAGTTTTGAATGGAAACATGGTACATAAATATTTATTTTATATCCATGGAGTTCACCTAATAGTAAATGAACACTCCATAATATCAGTTTATGGAAACATTATAAATTCTTAAATGAATTATTTGAATATTTGTCTATTTTTGCAATAAAAATCTCATTTCAGTGTAAGGTTAAGGCTGAAAATGAATACAGATGAAATGAATATAGATGTTTATCAATAATGTTAAAATGAAGTTTTAGATTGTTAATTAGAAGAATTTTGTAGTGTAAATTTATTACAATTGGATTTATGAAATTAAAAATTAAAGCTTGCAAGCAAGCAACTAAATTTAATATTGTTTGAATAAGTTCAGATCTATTTTAGCCAAACTATATTTAGCTGGAATATGGAGACCTTACAGTAGCCAAATAAATGAGAAAGAATTCCTTGAATTTCTCCCCCACTAAAGGGCTGTATCAATAAATCAACATGCTTCATTCCATTGTCTATACTCACATGTTTATTATCTTTAGGGGGTAAAATAGGATGAGGTTTGTCAGGCCTATCTGGCAAATGGGAATGGTGTTTCTCGCTGACATGTGAATTTATTTTATCAGGAGCACTGTGGCTGTTTTTACTCTCATCCAATGATTCTGAGTCTTTTTCCCCATCCTTTAGGCCCAAATAAAATAGGGATAAGCAAAAGAGAGAAAAGATCATGAATTAGAAAATAAGCAAGATAAATTTACTAGCCCTTACAGATGAACAAATAGAAATATTTAGCTTACAATACCCTGGATTCAAACTTGACATCAAAGTGTATGGGGGCAAATGATATAGCCTATACAAATTTAATTTCCATAAAAATTTAACAAACAACTAATTTCAAATTTGGGGTGTAGTTGTTCCGCAATGCTTAAGGAAAAAAAATAATTCATTAGAGTAATGTATTAGTGATAAAAGCTATCAATAAAATAAAGTAGAAAGTAGATATAAGTAGATAAAGTATTCATATATTTATTTGGTAGTTACTACACTTTGAGTTGAGCATTTAAACAAATATTTTGGTGTAGATATCAACACACACAAATCCCTATTGCCAGGACATTTAGATAAGCCTTTCTTTTTTTTTTTTATTTTACTATAACTACTTAATTAGTATTATAATTCTAATATATACATAAGCTTTCTTCCACACAAAGATGCAATTATAGAGGGGTAAGTTTAAATTTTTACATGAGAACAGTTCAATAAAACTTTGCCGCGACTAGAGTACACCACAGGAATACACAATATCAATACCAGGGCCGACGCTGACATATAAAATAATTTTGAGATCAGCTCAAATGAATTTGTTTTCAGACATTTAAATGATTAATAACAGCTGATAAATATTTATTTTTAAAAATTGTATACTTTTTTAAATAATAGAATTTGTATAAATTTACCAGCAGAATTAAACAAAATTTTTTGCTTTACTTTCAACAGTACTGAACTATTTTTTTTCTCCTAAGAACGGGTATAAAAATTACAACATATGCTTATTTTAAATCCTATGAAATTTTCCTTTAAGCTATAATATGACATATTTAATTTTTTTTAAAACAAGGCCTAATTTTGATATTGGTCCAAAAAATATAGTTAACTATTAATTTTTTTAATTAAAAAAAAGGGGCGAAAAACTTTACCGGTGGGTGAACTACAACAAAAGTGAAACTGGATTGCGACGGCCCTGATCCACAGCTCATATTATTAACAAAAGCTGCAGAGTCTTGCCTTGTCAACATTATTCAATTTAATGCCCAAAACCAAAACTTTAACACACTACTTTTCATACTCCAAGAATTGGGAAATCATTCTAACAAGGAATCTATTCACATTTGTGACGCATGCATGACAAATTATTAGGGCTGGTGTTAAAGATAAGAAAGTTTTCTGCTTGTTCTCTATTTCTCCTCCCCCCCCCCCACCCCACTTTCTTTAGACACACAAACAGCAACACCAAAAAAAAACATCCCCATCCCCCAAATTAAAAAAACAACAAATCAACAGAAAAGGATTCACTTGCTTATTGTGTAACCCTTATGACACTACTTCAATGCTTATTCTAGGAAATCACTTTTCAGTAAGAATTTCAAGATTTGGAGTGTACAAAATTGCTGAAAACACCTAAGTTTGAACCCAGAAAGCAACAGAGAACAATCAGATTGTCAATTTCCTATGTAATTTTTAATAAATAAACTGCCCTATCATAGTCCATATCTCCAACTAATATAATTCTATTGTCAACACAATCAATTTATGCAGCTGGGAAAGTAATGTTTAACAATATGAAATGAAACATTGACCACACCCAACAGATAATGACAAGCGTGGTATCAAATTTTCCAAGTTGGCAAACAACACCCACAGAACTTGGACCTAGTGGACACGACAGTGGTGAATAATACCAAGATGAAGTCTTGGAAAATTTAAAAAAACAAACAACAGACATTTGAACACTTGGTGAGAAAGCCAAGTCTCAAACACAAAAGGTACATCAACCAGGAGAATGAGGACCAGTGCAAGTTGGGTAGGAAAGAGTAAGGTCAGGGTCACTTAGAGGGTCCACTTACTAAATATGGCGACTATGTAGCAGTGGTACTGAATAAGGCTGCTACATTTACTAATCAAAGCAGTGAAAAAGTTGATGTTTGAATTGAAACAAATAGAAAAATTATTTTTCATAAATAGTATATTATCATTTTGATTTCTAATTACTTAACCCATTTAGAAGGTTTTTCTGTGGAGTAAGACTAGAATAATGTTTTAATACCATTGGTGTCATATAGAAAGTCCAATATAGCGTAATAATCAGCTAACAACATTAAATCCAGTTTGTCTCTTGGTATTATTCTAACCCTTAAAAGTAACTCAATCAATGAAAACAATATGTGAGCTATTGTCTCAATTAATAAATACAACTAATATTAGCTATTTTACATTCTTGTAAGTTGTTTTGATGTATTTACATATTTATTTCAGTTTCTAAATGAAATCAGCTATTTTAAAGGGAAATCTTTGGGAAAGCATCATGAAAGTTTTTTTATATATGTTTTAATGCCAGCTAAATTTTATTAAGTATAAACATGAAAAAAGTATAGAGAGAAAAACCGAAATCTCTTAAACTTAAATTATTTTAAACTTTAATTTTTTTAAACATATTTTTACCTAACATTGGAATATTTTGTTGTCTTCAAATTGGCAACGTTGCCTGAGTGCAAGCAGCTTAAACTCTTACAAATGGATAGTTAATAATTGAATTACTTTTGCTGATTGGCTGGCATTATAACTTGGTCAATGGTAAGCATAAGCTAACTAATGTTAAGAAGCCATGCAAGCATGCATACATTAAGGGTGAGGACCGTGGAGGGTGGGCGCTTTTTGGGTCCCTTCGCTCGATTGGCTGTAAGATGAGTTAGCTTCTGGCCTGCAGGTTCAATCCCATCAAAGCTAGCCGATTCTGAAACACAAAATTTGTTATTGAAAAGGAGAATGAGAGCTCTATCAGCTCCTTAGAGTAGTCTTTGTTTTTGTTTCATTACAATAAACACTTGGGTACTATAATAATTCTAACAAGAAGATAAGCTTTCTTCCACATAGAGACACAATAATAGGTTCATTTTGAATTTTCACCTGAGAACATTTAATAGTATTTTTTTGAACAGAGCAATGAGGAAATTAATAAAAATTGGCCTGCTTAATAATACTTAAAATTTAAGAAAAATCTAAAAGCTGGTGCTAACAAGACATACAAATTTCCTGACTTACCATCAGTATTCCTTTCGTCAGAGTGATTTTCTCTATTGGCACTCTTATCCTTAATAACTGAAGGAGGTTTCATGGGGATGGAAGGCTCACTCTTTGGTTCTACTGATTTTTGATTAAATGGTTTCTTTCCAATCGGTGGTGGTGCAACTGGTTTTTTTGTAATGGACGGTGTGGAAGATTCTGAATGGGCAAAATATAAAACTAGCTAATTAGCTTAAATAAACCTCCTGCATTAAAAATTAAAGCTTATTAATTGAAATTATTTAAGCCATATAGCTTATCTGTCACTTAACATCATTTAAGAATTCCATGTTAAATATTCCACTAAACTTATGGAAGAAGATTTTACCAAATCATATTGTTTGTTTTTTTAAAGAAGAAGAAAAATGTTTGACTTTGGATTAATTTGTGAGATGAACATTCAATCTCCATATTAAATGTATATGTAAATAAATTAATTCAAAGAAAATTGAAAAAAAAAATTTAACACAAAAATAAACAATACAAGCTTTTCAAAAAATATTAATTTAAAAAAATATCCTTTTTATCTAAATATGATAAAAAAATCTGTAAATTTAAAAATGAATTTACTAACATAATTATTATGAATAAATTGAATGAAGATGCAAGAGATAAATACATTTCAAATAAAATTGCTATTAACTCATCTCTGAAATGGTGAAATGATTTTTAATTCTCCACCACAATAAAGGCACCACCCCAACTAAACAGCATGAGTTTAATTAAACTGAATGACTTTCTAACTCCTTTTCTTTCTCTTTTAGATTGAATGTACAAATAAAAAGTGAACGCAAGTTTTGAAACTGAACATGAGCACCATAGTAATAATGCAGCTTCCCCTTGACATCTGAGCGGTATAAAACCATTGATTCTTCATCTCCCATATGTTCAACAGCATCTATCATACTGGAAAGTTCCTTAGCGATTTGGGCACGCTTGCCAAGATACTGTGAATCCTTTGAAGGAGACCGTGGTGTACCAGATGATATTGGAAATGTTCTACTTTTTCGACAACCGAGGTAATTGAAAACCTCTGTGGTTAACAGATTTTCATTGATTAGAAATATGAATTTGAATATAACTGATGGCTACATGCACTCTAATATGAAAATACATTTACAAAAGATGCCAGGTTTACATGTACAGTAACAAATATTTATTGTTAAGGCCCTTCCCTTCCAAGGCCGTAACAATACCTACAGATTTTATAGAGAAATTTTGACTTTATTCTTATACAAAATCTAAGCAAAATGCATTTCAGTAATAAGCTTTGTTAACCGGTCTTTTTATTAAAGAACCTGGGAAATCAAGTTCTACAATGAACAACTTAAATCCAACCTTTATATACACAACAAAACCTCTCATAAAAAGTTTAAACTACCTTGTTTAATTTTATCCTCAATTGGATCTGTTTGGAGCTTCTCTGCAGCTTTAGTAGACAGAGGATGTTTTGCTGATGCTGCAGGAAGAGGTGGCTTTTTTGGTTTGCCAACCTAAAAAAACATTATTCTGATTAATTCCAAGTACAGCATAATACACCTCTATTATTTAAACAAAATCTTTTAGCTTTTGAAAAAATAGAACTTTCATTGCTCAAAAGAATTGAAAAGAATATGGATTACCTCTTCATTCGGCAAAAGTTCCACAAAGTTGTCAGGGAACACCCCAACTTTACCACCAACCTCCCCTTTCCACCAGCCCTCATCTTCTAGTTCTTTGTCAAGAATACGAACTATCTGGCCTTCTATTAAACTCAGTTCATCAGGCTGCTCTGCTGTGTATGAAAATCTCACAACTGCCCGTTCAAATGCTAAGAATTAAAAAATATGATAATTAGTACTGCTATGATTATTAAGCCAGTACTGTTTCCATTTAAATGTTCATTTTTAGAGCAAAAAAAAGAGACATGTTCAATAATTTAGTTAAACTACTAAAACATTTTTTAACATGCGACAAAAGTATGCTTTTGTTCACTTTTGATATTAAGGTATTTTTTTTATAAGCAGGTACTCAAGTTAGACTGATGCAAGGGTTATTTGTCTTGCTAATAAGCCTTTAAGCTTTCAATGTTTGTATACTGTGTGTAAAACAATGTTTAACAATCGGAAGTCAATTTGATCATGAGGAATATCAATCCTCCTATAACAGGATTATATCATAAGATCATGAGTGTATCTTTTAAGACAGACTTGTAGTGCTACAATAAAAGAATAAAAATGTGCTTTGGGTAGTGAGAGTTAAATATAGCCATTGCCCACTGACAGTTATAATGTACAGTGTAGTATTTAAAAAAACACTTTTATTAAATGCATACTGCTTTGCTTCTCCCTCTTTGCAACCTCAGGTGCTGATTCTCCAGAGTCACCAGACTTCCCTGACTTGGCCCCATCCTGACCAACATTAAGAAAAAAAAAAAAAAAGAGTTGAACTTAACTAAATAAATGAACGTCATGGAATTGACTCAATTTAAAAAATTGTGTATATTTTATTGAAAAACTTGAAATAGCTTAAAAATAAAGAAAAATATATATAATCTTATAGCATATAAACATACAAGTTAAAGAACAAATTTAATTGTAGTTTACTTCCTTTATGAACAATATATCGATTTTCAATTTCTAGGCCGCCCCCCCATTAAGGCAAGCTGAGTCAACTTAATTTTTAATCAAATTTTTTAAAATTGGAAAGTTAAAGGAATAAACAAGTTAACCTCTTTTTTTCCACTCTCTGCAGTTGGTCGTAGTTTAATTGGTCCTCCACCAAAAATATTACCCAGGCCGACTCCAACAACCTTTTTGCCTTTAATAGTTTGAAAAGCATCATCACTCTTTGGCTGATTATCTTTTAAACAGAACAAGATGAAAGAGAAAATATTCTCCAATTATAATGTCAGCCTAAATCATACTGGTTGAGAATTTTAATTTCTGGGGCTGAAATATGTGTTAAGTATGACCATTGTGGACACAAATTATTTATACTTGCAACTTGCAATTAATAAAATCTAAAAAGAAATATAAAAACTAGAGTCGTAGAGTATCAAGACATAAAACCAAAAAACAGTATTTAAGTTTTTATCCCATTTAACCCAAGAAAGTTTTCAAGTTTTTCAACTTATGCTTTGCCATTGAATAACATAATTTGCCATTGATCAGTGATCTTGAAAATATTTAAAACCACTTTTCTAGACTCCTATTGCCGTGTGTGACTTGAAAAACTGAAAGGCTAAAGATGTTTACAGGTTAGACTATGGATTCCAGATTCTTGCAATAGGTTTATATTTCTAAACATGGGACAATATTTACATAAATAACAACAACCCAAATATATGTCCATTCACACAACAGTGAGCCTTGAAGATCCAGTGATTAAATTACTGGATCATAAAATTTAAAAAATTACCTTGAACTTTGTCTTTTTCCTTGTCTTCTACAGTTGCAGGTGCACTTTCATCTGATGAGCCTTGCTCTTCTATCATTTCTACAAAATTGGATGGGAATACCCCATGTTTGCCATTTAGTGAGCCTTCCCACCATCCTTCCTCAACCTGTAAATTTGAAATAGTTATGGTAAAAAACAGAATGAAAGCTAAAGATAATAATTTTTAACTCAATACACTACTTTGAAACTAGATAAATCAGGATCTCTATTTACAATATATTAGCCTTAAAAGAAATTGTAAAAATTGATTCCACTGCAAAGTATTTTTTAAAAGAAAGAGTTTCAAGTCACATGTTGTTAACATTATAAAAAGAAAGATATTTGTATCTTTACCTGTTTATGAAATTCCACAAGTTCTCCCACTTGTAAATCTAGCTCATCGTCATTCTCTCTTTTGTACTCAAACAGCACTTTACATTTTTTCTTTTTATCTGAATTATTTAAATTAAAAAATATTTATGCACAGAAAGTATTGATGTTTGAACATAGCAGTAACATATTCATTAATAAAATCAAGGCATGTATGAGTACCACATTTTTTCCATCTTCTCTACCTAGTGATACAGTCAATTTAGGTTCTCAATGCTGTTGAGGTAATAATTGTGTATATAGAAAGAGAAAGACTCTGAGCAGATAAATAGAATGCAATGCTTCTATTACAACTTTGAATATTCTTTAAAGACTCAAATATAAAAACAGAATACGCATATATCTGTTAGGGTAATATTCGACCAGTCCTGTGTCTGCCGTTTATAATAAGCATAGATGGAAAAGTAATTTCAAAATAATAATATAAACTCTAAAAAAGGCTATGGAGCTGGAGAAGAGCTACTTTTTGGGTTCTGCTCTAAGCGACAGAAAACTTAAAGTTTTCCTTTAATAAACAACATAGTAAAATACTTTAACCAAAATTTCCTAGATTTATTTTGTACATGAGAAAGTTATTTGACTAAAATTTTCTGATTTTCTTTATTTTCACTCGACTCCTCATAGATACTAATATTGTGATTCAATTTTTTTTAATTTACAAAATTTAAAAATTCTCATATGTTGTATTTTTTAATCCTGCTTCAAATTATTATTATTAATAGGCATTTTTACTTGTCAAAAGAAACATGAAGTATCAAATACATTTTCTAAGTCAGATTATTCAAAATTTCTGTGTGAGCTTTTGGGTCTCAATTCCCCATTTATGCCCTTATCATACAGAGAGCTTGAGCCACATTTCACACAGACTCTACTTTAAACTCTTCCCCCACTCCTATCGGAACTTTCAATATTCTCCTCACCCCCTATTCCCTCATGCTCTCTCCTTGACAAATTTTTAATCACCTCTAACCCCCTTTAAATACTGGTCCTGGAGCTGAACCACAGCAGACCACTTAAAATATTTCCTGCTCCAAAGCCCTGCATTGAACACAAAGAAAAACTTTTCATTCTAATTTCCAATTTACCTTTCTTTTTAGGAGCTACACCCATTGGTACACCATCTTTAAATTTATTTGCTAACTCTCTAACAGATTTACGCTGTGTCGCCTCCCGTTTCTCTTCCTTCTTTGAAGTTGCAGTTTCACGTCTCTTTACAAGCTATAAAGAAACAATACTTACTTAATTAAACTTTAATAAAATTAATTATGTCCGTTCACATGTCTATGAACAGCTTATGAAAAAGTTAAATACTGCTGAACAAAATAAACCTTGAGAAAAAAAACATAAATAGCTAAATTAATGATTTACTAGCCCTCTTTGTATAAATATTATGAACAATTAGTTTCTATGAACGTCATGCTTGATCAGTAATAGTTAAAAAATTATTAACTCACTTTAACAAAGTTTTCTGGAAACATCCCCTTCTTTCCGTTAAGCTCTCCCTCCCACCAACCACCTTCTGCTGTGGTAACATTTGTGATGATATCTCCAACTTTAAGTGTGAGCTCATCTTCCTGTTCAGCTTGGTACTCATACTCAACCACAGCCTCCACTGTCATTATAAAAACAATTTAAGTATGTAATGTTAGATTAAATTTAATTTAATTCTTCTCAAGATAATGTTAAATATCTAGGAACACCATTCTGGAATTGGTAAAATGATTTATGTTTCATGGAACATAAACCAGTTTCATGGAACATAATTGTTTTTTAATATGGAATTTGTGAAAAGGGATGTTTGAGGAAAAAGGAAATCAAATAATACACATAAGCATGAATTACTCCCTTCCAAAACAATTTCCTTTTACATTAAAAGGTTTGTTGAGATGTGAGGAGGTTCTGCAGGGAATTATCCCTGACTTACAGATTCTTCATGCTGAAAGTTTTTGGAAATTTTTGTTGGTTTTAATCACTATATGATATAAAAAGAGCCATACTCCCAATATTTAAGTGCTTAAGGCTTAAAAAAATATTGAAACAGGGCGAAACTATTTTTGCATTATGAGAATAGTGAGAGACGCTGTCACTGTAATCAATTACAAATATTATATAAAATAAAAAATGTTTCCTATTGCTGTCCTCTCAGATACTACATTACAGCTAAGTGTTACTTTTATTTTTATTCTGTTTATTACTGTTGTTTGTTTGCTGATGAAGGCTTCTTGAACTTCTGGCAGACATGTTCATTATTTTGTTGCATTATTTTTTTACAGGTTATCCCATACTTTGTATCATTCATTTCCATTTTTCAAACCTGATTCAGGATAATATTATAAGGCAGGGAGAGAGACAGCTAGCAATGACTATGAATCAGAATCTCATTCCATTGCAGTCAGTCTCTCCCCCTGCCCTATTATGAATTATGATTTTAATAATAATTAGACTATTTTAACCAAATTAAATGGCAAGTAGGCCCTAGACCTAACAATTAGAATTGTCAAGGAGATAACTGTACCCATGCCATGTTTATTTAATTGCTTCGGTCTTCAGTTTAGCAAAAATTAGTGAGTGATTTAGGGTGTGTGTGTTCCCTCCCTTCCAACGGCAAGTTCAACCATGTTTTTTGCTTCCACTATCACATCTTAATGGGCTTGTGATTATAAGTTTGATTAAGGGGCGAATACAGGTATTTATAATTATTTCAATAATCTTACTTGACATTATGCCATATATGAGGTCAATAGATTCCTGTTAAGATTGAGAAGGGGAATCAGGAAGTAATGAGTGGATCGTTTCCGTCCACAAAAGGTGCGATATGAACACAGCAAGTCAAGAACACCATAACACACTTCCGTGCTAAGTATGAGAGAGCCCAAGCATTCTTCACTCGTATACTATTTATATTTTTTTTAATAAATATATTTTAACTCACTCTAAATTAAAATTCCAATTTAATAAATAAATTATAAATTAGGCTAAGTTCGTATTGCAAGTTAGAAGTTGATCAATTTGATTAGATTTTGATTAAAAGTACACACACAAACTAAAACAAATATGGCGGATGTCACGTGACACATGAGGCACTTTTTGGGATCAACACGTATATGTTTATCACAAACTACATTATTTATTCAGCAGCTGTTTTTTGGTTTTTTTTAAGATATGAAAATTGAAGTTGGTTTCTTTTTCAAAATCATATTTACATTTATTAAATAAACGTGGTTATAATAAATGCATCATACATATAATTTCACGATTATTTTAGCAATTGACCACTGCCCATTTTAAAGTGTCACGAAATTCCTTATATGGAAGTGATGCGCCACAATGACTCAGAGAAACCCCGTTGTTAAATATAGCACTCAGCGCGTACGCAAGAATTTATTATTCTTATGATACTACTAGAATATATGATCAGGTGTTTACGAGATAATATTGATAATAATGGAAGGCATTTTACGCTATAATCTACTTGCTTTTGGAAGTCTCTACATCTAATAATCCAATTTTTACGCAAGTAAATAAATAGGGTTTTGGTATTCTTAATCAAATCAAAAGAAAATTACGACACTTTTCAACATCCTTTACATGTAGGCCCCCTATAACGAGGAAGTATTAAATCGGCTTTCCTCATTTTAAAGAAGTGTCCATTTATAGAAATTAAACATTTCCAACATTAACATTGTTTGACTTTTAGAAATGTTTATATTCTAAATAGTATAGTATATCGCCCCTAAACTACAAAGATTTTTTAAAAAATTTTTATTATGATTATAAAATCATTTCCTTAATATATATATAAAAGCATTTTAGACCATGCTTTTACGAAACAGCTTCACCACTCAACACTGACGTGGCATTATTTAAACTTGTGGTTAGGCTCTCACAACAGATCTTGAACGGCTTCTCCCACGCCGCTTAAAATACTTAAATACAGGAAACCATATTTGTAGTTTTGGTAAAAGTTAAGTTCAATAGTTTATTTCTCGAGAACCCTAGGATATCATGCTGTATGTATGTTAGCACTGACATCTCATACCTGTATGTTAGCCCTCAAGTCTCAGACCTGTATCTTAGCCCTCACAGGTACTATATGGACATCCTGCACCTATATTGTTAGTTGAGTATATTTTGTCATAACCTGTTATTTCAGAGTTATTTAACATGTTTATTGTTAGATCAGGACATTGTTAACCTGTACTCAGTGGCGTAGCGTCACCCGGTGTGGTAAACTCATGGTGTCACCCCCCCCCCCCCGACCTCCACGATAGATTTCTTCTTGTTAAAATAAAAATAAGTCCACAGTAACGTATTACAATGACAAGAAAAACATTAATGGAAGGTCAGAAGGTAAATGTATTTAAGAACTATAACAACGTTAAGTTATAGTTATTAATTCGTGGTGGGTACTGTCTGGCTGGCTAACAGGCAAAATCCTCGAACAGCTAATTGACCCAGTTCTCGTCAACATATCGAGCTGAAACTTGGCACATAGACTCGTTGCCGATGACAACACATTCTTTCAAATTTTCATCCCCCAACCCCCAAAAATCAGTGTTTCTGGTTTTTCAAGGGGAAGACAAAATAAAAAGACCGATAACTGCTATAAATGATCTGAGATTCTTTTTTTAAAAAAAATATCGCAAGTGCATTTGGTGCGTATTATTTTCTTTTGTTTTTCTAACATTGTGGGTGAAATAAATCTGCGGTTTAAAAACGTGAAAAAAATGTGTGGTTGCGAACCCGAACATTGAGGGAATAGCACTAATTGGGATTCTTATAAAATGCGTTACATGTATTTGTATGTATGTTTTGTCAATTTTTAAGCCCCACTCCTTTGCTCGATATTACATTTTATAAAGGATTTATATGAAAAACTGTTTTTAGTGATTGTTTAATTTTTACATCAAATTAACTTTATTTAAAATTTTCCTTTCCTGGTCTTTAAAGCTGCAGATCTGTCAATCACTTGATCAAAATCAATATCCTTCGCCGTATCACTTTCAATAGATAATAGAGCCAGATCAGAAAGCCTTGGCTGTCTCGCGTTGGATAGTAACCAGTTCTTGATAAGCCTTAGTTTTGAAAAGCTACGCTCACAAGAAGCCTCAGATCTAAAGGAACATTCGAAGACTTAGTGAGAGTATTGGAAGTGATTCTAGGAAGTCCCATTGACCTATGAATTTCAAAACATCAAATGCTGGCCCGTCCGTGACTTCGTGAAATTCAATATCAGCTGCCTTTATGTGTCTTCTAAGCCTTGGTATTTCTTTTAAAAGTTCATCCTCTGATAACTCATCGTAGACAGAGTTTAATTTTGGAACGGACAACAATAACTCTTCTTCACTTGCTGATAGTAGACTATAGGGTTGAACACCCCCAAAAATATCTGCTACTTCCTTGATCGCTGATGATCTGTTCTGGAGTTCAGAATGAAAGCGATTGATACACTCCAGCATCTCCCTTCTGTTTTCTTCTCGCAGATTGAGTCCAACATCTATTAATTGTTCCGTTGCCATTCTCTTATTAAACCTTAATGGTCTCTCTACCGAAATTCTATATCGGTCTGATTTTAAAAGTGCCTTTTCAACAGCTTGTTCCACCAAGTCACAGCATGTTCCAACAAGTGACAACGCTTCTAGAGCAGAAACAATCTTAAGGCCTCTAGGTCGGTCACCACTTTGTCAAGAGTAAAGCCTTTAGTCTGCAGATACTTCCTCAAGTTGATCAACCCAAAGGTAAAGGTAGCAGATAATCATGAAATCACAGACAGCATGTAAAAGACCTTGTGCTGTATGACAGTTATGTGCTCACATGTTAAGTAGCTGTGCTAGTGACGAATCGCGAAAATATTATTTTTTAAATATATATATAAATATATTTGGTTTTAAAAGCCTTAAACTTAAACAAAATAATTAAATTAATAATTAAAAGATATTTGAATTATTTTTGGTGCATCAACATTGAGTTTTTTTATAAAGCATGTATTTGGATTGGTTGCACGTGTAGATAATTTACGTGTGATCAGTTATCTTTTTATGACGTTCGGTTAATATGCAATGTTTCAGTTGATGTCACCCCCTGGGATGGTGTCTTCCTGTGCGGTCCGCACCCCCGCAATCCCTTAGCTACGCCACTGCATGTACTATTTGTATCTTTTCAGATATTGTCCCTTTTCCTACGACAGATCCTTTTTCGTATGCTTTTTCTTAAGATTTTTCTTAGGATCTATTTTTATGGCTCCTATGGATGTAGAGGCGATTTTCCATGTTTCTATACCTGGCGTTGATGAGGATATTTCACTGGTTGCAAGGGCTACTTAATGAGGGCATCATGAACTAGGGGTTGGAAGGCCTGAGGAAATATAATTATTATTATTAGAAGTTTTCTATAGCGTGGTACCCCAGCCTGGGGCTGGTCTAATACGTTGTACATACAATTTAACAAAAATAATCTTGAACTTAAAAAATAACATACATTTATTAAATAAAAACAAAACAAATGTATATTCACTCCAACCATTCTTTCCATTACTATTTAAATGTCAAGCCACGGACGGCACTTAGCAGCATCGTTTATCGATCAGAGGGGGGAATCAGTCAGGATAGTAGAGTTTAAAGAGTTGTGCTTTGAGTGCATTTTTGAAGGCTGTGATGGTTGTTATATTGCGGATGTGTAGTGGAAGAGAATTCCACTGTTTGGGGGCACATAAAGAGAAAGATCGTTCATCGTATGTTTTTGTGTGAGTCTTGGGGACAGAAGGAATACGCGCGTCTGCGGAGGAGCGAAGCTGTCAAAGGGGTGAATAGACAGAGAGAAGTTCAGTTAGATAGGAAAAGCAGGAATTCGAGAACAAGTTGTGGCAGAGAACAGAGAGTTTGTAGCCAATCCGTGCTTGTCTAGGGAGCCAATGAAATAGTAGTGTGACGTGATCACGTTTTTTTTTTGGCCTTTAGAACTAGCCTAGCAGCTGAGTTTTGAACCTTTTGTAATTTTTCTAAGAAGTGTTTTGGTGTAACTGACAGAAGAGAGTTGCAATAGTGAAGAAGAGAGAGAACAAGAGCTTAGACTAGTTTTTTTTTGCACTATTGTGAGGTAGTGTTGAATGGAGCTGATCTGACAGATAGCGGTGTATGCAGAGCGAAAATGTTTGAGATAAACGCAATTGTGTCAAGTGTTGTCGCCTCAACTGTTCCTTTTATATATATATACAAAAGAAATTGTATATTTTTTATTTACAAATTTAGTATTAACATAAATTAGCACGTGTGTTAAAACAGTATTTGTGTCCTTAACCACCCAATAGCATAAAGAATTTCAACTTCTTGTTGTAATTCTCCTATGTAAAATTGCTAAAGTTATATTACATAACATGGAATTTTTCGACCCAACTAAATTTAAAATTATGGAATTCGAATTTTAAGCCCATTAATAAGTGTTACCGAAGGGGTGGGTGTTATGTAGGTGACGTGTTTTGCTGCACGCGTTCACCGTGCATGACCTCAACACACTCGAGGCCGCTTTTGGGGTGGGGCTAACAAAATAATAGTCTTGATAACCTTTACAACAAGTTTAGTATAGCCTGTTCCTGGCGAATATTGTCGATAATCTAGAGCAGCGGCTCTCAACCTGTGGGTCGCAACCCCTTTGGGGGTCGAACGACCCTCTCACGGGGGTCGCCTAAGACCATCGGAAAACACATATACTCTACAGTTATGAAATAGCAACTAAATTAATTTCATGTTTGGGGGTCGCCACAACACGAGGAACTGTATTTAAGGGTCGTGGTATTAGGAAGGTTGAGAACCGCTGATCTAGAGTATGCGGGAATCAGTTACAATGCGTATTCTATTTCTGGAATGATCTAACAGAAGTAGACTATAAAAAGGCCGAAGATTGAACGAAAGGCAAGCAGATCCTTTATCACGAGACTTGGAGCGTATGTTATTATTGTGCTATTAGACAGTGATTGTTTACTGTGTATGTGTAGGTTTCTTTTCCTCATTGTACAACTTTTGCACACTGTATTTTTATTAACATAGTACCGGTACCAGCCAAACTGTAAGTCAATAGTTTTAATCATATTTGTTTGATTTTGTAATTTATTATAATTAACACATTAAAACGTATTAATTGTAATTAGCCCTGGTTTTGAGTATCGTATTATATGTTTATGGTATTTAAAATTTGGTATCGTCTTTTGTTATGTACTGTTTTGGAACGAGCCATACACTTAAATAAGAGATTAAATTCTCCATATTAATAACAGTCCGTAACAGTGGGGTAGCTGCTTCTCTCAATTCACATGCTGTAAAAATCTCGCGCAAGAAGCAGCAGGCCCATTCCCACGCTAGTTAATGCAAGGAAAGCATTATGACTTAAGACAACATTTCGTACAATGAGTGCATTCTGAATTATGACAACAGTTCGTACAATGAGTGCATTCTGACTTAAGACAACAGTTTGTTCAAGAAGTGCATTCTGAATTAAGACGGCAGTTTGAGGATTCTTTTACCGATTTCGATGCCAGTGGAGGGAAAAAAATGTATTTTTAACGCTTTTGATGTGTTGTAGATGTGTACCAGCTGATCTTCAAATTGAAGTGATCGATATGCAATTCAACTATATGCTGAAATATACTTCTATACGTGGCTATAATACAAAGATGTCGCTTGCTCATTTAAATGACTTTGCTCACGAACTCATTGAAGTCTTGCCACTACCTTCTTGTTTGTGGAGACATTTTTAAAAATGAAATATTTAATTAATATCTAGCTCTAGAGCAGTTTGCTGAGGAGCACTTAAGCACTTTTAAGATAAGATACGATACTTTCATTGATTCAAAGAAATGGAAATTTTTTTTTTATTGCATTATACATTATCAGCACATAAATAAACTAATTGAACACAAGACTTCGTCATTAAATTATTTCACTAGAGAACAAAACAGACATTTAGTGAATTCTCTTAGCCATATCAGAGACTAATTTGTTCTCTTTAAGATTTGTGACTTCAGGGGGAGCACGCTGGTGAATTCGTACAGTTTGGGGAACAAAAGAATTTTTAAATCTTTCAGTCCTCGCCCTGAGAGAAAGAATTCATCCCGCACGTGATGATCCTAAGTATCTGTGATGAAGAGGGTGGGATGTATCATCCAAAATGTGTTTAGTTTCACAATAACAACATTCTTCAAATAGTTCTTCAAGTGAAGGATGTTTAGTTTGTGTTATGTTCATATCTTTCTTGATTAGTCGGTTTATTCGGTGTTTAATATCAGACGATGAATTCCAACACCAGCAGGTAATATTGAAATTAAGTAGGCTTCCAATTGTTGCATTGTAAAATAAGTTAACGACTTGTTTGCTTACGCCGAAATTGTACAGTTTTTTTTTATAGATATAACAGTCTTTGCTTAAATTTCTTTTACATCATTTGGCCGTGCTCATGCCATGTGCTAATTATTAATGGTCACACCTAAGTACTTATATGCCTCTACTTTCTCTACACTTTGATTTTTTTATGTTGAGATCTGTAATCTGGTGTTTGCGCCTAATGCAATCAACAACCATTTTCATTTGTTTTTGAGACATTCAGCTGGAGAAAATTTTCATTGCACCAACTGATAAAGCTTTGACCCTCAGAAGTTTATCTCTGATCTGAAAACTATTATGTGCATTGCAGTTTTTTTCCATCTAATTTTATTTGGAGTCTAAATTAAATTAATATATTTTGATCATGTCAGTAAAACACAAATTTCTTGCCGCATGTTGCATTTTGACAAGATAAGAAAAAGAGTGTCTTACATGTTTTAAATATGCGTTTTTATAAAGCACACAAAAACATACTTTCAGACACAAGTTAACGGCAAAAAGTAACATATTTCACGCCAGATAAATACCTAAACTATATTCACATATACATTTTATTAGTGTAACACTACTAGAAGAAGTTGTTGTTGTTGTTCTTTGAAAACCATGCAAAATGACAATAAAAAGCATTGTTTTCCTACTGTTTGGACTCCCTATAATATAAAGAAAACATTTTGGAGATACTCTCATCATACATGTAGGCCAATTTGAATTGGTCTTAAAAAAATCCGAAATAGCCAAACGAGATAATCTTATCGGCACTCGTAAAAAAACCTTTCCCGACCCATGCTCTAACAGGAACTATCAATATTTATCCTTTGAAAAAGTTACAACTTCGAGGGAACTATTTTCAAAAATACAATTAACGTATGTTATGTCAAGGAAAGAAAAGTCACTACGCAATAATATATAAATATAACATGCCGAATCTCTTATCATTTTAAATTAAATTCACAGCCGGCCTTAGCAACTGTAGCGCCCCAGTTCAAAAAGTTTGCGCCCTTTCCTCGTACACATTTTCAGGTTAATATTAACAGTGGATAATTTTTAAAATGTGCTGTTGGAGAAAACTGAATAAAAAGAGTCATAAAATCGCCATCTTACTCAGCCAACTACTTACAAACTTATTCAGCCAACTATATATAAAATAATAATTTAAAAATAAAGAAAACATAATTATTCTTTAGATTTTATATAGGAAAATGAATTTTAAAAAATTATATTGGTATTTTATTGAAACTCTAACAATACAAAATTTTTAGACTGTCAGCATGCAATAACTTAACATTTTTTTTAATGTTAAAAATATTATTGGCCCAATAACTAGTATACTATTAGTTCTATTCTACAAACAAATGTTTCTGGCGTTGGCAGTAGAAAAATCACTTATGTCATCCCATTATCTACTTGACTGTTAACATCATTTTCAGTAGACATCATAACCAAAGACACGAGTCTGTCCTGAGCAAGATATGCCACATCCTTTTCAGTAGACATCATAACCAAAGACACGAGTCTGTCCTGAGCAAGATATGCTACATCCTTTTCAGTAGACATCATAACCAAAGACACGAGTCTGTCCTGAGCAAGATATGCTACATCCTTTTCAGTAGACATCATAACCAAAGACACGAGTCTGTCCTGAGCAAGAAATGCTACATCCTTTTCAATAGACATCATAACCAAAGACACGAGTCTGTCCTGAGCAAGATATGCTACATCCTTTTCAATAGACATATCCAACAATAGTGGACATTTTTTCTTCATTTGTTTGGGCGGCATTTTTGGATAATGGCAGAGTTGTTGTTTTTTGTACAATAATGGAGGACACAACTTGACCCGCCCCGGGTGGCACAAACCCTGGCTACACCCCTTTCGCCAACAAGATTAATGACAACCCAGTGGAACAAAAAATAAAATAGTAATTATATTAAAGATTCTTCTCCAGACTACATAATGTTAAAACCACATTGACATTATGAATATTTAACGCAACGAATGTAACAATGTAACCTTATGGTCCCCCTCAAAATTAAAAAATAAAATTTCATGTTTGCAAAATATGAAGTACCGGTACTTAAAATTCCCTTTTCATTAAAGTTTCTATATTTAAAGAAATAATTTAACAAAAACTATTCATTTATCTTGCTATCTATAAACAAGTAAAATCTCCGAAGAGTCGATCAACAGAAATATATTCTTCAACTATTCGTTAAAATTTATTTTCTGTAAATAAAGTATTTAAATTCATGTTTAGGGTTAAAATGACACCCCAAGATATAGACTCACAGAGGCTGTTGTCTGCTTTGCCAGTACCGAAATCCGGCCCTGATTACATACAATATTTTAAAAATCATAGGCTCTGATCACAAAATGAAAGCAACCAAGATTTTTATTAAATTTTTCATTTTTTATTCACAAACTATTTCCAATGATATTTATCTCCATTTGTCAGTCATCTGCGTTTTAAAGAATGTTGAGTTCTGCATCTACACATGGGTTGAATTGAATTTACACGTTTAAGCCTTAGTTTCGATTTCAGTAGTGACACTTTGGATGCAAGTGAGTTCTCCCAACTGATGAAAGAAATTATAATTAAACAATTTAATTAAAGAAATAATTTAAAAGTCAGTGAACGCTCCAATGACTAAATTTGTTAGAATAATTGCTCGGGGTTGAACCAGTTGGGGGTTCGCACATAGAGGCGGAAAGCCATGGATCGATCCGATTGGACGGATGTGGTGGAGCAGGCCAGGGCTCTACATAGGCTGTAGCGCCATTGATGATGATGATGAATTGCTCGGGTGATAGATGTTACGTCCCCAAGAGATGAAACGTGAAGACTTTGACGTGCACAAAAACTTGTGCTCTTTAACATAAAATAGGACTCTAAAATAAGAGTCAATGACTTATAGGTCCAATTGTCCATAGTATCATTTCAGGCAGTACAGTTGACAGTGACGTAACGAGGTTAACTCGCGTCCGGGGCACAATACCTTTTAGCGCCCCCCCCCTATTTGAAAACCATACAATATTATATGTAAAATATATCATTTGGCGCCCCTTTGTGAGTAGCGCCCGGGGCATGATGCCCCCCTTGCCCCCCCCCCTCGCTACGCGACTGACAGTTGATGACACAATCTTTAGTTTCTTACTACATTATAGAAGTCACATTCTGATATGAAGGCCAATATACTTCACACCGAGTGTTAAATATGATTCATTCTCTTGTAAGGGTGAGCCTAACCTTGGCTAGCTCATCACATGCAAGCCCCACCAAGTGGGCGTCACCATATATGAAATAGGTTTTTGAGACAGTCTGCGATTAGGTGTACAACTGCATCAGCGGCCAGATTACATGTAGGTTTGGTATCGAACAGAACCCGAACCGAAAACACCAAACTCGAACCCGAACTTCTAAAAGAGTTTTTGATTTCAATCTCTATTACTAATTACAGTGTCGGTAGTTACAATGCCTAAATGAGTCGAGTCTTTAACAGTGGTAAAGAAGTAATGGGTTGTGAATTGTAAATGGCAAGATATGATTGAGCGTATCTTAACGAGTTGCTCGTTGTTAAAACATCAAGAAATATTTTGATAATAACTGACATAATGTAAATGTAAGTAAGACTGCGTGCAATAGAAATATTAGAACAAGATGTGTTGTCGCTGTCACTGGCAAATGAAGGGCGGGGGTGGGACTTTCCTTCCTGGCGGCACTTTTTTGTACAAATGGGGTGGCATTTTCCAAGGGGGGGGGGTGACGGCAAAGGCACTAAAGCTAGCTACGGCACTGTTGTGGCTTGCATAATTGAACAAAACAATACGAACATTTTGTCTAAATGGCTTCTTCCACAACATAAAGAGCGAAGTGGGACCATTAAATATGATTAAAATTGTTGTCATAAATCCAGCTGAGTATTTTTAGTAAGAGTTTGCGACACCTGGTGCGGTCTTTAATTTTGTCTCTACTGATTAACGAAAAGCACAATGCATCCAGAATAAAATTTTTTAAAATAATAATAAGCTATATAAATATAATGAAGTACATGCGGTGGACAAAAGATGCCACCCAATAAATCCCCCCCCCCCCCCCGCCTTTTTCTTATGATCTTTGCATATAATTTTTACACGCGTCATTATTTTTCTCATATACCCCGGGGAATTTGATCAGTCACAACTCCTTCATACAAACCTAAAAGCAGTGGTTCTTTCAGACAATTCCGATTGTATGAACAAATTTATTTGTAAAGTATATCTATGTACTGTGTGTTCTTGAATCAAATAGGAATAAAACAAATGATCGCCTAGTGCGTGCGGTATAGAATTAAACACATGATATAGAATTATAACACATGATAAAGAATTTAACACATGATGTAGAATTAAACACATGATATAGAATTATAACACATGATAAAGAATTTAACACATGATGTAGAATTAAACACATGATATAGAATTATAACACATGATAAAGAATTTAACACATGATGTAGAATTAAACACATGCTATAGATTTATAACACATGATAAAGAATTTAACACATGATGTAGAATTAAACACATGATATAGAATTATAACACATGATAAAGAATTTAACACATGATGTAGAATTAAACACATGGTGTAGAATTTAACACATGATGTAGAATTAAAAACATGATATAAAATTATAACACATGATAAAGAATTTAACACATGATGTAGAATTAAACACATGATATAGATTTATAACACATGATAAAGAATTTAACACATAATGTAGAATTAAACACATGATATAGAATTATAACACATGATAAAGAATTTAACACATGATGTAGAATTAAACACATGATATAGAATTATAACACATGATAAAGAATTTAACACATGATGTAGAATTAAACACATGCTATAGATTTATAACACATGATAAAGAATTTAACACATGATGTAGAATTAAACACATGATATAGAATTATAACACATGATAAAGAATTTAACACATGATGTAGAATTAAACACATGGTGTAGAATTTAACACATGATGTAGAATTAAACACATGGTATAGAATTATACACATGATAAAGAATTTAACACATGATGTAGAATTATAACACATGATAAAGAATTTAACACATGATGTAGAATTAAACACATGGTATAGAATTAAACATATGATGTAGAATTAAACACAAGCTTGATTTCATGTCATTCCTTGTATGTACTGGTGTGTCTCATCATACCTTTAGTTGACTTGGCCAACACACAACAACCCCCTGATCATACCTTTAGTTGACTTGGCCAACACACAACAACCTCCTGTTCTACACAAGTAATCAGAAGCACGGAATTCAGTGGCTCCATCGAGGTATCTGAAAAAGGAGTTAGTGTACATAGTACAAATATGTGTAAAGTTGAACACATTTGTGTTAAGTTGAACACATCTGTCTAAAGTTGAACACATCTGTGTAAAGTTGAACACATCTGTGTAAATCTGAACACATCTGTGTAGAGTAGCACATATCTGTGTAGAGTAGCACATATCTGTGTAAAGTAGTACATATCTTGTGTTTATACTAGACATTTAGACATTCTATTAGGATTTTGAGACGAAAGTGACAAAAGGAAAAGAGTGGGTCGGGAGGGGTAGGGGGCAATGTGGGAGGGGGGCAATGGTCAGATGGCTCATTTATGTGGGTTAAATAAAAACACTTTTATTCTACATAAAGATGCAAAATCCTTGATTTTCTAAACATAGATGATGGCTTCTTCCACTTTGGGGCCGGGCTTTCAAGACAAGGGTTACCAGTCTTCCATCTACAATCTCCAATTTCGACCAACAGTGTTAAATAATACTAGGGCTTAACCGGGTGCAATTTTGACACCGGTTCGGGGAATTTTGAGAAAATACCTGGTGGGTCCGAATGTTACAAAAAAGTGAGTTAACTTCTCACTTTCTATAAACAAGAGTCCTACGAAGACAGGTATACACCCTACCTGCCGAAATTTAAATGATAGACATACAGAAAAATATCTCTTTATTGGTTAAGTTTATAATCGCCTCACCCTAAAGAAAAAAATTCAACCTTTTTACCTGAGTTCAACCGTCACGCTGCGTGATAGCTTTTTTTCACACAATATTATTAATAATTAATATAAAACATGTAGTGTAAGAGGAAGGACGGTTGTGAAAAGTAAGCAGGACACACCAGAAGCAAAATATATATAATAGATGTAGCTATACATTAAGCCGGGTCTAAAGAAAGAACTTTAACCCTCCAGACATTAAATACGTTTTTAAATTCTAGAAAAATCATATTTTTCGTGGGGAAAGATACATCGGGTGGACCCCATTAGAAAGAAACTTGATATTGTAGGCGTGGGTTCATATCCCACTTTTGAAACCATTGTAACAATGTATATTGTAGTATTCATGTTGCTCTTCTTATTTACTAATCATTTTGTATCTGTATAGGTCCGAGCCGTGCGTCCGCGGCAGCGCCCCTGAGGCAACTTGGGGTGCCACATTGGGTTTTCCTCTTCGTGGCGTGGCGGACTAGTAAGGGGGATTCGTCCGCCCGAAGCCAAAAACCCCGACCGCAACGAGAGTAGCAGTGTCTAACATGATTACTTGTTGCCGTTGATGGATATGAGGTAGGGGTGGCGAATGCCTATACCGATGATTTTAACTACGCGGCCGTGAGAAAGCTGCTCCTAGGCAACCGTTTCGTCCCACCTTAACGTCTCAACCGAAAGACTCCCTGGCCGGTGGGGGGTGGGGGTGGTAACGAAACACCTCCCCTCCGTTGTGGAAGCAAAGCCGTCCAGACCCTAGGAGAGTGGACTGCGAACGCTTTAACGCAGCATTCTCGGTCGACCGGACGTCCCCCCAGGCCAGGGGGGAGGTTTCCGGCGTGCCGCCGCACGGTCTGTCTTCGGGGAAACCCGGCGTCTGGCCCGTGTGGGGGTGTCCCGGAGGGGCATTAAGAGCTCGCGCTCGACGGCCCACCGAGGCCATCTCCTGTGTCACGTTGTTAGTATCTGTATATGTAGATCCAGCGGGGTGGTGGTGATTTGTGCTTTCGCATAGACATTATTGAAAGCATGAGGCAAATAGGATATGTTTACATCACTATAACGTTTATTCACAGAAATACGTTGCACAAATATAACATAAACCTCCTGACTGGAGAAAATATAATCATCATCATCTAATTACTTCATATATATATATATTAATTCCCTCAGACTTATACTTTTGCGCATGACATCTTCATATATTTAACTTCCTGTTAATACTCAATTGTGAAAACAATACATTATGCGAAACAATTCATTATGTTAATATTTGAGCTGTTACACAGTCACACATTGTAATACAATTGAGCCTACACATCACCTACGTCAGTCGGTAGTTGTTGGGTATCTTGGCTTGCTTAATCCTGCACGAAACTCTGTTGATGTTGTGGCAGTGCTCGACACGTACACACTTGCAGGGCTTCTCATCGATGTTGATTGGGCTCTGGGGCTTTTTACACACCAGTACTTGCCCAACTGTCGCCTCTGTGCCATCTCTGATGAATGAAGAGCAAAATATAAAGCTTTACAAGGAGCAGCAAGTCGTCTGAGGCTTATTATCAGACATTAGAGAAAGTTGAATGGACATTTTATACTGCACAAAAGTGATGTCAAGACAAGGGGGGCACTTTATTAGATTAAGCTGAACTTTCAGCCAACTGCAGGTTTGATTTTTTGGGAAGTGGGTGGCAAAAATCTTGGGCTGCCCTGGGCGTCCCTAGCTACGCCACTGGTGAGAACTATAACGCAAGGCTCAAGGAACGGTCCAAGATTTAGAGGCAGAGGGTTAGTTATAATTTAGTGTTTAAAAATTAAATTCATTTTTAATTAAAGAAAATTGCTTAGACCATGAGTCATGTTTGTTGAGACCCGCGGGTCCTCACCTTTTTGAGACCCGCTCGCTCACACGCTCTCCACCCTACCCCACTTTACATTGCGCAATTAGGCTGGGCCTATCATTACTAACAATGAACAATGGAAATTAACCTGGTCACCTTGACCGTGACCCAGCTTAAACAATGCGCGTCCTGGTCAAGGCGTCCAACGCGACGCATACGAGAATGCAGGGCAGAACGCCAAACTTAGGGTATATAATTATAGTGCCCATCATTTATCGGCCTCTTTCACCTGTAGTCTGACAGCAGGAGCCTGGCTAGCATTTATTGTGATGAAGTTTGTTTATCCATAATTGGCTAGGTTGGTATGTTAATTTTCATGTGTTTGTAGTTTTATGTTAGGATTGTAATTAAGTTACTGTTAGTGTTAGTATATGATTAATTGTTTTAAAAATTAATGAGTGTAAATATTCATATAATTTTTAGGCTTTAAAAAAATATAATATTTATTTAATGTAATTTTTTGTGCACTGCAGATAGCTGATTAGAATGTCAGAACACTTTGTTAGTGCAAGAGAAATCAAAAGTTGGCCTCTCTTCACTTGCAGATTCTGTTTGTCGCAAATGACTAGGGCGGTATGTTTGCGATCATGTTGCAGGTATGGAACAAAGACAAGGTTCAAGTGTCGTGCATTCAAGATAAATGATAAAGTAGGAATACGATATTTTGATAATTAGGGGAAAGTAAAGTGAGAAATAAAAATAATATCGCTGCTTGAACGGATTTGCAAAATCTGTAACATCTATTTTGTAACAGAAGTCATTTTGAAAAACATGTTCACCTGCACAGAACACTGTTGAGCATAAGAAATTACCATCTGCTCCTCAACAAAAAAGGATTGGACCAACGCGAGTTGCTTCCAGGAGACAGAGAGAGCTTGTGCCAATAATTGCTCACACTGACAATGCTTCTATTTTAAGTGCTGAATGGTTAGATGAGGATGACGTTGACTTGTCTGGTGTATCAGTTAGATGAGGATGACGTTGACTTGTCTGGTGTATCAGTTAGATGAGGATGACGTTGACTTGTCTGGTGTATCAGTTAGATGAGGATGACGTTGCCTTGTCTGGTGTATCAGTTAGATGAGGATGACGTTGACTTGTCTGGTGTATCAGTTAGATGAGGATGACGTTGACTTGTCTGGTGTATCAGTTAGATGAGGATGACGTTGACTTGTCTGGTGTATCAGTTAGATGATGATGACGTTGACTTGTCTGGTGTATCAGTTAGATGAGGATGACGTTGACTTGTCTGGTGTATCAGTTCCGCAAGATGAAAATGATCAATCAGCAACACCTGGCTACTCCATGCGAAGATGACAGCAGCTAGAAACTTTTCTAAAATTGTCAGCTATACTTAAAATAATGTATACTTCCACAAACAATGATATTTAATCTTTAACAACCGTTTATTTCATTCGGCATTATAAAATTTAAGACGTTAATTGACAAGGTAAATTTGTAATAAAATATCTTTCCTACAATTTTATGTCATTAAAATAGATCAGCCCAAAGTAAAATGTATTTATACATTTATTTTTTGTATTCTTCTTGACATAATTACTTAAGTGGGGGGGGGGGGGGGCATTGAAAGTTTGACAGTTGTTGAAAAGGTAGGGAGGGGTAAAAAATTGCGTCAAAATTGTTGACGTAATTAATGGATGCACCCGAATGAAACAAAAGTGTCGCTGCACAGGGTAGTTACCGAAACACCAGGACCTCGGTGGCAGGTACGCAAGTGTATTCCTGTCTAACAATGTTACAACACGCCATTCTGTGGATAGATAAAATACATTTAGTAGGTTATTCTAAACAGAATCATACATACGATATACTTCATAGAATCACGCATACCATATACTTCAATTTCGTTTCATCATAAAATTATGAAATTAATTTTTGTATTTAAAATTTAGATAATAAAAGATTATATTCTAAAAATAATTAAACTAGAACACTTTAAACTTTTAAAGTATTTAACGTATTTCTCAGTCGCAAATATTGGTCATTATATATCCCAGTTCCATAAAGAAGATATTGACATTAAGAGAGCTAATTTCATTTCATAAAAGCCGGCGAGGTCCCTCGTAAATCCTGACTTATGAATGAATTTATATTAAAGTCCTTAAATTCCTCTGAGGAAAGAATTCGACCTAAACAAGATGCTCTTAAGAAATCGCTTTTTAAATCGTGTATCCAAAATTCAAAAATAGTGCTGCTTAAATTAAGGGATTAATAAACTCTGAATTCAAAACCCGGAGATGGAGTCCCGATAGGCGGATAACATTGATACAATGAAACATTCCGACAACTTCTACCACGCCACTGGTGCCAAGCTGTATCATCCACATGATGCTCCCTTGGTGTTATCCAGCGGCGTGGAGAGAGGCGATTTGCTGTTGGGAACCAGCTTATAATCCTAGAAGAATAATCCCAGGCCTTGTGGATTTCGTCCTGGGAATTTCACACCATCGTCACATTGTGAGGGCCGGATGCCAGCAAAAATAAATAATTCGATTTTTTGTGTGGACAATTAAAAAAAACGACTATTTAAAAATAATTTCGGTTAAAGGTGATCTTTGACTCATACAACAACCCCCCTCTCCCCCACACCACTTCAAAGCTCTCTATCTTGGTCTTCACATAACATTGGATTAGTTAAATAAACTTGAATAAAAATTAATATATCTTTAATTAATAATATGTTTATACTAGATACAGTAAAAAAAAATTAGGACTCCAAGACGTAAAGAAAAAAATAATGAAGCACGGGACCAGATAATTTTGAGATGAAGATGATGATAGCTAAGCTTGTCACATCTAGCCTGGCTAAGCTTGTCACATCTAGCCTGGCTTAGCTTGTCACATTTAGCCTGGCTAAGCTTGTCACATCTATCCTGGCTAAATTTGCCACATCGAGCCTACTATGAATTTACCTTTTAGATTATTATACTTTTTAATTTGGTTTGAATACACTGCAACACTTCTCCACCGGGCGACCTTATCTTTTGGCGACCTTTCTGTCGCGGTGCGAATTGGTGTTTTAATTGTGCGTGTAGGTACATGCACGTCCATGTGCGTAAGAGGTGCATTTAAAGGAGTGTGCTCAATCAAAGATGTCTCTAAAATATTCAAACATAAAAAACACTAAATACTTCCACGAATCCACTCAAAACTCAGTAGTTTATCCTTTCAAAACTCAGTAGTTTATCCACTCAAAGCTCAGTAGTTTTGGATAATAATGAATGTTTTGTCTTTGATACATTGCCCAGTTTGAGAAATCCGGATTTGTTTCGTGTCGGCAGCCTTACGAATATTTCTTCTATTATATTTCTTCTATATATTAAGGGCCCACTGATCATTCAGGCTTCTATGTTTCAGAGGGGTTCGCGATGTAACTGTGCCGGGATTTTAAGGGGATACAAAGTACACGTAACTAACTCGTTACCTCGTTAGAGGGTCGCTTGTTGTTGTAATAATATTCTCAAACAGGAATTATCAGTGAAATGTTATTATTTATATTTTTTATTTAGCTTGTATATTATTGTTTTTAATAGCATCCGCCGTCCGTCCGTCAACCCCGTCCGTCCGCCCGTCCGTCCGTCTGTCACAATGTGACGAAGGTGAAGACGTCAGGGGACGAAATCACAAGGTCTGGGTTTTTTCTTTAGGAGGATAATCAGGTTCCCTAGACAGCAAATCCCCTCTCTCCACGCACCTGGATAACCCAAGGGAATATGATGCAGCTTGGCACCATTTGCGTAGCAGGAGTTGTCTGGATTTTCAGAGCCATTCTTAGGCATAGGAAAACTAGGCGACTGCCTGTCCACCCCCCCCCCCGCCTCTGCCCACCCCCCGGAATCCTCTTCTATGCCTCCATGCCTAGGGCCCCCAAAATCCAAAGAACGGCTCTGCAATTGTATTCCTTCTCCAGAAGCTTCCTGCTCTTAGATGAGTTGCCACCCAAGGTTAACAGCTCCCTTCCACACGGGGTACAGGTAATGTTTTTTGCTTGACTTGGTCTTTGGTGGATATTGAACTCAAGACCACAATGGATTCGATTTAGACGACTCGACCACCCATCACCCAAATATATTTAGCTATTTTAATATTAGCGTACTATTACGACTACAAAGTTAGCATGTTAACATGTTCCAGTTGAGAAAGAAACGCAATCTGCTCCTGCCATCCAATGATTAGGTGCGTCACAGGTAATTAGTGACCAAGATAACTGTTAGCGTGACCAGGCAACGAACTGTAGGTCACCATCTAGCTGACTGAAATAAATCAACATACGGGCAGTCATGAAGCAACGTGATAAGTGATTGCCTTATTGGCAGTTAGATTGTGTTGTAGTCGAAGTCGACCAGAGTGCGTGTTCAGTCTTTGGAACTCTTCTAGGTGATGAAATCAGTCTAAGAATACTCCTTTTGGATTATTGTTTGTAGAAAGTTGAAAAAGGACAGGAAAACATATTTATTTGTTATTCTGAACAAGGTAAATATAGTCTAGAGAAAAACTCTTTTTTTTAAAAGATAATTTGATAACAAAATTGACTAGGCTTTTGTTTTTGGTAAAACAACGGACATGTTTATAATTTTTTATAGATGGTTCAGATGAACGATTACTTGTAATTTCGGTATTCAGACATGTCTGTACACACACTTCAGCCATTTCCGTACACACACCTTGATGTTGCGTCTAGAGAGCGAAGGATTTCTCACGGTAACGTTGAATAAAACTTTCTGGAAATTTTACCCGTCATAGGAGAAGATGCCGCCCTGGCCGAAACAGTAAAAATACGATTTTTGGCGCCCGTTGTCGTTGTGACGTATATTGGATTTAATAGTTTAATTCAATATTAATATTCTATCTAAGGGTCGATTTTGGCGCCCCCTATGTTGGCACCCGCTCCTAATCAGATGCACTCAATCTTCTGATAAATTGAATTTTTTAAATTATTTATATTTTTTTAAATTTTGTAGTCTCAAACTGTATTGGTTTTAGCTGACGACAAGTATAAAGTTACAAAAACCAGAACCTTCCTGGTAAAAACGTACGACTTGTCACCTTACCGTTGATACAAGCAGAGGCGTAGCGAGACATTTTTCCGCCCGGGGAAAGTGAAATCTTGAAATAAAGAACCTTTAAATAGCACTGTGCCTGACATATGTGCTAACTCGCCCACAAATTTGTTTGAGCACTAGCTAAGCCTGTAAATAGCACTGTGCCTGACATATTCGCTAACTCGCCCAAATTTGTTTGACCACTAGCTGAACCTGTAAATAGCACCACTTTGCTTCGGTCCCTAGGGTTTGAATTTCATCTCAGTTTTTAGAGCATACCGGACAGTGTCGGTCATCACTTTCTTTTTATATCGGCCCCGTGGGGTTGTGTGTGGGGGGGGGGGGGGTAGAGAAAGAAATCAAAGGCGCCGAATGCTCCCGAGCGAAACCATTAAAGCCCCCCTCCTCCAAACATATTTGATTAATTCATATTACAAGGATTCATTTTGTCGCATTTCTGAATTTAGTTCTGCATCAATCCAGTGTTTCTTTCAGAAATTTTCCCCCGAGGGGGCACTTTTGGCGTTCGGGGGGGCAGTGCCAGTTTTTCAGTGGCCAGAGGCGTAGCTAAGGGGTGGCAGATGGGACATATGTCCCCGGGCGCCAGACTAGCGGGGGCATCTAATGGGCTAAAGTGTTAATGGACGAAAATAACAGGTTTCAGAGTTTAGCGGGGGTGGGGGGGGTGGGGGGTGTAAAAATGAATCTTGTCCCCTGTCATCAAAGACTCACGTCAGTGACGTAGAAGTGGGGGGGGGCGAACATTTGGTCTTCCCATGTGTCATTTTTTCTTTAGATAGAGCGGCGGGATTTTCGGACATCTGCAGAGTTTCTATCGAGAAAGGTAGCGTGGCAAAAAAGTTAACCCACCTAGGGTGGCGCTAACACTAGGCACGCCGCTGGGCAGTGTATATATCAGCACTAAATTCGGCTGTCATGGCAAGTTATTTTTATCGGGAAGTAGGGCAGCAGAAAATGTGTTATTGTTTAACAATCAAGAGGTGCATTTTGGAGTATACATGATTCGAATGTTTTGATAAGACTTTCATTTGATCGGGGAAAATAATTTTTCAAGCGTCAGGGGAGGCATTATGGCGCTCAGTGCCATACATAAACTAAATTCATTCTGGTTGTGGTGCGCCGAAGAAAATCATTTGACACAAGATTAGATTCAACCCGGTAGTCACATTGATCGACGTCAAGGAAAAAAAAGAGGGGGGGGGGGGGTTGCAGAAATTGAGGAATCCGAAGAGTTTGAGCAAAAGTGAGGGCAGGGATCACCTTAATTTAAAAATAATAAATTCAAAATGCAGTGATGCATTGTGGTGCAAATTTTTCTACTTCTTTTTCTGTCTATTAAGGGCCCATGATCAATTTATTGATCATTATGGCTCCTATGAATGTAGATGGGATTTGCAATGTTTCTATTCATGGTGTTGATGAGGATATTTCAATGGTAACAAGAGTTACCTAGTGAGGGTATCATGCACTGGTTTCAATGTATCGTTAAGACAATGTGTTAAGGGGCATTTCAAACGTTCATATATTTACTGTTAGATGTCTCGTAGAAAAGTGCTAAGAATACATCAACATACACCAACTATATGTGGACTACAAATCAGCTTATGATAGCTTAGACAGAAAATACATGAACGATGCTGTGCTGGAACTTGGAGTCCTTAACAAACTTCCCCGACTCATACATATGACGATGGATAACTACAAAAATAAAATCAAAGTACAGAGGGAGTACTTGAGGGAGTTCCCAATCAATCTGGGCCTCAGACGTTGAAATCCGTGTATCATTTTCAACATCACTTTTGAAAAAAACCCATTAGAAACATACGTGTGAGCACCTGAGAGGTGGTACAGAACAACCATAAGGAACTTTATAAAGCCAGCCACTGCAATACCTGGCCTACACAGACGATATAGCGCTACTTGGAAGAAACAGCATTGATGATATCATTAAAACCTTCAGGGAACTTGAAGATGTGACGGTCAAAGCTGGTCTTGATGTAAATAAAGCGAAGGCAATATTTATGATAATGTCAGGAAATACGCACTGATGACTTCATCAATATGAACATCTACGCCTTTGAGAGGGTAGCTACTTTCAAATATCTAGGGGGTCTATAAATAAGCAAGAGGAAATACAATCGGAGGTGCAAGAAAGAATAACAGCATGCAACCGTTCTTATTTCAATTTACAAAAGCTACTTCAAAGCAAAAATCTCGCTAAGGGAACAAAGAAGGCAGTATACACCACTATCACAAGACCAGTAGTGAGCCTTGGTTCCTACCAGAAAAGCAGAGAACCTGATAAATATATGACCCGATGATAGACAATTTTGTTTTGGGAATCCGTACAAACCAAGAGCTATATCAATTGTACAAATACCCATCCATAGTCACAACAATATAAAAAAAGGCAGACTGCCCTGGGCAGGACACATTGAAAGGATGCCGGATTCTGGAGCAACAAAAACGATCTACAGGCAGAAACCTAGGGGCAGACGGCTCACCGGTCGACCAAGACTGAGATGGATTGACGATGTAGAGAAGGGCTTACAAAGGATGGGGTTCGCACATGGAGGTGTAAAGCGATGGATCGATCCCAATGGAAGAATGGGGTGGAGCAGGCCAGGGCCCTAAATGGGATGAAGCGCCACTGATGTAAACATTTTTGACATTTGGGTGGGAAGCGCTAGAAATAACGATAATAACAGGACATCACTAACTCTTCCACCAGCACAATATTAAATAAATTCAGTCCAGTTGGGAGCCATTAGGGTATGTTTTTTATCGAGAGATATTCCTTAACTTAGACTCGCCCCTTAAAACTTTATAGGCCCCGGAAATTTTTTGATAAGTTCAAAATGCAAGAATGCATTTTTTTTACATACCGTAGTTAAATTTAGTTTCGCATCATCAAACACTTAACTGTAGAGCAAATGGGAGAGATGCTAGTTAAGATTTTATGTGTCATTTGACCTAAGAGCCATCGTGTGAGGTCTGCAACCCACATAACTGCATGTGGCCTCGTCTATTTTAGGGGCTTAAGGTTGGGCTATAATTACATTCAATTATCAACTTTTACGCCTAGGTAGGGAAGGAAAAAACCGAAAAGTAGCACGGGTGCCATAAAAAGTCAAACGACGTCTCTGCTTGACTAAGTGTGGTAGGCAAACATTTTTTTTTAAATTGAAAAGTAATGCATTTTTAAAGTTATTATTTTAAAATATTTTAGGGATCAACTACATAAAAATAATGAATTTACTACAAAATATTTTTAAAATTAAGAAAAAAGAATTCCTTCCAAAAAAGGTATCCATCCCAAAAAAGAAATGCTAAAATAGTTTTACACTTTGAACGAAAAAGAAAAACCAAAAACATACTTTTATTTCAAAATATTTCCAATTTTCACCAAAATCAAAAAGAAAAAAAAGCCTTACTGTACAAAAGGCTAAAGACTATATCTTAATGGGTTTTCAAAATTGGTATTTATTTATAAATCATATGTAACCGACATAATTGTTCAGAAGTCAAGAACTGTTTACAAAAGACTCATACATTTATTAATGTGTGATTTTTTTTTCTTATAAATTATTAAAGTTTCAATTCTCAATATTCAGTTGATTGAAATGTTAATTAAGAAATTTAGACTACTATAATTTGCTTCAGATCATTACAACTTACCTCTTCGATATTATAATTGAAAACAATTTTTTACCAATTCCATATCATTTTTTTTAACTACTACAAAAATGGCATCTACAATATAATCGAAATGCTCGATTTTTTTAATTCGTTGTTTAAATATATATTATATTCTTTCTACTGGATTATCATCTTAAAATATTTTTTTTTAATAGGTCAAACAGCTGGGGAAGATTGTTTATTATTATTATATTAACAGAGAAAAGTCATTGGGGATTTAATAAATAAAGACAATTTTTTTTTAAAAATCATTTTACTCTGTTCCCGAAACTGTGTTAAAAAAATTAGAAACACTCGATTTAATAATTATGATGAAATTTGTATGTTACCGGTAAATTCCTAATTTTTTGTTTTAAAATTATTATTATCTTTTTTTTCAATTTTCATTTTATCTATGTCAACATACATCTATGGAATCTACTACATTAAAATGTTTGCTAAAAATGATTTTTTAAAGCATAATGCTATTATACAATATAATTTAAAAACAGATTTCACATGTTTATTTCTTAGCAAGAACTATATTTAATTTACAGACATTTATATCGATGAAAAGTTAGTTTAATACAGGGTTATTAAAAAGTCTTTCAACTTTTGCAGCTGCAAAATGTAATTAAATAAAAGATACCGATATCTGCGAATCAGAAAAGTAAGATTTTAGCTTATGATCAGGAGCGGCCAATTTTCAAAACAATACGATATTTATAATCGATTTCTGCGAGCCTGTAACAAGATTAACCTAAACGCTATGGACAATCAATATATATCGAATAAAGCGATATTTTATTTGTTCCAATAATTGTAATCGATTAAAGGCACACATTTCAATAACTTTTAAAAATTTTATAAAAATTAAATTTAGAGTAGGTTTTTTTTTTAAAAAATAATTTTTCTTACACATTTTCCCCCGGGGGGGGGGCACTTGACTTGCTCCGGGGGGCACTGCCCCCCCCCGGAGGTATGCCTGAAAGAAACACTGCATCAATCTAAACTTAATTGGTTGAGCACTAAAGAAATACTGTGAGAAATAAGTGACCCTGGCCTGGTTTTGTTTATTCAAATATTTTATTTTCAATTGTTACTAAATAGTTAAGTTGTTTTATAATACTTATTTAAACTATTAAAAAGCAGTTACAGTTTTTACTTTTGTTAAAACTCCTTCAATAGTAAAAGATTGTTTTATAAAATTTGCAATATATATTGTTGCCTGGGTGCTGCGACTGAGTTGTGGCGCTGAGTTATATTAGAGAGTCATATAAGAGAGTCATATTAGAGATTCAAATTAGAGAGTTAGATTAGAAAGTCAGATTAGAGAGTCAGATTAGAGAGCCAGATTAGAGAGTCATATAAGAGAGCTAGATTAGAGAGTCAGATTAGTGAGTCAGATTAGAGAGTCGGATTAGAGAGTCAGATTAGAGAGTCGGATTAGAGAGTCAGATTAGCAAGTCAGATTAGAGAGTCAGATTAGAGAGTAATATTAGAGATTCATATTACAGAGTCAGATCAGAGGGTCAGATTAGAGAGTCACATTAGAGAGTCAGATTAGGATAAGGGCCGAGTGGCTAATGAAGTGGCTTGTCTTCTTTATATTTAAAATTTTAAAAAATGCAAAAATCAAATTGTTCTTCGGTTCCACGTCTCATCTTCTTTATTATCGTCATTGTACGACATAATCAATCCTTTAACGGCCTTTAACCCACGGGGCTCTTAGGGCCACACCCCGGGCGTACTACAATCACTATCTATGGACAATGTATAGACAACTATGTGTCACTGTGTTGACTTAACACAGTGCCTAAAACACCTTAATTCTACCATGCATCACACCAAGGAAAAATTAGATTTCAAGCGCATGATAATTTTCAAAGTCTTGATCGCAGATTGGGGGCGTGGGTGGTGTGTATAAAATCACAATGACTCCACTTAAAGAAAATCTTTATAAAGCGTATCTTTATCAAATGCCTGCGTCTCCTGGGTCCTACGCTAGCTGTATATCACCATGTTCAGCGTGTATCCAGTGGCGTAGGACGTGGAGACTGGGGGTAGGCATCCCGCCCCTAGCGGCACTTTTTCTATATGGGGGTGGGCGCCATTTTCCGACAGAGTCAAACGCAAAGAATATTTTTGTTTTTTTCATATTTCTTGCTTTTTATGTTCAGCCGAAGAAGGCGTTTAGCCGAAACGTTCTTATAATCGCTGTGTCTTGTTTTAAAGCATAAAGATATCTTGCTGCGCTATTTTACTTCAAACGAAAAGAATGGGATTAAAAGAAACAAATCAGGACAAAACCATACCTAGGAAGAGAATCCCCCTGCGGTGAAGCCAAAAATATAATTATCTCTATATATATATATAAATGAATGTATGTCTGTATGTTTGTATGTCTCATATGCGTTCCCACACCATTTATGCGATTGCGCCAAAACTTTAATTAGTTGTTGGCCACCTAACCGGGGATTTAACTGTGTCATTTTAACACTTATAAAATGTTCCGATTTTGGCCGTTGGCCCTTAATTTGTTTTTTTTTCTTATAGGAGCTTTGTAAAAAATATTTCCGTCTGCGCTCCTACACCATTGATCCGAATGCGCTAAATCTTTGGTGAGATGTTGCGAGCACGCCCACAAAGGTTTGAGAAGAATTATAACTGTTTTAATATATTCCGTTTTGAGCCAGGGGCCGCATGTTCGTTTTTTATTATATGAGCTATATAAATATAATTTCAAACCGCATGCGCTACTAAACCATTCATGCGATTGCGACAAAACTTTGTTGAGTGGTCGTCCATAACCTCACGCATTTTACTGAGTCATTACAACACTTTAAAAGTATTCCGATTTTGGCCGTTGGTCCCAAAATCGTTTTTTTTCTTATATGAGCTTTGTAAAAAATAATTTTCGTCTGTGCTCCTACACCATTTATCGAATACGCTAAAACTTTGGTGAGCTGTTGCGAGCACGCCCACAAAGGTTTCTAAATTATTAGAACCGTTTTAAAATATTCCGTTTTGAGCCAGGTGCCCCATGTTCGTTTTTTCTTATATGCGCTATATAAATAAATTTCAAACCGTATGCGCTCCTACACCATTCATGCGATTGCGACAAAACTTCGTTGAGTGGTTATCCATAAGCTCGCGCATTTTAATGAGTCATTACAACACTTTTAAAATATTCCGTTTTCGGCCGTTGGCCCCTAAATATTTTTTTGTCTTATATGAGCTTTGTAAACAGTAATTTCGGTATGCGCTCCTATGCCATTCATTTGAATGCGATAAAACTTTAGTAAGATGTTTTCCCCACGCCCGCAAAGCTTTTTGAATTATTACAACCGTTGAAAAATATTCCGTTTTGAGCCAGGGTCCCTATGTTCTATTTTTCCTATATGAGCTATACAAATAAAATTTCAAACCGAGATAATGCATGGATGGATAGATTTTTAATCAAATACAAATAGTGACATCCGTTAAATAATCCGTTTTTGGCCGTTGGCCCCAAAATCGTTTTTTTTCTTATATGAGCTTTGTAAAAAATAATATCCGTATTCGCTCCTACACGATTCATCTGAATGCGATACGACTTTAGTAAGATGTTTCTTTTTTTTGTTTTGAATTTTGTGATATAAGTAGGTTTCTGAAGTAATACAACAATTCTACAATATTCCGTTTGTGGCCGGGGGCCTTAATTCGTTTTCAACCCTTATATTATATATATAATTATCGTATGTATTCCTATACCATTCATACGATTGCGATAAAACTTTGGCGAATTGATATGCGTGAATTGATGTGTGCAGGCCCGCATTAGGTTTCTAAATAAGTACAACCATTTTACAATTTTCCGCTTTGGGCTGGGGGCCTTAAATTCGTTTTTTTTTCTTATATGAGCTATTTAAATATAATGTCAAACAGCTATTGCATAGGTGAGTGAAAATAAATTAAATATTAACTTTGGCATTTAATTTTGTATATGTGACTTAATAAATAGGTTTCTGAATTAGTACAAATATTTCACAATATTCCTTTTGGGGCCGGGGCCCTAAATTTTTTTATATGTAATAAATGAGCCATATAAATATAATTTCAAACAAAGCTATTGCATTGGGGGGGGGGGGGGGGAAATCAATCGCTAGAAGTTTGGGGACTAAACTGCATGTGGTAGGCTCCCGCTTCGAAAAACCTTCTAATTAATTCGAATACGCACGAGACGGTAAAAGAAATTTGTATTTTAAAAGTACTTACAAAAAACATTTTTAAAACACAAACACTTTATTTCGATGAGTGGCATTGCAACGCATGCCGGGTACTCGCTAGTATATATATATATATATATATACATAAAGTGCCCCCCCTCCCGTGGACCAGTGGAAATACAATTGTTTGCGCCCCTTGCTTTAAGAATTATATGAATATGGGATTTTACATTTTAATTCAGCATTGAGATCCTATCTAAAGACGATTTTGTCGCCCATAACGTTGGTGCCCGGTGTGACTGCCCACTTTGCCCCTTTCTCATGGGTCTGCCCAAGGGTAACGTGACACCCAGAGGTAAGCGGCGCATTTTATGGGAACCACTGGGCTGACCAAAGCTTCGGTAGTGTACACCCGTGATTAGAAAAAAATATCCATATATTATTTGATTCCGTTGTCTGATTTTCATGCATTTATCTATCTATTTTAATTATTTATATTATTGAGGGGTTGAAAACTTCTTGTACGTACGCAAGGGGGGGGGGGGGTTAGTCCAAAAATTACGGGTGCAACAGGCGGAGGGGTGCAACAGGTGGAGGGGTGCAACAGGTGGAGGGGTGCAACAGGCGGAGGGGTGCAACAGGTGGAGGGGCGCAATAGGCGGAGGGGTGCAACAGGTGGAGGGGTGCAACAGGTGGAGGGGTCCAACAGGTGGAGGGGTGCAACAGGTGGAGGGTGCAACAGGTGGAGGGGTCCAACAGGTGGAGGGGTCCAACAGGTGGAGGGGTCCAAAAGGTGGAGGGGTGCAACAGGTGGAGGGGTCCAACAGGTGGAGGGGTGCAACAGGTAGAGGGGTGCAACAGGTGGAGGGGTCCAACAGGTGGAGGGGTGCAACAGGTGGAGGGTCCAACAGGTGGAGGGGTCCAACAGGTGGAGGGGTCCATCAGGTGGAGGGTCCAACAGGTGGAGGGGTCCAACAGGTGGAGGGGTCCAACAGGTGGGGGGTGCAACAGGTGGAGGGGTCCAACAGGTGGAGGGGTCCAAAGTTGAGCTTTCAGACTGCACGATGCTCCTTCTTTAAGTTCAAATTGAAATTCCATCAAGCCCCCGGTAACAGGCTGTCCCCAACAATTCACTCAAATCTAACAGCGCCGAGCTAACCTCACATTGTACTTCCACTTGGTTTGTTGTCAAATTCTAACGAGCAAACCTCACATTGTACTCCCCTTGGTTTGTTGTCAAATTCTAACGAGCAAACCTCACATTGTAATTCCTCTTAGTTTGTAGTCAAATTCTAACGAGCAAACCTCCCAGTGTACGTCCCCTTGGTTTGTAGTCAAAGTCTAACGAGCAAACCTCACATTGTACGTCCCCTTGGTTTGTAGTCAAATTCTAACGAGCAAACCTCACATTGTACTTCCACTTGGTTTGTAGTCAAATTCTAACGAGCAAACCTCCCAGTGTACTTCCCCTTGGCTTGTAGTCAAAGTCTAACGAGCAAACCTCACATTGTACTTCCTCTTGGTTTGTAGTCAAATTCTAACGAAAGGCTTAACTTTTATTTCATGTGTGCAGATATGGACGCCAAAATAAACCGAGTCGGGAGACATCCTCAGCACATGCAAAAAATGCTCTTGTTAAACCACAAAGAAGAGCAAGCGCTGGAGAGACGACTGGATGTCATCGCCCGATGTAGCAGAGAGAGGGAGACAGAAATTGAGATAGAAAAATCCGAGTTGAGGAACCAATTGCGGGACATTCGTAGACAATTTAGTAACCATGAGCCGCTATTGGGTGAGCTTATTACAAATTAACCTCTACAAGTCTTACGATTGGTAGATGTAATATAGTGGTGCGACGCCCCCACCGTCGTAAATTTTGTAGGGCTCGTGTTACTTCATTGAAATCATTTTAGATAAACATCTCAACAACAACAATAACAAATAATGAAAATAAATAGGTTACAGCCTTTTTACGTTGTCTAGTATCACATATTTGATGTCTAACATTATGTCAGATCTGCTTGATTAATTCTCGCCTCTCTCTTGGTCAAGTAACTCAAACACTGAATAGTCCATTGGAAATTATGTATTTATTTCCATGTACTAAAACTAAAACATCCACTTGTTACAAGATACAGTTGCTACATAATTCATCCAGCAGAAAAATACTATCCTCAGGCAACAAGAACTGTGGCGAATCTAACAAAATTACTATATCTCTCGACTCTAACTCTACTTCTGGACTTTCGACTCTTCTAAACTCTAACTATCGACTCGACTCTGCTTCTGGACTCTCACCTAACAATCTCCCGGCTCTACTAACTCTACTTCTGGACTCTCAACTAACAATCTCCCGGCTCTACTAACTCTACTTCTGTACTCTCACCTAACAATCTCCCGGCTCTACTAACTCTACTTCTGGACTCTCAACTAACAATCTCCCGGCTCTACTAACTCTACTTCTGTACTCTCAACTAACGATCTCCCGGCTCTACTAACTCTACTTCTGGACTCTCAACTAACAATCTCCCGGCTCTACTAACTCTACTTCTGGACTCTCAACTAACAATCTCCCGGCTCTACTAACTCTACTTCTGGACTCTCAACTAACAATCTCCCGGCTCTACTAACTCTACTTCTGGACTCTCACCTAACAATCTCCCGGCTTTACTAACTCTACTTCTGGACTCTCACCTAACAATCTCCCGGCTTTACTAACTCTACTTCTGGACTCTCAACTAACAATCTCCCGGCTCTACTAACTCTACTTCTGGACTCTCAACTAACAATCTCCCGGCTCTACTAACTCTACTTCTGGACTCTCAACTAACAATCTCCCGGCTCTACTAACTCTACTTCTGGACTCTCAACTAACAATCTCCCGGCTCTACTAACTCTACTTCTGGACTCTCAACTAACAATCTCCCGGCTCTACTAACTCTACTTCTGGACTCTCAACTAACAATCTCCCGGCTCTACTAACTCTACTTCTGGACTCTCAACTAACAATCTCCCGGCTCTACTAACTCTACTTCTGGACTCTCAACTAACGATCTCCCGGCTCTACTAACTCTACTTCTGGACTCTCAACTAACAATCTCCCGGCTCTACTAACTCTACTTCTGGACTCTCAACTAACAATCTCCCGGCTCTACTAACTCTACTTCTGGACTTTCGACTAACGATCTCCCGGCTCTACTAACTCTACTTCTGGACTCTTAACTAACGATCTCCCGGCTCTACTAACTCTACTTCTGGACTCTCAACTAACGATCTCCCGGCTCTACTAACTCTATACTTCTGGACTCTCAACTAACGATCTCCCGGCTTTACTAACTCTACTTCTGGACTCTCAACTAACGATCTCCCGGCTCTACTAACTCTACTTCTGGACTCTCAACTAACGATCTCCCGGCTCTACTAACTCTACTTCTGGACTCTCAACTAACGATCTCCCGGCTCTACTAACTCTACTTCTGGACTCTCAACTAACGATCTCCCGGCTCTACTAACTCTTCTTCTGGACTCTTAACTAACGATCTCCCGGCTCCTCTCTCTCGACGTAAAACAACACACCCCCTTTTATATCTCTATACAACAAAATCTCCGCATACCGTACAGCTCAACACCACGAAACAACTCTATGAACTACAACTCACAAAAGCTCCCACTATCAACTACTTTTCATACCAAATATTCACGCTACTAAATCTAGTTCACAACAAAATAAAACAGTCGCTGAATCAACTCATTCAATTTACATCAGTTAGTTTAGCTAATCAAATATAGAGATCGAACATTCTTAGAAAACTTTGTCTTTTCTTCCAATAAATAGCTGTATATTTGTTTTTCAGAGAAAGTTCCAAGATCAGCAGACATGAACTGCGTCACTATGTACCTACTCCAGGAGTATGAAGCATGTGCGCGGGTAATTCCTGGCATTTTACACAACTTAGATAAAATTCTACAAGAAAAAACCTGTCCATTTCCAGAAAAGTTCTCGGCACTGAACACGCAGACTGTTAAAATCAGCCAATCAAAAAAAGCACATTGGTGTTGGCCAAGGATAAGTAAAACAACAAAAATTCGTCAGGATGTAAGGCGCAACGAATTCCTTAAAGAACTCATCACGATCAAAGCGAACGATAGACTGGATGTTGCCAAATTGGTAGGATTGACAAAAGAGGTGACTCAACTCAGAAATGAAATGAACGCCAATAAAAGACTCAAACTTCTGGGGCAACACAGAACATTTGAAACTCTAATCCACGACCTTCGGTTACGAAGTTGTAACGTGCAAGGTGAATATGACAGATTTACAAATGGAACCTGCGTTCTACTTAGGCGGAAGATGGATAAAATGCAAGGGAAATTGAAAGGAAAGGAACTTAGCATTATACCAAGTCGCCGTGTGGTCAAGGATTCGAGTTAATAAAACGACCAGCACGAGATGAACCGCATGAAACTGCAGTATAATGATATGAAGCGGTTTTCTCCTTGACCTTTTAAGAGTGCGTCCTCCATATGCAAACTGTAACCGTCACTTTGTCTAGCAGTCTGGATGCGTGCTTCATTTCGCTAGAAACTCTAGTAGAGATGTTGCCGTGAATAAGATTCTCTAGAAATGAGATAACAAAAAATCATGAAGTTTAAGGTGAAAACAATGATTTTAACACATGTTGTCTGTGTTCGTTTCCAAATGAACTTACTTATTGAATTGTATGTCATGCAAGGTGTTCTCAAATCGATTCCATCGGTGTGAAGTGTTGTCAAGCCTATCGACTATAGACCATTAGGCTATATGACGTTAGAATATAGACCAATATATGACGTTAGCATATAGACCAATATATGACGTTAGAATATAGACCAATATATGACGTTAGAACAGGGGTGGGCAAACTTTTTGACTCGCGGGCCACAATGGTTTCTAAAATTTGACAGAGGGGCCGGGTCAGAATAGGAGATTGGTGTGTTTATGTGAACTATATATATATATAGTTAATTTAATATATACTATGAAAAGATTTGGCCTTTCATAGGCAGCAAAACACCATTGTTGGTCCGCGGTTTTGAGAACGGCGGATGAACGCAGTGTAAGTTGCTCAGCAGCAAAAGAGTTAATAATATAACGTGGACGAGTTCGCGGGCCGGATTAAAAAGCCCAACGGGCCGTATATGGCCCGCGGGCCGTAGTTTGCCCATGTCTGCGTTAGAATATAAACCAATATATGACATTATTATATAGGCCATTATATGACAGGAGAATTGAGACCAGAGGTCCGCAAACTTTTTTGTCTCGTAGACCACTTGCCATGTTTTCCGTTTTGGGTAGACCATCTGCTTATCTGAAATTGATATTTTGCAAATTCATTAACTTCAAATGTATTTTTGACAATCGGTTTAGTGCTATTCACAAATATATGGTGTTGAAATTTTTAATAAAAGGTAGCTAAATGATTTAAGTTTTTGTTTCTATTTCGTCCATTATTTATTCAGATGTCAGTACTATGAGGTCAGTAGTATGACAACAGTACTATGACGACAGTACTATGATGTCAGAACTATGATGTCAGTACTATGATGTCAGTACTATAATGTCAGTACTAAGATGTCATTACTATGATGTCAGTAGTATAATGTCAGTAATATGATGACAGTACTATGATGTCAGTACTATAATATCAGTACTATGACGACAGTACTATGATATCAGTACTATGATGTCAACACTATGATGTCAGTAGTATGATGTCAGTACTAAGATGTCAACACTATGATGTCAGTAGTATGATGTCAGTACTATGAAACATCAGTACTATGATGACAGTAATACGATGTCAGTACTATGATGTCAGTACTATGATGTCAGTACTATGATGTCAGTACTATGATGTCAGCATTATAATGTCAGTACTTTTCCTGACGCTCTGCGCCGGCATGGTTTACCGTGACCGATTTGGACTGCATTATTTTAATAGTCATTGATTAAAGAAGTAGGTAAAAGAAATAAATAATTTAAATAAAAATGATAAAACAAGCTTACTATTTTTAGTTAAAAATTTTAAAAAAGAACGTATATAATACTATCAAAACACCTAGGTTGAGACACGCCTACATTGCCACACAACTTTTCTGTTTTTCTATTGAACACAAGACTGAACTCTGTTGTTCGCCAATCTACATTCCATGATTTTAAATTTCTCAAAAGTGCTTTTGGGAGGACTTCACATCCCCTCCCCAAACCCCTCCCTTTTCAATTCAACTCCCCCCTTACCCCAATCAAAGTGACATTACCAGCACTCTTTTGTATCTTTAAGATAAGAAAAGATAAGTTAAGATGATATTCTTTTATTGATCCAAATAAGATGGACATGTCTTTTTTTAATTACAATGTACATATTCATTTTCAGCACATATATAGCTTAAGTACATTGTTTAAACAAGTCAACATTTTATTGTAACAATAACCTAAACAAGGCATTTCAAGTATTTCTCTAGCGTAGAGATCAACTGTCAATGAACTTTACAAAGAAACCTGTGGATGTTAATAATTTGATGAATTTGTTAACTGACAAAAATTTTATTTCCCTTTCACTTGTCTTTATATAATCCAAGGATCGAAATATAATCCTATTCTCAAATAAAATAGGAGGGTCACACAAAGCCGGTACACATTATGACTTAACCGGCCGCAGTCACATTAGCTCTATTATACACAGCCTTCGATCTCGACGTCAACATTATGACTTAACCGGCCGCAGTCACATTAGCTCTATTATACACAGCCTTCGATCTCGACGTCAACATTATGACTTAACCGGCCGCAGTCACATTAGCTCTATTATACACAGCCTTCGATCTCGACGTCAACATTATGACTTAACCGGCCGCAGTCACATTAGCTCTATTATACACAGCCTTCGATCTCGACGTCAACATTATGACTTAACCGGCCGCAGTCACATTAGCTCTATTATACACAGCCTTCGATCTCGACGTCAACATTATGACTTAACCGGCCGCAGTCACATTAGCTCTATTATACACAGCCTTCGATCTCGACGTCAACATTATGACTTAACCGGCCGCAGTCACATTAGCTCTATTATACACAGCCTTCGATCTCGACGTCAACATTATGACTTAACCGGCCGCAGTCACATTAGCTCTATTATACACAGCCTTCGATCTCGACGTCAACATTATGACTTAACCGGCCGCAGTCACATTAGCTCTATTATACACAGCCTTCGATCTCGACGTCAACATTATGACTTAACCGGCCGCAGTCACATTAGCTCTATTATACACAGGACGTCAACATTATGACTTAACCGGCCGCAGTCACATTAGCTCTATTATACACAGCCTTCGATCTCGACGTCAACATTATGACTTAACCGGCCGCAGTCACATTAGCTCTATTATACACAGCCTTCGATCTCGACGTCAACATTATGACTTAACCGGCCGCAGTCACATTAGCTCTATTATACACAGCCTTCGATCTCGACGTCAACATTATGACTTAACCGGCCGCAGTCACATTAGCTCTATTATACACAGCCTTCGATCTCGACGTCAACATTATGACTTAACCGGCCGCAGTCACATTAGCTATATTATACACAGCCTTCGATCTCGACTTCAACACTATGACTTAACCGGGTACAGTCACATTAGCTATATTATACACAGCCTTCGATCTCGACTTCAACACTATGACTTAACCGGGTACAGTCACATTAGCTACATTATACACAGCCTTCGATCTCGACTTCAACACTATGACTTAACCGGGTACAGTCACATTAGCTATATTATACACAGCCTTCGATCTCGACGTCAACACTATGGCTTAACCGGGTGCAGGTTTTTTAAAACACCGGGTCCGGGTATGTTGAGAATAAATCCGGTGGGTTTTAGAATTAGCCTCTCATTTTCTATAATATATATATTTCGGGCTTAAACGATAAGCTTAAAGACAGTCCTATACCATCCTTTGGGCGTTAAAGACTTAATTTACACACAATACTATATAAGCGACAGAAGCGGTCTAAATATCACCAACAGAAGCGATCCAAATATCACAAACAGAAGCGATCCAAATATCACCAACAGAAGCGGTCCAAATATCATCAACAGAAGCGGTCCAAATATCACCCATAGAAGCGATCCAAATATCACCAACAGTAGCGGTCTTAATATCAACATAGACATAGATGGCGGATCCGAGCGGATGTAAGGGATATTATTAGAAAAGCTAGATGAGCATTTTAAAGAAAATAAAGGCGTCGAAGGAGCTAAAGCTGCAAACCAAAGTCAGAATCTTTAACACTAATGTCAAAACAGTTCTAGTATATGGAGCAGAAACTTGGAAAACAACAGCGAGCATTACGCAAAAAGTTCAGACCTTCATAAACACTTGTCTTAGGAAGATCCTGAAAATCAAATGACCAAACACCATCACCAACAAAGACTAACTGGAAAGGACATACCAGGACCCTATGGCTGAAGACATCGTAAGGAAAAGATGGAGGTGAGTAGGGCACACTTCTCGCAACCCCCCAGATAGCACCATCAGATAATCGCTAACATGTAATCCAAGAGAAAAAAGAGAAGGGGAAAGACTTAAGAATACTCGGAGACGCGAGCTAGACGCAGACACACAAAACATGGGATACGCCTGGGAGCAACTGGAAAGAAAAGCACTTGACTGAAATGAATGGAACATTCTTGTAGACGGCCCTTGCCCCAGATTAGAGGCGGTCCAGCGACGGGCAGCACGCTTTGTTCTGAACCGCTAGATGCACATCTCTAGTGTTAGTAGCATGCTGAAAACACTGGGCTGGTCACCATTGGAGGAAAGAAGACGATAATCTATGCTTGCCATGATGTACAAGATAAATAATGGGCGAGGCCATGATAGGCAATTCTGCATTTCTTTCCAAAGACAATCGAGGACTGGAACAAGCTTCTCAAAGGAACAGTTGAGGCGACCCTCTCTTCAATGCAGGCGCATAAACATTGCTAGTCCCTTTACCTATATAGGAGCCAGAATGATCAATACATTTGGCTCTTAATATATAGAAGAGGAACGAGGAGGATACAACTTGGCACCAGTGGCGTCACAGTTGTCGGAATGTTTCATTGTGTCATTATCCGCCTACGGGTCTTCATTATTGAAATCAGAGTTTCATTTTCTTGGATGAATTGCCATCCTATGTGATGAGCCCCATTCACCCAAGTAGCTGGTGATGTGTTTGCTTGATTGAGCTTTAGTGGGGATTTAACTCCAGATCACGAAGTTGAGATTGAATCAATTTAGACCACTCGGCCACCCAGCATAAATACTTAAGGGACTAGAATAACCTATGGCAAAAAGCATACCCTCTAGGGCGCCACAGCTCGAATGAATTTAGTTCATGGTGGGCTGGGGATGAGTTACAAATATTTTTGACCATTATTATGACTAATTTTGGCTAAGTCTGAAATGCTCTCTTAAAATTGTCTAAAAGAAACAGCGAATTCAAGTATGCGCCAAATGCATCACTGTACCGGTACTTTTAATTTGCCCAAGAGTCTTAGTCACCGTCAATTTCTGCACTCCCCTCCCTAACGCTGATCAATGTGACAGTACGTGATCAATGTGACAGTACGTGATCAATGTGACAGTACGTGATCAATGTGACAGTACGTGATCAATGTGACAGTTCGTGATCAATGTGACAGTACGTGATCAATGTGACAGTACGTGATCAATGTGACAGTACGTGATCAATGTGACAGTACGTGATCAATGTGACAGTACGTGATCAATGTGACAGTACGTGAGTTCGGGGGTTGAATCTAAGGGTTTGCCTAATAGTTACTCGGAGGCGCCAACAACTGTAGGGAATTCAATTTATGTATGGACGCCATAATTCCTCCCCCAGATGTTTAATAAATTCCTCCCCCCCCCCCCCCGATCAATAGAAACACTCAAATCAGGTATACTCGAAAATGCACCTCTTGATTTTAAAATAATCAAACATTTTCTACAGACCCTACTTACGCACTCCCTTTTACGATACAAAGCCTGCTGTTATCCGAAAATGCCGCCCCTCCAAATAATTAAAAATTAGCACCTGGGTGGGCCACCCCATTCGTCCCCTTTCTACGCCTCTGGAAGAGTTGTAACTAGGGAATTTGGTGCCAAGGGACAAGATTCATTTTACTTACCCCCTCAACTCTGAAATCCATTATTTGTATCTATTAAATACCACCAAAACCCATTTTGGCGCGCCCATCAGTCTGGTACCCGGGATATCAGTCCCCTCTGCCCCCCCCTCAGCATCATCATCATGTCCCTTAGTCCTTGGACCGTTGGGGCGCCACAGATGACATGAAAACTATACTTCTCCATTCCTCTCGGTCTTCTGCACTCCGCATCGCCTAGTTTTAATCCCGTCCACTCTGTGATGTTATCTTCCCATCTTTTTCTCTGTCTTCCTCTTCTTCTCCTTCCTCTAGTTGTGCCCTGCATGATAGGCCACGTAAAAGTAAAAGTGAGCTTGCTTAGCTTAGAAAACAGAACTTTAATACTTTAATTTTAAAACTCACTCAGTCACTTCACTGCAGTGAGAGTGATGCTGTAGCAAGAGACTAGAGACGACTGGACACTCACTCAGAACAAGGCCTGGGGTTGGGGTAAACCCATGCCTCATGCCCCAACCCAAATGATTGTGGCGAAAATTCCCGACACAAATGTGTAATTAACATTATATCTTTAAATATTTAAACCATTTTGCTCTTAACGAAACAAAGAAGTGGGTGTCCATGTGTTGTTTGTTTTATCGCCCAATCAAATCAGTCTCCTAACGAAACGGAAATTACTGAAATTGAAAAAAAAAAAAAACCCCATTGAACGGCTATTCCCGAAGTCCTATTTAAAACATATTTTAAAAACTCACTGCAGTGAACACCAAAGAACAAACATTCCTACGACATAAATAAATTGAAAGATTCCAGAACCTTTATTTTATTCACTTCAAGTCGACTTATCTGAAATAGAACGTATTATTAACGAACGGTACCGGTAAGTAAAATTACTGTAGACTTAGACTGCTAACTTGCCACGAGTAGTAGGCTCCAGTTTTACTTAACCCATTGCCATTGCCATTAGTATTAAGTATTATTAGGCTAGTATTAAAATTAAAAGTAAGAAGTATTGTCATTGTTAATATTAATAATATTATTTTAAATTATTCTTATTCTTACTATATCTTAATCTTACTTATATTCTTAGTAGTCTAAGTTCATACACAGCAAACTGAGCAAGATGTGTTAGTCTAATTTTTTAAATTGCAGTTAATGAGTTAAATTAAATTAGGCATCAATAGGCCTTGGCCTTGACTTGACTCTTGAGTTTGAGTGACTTGACATAACGTTGTTACCAGCCTAACAGTCACTACTAGATAAACTAGATTCATAATTCATACTGATTCATAGATTCAAATACACAATTTTCGTTTGCAATTTATCAATCAATTAAGTGTACTTTTTATATTGATTGTAAATTAAACCACATTCATTGTGAAGTAGGCCTACTACTTAGTACTACAGTCTATACAGTACTACAGTACACTACAGATTTTCAATAACAATAATTAATAATCAATAATCTATCACTCATTGGCATTGGTAGTCAATGTGAAAATGAATCAAACAGTAACACCAATGCTAATGTTTATATACACCATATAATTATAATTCATATAAATATACTATAGTTTATTGTCTAATTAAATGATAGCATATATAGACCTACCCTACCATTCTGCCATTCTGGTACATACATTGTATTTGTATGATAGGCATCCATAGCTACAGGTAGGACTTAAGGCTTAGACTTAGACTTATGACTTATGAAGATGCTAAGTCAGCTAGGTTTCAGGATACAATTATTGTTTTGTAAAGAAACAAATTATCTAAACTATAAACATTCAATTCATTCATGAAATCATCATCCATTTTCCAGTGAGGCCGTTCATTTGCAAAGAATTATAATTATAAGCCTAAAAAAAATTATTATTTTATTTAACACTTTAACAAAATGTATTTAAGTAATAAAAGTAGTCAACTTTTAGCATTTTAGCAATTAAATTTGTTTGTGATTGCCATTGACAATTGAAGCTGGCCTCAATGATACTCAATGATATGGTTTCCAAATGCCTGTATTTTGAACCAGACTGTCTTATACTTGACTTGAGCTGACTACCCAATGTTGAAACTATAAAAATGTTTAAAATGATAAGACATTTAAATATATTATATAGGCCTATGCCTGTATAAAATTCTCAGACACTTGATTTGCTGTAAGCCTTGGGCGGATAGGAAGGTTTTCAGTATTTTTGGAAAAGGTGCTGGCAACCTTACTCAGTTTTGATTGCCATTAGTTTTTAGAAGTGTAAAATTAATGTTACAGCAAAAAAAAAGGGGGGGGGGGGGTTGGACTTTTCTTTGCATTATTTTTAAAAAACATACACAAAACTACTTATTGTGTTTATATTCCATAAATCACCAGAAATGCAAATAAACTCCAAAGCCAATGACTATGTCAAGGAAAGGGAAAAAGTTCAACAATGGATTCGAAGCAGAGTTGATTACAGATCAGATGACTTACGAAAGCCCTATACTTTTGTCAGAGACACCAGTCATCATGATAATCAGCTGCCAGCAATTCAAGCTCTGAATCTGAAACTTAAGGATTTATATCAAAGGAGCTCTCTTGATCAAGATATGATTGATGATCTGGAGAGGGCTCAAGTTCTAAACTGGTGCCCTAGAGCTATAAAGCTCAAGGCAGTAACCACTCCAAGTAAGTACAATGTTGTAGATCAGTGCTACTCAAAGTGGTGGTCCGTGGACCGGTGCCGTCCGTGGGCCATCATCCGCCGGTCCGCAGAAGTTTTCAAGAAAACTCATTTCGCTACCACGTCAGTACAAGAAAAATAGTGCACCGGTCCCTGGTGCAATGGAAAAATTCCTGCCGGTCCGCCATACTAAAAAGTTTGAGAAGCACTGTTGTAGATAACACTGTGTTAAAAAGTGTTGAAAACTTTCAATGTGATAATTTTGTCAATCGAACTTTCTGTAGTTAGAATTAGATTTTATATCACTGAAATGATGGGCGTATAAAAATATTACATGAATGTCAGCAAATGATATAGATTTTATTTTTTTGTCTATTTAAATTAAAGGAGATGGCAATTGTCTTGTGCACTCAGTGTCTCTTGCTATATGGGGTGTGGAAGATTCCACAAATGTTTTGAGAGACCTCCTCCTGATAACTGCAAGAAATGATTTTCATAATCGTTTTAAGAAGAGATGGGAGCGTCAACATTTACAGGACTTAAGTGCTCTTGTCACAACCACATTGTCAGTAAGTATATCATTTTAACCCTTAAATGCATGAATTTAAAAAAAAACATTGAAAAAAAATCATATGTATGTATTATTATTTGTTTATTCATGAAAAAATATTTAAAATAATTTTTAAAGTTATAACGTTTTATTTAAATATTTTTACCTGCACATATGGACTCTGGGGTCTTTTTTTTTAATTAAAGGAAATGTAAATTAAAAAATTTAAATAAAAAAGATATTTCATGTGGTATAAAATATAATATATTTTTATTTTACAAAACGTGCAGCATAAGAAATATGATAAAAATATTTTTTACATGTAATGAACTCCTTTAAAATTCTTTTTAATAGAAATATATTTCAAATCATTTTCACAGATAAGTGATCAAGAATGGGAGGACGTTATTCGCAGTATAAGTAATATGGGCTCAACTGCCATGTGTGCTGCTGTACCTCACCGATTTCTAGAATCTGTTCACATTTACATACTGGCAAACATCTTGAGACGCCCTATCATTGTCATTACTGACAGCCTTGCCCGATCACTCACAGGGCAAAGTCTCCAGGAGAACAACATTGGTGGAATTTACTTGCCTTTGGAATGGGAACCTGTCGATTGCTGTAAAACACCTATTATTATTGGATACAGTTTGAATCATTTTTGTCCACTGATATCAGAGCTTACGGATCCCACGAAAGCAAGGGAAGAATCTTTGTTTCTGTTCCCTCTAGTTAACAAAGATTTAAGCTTTCTCCCCATTCGCTATCTTACGGAGGAAGAAGAACACCAGGCATGGGACCTTGTGCAAAAGTTCTTTAAGATGAAAGAGTTGGAGGTTGTGGGTGAATCCCTCCACACAAAGATTCCATGTGCCAGAATGGTTTTCAAGCCTTTTGAGATAAACCTTTTCAAAGAGCATTTGAAGCTTTGTGAGCAAAGGTTTGCTGCTGTAATGCAAGCTGAAACTGCTGGCAGTAAACAGCCTGCCACCAGGAACGCCAAAGGCCAATATTTTCAGATTCAGCTTAGCAGCCAGACTGAGCTAGTCCGGATGCCTTTGAAGTCAAGCTCACAAGAAAATGCAAGACTGGGGCAAGCTGTCAACAACTGTATCACTAAAGGATGTTTCAATGTGGGTGACCCAAACCAAGGAAACATGTGTGACGCGTGTCTGAGAAATTTTACAATTGCTGAGGCTGGTAGAGAACTAATATCACTGCAAGATGGATCTCTACGGTATTATGCTATTGATGTACCATGCAGCAAACCAAATAATGAAGCTACAGCTGCAATTCAGATTAATCAAATAGTAAGTTCAGTGATCCCAACTGCTCCACCACCATCTGGTGCATATGCATCTGAAACAGAGATACCCCTGTCCATGTTAAATGACAGGTGCATTAACAAATGTGGTTACAGGAGCTCTTCTCAAACTGCCCCCTATTGCCATCAATGCTTCCAGCTGGAACAAAATAAAAGACAACAAAGGGAGCAAGCTGAGGAGCCGACAGCTCCAGTTGAATCGATGATAATAGGTGAGGGGAATGTTTTAATTGAATCGGAGCTGAACGTACAAGATGAAGATATAATTGCAATGAATTCTTCAAGCTCAGGGGAAAGTTCTTATCTCCCATCATCAATATCTGATATTTTTAAACAGAAAGACATTACTGGTACAGAAATAACATGGACCGAAGGGGGAAATATTTACTCTTTAAAGACTCCATCAGCGGGTCACGGGCCTACAGCATCTCTCTGTGAAAGATCTTACTCAAAGTTGGATGAGCTGTTGTGTAAGAGAGCGGGATGTGAAGGTGTTAGACTTAAAGAGAAGGATTTCTGTCTAAAATGCTCCGAGGAATTACCTACCAGTGAGAAATTACTGAGCCATGTAACCCCTATGACAAGTGAAGCTAAATCTTCCTCTGCTTTCCCAGAAACAATCACTTACAACAATAATGGGGACATAGAAATTTCAGCGGAACTATCCGTGCGTTGTGCGTACCAAAACTGTGAGACTCCTGTTAGATTACCAAATAAACTTTGTAATAAATGTCAGGAAATTCTTATTGAACTTTCCAAAAGACAAACAGTCGTAGGAGAGAAAACCAGAGAAAATGTTCATCAACCTCATGAACCCACAAGGGAAAATGAAAGTAAAATATATGAGGCCAGAAGCACTTGGTCCACATTACAGAATAATCTAAGTGAAGACATTCAGTTACAGAAAGAAATGCACCCCTCTGTTACCCCCTGGCTTAAACCACCAGAAATGGGCAATAAAATTAATGATGTTCAGAGGGAAAAAGAAAGAGCATTGTATGAGGCCAGCACCACTCAGCCCACTTTTGGCCATACGTTTAATAAAGTTGATGAAATGCAGAGGGAAAAAGAAAGAGCATTGAATGAGGCCAGCTCCACTCAGCCCACTTTTGGCGATACGTTTAATAAAGTTGATGACATGCAGAGAGAAAAAGAAAGAGCATTGTATGTGGCCAGTGCCACTCAGCCCACTTTTGGCGATACGTTTAATAAAGTTGATGACATGCAGAGAGAAAAAGAAAAGCAAATTCTTGAGCTTAAATCTAAAGATCTGAGGGGTAAAACTACTGTCTTTCAGAGGGAGACAGAGAGACATACGCAACAGTCCGGCAGTGCTCAGTCGAAATTTAAGTTTGAAACTGAAAATCTCTCCCGTAGAAGTTCTTCCTTAAGCCCAAAAGCCACCAGTAAAATGGTTCTGTCGTCTAGAGGAAAGCACTGTAGGATAAGTGGATGTCAGAACTATGGTGACCCTACTGAGGATAACATGTGTAGCTCCTGCTACAGGAAAAACCATAAAACCCCATTTCCTACACCCGGGCATTTGGAGAGCAGACAACTCATCAACACATCATCACAGCCTGTTACACACTTAAGTGAACCGGCAATTCACCTATGTAGTGGAGTTAAGAAATATGGCACTTCTGTCCATCAAAGTAGTTATCCGTCAAATGAGGATTATCGCACTTCGCTAGCTACAAGCATGGCACCCTATAAAAGTAAGTACAGGGAAGCTGAAACTAAAGAAGATGTCATGGCAAAAGTTAATTCAACATTATCAAAATATGAGCATGAAAGCCGACCTAGTTTTAGGCATGATGTTGTTACCAGTATGTCAAGCTTTGCCTCACAGTACGGCACTCAGGAGCAGCCCAGCCCAGATCTCCGGGAGGCAGATCAGAGGTTCAATCAAGCTTATGAGAAAACTGTCAGGAAAGGTGAGCAAGCAAAATGTAAGATGGTATATTGTGATCACTATGCCAATCCCAAGAAACAAGGATTCTGCAACGCTTGCTACAATGTATACCAACAGAGAAAAGCTTTTGAAACTTATGGAGAAGATGTTCCTGACAAACTGAAATAGAATTTAAAAGGTTATTTATGTGTGTACTTACTTATTTATTATTTCCCATTTTTCAAACCCATTTTATCATCTTTTTTTGGCTAAGGAAACAAATTTCAATGTAAATATAATGTACATGGTGACAATTGTATAAAATAGTAATGCACATAATATTTAATGTGAAAGTAAGAGATTATTAGTTTCTTCAAAGGGAAAACAAACAATGCAATGAACCATATATTTTTACTGATATTTCTTTGACAGTTGGTTAGATTTTTGTCAGAATAAATATTAAACTTATAAATAAAACTATTAGAGGAGAAATTTCTGTTCAGGTATTTTTGTTTTTAATGTGAGAACCTCTTCTTGGCAATTACATAAAAATATGTTTACATTAATGGTTGGGTAAGCAAGGAAATTAAATTATCAGGAAAAGGGCAACATTTTTATGATAAGATGCTCCGTGGATAAAGGTTACAAGTACAAAATTTATAAATCCTTAAACATTTTTTAAAATATGTTATCAAAGGATGTGTGAACAAATTTTTTATTCAAGACCATACCGAAATAGGCATTTATAGTAAAAGTCAATGGTTTGCAAAGCCGGCCCCACAACCACCATTTTAAAAAAATTATCTTAGACCTTCAGCCCTGTACAAAGCTTAATCATTAGTAGACCTCAATGTTATTACTTGTTCTTATTAAACTCATTGCATGTCCAGGGCTGGATTATCAGTGTATGTGTTGAGTTGTCAACAACTTTGATCATCACATTTTAACTCTTACATTTTCTGCACATCCATTTCAATTTCAACACATATCTTCCCCACCCCGGTGATAAAAGTAAAAACAAAAATATAGAAAAAAAAATGATCTTTTTGGGCCTTACTGCACACCCTGACACTACTTCTTGCACCCCAAGGGGTTCGGATAATCCTGGGTAAGAACCCCAATTCTTATGCTCTGTTCTCCAACCTGTGGCTTGTGACTCCAAATGGTTTTAAAATGATTTTAAAGAAATTGTAATGGGTGTCATTAAAATGTTTGAATAATTTAATAATACTGCATCTGTTTTCTAAATAAATAGTGGAACAAGATATGTTTAGATAAATAGTAAAAAAAAAAAAGAAGATTTGTTTAGATAAAGAGGGAAACAAGACATGTTTAGATAAATATTGAAATAAGATTTGTTTTTATGTATTTTTTAAATATATCTGGGTGTTTATCTAACATGTTCTTGTAACTCAAAAAAGGTTGGAAACCTGTGATCTAATCAGTGATTAAATATAAGTACATTTAGGCTACTGCTATGTTATATGGATATACTTTTATTTAATATTCCTAAATTATTGTGTTATAAATCAAATCTAATCTCCACTGTATTGCTAAATATTAAATATATTTAGCAATTCAATATAATTATTTAATATTCAATAATAATGCCCAATTAGTTTTAGTAAATACCCCCCACCCCCCTTTTCCCCCGTCCAATCTTCTTAGGGTACTTAGCTTAGCTACTATGAGATTATTTGATGTCCTTGTGCCCTATATTCTTTACTTTAAATACTAAAAATGGCCTTCTTTAAATTCTTAAGCATATAATGTATTCCTAATTTATGATTCATATTACTAATATTAGTATTAAATAATTTTTTTTTATGAAACGTTTATTAAAATTTACATATTCAATATTTTCATAAAAATGTTATGTTATTTATTTTCTTTATACTAGTTTTAAAAAGTTATAGCTACATGTGCCCTAGCTATAATAAATATAATAATAGGCTATATTAAATTGTTTTAGTGGAGACTTGAGTCTAGAGACACTATTAAATAGACATAGACATAGTTCACATAGATGATAGAGCCTGAGGGCAGGTCCCTTGAATTTCCTTGGACTTATAAACCATATTATTACATTACAGCCTATGTTACTACTCATAATCATATCAATAAATTAACCTCATTCTAATGTCTATACTCTACTATTAATAATTAATATTATATTAGTATTATCGAAGTTTTTAACAACAAAAAATCCTAAGATTAAAATGCTAAAACTAAAGGGAAGGCAGAAACTACTTTTTAAATTAAAAAAAAAAATTCAGTCGGGTAAATGAAATAATATTTGTACTATTTTAAGGAGAGGGGAAGTGTTTCAAGAACGTATTCGTATTATGTATTGCTCTGTCACACTCTGTGCATAGTCAATAATGTGTTTACTTTTTATAGGCATATGCATTAAATGGATCGGGAAAATATTTTATTTGTTAGGGAGATCCCCTTATTCGTCACATCTTGGGAAAATTGAAGTAACCAGGAAATGGCAGCCAAACCGATACCGGAAAATAAAAACTTCTCAACCAAGTAAGAGTACAGTAAGCCTAAGACTAAGACGTCTAAGTTTTACCAGTGTTACATTAATAAAGAAATTGTGAATTATGTGACATGCAGACGCGTAGCGTAGGGAGGCAGGGGGGTACAGATGTACCCGGGCGCCAGCTAGTTAGGGGCGCCAAAATGTGCTTTGGTATTATTTTTTATGAAAATAATGGGTTTGAGAGTTGAAAAAAAGGAAAATGAATCTTGTCCCCGGGCGCCAAACACTCTGAGGGAAATTGAAAATGATAAAAATTTATTTAAGAAACATTTAAATACTTTTTTCTTTAAATAGATTTAAGAGCATCAGAGCGCTGTGAGCATGCTAAAATCAATCCAACGTGCCACTTCGATGCGTAATAAGGGACTTTTCTGTATTGAAATGGTGTGGGGGGGGGGGGGTATTTTGGGGAGGGCATTAAGAGCTCTAAAGCTCAACGACTCGCTGACATAGACATAGAGATATATAGACTGACTATCGGCAGTAATTCTTGAAGCCGTGCTGGAGAGAGTAATTTCCCCTTACCATGCACCCCATCGACGGTCTCGCCAACAGAGCGTCCTCAGTAGATTTCCATTATTTCAGAGTGATTAACCATTAACATTATGATAACTATACACAAATAAATGATTTGCATGGCATAGATTTTTTTTTTAGTGTTAGTCCCACACAAAGGGATTCTCAAATGGCTATGATCAACAGAGCATTATTATCTAGTATATAAATTATAATATATAAAATTAATAATACCGATATCGCCATTATATATATTTTTTTTTTAATTATTTATTTTTATTACTATTTTATAATTATAGGCCAAGTTTTTAAACTAGGCTATTCACGTTGACTATTGTGACTCATTGTCAATTGTGACAAACTAAAGGCTAAGATTTTAACGTAGACCTAGGCTATACTATTCACGTTGACTATTTTTTAATTTTGTATAGCATGATTTTAATTGCTTTTGCAATATTTGAATATTCTGTTACATTTGGATTTTCACAAACTATTATTACTGGAAATTTTATAGCAGTAGCTTTATTAGTTTAAAAGTTATCTATTTAAATGTAAAAATGTCTTACCAAGTAAGAAGTGTTAATATTATTATTATTAATGTTATTATCTACACTGTCGCGCAATTTTACAAACAAACTTACATATTGCTTAAACATTGATTCATAAACTTCAAGTATATTTAGAGGTACTGAGCTAGTTTACTTTCCTTCAAACTTTTCAAAACTTTTTTTTTTTAATTTTCTCTATGTCTATGCTCGCTGACCCCATTCCGTGACGTACACATCGAGTAGTCTTGACTATAGCTGTATTTTGATTAAAGTATGGAGAGGTCCAATTCGTCAGCCTCATTCTCTCGTCCTTGTCTATTTGCTCCAATGGCAAGACTTAATCAAGAAGAATGCAAATAGATCAGAATGCAGTGTCTTGTGTGTTTCACTGTGCTCTTTATGCGTTCCACATCGCAGGAGTTATCGGAATGCTCATTGTGAGATTGTCATACCGGCTACGGTATTAGTTTATACAGAGGAGTCTATATACCTTTAAAAAAAATTAAACTATGCATTGCGTTAAACAACTTCATTAATAAATGAATTTTAGAAAGAAATCTATTTTAAATGCTTAATAATAGTACCTTTCCCGAATATTTTGAACTCTTACCAGATGTAAAAAGTGAAAATACTGTATTGTAGAAAATGTTTAAATTCAATTTTTATAAATGTTATTTTCATGTGTAAAAATTATACTAATACCTATATTTTAAAGCAGGCCTGCACAACTTAAAATCTAAGGCGGGTCGTAATACTTTATTTAAAACTTGTGCGGGCCTTTAAGAAAATAATAATGATAAAGAATATTTCGTTACTTCGCGGGCCGCTAAGTGGGTGCTTGGGGGCCGCACTTGTTCGCATAATTATGTAAGTTTAAATGTGGGGTGCAGCCTACATACGGGATGTTGCAAAAAAAAAAAAAAAAGCCATAAGCCTAACGTGAACGACATCAACTACACTGGGCGTAAGCAGTGTTTCTTTCAGACATTTTCCCCGGGGGGAGGGGCATTTTAAATTTTCGGGGTGGGAGGGGGCTGTGTCATTTGCAAGTGGCCAGAGGCATAGCTAAGGGGTGGCAGATGGGGCATATATCTCGGACGCCAGACTAGCGGGGGGGGGGGGATGGTCTTTGAGGGGCGTAAAAATTAATCTCGCTCCTTCACACCAAACACTATAGATACGCCATCTGCTAGTGGCGCCGAAATAGTGCGTGTCCACCGAGGTGTAACTATTTCTTTATATGCACGTGTGCCTTTTTCGGACAACTGCAGTGTTTGTATCGTGAAAGGGAGGACGAAATGCTTGAATTTGTTGTTTCTTTCAGACACTTTTGAGGCAGCATTTCAAACTTTGGGTTGGGGAGTGCCAAAATTAGCCATAATAATGATAAAAGACATCTTAAATTCCGCACCAGTGTGATGTAAACTATATTTATTCTATTTGTGTCACCCTTGAAGGTAAGCTTTTGCCCTAGCTTAATATCGCCTATTACAGTGGTCGGAAAACTCATTAATCAAAAGAGCCAACAAATCTGAAGCAGGACGATTAAAAAAAAATTGAGAGCCATATTTCTTTTCAAGAACTTGTCAAGAACCATGTTTTTTGTAGTCAAAACCCATTTGTGGCCATTGGCCGAGCCACACTCAGGTCTTAAAAGAGCCGCATGCTGCTCACGAGCCGCGATTTGCCCACCCCTGTCCTATTAAATCGTAATAGTTCACAGAAAATTTTGGATAACTTAAAATTACAAGAATGCATTTTATAACATATCTGAATTTAGTTTTTCAACAATCTACACTTAATTGGAGAGCAACGGAAAAGATCCTAGTTTTAAAAAAAAAGTGGGGGGGGGGGGGGGGGGGGTCAAAAAAGGAAAAGTGCATGACCTGCTTGTGTTATGCAAAAAAATGTATATTATTAAAAATAGTAATATGGCTTTTTTTATTTTTACATTATTTAGTGGCTACTTAATTAATAACTGAATGACCTAGACTTTGCAGACGACATTGCACTTCTGTCCCACAACCAGCAACAAATGCAGGAAAAGACAAAAGATGTAGCCACCTTTTCATCACAGCTCGGACTCAATATAAATAGAAGCAAGACGAAAATCATAAAGGTAAACTCCTCCAACCAAGAGCATATCTGTCTGGCAGGACAGGCACTGGAAGAAGTGAAGCCCTTCAATTACTTAGGCAGCACCATAGACACAAACGGCGGATCCGACGCGGACGTAAGCAGTGTTTCTTTCAGAAATTTTCCCCCGAGGGGGCACTTTTGACGTTCGGGGGGGGGGGGGGGCAGTGCAAGTTTTTCAGTGGCCAGAGGCGTAGCTAAGGGGTGGCAGATGGGACATATGTCCCCGGGCGCCAGACTAGCGGGGGCATCTAATGGGCTATAGTGTTAATGGGTGAAAATAATAGGTTTCAGAGTGTAGCCGGGGGGGGGGGGGAGTGTTTAAATGAATCTTGTCCCCTGTATCAAAGACGTCAGTGACGTAGAAGTGGGGGGGGGGGGCGAACATTTGGTCTTCCCAGGTGTCATTTTTTCTTTAGATAGAGCGGCGGGATTTTCGGACATCTGCAGAGTTTCTATCGAGAAAGGTAGCGTGGCAAAAAAGTTAACCCACCTAGGGTGGCGCTAACACTAGGCACGCCGCTGGGCAGTGTATATATTTTGCTATATCAATTGTACAAATACCCATCCATAGTCACCACAACAATATAAAAAAAAGGCAGACTGCCGGATTCTGGACCAACAAAAACTATCTACAGGCAGAAACCTGTGATTTTTGTTTCGTATAAATTATTAAAGTTTCAATTCTCAATATTCAGTTGATTGAAATGTTAATTAAGAAATTTAGACTACTATAATTTGCTTCAGATCATTACAACTTGCCTCTTCGATATTATAATTGAAAACAATTTTTTTTTACCAATTCCATATAATTTTTTTTTAACTACTACCAAAAATGGCATTTACAAGCTAATCGAAATACTCGATTTTTTTAATTCGTTGTTTAAATATACATTATATTCTTTCTACTGGATTATCATCTTAAAATAATTTTTTTTTAAATAGTTCAAACAGCTGGGGAAGATTGTTTATTATTATTATATTAACAGAGAAAAGTCATTGGGGATTTAATAAATAAAGACAATTTTTTTTTAAAAATCATTTTACTCTGTTCCCGAAACTGTGTTAAAAAATTAGAAACACTCGATTTAATAATTATGATGAAATGTCCACTATTTGTATGTAACCGGTAAATTCCTAATTTTTTGTTTTAAAATTATTATTATTTTTCAATTTTCATTTTATCTATGTCAACATACATCTATGGAATCTACTACATTAAATTATTTGCTAAAATGATTTTTTAAAGCATGATGCTATTATACAATATAATTTGAAAACAGATTGCACATGTTTATTTCTTAGCAAGAACTATATTTAATTTACAGACATTTATATCGATGAAAAGGTAGTTTAATACAGGGTTATTAAAAAGTCTTTCAATTTTTGCAGCTGCAAAATGTAATTAAATAAAAGATACCGATATCTGCGAATCAGAAAAAGTAAGATTTAGCTTATGACCAGGAGCGGCCAATTTTCAAAACAATACCATATTTATAATCGATATCTGCGAGCCTGTAACAAAATTAACCTGAACGCTATGGATCATCAATATATATCGAACAAAGCTATATTTTATTTGTTCCAATAATTGTAATCGATTAAAGGCACACATTTCAATAACTTTTTAAAATTTTATAAAAATTAAATTTAGAGTATTTTTTAAAAAAAAAATGTTTTCTTACACATTTTCCCCCGGGGGGCACTTGACTTGCTCCGGGGGGGGGGGGGGGGGCAGTGCCCCCCGGAGGTCTGCCTGAAAGAAACACTGGACGTAAGGGCTAGAATTGGAAAAGTTAAATCAGCATTTGTGTTATTAAAGAAAATATGGGAGTCGAAGCCGCTGAACCTTCAAACCAAAGTTCTTTTTCATTCCTTTTCATTCTTCTTTTTTCTTTACATTGTTTCTGTCTGGTTTTCTATTTTTTAGGCAGGATTTATCTCTCTCTATATATATTATGTAAATTTGATTAATACTTATTTGTATGTCTTGTACTGATGAAGGCAAGTGCCGAAACGCTTAATTATTTGTAATGTAAAATTATTATTAAAGCTCAATATACATTGTTATATGGACACAGATTGTTCGTGTCTATTTAATCTATTTTAAAGCTTTATCGCAGTCAAACACTTTTATTATTAATTAAACCTACTTTATGGACCAGAAACATGGAAAACAACAGTGAGCATTACGCAGAAAATGCAGACATTCATAAACACATGCCTTAGAAAGATCCTGAACATCAAATGGCCAAATACCATCACCAACAAAGATCTACCAGAAAGGACATACCAGGTGCCCATTGATGAAGACATCATAAAGAAAAGATGGAAGTGGATTGTGCATACTCTCAGAAAACCCCCAGATAGCACCACCAGACAATGCCTAACATGGAATCTACAGGGAACAAGAAAGAGAGGAAGACCTAAGAATACATGGAGACGCGAGCTAGAGGCAGACACACAAAATATGGGATACACCTGGAAGCAATTGGAAAGGAAAGCTCAGGACTGGGGTGAGTGGAAAATTCTTGTGGACGGCCTATGCCCCAGACGGGGTAAAAAGGCATAAGAAGAATAAGAATAAGATGTTATCTATTTATTTATGTGTAATTTTATCTAAGGGAAATCGTATGCAAATAAAGTATATATTTCCCAATATTCAGTTGATTGAAATGGTTATTTGTAATTTCAAAACATTATAACATTTTTTCAGATAAATTACAAATTGCCACTTAGATATACTTTCAAACACCCTTTTTATTACCAAATCCACAGAATTTATTTTAAATTGAAGATATTAGGAATAAGAATTTTTTCTAATACTAGTACCAACAAATTTTGTATAGAAATGACAATCGAAATGTATAGTTCACAAAAATGCTTTAAAATTATTTTAAAAAAAAATCTTTCTGGTAGATTCCCGTCATAAAAATAATAATAATAAAAAAGAATTTTTTCAAATAGGCGGGGCGTAATAAATATAAGCTATGTATTTCATTAACCCCTGTTATGCGGGAAACATCGTTACAAAATTAACACATTAAAAGAAAACACAAATGCTTTCGATATAATAATTGATGAAATTAGCACTTTTTGTATGCGCCAGTTAAATTCTTAATTAAAAAAAAAAAATCTCATTTTTAAAGTTTATTTTTTTATAACTTAAAACACATGGAATCGATTAAATATATTCATTTTTTAAAGACTAATGCAATCATACAATTTATAATTAGCACCTATGCCTATTTTAAAATTAATGCTTTTATGATGAAATATAATTTGAAAATAGATTGCGCATGATTGAGAATTAGCAAGAACTTACTATTAATATTGTACACCTTTTTATGGATGTAAAGATAATTAAATACAGTGTTATTAAAATCTTTAAAAATACCTATATGTTATGCGAATGACAAATATACCTAACGTAGCGATATGTCATAGATTCCACTAATTGTAATCGGTTACAGGCACCAAGTACTATTCTTTTAAAAACTTTTTTGGAAAGACAATGTAGTCGTTTCTAATTTAAAATAAAAATAAAATCGTTACATTGTTGTCCCCATTTTTACTCCGGGGTGGGGGGGGGGGGGCTTGACTTTCACACGAAGAGATGGCTGAAACAAACCTGGGCGTAATATTTTGTATTCTAACTCTTACAAGAAAAAATCTGACCTCCAGCACATAGTTGCCTACATTTCCATAATCGAATCGACAGACAGCATCATTTTTTATAGACAACAGAGCCAAAGTTATGGACCTTTCTTGAACTAAGGGGCTGTTGGTACCCGGGTACCAGAAGTGAGTGGTTGGAATTGAATTAAAAAACGATTTAAAATATTATTGTTGGGTTTGTAAGACAAAATTAGGTATCAAATGAAAGATAATTGAATGGACTATATGTCTGTAAACTTACATCTTCAGTTTAACTAAAATAAACTACCACAAATGACATCCGAATAGCATTGAGTCTAATGGTACCCGGGTGCGAATGGCGGCGCTGCGTGTCCGGGTCCATGACACCCGATGACTCCCTCTGCTAGTCAAATGTAGTCCACCGTATACTGTCCGTACTTGGTCTCACGAGTGTGACGTATTTTGTGACATAATCATTTCGTTCGGCTTAACCAAACAGTTGCGGTCAAGGCGGATGTGGAGTAGGGGTGTTACTCTCAGTGCAGTGTTAACCATGGTTGGATTCCCAGCTGCTGTAGATCTGTTTCCGCATCGTCTATTCATCTGAGCCTAGGTCTGCCCTGGAGTCGTTTTCCTCCGGAGTTTTGGCGGTGTATCCCAGTTGCGTCACTAGTGGAGTGTTGTGTTTGACGAAAATTGGAAAATGCAAATTTAACAGAGCTCGCTGGAGTCGATTTCATAACAGAACTCCATTAATTATGAGCATGCGGTTCCCCCAAAGCAGGTGTCACCAGAGTAAGGTACTATAAGAGCAGGAAGCAATCAGAACAAAATGCCACAAGAATAGTTTGCTACAAGAACAGTGTGCCACTAGATCAGTTGCCCCCTGAAAGGATGTCAACAGACATAGCAGGTTGCCATTTGAGTAGGTTGCAAACATAACAGAGTACAAAATGATCAGGATTACACCAGAGCAGGGTGCCGTCATAAAAGGTGGCCACCAGAGCAGGGTGCCGTCATAAAAGGTGGCCACCAGAGCAGGGTGCTGTCATAAAGGTGGCCACCAGAGCAGGGTACATTCATAAAAGGTGGCCACCAGAGCAGGGTGCCGTCATAAAATGTGGCCACCAGAGCAGGGTGCAATCATAAAAGGTGGCCACCAGAGCAGGGTTGGGAATCTCGTTAGTTAAGACTACGATTATTCATAACGATCTTTGTGTCTGTGGCTCCATGTGAGGCGAGTTTTTCGAAGTTAAAGCTTATAAGGAATTGTTTTCAATAAACCATGAAGCAGTTCAATGATCGACGGAAATTTGATCGAGTAAAACAAAATAATGCGTTCAAAAAGAAATTTGACGCAAAATTTTAACGTGTAAACTAAAAAAAAGATTCGACCAAATTTCCGTTCGATCAAAATGTATTAAAATTTTAATCTTAAAAATTGAGTGGTTCTTACATTATTTTAAACAATTTAATGAGTTAAAATAGTCATATATAAATCAGCTGCTTTAGTCTATGTCCATCAGGGGCGTTATTTCACGTTTTTTTCGGGGGGGGGGGGGAAAACCAAAACTTGGTTGGCTTGTTAAGTTGTTTATTACTGGAGGCGCCACACTACATAGCAATTTAAATAAAACCTGCAAAATCGGGGGGGGGGGCAAATGCCCCCTGCCCTACCCAAAATGATGTCCCTGATGCCCATTGTTATGATAGAGCAATACCTGGCTACTCCTTAGGACAGCGGTTCTCAACCTGTGGGTCGCGACCCCTTTGTGGGTCGCACGACCCTTTCCCAGGGGTCACCTAAGACCATCGGAAAACATATATATTATACTCTAAAGTTATGAAGTAGCAATCGAAAATAATTTTGTGGAACTGTATTAAAGGGTCGCGGCATTAGGAAGGTTGAGAACCACTGCCTTAGGACGATGATAGCAGCTAGAAACTATACTGTAAATGTCATCTATACTGACAATAATCATATTTACACTTCCACAAAAAATTATATTTATTCTTAGTCTTTAACAACCTTTTAATTGATTATGCATTATAAAATGTAAGTGCATAAACGTTTTAACTTGTTGATTAACAAGCTGAAGATGTTATTTATAGAATGTTTTTCCTAAAATTTTCCTAAAATTTTGTGTTATTAAAAGTCAGCACAAAGTAAAACGTATTTATACATTTATTTATATTATAATTCATTTTTTTTTGGGGGGGGGGGGAGGTATAATGTATTAACATAATTAAGTTTGACAGCTGTTGACAAGGGGGGAGGGGGTAAAAAATTGCGTAAAAATTGTTGACGTACTTAATGGACGACCCCTATAATATGTGACACACAATAGGCAATAGCGAGAAGGGAAAAGTGAATTTAAATAAAAAGTCTTCTGAAATGGCTCAAGCCAAGCCGCGGCCTATTAATTTTCATTTTTTATTTAAATTTATGTTATTTCTTTTACTTCTTTGAACTTTGATTTGAAGAGCTGCTTTAAAAGGGGAATGATATAAATAGTATAACCGACTCATTCTCACCCCCTTCTGAATAATAAACAACGTTCGATTCTGCTGGGTGTTGTCCATGGCTAGACAAGGGTAGATAGTACTTGGGTGGGTTAGGTCAAGCTTGTCACCAATTGTTGTTTTTAAATGTATACGTTTCTGTAATTGCTCATTTTTATGTGAAGTGCAGTGAGCCTAGCCTTAGGCTGGGGTACTGCGCTATATAAAACCACCTAATAATAATAATACTAATTATATAAATGACAGCTCATTAAACATGTCGCCTTTCTCATCAAAATTATTTAACAATATTAGTTTTAATTCGTTTTTCGTTTCTTCATAACAAAACTTTTGGCTCCTAACAACAGTAAACAACCATTCTAAGGGAAATGACTCCTATTTCCGGAACTGCGTCATAAAACAACGCAAAGAGATATTTTCACCAATGGAATCGATTGGATTCCTGCGTTTGCGGCACTGCCCTATGTATGGAGACAATTTGATGGTAAGAAATTAAGTAGGAATGTTATTTTTATTTTTGGCTTAATTTTTAAAAAATGAAGTAATCTTTATTAAAATTATCGCAGTATGTGTTTTATAAAAATTTATTTATATAAATAAATAATGAAATCGTGTGATATCTTGTTCTGTCTTCTTACTCGCGTCTGAACTGACACTTAGACGACTTAGTTTAGACTCGTAGTCTTAGACTTAGACCTAAGACTCTTACTCTTAGTTTAGTTTAGTGATAAGATAGTGACTTACACTCACTCAGGACTTAGTTCACTTACTCTTACTCTTACACTGAACTTACCTAGACCTAGTTAGTAGTAATAGTCTGTAGACTGTAGGCTACCAAGCTACAGACACTACAGTGTAGTAGGGTAGGCCTACTAACTAACACTAACTGAACTGACACTCGTCTCTAGTCAAAATGCGATAGTTTTATAGTGTATAATATTATTTATTTAAATTTATAGAATATATTTATATAGTATAGAAATACAATAGTATACAGAGGCGTAGCTAGAGTGTTTGGCACCCGAGGACAAGATTCATTTTAAAGCGTCCTCTTTTCCTTTTTTCAACTCTCAAACCCATTATTTTCAATGAAATAATACCAAAGTCAAAGCACATTTTGGCGCCCCTAACTAGCTGGCGCTCGGGTACATCTGTACCCCCCTGCCCCCCCTATGCTACGGCTCTGATAGTATAGTTTATATATTAAATTGGTTATTATATATAACTATATTATTAGCATTACTTTATAATTATTATATTATTAAAGTCTTGTGTTAATTGGAGTTGGAGGTCTAAATTAAATTTAACATATTTAAATACTGTGAGCAAAATAAAGCATGAATCGTCATGAATGGTGTGCTCATTGTATCATATTAGTATCATGTATGTAATGCTAAAAAGTTAGAAAAATAAGTTTTTAAGACTTAGTCATAGACATGGTCTGATGGGAAGGATTGATTGAGGTTGAATTGGCCTGTGATGCCAAGAGTTGTTAACCACTGATGGGGAATCTTTGAATAGGTTGAGTTCTGGCATTGGAATAAAAGTCGAAGTATGTTTAAATAAACTTAATTAATTAATTTTTTGTAATAATGCTATAATTGTTGAAAATTTTAAAAAGGTATCTAAAATAATAAAAATCTAAGAAAAATCACCTGAAAGATTGCAAAAATTATTTAACTAAATTGTTCATAAGTATTTTAGGATTATATCAATATATTTTGAGGATTATATCCATGTAATCATATATTTTGCTGTGATTTTCCAGGCCATCAATTATTTTTCCCTCTGAATTGATTTGGTGTTAGGTCTTGTTAAATAAATATTTGTCGGGTAAAGTGCTCCTAATTTGTTTCCAGATATAGTTGGTTCTCGGTGGAATTTTATAAATTTCAGTTTTGAGAAACGTTGTGCACATCAAACTTGAGATACTGGAAGAGTCAGTAAATATTTAAAGAAATGAAATAATACTGAATATTGCAAAAGAATGTACATTATACATTTTCAGTATGATAAGGCACAATCTTTAAAAGTACTGTTTTCTGTAGTCAGATTATTTTTATTATCGCTGTTTTCTGTAACACCTTTCTTCAAATAATCAAATTAGTATCAAAATCTAGAAGTTCTACACTAATTCTTGTGGCCCTTGCTTCTGTGTTAAATGGCAAAATTTTGTTGCTTAGAAACTTGAAAGTTTCATGAGACACTACCATCTAATTGATTGATCAAGCCATGCCTTACTTGCACCTCTCTTGCTGCTTCCTGTAAATATTTTGTGAAAACTATTCATATTTGTTTTAACATCCTGATCATTAACATCGGAATAAAATTGTTTTTTCCATTGGATCAATTAGTAGTTCATTATTGGTAAATACTCCTTCAACCACTTTTCATTTTCTAGAATGCACAGTGGCAACTGTCAGATTCAAAATTCACTTGTTCTTTATCTAACTTGCATGTTTCCAAGTAGGTTACATGCAGTAAAGTATTTTTGTTGAATTTAATATGAAGATGCAACATTTTCTTAATTCAATTATGAAATGAGAAATTGGGGATTAATTTTAAAAAAGTATCATATTGAATTCAGAGTAGACAAGTGTTGAGCTCTGAGTGCTAGCAGAAAAGGGTGCATAATAATTGTGCTCATCTTTCTGTCTGCAGCAAATCTTAGCCCCAGGAGAGAGACTTATTATTATCCGATTGAAATGATTTTATTTTGGCCAGAGAAAAGAGTATTTAAATACTTCATAATTTAATATAAATAAATATTAAAACTTTTTTTGTTTAAAGCTTTTTTCTTAACTGTTGCACCATAACGATTATTATTTTTTCTGTGATGGGTAGAATAAATAATTTAGCATTAATACAGTGCTAATAAACAACTAAATACTACTATAGTTTCAATGAAAGCTCATTAGATTCTTTAAATGAAGACAGTACTCCAGGGGTGGCCAACCCAAAAGGCATCGGGAGGCATATCATTACATTCTTGCATATGCCTTCTGCCCGGCCTGGGGGCATAGGCTGTCTACAAGAGTTTTTCACTCATCTCAGTCCTGTGCTTTCCTTTCCAGTTGCTTCCAGGTTTATCCATATATTCTTTGGACTTTCTCTCTTCATTTTCCCTGTGGGTTCCATGGTAGGAATTGTCTGGTTACATTTTCTTGTGTTTTACATACAAAGAGTGTGCCCTATAATTAGGGCCTTATATAAAAATATAGGTACTTAAAAAAAACACTCACGCAAGGCTGTATAGAAATATTTATCTCTTCTTAAAGCACATAGTTAAATGCTAAATAACAAAACAGATGAAAACATCAACTAATGTGACATCATTTGATCTTTTCTTTCACTTATCTTGTTTTACAATGAATTTCTTTGTCGATTAAATGGAGGACAATTAAGTTTAATTTGATAAATCATGTATCCAAGGGCAGAGCAGGATTAACATTCTGGAAGCACCAAGCAAGACAACTACATCAAACAGAAAACTTTATTAAACTCTCCAACCATTGTATAACAAAGCACATGAATTATACCAGTATATTTTTTAAAAAAAGGAAAAAAAAAAAAAAAAAAAGTATAAAAGTAGATAACATAGTTTGAGTATAAATAGTTTGACTGCTGGTATAATATTGTTTGAGTATAAATAGTTTGACTGACTGCTGGTATAATATAGTTTGAGTTACTTTTGATTTTTTTCTTAATTTAACAGTTTAAAAAAAAAAAATTTTCATGGATGTTAAAAGTCTTTCCGCTGTGCTTTGGGTGTAGAGAAGCAATCAATTGTGTCCTGATAGTCCAGACTTTTTAAGAAATCCATCATAAATTTTCAAGTTTGTCCTGGCAAATTGTTGACTTCAAGGACGATTTTATCCTTTTGAAATGACTAAACAATCTTTTTCCACTGCAGTTTCTTATATATTAAGTGACGTTGCAGGGGGAAAATAAACATTTTGAAAGCCATAATTCTTGCAGATATAGTGGTGCCTAATGCTTAGCTTCTTTTGAGGAGTAACTGCTTTATCTATTTCAGTAAAGATGAAAGTTTTTTGTTGTTGTTGAAGAAAATGTGATTGTTTCCATTTGTTGTAAAGTTTGTTATTGTAGCATTAGGCCTAAATCAGTGAGGATGGCATCAACTATGACATAAAAAGTTTGTATCTTAAACTGGTCTTTGCCCGTCAAAACAACAGCTGGTTCAATATTGTCATATGCTTCACTTTTTAGAATGTTTTCTAGATTTTCTTCAAAACCTTAGGTCTCACTGCATACATGACTGACTTTATCACTGAACTGTTCAAAGTTATTTGTTAGCAATGTTAGAACCTCTAACAGTGAATTTAAGAGAGGTGCATCGATTTCAAGAGCTATTGTTTCTGTTTGAAGAAGTTTAGTAGTTTCATCTATTCCCTCTTTGTCAACACCTTTTGAAAGCAGTTTCAAATTTTATCTAATTTGAACTACATTAGAAACATCTATTCCTTATTATATTGCAGTTGGTCATTCCCCAGTGTTTTTAATGCAGCATTGTAAGTGTTGTAGAGATACGATAAACTGTAAAGTGCACCACCGCGTCTCACTTTAACACTTAGAAAGATGTGTTCAAATTTTATTCTCTGTTGCTTACGCCAATGACGATGGGCTAATAGTTTCTTCCCTTGACTCAAACAAATTTCGTACAATAAATTGAAAATACAGAAACATTGTCAGTAGTTCATGACTAAATCTGATGAGTTGCCTACTATTTTCAAAACTTTGAGTAGGCCTGGTGCACCAGTTGCACCATTGTTAATCTGGTACTGCGCCCCCTCCCCCAATTTAAAAATCCACCAGCCTAGTTCTGGAGAATGATAAAGTAGGTCCGCTGGTCGGCTCTGACAAAACTATAATTATTATAGCTGGAAGTTTTGGACGCTGCACTCACATTTGTTGAACTGGTAGCTATCATACATCAGGTACTGGAAGTGGTCGAATAATAAACATACCGGTACTTTGGGAGGACTCTTGGTGTAAAGCAGTATATGTATAGATTTGACAAGACAGTGAGTTCATAGTATTTAGAAACGATTGGGGTAATATATATAAGACCACAGTTTGATTATGTAAGTTTAGTCCTGCCATGCATATAATCTCTAAACTACTGGCATGGTCATGTCAGCAAGACGTCAAGGGTTTCATAGATTACCGTACTACACACATATAAATATAATGTTAATTGAACACAAATGTATCGTTGATAAATGTTGCCTGGGTATCGCCATCGATAGTTAACATAGAAAAATCATATAACGTAGGTGGGTCTAGTAATTACACTTACTTACTTGTGGGGACATCAGCTGTTGGTAGAGCAGGAAGATTCCCGCGCCTGCCCAAGCAGAGCATTCTCAACTCTGCTATACACTGGGCACCTTACCTACCTACCAAGGGAAAGAGGTAATAAGGAATGCATCGGAAGACTTTAAGAGAAACACAGCTCATTCTTAACACTGCTGTACACTGGAACCTACTAAAGGAAAGAAGAAGCAAAGGATGTATCAGACGTCTTGAAGAGAAACAGTTCACCGATATATTGAACATGTTATAAAAACAGTCATGCGACTGTGGCATGTATAGTTCAATCGTTGTTCATAGCACTAGAGCAGCGGTTCTCAACCCGTGGGTCGCGACCCCTTTGGAGGTCGCGCGACCCTTTCCCAGGGGTCGCCTAAGACCACCTGAAAACACATATAATCTACAGTTATGAAGTAGAAACAAAAATAATTTTGTGGCTGGGGGTCGCCACAACATGAGGAACTGTATTAAAGGTTCGCGGCATTGGGAAGATTGAGAACCACTGCACTAGAGTGACTACACGGTGAGGCAGGAACTAAACCTGGGACCTCACGTAACGCAAAGCTCAGTGAATACTTCCAAAACAGTTATCCAACATCAATGATATTTAATAGCAAAGTCTGTTAACTATTCATCCCGTCACCATGATCAGTGCCGTAGATTAGGCATGCTTACGAGGGCTTGCATCTTGATTGAATCTGCGGAAACAAAGGGACGGTGCACATATTAAATAACTTGAAGGGGGAGAGGGCGGTTTATATTTTTTTTGCATTGTTATATGGGGGTAGGGGTGGTGGGGAGCATTGTTATTTAACAATTCTTTTATTTCAAAAGACTTTCTTTCTAATCGCATTTCCATCTTGTTGATCGTCTTTCTGAAAGGTCGCCTGTGTCAACATAGCGTTAGATTCGTTCAGTGAACGGCGAGAGGAGGGTATGAGAACTGTAGTATTTTTAAAAAAAAAAGTTATTTCTTTTTGGCGATTTACATACAGATTGAAATTGTAAATTAAAAAATAGCAAATGAAAAATAAACTTTAAAGTAAAATAATTTCTGTTAAAGACGAGCTTAAAACCACTTGACTAGAAGTAGAACATAATTTACAATTTCTTAAAATGCATTACGCAAAGAAAACCTGTTCAGAAAATATATTTAAAAAACATTTAAAAAAAAACATTTAGTTTCTTCCAAATTCAATTGGAATCCTTTAGTTACATAGAATGCTCTTCTACACTTCTGTCAGAAACATTATATAATATATAGGGGGTGGTCAATGGAAATGTTACATAATGTTATAACGCGAGCTTTCCGTTCTACTGAGCTTTGTTGTCGTTGGGGACTTGTGTCCATTCTTATTCTTTCCTTTTCTTTCATGTTTAGGTAGGATATGTATATAAATGTATATATAATGTAAATTTAATGTATAATTACATGACTGTTATTTGTTGTAGTGATGAAGGCATTTGCCGAAACGTTTACAGTTGTATTCTTTGTAATAATTGTAACGTTTATTAAAGCTTACAATATTGTTTTATGTTCACAAATTGTTAGAGGTCTCATTAATACAATGGGTAGTGTTGGGTACCGTAAAAAAAATCATATTTTGTGTTAAGTAAATTGTGCACGGCCCCAAAGATTGATCAGTAAACCTTAATCGATGTTCGTGAATCAGTCATGATGAGACACTTGACTCGCCCCCTGATTGCTGCTGGTTGATCCTTGAAATCACGCAACTGTTCACTCGCACGAAGGTTTGGAGCTTTTTGATCCTTAAAGAGAGTCGTATTAGAATATCAGAGTGTAAACCGCAGTCTTGTCGGGGATGTTAAGTTGTTCATTAAGCCATTGTTTTTGGTCTATGATTTCGCACATTCGTGACCACAGTTTCTAGACATTGTTTGACACAATCTCTTTTTAATAGAATCGATGTTCACCATCATCGCTCGATTTTCTCAATTATTCTTATTATGTTTTCGTCCTTGTAGCAATTTCTTAGAAATTAGACCTTCTTTCTAATGTCATAGATGGTCTACTTGTCAAATCACTGTATTAACTGTGAGTGTCTATTCTACCCTCCCCAATTATTCAAATGTTATTGTAAGTCTCCATGCTAGACTCCCCAATCATGCCAGGTTACTGTAAGTCTCCATGCTATCCTCCCTAATTATTCAAATGTTACTATAAGTCTCCATGCTACACTCCCCAATCATGCCAGGTTACTGTAAGTCTCCATGCTACACTCCCTAATCATTCAAGGCTACTCTAATTCTCCATGCTGCTCTCCCCAATCATGCCAGGTTACTATAAGTCCCCATGCTACACTCCCCAATCATGCCAGGTTACTGCAAGTCTCCATGCTACACTCCCTAATCATTCAAGGCTACTGTGTCTCCATGCTACACTCCCCAATCATTAAAGGCTACTATAAGTCTCCATGCTGCACTCCCCAATCATTCAAGGCTACTGTAAGTCTCCATGCTGCACTCCCCAATCATTCAAGGCTACAGTAAGTCTCCATGCTGCACTCCCCAATCATTCAAGGCTACTGTAAGTCTCCATGCTGCACTCCCCAGTCATTCAAGGTTACTGTAAGTCTCCATGCTGCACTCCCCAATCATTCCAGGGTTACTGTAAGTCTCCATGCTGTCTTTTCAGGTCACTGGTGTCCTGTTATCCCCCTAGACCTGCTTTGATTTGTGTATCCCACGCCTACTAGCACGTCACCGGCCACCACGTCACTGTGTTGTCCCCGCCATCAAGTTGTCCCAATCCATCGTTGGACTTTCTGCATAATGTACGCTGGACTCTCCCAAGATTCGGGGAGATTTGGGTAAGACTTTCTGGATTACGTGCTAGATTTAATCCCAACTTTATCAAATATATTGTGATTATCCTAGACTGAAATCTACTGTTGGTGAATACTCTATTCATAATAAATGTTTGTATGTGGTTTGAGGGGAAGGGGGTTCACCCCTTGCCCTCACAATATGACCTAAATCTTGAGCATGATTATGATTAAAGACCAGTCAATGTCATGGTTACCCCAAACTAAACTTGTTTGGACAATTTATTACGGAACACAATGAAGCATTGATACCTTTTATATACTTGTCAGTAGATTTTCTATGTAGATACTGTGCAGTATAGACATGTTAAAACGTGAAGTGGGGTGGGGGGGTATAGTGTTGACGTTAGTTAAATGCACGTCTGTATAGTTTCGTATCTACTGGGGAGGGGGGGTAGTGTTGAGGTTAGTGGAATGCATTTCCATATAGTTTCGCATCTCCTGGTCGGGTAGGTGGAAAGCGTTGAGGTTAGTTAACTGCATGTCTATATAGTTTCGCATCTCCTGGTCGGGTAGGTGGAAAGCGTTGAGGTTAGTTAACTGCATGTCTATATAGTTTCGTATCTGCTAGTACTAGCCTCGCATAATGAATATTAAAGTTAAATAGTAACATTAACTATTTAAGAGGCTCTAATTATCTATTACGTTTGCTGCAAAGAATACATGTGTAGTGTAGATGGATCTCGATTTAACATTATGATACAATATGACAGGAAAACAGATGCATTTCTTTGATAGTTTAAATGTATATTGAACTGATTTTGTTACGGTTTTGGTTTATCATTTAGTTCTGCTGCTGAACCAGTTTGATGAATTCTATATCTGTTTATTCAACTTGATCTATTCTTCAATGCATCTGTATTGTGTTGAAAGGTGAATACTGAAACAATCATCGTTATTGCAGTGGTTCCCAACCTTTTATACCCCCCCCCCTTTCCGCACAATCTACGAATTATTTGACTTGTCTCGCGTCCCCTGCAACAGGAACAATAATTTAAAATATGGAAATAATGGAATTCTAATTTATTTTTTGAATTGCACAAAATCTGTCCAACTTTGAGAATTAACGTGTGACTTATAGTGTTAAATAAAGCGTTGTATTAACAGTTTATCATAGCTTAAAAGAAATTGCTTCTCTGTTCTTATATCCCCCCCCCCCCCCTTTTTTTTTTTTTTTTTCTCGCACCCTGAAATGCCACCTCGCCAGCACCCCAGTTCGGGAAGTCCTGGTCTAGTGCAATAACTTATTTTAAGTCAGTTAAGGTGGAAAACAGTCCAAGCAAGCAAGGTCCAATATGGAATTGGAATCTAGCAAAAGTCGCCTGACATATTCACCAGAATACTGCACGGAAAACTTAGTCCAAGGAAGCAAGGTCAAATAAGGAATCTAACAAAAGTTGTCGGGCGTATTCAACATAATCCTGTTCAGCACGGACCCCCCTCACCCTTTTTCCTTTTCAGCCAAATATTAGGTGAATTCTTGATGCCATCAGATAAATATAAGGAGGTTGTTTTGCTCTATTATATAATATTTGTTCTAGCGCGTTCTTCTTTGATTTATTTTAATTTGCCAGTCGGAAGTAGGACATAGACACTTTAACACATGTGTTGAATATTACAGTTGCAGAAATGACACAGCAAATCTCTTGAGATTTCTGTAACATTGATCTGTTAAGAAACAATTTTTAAAAAATTTACAGATGTATTAACTAAGCCCTGTGATTTATTTTGCCTAACAACACATGCATATGAATTAAACAATTTGGGACAACAGAATGTATGCTTAGATAGAGGAGTGGAGTTTCTACTGATTTACTTTTACAGCCCGTGATTATTTGGACCACAGGTTAAGAACCACTGTTATAGGTATAACTGGAAACTGTCCGGTGTAACTTACTACTGCCCAGTGTAACTTACTACTATTACTGCCTGGTGTTACTTGGTACTGTCCAGTGTAACTTGCTACTTTCCAGTGTAACTTGCTACAGACCGGTGTAAATCGCTACTCTCTGGTGTAACTTACTACTGTCCAATGTAACTTACTACTGTCCAGTGTAACTTACTACTGTCCAGTGTAACTTACTACTGTCCAGTGTAACTTACTACAGACCGGTGTTTGCGACTGCAGTCGAGGTCATACGTTAGGATTTGGTGGAGGGAAATTCTGTGTCAACTCTATAGTTCCGACCTAAAATATTTCCCCCACACCAAACGATGGTTGTTAATTTAAAGGTCTAACTAAAGTTGCAATTAATGAGGCGGAAGGACGAGGCTGGCGTTCAACATGATTTGTGTTTCCAGCCCTTGCACACTTGTCGGTGCGCACCGCGACTAATGAGAGATTGATTCCAGCAATCGATGCTGGAATTGGAATACGGTGCTATCAGCCCGCCGCGTCGCGGTATCGGGCGGCAAGGGCTCGGCCTGTAAACACACGCCCTGCTCGGTGAGTGCCGCGGTCAACAGATAAGTCATCAATGAGGTAGGCCAAGTGGGCCCCAACCGCCGTGTGTTAGGGTCATTTAATGGGCTTGATATTTGGACGTTGGCCGACAAACACCGTTATCAGCAACTTTGGCGCTTAGTTTGTGCTGCACGTACTAGTGAACACAGCAGAGCCATTACGCAAGTTGGGGAAGTTAAAAGTCGGTCTGTGGCGGGTCCCAATCAAACAACTTGCAGAAGGCTTGAAAGAGAGTGAAATTCATCGTTTCATTTGTGCGAATGAAAACAATAGGGCATATGCTCCGGGGAACACCCTTCTTTACCTTCCCCATGCATTTGGCCATTTCTAATAGACATATTTAAAACGGGTCGTCGAATCAAAATATTAGTCAGAGTTAAATCTGTAACGTTATGACCAATAAATCTTGATTAGCATCTATAGCAGTGGATCTCAACCTAATGCCGCGACCCTTTAATACAGTGTATCATGTTGTGGCGACCCCAAGCCGCACAATTATTTTTGTTTCTGCTTCATAACTGTGTTCATATGTGTTTTAGATGGTCTTAGGTGACCCCTGAAGAAAGGGTCGCGACCCACAGGTTGAGAACCGCTGATCTTTGGCATTGTTTTCGGTTCACACTGTTTCTTTGTAGGATTGATCACAATGATGAAATATGGAGAGTGGATCATTTGTTTAACGCAGATTTGTAACTTCCATTTTATTGTAAATTTTAGGTATACCAATCCAGATTTTAGCATAACCCCCTGATCGTCAAGTCGCTAAACTATGTATTAATTTGATGGCTTTACTTATAAAAATGGAATGTTTTTATAAGTAAACTCCCTAGCCAGTGACTTAACTATACAGGTGTGTTGTGTCCAGTGTTGAGTTATTGGATGTTCTGAGGCTAGCATTCGGTCACGTCAACTACCTCCGCCAGTCAAGTATTCTCTTAACCTTCTGGTTCTAGGGTATAGCCACAGGGGAGGAAACACTAGCAAACATTATTGGTTGGTAATGGTTCTTGGCCACGAGTCCAGTATTTAATAGCGACAGAAACGAGCATTTCTGGGTGAGAACAAGTGTGTTGACCTGTCTGACAGGCGCTGGCAAGTCTTGTATCGGTATAGGGTGGACTAATAGTACTTATTGTGACCGTTAACAATGGCCCCATTGTTGATGATCATTACGAGGTGTAGTATCTGACCGTGACATCCATTTAAGGTAAACTGAAGTGAGCTTGATAATGTATACCTTGGTTAGGACATGTCCCAACACGTGTTAGCCCTTGTAGTGAGTTACCAAGTGTCTAGTGAGAAAGTTACCGGTGAGTGTAAGATATAGAGACGGTGTTAGAAGTGCCGGCCGAGCACATCATTTAGCAAGCACGGGACTAATGATCGGACAGCATGTGTTTGACTGTGTTGACTTGTTCAAGGAACAATCATCGCTAGAGGTTTGAACAAAATATCCATAGTCTAGTGACAAGTACACACCCAGTGCTCGTTACATGGCAGGGGGCCTGACCGGAGGTGATAGAAACTTTGGACATTAAGGATACTATAAATAATTCATTGCGAAATAAGTAACATGTATACAATAGAAAGTATAAAATTCTCACATATAAATACACTAATTCAGTATGAAATAATCACATATATACAATAGACTGTATAAAATTCTCACATATACAAACACTAATTCAGTATATAATAGGCACACATGCACAATAGACAGTTTAAAGTTATCACATACATACAATACATGAAGTTTTCACGTACATATACAAATATAACTATTTTCTCAACTGCAAATGCGCATGGCCAAATATGGAACCCTTTTTGAAAATAGTATAAGACTTTTTTTGTAGTGGGAAAAAAATGTGTGTGTGGGTGGGTGTATATGGTATAGCAAAGGCTTGTATTGATATTTCCTATGTCATTATCTTTTCAAAATTTTAATAAAAGTTGATTATGCCTCTATAGAATTGGGCCGTCAAGGCAATGTCTGTCATTGCTCACAGTAGCAAATTCATTGCCTTTTTTTTATTTACCACTATGCCATCTTTGCACGGTTCAGTGTCCTACAGCAGATGAAGTTTGGCATTTATTACCGGAGCCATTATGTGTGGGCCTGACCGCTCTTTATGGTCTCTTTTTTATCAGAAGTCGAAGTGTTTGAGCTCAATGTTATGGCGGTGTGAGTAAATAAATGGCTCCCCCTTCTCCCCACATCACCCTCCCGCTTCTCGTGTTTCTAATTAAAATAATCAATATCAGGGTTTTCAGCGCCATTTTTGTTGATAAAGTATTTTGTGGAGAGCTGTCAGTAGCCCATGTAGATAGAATGATGGAGTGAATCCAAGGGGGAACTAGTCGTGTGGCTCGGCTTCTTTTTCGAATGGCACATAAATCCAGGCGCCCCCCCCCCCCGAGTGGTGATAGCCAAGCCCCCTTCCCCCTAGACCTTTGACTTGGTAACTTTTGTGTGTGGGTCACGCCAGTCATGATATTGGTGTTTAATTCGGGAGATTACTTTAAATATTTTTAATACAAAAATTTAAAGTTTAGAAGATAATTCAATCATAATAATAACAAACGACTTCAGTTTGGCTAACAGCTCAATAAATCTTCACATTTTCGGCAAATCAAATTATTAGTGATTATTTTCTTCAAAAAATGAATTTCAGTAGTTCTATACATTTTCATTGAGTTTTAATTCTTAGAATTTATATTTTGTCGAGCAGCTGGATGGCTGTGCGGTCAAAACATGTGTCATTCCATAAAATATACTTTTCCCAGCAAAAATTCTTCCCGCCCCCCCCCCCCCAACCAACCAAACAAAACATATGATCAAACTATCAACTATTTGTAGATTTTCATTTCTTAATTTTATGATCTTGAGGAATTCAAAAGCAGGAAAAGGGGGGGGGGGTGATTTTTACCCCCCCTCCCAACTCTGATTGGAAACAATGGCTTCCTTCCCACCACCCTGTGCAGAACGCCCCTGGAAAACAAGTAAATGCCTCTTTTTAGGTAATGGATTCTCTGACCGTCATATTTTACTTTAAGACTTTACGAAACCTTCTGTGCAATTTAGCTAATAAATATGCACGAAGACCCTGTGGCTTGTGTTTGACATCTTAATACAATATGTGCCATGTATTTGACATCTTAACACAATAAGTGCCCTGTGTTTCACAGCTTGATACAATGCTATGTACCAGACGTTGCATTGTTGTATAGGATGTCGTCTATCAGTCTATACGCTTTTTAAACAGATACCAATGTTTGCCAGCCATCGATAACTAAATTTAGATTTCTAAAAATCGATGGTGTGGCGCCCACTGCACTGGAAATTTCCGTAGTAGTTGGGTGCGTTACACAAATAAAACAGAACAAATATCAAGTAACACTAGACAATGAGCACTGATCACACAGCCTGTGGCTACTACCAGTAGGAACACTAGACAATGAGCACTGTTCACACGGCCTGTGGCTACTACCAGTATGAACACTAGACAATGAGCACTGTTCACACGGCCTGTGGCTACTACCAGTAGGAACACTAGACAATGAGCACTGCACACTAAGCCTGTGGCTACTACCAGTAGGAACACTAGACAATGAGTACTGCCGACACGGCCCGTAGCTACTACCAGTAGGAACACTAGACAATAAGCACTGCACACTAAGCCTGTGGCTACTACCAGTAGGAACACTAGACAATGAGCACTGCTCACACGGCCCGTGGCTACTACCAGTAGGAACACTAGACAATGAGTACTGCCGACACGGCCCGTGGCTACTACCAGTAGGAACACTAGACAATAAGCACTGCACACTAAGCCCGTGGCTACTACCAGTAGGAACACTAGACAATGAGCACTGCTCACACGGCCCGTGGCTACTACCCGTAGGAACACAAGACAATGAGTACTGCCGACACGGCCCGTGGCTACTACCAGTAGGAACACTAGACAATAAGCACTGCACACTAAGCCTGTGGCTACTACCAGTAGGAACACTAGACAATGAGCACTGCACACTAAGCCCGTGGCTACTACCAGTAGGAACACTAGACAATGAGCACTGCTCACTAAGCCTGTGGCTACTACCAGTAGGAACACTAGACAATGAGCACTGCCGACACGGCCCGTGGCTACTACCAGTAGGAACACTAGACAATGAGCACTGCTCACACAGCCTGTGGCTACTACCCGTAGGAACTATTATTAGTAGATTTCCATAATTTCAGAGTGAAACTACAGCTTGGGTCCAGTGATTAACCATTAACATTATGATAACACTACACAAATAAATGATCTGCGTGGGCGTGGCATAGATTCTTTTGTTTGTTTAGTGTTAGTCCCACGCAAAGGGATTCTTATATGACTATGATCAACAGAGCATTATTATCTAGTTTAATAATATAATATATAAAATTAATAATGCCGGTAGAGTATAGTATATTATTTTTTTTAAAATTATTTATTTATATTACTATTTTATAATTAAAAGCCAAGTTTTTAACCAAGCCTATTCACGTTGACTATTGTGACAAACTAAGGCCAAGCTTTTAACCAAGGCTATTCACGTTGACTATTGTGACAAACTAAGGCCAAGCTTTTAACCAAGGCTATTCACGTTGACTATTGTGATTTATTGTCAATTGTGACAAACTAAGGCCAAGCTTTTAATCTAGGCTATACTATTTACGTTGACTATTGTGACAAACTAAAAGAACTGTACCGTGTGTTCCAAATTTCGTTTTGATATAACTAAATATAAAAATAATGTATATCTTAAACTATATTTGTCATTTCATCTGCCATAATAAAAACTCATGTTTTGTGGTCAGGCCCACCATTACAAGTATGAAGTGTTAATATTATTCATGTTATTATCTTTATTTTCAACTGTCGCGCTAGATGCGATTACGGTCAAGTTCACCGCCTTTGAAGGTGTATGCCACTAGTGTATATAAAAGTCCACCACGGAGTATGTCAAGTTCACCGCCTTTGAAGGTGTATGCCACTAGTGTATATAAAAGTCCACCACGGAGTATGTCAAGTTCACTGCCTTTGAAGGTGTATGCCACTAGTGTATATAAAAGTCCACCACGGAGTATGTCAAGTTCACTGCCTTTGAAGGTGTATGCCACTAGTGTATATAAAAGTCCACCACGGAGTATGTCAAGTTCACCGCCTTTGAAGGTGTATAGTGTATGCCACTAGTGTATATAAAAGTCCACCACGGAGTATGTCAAGTTCACTGCCTTTGAAGGTGTAAAGTATGCCAGTAGTGTTTATACAAGTCCATCACGGAGTGTGTCAATTGTAGAAGAATGGACTAGTGCGGTGTTGAAGACTTTTAGGATACGCCATGTCTCAACAGCTTTTTTTAATGTTATTTATGCAGATGGAGAGCATAGCTATAAATTTCAATTGTTTCTTATTTTGAAGTAAATAGTACTATAAAATATATGTCCTTTGTTATTTGTTGAAAGGCTCCTTTTCTAGATCTATACAAGCTGACCTTTCTGTTTTTACATTGCCTACAGTGTAAATCTACTTAACCTACAACACTTAGGATACCCACAGTAATAGTAATACATAGCATTCTATTACAACCACAACATAAAGATATATATAACTGGTCTATACACATGACATGTTTTCCACTCATATAGTTATTACTATTAAGTTTTTATAGCTCTGTGGTAGGAACACTATACAATGAGCACTGCTCACACGGACTGTGGCTACTACCAGTATGAACACTAGACAATAAGCACTGATCATACGGTCCGGGGCTACTACCAGTATGAACACTAGATACTAAGCACTGCACACTAGGCCTGTGGCTACTACCAGTAGGAACACTAGACAATGAGCACTGATCATACGGTCTGGGGCTACTACTACTACTAGTATTAATTTGACTAGACAATAAGCACTACACATTAGGCCTGTGGCTACTACAGGTATTAAATTAACCACGCAATCGAAGGGAAAACATGAAAGTGATTATTATCTAGTTCTCAAACTGTCGACATCACCCAAATGGAATGAACCAACTTGCCCGTAAATTTTGCGTTGCCATGGTTTCACGCAAACCTCGAAGTTTGCTTGCTACTGTTGCTACTTGAATGTACAATGGGTTATTGATCTTAATTATTGTCTTCGGGGCTAGTTGAAAGTGGCGCTGTGATGACATTAACTCATTAACATTATTGAAGGAACTGAAGATTTCTTTCTTAATGAAGGCCGCTGACAAAAAAAATTTTAACGTTTCACAATTAAAAAAAAAAATGAATTATATTAAAAGAATTAAATAAAACTATGCGATGTGAGTATGGTTATATAGTGTGATAACAAGTTGTTCAATACCCTTTTATTGCAATCTATGTCATATTACCGTGCCCTCTGTTCTGCCCCATTTTTCATGTTACTGTTGGGTAAATCGTTTTGAAAGTATTCGTTTATTTTGCTACTAAGAAATAGAAATCGTAGCAAAATGTTTTTTTTTTGTAAGATCGTGCCTAACTGCTGTTATGGTAATGTAATTACTTTAAAACTAGAGAACGGGGCTCAACTTCAAATCAACCGAGCGTAAGAGTAACCTAAGAGTCGTAAAGTAACATAAGAGTCGTAAAGTAACATAAGAGTCGTAAAGTAACATAAGAGTCGCGTTAGTTTTTTTCATAAGATTTTTTTTCCCTTCATAAACTAGCCGTGAGCGGGGTTTCTTTGGTGGTCTGTATTGGTTGGACCCGGTGAGCCTTGCAAGCAGAGCCGGCTCAAGGTACCAGCAACCCGGGACCCGGTGAACCTTGCAAGTAGAGCAGGCTCAGGGTACCAGCAACCTGGGCAGTTGTCCGGGGCGCTATGTGCTTAGGGCGCAATCAGCGATCTTACAAAATCGGAAAAAGCAATGCACGTGGGTGCTTTGGAAGAAAAATTGAAAGTACCGTAATAAAAAGATTTACTGATCTAAAGGCTAGGACACAAAGTCATCGTTAGGTTATTTGTTCATACTGTCCAGATGCAAGTTAAGAAAAACGATATCATTGTTCAGTTTTTGTTTTTAAAAAAACCCTGGGTACTGGGTAATAAACTCATTCCCTAACCCCAACTTTGCTCCTTGCAAAAGGAAAAGTTTTATGATTATATTTAAAAGGGGGCGCCAAAATTAAGCGTGCTCGTGGCGCCAACAACCATAGTGCCGGCCGTGCTAGCATACAGTAAACTTTGTGTTGTTATAGTTTGGTGAGTTCCACTTGGGATTTAGATGGCCCACGAATGTTTTGTGGCAGTTATTCCATTTAGGACCAGTAACAGTTCGCTGGATTTTTCCTCTCTGTTGCAGTAAGTTTGAGTCGTTTGTGGAAATTTTGACGAAAAAAATGTGTTCGAAGGAATAGTGTTGGCCACGTAAGTTTGTTTAAGTAAAGACTAGAAAATCAATTTGTAAAAGACATGGATGAAAATCTTGAATCAAGTCTTAAACCTCTTTGATTTACCACACAACTTTAATAAGGGTGAATAGTCTGAGTGATAGATCCAAGTCTGTCGGAGTGAATAGTCTGAGGGATAGATCCAAGTCAAGTTGGAGTGAATAGTCTGAGTGATAGATCCAAGTCTGTCGGTGTGAATAGTCTGAGTGATAGATCCAAGTCTGTTGTAGTGAATAGTCTGAGTGTTATATCCAAGTTTTTCGGAGTTAAGAGTCTGAGTGATAGATCCAAGTCTGTCGGTGTGTGAGTGATAGATCCAAGTCTGTTGTAGTGAATAGTCTGAGTGATAGATCCAAGTCTGTCGGTGTGTGAGTGATAGATCCAAGTCTGTTGTAGTGAATAGTCTGAGTGATAGATCCAAGTCTGTTGTAGTGAATAGTCTGAGTGATAGATCCAAGTCTGTTGTAGTGAATAGTCTGAGTGATAGACCCAAGTCTGTTGTAGTGAATAGTCTGAGTGATAGATCCAAGTCTGTTGTAGTGAATAGTCTGAGTGATAGATCCAAGTCTGTTGTAGTGAATAGTCTGAGTGATAGATCCAAGTCTGTTGTAGTGAATAGTCTGAGTGATAGATCCAAGTCTGTTGTAGTGAATAGTCTGAGTGATAGATCCAAGTCTGTTGTAGTGAATAGTCTGAGTGATAGATCCAAGTCTGTCGTCAATGTGTGGAGCTTTGTGAGAAGCAGGCTATTTGCCTTGACGCTTAACCATTACAAGGAGTACCGTAGCCCATAAATAACATGGATGCTACCATTACAAGGAGTACCGTAGCCCATAAATAACATGGAAGCTACCATTACAAGGAGTACCGTAGCCCATAAATAACATGGATGCTACCATTACAAGGAGTACCGTAGCCCATAAATAACATGGATGCTACCATTACAAGGAGTACCGTAGCCCATAAATAACATGGATGCTACCATTGCAAGGAGTACCGTAGCCCATAAATAACATGGATGCTACCATTGCAAGGAGTACCGTAGCCCATAAATAACATGGATGCTTCTACTACCACTATGAGAGATCAGAGTCGGTTGAGCACTATCTATCTGGTGATAATGGCATTTAAGCCAATCTCGACAAAATTATACTACACTCTTTTGGCATCAGTGTCATAGCTTGATGTTTAAAATGAAAGAAAACAAAAACCCAGTCGTTTTGTTGTGCTAAGTGATTAGGTAAATGAGAATAATGGGACAAACCCTTAACAGAGTCAGTCTAAGTTTGCACGCAATCCAATTCATCAAGTTAACCGGATCAGAGTAGATAGAGTAGTTATACTACATTTGTAGCTTGATAGTGTGCTGTGTAGGAATGGGCGGTGCTTATAGGGTAGGGTAGTTTTAAAAAAAATATTTTAGCTACATTATTTTTTTTTTTAAAATCTGAAATAACGTATAAAATAAAATCCTAAAAATGTCATTGGCTTTATCTGCTTCAATAAATTATTTACTTTAATACTCAGGGATGTGTGTGTGTGGGGGGGGGGGGTGTGCGTGGTCGTTTGTCCGGTAATCATACATGAAAAGTCTTATCAAGAGGTTAGGGGAGAAAAAAATTGGGAACCGCTGGTCTATCGTATACTAGTCGTCTATGAAGCATGTCTATACTACTCCTCTGTTCTATGGTATACTAGTCTATGAAGCATGTCTGTACAACTCCACTGTTCTATGGTATACTCGTCCTCTATGAAGCATGTCTGTACTACTCCACTGTTCTATGGTACACTAGTCTATGAAGCATGTCTGTACTACTCCACTGTTCTATGGTATACTAGTCTATGAAGCATGTCTGTACTACTCCACTGTTCTATGGTATACTAGTCTATGAAGCATGTCTGTACTACTCCACTGTTCTATGGTATACTAGTCTATGAAGCATGTCTGTACTACTCCACTGTTCTATGGTATACTAGTCTATGAATCATGTCTGTACTACTCCACTGTTCTATGGTATACTATTCTATGAATCATGTCTGTACTACTCCACTGTTCTATGGTATACTAGTCTATGAAGCATGTCTGTACTACTCCACTGTTCTATGGTATACTAGTCTATGAAGCATGTCTGTACTACTCCACTAATCTAATACTAAATCTAGGTCTTGTTGAGTCTGGACACTTTCTATGAATCTGACTTGGTGTCAGAGTGGGAATAGTGGTGAAGGCACAGAAAGAAATCCTCCTAGAGTGGGAGGAGTGGTGAAGGCACAGAAAGAAATCCTCCTAGAGTGGGAGGAGAGGTGAAGGCACAGAAAGAAATCCTCCTAGAGTGGGAGGAGAGGTGAAGGCATTGAAAAAAATCCTCCTAGAGTGGGAGATGTGAAGGCACAGAAAGAAATCCCCCTATAGTGGGAGGAGGGGTGAAGGCATAGAACGAAATCCTCCTAGAGTGGGAGGAGAGGTGAAGGCACAGAAAGAAATCCTCCTAGAGTGGGAGGAGTGGTGAAGGCATAGAACGAAATCCTCCTATTATTGTCTCCCTCACCAATGATTCTTTCCAATGATGCATGTGTTAAAGCCAATGTTCTTGTTATTGTTTTAACAAGAGGTTGTATACTTGAAGGTAGATTAAGCATGGAGTTTAGCTCGTGTAAGAAGATAAGTCAATGACTTTAGTCTCATGATCTCTCGTATTGTTGTGTGTTATCCAGTGGGTGTTGGGCCTATGAAGGGCTTGTAGGCGGGTACCTTAGACCCCTTATGCCTGCAGCTGCAATCAGTGTAATTCAGTCAAGACCCATTTACGTAACCTCTTCTTAATAAATGATGACTCATGTACAATTACATAAACGCAAACGAAAATTCTTACGAAGTTGATTTTCATTATATTTACCTATTAAAAGAAAAGCTTTGAGACTGAGAAGTATTTTTAAATGCCTAATTAGTGTCAAAGGTAGATCTATGGTATAGAAATATTTTAATGTTGTGGTACTAGTCGTAATAGCAGGCCTAGTTTTTTGGTTTATTTCAGAATTATCTTTTGTGTATCTTAAATTTGGATTTATTTTGAAATTTCCTCGTTTTAAACTAAAATATAAAATGTCCTTTTTTTTTAGACCTTTATGAAATGTCCACCTTTTTCCTTTGTGCATCTGGCAACCCTAGCAAGTGATCATTCTACTGGGATAATCTCATTGTTGTTTGATTGTTGTTGTTGCCAGGGAATCGTCACTCGTCTTCCTGTCAAGTCAGGACTTAGCCCCAATTTCTTATCGCGTTCCAAGGGAAGTCAGGTGCACACTAATTACAAGTGGTTTTTTAATGTACCTCACAGACATGCATAGATGGGACAGTTTTAATGTACCTCACAGACATTCATAGATGGGACAGTTTTAATGTACCTCACAGACAGAGAGATTCATAGATGGGACAGTTTTAATGTACCTCACAGACAGAGAGATTCATAGATGGGACAGTTTTAATGGACCTCACAGACAGAGAGATTCATGGATGGGACAGTTTTAATGGACCTCACAGACAGAGAGATTCATAGATGGGACAGTTTTAATGTACCTCACAGACATAGAGATTCATAGATGGGACAGTTTTAATGGACCTCACAGACAGAGAGATTCATAGATGGGACAGTTTTAATGTACCTCACAGACAGAAAGATTCATAGATGGGACAGTTTTAATGTACCTCACAGACAGAGAGATTCATAGTTGGGACAGTTTTAATGTACCTCACAGACAGAGAGATTCATAGATGGGACAGTTTTAATGTACCTCACAGACAGAGAGATTCATAGATGGGACAGTTTTAATGGACCTCACAGACAGAGAGATTCATAGATGGGACAGTTTTAATGTACCTCACAGAGAGAGAGATTCATAGTTGGGACAGTTTTAATGTACCTCACAGAGAGAGAGATTCATAGTTGGGACAGTTTTAATGTACCTCACAGACAGAGAGATTCATAGGTGGGACAGTTTTAATGGACCTCACAGACAGAGAAATTCATAGATGGGACAGTTTTAATGTACCTCACAGAGAAATTCATAGATGGGACAGTTTTAATGTACCTCACAGACAGAGAGATTCATAGATGGGACAGTTTTAATGGACCTCACAGACAGAGAAATTCATAGATGGGACAGTTTTAATGTACCTCACAGACAGAGAGATTCATAGATGGGACAGTTTTAATGGACTTCAAATCAAAGTCAGGCTGCACTTTAAAACAGTTTTATGAAAGTTACTAAAAACTAGCATTTATTCCCCTTTTGCTTTTTATTAACTGCAATAAAGGGGTTTGTATCGTTAAACTAATATTTCATACATTTCGTGTCTACATACAATGCATTCATAGTAAATAATTTGACCCCCCCCCCCCCAATATATTTAAAATAAAAATTAAAATGAATAAATAATAATTATAAAAATTGATTTATTATTACTATGCTATTCCTTAGTTTGTACGTCGTGTTATTATTTAGTTGGATTTGTTGCCACTGTGCTAGTTTTTGGTATGTCACCGTTCACTCGGCTATTTTGTTCACATACAATTGAAGTATGTCACCGTTCACTCGGCTTTTTTGTTCACATACTTACTGATGATTGATTGCGTGCGGTAAAATGCTCATCATTTAATCACCGGCCTCATGGACCACTCTATAATTCTCGGTAGTTGTCAGTTTGACCGGATTGGGTGGGTACATTAAACCTGTCGACTTTATTTCGTCATATCATCACCAGTCACACAGAGCTTATCATTTCAATATAATGAGATTAACTTTCGCAAAACGCTCTATTGATGTCTCATTGTTCAAAGGGTTTGTCGTTTGTCCGGGATTGAATAGCTCGTGTTTGATGGAATCTGACTTGAAACCAAAGTAAAAGGTTGCATGTAGTACCACAATGTACAATGACCAGGTGGGCTCATGCATAATACAGTGGCTTGAAGGCAAATGATGCCCGATGGTCATTGTGTATGTTTTTGGTTGTCTCTATTCCGACATAGATCACGTGCCATGTTGGCTTGCTCCATTCCGACATACATCTTGTGACATTAAAAATTGTGTTTTAAATGTGTTTTTTTTCTTCTTGCTATTTTATTGGAACTTGGTCTATTAAGGGAATAGCTGGACTATTAAAGAAACTTTTGGACTATTTATGACGTTGTTGGACTATTAAAGAAATAGTTGGGCTCAAACTTTTACTCTTAAACCCCGACACAATAAATTAGACAATACGAACTTACTTGTTGACTGTCCTATGGTTTTGGTTGTGTACTACGGTCCCATTTCGGTCTGGAGTCCCCTGTTAGTCCACACTGTATTACAGGGGCTCTAAATCGTTTTGCAAGCGCCCATATCCCATCTCGATTTCCCGCACCACCCACAATACAAATTGGTTTTTAAAATGCAAATAAAAGTTATTTTATCGACCTTCCCACATCTCTTGACACCCCTAGTTAGAACCCCTGCAATATTATGTTACATTGCCTCACAAAATGAGATGCTTTGCTCAACACTGACCAGGCCATGTTCAGTGCATTGTAATCGGTTTTTATATTCCACGCTGTCTGCCTGCTGTTGCAAAGTCCTACGATTTCGGTTTATCAAGCGTTGCCGTTGTGTCAAGCAGACTACCCACGGCGCGTCTGCACATGCCACCCACCCACCACAACCACGACCGGGCGGGCTCTTTGACTTAGCGCTGTGACTTGATCGTTCCTTAGTGTGTATCATATCACAGGGTGTATCATTCCATAGAAATTATCCTACTTCACGATGAGGTTTGAACACTTTGAATATATCCATGTCCAAGGTAAGATCGATACGGTTGAGTGGATTAATGTTTGAAATTATCGATTGATTTGGAACTCTTCACGACTTGAGGATGTTGACACTGGTCGTCTGCTACTGAACGAGTTTTCAAAGTTTGTTCTGTGCTGTTTGTAGGTCATCTTTTTTAACGGTCGTTGCTGCGTAAATATATTTCTCATCATGTTTATAGGTGTTGTGGATTAGCTGAAGAATTTTGTGAGTGCCGAAGAAATGAGCTGTATTCTGTTATAGATATTGCTGTGTTTAAATATTGTGGGGATAATGTAGTCGATTGTATTTTTAAAAAAAAAATAGCATGTACATTAGCGAACTGGTGACTTTCTTTAGTCGGCACTGTTTTCATGTTAACAAGCAACTAAACATCAGCCCTTTGTGAACAAATTTTTTGTTTTTTTTAAGTTTTAGTTATGATAAAGGTGTTGTGTAGATGTTCAACATGGACGATTCAAACTAGTTGAGCCGTCATCGAGGTGATCCTAGTCTATCAACACTACGTCATCACTATACGTCGCTGTGTCGCAAAAGTCCTATTTATTGGAAGTATTTCCTCGTTCGTTCAATGCTGTCGCCGTCTTGCTGTTGTTGCCCGGCTAAAAGTGAAAAGTATTTGGGATAGAGACAACTAGTAAGAATATTTCAAAAGAGCAGTTCGTTAAGGTGCTCACCGTTTCTTTCAGGCATCTCGTGTGGGGGGGGGGGGGGCGGGCACTGCCCCGTTCTGGGAAAAATCAACGGAGAAAAATGTCTACAACAATGAAAAGAAAATATATTTGATAAAACACGTCTAAATTGTCATTTTTATAACATTTTTAAAAAAGATTAGTAACTGGTGCCTTTAAACGATTACAATGAGTGGGACCTCTGAAATATCGCTACGCTCCATACATTGGATGATATGTTTAAGGCTAATCACTGTATATGAAACGTTTAGCTATTAAGCATAATTTTAAATGTACTCGATGCCATGAATGTTGAACTAGATCAGTGGTTCTCAAACTTTCTAATGCCGCGACCCGTTTATACAGTTCTTTATGTTGTGACGACCCCCAATCACAAAATTATTTTCGTTTCTACTTCATGACTGTAGAGTACATGTGTTTTCCGATTGTCTTAGGCGACCCCTGGGAAAGGGTCGTTCGACCCCCAAAGGGTTGAGAACCGCTGAACTAGATGAAATGAAAACTTTAAAAAATTGACAATTTTGCTTGACAAAAATGAAGAATTTAGCGGAGGCATACAAACAGTGGAAGTTCCATAATTATGATGAAATCAAAAACGTTGGTTTTCTTTAAATGTGCTACGTTTGTAACACAGTATTCTAACTCTACGTTTGTAACACGGTATTCTAACTCTAAGTTTGTAACACAGTATTCTAACTCTACGTTTGTAACACAGTATTCTGACTCTACGTTTGTAACACAGTTTTCTAACTCTACGTTTGTAACACAGTATTCTAACTCTACGTTTGTAACACAGTTTTCTAACTCTACGTTTGTAACACAGTTTTCTGACTCTACGTTTGTAACACAGTTTTCTGACTCTACGTTTGTAACACAGTTTCCTGAGTTTAAAGAAAATTATTTGCCTTTATTTGAAAAACAGCTGTTCTGTTTTTAATATCAGAATAATAAACAATTTGCCCCTCCTATTTGCACAATTTTTTAAAAATTAATTTCTTTAAAGATGGGAATCCAGTAGAAAGCTTTTTAAAAAACGGTTTTGTGAACTACCATTTTGATTTAAACTTTTTTTGTTGTTTTTATTACTCTGGGGCGCGCCACATCCTGAGTGAATTCAGTTAATATATGACATTGGGCGTCGTAATGCCTCCCCGGGACGCTTGAAAAGCCTCCTTCGCTGAAACAGTTCCACCTGCCTTCCACTCGATTGACCATGCAGGAGCAACTGGTGGGTTGGTAGCAGCAATCGAACTTGCTATGGGCTGAATATATTTTAACGTTGCTAAAATACCCCTTCCCATCCCTGAGTAGCTAGTCCGGCGAACTAAAGATTTCAAAAAGTGCAGTTATCATGTCTTTCTGTTGATAAGTTCATGTCTCCCTGACATCCATTGTTAAATCTAGTGCAGTAGTTGATTAAATTTATTTTGGTAGCTTGCATTCTTTGAAAAGTGCCGCATAGACTCAACGCTTTAAGAATTTTTTGCCGTGCTTCCTGTGTGAATCCTGCACTTCATTCGAAACGTACCTATTTCAACTTTAGTTTTATCTTGCTATAAGAAGAATTGCTGTACCGGGGGGATCATTTGCTGTACCGGGGATCATTTGCTGTACCGGGGGGATCATTTGCTGTACCGCGGGATCATTTGCTGTACCGCGGGATCATTTGCTGTACCGGGGGGATCATTTGCTGTACCGCGGGATCATTTGCTGTACCGCGGGATCATTTGCTGTACCGGGGGATCATTTGCTGTACCTGCGGGATCATTTGCGCTGAAGGGATCATGTGTAGCTTTATCTAGAGGGTATAAGCGTATGTTAATTTATCTAGAGGGCAGTGAAAGTATGTAGACTAATCTAGAGGGTAGTGAAAGTATGTAGACTTATCTAGAGGGCATTGAAAGTATGTAGACTTATCTAGAGGGCAGTAAAAGTAGGTAGATTTATCTAATGGGCAGTAAACGTTTTCCCCTTCAAAATACTGTTTTTGACCTCGCAATGCTGCCATTTCGAATATTACATATTGAATATATTATTTAATTGTCATAGGAAGTTAGAAAATTACAAAACCTGGTGTTGCTTATTTTGTCGCTTAGTACATTCTCGCCCTCAAGGGGCGAATTGACCGTCGTATTTTCCACCCCTTACATTTGCCATGTTCCGTCTGAATTAGCGAACAACCCTTTTGCTGTATGTTTGAGGACACAGGTTGTAGCGGCAAAGTGGTCTTGCCATCGTTACCTTCTTCCTTTTTCTACGCTTCCATTACTCTCTCAAACCTTTGACGTTTTGTCTTCGGCAATTTCCAACCTTTTCAGTTAAAAGATTTCGTGAACACGTGTTGGACAGAACATATTCATTGAATATAACTAATAAATTATTATCAATTCATGTGGCCGCCTGAAGACTTTAGCTTCCAGGTTTTTTGTTAGCTTCCAGGTTTCTGTTAGAATAATCATACTACAATAGTCAGTAGCAATACATTATATTAATACCAGTAGCCTGTTCTAACATAACGCAATGTTTATTCAACAAAGCAAAAGGATTATACTAACAGCTAGATTGTTTATGCAACAAACCAACATGGTTATTCAACAAAACAATGTGGTAATGCAACAAAACAACATGGTTATTCAACAAAACAATGTGGTAATGCAACAAAACAACATGGTTATTCAACAAAACAATGTGGTAATGCAACAAAACAACATGATTATCAAACAACATGATTATCCTAATGGTCAACATTTGATCCAGGCACTTACATTTCATGCTTGTCCCTGGCCTGTCCAGTAGATGACAGGCCATTGGTTATTTTGATATATCGATCACAGGACACGGGGATGGATCGATCTGGTTGGAGGCAGGTAAACATTGAGAACCGATCAAGTGTAAATAACATGTTGGGTATCAAATACAGCCGAGAGGCAGACATTTTATGAGTATCAAATACATTCGAGAGGCAGACATTTTATGAGTATCAAATAAATTCGAGAGGCAGACATTTTATGAGTATCAAATAAATTCGAGAGGCAGACATTTTATGAGTATCAAATAAATTCGAGAGGCAGACATTTTATGGGGTGTCAAATACAGTCGAGAGTCATACTTGTTATGGGGTATGAAATACAACGAGAAGCAGTCATGTCATTGGGGGCATCAAATCTACCCCAGAAGCAGTCATGTCATTGGGGGCATCAAATCTACCCCAGAAGCAGACATTTGTTGGGGGCATCAAATCTACCCCAGAAGCAGACATTTGTTGGGGGCATCAAATCTACCCCAGAAGCAGACATGTCATTGGGGGCATCAAATCTACCCCAGAAGCAGTCATGTCATTGGGGGCATCAAATCTACCCCAGAAGCAGACATTTATTGGGTGCATCAAATCTACCCCAGAAGCAGACATTTGTTGGGGGCAACAAATCTACCCCAGAAGCAGACATTTGTTGGGGGCATCAAATCTACCCCAGAAGCAGACATTTGTTGGGATTTAGCTATAACTATTCTATTAAATAGTAAAATCTAAGAGGAAAACAACTGTTCAATTATTAAATTAATAAAGACATGTGTTGGGTTAATCTGTTTTTTTTACTAGTCATTTAGTACATTGCAGATACTAATTGAAGAGCTTTTAATCATCTTACCTAAAGTGGGGAAATTGTTACGGGCGTTGGTTTGCTGTGTTCGACTGGAAGACATGTTTGATACTAATTGTGATATTGGCACCAAGGGATGATATGGAATGGTTGTAATATGACATAAATGTAACTAAGCGGTGATGATATGTGTCTGTAACGTGACATTAGCACTGTAGTGATTATGTTGTGTTTTAAACGTGACACGAGCACTAAAAGCATGTTCGTATCTACCTGTAATGATACATTAGCACTATAGTAATGATGGTACGTGAATGTAGTGCTAAATGAGCAATTGACTCGCCTATTTGAATAGTAAGACGTTCGTCTAAGGTACACAATGGGTCGTGTCGTTCAAATGTCCAAACATCTTCCCTGAGGATGGTACACAATGGGTCGTGTCGGATGGTACACAATGGGTCGTGTCGTTCAAATGTCCAAACATCTTCCCTGAGGATGGTACACAATGGGTCGTGTCGTTCAAATGTCCAAACATCTTCCCTGAGGATGGTACACAATGAGTCGTGTCGTTCAAATGTCCAAACATCTTCCCTGAGGATGGTACACAATGAGTCGTGTCGTTCAAATGTCCAAACATCTTCCCCGAGGATGGTACACAATGGGTCGTGTCGTTCAAATGTCCAAACATCTTCCCTGAGGATGGTACACAATGGGTCGTGTCGTTCAAATGTCCAAACATCTTCCGTTACTTTAAAAAGCGAGACTTGACTCTGATGACGAGCATTGCCACTAATGACGAATGGTCAGTTGTTTGATGGATGTACAATCACGTTGTTTGACTAAGTATATTCATCATGCAAGTCGACAGACCAACAGACGTACCAACCGATGTATTAAACGATGTACTAACCGATGTACTAACCGATGTACCATGCGGTCTAATAAGAAATGAGCTTAAGAAGCATAATATTAGCAAGTTATCTGTTACTAAGGCTAAGTGCGGGGCAGGGGAAAATGAAGCCAGTCTTAGCATGCTGAAAGAGAATCAGTTTTATCACTGGATCTCTGAGCTAGCTGAAAGAGAATCACTTTTATCACTGGATCTCTGAGCTAGCTGAAAGAGAATCACTTTTATCACTGGATCTCTGAGCAAGCTGAAAGAGAATCACTTTAATCACGTGATCTCTGGATAAGCAAACAGCTTGGAAATGAAAAACTTTGTCTGGACAATGGCGGTGACATGTTTTTTATTTATGGTTTTGGGTTGAAGCCCTGGTATTGTATGTGTTAAATAAATGTATATGTTGATGTTTAAATGAAGGTATAATTACGGGCATGCTGATTCTGCTGCCTGAGACTCTGATAAAGAAACTGTTCACTCATAATTTCAGATCTTCAATATGAATAACTGATTTGAGAGTCGGAATCTGAAATATGTGGTACAGCTCTAATCCCGACTAAACCACTGCACTGTCCAGATGACTGTCATTACAAGTCGACATTTTATTTTCTTTGAGACACAGCAAACAGCCCAAGAAAATCTCGGCTTTTAATGATAAATGGAAGGAGTGGACATGCCATTCGTCTTCTGCATCCTTTAACAAAACACGTGGTAATCCAATAGTTAGCTGTAGTGACTGAAGTCCGCATGCCTTTGTTTTTTCAATGTGCTGAGTATCTACAATAAAACCAATGTGGGAATTCATCAGTAATTAAGGAGGGCTCGAAGTATTCATAAAAAAAATTGCAATCCTAAATCCATTATGTCATTTATTCATATTAATTAACGTATATGGACCAACATATCTATATCCAGTGTCAGATTATCTTCGAACACGTTCACTTGCTTCTACTTGTCTTCGTGAAGCAGATGGCTGACAATATTTGTCTCCATGTTTACATGGTCCTGCTGGAGTTTCTTTCTCAGTGGGACTCATATTGGGTTATACTAGGCTGTTCTAACTTTCTCACCAGGATACATGGGGCTATGCTCAGCTGTTCTAACTTTCTCAGTAGGACACAAATGGGGCTATGCTCAGCTGTTCTAACTTTCTCAGTAGGACACAAATGGGGCTATGCTCAGCTGTCCTAACTTTCTCAGTAGGACACAAATGGGGCTATGCTCAGCTGTCCTAACTTTCTCAGTAGGACACAAATGGGGCTATGCTCAGCTGTTCTAACTTTCTCAGTAGGACACACATGGGGCTATGCTCAGCTGTTCTAACTTTCTCAGTAGGACACACATGGGGCTATGCTCAGCTGTTCTAACTTTCTCAGTAGGACACAAATGGGGCTATGCTCAGTTGTCCTAACTTTCTCAGTAGGACACAAATGGGGCTATGCTCAGCTGTTCTAACTTTCTCATTAGGACACAAATGGGGCTATGCTCAGCTGTTCTAACTTTCTCAGTAGGACACAAATGAGGCTATACTCGGCTGAAAGAAATCGTTGGTTTCTTTGATTTAATAAGCCAGTACAGACACGGACTAGGTCATACTGAAAGGTCAAGGTTACCTTAAAAATTCCAGTCTGGAACCATGGCATGAACAGAATAGACGCAATAATGGCTCGACACTGTCCTAAAGAAATGTTTTACCAATCCAAATGAACAGCAACGAAAACGTCGCGAACGTTTGTGAAAATTCATGGCACAGCGATATTGTACTAATGTGCACTGCCATTAAACCCCTTGATATTGCAGTAATGTGCACTGTCATTAAACCAATCAATAATGTAGCAATGTACACCGACATTCACCCCCTTTTAGACCCCTGTCCCGCCCACCTTATCGCGTTCATTGATGGACAGTTTAATTATCGATGAAGTCAGATCGAAGAACCAATACTCGTCAGAGAATCGACTGCGACATTTGAAATACTTATGTGGTCTGGTCGAGCCATAGCCTTCTCTGATCGATAGTGGCTTTGAAAGCTGAGTGTGACCCAGATTGTTGAGATATTCAACCAGCTTCGGAAGAACACGATAAGTAGGAAATAATGTGTTTGATTTCAGTGAGGTATGGACTGAGGGTAACTTGTTGCACTTGTCATTAAGTTTCATTCAGATTAAGTCGTGTATGGAGATTAGTGGCTTGGTTAAACTGAAATCAGTTTCATGAAACTTTATTTTTGTTATTATGTACAAACTGTATAAGATTGTAAGCTGATTCATTTGGATTTTATCAGAACATTGAAGTTAGTCTGAATTATGACTGACTGTTTCCAGGGGTTCTCTTAAGGTTTGTTAGAAAGCCTAATCAATGGAGTGGTGGATCTCAATAAGGGAACCCTTTCAATCTACTGGTTGTCACATTGATGCAAATTTCTCACTTAATTATGTGGTCATCTAAATTTTGAAGAAGATTTTGCTTAAAAGTTCGAAATGTATTATCAAAAGTAAAGTTATTGATGATTCGAACTGATTATATGACTTTGTTTTATTTCGAACTGACCTTAATGACTTTGTTTGATGATTCGAACTGACCTTAATGACTTTGTTTGATGCTTTGAACTGACCTTAATGACTTTGTTTGATGATTCGAACTGACCTTAATGCCTTTGTTTGATGATTCGAACTGCAAGAATATATTGCTACTTGATTCCGGAGCGATACAATGCACATTTTGTTCCCTTTTTTTCTATATATGGTTATAATTTATAATGGATGTTATTCAGCTCATTAAACATTGCCATGGACAGACGCCATCAAACTTAAGCCCAATGTGACGCTGCTGTTGAATGCTTACTGGGGAATGGACAGACGCCATCAAACTTAAGCCCAATGCGACGCTGCTGTTGAATGCTTACTGGGGAATGGACAGACGACATCAAACTTGAGCCCAGTGTGACGCCGTTGAATGCCTGCTGGCATAAAACTTGAATTCGTTTCTCTTTGCCGTATGATAATTCAATGAACGTGTCTAGAGCCATGCAATGCTGAAGCTGGTAACATGCTGGCTGTTTCGTGTCAGGTTCCTGTAAGGGTTGATGGTGACTGAGGACATATTGGACTCATTGATTGCTGTAACAAATAGTCAGCCGGATTTGAATGTAAACAAAATACTATCAATAAATCAATAGTGTCAAATCGATAAAGGCGTCCCTGCATGTATAATGAAGAGGGGAAAAAAGGACTCTAATTTCAGGATATACATTTTTGAGTGTGACTGTGTAAGCTGAACTGGGAGTAAGGACCTCACCGAGAACGTTTAATGTTAGGTAATGCAATGTATTTACCTGTGTCATGGTGCCCCCTCCATGGGTGGAACTGATGTAACTCGGGTAATGGCTTAATATGGGACACCATCAAAACGACTTTATTCCCATTATATTAAACATAGCTGATGTTTAGGATCGTATCCGGAAATTTGATCGAAAGAAATTTCGTCGACGGAAAATTGATCGACGGAAATTTGATCGAACGGAAATTTTGTCGAATCTTTTTTCAGTCCACACGTTAAGATTTTGCTTCAAATTTATTTTTGGATGCATTATTTTGTTTTACTATTTATTACAGTGCTTTCAAAAAGAAATTTGACGAAAATTTTAACGTGTGGACTGAAAAAAAGATTCGACCAAATTTCCGTTCGATCAAATTTCCGTCGATCAATTTTCCGTCGACGAAATTTCTTTCGATCAAATTTCCGGTAACCGTTTAGGATCGATAGTGTAGATTCACTTGTTCCGACTGGACAAAAGTCTGCTGCTGAGATATGTGGTTTGATGACGAATAATTAAAGAACGATTGATAGGCCGCTTATTGCTATGAACATATTTCACTTTTGCCTTGGAATCCGTGCTATTAACTAATCAGACAGTGGCAAAGGCCGGGAAAGAAATGTTGGTTGACACATTAATCTTACAGTTCATTGTCTACATCTCTTTACCTTCGAACATTGCCTTATGGCTTTCACATAGAATGGGGCATGTTGGTACACAGTCATTGATGGTACATCTACGGGGCATGTTGGTACACAGTCATTGGTGGTACATCTACCTTCTCTTCAATCTGCCTCGGGTCTGCTGGTATTTGTTTGTACATCCAGTCACACAATTGTAGACGCCTAAGTGTTGCTTAGAATTTAGTGTAGACGGTATGCATAGGAAAATCGTTACGTTTTTCGGGAGGCAGTTTAGAGTTGGGCCTTTTTTTTGTATGGGGGGGGGGGGTGGTTTGTAATTTTCCAGTAAAAAACGAGAATTTATTAAGTGTCGTTTGAGATAATATGCAGCTTTAAACATAAAGTATTTTATTTATCAGGTTTATTGTTGTGTTGTACAGTGAAGAAACATTACTGCGTTTATTACATTTTTATCGGATCGAAAAGTAATGGACAAACCTATCTAATGAGATGTGATTAGTCTTCAGACAACAGTCATTAAACCCCTTGATATTGTACTAATGTGCACTGTCATTAAACCTGTCATTAGTCTTTAGACAACAGACGTCGGTGCTTGTAGTTTGAATTATTTGTGAATAATTTGAGCAATTCCTTGTTATTATGGGAAAACCGTAAGCAGTCCAAACGGTCTGATACATTATTATAAGGTGGGGTTAAGACACAATAGTAATCAAAATCGATAAACCGATAGTTCTCAGGTGTTCAAATTATACTATTGAATGTATGATGATGGCAGTAGATTTGCGGGATACTTTTTTTCTGTTTGCTTTAAGTGGAACTTTCAATGAACAGAACTGGTGGATTGATTTTTAGTACGGTATATTTTTTAAGCTAATTGCGGCCCCTCATGTTGGACATCGTCAAGTCCAGTCTATGTCTGAGTAGCTACGTCATACAGGCGCATTGTGAAGGCGTGTCCAAAGAAACTAATGAGTACGTTACGCCCAATGGCCTCCTTTCTGGGATAGTTGACGACCTGTCTACCCCTACGCTTTCGCCGTAGTAACTACGTTTTTAAGCCTAAGACCAAGACACTACGACGAGCCTTAGACCTAGACACTACGACGAGCCTTAGACCAAGACACTACGACGAGCCTTAGACCAAGACACTACGACGAGCCTTAGACCAAGACACTACGACGAGCCTTAGGTACGGTTTCGGGAGTTTGTTCGTTTGCTTGGTTTATTTTTAATAACAAATTTAATAGTTGGTTTGTGCAAACCAGCGCCCGCGCCCCCCCCGCCCCAGCTAATTGATCAAACTGCTATTTGGAGCTTGAAACTACGTTTTTAGAGCTGAAACCACTCTGACAGTAACCCAGGGGTAAATGGGGGTATTGTTGGGTTTGTTGAAAGCAGGTGACCAATTGGGTTCATATATAACAGGCTACTTCCACCGATACAACCTTTACATAAAGGACGGTATAAAGAGAAATACTTGTGCCAGATGATACTCATAATTGTCGGAATTCAGTGCCCCCCCCCCCCCCCAATGATCACCGGATTTGTTCAGACACATTCCTTGATTCTGATCTCTATTTTATGGTATTTGTTTCTCAATGCACATATTACATTGTCATGCATTTCGTGCTCATGTCGCTTTTATATGGCGAAATTGAACACAACAACGAATCTCAGGTAGTTCAATATATGCCAGCCAATGTGATTAGGTTACCGCCTAGATGCCAGGTTTAAGTGAATGACTTGGATTTGACCAACATCTGCTTTCTAGGCACAAAAGTACCCTGTGGTAGCCTTGACGACCGTTGCATGGCGACGATAACTCCACGCTTGATAATTAAATTCCCTCTCTTGTCGTTTGTGATCCGCGATGGTCACTGTGTCTTCCGATCACGTGTGTGTCAGTGTTGTGTGTGTGTCTCACCCTCCCACCAATCAAATTATGTTTTCTTTCTTTCCAGTTCAAGATGCAAACTAATATACCCCCCCCCCCCCATACACGCACACCCTTATTTTTGACATTACATTCTGGCTTTGTGGATATTTCTTTGACCTAGAAATCTCATTCCATGATTGGTTTTCGTCAATAATTGATTAGGGCAATGGTCCATACACTTGTCTGACTGTATACATACGTCTCCTGACTCTCACTTTTCTCATATTGATAATACTGGAACAGACACATACTAGTCGTCCACCTTACATGAATTGTTTTATATCAATAGTAATAACTCTGGGATTCAAAGAGAGTATGAACTTAAAGGGAAGAACTATTTCAAAAGCTCATGTTTATTTGTAAGCCCAAGCCTCTAACCAGCGTCTTAATTTGATCGTTAATTTATATTAATTGGAAAGGCGTGTTTAGTGCAGTGACGTCAGTTCACCTCGCTTTTCTGCACTGATGGACATGTTGTTGGTTCACCTGACGTCATTAGAATGTTTGCCGTGTGTTGTGTCACAATATAAAGTGGTGTACAAGATATTGTATAGTCATAATTAATGTTGTTATTATAAATATAGGGATGTTTATTAAAGTCCGTGTACATATTATAGGGATGATTCAGCATGGTCGGGTATTTGGCATCTAGAACATTAAACCTCTTTACTGAACAACACTCTCTTGAACACCACTCTCTTGAACACCACTCTCTTGCACAACACTCTCTTGAAGAACACTCTCTTGAACAACACTCTCTTGAGCACTACTCTCTTGAAGACCACTCTCTTGAACAACACTCTCTTGAACAACACTCTTTTGAAGACCACTCTCTTGAACAACACTCTCTTGAAGAACACTCTCTTGAGCAACACTCCCTTGAGCACTACTCTCTTGATGACCACTCTCTTGAACAACACTCTTGAGCACTACTCTCTTGAAGACCACTCTCTTGAACAACACTCTCTTGAAGAACACTCTCTTGAAGAACACTCTCTTGAAGAACACTCTCTTGAACAACACTCTATTGAACACCACTCTCCTGAACACCACTCGCTTGAAGACCACTCTCTTGTACAACAGAAGCATCCAGTAAGATCAGGTATAGCTAGTCACAAACTGTTTGCCATCATCTGACGGGATCCATTTTCTTACACACCCATCTTTTATATCTGAATCCATCTTCTTACACCCCCATCTTTTATATCTGAATCCATCGTCTTACACCCCCATCTTTTTTATCTGAATCCATCGTCTTACACCCCCATCTTTTATATCTGAATCCATCGTCTTACACCCCCATCTTTTTTATCTGAATCCATCGTCTTACACCCCCATCTTTTATATCTGAATCCATCTTCTTACACCCCCATCTTTTATATCTGAATCCATCGTCTTACACCCCCATCTTTTTTATCTGAATCCATCGTCTTACACCCCCATCTTTTATATCTGAATCCATCGTCTTACACCCCCATCTTTTATATCTGAATCCATCGTCTTACACCCCCATCTTTTTTATCTGAATCCATCGTCTTACACCCCCATCTTTTATATCTGAATCCATCTTCTTACACCCCCATCTTTTATATCTGAATCCATCGTCGTACACCCCCATCTTTTATATCTGAATCTATCGTCTTACACCCCCATCTTTTTTATCTGAATCCATCGTCTTTCACCCCCATCTTTTATATCTGAATCCATCGTCTTACACCCCCATCTTTCATATCTGAATCCATATTCTTACACCCCCATCTTTTATATCTCAATCCATCGTCTTACACCCCCATCTTTTATATCTGAATCCATATTCTTACACCCCCATCTTTTATATCTGAATCCATCTATACCCGAAATCAATACAATGTCTAAATTACGTAATCATGTCATTGCACACAGCTCTGTAGCATTGATGAATTCAAGCGTTGGCGAATGTCTGAACTGTTTCATCTGCTCCCTTGCATATATTAAATACAAAGTAGGTGGCATTATCACGATACCCCGCAGAGCGTGTTAGTTTTATGCTCTTGTGATCCACAGTCGCACCATTGAGGTGTCTCAACCACTTCAGGTTTGTAGCTTTCTAACAAACATTGCTTGCCGAAACACAATGGCGAATAATGAAAGTTGCTCCATTGTTATCTTCTCCCGCTTGTTATTTTCAGTTGACTTCAATTGGTCGCCGTGGAGTCTGTGAGTTTATGCCTGGCATAGCTTTATACTCTAGACATAGTAGGCATGGCATGGCTTCATGTGAGCTAATGCCTGGCATAGTGTTACACACTCGACATCGTAGGCATGGCATGGCCTCAATTGAGCTAATGACTGGCATAGCGTTACACACTTGACATCATAGGCATGGCATGGCTTTATGTGAGCTAATGCCTGGCATAGCATTAAACACTCGACATCGTAGGCATGGCATGGCCTCAATTGAGCTAATGACTGGCATAGCGTTACACACTCGACATCATAGGCATGGCATGGCTTTATGTGAGCTAATGCCTGGCATAGCATTAAACACTCGACATCGTAGGCATGGCATGGCCTCAATTGAGCTAATGACTGGCATAGCGTTACACACTCGACATCATAGGCATGACATGGCTTTATGTGAGCTAATGCCTGGCATAGCATTAAACACTCGACATCGTAGGCATGGCATGGCTTCATGTGTTAAAGAAATCCTATTCAACGCGTTCAACAATAGGAGACGGCATGTGTGTTTTTAAAGCTTGTATGTGTGTGTTTTTTTAATATGAGCGAGTGTATGACTGTATGAGTGAGTGTATGACTGTATGAGTGAGTGTATGACTGTATGAGTGAGTGTATGACAGTATGAATGAGTGTATGACTGTATGAGTGAGTGTATGACTGTATGAATGAGTGTATGACTGTATGAGTGAGTGTATGACTGTATGAGCGAGTGTATGACTGTATGAGTGAGTGTATGACTGTATGAGTGAGTGTATGACTGTATGAGTGAGTGTATGACTGTATGAGTGAGTGTATGACTGTATGAGTGAGTGTATGTCTGTATGAGTGAGTGTATGACTTTATGAGTGAGTGTATGACTGTATGAGTGAGTGTATGACTGTATGAGTGAGTGTATGACTGTATGAGTGAGTGTATGACTGTATGAGTGAGTGTATGACTGTATGAGCGAGTGTATGACTGTATGAGTGAGTGTTTGACTGTATGAGTGAGTGTATGACTGTATGAGCGAGTGTATGACTGTATGAGCGAGTGTATGACTGTATGAGTGAGTGTATGACTGTATGAGTGAGTGTATGACTGTATGAGTGAGTGTATGTCTGTATGAGTGAGTGTATGACTTTATGAGTGAGTGTATGACTGTATGAGTGAGTGTATGACTGTATGAGTGAGTGTATGACTGTATGAGTGAGTGTATGACTGTATGAGTGAGTGTATGACTGTATGAGTGAGTGTATGACTGTATGAGTGAGTGTATGACTGTATGAATGAGTGTATGACTGTATGAGTGAGTGTATGACTGTATGAATGAGTGTATGACTGTATGAGTGAGTGTATGACTGTATGAGTGAGTGTATGACTGTATGAGTGAGTGTATGACTGTATGAGTGAGTGTATGACTGTATGAGCGAGTGTATGACTGTATGAGCGAGTGTATGACTGTATGAGTGAGTGTATGACTGTATGAGTGAGTGTATGACTGTATGAGTGAGTGTATGTCTGTATGAGTGAGTGTATGACTTTATGAGTGAGTGTATGACTGTATGAGTGAGTGTATGACTGTATGAGTGAGTGTATGACTGTATGAGTGAGTGTATGACTGTATGAGTGAGTGTATGACTGTATGAGTGAGTGTATGACTGTATGAGTGAGTGTATGACTGTATGAATGAGTGTATGACTGTATGAGTGAGTGTATGACTGTATGTGTGAGTGTATGACTGTATGAGTGAGTGTATGACTGTATGAGTGAGTGTATGACTGTATGAGTGAGTGTATGACTGTATGAGCGAGTGTATGACTGTATGAGTGAGTGTATGACTGTATGAGTGAGTGTATGACTGTATGAGCGAGTGTATGACTGTATGAGCGAGTGTATGACTATGAGTGAGTGTATGACTGTATGAGTGAGTGTATGACTGTATGAGTGAGTGTATGTCTGTATGAGTGAGTGTATGACTTTATGAGTGAGTGTATGACTGTATGAGTGAGTGTATGACTGTATGAGTGAGTGTATGACTGTATGAGTGAGTGTATGACTGTATGAGTGAGTGTATGACTGTATGAGTGAGTGTATGACTGTATGAGTGAGTGTATGACTGTATGAGTGAGTGTATGACTGTATGAGTGAGTGTATGACTGTATGAGTGAGTGTATGACTGTATGAATGATTGTATGACTGTATGAGTGAGCGTATGACTGTATGAGTGAGCGTATGACTGTATGAGTGAGTGTATGACTGTATGAGTGAGTGTATGACGTATGAGTGAGTGTATGACTGTATGAGCGAGTGTATGTCAGTATGAGTGAGTGTATGACTGTATGAGTAAGTGTATGACTGTATGAGTGAGTGTATGACTGTATGAGTGAGTGTATGTCAGTATGAGTGAGTGTATGACTGTATGAGTGAGTGTATGACTGTATGAGCGAGTGTATGACTGTTTGAGCGAGTGTATGACTGTATGAGTGAGTGTATGACTGTATGAGCGAGTGTATGACTGTATGAGCGAGTGTATGACTGTATGAGTGAGTGTATGACTGTATGAATGAGTGTATGACTGTATGAGTGAGTGTATGACTGTATGGGCGAGTGTATGACTGTATGAGCGAGTGTATGACTGTATGAGTGAGTGTATGACTGTATGAGTGAGTGTATGACTGTATGAGTGAGTGTATGACTGTATGAGTGAGTGTATGACTGTATGAGCGAGTGTATGACTGTATGAGTGAGTGTATGACTGTATGCTTGTGTTTGCCGCTGCCTGCAGCAGATCAATGCGATTATGCCATTATTTACTTATATAATCATCTACCACTGGAATTGTTGGCTGGACAATTACTTTTGAAAATATTTTTTTAAATTCTATAAAAATCTTTACTTTGTAGCTTGGCAAAATTTCTCTAGGTTGCGTCCTTGAGTGCTAACATTTATTTTTGAAAGCTATTCTAAAATTTAAAAATAGATATTTGCGTTTCCTTGTTATAGTAATAGTGTTGAGGTGTCGTTAATCATGAATGATGTGAAATGTTTTTGATAGACGTGTACCTGGGATTGTGTAGGGTGGGAGAAACGCATTTCGAGCTATGGCGAATGCCTAGATCCGGAGATCCGGGTGGTCCAAGGAAAATATTTGGGATTTGAAAGTGTTTAATGAGAGGGCTCGTGTCGTGAGACACATTGAAACTGTCTATTTGTCAGAAGACGGACCCACTGGACCTACCACGGTGCGGCCCTGCGTGGGGACGTACGAACGCTGCTACTGAACGCCCATTCACATGTGTCTGCTCTTACAAAAGGGATTGGCGCTGGATGTCGATTTTCCCCCAGACTGCTCTTAAAGGTTCTTATGTTGCCAACTTGGCGCCCCGTGAGAGTAAATAGCGCCGAAGGCGGCACCTGTGCTAGTTATCTGTATATTCTGAATGCTAATGGCCACCATCTTAACCCAAATCGGAAGACATGGCCACTCCGTGCACATCGATATCTATAAATATATAACAATATTAAATGATTGCTTGCATCAAGATTAGTCTAACATTAATGACGGCTGCTAGTCTAACATTAATGACGGCTGCTAGTCTAACATTAATGACGGCTGCTAGTCTAACATTAATGACGGCTGCTAGTCTAACATTAATGACGGCTGCTAGTCTAACATTAATGACGGCTGCTAGTCTAACATTAATGACGGCTGCTAGTCTAACATTAATGACGGCTGCTAGTCTAAGTTAATGAAACCGTTCTTCTGGTAATGCTAATGGCAGATTTTCTTTGTTCAATTCTTTTTCTCCGTGTTCTTTCTCACCTACTAAGAACACCCGGGTTTCTTATGGGATGTGTTATTACACTGTCTGGCGACTACCACTTACTGGGATGTTTAAGGTGTCCTAAATTGTTTTAATACTTAAAATACCGACGTGCTTTGGTTTGGAAAACAGATCATCAAAAGAGACAGTACATCCGCATCCCGACAAGACAGGCCAGCACCTCGTACATTTTTAATCCCTTCGTGAGAAATATCACATTAGACCCAGGCCGCCAAACAAGTTTTAAAATGCTACACAGTAACACAACACTCAACACACTGAGAGCTTATGAGCATCATCCAACATTTTCTTCGTTGTTTCATCTGTTAAGCTGCAAATAATTAGTCATTACCAGTAAATTTAGTGATGGGGGTAATGTTTGCATTTCCCCGGTTTTTATTGATGGCGGATTTTGCCTTTTACAAGTAATTAGTCATGGGAAAATATTTGCATATTATCAGTATTTAGTGATGAGGTATGTATGTCTGTGATTAGTAATTAGTGATGGGATAATTTGTAAATGTTACCATTATTTAGTGATGGGGTAATGTTTGCCTATTACCAGTAATTAAAAGACCTTAGTGCTAAAAGTACTTAAGTCACATTTTTGTCAAAATCAATCTAAACTGTGACCTTTTCTTATCCGGTTCAGCCAAGTGTACTGCATTATTTTGAACACATTAATATGTGCCTAAGTCCCTTAAATAAACAAGACAAAATATGAAAATGATCACATTTTATAGACGAAAAGAATATTTGAACTTGATTATTTCAAAATGTGCGTAATGTGACTTAAGTACTTTTAGCACTAAGGTCTTCAGTCTATTACCAGTAATTAGTGATGGTGTAATGTTTGTCTCTTACCAGTAATTAGTGATGGGGTAATGTTTGCTTGTTACCAGTAATTATTGATGGGGTAATGTTTGCTTGTTACCAGTATTTAGTGATGGGATATTGTTTGTTTGCTACCAATAATTAAGGATGAAGTACAGTACAGTATGTACAGTGTGGCATCTTTCTGCCTACAAGAGACGATAGATTTATGTTAGCAAATTACCAGAGATTACAATGAAGTGGATGCATCTCACCCACCAAGTCAATACAACGTTGTATGGAGAAAACAGTTCAGATACTCATTAGAAACATTGACACTAGGAATAGTCAATCCATATAGTATATATTCTATTTATATAATGACTTTAAGTAAATTATGTCACTTGTGTTGACCTATCTATGGTGCTTTAGGTAGAGATGTTGCTTCTTTCCTTGTAGAGGTCCATTGATTGTGTATATTAATGATAGAATTGTCATAAAATGAATGTTTGATTCATATTTTTGGAGATAGTATGTTGTTCTGTGGTGTATACTGTCATGGTATAGAAAGCCTTCACTACTTGCTCCATGACTTTCTCAGCCGTCCATTGTTGACGGTATCCCTAAATCCGGTGTTAAATCCAGTCTATTTGAAACAAGTTTAACTTAGTTTTCTAACAAGAGCACACAGTACAAGTGGAACTTATGTCATTGTGTTGTCAAAGATGGAGTTGTTGAAGCTCTTCATAAAAAAATCTTCATTTACAGTGCAGTAGAGTGACTAAAACAGACTGATATCATTGATACAGGCAAGAGTGATCGATCCGTTTTGTGTGAGAGACGCATAATATTTAGATGTGCTGACAGTTTAATTCATAGAACAATCTATGCATTCCTTTGTGATGGATTATTAAATTATTGACACAAACAAGAGCTTGCTGTTTTTTGTTTAAAAATCCAACGTCTCCTGGACATTGACTGCCATCCGTACACGGCAACATGGAGCCCAGCTACAGAGTGGACAAGTACTCGTACAGCACCAACGGGTAAGTCAAAGCTTACACAATTTCTAGTTTAGTAGCTTTGTGATGTGTGCTGTCAAACTCTTAGGGTGGGGGAACGGGGACGCCTTCCAACGAGCCTGGCCTCTTAGGGTGGGGGAAACGGGACGCCTTCCAAACGAGCCTGGCCTCTTAGGGTGGGAGAACGGGGACGCCTTCCAAACGAGCCTGGCCTCTTAGGGTGGGGGGAACGGGACGCCTTCCAAACGAGCCTGGCCTCTTAGGGTGGGAGAACGGGGACGCCTTCCAAACGAGCCTGGCCTCTTAGGGTGGGAGAACGGGGACGCCTTCCAAACGAGCCTGGCCTCTTAGGGTGGGAGAACGGGGACGCCTTCCAAACGAGCCTGGCCTCTTAGGGTGGGAGAACGGGGACGCCTTCCAAACGAGCCTGGCTAGACGGAATAGGCAGTGAGTTCACTAACTATATTACTTTATTTTCAGAATAGTGTGACTATTACATGTCTAGCTGTATCATTGTGTGATTATAAAATGTCTAGCTATGTGATTGTGTGACTAAACATGTCTAGCTATGTGATGGTGCGACTATAACATGTCTAGCTGTATAATTGTGTGATTATAAAATGTCTAGCTATGTGATTGTGTGACTAAACATGTCTAGCTATGTGATTGTGTGACTATAACATGTCTAGCTGTATCATTGTGTGATTATAAAATGTCTAGCTATGTGATTGTGTGACTATAACATGTCTAGCTGTATCATTGTGTGATTATAAAATGTCTAGCTATGTCATTGTGTGACTATAACATGTCTAGCTGTGTCATTGTGTGACTATAACATGTCTAGCTGTATCATTGTGTGATTATAAAATGTCTAGCTATGTGATTGTGTGACTATTACATGTCTAGCTGTATCATTGTGTGATTATAAAATGTCTAGCTATGTCATTGTGTGACTACAACATGTCTAGCTGTATCATTGTGTGATTATAAAATGTCTAGCTATGTGATTGTGTGACTATTACATGTCTAGCTGTATCATTGTGTGATTATAAAATGTCTAGCTGTATCATTGTGTGATTATAAAATGTCTAGCTATGTGATTGTGTGACTATTACATGTCTAGCTGCATCATTGTGTGATTATAAAATGTCTAGCTATGTCATTGTGTGACTACAACATGTCTAGCTATGTGATGGTGCGACTATAACATGTCTAGCTATGTGATGGTGTGACTATAACATGTCTAGCTATGTGATGGTGTGACTAAAACATGTCTAGCTATGTGATGGTGTGACTATAACATGTCTAGCTATGTGATGGTGTGACTATAACATGTCTAGCTATGTGATGGTGTGACTATAACATGTCTAGCTATGTGATGGTGTGACTATAACATGTCTAGCTATGTGATGGTGTGACTATAACATGTCTAGCTATGTGATGGTGTGACTATAACATGTCTAGCTATGTCATTGTGTGACTATAACATGTCTAGCTATGTCATTGTGTGACTATAACATGTCTAGCTATGTGATGGTGTGACTATAACATGTCTAGCTATGTGATTGTGTGACTATAACATGTCTAGCTATGTCATTGTGTGACTATAACATGTCTAGCTATGTCATTGTGTGACTATAACATGTCTAGCTATGTGATTGTGTGACTATAACATGTCTAGCTATGTCATTGTGCGACTATAACATGTCTAGCTATGTCATTGTGTGACTATAACATGTCTAGCTATGTGATGGTGCGACTATAACATGTCTAGCTATGTGATGGTGTGACTATAACATGTCTAGCTATGTGATGGTGTGACTATAACATGTCTAGCTATGTGATGGTGTGACTATAACATGTCTAGCTATGTGATGGTGTGACTATAACATGTCTAGCTATGTGATGGTGTGACTATAACATGTCTAGCTATGTGATGGTGTGACTATAACATGTCTAGCTATGTCATTGTGTGACTATAATATGTCTAGCTATGTCATTGTGTGACTATAAAATGTCTAGCTATGTGATGGTGCGACTATAACATGTCTAGCTATGTCATTGTGTGACTATAACATGTCTAGCTATGTGATGGTGCGACTATAACATGTCTAGCTATGTGATAGTGTGACTATAACATGTCTAGCTATGTGATGGTGTGACTATAACATGTCTAGCTATGTCATTGTGTGACTATAACATGTCTAGCTATGTGATGGTGCGACTATAACATGTCTAGCTATGTCATTGTGTGACTATAACATGTCTAGCTATGTGATGGTGTGACTATAACATGTCTAGCTATGTGATGGTGTGACTATAACATGTCTAGCTATGTCATTGTGTGACTATAACATGTCTAGCTATGTGATGGTGTGACTATAACATGTCTAGCTATGTGATGGTGTGACTATAACATGTCTAGCTATGTGATGGTGTGACTATAACATGTCTAGCTATGTGATGGTGTGACTATAACATGTCTAGCTATGTGATGGTGCGACTATAACATGTCTAGCTATGTGATGGTGTGACTATAACATGTCTAGCTATGTGATGGTGTGACTATAACATGTCTAGCTATGTGATGGTGTGACTATAACATGTCTAGCTATGTGATGGTGTGACTATAACATGTCTAGCTATGTCATGGTGTGACTATAACATGTCTAGCTATGTGATGGTGTGACTATAACATGTCTAGCTATGTGATGGTGTGACTATACCATGTCTAGCTATGTGATGGAGTGACTATAACATGTCTAGCTATGTGATGGTGTGACTATAACATGTCTAGCTATGTCATTGTGTGACTATAACATGTCTAGCTGTATCATTGTGTGACTATAACATGTCTAGCTATGTGATGGTGTGACTATAACATGTCTAGCTATGTGATGGTGTGACTATAACATGTCTAGCTATGTGATGGTGTGACTATAACATGTCTAGCTATGTGATGGTGTGACTATATCATGTCTAGCTATGTGATGGTGTGACTATAACATGTCTAGCTATGTGATGGTGTGACTATAACATGTCTAGCTATGTCATTGTGTGACTATAACATGTCTAGCTGTATCATTGTGTGACTATAACATGTCTAGCTATGTGATGGTGTGACTATAACATGTCTAGCTATGTGATGGTGTGACTATAACATGTCTAGCTATGTGATGGTGTGACTATAACATGTCTAGCTATGTGATGGTGTGACTATAACATGTCTAGCTATGTGATGGTGTGACTATAACATGTCTAGCTATGTGATGGTGTGACTATAACATGTCTAGCTATGTGATTGTGTGACTATAACATGTCTAGCTATGTGATTGTGTGACTATAACATGTCTAGCTATGTGATTGTGTGACTATAACATGTCTAGCTATGTGATGGTGCGACTATAACATGTCTAGCTATGTGATGGTGTGACTATAACATGTCTAGCTATGTGATTGTGTGACTATAACATGTCTAGCTATGTGATGGTGTGACTATAACATGTCTAGCTATGTGATTGTATTCCTATAACATGTCTAGCTATAGATGTTGTCAACTCCATGTTTCTGCTGGATTGGTTAAGTCGTCAAGTTCTTTCACACGCTGTAATATGTCGTACTAATATTGGATCAACCCAAGTCCTTTATCACAATAAATACGACCTTAATATCTAATTATCTGTAAATTCCATAATCACATGCACAGTATAGTCTTGTGTTTAGGACACTATGTCAGTATAGGTTTGTGTTTAGGACACTATGTCAGTATAGGCTTGTGTTTAGGACACAATATCAGTATAGGTTTGTCTTTAGGACGCTATGTCAGTATAGGCTTGTGTTTAGGACGCTATGTCAGTATAGTTTTGTGTTTAGGACGCTATGTCAGAATAGTTTTGTGTTTAGGACGCTATGTCAGTATAGTCTTGTGTTTAGGACAATGTGTCAGTATAGTCTTGTGTTTAGGACGCTATGTCAGTATAGGTTTGTGTTTAGGACGCTATGTCAGTATAGGCTTGTGTTTAGGACGCTATGTCATTATAGGCTTGTGTTTAGGACGCTATGTCAGTATAGTCTTGTGTTTAGGACAATGTGTCAGTATAGTCTTGTGTTTAGGACAATGTGTCAGTATAGTCATGTGTTTAGGACAATGTGTCAGTATAGTCTTGTGTTTAGGACGCTATGTCAGTATAGTCTTGTGTTTAGGACAATGTGTCAGTATAGTCTTGTGTTTAGGACAATGTGTCAGTATAGTCTTTTGTTTAGGACGCTATGTCAGTATAGTCTTGTATTTAGGACAATGTGTCAGTATAGTCTTGTGTTTAGGACGCTATGTCAGTATAGGTTTGTGTTTAGGACAATGTGTCAGTATAGTCTTGTGTTTAGGACGCTATGTCAGTATAGTCTTGTGTTTAGGACAATGTGTCAGTATAGTCTTGTGTTTAGGACGCTATGTCAGTATAGGCTTGTGTTTAGGACAATGTGTCAGTATAGTCTTGTGTTTGGGACAATGTGTCAGTATAGTCTTGTGTTTAGGACAATGTGTCAGTATAGTCTCTTGTTTAGGACGCTATGTCAGTATAGTCTTGTGTTTAGGACAATGTGTCAGTATAGGCTTGTGTTTAGGAAGCTATGTCAGTATAGTCTTGTGTTTAGGACAATGTGTCAGTATAGTCTTGTGTTTAGGACGCTATGTCAGTATAGGCTTGTGTTTAGGACAATGTGTCAGTATAGGTTTGTGTTTAGGACAATGTGTCAGTATAGTCTTGTGTTTAGGACGCTATGTCAGTATAGTCTTGTGTTTAGGACGCTATGTCAGTATAGTCTTGTGTTTAGGACAATGTGTCAGTATAGTCATGTGTTTTTGACAATGTGTCAGTATAGGTTTGTGTTTAGGACACTATGTCAGTATAGGTTTGTGTTTAGGACGCAATGTCAGTATAGGCTGGTGTTTAGTGAACCCGGCTGCACTAGTTGTTTCATTGCGTGACCTCAGATTTCCTCCACTAAATCCGTTCAGGTAAGTGCCGTGTTGATGCACCATTTCTTAATGCTGGAATCTTGTCCTAGAATTATCACAATCCCACGCAACTAATAGCTGTATCCCTGGTCATTTGTTTTTTGTTAACTTTTGATTTGTAATCATGGTCCGGTGCGTATAAACACGCGTATATGACAGGGACGAGTTAAAAAAAAATAATTAATTCATACCTTAAAAGCGGTATTGATATTAAGTTGATAAATGTACCAATGATCCCGTCACAAAGTTGATAATTAAATCAAGACGCACGTGATCATGACACTTGCGTGCCACATATCCTATATCCTAGCAGCCCAACTCTTCCACTTGCATCGCTTATGTTAAATATACCTCTGCATCTCTGCACACATTCTTTATAACTGATGGGGGTATGTGGATTTACCCCCGCTTTGAGTTTGATGCTCGGCTTTTGGCTAGTTTGTGTGTTCTACTGACAGGCCTACTTGTTTGTGTGTTCTACTGACAAGGCCCACTTGTTTGTGTGATCTACTGCCAATGCCTACTTGTTAGTGTGATCTACTGACAAGGCCCACTTATTTGTGTGATCTTTTGATAAGGCCCACTTTTTTGTGTGATCTACTGAAAAGGCCCACTTTTTTGTGTTATCTTTTTATTAGGCCCACTTGTTTGTGTGATCTACTGACAAGGCCTACTTGTTTGTGTGATCTTTTGATAAGGCCCACTTGTTTGTGTGATCTACTGAAAAGGCCTACTTGTTTGTGTGATCATTTGATAAGGCCCACTTGTTTGTGTGATCTTTTGATAAGGCCCACTTGTTTGTGGGATCTAATGATTTGTGTCGTCGCACATCTATATGCCTTAAACAACTAAAAACGATTGTATTTGTCAGTTAAATGTCATTTAATAGGAATTAGGTGCAGTTTTAGGGGAGAAGCTCTCAACGTTGTCAATAATAGAATTAGGTGCAGTTTTAGGGGAGAAGCTCTCAACGTTGTCAATAATAGAATTAGGTGCAGTTTTTGGGGAGAAGCTCTCAACGTTGTCAATAATAGAATTAGGTGCAGTTTTTGGGGAGAAGCTCTCAACGTTGTCAATAATAGAATTAGGTGCAGTTTTAGGGGAGAAGCTCTCAACGTTGTCAATAATAGAATTAGGTGCAGTTTTAGGGGAGAAGCTCTCAACGTTGTCAATAATAGAATTAGGTGCAGTTTTTGGGGAGAAGCTCTCAACGTTGTCAATAATAGAATTAGGTGCAGTTTTAGGGGAGAAGCTCTCAACGTTGTCAATAATAGAATTATGTGCAGTTTTAGGGGAGAAGCTCTCAACGTTGTCAATAATAGAATTAGGTGCAGTTTTTGGGGAGAAGCTCTCAACGTTGTCAATAATAGAATTAAGTGCAGTTTTAGGGGAGAAGCTCTCAACGTTGTCAATAATAGAATTAGGTGCAGTTTTAGGGGAGAAGCTCTCAACGTTGTCAATAATAGAATTAGGTGCAGTTTTTGGGGAGAAGCTCTCAACGTTGTCAATAATAGAATTAGGTGCAGTTTTAGGGGAGAAGCTCTCAACGTTGTCAATAATAGAATTAGGTGCAGTTTTTGGGGAGAAGCTCTCAACGTTGTCAATACTATCATTCAGTGTGAATGCATACGAAAATATTGTGTCCTGGTCATGTAGCCCTGTAATTTAATGTATTTAAACCATCGGGGCTAAGGGATGTCCCCCTCAACCTCTACCCTACCACAAGTACGAAGACTATATTTTTATACGGCGAACTCAGTACCGCCCAGACGTCACAAACTCTAGCTACGCCACTGCTAATATTATTCAATAGTGTTGCCATTTTTAATAAAGTATTTTTACTAATTTTGTTATACCACTTGACCTATCTTGATAAAAATCAGTTTTCTGTCATGTTTTATTTCCTGAGGATTTTGTATATATAGATGCCAGTAAATGTAGACATGAGCAATGTGCCCCATTGTCAGTGATTGGGTACATGATCAATGCGCACCATTGCTAGTGATTGGCAACATGATCAATGCGCACCATTGCCAGTGATTGGCAACATGATCAATGTGCCCCATTGTCAGTGATTGGGTACATGATCAATGGGTTCTTACAGTATTGCACTAATAAATTATGAGGAAATGCTCTGGGTTTATCGATTCTGTTATTATGTTTATATTGATTGATTTTGCTCTATTACCTGCTACAAGGAAGTACCTAGACTTAGTCTAATTTATCAAGATTATTCAGGGTCCGATTATTCAGTGTCTGATTTCATTATTATTATAAACTTTATAAACAGATATTGATGTATGGAAGAGATCTTTAAATATTTACATTTATGTGGATTCGATCCCAAGTGTCAGCCAAATATGGCGTCAGGCTTTTTCGGGTGTCGAGGCGGCCTGGGCCACTGTAGCCCCTTCCTCACCCACCCCCATGGCCGTGATATCAGCACGACTTCACCTTTTGTAATGCAATCTATTTTTAGCAAGGTGTCATTGGGGTCAAAATGGTTATAGCGAAGAACATTTATTGAAAGACATTAAATTGACTATTTCCAATATAAGTGATGATAGAATGACGTCGGTAAAGACTTGTTCTTTGGGCAAAGTCATCCATTCAATAATGACCAGTGGCACCTCCACCCCCAACCCCCACACCCTTGTCTAAAAATACTTTAGGCTACATTCTAGACCACCGGTGATGGGAAGCATACCGATTAAATAATCGAGGATAGTTGGAGACAAAATATTTACCGACCAACAATACATAGAATTTAATGTGCTTTTTAAATGTTATTTATACAAAAAGATATATGTAAAAAGTTAATTTATTAAAAACACGCTTGTCCAAAAATGTCTAAGTATCAAGTAAATATCCCCAGAACATCTGAGTTTTTACAGTCGTTGGACTAAACAATCGAGTTCAAAATATAATAAAATAAAGAGGTCACTCAAGAGTTAGTGAAGGTCACCGGTGACCCACTGATCATGATGGGTTATATTGTCATTTGGGGGGGGGGGGGGGTGTTGATGAACAAAGTTTCCGGTCGATAGGAGATCAGGTCGTGGGCCAAAATTGAGATGCAAGATGTGATCCCTGCAGGCGCAAGATGTGATCCCTGCAGGCACAAGATGTGATCCCTGCGGGCACAAGATGTGATCCCTGCGGGCACAAGATGTGATACCTGCTGGCACAAGATGTGATCCTTGCAGGCACAAGATGTGCGACCACTGGGACCAAGGGCAATCATTCTGTGAGCTCCTAACAAGGTGAACACCACTTCCGGCATGGATACATGATCAAATAACGCCATCTCCTCTAGGTCAGCGGTCTGTCGTCAGCTTGTAGTGAGCTCATTGCTTGTACTCCAGAACAGGTCGAGATTCGGTTGGTTTGCTCTTATTCAATGCACATCCGCTGTGTCCCAGTGGGTCCCACTGTATTCCACCGGATCCCACTGTATCTCACGGTCAACAGCTGTGATCACCACTCTACATACACTGTGGTAATTCTAAGAACAAATATTTCATATAAATATCTTCTTTCATAATGTCTGTGACGTTTAGGTAACTCTGACGATTTGTGGAGAGTGGGGTATAAATACTCCATTCCCACACATACACTGTAATTTTTTTATGGAGATGTGCCACCTCATACACTCCGCCTTTTCACATTGACAAATGAGTTCCTTCCAAGCAGACACAGCTCTGAAGTTCTATATAGGGAACGGGCGATTTGTTTTGAAAGAAAGAAAGAAGCAATCGATACGTTTCAAGAAGCATAAACTGTGAACATGCGTAAATGCATAAAGGTTGCAGCCCCCCACCCCCAGGGGCCATGGTGTATTACAATAATTGTATCATGGCCCTCCCCCGTTCATGTTTCATTGGATCCGGCCCACACCCCCTATGTCATTTTACAAAGTAACTGTCAGGGGCGGCGCTATTTACTCTCGTTTGATTTAATACTGGTGTTTTATGATGTATATAAAGTGTTGCGAAGTTTACTTTTATTCGCTACAACTAAGGCTATTTTGGAAAATGGTTGCCCACCTTGGTCAAGGAATGATGATTCAGTAATGAAACGTTTCACAACGTTCAGAAGTCAGTAAATAAACACTCAACACAATGTTCACATGTAATGAGCAAAGCTGTCTTACACATAACACTCAACACAATGTTCACATGTAATTAGATGCAAGATTGACTTAAACCTCGATCCGTTCTATATAAAAGATCTCTGTGATAACTACTGCGCTGAGTGCAACCCTGGTGTGGTCTCAAAGCACGTTGTAATAATTAAATTTAATCTCACAAGAACAGAACCCCTTTAAACGCCTGGAGATTTCTCTGATGACTGGACGGAAAGATAGCCACAATGGCTTAGTGTTAGTTAATACAATGTTCCCAACTCATTCATAAATCAGCTGTGCCCCATAAGGCGTTAAGTTACAGCTTAATGCCAGTGACGTAGCGATCTTAACTCGCGCCCGGGGCACAATACCTTTTTAGCCCCCCCCCCTATTCGAAAACCATACAATATTATATGTAAAATATACCATTTGGCGCCCCTTTGTGAGTAGCGCCCGGGGCATGATGCCCCCTTGCCCCCCTCGCTACACCACTGCTTACGGCGTAAAGGTACAGCTTAAGGCGCCTTAAGGCTTACTAAAAATATTATTATTTATTATATATTCATAATTGGACTAAATTAATTTAACAACCGTACTTATCACATTAGCTAAGTGATTGGTTCAGATGTACTTGTATCCATACCCCATACATAACCAAAATTCATATTCCAAATATAACCAAGTCTTGTTTAATTATGAAGATGGGCTTGACAAACAACAAAGACCTCTTTATTATTTCCCACTTGTTATGTCAATCTATTTATGACGATCCTGTCTATTATATCACTTTGTCCTTTTTTGGATCTCTCTGTCTTTTCTTTCTACTTTATTCTCACTTCACTAGCGAGAACCCGGCATGCGTTGCACGCCACTCAATAAAAAAAGCGTTTGTGTTTTTAATTAAGTTTCAAAGTAATTTTTAAATAGAAAATATTTATTGGTTTTTCCGTCTGCTGTGTACACAAATAAATTAGACGTTTTTTCGACGCGCGAGCAGGCAACATACAGCTGTCCATGTGAGAACCATGTATTTTCAAAATTTAGTCCACACACTTGTAGCGATTGATCCACCCACGCAGTAGCTCTGTTTTAAATTATATTTAGATAGCTCAAATATTTATTATTTTTAAAATAAGGCCCGCGGCCCCAAACGCAAAATTTTAAAATGGTTGTACTTATGTCACACACAAACTGAAATGTCGTTTGTATTTGGTTGATTTCTAGCCACCCATGCAATAGCACTGATTGAAATTATATTTGTATAGCTCATATAAGAAAAATATAATTTGAGGCTCCGGCCCGAAAAGGAATATTTCAAAATGGATAAGCTAATTCGGAAACCTTTGGTGCGCACAACAACTTACCAAATTTTTATCGCAATCGGATGAATGGTATAAGAACGCATACGAAAATTATATTTAGCTCATAAAAGGGGGGAAAAAAGAATTTAGGTCCCCGATCCCAATACGGAATATTGTAAAATGTGTGTAATAATTCAGAAACATTTGCATTTCTTAACAATTCACACAATTTTCATCACTTTGGATTAATGGTATAGAAGCACACACGGGATATACTTATATATGTATAGATATAGTTTACCGAATTAAGATAACTTTTTTGCAATTATTCAAGGATGATCTCTGTCTGTCTGTCTCTCTGTCTGTCGCTCTGTCTGTCTCTCCGTCGCTCTGTCTGTCTCTCTGTCGCTCTGTCTGTCTCTCTTTCTGAAATATATATATATATCTCATTAGGAAATGGCGTCAGCGGGCCGTCGAGCTGGCGCTCCTTATGCCCTCCCTGGCGCCCACCCACACTTGTCAGCCGCCGGGTTTCCCCGACGTCGGGCCGTGCGGGGGAAAACCAGAGACCTCCCCGGGCGTGAACCGTCCCCACCAGCAACCGCTCGATCAGGTTTGCCGATGGAGACCCTCCCCGCCCGGAGACATCTGGTCGACCGAAGACGCTGCGTTAAAAGCGTCCGCAGTCCACTTTCCTAGGGGCCGGGACGGTAAATTAACGTCCTAATATCTCCCCCCACCCGTCCTGGGGAAGCATCGGACGCCCTCTAAGAGGGATTCTACAGTGGGTTTCCACCTCGCAACTAATTCGCGAAGTAGCTGGGACGAAACGGTTGCCTAGGAGCAGCTTTCTCAGGGCTGCATATTTAGAATCACCGGCCATAGGCTTCCACCACAGCCTATCGCCTCATATCCCTTAACGGCAACTTGTAATCATGATCCCTACCCTGTGTTTGCCTTTTCTTCCCCCTGTGGAGCATCACAGGTGGCAGCCCTGTAGGAGCCGTTTATTCCAGCAACTACCATGCATGTCCCTGTCTGCCACGCGGGACACGCAATGGTGGTAATGTGTCCCGGGTTAACGCCGAGGGGGTCGGTGGCCAGTGCTTCCAAATCGGCAAGCCACTACAGACTTGTCGACCGGAACCCCGGGAGGGATCTCTCTTTCTGTCTGTCTCTGTTTCTCTGCCGGTCTATATGATTCTCTGTCTGTCTGTCTCTCTGTCTCTATTTTTGTCTCTCAAGCTGTCTCTCAGTCTGTCTCACTGTTAGTCTCTGTCTCTCTGTCTATCTCTCTGTCTCTCTGTAATTATGTCTGTCTCTCTGTCTGTCTCTTTGTCTTTCTATATGTCTCTCTCTATGTCTGTCTCTCTGTCTATCTCTCTGTCTGTCTCTCTGTCCATCTCTCTGTCTATCTCTCTGTCTGTATCTCTGTCTCTCTGTTTGTTTCTCTGACTGTCTCTCTTTCTGTCTCTCCTTCTGTCTCTCTGTCTGTCTGACTGCCTGTCTGTCTGTCTGTTTATCTATCAATCTACCTATCTACCTATTTACCATCTACATGCCTGCCTACCTGCCCACCTACTTACCTACCTAACTACCTACCTACCTAACTATCTACCTATCCAGCTACTATCTACAGACCAGTTTACCCTCAAAATCTTAAAAGCGTACAATATCATCACAAAATCGTTCAATACATTATCTTAATAGTAAAAAAACACACAGTATATATAATGTATACACCTCAAAATCGTAGATGGTACGCCAAAATCGTAAGAGTAAACTGGTATGTATCTATCTACCCATCTATCTATCTATCTACCTATCTCCCTACCTACCTACCTACATATCTATCTACCTACTTACCTACCTACCAACCTACCTATCTTTCTACCTACCTATCTATCCATCCATCCATCCATTCATCCTCTCACCCACCCACCATTCATCCTCTCACCCACCCACCATTCATCCTCTCACCCACCCACCCTTCCATCCATCCACCCTTCCATCCATCCATCCTTTCATCCATCCATCCATCCGTCTATCTATCTTTTATCTACATCTCTATCTATCTATCATCTATCTGTGTATTTTTCTGTCTGTCTTTCTGTCTATCTCTCTATCTAATAAAATCTCTATTTTTAAAATTACATTTTCACTTGTGTAAAGTGATTGGGTTTTGATATCCATGGGTATAATTATGAAAATATTTTTATGTTTTGTTAAAGTCATTGATTTTCTTAATTGGTTAACATATGTTCATATGTAAAATGAGAATATAGCTTCTTTTTTTACAACTGTAATGTCATTGGATTGAAAGATATTGTCATCCAAGTAAAAATGCATGAACTCAATTTCCTACCATAGATATAAATGTATCGAAGAAGGTTAATTATTGATCAAATTTATTCTGAGGCTTATCTTGTGCTGCACTGGGCAAAATGAATGTAAAGTGTATAGTGGGCTACACAGAGTTTTAAAAAAATAAATAAATCATCCACTCAGGGCCGGATTAACCTCTAGGCAAACAAGGCACGTGCCTTGGGCACCAAGCGTTTGGGGGCACCACAAGTCCTCAAGAAATTATTTTTTGGAGCAAATTTAAGTCCAGAAACAACTGAAAATTGAACAAGTACTATGAAAATGAATTAATACATTATAATAAAAATTCACATTCAAGTTTGGTACAATCTTGAATGCTTAAAAATTAAGAGCATAAAAAATTTAAAAAACTCCTGGTAAATGGTAATGAGCAAAATGTGGACCATGCGGACTCACTCGGCTTGTAAATAAATAATGCGGTCGTATTCGAATTTTAAACATTTTTGGGAAGTTTTATAAAAAAATTTAAACCATTTTTATATTTTCAATAAATAATATTAAAATAATAACATTAATTAATTAATTCGACCGGGAACCCCTTAGTAATAGACACAAAATGAGCATATGAACTTGAAAACGTGTGCTAATTTGTATTCTTCACTAGCAGATCACTTGCATAAATCTAGGAATGAATTTGAAAGATTTGAAGAAGCTGCAAAAATAATACCACCAGGTGTAGATTGATGTAGCAGTTCGATTTTCTTGTTTGGTCGATGTATCACTATCACAAACATCTCAGTGTTGTGAAGAACTAATAAATGCTTATCCTAAAGATCTGAACAATAATTTATGTACTGAACTACAACAGTTTCATTCATATATTCGCCACAAGTTTCCTGCATCAAAATCGGAAAACAAAACGTTCAATCATGGAGAATTAAACAAAGTAATAGTTAGAGACAACATCGAGTGTGTCTTTCCAAATGTTGAAATCGCCTTGCGCATATTTTAAAAATTAATGGTTACTAATAGTTCAACTGAGCTCTCTTTTTCTCAGTTGAAACGTACAAAAAATCCAAATAGATCAACAATGAAACAAGAAATGTTCGATTCCTTATCTCTGCTTATGTTCGAGGCAGATGTGTTGCGCAAAATTAACTTTGACGATATACTCAAAAACTTCGCTAGATGTAAATCTAGGAAAAAAAATCTTTAAAATGTAAATGACAAAATCTTTTTGTTTTTTTCATCTAATAAAAAATAAAGTATTTTTGTCTATCATTATTTCAAAATTAATTAACTATTAATTTTAATACAGAAATACTTTATTATAGATTTTTTATAAGTGATAGTTGTACAAACTACCAACATATTTGTTAACAACTGTTTTCTTTGAATAATATTGAACATACCAGCGGTCACGGTCAGTGAAAGATCAGGGGCCCCGGGCAGAAGGGGGCACCCATGTGGGTTTGTGCCTTGGGCACTAAAATGGCTAAATCCGGCCCTGCATCCACTGGATTGTAGCCCCGTTACTTACGCAAAAAGATTTTTTGTTTGCTTTTAATATGCTTTGTTCTTATCTAGATCAGTGATAAGTGCATTAAAAATGCTATTTGGCTATTTAGTTTTGCTGCACCAATTTAATCGGCATATTTTTATTAAAATTATTTTTAAATGTAGAGTTTTTACTACTTTATAAATTTCATCAAAGTTTATTTTTGGAATGAATAAAAAGTACAAACTTATTAAATGTAAAAAATACAAAGCTAAATTAGTATTTAAGTTTAGCAATTTAAAAAACAATAAATGCTATTTATTAATTTTACTTATAAGAAGAGGAATGTACATTATCAGTTTTGTCATGCTCTTTTATTAAAGCAGATAACTTTTAGCTTTGGCTAAATAGGCAATTATTTAGAACTAATTAATTTTAATTTTATTTCGCCTTATTGACAACGCACTAAAGAACGCACTAATAACAACTGATGTATAGGTTTTCCCGATAAATGTTATTATTGTGTATTTCTTTGACCATATTTTTTCTGTTTAATTTTTTTTTCATAACTTTCAAACGCACATAAAATGCTTAAGATTGTTCCTTAGTTGTTTCTTTATATGTATTTGTAATTTATAATAATAATACTTAAACGTTTGCTAAAATAAAAGCGGAAATATAATATTTTTTGCGCATGTAAATTTATTCGATTTCAGTAAAATAATTGAAAATAATTTTGATTGTTTTTAAGAGTCCAAACGTACCAAAATAATATCGGGTTTTAAGCGTTATGTCAGCATAGCTCATTCTTATATATATTTCCCTCCAACACTTCCTTCCTGCCTACTGGCTTCTCTGTTATTGTTACCAACTCATTCAGTATCACTCAGTTCCGCCTGCCTACACATATTTCACACCTTGTCTCCCTTCTCCAGCTTAACACCCTGCCTCCTTACTCCATCTTTACACCCTCCTCCCTACTCCACATTTACACCCTGCCTCCCTACTCCAGCCTTACACCCTGCCTCCCTACTCCACCTTTACACCCTGCCTCCCTACTCCACCTTTACATCCTGCCTCCTTACTCCACCTTTACACTCTACCTCCCTACTCCCTCCCTACTCCACCAAACACATCCTGCCTCCCTGCTCCACCTTTACACCCTTGTCACATGGCTTCTTTATTCCTCCTCATTAAATCCTAAATCCACCTTGCATGTTTGCCTCCCTTGGCCTCGGCCTAACAACTAAAGCCATTTACACAAATATGTTAGCTAACTAGTACACAGGACGACATTGTAGCGACATTGTAGCTCATATTGCCAGGAAGTTTGAGCATGTCTGGCTGTATGTTTGAGCATGTCCGGCTGTTTGCTTGAGCATGTCCGGCTGTTTGCTTGAGCATGTCCGGCTCTTGTGATAGTAGTATCTGTCCTTATACTGTCGAACTGAAGCTATTTCCCTGATGTAAAAAACTGTACATCTTATTTTGTTTTTCTTAGTCGTAAATTTTAGTTTAATTATATCACGTGTTTACTATGGCACATATTTAGGGTAGCACATATTTAGGGTAGCACATTTTCAGAGTAGCACATATTTGGGGTAGTGCATATTTAAGGTATACACATATTCAAAGTAGCACATATTCAGGGTAGCACATATTCAGGATAGCATATTTGTTCTGAGTAGCACATATTTGGGGTAGCGCATATTTAGGGTATACACATATTCAAAGTAGCACATATTCAGGGTCGCACATATTCAGGATAGCACATTTGTACAAATAAAAATTGCCCTTTATTACAACTGTTATTGATTGATATGATTTATAGTTTCTTGCTTTGCTAAAAATGAATACAACAATATATTTAATATCACAAGAAATAATTTACTTCTACTTAAAAGTGCATACACTTATCGGAGCAATGACTTTTTGAACTCAATTGTACAACTTTTAAAAATGATTTTTTGTTCAGAAATTTAAAAAATAATTTTTTAAAATAATGCAACACATTTTAAAATGATTTTTCCAAAAGCACATACGGACATTACGTCTTAATGACATTTTAGCCTGCAAAGTCACACGGGTATTTTTCTTGAACTCTCATGAGATGGCTTCCTGCCTATATAAAGAAAATTAAATCACATTCGTTTTTTGGTCTATTAACGTAGCTTCATATTTGAATCTTTTACGGGATAAACTTTTTTTTTAAAATCTGCTGTGGCTGACTCGTTTTATCTGTGTTACAGATTTAATGTTGGTTAGGGTTGACCCTACAAGTCAGTGTTTTTAGTGCCAACCCGTTGTGGTCTACAAATCAGTGTTTTTAGTGCCACAAAATTTGGTAACCAATGCCGCGATGTATGTTGATGATTTGGTTATCTGGAGCACCGGTAAGGATGTCCACCGCCTGCAAACGCTATTACAGCAAGACCTTTCATATATCAACAGGTTCATGCAGCGGTGGCATCTGGAAATCAACACCGAGAAGACGGTCTATTCGCTGTTTACAAATGGGCGAACCATTCTCAAACAGGAGATTGAGCTGAAGGTGGGGGATGTAGCGCTCAAATGGGACAAGCAACCGGTTTACCTGGGAGTCAAATTGGATCAAAAGGTGCAAATGCATAACTTTGTACAAGACCTCTGCTCCCAGGCGACCGCCAAGCTCAATCTGGTGAAAAAATTGGCCTGCACAAGTTGGGGCGCGGGCGCAAGTACGCTTAGAGCGCTACTCCTAAGCAGTGTAAGGTCGGTAATGGATTACAGCATGCCGGTCCAATCCTTTGCAAGCAAAACTGCACTGGAGAAGTTGGGTCGAATCCAGAATCAGGCTCTGAGATTCATCTGTGGCGCATTCAGGACCACACCCACAGCTGCTGTAGAAGTCTTGGCCAATGTTGAACCGCTCGAAATTAGGAGGGAGAAGGCTATTTTAAGTACCGTAGAGAGGTACCGACGGCTGACAGAAAGAGAACCGTCGTTTCAGATGCAGAATAACTGGGTTGCGGGCAGAAGACTAAAAAGATCCTCATTCATGCACCAGGTCGTGGAGCTTGAAAGGACCGTCGATCAGCCCCAGAATAGAGAACGGCTGACCCGAATCCCAGTTAATCCGCCGTACGCAGAACCCTGACGTCCTTCCATACATTTGGCCTTGACCGACGCGGCAGTGACAAAACGGAGCCCTGATCATGTTCAGAGAGTGGCCGCCCTTGAGACCATGGATTTGTACTCCGAAGTACCTGTAAAAGTATTCACGGACGGATCTGCCAATCTGAGAGAAAGTACTGCTGGGTATGGTGCGCTCATACTATACCCAGCGGGGGGGGGGGGGGGGCCAGAAAGCCAAGAACTCTCCGGACCCTGTGGGACTACAGCATCAAACTTTGATGCGGAGCTTGAGGCTATACACAGGGCCCTGGAGAGCGTGTATCACACACTGAGAGAAAACGAGCTTGCGGGACTCGATGTGGTCGTGTTCTCGGACTCAAGATCTGCTCTCGAGATCTTGGGAAAGAGACAGGGTAGCACCCGCATGGTTGACGTCATCTTAGATGACGTATGCAAAATCGGCGAACTAGGAGGCACGGTGACAGTGCAATGGATCCCTGGCCACGTCAACATCAGTGGCAACGAGAAAGCGGACACTCTTGCGAAAACCGGGGCCACCCAGCCTCAGCCAGAAACACCAATGACTGGATTGGGAATAAAGAACTGGCTGGCTGACCATTTTAGGAAAAAGTGGTACAGGCAGTGGGCGGACAATACGACCGCAAGAGGCGTCTATTCGAATATGCAAACTCCTAGCAAACAAGACCCATGGTGGGGGTTAGGCCGTAAGCAGCAGAGTTTAGTGACGCAAATGCTCACCGAGCATTGCCCCATAGGCACGTATTTCTGGCGTCTAGACAACAATCGGGATCCCACCTGCCGGCATTGCAGCCTGGTCCCGGAAACGCTGGCGCATCTGTTGACCGAATGTCCCTCACTGGAGCTTCCGGGGGAGGCCAGGGCGGAGGGGGAACCCTATGTGAGGAAAATGTTGTATGGCACAGCTCAGCAGATGGAGCTGATTGCCAATTTACTAGCCGGGGCCTTAAGAGAGTGATCTCAGGCCCTCACCAGAATATGTGTGTTAGTTAGTGCCAACCCGTTGTGGTCTACAAATCAGTGTTTTTAGTTCCAACCTGTTGTGGTCTACAAATCAGTGTTTGTAGTGCCAACCCGTTGTGGTCTACATATCAGTTTTTGTAGTGCCAACCCGTTGATGTTTTATCAAAAGATCTAACGACGATAAATTCATCACTTTATGTAAGAAACACAAATATTTATTTTGTTACATAAGATGTTGTGATGTGAGTACTTTAACACTGATGTCAGTTACGTTTTTAGGAGTAAAAAAAACATGGTGTGAGCTCCAGTTACTATACAGATGAATACAAGTGGGCTTAACGAAATGGGTTTTACACCTCCAGTTACTATACAGATGAATACAAGTGGGCTTAACGAAATGGGTTTACACCTTCATTTACTATACAGATGAATACAAGGGGGCTTAACGAAATGGGTTTACACCTCCAGTTACTATACAGATGAATACAAGTGGGCTTAACGAAATGGGTTTGCACCTCCAGTTACTATACAGATGAAAGAAGTGGGCTTAACGAAATGGGTTTACACCATCAACAACAAAAATTAAATGAAAATGGGTCTTCAGGCTGTTAACATTTGAGGAGCACTGCACCAGCAAGAAATAATGTCTCATAATAATAAGGATTTGTTTGCTTGCTTCATTGTTTGATGTTTGAGTAGCCACATGAAATGTTTCTTGTTATTACAAGATAGAACATGACTCAGGAGCAGCCTTGCTTCAATCAATACTGACTAACTGGAAATGAAAAGCTTTTTCTATTCACTGTTATTTTTCTTCTCTTTCAGTTCAGGAGAACCAAACAACATGAGTGGACCACCAGGGAGGTAAGTTCAGTTACATAAATAATTTATTCAGAGAGACAAACTCAGTGTCAATCTTTATAACCAGAGATAGGATGTCAATGTACAATCTTTATAATCAGAGAGAGATGTCAATGTACAATCTTTATACGCAGAGATAGGATGTCAATGTACAATCTTTATAACCAGAGATAGGATGTAAATGTACACTCTTTATAACCAGAGAGAGATGTCAATGTACAAACTTTATAACCAGAGAGAGAGATGTCAATGTACAAACTTTATAACCAGAGAGAGAGATGTCAATGTACAATCTTTATAATCAGAGAGAGATGTCAATGTACAATCTTTATAACCAGAGAGAGAATATCAATGTACAATCTTTATACCCAGAGAGAATGTCAATGTACAAACTTTATAACCAAAAAGAGACTGTCAATGTACAATATATGGACAAAGCGGTTTCCAATATTAATGAGACCAAAATTTAGTAACATCTTCGCAGATTTGAATCTCTTTTCTAATTTTTAAAAATAAATTTAGTTACTTACTGTTTTCTTAGAGTAGAGAACAAAGGTCAAGACAAGCAATCAAATTATTTTACAAGAACATCATTTAATTTCATATCAAATTTACATCCATTATAAATATTTAATTTTAGCTTCGGAATTTCTTTCTGAAATAAATTTTGTACCTATCCATTTCAGTATACCTGATGAGTACAAGCAGAATAAATTAGAGAGCCAGCGTGCACTCATTGAATTGAGTGCGAAGAAAAAGCGCCAGATGCCACTCATGATGCAACCAAACGACAACAGCACACGGCCAAACTCTGGCCGGAAGAACCGTGACGAAAGTCGTCCTCTGGTCAAAGGAGATGCTGGCCGAGATGCCAAATCCAAGGCCTCAGAAATTTCTAGCTATGGTAGGTCTGTTTGTCTGTTAATAATGGTTTTTAGTATGGGGAATTTAGTCTGCATGGGAATGTACACAATGTAGTGCTAAGTCCTTTACTCATTACTATGCATACATTGTTTTCTGCTATTTACTTGAGGTTTCATTGAAGCTGCCATTTTGTAATATATAAAAGAATGAGCTGAGTATCCATGTAAATGAATTAATTCTTAAAAACAATGATAGTGATTTTCTATTATTCTACGGCAATCGAATAAATATAAATGCGCACAAAATAAAATATACCAACTTTTATTTTAGTATATATTAAAGTATTATTATAAATTACCAATACATTTGAAATAACAATTAAAGAACTATTTTAAGCACTTTATCCGAATTTTAAAGTTATGAAATTTTTTAAATAAAAAAATTATGATCTAAGAATTATGTTTATTAAATCATCACATTTATCAGGAAAACAAAAACATCTGCTGTTTTTAGTGCATTTTTTAGTGTCTTGTTAATTGTTAATGTTGGGAAATTAAATTAAAATTATTCTAAATGTCTGTTATTCTAAATATTCTTTAAACAGTATAAAAATAAAACACCTAATTACAATATGGTGCTAATAGCCTATCTAGACAAAGCTTTAAGTTTCTTTGATTTTAATACCAACCCACCCCAATGACAAACAGGATAATCTATTTTCACCGTCTTAAAAGTAAAATTAATAATATATAATTGATTGCTTTTTAAATTGTTAATAAAACACACCAAATTTTAGCTTTGTATTTTTAACATTTAATAATTTTTACTTATTTTTCATTCCCAAAATATACTTTTATTAAATTTATAAAGTAATAAAAACTAAACCTTTAAATATACTTTTAATAAGAAAATCAGTGCATCAAAACTGTATACCCAAATAGCATTCACTAAAGCACTTATCACTCATCCTAATAAGAACAAACCATGTGAAATTATAAATGGTTCATTTTGATATCAATATCTAACGACCCAATACTGTGAAAGATTTGAACTTTGGTATATTCTTTAATGTTAAAATAAATAACCATAATATTTTAAAATACGGAATTATACGAAGAAACATATCCTTTTTTTAGAAAATATAAAACAATGTATGGTAGAAGGGATCTGGGACTTTAGGATTTTACTTGAGTTCAGGGATGTGCAAAAATTGTGTGTTTATGTACCTAGGTGGCTACAATCTTTACGTACATAGGTGGCTACAATCCCATGAATGATTTTATTAATTTTTTAATAAAATTGGGGGGGGGGGGGGTGGCATTTTGCCCCAGGCAGCTGAAGAAAGGCCTCAGAATAAAGGAATGAGTTTGTTAAATAATTAACCCTCTTAGGTGCATGGGGGGAATAGGATGTGTACATTTTTACTTGGATGACAATATCTTTAAATGCAATTATATTACAGTTGTAAAAAAAAAATAGATTTTCCATTCTCTTTTTACAAAAAAACATATGTTTACCAATTAAGAAAATTCACAGCGTTAACAAAACTTAGGTACATTTGTATAAGTGTATCTATGAAAATCATTTTCCATAGGTGAAAATTTAATTTTGAAAAATAGAGATGGGTTAAGATTTTCTTTCAGAAAATGAAAATATATTTGTGTTTTTACTTTGCTGAAAGTAAAGTGGGTGTATATTGTTATGAGATTAATAACATTTCTGTAAAAAAGGCACCCAAGGCTGTTACAGACGTAAAAAAAAAAAAAAACGGTTAAGAGATTCTTCTTTAGATAAAAGAATTATTTGTTTTACATTTTTTTAGTTTAAGGACATGAAAAGTGGTAGGGTAGGCCCAACATTTAACAATTGAAAAACACATGACATCTAAAGTATTTATCTAGCTTGGAAATCAGCCGTCATTTATTGACAATAATGATTTAATTAGTAATCATTTAGATTTGGTAATTGAAGGTCATGTTTAGAGAAGGAAAATAAGTAGTTAAGGGGCCTGAAAAAGGGTTGGGTAGGCGTATTATAATATATAGCAGAAAAGTACTTCTTAAAACTTTTAATATTAAAAACATCGTTACATAGAAACTTCTTTATAAATAAGGAATTGTAATGATTTTTCGAAATAGTAGGTAGAAATTATCGCAAAGTGCCTACGATTGTTACATCGATAACATAGGGTCATACATTCTAGTATGTTAAAAAGAAATAATGTGCTTGATCTAAACTCGCTGCTTACCTAACTTGTTATCTGGAACTATGTTGACTAGACGTATTATACAGGTGATCTTAATTACTGCATTTATAAATTATAGCGAAATCTTCTGGTTTTATGGTTTCTGTTACTGTCTCAGTGTTGGGCAGTGAAAGTGTCATATAAAGATGTCTCAGTGTTGGGCAGTGAAAGTGTGATGTAAAGATCTCTCAGTGTTGCGCAGTGAAAGTGTGATGTAAAGATGTCTCAGTGTTGGGCAGTGAAAGTGTGATGTAAAGATGTCTCAGTGTTGGGCAGTGAAAGTGTGATGTAAAGATGTGTCAGTGTTGGGCAGTGAAAGTGTGATGTAAAGATTTGTCGAATGTTGGGCAGTGAAAGTGTGATGTAAAGATTTGTCAGTTGGGCAGTGAAAGTGTGATGTAAAGATGTTTCAGTGTTGGGCAGTGAAAGTGTGATGTAAAGATGTGTCAGTGTTGGGCAGTGAAAGTGTGATGTAAAGATGTGTCAGTGTTGGGCAGTGAAAGTGTGATATAAAGATTTGTCGAATGTTGGGCAGTGAAAGTGTGATGTAAAGATTTGTCGAATGTTGGGCAGTGAAAGTGTGATGTAAAGATGTTTCGAATGTTGGGCATTGAAAGTGTGATGTAAAGATGTGTCAGAGTGTTTGAAAGTGTGATGTAAAGATGTGTCGAGTGTTTGAAAGTGTAATGTTAAGATGTGTCAAGTGTTGGACAGTGAAAGTGTGATGTAAAGATGTGTCAGTGTTGTGATGTAAAGATGTCTCAGTGTTGTGATGTAAAGATGTGTCAGTGTTGTGATGTAAAGATGTCTCAGTGTTGTGGTGTTAACATGTCTCATCAGAATTTTTGCAGAGGGGAAAGTTTTTCTTTGGTCTTGTTTTATTTTTCAAAGTGCAAGTAAAGTTTAATGTGGCCCCTATTATGGCTGGATGTGGCCCCTATTATGGCTGGATGTGGTCTTTATTATGGCTGGATGTGGCCCCTATTATTGCTGGATGTGGCCCCTATTATGGCTGGATGTGGCCCCTGTTATGGCTGGATGTGGCCCCTATTATGTCTTGATGTGGCACCTATATTAGCTGGAAGTGGTCTCTTTTTTACCTGGATGCGTTCCCTGTTTTGCTGGTTCCATTCCATATTTTAGCTAGTTTTGGCCCCTGTTTTAGCTGGATGTGTCCCATGTTTTAGCTGGATGTGGCCCCTGTTTAGCTGGATGTGGCCCCTGTTTTAGCTACTAGTGGCCCCTGTTTTAGCTACTAGTGGCCCCTGTTTTAGCTGGATGTGGCCCCTGTTTTAGCTGGATGTGGCCCCTGTTCTAGCTGGATGTGGCCCCTGTTTTAGCTACTAGTGGCCCCTGTTTTAGCTGGATGTGGCCCCTGTTTTAGCTGGATGTGGCCCCTGTTTTAGCTGGATGTGGCCCCTGTTTTAGCTGGATGTGCCTCATGTTTTTATCAATCCTAAAAGTTCACCTGGACAATGCTATGTGTGCAATTCTAATTATTTCCTCATTACCCTATTTTCCAGAAGATCCTATTAAGTTTTTAATGCTAAAATAATGCTTGTATTTCTTTGAATGTTTGTTGCCAACAGCTTACACAGGGCCAGCTGCTGGCCTTGAAGTGGGTGCAGGGGAACCATTGCGCATCAGTGAGAATACTTCCAGACAGGGAAAGTACAATGTCAAAGATGTAACAGAAGATGAATCTAAAGACGTGAGTGACACAGACAGTGATGAGATCCCCACGATAAATGCAGGTCAGTTTTGTTTTGCCAGTTTGATAGATTTGTTGGTATAGAAGTTTGATATATTAAGGTGATATAAACAGAAAGTGAAAGAATAGAAAAACAAAAGCTGTCTGATAGAGTTAGAATGTGTTAAATGTCCTATTTGTATATTTATAATTTATATTATATTTATTTTGCTGAGTTGTGTTAACATTTTCTTTAGGTTTTTCCCTTCCTTGTAAATACTTCATATGACCTATATATAACATGGTTGGCATCAATTTGAAAAAATTACTTTGTACAATAAATTATTTCCTAGTCTTGCTGTACTAAAGAGTTCATTTAAATATAAACTTTAAAGGGGAGATAATATAATGAAGCTATGCTTTCAAGCTAAAAGGAACCAGCATTGCGTTTCTTAGGCTGCAATCTTTATGTTGTCAGTGACAAGGATTTTAGAAGGGAAATATTCTTCACAAATGTGATTACATTATTGTCTGCACCATTCAGCACTTTTATAAGCCATATTCACCAGCACTTTCAAATAGAAATCTACTCATTTCCTGCTAGCTAGATGGGGAAATTATTATCTATCAATTTCTTTTATGAAAATGCTAGAAATGTTCAAAAGATTTTAGGTGGTTTTGTCAGAGAGTGACTATTTTATATGACCTGCTTTAATAAGAGTAGTAGTTTTGCAGCTCGTGTAACAGGTGAATACACTAATTTCATTGACTTTATACAGTAAATATTAATGGCAGACTGAGATCTCCTTAGTTTTGTGGTGGAAATAATTTTTGGTTTATTTAAATTAAATCAACAATCTTTGTGTTTAAATATTGTAGAATATTATATTATAAATAGATTATGGTGAGATATAATTGGGAAGGATTTAATGAGCCAGTCCATAGCATTTGAGACCCTAGCATTTGAGCCCAAACCATTTCAGAACCCTATCATTTCAGACCAAATTAGTTTAGACCAAAGCATTTCAGACAATAGCATTTCACACCCCTAGAATTTCAGACCCCTAGCAATGCAGACCAAACCATTTCAGACCCCCAGCATTGCAGACCAAACCATTTCAGACCCCCAGCATTGCAGACTAAACCATTTCATACCCCTAACATTTCATACCCCTAACATTTCATACCCCTAATATATCTATTCGTGACTATTAGTTATGTGTTGTTTTTTCCCCACTCTATTTATAGATTCTGATCCAGTCCCACATCCTAGGCGACCCAAACAGTTCCCATCAGACACCAGCACAACGCCCCTTATACTCGAGGATGATGTTGACAGTGAGTCCATCCCCATGCCAGTAGCACCTTCACAAGGAGGGTCAAGGTCTCCATCTTTACAAAATGCTCCACACTCTGCACCCATTTCAACATTCCAGACTCAGAATTCAGGAGAAGGTGGACAAGAGGTTGGTTCTGTTTATCTTAATTAGTTATTCAGCGTTGTTGATATATCATAAGTAGTTGAGTAACAACCCATAGAGTTTAAATTCAGTGTTGTAATCGGGTACAAAACTCTGATAATTGTTCAATGTAAACTATTTTATGAGATTGTAGATTCCTGACTGAAAAATTAATGTTTCATGTAACGCTTCTTGATTTTAAAGCATTTTGGGGAATATTTTTTCATAATTAAGGAATCCTAGTTATTCATATTATCACACAATTTTTGGCATATAAGGAAGAGCAGTTTGTTTTAAAGTGCATTTTTGATATGTTTAGTTTCAGATTTCTTTTAAGAAACTTGTGTTAAAACAAATATTTTTACAAATGTAGTTATTGGACTAATGCATTTAATGCAGTTAATTAAATAAATGTTTAATATAATTTTTTTAGGGGGATGAGGTGGGAATTCATTGTTTGACAAAGTTACACTTATTACAGTTGCAATATTTTGTTTTCATTTGCTCATCATAGACAATTTGTCAGTCATCAGCCCCAACCTTTTTATTCATGCATGTTTGGTGTTTGTGTGTTGTTATAATTTCCCCCATCTAATATTGTTTTAATCAACAGAATTTTTTTCACATTCTTATATGCATCAGGCTTATTTTTTTTATTATTTTTGTTTGTTCGTTGGTTTTTTACTTTTGGTCATTAGACACTGCTTCCTATGGATAAACATTATTTAATCAATTGAAATGTCCAGAAATGACAACCGACCAACTTCAGTAAAAACTCTATTATAATAAACTTTCAAAATTATTATTACTAAGCCATCTCTTGCTCCTTTTCTCACCCCACTTGTTCTTTTTTTTTATAAAGTAAACAGTTAATTATAAATCAAGACTTTTCTTGATATAATTAATTATGAAAATATTTTTAGTGACATATATCCATTTGTCATTGCTTTTTCTATATTAGCTTTGTATTGTACATAGAATCAGGATATTGAAAACTTTATTATTTCTAATTGGTTCATAGGACATTGATCTTTCATTAAAATACAGAAGTCATATTTTTCTCTGTTGAAAAATGTTGGTATAAAGACTGTATGTTTAAAAATAACTCTACAAAAATGATCTTGTGCTCTGATTGTATAGAGAGAATTTTTTATCTGGCCCAGATATCTTTAATTAATGAGATGTTTTAGACTGAGGTCTGTATGATTGATTACAGAACGTTGAAAAGAAACGAAAGAAAAAGAAAAAGCAAAGAAAACAGGTAGAAAAGCAGGAGGTGAGATAATGGGCTATTTTCTAACATAAACTTTTTCTATCTAGAAGCACATATGCTATTGTGTATATTCATTAATAGTATTGATCTTCTTCAAGTAGTATTTCTATGGTTCACATATCTTATTGATTTTTTACAACTACAAAAAGAATTAATAGAGAGCTATTGTGTTTGCAATTGATTCTCCACCACCTATCAAAGACAAAGCTTTATGCAAGCCATTTAGAATAATGCATTCCGTGAATCTTTCCTTTAGCCTAGTCATAGATCAGTTGCTAGGTTGAGCTATGTAGATCATAATATTGGATATGTTAAATTGAGGAGAAGTTTTCTTAAATGTATGAGCTACTTTCCAAAAGCGATGTTCACAATTTTTGTGAAGCCTTTAAATTCCGTGAGCTGTTTTGTTTACTTGCATTGAGATCATTCTTTTCTACTTTTAAATGAAAAAGATATTTATGATTCATTTTAACTTATAAAAAAACAAGTTTAAACTTTGAAATTTAATGTACCTAGCAGTTTTTAAAATGTGAAGCAAGTCCAAAATCATGCACTTTGCTTATGTGGCAACCATTTAATTGGACATAAACGTAGCAAATCTAATTTCCCTTTAAGTATGGTGACATTGGCTCTTATATGTTATAGCTACATTTAAACGCATTTTCCAGTATAACTTTTGTTTCTGAGCTTTGAGATATTTACATTTAAATTATAGCCATAACAGTTTTTTTTAAATATTTAAAAAATTTATAATATGTATTTCTTAGTATAAATATGGTTTAAGAAAGAACTTAAAGTGTTAGCACATTAAAAAAATTAACAAAATAAATTGACCTAACTTTTACAAGTGTATATGTTGTCATTGCCAAATGGCACTACACTTAAATCACCTTAGGAGTGCTTAATAAAGGTTTATAAAAAAAATTAATAATACATATTTACTTGAGTAATCCTTGGAGGAAACATTATATTATATATATATATATATATATATATATATATTTAATATATATTCGGAACAATGTAGAATCACCGGTTGGAATCTTCCCTCATTTTCATGACCTTTTTAAATAAGCCAATCAGTAAATGAGTGAAAGAAGAAAAATAAGTGCTCAATAATTTAAACCTTGAAGATTAATGGGGCTCAAATTTATTCTTTATATAAAATCCACTAAGTTAATTCAGGTGTCTAAATCTAATCTGGGCCGTTTGAAATAAATAAAAATTAACTTTGCCATCCTACAAAGCTTACCTCCTACTGCAAATACATGTGTTACCAGTAGAGCCAGGCCTTCATCTAGTGCAGGGGTCTCCAAACTTTTTTCACGGCGGGCCGGATAACAAACAAACAAACAAAAAACAAAAAACAAAACAAAACAAAAAAAATGACTACATACAATAATTTCAAGCCAGAACAAAATTTCAAGTACCGTCGGCGGGCCGTTTGAACTGGCCTTGCGGGCCGGTTGAACTGGCATAGCGGGCCTAATCCGGCCCGAGGTCCGTAGTTTGGAGACCCCTGATCTAGTGCAAGGCTTTTTTCACTAATACTCACTATTTTTCTAATTCTGAATAAATGCCAATATTTTTTAAACTTTCTTTAGTTGAAATGTAACCTTCTTACTTCCTTATTTTCAACAAATAATTTGCATATTATTTTTCAGATGGCTGCGACTATTCGCACCCGGGTACCAGATGTGAGAGATTGGGATTAAAAAACTGTTTAAAATATTATTGTTGGGTTTGTAAGACAAAATGAGGTATCAAATGAAAGATAATTGAATGGACAATACATTTTTAAACTTACTTCTTCAGTTTAACTAAATTTAACTACCACAAAGAACATCCGAATAGCATTGAGTCTAATGGGACCTGGGTGCTCATGGCCTCGCTGCATGTCCAGGTCCGTTTTGACTAAATGCTATTTGGATGTCATTTGTAGTAGTTTATTTTAGTTAAATTGAAGAATTAAGTTTACAAACGTATAGTACATTCATTTATCTTTCATTTGATACCAAATTTTGTCTTACAAACCAAACAATAATATTTTAAATAGTTTTTTAATCCCAACCTCTCACTTCTGGTACCTGGGTGCAAATAGCCACTTTGTTTTCAGATACATTTAATTTAATTTTCAACTTTAACATACTTCTAAGAATTTTGTCTTAAATATTTTTATAATAATTCCAACCAAACTTTAGTCTTTTGCATTTTTTTTCCAAATGTTTTTTTTTATATAATTAAAAGACAATTTAAACTTCCTTCTTTTAAATTTTAATTGTTACAATTTAGAAAATAAGCTCAAATAATTGGTTTTAAAAAACATGATTACATATCTAGCTAGGAGATAAAGACCCTCAGATAAGATTCTTTATTACTGACTTTGGGCAAAGTAGTACCTCTTTTGATATTCAAACTCCAATGCAAAGTTTGAGGTTGGAAATAACAACTTAACATCCAACAATTCTAAAAGATAATCAATGAATTTTTGATTAGTAACATTTTTTTAAAGAAAAGCACTGTTGTATTTTAATGTGAACTTCTTGTAGTTGGATCTGTTAATTAAGAAAATCAATGTAGTTGTGAGTGAAAAAAGAGCAAATAAACTAGCCTTTTATATTTAACCCTACCACCAACACATGGATCTAGTTGCCCTGTAAATTGCTTAAAATTTGGGTTACAAGATGGAATGAGGTGTTATTTTGTGTCCTACTCATCAGGTAAATCTATTGCAAACAGAATGTTACAGCAATCTCAGTCTCATTTTGTTCATGAATAGAACATAGAACATTGATAAGGCATTGTTAAACATGTGTCTTACTTGGATAGATTTACAAATAGTTGTTTTTTCCCTTATCATCTGAAATATTACAAGACTAGAAAATTCTTGATCAAAATGTTTTATCATTTTAACTATTGCCAATTTGATATTTGAAACCGAAATATTTGATATGTTTAAAGTTGTGGTTATATATCTGTTTCCAATGTTATATTTAGTAGGACTACCCTAAAACAAATAAATTCTCTTGCACCCAGCACGTGCATCAATTTATCACTTTCCAGGGAAGTAATTTATATGTTTATGTCATCAATGTTATTGTTACTTATCACTGATCCTTGTGTGCACCATCCATCCAGGAGCAGACTGAGAATGAGGCCAACGATAATGGTGCCATGGCACGTTCCTATACACCAGATGCCTCAGAACTGAATGATTTTGTACTTAGACCAGCACCACAAGGTGTCACCATGAAGTGCCGCATAACACGGGACAAGAAGGGGGTTGACCGCAACATTTATCCTACCTACTTTCTCCATTTAGAGCAAGATAATGGAAGGAAGGTCAATAAAATTATAATCTTTTTTTCTCCTCTGATTGCACTCTTTTTAGTATTTACTAAGAGATATTTTTTTTAATTCTCACCAAAAATTGTATTCTTTTGATATATCTTTTTCTATTTCAGGATTCATCATATTTTCTCATTTAAAAACGATAAATTTATTAACATAATATGTTTAAATCTAATGGTTATTTAATTATATTTAATGGCAGGAACAAAGCAATTCATATGTGAATTATATTTTATATTCAATGTTTGGATTTATTCAGTAGTTAATTCCGTATTTATTCATAAAGCTACATGTGTAATGTTTTTAGGAATGTTAATCTCCAAACCTTTCACCTGTTTAAATTTAAAGCTCTAGATAAGAACAGTACATTGACAGCTCCAGATAAGAGCAGTACATTGACAGCTCCAGATAAGAACAGTACATTGACAGCTCCAGATAAGAGCAGTACATTGACAGCTCCAGATAAGAACAGTACATTGACAGCTCCAGATAAGAACAGTACATTGACAGCTCCAGATAAGAGCAGTACATTGACAGCTCCAGATAAGAGCAGTACATTGACAGCTCCAGATAAGAGCAGTATGTGGACAGCTCTAGATGAGAGCAGTACATTGACAGCTCCAGATGACAGCTCCAGATGACAGCAGTACATTGACAGCTCCAGATGAGAGCAGTACATTGACAGCTCCAGATGAGAGCAGTACATTGACAGCTCAAGATGAGAGCAGTACATTAACAGCTCAAGACGAGAGCAGTATTATTATTATTATTATTATGGGTAGTTTTCTATAGCGTGGTACCCCAGCCTAGGGTTGGGCTCACCACGCTGTACATACAAATTAAAATGAACTTAAAAAATATAAATTAAAAACCAACCATTCCATATCAATTTACATGTGACAGCTGCAGATAAGAGCAGTACACTGACAGCTGCAGATAAGAGCACTACATTGACAGCTCCAGATAAGAGCAGTACACTGACAGCTCCAAATAAGAGTAAATATATTTACAGCACTTGTCTTGTGTGTACAATCCTTGATATGAGTTGTGGTCTGTTCTCTCAGATATTCATCCTAGCAGGCAGGAAGAGGAAGAGAAGCAAAACTTCCAATTACCTCATCTCTACAGACCCAACAGATTTGGCACGTAGCGGTGATGCATATTGTGGAAAACTCAGGTAGAGTCCTTCTCATCACACTGGAAGGGTTTTAGTGTTTTAGTTTGATTTAACATGTATTCTATTATTAGCTCATATTTTGGTAGCTTTCTAAACATTTATGTATTGACAAATATTTATATTACTTTCATGCAAATTTCCAAGTACTTCAACTTGTCACCCTTGTATTTTATAGGATCACTTATTTTTATCATAATATGATACAATACTTAACATACAGATGGCCCTATACAATACTTAACATACAGATGGCCCTATACAATACTTAACATACAGATGGCCCTATACAATACTTAACATACAGATGGCCCTATACAATACTTAACATACAGATGGCCCTATACAATACTTAACATACAGATGGCCCTATACAATACTTAACATACAGATGGCCCTCTTACAGCAACACAAGTATTGCCTCTTACATCTATCAGGTCATATCTACTGGGCACACAACTCAATTTATTTCATCAGGTCAAACTTACTGGGCACAAAATTCAATTTATTTCATCAGGTCAGACCTACTGGGCACAAAATTAACTTTATTTCATCAGGTCAGACCTACTGGGCACAAAATTCAATTTATTTCATCAGGTCAGACCTACTGGGTAAATAAAGTCAATTTATTCCATCAGGTCAGACCTACTGGGCACAAAATTCAATTTATTTCATCAGGTCAAACCTACTGGGCACAAAATTAACTTTATTTCATCTGTCAGGTCAAACCTACTGGGCACACAGTTTACATTATTTGACAATGGAGACAATCCAAAGAAAGGTACACAAGGAGCCAGACAAGAGTTGGTGGCTGTAGCTTATGTAAGTCAGATGTGTGTCCAATGGCTACGGTTGTATAGTCACCTCTGTGTAATGCAATGATATATATAATGACTAGGTATGCTGTAATACAAGGATATACACTATAAAACAATGCTGTATAAAAGTTGTAATGCAATGCTGCATGTAATTTTTCATTTTTTCTGCAGGAAACAAATGTGTTAGGGTTCAAAGGCCCTCGGAAGATGACCATAATAATTCCTGGGATGACCAGCGAGCACCAAAGAGTTAACATTAAACCTCAAGGAGTGGGTTCTTTATCCAGCTTTCTTCTAATGATTTTTGTACATTAAGTTTCACTATCAGTAATGGCAGCATTTTTTATTTTATAATGGTATACATGTTGGACTTAACATGTTCAATTCATTTTATATAATGTTGATTCAAGACACATTTTAGCCAATTAATGGGGGGGGGGGGGGGGTGTTTGACTGGTGGTTCATTCTATTTATGCTCATAAGCAGTAGCCTAGAAAAAGGGGGGTTGTGTGTGTCACATCACTATTTTACAGCAACATATTCAGTGTGCTGCATTGAAAAATAAAAGTTTGTTGTCTTATGTCTACCTTGCTATAATGCATGGCTGGTCTAATACCTCCAGAACACAGCCAACATGGTGGCCAATGTCTTATGTCTTCCTTGCAACAATGCATGGCTAGACTAAGACCTCTGGGACACAGCAAAATGGTGGCCAACAAATAGATTCATTGAACCATTTTTTATTTATGTCTATTGTAAACAAAGTCTGAAATGAATAGTGTCGGGCCTCTGACTGATTCACTGAACCATTTTGTATTTATGTCTATTGTAAACAAAGTCTGAAATGAATAGTGTCTCACTGAGTGCTTCATTTAATCCCTCTCAAATCTGACCTCCTCCCAGCAACATGATGGCCTTATAGAGAGATGGAAGAGGAAAAACATGGAGAATCTTCTGGAGCTTCACAATAAAACACCAGTGTGGAATGATGGTCAGTTGGTATAGTCAGACCTGATGGTCAATCAGTTTGAATATGCACTCTTTATTTATTATAATTTACTACTGATCCTTTTATCGTTTTGTGATATTAATCAATTGAGACCACTCAAAGAAACATTTTAGTCAAAGAACACAACCTTTGTTTCATTCTAAATATTGATGTAATTATCTCAAATCTATAAATGTTTTAAAATATCTGTTACATTTTGTATGATGAGAAGTCGCTAGTGAGTTTTTGAATATCTCCCATGCCAGATACCCAGTCTTATGTTCTCAACTTTCATGGACGAGTGACCCAAGCTTCTGTGAAAAACTTTCAAATAGTTCATGACAATGATGGTGAGACACACTAGAAACACTGAGAGTTTTAAATGTTAACTTAGGGCTCAAGCAAGTCATTTCAATGGCGTTCTTAACTGTGTCAAAATATTGATTTTAATTTTAAGCATTTTTTTCTTTAAAAAATCACCAAGATACTTAAAAATATTTCAGGAATATATAAAAAATACAGAAAAAGAGAAATTTCAACATTTAATTTATGATATAATAGTTAAATTTAACTCACTAAACTAGTAGGACATTTCTTTTATTTTTATTTATTTAGACAATAAATGGATCTTTTTCTATCTTTGTCTCCTTGTGTTCAATTTCTGTTGAAATTGTCAATTTGTTAAGTCTGCCAACATGCTTCTTTGTTTTCCCATCACCACAGTTGACTACATTGTCATGCAGTTTGGCCGTGTGGCCGAGGATGTGTTCACTATGGATTACAACTACCCCATGTGTGCTCTCCAGGCCTTCGGCATCGCCCTTAGCAGCTTTGATGGGAAACTTGCATGTGAGTGACACAGACATCTGATGATTAGAGACTTGACGGACGTCACCGTTTGCATCATGCTGTCAACCAGCAACCGATTATGTGGATTGAACCAGAGCAAGTTTATCTCTTCATGTCACCCACTAGAGACCCTACATTTTTCTAAAATTTACAAAGCTCTCAGGATTTTATTTATTATAAGCAATAGTGGGGAAAAAAGCATGGGATATTTCTGTTAAAGAATGATTGTTTTCAATGTATCTCAATATTGAATTATGGTCTTAAATGTTTCTGAAAAAAATTTCTTTTCAATTATAAATTGCTTTATAAGCATCAAACAATATTTGTTTAGAAAGGTTTATTTAGAAAATATTTCTTAAAAGGAACAGTAAATTTAAATTTAAAAAATTGATTGATTTTTGCAAAGATTATGTGCTAGTGCTGAGCAACACAGAATTCAACGCTTCTTTGTATGTTGCTGACTTCTAGCCAGACATTCTTTTCCTTGAAGTGTTTGTTTAATTTTTAACCATAAGTTATAAGGTACCTTTAGTACATTAATAATATTTGCTAACACCATCAAATCATTTTTAACGTCCTGTTTACACTTTATAAAATCAGTCAGTCATGGGTCAAGCACAAGCATTTAGAATGCTAGATTTCTACTTTATCATTAATATTTGCTAACACATTAAATCATATTCAACTTTGGGCTATACATTTTAAACTCATCACATAAAGTCTATTTCAGAAATTTCAAATATAATTTTTTCTCTTATCAGTTCTCTTACTTAGTTAGCAATGATGATTGATCTTAAAGATGTTCTTTGCCCATTCATAATTTACTCCCCGTTATTTTTAACACTACCACCTCAGTGGTAATCATACATTAATGAATTGAGTGAGTGAATGATCTTAAATTATTTCATTTTCTCCTCTCAAACATTGACTGGCAGATGGAGGATAAATAGTATCACACTTGTTTTACCCAAGACAACACAATTTGAGTTTTTGTTGTATTTATTAAGCTTAATCTTCTAACAGAATAATCACATTCCATCCCATTATTTATTTTAACAGTCCCCTATTTGGTATTTTACATCAAATATCATGTGCATTAAGGAAAGCAAAATAATTTATTAGATTAAAAATTCAGAAGCTTATTATATAATTGAATAATATCATTAAACAAAAATAAAAGAATTTCAAATTGGTTCTTCAACACATTTATGACTAGCTTATAGAGATATTTATTTCATTAACTGGCTGGGGTTAGTTACTTCATTTTTTATTATCAAAACATTGCTTTAGTTCTATGCTGGGCATTTCAAAAAATCATTAAAGTATCTGACTAACACCCTAGAATGTTTTTTTCTTTTAGAAGCATTTACTTCTTTATTATATAGCTTTAAGGTAAGTTATTAGTCAAAAAGATTTCTCATTGAAAAAAATTTTGACGGTTAATTGTTTTTTTTTTTTCAACAATGATTTTAAAATTTACTGTGCTTTTTTTAAAAAAAGTATAAATGCAGTGCAATTAAATGAAAAGAACACATCAGAAAAATCTGTATTTGTTTTCTAGATGTAAAAAATTTTTTTAGTTTTTTTTTAAAAACTTGTATGAATGAAATTTTGAGGCAAATGCTAGTGCAGCGATGATTTTTTTGAATTTTAGTTTATTTGAATTTAGCTTCAGTTTGAATGGCAAGTGAATGGCAATATTTATGATTTGCGAAATTATTTCAACTGTGGGTAGCTTCGGCTGTTTGAATATAAGAAGTTTAAGAGCTACATGATTTGTATGTCTAGAAACAACTGTGTTTATTTCAGTAAGACTTCATCACCTCTCGCACAAGTTGCCTGTTATTTTTGTGATATTCTTATCACATGCTCACAGAAATATCATACCTATTTTTGTTTGTTTTTTAGTCCTAGATGCCATACAATGATTATGAATAAAAGTAGTTCACTATGTATAAAAGTAGTTCACTAGAGACTCACATATTTACTATTCAGCTGTAAATAATTTATCCTTATCGTTTTATAATCTTATCCTTTTCTCAAGCTGGCAGGAAAATTTTCACAAACCCTTTTACTGTTCAGTAAACAGAAAAAACTGATGAAACTATACAAACAAATTATGTTGGCTGAAAATAACTTTTTTTTTCCCTCATGCTAGGTTTGAATTTGTTTTGATTAATCTTTTTTAACCTTTGTCATAACCTTTCACATATAACAGTCACTCAAAAACCTCCATATAACATATTTTATAAACATAAATGCAACCCATTTAGTTGCTAAAATCACTGTACTCAAAGATATGGTACAAAGAGACCTGTGTACCTTGAGCATAGTTGTTACTACAGAACAAAAAATGCTTCTGCTAAAAATGACCCACCAATCAAGTTTTCTCTATTTATGCTACATTGAACTTTGTACTATCAACTTTACACTTTTTGATAAATTATTCAACACAGATATACTTATATTTATATAAATACAATATATTGGATTGGTTTATTTTGTTACTACTTTCTATAAATTGAACCAATATTTATACATCACTTTATTGTTGTTTTTATAATCCCTCTTCTCAAAAATAGACCTTGTATTAAAAAATCAAACTTTTTGAGTCTTAAAATGTATTTTTACAATTTATTTCTGCATGATAAACAACTCATTTTCAGTCTCTTGGTATTTTGAATATTTATTTTTGAGCTTTTTTCAAAGAAAAGATCTTAACTGAATAAAAATGCTGTTTATTTACTATTTATGTCATTTATTTGCCCCGGATTATCTTGAAGCATAAATCTTTCGAATCACTGAAGTAACAATACCATAGCTTTGTTTCACAACACTAATTAAGAGTAATGGTATTCACTGCAAGATTGTGATTTTTGTACACCACTATATGATGTGACACTATTCAATTGTGTTACATATATTCAAATACTGGGGTGATATTTATTTAAATTAAATTATTATATTATCTAATGTCAGTAATGAAGGAGTGATTCATGTATAAATTGGTGAATTAAAATGGTGAGGTTTAAAACAATGGATATCTGGATTTTTTAAATTCATTTGATAAAAGGTTGAAGTTATATGTGTCAAAAAATGGTAATAAACTACAAATTTATTATATTATCATTTTAGTTGTTTCGATATTTGCAATAAAAGGACTCATGAAATAAAAACAACATTATCTCACTATTTTATGTACAGAAATGTTCATTTATTTTTTTCATAGAAAACATTCCAGATTTTTAATGCAACTATTATACTATAGATTGGCTTTTCTAATTCCAATTCATTTTAGAAATGTTTATTTTTAATAAATATTAATTTTGCTTAGTTTTTTTTATTAGTTGTGCTTATCTGTTACACTATATTTGTTTGTTATTCAATTTATTCCAACATATAATTCCATAGTTTGGTTATCTATCTTGAGGTTCTGTCAATAATATAATGTGATCAAACTTTAAAACCAAATGTTATTCAATCGAGTCCCTGCATTTCCTTTATAAAAAATTGTTGCAATGGATTAATATAAAATCCTTGTCCAAGAAATCTCTAAGACATAGTACCTGATTGTATAAAGTGTTAAAAGCACAAGTAAAATAGTTGGCATATTTATAAATAAGGCACTTAAATGCAAAAGTGTGTCCATTAAGAAATTCATAATGTAATCTGTGAACATGAAATGTAAAGGTCACATTGAGTTCTTATATAAACTATCATATCACTTGCATAACTTCTATTTAGTTCAATCAGACATTTTATTTTTAACAAAAGTGATGGAAATAAATCTGAAATTTATTATTTTTCTTCCCTGTGTCATAAAAGAAGTATGTTTCAATTTTTTGCATTTTGTAAGACTAGCTCAACCATAGCGTATTTTACTCCTATTTTATTAATGATTTTTAATGTCAAATTTAAAATAATATATATTTACTAACATCTAGCTAACAATGATTTACTTAGTGGGTTTTGTTATTCCATATATGGCCTATAAGTGCTAAAAGGTTGCATTATAAGTAGCTACTTAAGTACAATGTGATCTTATTATTCATCTCACCTATGGAAAAGAGCTATTGAGATTCAAGAAATAGAGAAAAATAGAAGTAGGAATCACTAGTTTTCTTTAAAAAGCCATTTGTAAATATGAACTCATTAAATGTCAGCTAAATGAATGACAACACACACTCAAAATAGCATGTCTTACCAGAAAGTCATCTTATTGCAACTAAAATAAGAGTAATTTTTTTTATGTTTCTGATTTAATTAGTTAAAAATAAAACATTGTGACAGGATTTAAAGTTTAAGTATAGCTGGGATTAAAGATAGATTTGATCGATTATTTTCCATCAGTTCATTTTGGTCTTCTTATTTTACAAAATATTTAATTAACAGGCCTATATTATTTAAATGAGAAAAGTACTATTTAAAGTTAGGAGTATTAGTTTCATTTTTTTAGCAATAATCTTAATTTTACATATTCTTTCAAAAGAGTTAAGTATAATTTTTTTTAAATAAAATAATAATTTTTTTTTTTTAAAAACAAAAAGCATTGACTTGAAGGGATTCATCCTAAAATTGTCCATTTTTGTGCAATGAAACAGTAAATCCATCCATTTTAAATCCCAAAAGTGTATTTTTATATTTATTTTTTCATATACTTTAATTTTGTTTTCTGCAGGATTCTTTTGTGTGATGTCTATTCAAAGCATTATGCATCAAAGAAAATATTAATAGTGATGTTAATTAAGTACATGTATACAATTTTTTATTATGATGTACAGCTGGTTGCAAAAAAAAATTATCCAGTATAAAATAATAATCGGAAATCGAGCCTAGAAATGTGTGATACTAGAAATATGTACACATACCAACCACTTCCAAATAATTTATATGTCATAAGTTTAAAAATAGGGACAAACTTATTAAATTCATTAAAGAGTCTTGTTAATAAACAATTTTAATTTTATCCTGGTACTTGTTTAGATATTTAGAAATATTTTCATTTTATTTACATTCTTGGCATTTTTGTCTTTTTAAATATCTGAGTGATATTTATTCAATGATTTTTTTTATATATATTTTAGATTACATCTGCTGCATCATTAACTTGTTTAAATTTCAACCCTACTCTATAGAAAATACAAGCTCAGTATTTTTAAAGACTAAGTGAGTTATTACAATTTTAATGGTATTAAGGTTTCAAATCATGTATTGTGGTTCAACTATAAAGTACTTATTTGTTTCTTTCTTCTTTTTCACTTCTTTATGATTGTTATTACCACTTCCTTGAACTAAGGAAGGACTTTTGTCTCAATGACTTACACCGTTCCTTTGTGTTTACTTTATATCTCCGTTATTTTTAACATGAAAAACACTGCTAACACTTGACAAAGTAATATTGTAATGTTTTGGGAAAAAAAACATATTCAAAAATTCACAAACTTAATTAAAATCCAATTACTTGTCCACAGCCATGTTAGTGATGGCACCCTTCTCCATCACAAATCTGGTTTAAAGAAGCTACCTTAGTTATAATTTTGACCTAAGGAGTTATCCAGTCAATAACTTTCTCATTGTGATTCTCTTGTGTTCTTATTTTGGAAATTTCTTTTGCTTCAATGTGGCCTCTTGAAGATTTGTCCGTCCATTTAAATAATAATGAATGCATAAAAATAAATTAAATACATGATAAATTTTATGACGCTTGAAAAATTTCAAATGTTTTTATTTTATTTTCTTATTTGAGCATGTTTTAAGACCTGGTATTTTTGTCTGAAAGAGTATGTAATAAAGTGACCCACACTTTTATCAGTTGTTGGCTTTGTCAGTTTTTTCCATCTTCTATTCTGCTCATATGTTTATTTTATATGCTATTGAATTCCATCATTTCAAAACACTTACGTTGTTTTGAAGTAGCAAGAACGTGAACTGTGATCTGACTGCTTGAATGATGATACAGTGAGACACACACATAGGAGTAAAAGATTCAAGTAGTGAGATTAGACACACACACAGGAGTAAAAGATTCAAGTAGTGAGATTAGACACACACACAGGAGTAAAAGATTCAAGTAGTGAGATTAGACACACACACAGGAGTAAAAGATTCAAGTAGTGAGATTAGACACACACACAGGAGTAAAAGATTCAAGTAGTGAGATTAGACACACACACAGGAGTAAAAGATTCAAGTAGTGAGATTAGACACACACACAGGAGTAAAAGATTCAAGTAGTGAGATTAGACACACACACAGGAGTAAAAGATTCAAGTAGTGAGATTAGACACACACACAGGAGTAAAAGATTCAAGTAGTGAGATTAGACACACACACAGGAGTAAAAGATTCAAGTAGTGAGATTGATTAGACAAAGGGGGAAGGGGATTGAAAGACTCGGGCAGTGAGATTACAGAATCCAAGAAAACAAAACTTAGTGTCACCTGGGGCATCCAAAGGTTTTTACCACCCCTTACATGAAAAAACTCCGCATTTGACAGACAATGCTGACCCTCTATATATAGTGCCGTCCAGGGCGGACCACTCCCACCGCCTTGCCTAATTTTACTTTGATATGTTGCAGATGTTTTTGATATTTGTTTTATCGTTATATAATAGACCTAACTGCATCCGCAAAGACAACCAAAACATTTTTTAATGTATTTGTAGGATTTGGGGTTTTTGGTGTAGGCTACAAAATAATAATTTCAGAAGATTGATATGACAGAGCTGCTTGAATGAGTTGTGTTAAGCAGTAATACTGATGATGGAAAGGTGCAAATCTTTTGCTGCCCTCTTGGACACTACTTCTCAGTTAAGTGTTATAATATTTTTTAATTTTTTTGACATTTTTAAATTTTATTCGTTTTTTTCCCCGTTTGTTCGCTGATGAAGGCTTTCTGCCGACACGTTCCTTGTTTTGTTGCGTTTCCCCTTTTTCAGGTTTAACCTTACTGTGTTTCACTAATTTCCTATGTAAAGGTGCAGCAGAGTTGGCAATAAATTTGTTGAGCTAGCAATAACAGAATAAGATCAATTGTGATCAATTAGTACATTCTATTTTTATCCAGACACTGGACGAACAGCGGGCTTAGTAGACTACAGTGGAGTTGGGCATTTTGGGACAGCTGTACCCCCAGGTTTAACAGGCGACAGCTTGTACATTATCAGACAGTTGCGTGGTTACAGTTGTACAACTGGGTTTACAGACTAAAGTTTGTACAATCTCAGACAAGCTGTAACACCAGGTTGTACAGACCATAGTTTATTTCGAGTCAGATACCATATTCCGTGTCATCATTTTATTAAAAGATATCCTGACAATTAGCTTTATATAAAGGCTTACTATAATTTTAATGGTTTGATGCCAGGAACTGTGGTGGAAGCCGAAATCCTTTCCCCCCCCCCCCCCCCCCGGCAATGGCCCTTGCACAATTCTACATCCATTGGCTTGCAGTGTTTCTTTCCATTTTTTTTCTCGGGCGGGAGGTGGTGGGCATTTAAGATGATCAGGTGGGCAGTGCCAGTGGGTTAGGGACGGGGCAGGAGGCAAATCTCCCCGGTGTCCCATTTTTGGCTTTTTTTATGGAGGGGCAGAATTATCATGGAAGGGGTGGCAAATATCTTGACCCGTCCAGGGTGGCACCTTACCCTAGTTACGCCTTTAGGCAGTGCTCTATCGGCGCCAAATTTGGGCACAATGACGACCAAGGCCAACTGTAACTCCACCCCACCCTCACTTGACATAAAAGAAATTAATTCAGTTTGTGGCACCCCTTAGGGCAGCAGCTCCAACCCCATTTTTCTCCCATTCCCCTTGATTAGACCTATATTGAAATATAGCTGCTCTTAAAAGAAAGGAATGTTGTTGTTTTTTAAGTTTTTGCCGCTATTTTCGCAATTATCAATATATTTTTTGCGTAACCCCAAGCATAGGGGTGCACTTAACAGAAGTTGGGAACCCAGTGGCGTAGGCGAGCTTAACTCGCGCCCGGGGCACAATACCTTTTTAGCGCCCCCCATTCGAAAACCATACAATATAATATGTAAAATATACCATTTGGCGCCCCTTTGTGAGTAGCGCCCGGGGCATGATGCCCCCCTTACCCCCCTCGCTACGCCACTCTGTGAACCGCTGTCTTAGGGCAGGCTTTTGATCCCAGCTAAGAGTTTTTTGTTTAATTTAACAAGTTACTGGGGAGGCTGTCATTTTGATTGGGTGGCGTAGGACAGAAATCGAGGGGCCGACGACCCCTAAACGAAAATTTTAGATACATTAAAAATCAAAGTGTGCATTTTGGCTTACACCTTAATTAAGTCAAATCCTGTGCCCGCTCAAAACTTTAATTTGAGTAGGCCTATCACCATTTAATTTATTTTTAAAAAAATCAACATATGGACTGCAACTTGATGGTTTTAGAGGTGAAAAATGTGTCATATTCAAACATTTGATTGGTGTTCAACCCTCAGCTCACACCACATTAGTTTAAAAATTATTGTATTTTTTTTAAAATTTCTTTCCCATAATGGTATAGTTACCTGGAGAAATTCAAAATCCGACAGGGGTGGATTTTGATGCCACTCCACCCAAACACAGATTGGATGCAGCTGCTTCAGCCCCCCCCCTCCCCCACTCCTGTGTAGAAGCCACTGGAACGGTGAGTCCTGTACATTGCGAGCCTTGAAATAACGCTGTTCTTGGAAAATGCTCTAACTCACCCCCTGCACGGATCAATTTACAGAAATCACCAGGAGCCTAAATCCTTACACACGTGAACTGCGCAATGGTTTCTGTGGGACAAAATTGCGTTGTCCCTTGCGAATAGCACATACTACGCCGCTCAGGCGCCGAATTACGTCATTCATAGGGTTCAACGTAAAGGTTTTTCTTCGCTAATCCGTCTACTAAAAAATCGTTATGAAACAGCATGTTTTAACAAGACTTACTAAGAGTCTGAGGGTTGTGAATGAATCGTGTGTCAATTTCGCGTCAAATTGTTGGATGGACGCATTATTTTGTGCGTGGTTTCTTTTTTGGGGGAATTTGATCAAATAGTAATTTGAAAGTTGTGACAAGGCTTCATACACAAATTGCATCAAATGCTTGAAGGAAAATTTGATCGGGTGAACCGACCCTAAAGGTCGGTTCACACGGTCAAATTTCGCGTCAAATTGTTGTATGAACGCACTATTTTGTGCGTGGTTTTTTTCTTTGGGGAATTTGATCAAATAGTAATTTGAAAGTTGTGACAAGGCTTCATACACGAATTGCATCAAATGCTTGACGCGAAATTTGACCGTGTGAACCGACCCTTAGTCAAGAGTGGCACGACGATCACAGTGTCGACAATGCACAAACACAATTTCATAACGGACTTGTTAAAATTATAGTAAGCTGAATCCAGGGCCGGTGGAAGGGAGTGGCGAACGGGGTGACCACACAAGGCCCCACGCTCGTGGAGGCACTTATACTATTATATTTTATTAATAAGCTATGCCGTGCCTATTCATATTTCATAATAAAATGATCAGTAGGCTATGTCATTTTCCTGTGAAGACGCTAAAGTGAATCTTGTTGTCTTTTAATTTCTGTTTGCCTTGGTCATGTGTTATGACGTCCTATTTGCAACACCGTCATCAAGATCTACTACAATATGCCACGTGATGTAGCTATTACAAATGTCCAATAGTAGCCATTACAAATGTCCAATAGTAGCAATTACAAATGTCCAATGCCAATAGTAGCCATTACAAATGTCCAATATATTATCCGTTTATTTACCATGGCTTCTTTTTTCAAATTGACTTGTGCTTGGGATAGTTGCTCAATCCGCCAGTCTCACTCTCTTGTCCTTGCCAGTTTGACACAATGGCAAGACTTAGTCAAGACGATTGGAAGTAGACCAATGTCAATGTTTTGTGCGTTTCACTGCGCTCTTTATGCGTGGAGCGTCGCAGGACTTGTCGGAATTTTCACTGTGTCAATGGTATGTCACCTACGTGACTCCATCTACGTGGTATCATGTTGCAAGACAGACTATCTGGTTTAGGCATTCTCAGCATAGAAAATAAAACATGCAAAGCAAATTGATGTTGATAACATGTTAAGACTTTTGTAGAGAAGACGTGCTGCAGAAAGAAATTATGAACATACTTTAGAGTGTAGAGGCATGTTGTCGTTGATCATTGGTCTTGAAACTATCAAATTGACCATAGAAAGGGATGTTATGACAATCAAGTTTACAGTGCGTTTACTGGTTTAGTCAAATAATTATTGTTGTTATTGTAGTGGGGCCCCGTGTACATAAAGTTGTTGTGGAGAGATAGTTACGCCACTCTCCTTAGACATATGAGAATCTAGCAGTTATATCTAGTGTTGTCTAGTAGCCTAAACAAACTACTGCAATCTGGCTCTTGGGCTTCTTATATTACTTATAATCTCTGTAATGTGTTATGTGAGTTACTCTTTCTTTCACTTTCATAGCTTGCCTTAGAATAGAACTGTTTTACACCACATTGTTTGTCTGTAGCGCAAATCCACGACCCCCACTCCCACAAGAATAATTTTTAAAAAAGGTAAAGCTTTTTTTTTTTTATATATATATATGAATAATAATATTAAATTGAAATATGAGTAGTCAAAGTCAATGTTAGCCTACCTTTATCGTGAATTACACCAATCAATGTTATTGAAATGGCGGAAACAAAGATAAATCGCTACTGTCGATTTATTTGAGGATCAATATATTTGAGGCAAACATTGTCACTGATACTGGCTTTGATTTTAATTTATTGAAATCTACTTAAAACTATATTTTCATAGGTATATTAAGTATATAATAATGGTTTGAAATAATGTTTTCTGCGTAGCCTGACGATTCCTTTAAAATTCCATTTTCTTTTGATTTAATGAGTCCAATTTTAAAATTGGATACGTACGGTTTTCATTGGCAATTTTTATGCCATGATCATTCTTTAAATAAAAAATAAAAATTATAGGCTATCGTATACATTTATCATGTAGGCTAAATTTTTTTAATTAAAAAAAGACAATTTATAAAAATTACGAATTCATTGAAAATCAATGCCCTCTTTTGTACTTTACAAACAAGTATAAATATATTTTTAATGAATTTGATTTGCCTTAAAATTGTTAAAGAGACTAATAAGTCTAATATATTTAATTTTTTATTTACCGTTTAAGTTTATTCATTAAAGATGCCAAAATAAACTAAATTTTGAAATGTTCATTAATGGAATAATTCGGAAAGCACACTTTCTTATGCTGGCATTTAGTTTTCGATTTTAATGATCGTGTTGGCCAAGTTTTGGATTCGTATAGTTTTATAATTTAAATTCAGATGTTAATTTTTTACAGTCAATAAAATGTCGATGCTGTTTGAATTTTTAAAAATGAAATGGTTTGGCTCATTTATTATAGCAAGGGAATTAATGCCTGTAAGTAAAATTTGTTTAGTAGAGGGCGCTACATGACATTCATGTCGGCTTTCATTCTTTGCAAATCTCATCACAAATTCACAAACAACACTGTTATATAAATAATACGCTAATCATGTAAATTGTAAGCCTAGTATTTTCATAATTAACATTCTTAATTTTTAACTTCTGATGGAGTAGTCAGCTCTAGGAGTTGTTGTTAAGAGATCCTTCATTAAAATAAAATTGCCATCGCAATAATTGAATGCAAGTCAAGCCAGGCAGGGGCGCTGGTAATCTTGAACCTGGTGATGTACTGATTCTGATGTATGTATTCATAAGCTGTGGAGAACGCCAACTTCCTAAATAAACACTGCATTAAAAAACGTAAGTGGGCAATGCTACGGATGTTTAAGATCAGTTACATTTAAATAAATTCTATGACCATCCCATCGGATGACATTAAATTATTAGCTAGTCTAGGCCTAGTCATCTTTTCTAGTACTAGGAGTGTAAGTGTTAGTAGTAGTAGTAAAATAGTGAAGTCCTACTAAGTTAGCCTACTACTATCATTTACTGCCTTATCTTATATATTATTAATAAATATGGCTGATTTTGACGAGCGTACCCGTGATGTCATTTGCGATGTCAAAACCCTGTTAGGGAGAGGGTCAAAACCCTGTTAGGGAGAGGGTCAAAACCCTGTTAGGGAGAGGGTCAAAACCGGGTTAGGGAGGAATTTAGGGTTCAGGTTAGGGTGAGGGATAGATTTAGATAATTTTTTCATTTTTAAAAACTTTTTATTCGTCATTATATCAAAAACAACGACCAAGATGGCGGCCATGGTAAAAATCGCGGGTATCTTTCTAAAAATTTACCATAAATATTAATAATTACCAATAGGGCTAATGTGTAAAGATATGGCCATGACGTCATTTTCGTGATAGAATTATGGTTCAGGTTAGGGTGAGCGGTCCCATCTCTCCACATTTACCAAAAATAGAATTAGGTAAATGCGAAGAGATCGGGCCACGCTTTTTACCATGGCCGCCAATTGATTGCAGTGACCCGTAAAAATATGAAAGCGTTTAAAAATAATGAAAAAATTTCTTAATGTATCCCTAAACCTAACCTGAACCCTAAATCTAAACCTAACCTGAACCCTAAAGTATGGCTGCATAGAAGGCTCTGCACCGGAATATCTGAAAGAACAGCTTTATAAACATGTAACCTTAAAGAACCTGCGGTCCTCAACTCAGTCCTTACTGAAAATTCCCAGTGTGGATGAACACAGAAAAAAGTCGTATGGAGTGCGCTCTTTTGATGCTGTAGCGCCAAAGTTATGGAATAGTTTACCATCTTTGAGGAGTATTGAAAAGGACAGAAAATCATTTAGAAAACATTTAAAGACTTTTTTGTTTAATACATGTCATTTGAGTAAACCAGAGCGCAGTGAGCATGCTAAAGTAGCATGGATACCAGCGCTATAGAAGTATCCAATCAATCAAAGTCATCAGCAACATAATAATAAAACTAAAACAGCAACTTAACAAAACACGCAAATGACGTCATGGTCCGATCTCTTAGCATTAGCCTAGAATTAAAATTTTACAAGCTATAGGCACCAGGCCTAGCTCCAGGCCTAATAAATAATAGTATAGCAAAGTTTCTCTGTGAACACTCTAACACTGCTTTACTTACTGTCTGGTCATGCCTCAGCCTTAGGCCTTAAGGTTAATAAGTATTATCTTCATAAAAAATCCTGGTAATCAAATAACTTTGGGGGATGACAACTTACTAAATAAATGCTAAATTAAAAATGTAAGTGTGCAATGCTACAGATGTTTAAGCTTAATTACATTTCAAATAAATGCTATAACCATTGTATTTGTCGCCACTGACTTTGATGACATTAATTAAATTATTAGTCTAGTACTAGTGGTAGTAGTAGACTAGTACCCCTACTAGTAATAATAATTATAATAATTAAACAATAAAATTACAACTTAACAAGCTATAGGCACCTGCCCTAGGTCTAATAAATAATGGAGCAAAGTTTCTCTGTGATCACTACTGATAGTGATAGCTATAATGTCTGGTCATGCCTTTATCTTTGTAAAAAATCTTGGTAATTTACTGGTAATAAAATTAAATCCATTAATTGTCCACTCAGTCTTTTAACTGGTTATAATTTATTAAATTAATTAAGTAACCTATCTCAATCTTCCAATCAATGCCAGTTTGATTGATAGACTGATAGATTTTATATTAATTCTCAGTTAAATAAAAAAAATTATTTAGCTGTAGTTAGAAGTGAAAGGTAGATTATTAATATTTTTACCTCGCCTAAATATTGACTATCTATATCAGCAGTTCTCAACCTGTACGGCGCGACCCTTTCCCAGGGGTCGCCTAATACCATCTGAAATCACGTATACTCTACAGTCATGAAGCAGAAACAAAAATAATTTTGTGGCTGGGGGTCGCCACGACATAAGGAACTGTATTAAAGGGTCGCGGCATTAGGAAGGTTGAGAACCACTGATCTATATGAAGGAGAAATTCCTTGTGATCAGTTGTATATAGTCATAATTTAATCTCACGAAACACTTTAGACTTTAGTATCACAAGGGGATTTCCCAAGATATGTGTGAACCTTCATCAACTTGCAAGGAAGAAAAACTACAATTACAACCTTTTAATTTTAATTGACCTAAAACAGCTTCTTTGATTGTATCTGCTATCTTAAGTCTATGCTGTACTGTTGTTTGATAACTCCAGCATATATTGTTGAGGCTCATGTATTCATCACATATTTTCTCTGCTGGAACTATTAATTAATTTTTTTAATTTATGAAGTTATTATTTTTTTTTTACTTACACTGTTTTCCGGATGTTTTATTACTCATTAATCCATCGTGAACTTAAACATATTCAATAAACAAAGAAAAAATATTCTCTCTTAACATGAATAATCCCACTGGCTGCCGGTGGGTAAAACAATTATCCAAAACAAAATGCTCATTAAACATTTAAAAAAATTTAATTTTGTGACTTAGTGTCTTTATTTTATGTGGTAAATGACTTTGGCAAATAATAAATTTACTGTAAACAGTATAAAATAGCTACTAACTAATATTTTCTAAGATGAACTACCAACTTAATAGAATTAAATTGAATAGGAAAGTAAATATGTTCACCATTTTATAGTAATGTCAGCATTAATGAGATAGCAACGACTAGAACAAACATTGATGCAAAGCACCATGGACATGGAAATGTTAATTTTCTGCCCTTGTTAGGGTGTAGAAATATCATATTTATTTTCATTGATTGCGTTCAGAAGATGTTTTAACATGAAATTCCACTTGTGCTAAATATTGACTTTCAAAAAAATTTGTTAAAAAATGCTTGATAGAAATCTCAGAAATAATTGTGATTTTTTAGTCTAATTAAGTTTTCTAGCTTGTTTAAATTACTTTTTATATATCTATTAAGTGTTTTTATTTTCAGTCCATCTTCTCATGTCTTGGTTTCTATTTAGCTTAGGAATGTTCAAAAAGCAATAATTTTTTTCAAAAGGGCCACTTCACTTTTTTAAAGACCTGCTTTCTACTGCAATTTCAATCTTGTAGATGGAGAGTTATTTATTTATTTTTACATGTGGCATTTTCATTTAGTTGATAGTTTTCTTGTGAAGTGGTCACCTGAAAGCTGTTGAACGTCTCGTTGTGTCTGCTTTGTTCCGGGAAGAGTGGGTTGGTGTGCTCATGTAAGAGTTGTGGGATTTTGAGAATTTAAAAGGAAAAAAGTAAATTATACTTCTTTGTCGATAATATAAAGAATACAATTTGAAAACTTAAAAGTATTAAATAAAAAATCTTTAAAAAAAGATTTTCTATCATTTACGAACTTAAATGCACGAAAAAGTAGAAAATAGTTAAATATTTTTAAAAATTCATCATGCAAAGTCTGAAGAAAATATTTTCAAAAATTAATAAAAACAAAACACTTTGATGTTTGGCTACTTCTACAGTGTTCATCTACAGTTCTGCAGTCGTTGTTTGCTTAATGCATTTTAAGAATATTAATTATTTTCAACTTTTTAGTGCATCTAAAAAACTCTTCTTTTTTTAAAAAGTTTTAAAAAGTATTTTTAATTCTATTTAGAAGAATATTTATGGACATAAAAAAGATGTGGGATAATAATCACATATTTGGTTTCGATTTTGATTTTTCAAAAATATAATTTTCAGATTCTGACTGGACACAGTTACTATGGGTCTTATACCTCATATGGCTGCAGGTTAGCAGAAGCTAACCAGTGGGGTTTGGTACCATGTTCTCTTTGCGTATTTTGACCACCAGTCACTATCAAGCCTTGCCTCTACCTGGCATTGATGCAACCCACTCTGAATTCAGAGACACACCAGTTAAGAGGGTGCCTGTACTGCGTATCTTTGGTTCTACCCCAGCAGGTCAGTTTAAACTAATTATTTTCACAATTTTTACAAAAGCTAAATACAATTTTGATCTAGTATAAGCTGAAATAAATGGAAAAGTAACTCTTTACCTATGAAGCCTTTTCTGTGACACTATAAAATTAAGTGAAACTTCTTTAACATTAGGACCTTGTCAATTCAAAATGTATAAAACATCCCTTTTATTTTTTTTAACAGGGATGCTTCCTCTTCCCCCCCTACCACCCCAATTAAATACAGCTGCCTTCCTGATTTTCATTACATTAACCTTTTTCTTATTATAAACACATACAATTTATGGTTTTTATATATTTTCCACTTGCATCTTATCTGTTGCTGTCCAATTAAGTGTAGAATGATGCCAAACTAAATTCATATTTTTGACGCCCCCCACCCCCCCATCTCTGTAAATATAATTTTAATATTTAAGAGAGAACATTATGAAATCTTAAATTTTTTATTTATGTGTGTGCGTTAGATGCAGATGTGTTAAAATCAGAGAATTATATACATTTAAAAATTTCGTTGTGCAATTATTTTGTGTTAAATTTATTTGATACCTCTGATTACTTGCGGCCACAACTAGTTGACTTGTGATTAAAATAGCCAATAAAGCCATTTGAGTTGGGTAGCCCTGTTATAGAAAATTGCCTTCTGGATTTTTTAAGCCTTATATAATAATTTTGTTGATTTTGTTCTGGATTTGTTAGTGTGAACCTTTTCTTACTCAACAAAGGAGATCTCTAAAGTTTTTTTTACTGTCCTCTGTTTCTTTTGTTGAATTTTCATTTGTACTGTTTGCCGAAGAAGGCTCTGTGTCGAAACGTTCACATCTTATTGTCCTGTCTTTTGTTTCAAGCTTCAACATACCTTGTTCCACTATTTGATTCACACAGGTTGAACGCAGTCCGTCATTTATCACTAATTTGTGCATAGTGAGTTAGTTACATGGGGAAATATTTTTTACATTTTAATTTACTGAAATGGAAATGAATTGTTGAGACTTTAAAAAAAAAAAATTTTGCTAGTCAGTTTTACTTGTCTATTACAGGTCAGAAAACATGTATGCATGTACATGGTGTTTTCCCCTACTTGTATGTGCCCTATGATGGAACACAACCATCTGACCGCTATTTGAGACAGTTTGCTGTCAGCTTAGATAAAGCTCTGAATGTAGCCAACAGATCAGCCAGCTCAACTCTCCAACATGTTTACAAGATATCCCTTGTATCTGGAATGTAAGTGTTCATTGATATTGTGAAACATATTAATTGTGGAGCATGATAATTATTTACGCATTATCTGCTACATGTTACCAATTTGTTAAGCGTGTCTTTTAAGAGCAGTGGATATTTTTATCATTGAAAATGAAATTGATTTCATAAAAAGACCCAGAAATGCATGAAAAGGCCACATTGAAACTTCCTTTGTGCTAGAAAAAGAAAATTTTAAGATAATTCTTTTTGAAAAAAAGTATTCATGTTCTATTATGTTAATGTTTTTCTTTTCCCTCAAAAATGATACGAAGAGAAAAGGTTGAAGTGAACCATAGTAAATTAAATTTTTTAAAATTATTCTAGACATCTTATTTCTCAATTTGAATGATGTCAAATTTGGGAGACACTGATTAAGAATGTTATAAATTTTGATCTTTTTCCTAAAATTATGAAATATTTTTACTAATTGAGATAATTCTATATATAGAAAAAAAAGAATTTTGCATATAGCGTAGCTCATTATGCCCATTGAATAGTGGCTGTAAAATTGCACTAAATTAAAAATTTTATTGTCTGTAACTCTACAAGCTACAAAAAATTCATTAAAATGTTTTATTTTGCCCTATGCTAATTTCCCTTTTGCTCTTAATTCTTTTGAATAATTATGGTTAATGTATGATCTTAAAATAGGCTTAATTGAGCTTAGGTAATATGAGTTTTTTAATTTAATAACCTGATCATTTTGTTATATAAAGCAGTTGATCCCTCAGTGACTTAGTATTTGTTTCTCTTATTCTAGCTGATTTCCCCCTTTTCATGGATTTTTTAGATAGTAATGGTAGTGGTTGTAAAGGGAGTAATGTTGGGGGTTGTTGAAGGGGAAATGTGTTGGGAGGTGGAGTTGTATGAGAGAGGGGGAGAGGCAGTACAGGCCATGAATACCAGAAGTATTATTGATTATTGGACTCAGTGCTGATGTAGCCTGGCTCTCTCTCAGCTTAGTGTGTGTGTGGCTATGTATGTGTCAATGTCTGACTATCCTTAGCTGTGTGTGGAGTGTAGGTATCTTAGGGTGGCTGGCTGACTAGCTGGCTTGACCAATGGTCACCAGCCTTATCTCACTGTATTTTCAAAGGCTAAAGCAGTGAGCTGTTTATGCATGATTTTTCCCCTCTGCTATGAGTACTGTTATAAGAACTGATGGAGTCTAATCCTGTCTCTTACATAACTGTAATGGTGGCCAAATTCTCACCGACAGCTAGTTTCAATGTGGGAGTATTGTAGTTTTGTGTATACCATGCTAATAAATATATACATATTAAAAATAAATTAATTGAGCTTGTTTAATAACAATTTATCAACACAGGATAAACAAATTATATCTGTGACAAAAAGTTGTTTCTTGCAGAATTACAACAAAGAAAAAATAACTAAATTAGAATCATTAACCAAATTTCAGTAGATTTGAGCATTCGTCTTGTGTAATGTCTTTCATCACAAATTACTCTACACTATTTCCAACTGAAAGATCAATGGTAAAAATGGGTAAATTTCATGCTTGCTGGACTCTAGTGTTTTACCACACTAAAAATAAAATTTTTACCCCCTCTTCAGGGCTTAACATTATATGCTGAAATAAGATTATCTTTCTTTTAAGTAAGTTCAGTAAATTGTTTTGTAATCACCCACTTGAATATAACTCATGTTAAAAAATATTTTTTACATTATGTGTATTTAAAAGTAATAATTAAATTATTTTTTTTGAAATAGCTTTTCCATTGTTTAAAGTTCAGATAAAAAGTTTACAATATCTTGCTATTTTTGGTGGCAGTAAATTGGTTTAAAAGATGAAATAGTAATAGGGAATAGTTGTTTTTTTTGTTGGAATCCTATAGTTGTTAAAAATTATATTTAATTTAGATGAGCATATTTAAATAGAAAATGATGGTTAATAATTTTAAACACTAAAAGTAGTACTAATTTAATTTGCATGAAATTAGAAGGGAAATATTTACAAATGCTAACACAAATATTATTCTCAAGAATAATCACAACATTCAAGTCGTGTAGCAGAAGGTGATTATTGATCAGGTGGTACCAAAAGTGCTTTTCCTTGTTACATTCTCCACAATCATCAGTCATGTCAATTTATCTATGGCTCTTCTTGTCATTCCAACAAACTGTCATTTATTCTGGTATTCGTTCTGTATTATGGTTAGCAATATTTAATTTTCTTTCCCTCATTTCAAAATTTAAAGCTTGGACTTAAAGCACTGATTTTGATTGGATACTTACTTTTTTTAAAACCTTTAAAATGTTCACTCCTATGATTATCACAAGATACATAGTTTTTTTTTTTTTTTTACATCAGGCTTATCTTATGAAGCTCAACAATTTGTAATGGTTTCATTTTTTTTTAAATAGCTGAAATATTGGAAACTCAGTATATTATAGATTCATTTAAACAATCAAAAGAGACTATTAATAACTTGATTTTTAGATATTTTGTCTTGGGATCTTGCCTTTTTTTAAAATTATGAAATTCAAACATGAGATACAATTCAATTTAATATTAAATTCTAATGAAAACAAGAAAACTGTAAAAAGTAAATGCTATACAGAAATTAAATGTGCTTTGCAAGCTTGAGCATTGTTGCCGTATCAAACATAACTCTATGACAGATAAAGGTATATGACATTACATTACACATTCCTCAGACCTATGTATGGCTACCATCCTCAAGAGGAGCAGTTTCTCAAGATATATCTTTACAATCCTAATAATGTCCGCAAGTAAGTCTTCCTTTTTAAAACTATCAAAGCTTTGAAAGCATTTTATAAATAGGATTTAAATAATATTTTTTTTAAAGAAACTACTTGTAAATGTAATTTACTTTTTAGCAAAGCACACATCAGAATTTTTGGAATGTTTACCGAAGATGTAAAACATGTAAACATTTTACTTTAAATGTGATGTGTAGGACTGTATCCAGTGATCTCTGTTTCAAATGATGAAACTTAACTCTTACCATGCCAATCTACAACTTGACTGGCTGCATTTGTGCCATAAATAATTTCTGTAGTTTATTTCAATGCATACTGCTATCAATCCTACTTGTATGTTCTCAAATGAACAATAACTCTTCCCACTTCCTTCCTTTAGAAGTAAGGTTTGTTTACATTTGTTTTTCCAATAATTGCGACCTTTTTTTCCGATTTGTGTTTAAACTTTGTAAACAAAGCAATGGCTACGACTACTCCAAGCGCATCAGCTGTTGCGAGACCAAGTGAGGATTTTCACATTTCTGTTGGGTCGGTGAATGGAAATAGAGGAGGTGATAGTAATAAGGGTGACTGAGGATTCAGATTATACTGCTCCTGTTCCAGCAAAGAGAAGTCGGAAATTAGGCAGAAAAGATGCAGGAAGAATAGTTTCTAAAGCTCAGAACCCATAAATACTCATTCCCCTAGTGACCAGCCTATCAAAGCCAGGGAAAAGCCCATCAACAGTGCAGATGAGCGTCTCAGTGACAACAAGCACCTAATTGACTATGATGGGCATGATTGACATTGTGCATAATGTTCAGTGCACAAAATAACCAAGCATGGCTGCTATGCGTGCATTGGATGCACAGAAAGGTCTCACCTGTGTGTTAAGGAGTGCTTCAGAAAGGACCACACAAAGAAATTTGTACTAAAGTAAAATATTTTGTAAATAATGTGCTTGACATTTGTGTATATATAGATATGCAAAGAAACTGTATTAACATTACAAAAATGTGTGTAACTTGTCACTAAATGGAATATTTTCAAAATGTCAAAAAAGATTCTGATCAAAAATGGATATACTTTATGATGATTGAAGCAGAATAGGATGCCAGCTACGTAGACCATATAGTAGTCTGAAAAGTTCAAATTTGGTACACATTTAAATATTTTTTTTTATCTCATAATATTAACAATAAAATTTAAATTATTATTGTCTTATTGTTTATCTTTTACATATTATTATTCTTTGTCTACTTTTCTTTTATTTGATATGAAATACAGCAGACTTGCTTAAAAAAAGGTATAAAAATAACTTTAATTATTAATAGATAAGAGCACCCTAAAAAATTTCCATTGTCTGAAAACTGGTCAGGCACAAATGTGGGGAAACCCCCTCCCTTGGCATGGAAAGAGTTAAAGAGCTTACAATTTTAATTATAATGAAATTTTGAATTTATTTATTGTAAACCTTTCAGAAAAGAAAGGAATCCAGAAATAAATGTTTTGTTGATGTATATTTATAGGGCAGCGGATTTGCTTCTTGGGGGTGCAGTCATGAATAAACCATTTCAGCCTCATGAATCACATATCCCCTATCCTTTGCAGGTGAAAATGGCACACTTTTTATCTTAAGATTTATATATGAGGGCAAAAATAAAAACTCTGATGCAATACAATGATATATAATAAAAATGGCTTAATTTATAACTTCAGTTGTCTAAATATTTGTTTGTTAAATTTTTTTTTTAAATTTTAAATTTCAAGACTATTAAAAAAAACATTATTTTTTGGTGGGGGAAATAGTTAATGTAGGGGAAGGTAAAGAGGTTTTATGAGGTGGTGGTATTAGCCACTGATGAAAATTTATATACAATTTTTTTTGTTTTCCCTCAGTTGTTTATTGACTACAACTTATATGGAATGAATCTAATAACTGTTGGAGCCTTAAAATTTAGAAAGCCCATAAAAGGTAATACTTTGAAATCAGATCATCAATGTTTTAGATATTACAGACTCAGATTACTACATTTTGCTGTCCAAAAGAAATTAGTTTTCTCCTTGAAAAAGCAGGTGAAATTTTTTATCATCTTAGCAACGAGCTCTTTCTTTGGTCAGAAATCAATAATCCATTCATATGGTTCTAAGCCTGACTACATTACCTTGTCAGCTATTATAAACTATCAGTAGGAGCTAATTGTTTAACCAATTTTCTTTTGCTTTCAATTTTGCATTAGTGCCTAATTTTAGACAAAAATTGTTACTTGAAATTACATTTATAAATATTTAAAAGTTTAATAATTATTTTTGGATAAGGTATTTGTTTTTCAGTAATGTTTTAGATTATAAATCTGATCATTTGCTGAAGTTTTGGGTGGTAATGCAAACTGATGCTAAAAATGTTCCATTGGGCAGTCTAGAGCATTATTTATTACTGTTGTAACTAAGAGATTAAAATGGCCTCTGAAGCATTCCTTGGGGCTCAATAGGTCATCAATTAAGAGCTAATCTGGGAATCACTGGTTGACTGATAACAGAAATCTCAGTGCTATTTGCACTTTTTTTTATATTGGTTTTGCTGTAATTTGATCAACCAGCTGTCCATATGATAAAATATTATAATCACTTCTACCATTTCTATTTTAACATAACATATTTCAACAATGTTAGAATATCTGTGTACCCATTTTGTCTTAGCAGATGCTAGGAGCAAGAGAATAAGCAACAGAGCAGATGTAACATCAGAATATGGCAAAAGCACAGAAGCGCTTAATGTTTCCTCGACTTCATTTAGTTCAACACATTCAAACAGAGTTTGGCATGAAGAAAATATACCCAAGTAAAACCATTTTAAAATTTTTTTTTTAAACTTATGTTAAGTTTACAAACTTACATCTAGACTATCTCTTTAGGCTCTAAAGTAGTCAATTATCCCTACTAAAAAAAAAAGTCTTAAAATGTTCAATTTTGGGGGGGGGGCTTTGTTCCTGAAAATTTTAAGGCCAGCGCCATAGTCCCTGAGAGTCTCCATTGTGGCATGGTCCATTTATTATCAAGGGTTAGTGAGCCTGAATGTGGATTGGACTATAAGCGTAGGAATGCATAAAGAGAAGAGATACTTAAGGGGGTAGTATTGTGCAGGTGGATGGTAGTGAAGGAGGAGAGCAAGTGAGTCGGATGAATGTGGATTGGACTATAAGCATAGGAATGCATAAAGAGAAGAGATACTTAAAGTGAGTCGGATGCTGAACATATCAGTGTTTCGATAATTTGTGTTAGTAGTGTTGCCAGAGATCCTGTTCATATATGTGGTTCTTTGGCTAAGCTTGTTAGCAGAACCCACATTGCTAATGGAAGAACATGTTAGATTAAAGTATTAAAGTATTGTGGAATAAAAGTTTATAACTAATAACTGGAAAGAACTTTGCATTAAGTGTTTGGTGTACTGGTGTATAGTGTAAGAGTTGCACATGCCATACCCAAACAACGAAGACAAGCAAATTAATTCAGAAAGACAAATAATGATTATCCGTACATAGTTAAAAAAAAGGTTACATTCATTTAATGTAATTGTGTGAAACAAAATCAATAATCACAGTTAACTTGTAGAGTGCATTATATAATTATTTTTTTCATCCATCAACAGGGAAAGTTGGTTACCTGAAAACATTATAAGGCAGAGCACTTGTGAGTTGGAAGTGGATGTGGTTGCTGCAGATATAGCCAATAGGCAGGAACTCTTAAGTAAGTTAATATAATGTAAAACTGTTGAACAAATAGACTGCTTTTCTTTCTGGCACATCAATGCTTAGAATATTTGTTTACACTGGTGTTAGGAGTATACAGGCTTTACTCTAAAAGTTGTTTACTTTCCTAAACTTGCATGGGGTTGTTATTCTTCCACCCTTTCAACTTCCAGGGAAATTAGGTCCCTTTAAATTTGATCCAACCTCCCCTAACTATCCGTTTTTATTTCTATGTAGTATTTTATACCTGAGACCTGAGTAGACTGGCCTTGGAGGATTTTGAAACAAGGCTCATCTTTTGGCTGATCTTAGATAAACAAAAAATGGCCAAGTAATTTGGGAAATAAACTGCTCATATCTTAGCTTCTTCCTATGAATTATCAGGTTCTGTCAGCTATCCACAGACCAAGCTTATGTAAAAATGAAAATGACCCCAGGACATATCCCACTTGACTATGGTTATGGTGGTTCTTCAAATTATTGAAGAAAAGTGAAAAATTGTTTTTTTGCGACAGTAATATAAAGTTTAAAGTAATAAAAATTGACCTTCAGATAATGTTGGTACTAATCCTGGTCTGGCTGCCCTGTGGGAAGATGAGAGGCAGCGAAGAAGAAATGCTGGGGAGTCATCTCAGGTTGAGCCTGAAAATAGTCAAGGTAAAGGTTATTTTTTATCTGTGTTAGTTTCTTAAGCACTAGGTTTTTAGCATTAAAGATAAATTTACTTTAAAAAAAATAAAAACATCTTTCCATTTAAAAACAAATTGTTATTTGACACACACATTAAAAAAAAATCTACTAACAATAGATTTCAAATATGAATTTATTTGCAGGGAGGGTTAATGTCATTGCATCAGACAGTGAAAAAGAATTAGTCCAGAGATTTCTGCATATTGTGGATCAGCAGCAGAGGTTTCGGTTCGTATATAAACCTGTTTCATTTATCAGATTTAACATCTTTTGCAAAATAGTTATAACTTATTTGTTTTTTTATTGCAGATGTTGAATTTAGTTTAATGTCTTAACCATCTAAAGAAACACCATGGAAAGTGAGTTTTAATCATTTAAATATTTTTCAAGGGACAGTGAGAATGATGAGAGTATGTCCACCCAGCTTTCTTTATCAGCTTGTCAGTTGGAACCACACTTTTCTCTTGAAGGTAGCTGCTCATTTACTACTTTTTAGCCACATCTCACACTAACCCCCTGTATCCAAGTGCGGCTCTATTACAAAAGAAGTTTTTAAAAAGCATAACATAATAAAGCTAATCTATTTTTTGAGATACATGAATTTTATTGTAATTCATTTAATATTCAGTATTGACCTTAAAATAACAAATAATTCAGTGTAAATTCTGCATTAAATGTACTTCAGAAATTATCTCCTTACTTAAGTCATCATTGTAATGCCTGTTCATTATTAAATTTTGACAAAATAAAACACTTAAGTTATGTTTTGTCATGTGAAAAATAAATGAACCTGTAAAGTTTTGGATAACCATTCAATAGGTATGTTAAATCATTTGGGTGCATTATTACAATTTTTGTTGTGACCTACTGATGCCGATCTCATGATGGAATGGAGAAATTGATGGAAAATTAGTAACCATTTTTCGATGTAAAGCTTTAATTAAGTATGTTGTTCAAGAGTCAAGAAAAATAAAAAATCGCTCCCAATGTTTTCTCCTCTGATAAATTAAGCTGCCTTTATATTTTTATATGTAATAAGGGAAAGCCAGTATAAACATTCAAGTTTATCTGTTTTCATTATTCTTGCTGTATGGCAATGTAATGTGACGTTGAGAAAAACATTTTACATGTTAAATGACACCTTTAATGTTTCCAGATTCTGTGGTAAGCTCCCAAAGTGCTACTGTCCTAGAAGAAAGTGTGTTGGATGATGTCAGTGATGAGAACAGCCAAGACAATGAAAGACCTATTATTAATTTTGAGTCTATCCAGAAAGTTGTTTCATGCAGTCAGAGTTTTTCTTTTAGATCTTCTTCTCAGGGAACACTACATGGTAATTAAAAAAAAATACACCCTAATTTATTGATATCATATTTCTTCTACTTTTCTTTAAAAAAAATCAGGTATTGAGCTGTTTATCTGCCCATTGCTATTTTTCATCTAATACAAACATTGAGATTTGCACATTATCTGCTCACTTTTCTTTCTTAAAATGTGTCCAAATTCTTTGTTTCCTAATCATGGGAAAATATTTGTTTAAAAAACGTTTTTTAAAAGTGTAGAATTAAAAAAGGGGTGGAGGATGGATGGCATACATATATTACTTAGAAACTCAAAGGAACATACCAAAAGTGCCCTAGTTAGTTAAACATTAACCCATAACTGTCAAGAACATTTTCTGTAGTGTCGAACCATTTTTAGTATTTTCGTGTTTGTCAAAAATGACAAAATTCCAGACTAAATTAATTCACTTTCAAGTATAATTTTTTTCAAGTACATTGGACAATGTATCTTATGATATGAAAATAATTATTTATGTTGATATTGACCTTTACAGAGTGAGTAAAATTTTAGTACTTCTGAATTCAACTCACCCTAAATACTTCATAAATTGTTCAAACTATTATAAAATAAGTTTTTGAGATACTAGAAGTCTTTCAGAAAATGTCTAGTTATAGAAACTTATAATTATATTGAACATTTAATATTGGTGAAATTTTTTCATTCACTACCTTCAAATGTCTGTCATACAAAATGCAAGGGGATGGCACGAAATGAGTTCCAACATCATACTTAAAAATAGATAGTTGGGTGGATTTTTTTAGCAAAGCTTAAGCACAAGTACTGTAACTTTTAGTGACATCTTATATCAGCGGTTCTCAACCTGTGGGTGGCACGACCCCTTCTCAGGGGTCGCCTAAGACCATCTGAAAACACATATGCTCTACGATTATGAAGTAGCAACGAAAATAATATTGTGGCTGAGGGGTCGCCACAACATGAGGAACTGTATTAAAGGGTTGCGGCATTTTGAAGGTTGAGAACCACTGTCTTATATCATTTTATGCCAAAATTTTTTTTTAACATGTTTGTGTCTTCACCAGAGTCTCAAGACTGTAGAGTTACAGACATCCTAGCAGCTCTTATGGAAGAGTCTGGACCCACTCCATCTCAGCTGGCTTCTTTGGAAGACCAAGACAGTATACTAAATCAAAGCATATTGTTAAATACTGAGGATGAAATTGCAGATGATGAGGAAACGATGCTGATGTCACAAGTTTTTAGGAAAGAAGATGAGCTTGAGCACAATAAAAATGGGTAATTCTTTTAGTACTCATTACCATTATATATGATTTAGTTTCCCTTTTCAAGTGTACTTTTGAAGGCATAATTTGTTAGAGCAAATTTAAAAATAATTTTAATTTAAAGCATTTATACTGACTTTTTGATGCTATTTTAAATTCTGAAATCTGTTCTGTTATTTTATTTCCAAGCTACCAAAATGTGAACTTGTTTAAGAAAATTTATTTTAAAAAGTTATCAATAAATGTCAAAAGATTATTATAAATAAAATCAATTTAATGATAAACGTGGATGGCAAAAATATATTTATAGATGTATTGTAAACAGGAATGCTGCATTTAAGATGTAGGCTATTAATGGTTTAATCACATCAAAATATGTTGCAGCTTGAAATACAGTACAACTGGATTAAATGATCCCATCACTCCTGCTGATGACCTGGACATTGTAATGAACTCTGATGATCAAAGTTCAGATGAAGAAGTGGATCTTCTGCCTCAGTTTGATGGTGCCTCAGATAAAGTGCCAAGTAAGGCATTTGACTTAGATATTCTGATTTTATTTTGCTTACACACTTTAAAAACTATTGCTGCCAAATTTTTTACTATAGATATGTAGTGTTAAAAACAAAGTAACTTCATTTCTCAATCGAATCATCCGATAAGGATGACTTTTGATTGGTATTGATTGAAGACTATTTTATAGTTCACCATAATGAAATTAATAAACCTTTAACTCATTCCCAGTGGTTGCGAATAAATGCAACACACCTCTCTCATTTTTAGTTAAAAATAGCAATGAAATCTCGCATCTCTCAAGACTTCAGCTATGGCGTGATTCTGCGTGATTTTAATTTAAAAACCGGAAATATTTATCTTGTTTCACTTTAAAACTACATGTGCTATAGTACGGCTCGTCTATATCTAGCATGTGTTCATCCGAGGTGCCAAAAATTGTTTTTTGGCCATTGTTCATTATTTTCTCGCCGCTAATGTTATATTTTTATTAAACCTTATTCATTTTTTTATGCATTCGTCCTTAATTCATTAACATTTATTAATATTGAGCAGCTTAGAAATATATTTTAAAAATGAAAATAAATTTCAAAACGGAGTTACTTTCCTTTTCTCAGGAACATAAATGAAGTATGGCAGTAGCAAAGTATGGCAGTAGCACTGCCTCAGGGAATGAGTTAATTGAAAAAATATTTTACAAATGTAAATCAATTGCAAAACAGAGTACTTCCCTCTGACAGGCATATAAATTTAAGTAGGGAAGTAACACTGCCTTCAGGAATGAGTCAAAGCTATTATCCTGCAATATTTTTCATGTATCTTTACCTCCTTCTATAATTTAAAAAAAATATTCTACAAATCACTTAGGCTCACGAAAAAAGTCGAATGCAACCCAGAATCAAACTCAGGATTCAGCTGTTGGTACAAATGCTGCAACTGGACCTAATGACGTGGAGGTTTCTCATAGTCCATCAGGAACTGATGTTGGAAGCAGTCTCGATCCTTCTTGGAATTCTGGGTCATCTAATAGAGGTATGGTAAATCCTCAAAATTATCCAACTGGGAGTGGTCCATGGACACAACCAGGTTGGTCTCAGCAAAGTGGGACATGGCATAGTCAGAATACAGGATGGTCACAGACTCAACAGTTTCAAAATTGGCAGCAGCAGCAGATGTCACCAGCTGCATATTCCCAACAGCAAGTCACTTTTCCATCGACCTCAACTTATCAATCCCCTACTCATAACATGTATCCATCTCCAGCACAACCATCATTTCAGACCTCTTCATCTTCTCAGTATCAATTTCCTCCCTACCAGTCCCCTCCAACCAATCCACAGTATCAACAGTCATACCAGAGTCCATATAATTCCCCCACATCCAATCAAACTTATCAGTCGCCTCAGCCATATCAGTCACCTTCCTCAAGTCAGCCATATCAGTCTCCTTCATCCAGCCATTCATACCAGTCTCCGCCTGTAATGGGCACCCAGCCACAGTATTCTGTCTCAGCAGCTAGCAAAGCATATCAATCTCCTGGAAGTGCCCAACCCTATCAGTCACCAACAGCCAGTCAGCAATACCAGTCACCTTCACATCCATACCAGTCCCCTAACAGCCAGGTCTACTCTCCATCTTATCAACCTGGCCCCCATTCATCACCCCAGCAGCCATATCCACCTCAGTACCAGTCTCCGGGCCATGGTTATCCAGGTCAGTCAAACTGGGGGTCACAAGGTTATCCTGGGTACTATCAGGGTCAGATTGGGACACACAGTTCTTCAGGAAATGCAGTAAAACTGCCAACTGGACCTGTTCAGTCCCAATTTAATCAGACAAACACAGCTTATGGACAGCATGGTAACACTTTGACCAGCAACCCCATAACGAGTAATTCTCCTTGTTTCCAAGGATCAACTAATACATTATCTGCACAGGTACAAGCAGCAGCTGAAATTTCCTCCCAGCCACAGACTGATCCTAAAGCTATTGTTACAGAGTTAGACACATTGCCACCAGTCTGTACTGAATCATCAGCTGTCCAGTTATCAGAAACACAGGCTCTGGTTAAAAGAAATCTACAAGCTGATTCAAAGTGTGTGGGGTTCAAGTCTCCCCAACCACCTAGCACGAGCCCCATGCTTCCAAAAAGTCACTTTGACTTTAATAAACCGATGACGCCTTCAGGTACTTGCCCATCATCTCCTAATTTTTGTGGATCACCTTCAACATCTGGTAGTGGATCTTCACAGTTGAAATTATTAGACCAGAACATGGCATCTCCTGCTTGCAGCACAGGTGAAAATAAGCCTACTCTAAAATTAAGTAACAAGCCATCAGAAACAGCTCCATGCACAAAGATTTCAACTTTGGATTTCAAACCAACCATTGCTTTTGATTCTGGCATGAGTGCTATCAAAGATATTATATCAGCAAAATCTTCTGATGCATCAAAGATCACAAAACCAGCTGGTGCATTTACAGAAAAAGTAGAACTTAGTTCTTCCACACCCATGATACAGCAACTATTAATGGAAGAATCTCCTGCTAGGATGAATATCAAGAAAGAAGATAGGGATGCTGTTATGAAAAAGCCTATGTTAAGCCCAACTCCACCAAAACCTAAGAAAAAGTACAAAAGTAAAACTACCCAAGCCAGTAAAACACCCGGCCGACCACGTAGTACTAGTCTGTCATCACCACAGCCCACTGTGACAGGATATGGAGGAGGATTCAACCCAAATCCTCTTATGAATTCCCAGATGATGCCACGCCCTGGCAGATCACATTCTATATCACTTCCTTTTAACAGTGATCCAAGAATGCCTGTCACTATGTCAAGTTATGGCTGGCCACAACAACCACAGCCCCAGTGGAAGCAGCAAAATTATCAATCATGGCAGCAGCAGCAGTGGTCTGGTAATCAGTGGCCTAATTACAATCCACCATCAGGTAATAGTGGAGACATGTTAGCAAACTCTGGAGCGATGACCAACAGACTGCAACACAGATCTTTCAGTGCTGATGCAGCGCAATCGCCATACTATCAGAACAATTTACAACAGAATCAAATGACTCCCATTCTAGATGAGCAGAGTTCTGTACAAGGTAGTACTACTCCACAAATACCCATTAGTGGAGATCAAATACCCATTACTTCTGGCAACAGTGAGAAACCATCTCTCTCAAGTCTGTTTCAGTTGGTGTCAGATGTGGGTTCAGGTACTGAGGACACTGTTTGGGAAAGCCAAACATCAGCCCTTCCTAGCTTATTTCTGAACAGCAATGAGTCAGACACCCCTAAATCAACATCTACCTCTGAGCTAAATCGTACAAGTCCATCTGTGAAAGATTTCATTACCTTAGAAACTCCTTTCAAACAAGGTTTTGAGAGAACCAACTCTGAAACAGCTGGCATGACATCCTCGGAAGAATCTGATCGCATGGAATCTGACTTTATAAGTGATCTCAAGCCTACTACTCTGAGCATGGCACAGAGTGTAAGGAACAATCACCCATGTCTTGGTAAACAGAGCAGGCTTAAAAGACTTGGAATTGTTTCAAGAAGTTCTGAGCTAGGTTCATTTGACCTTGGTCCCAATCCATCATATACTTACACTTTTCATGTGCCTACTCCAGTGTTCAAAAAACTAAAATTCTACAGAGGTGCAGAGTCAAGAAAGCATAATTTTATAGTGGTCAGAATGCATCCAATGGATGCACGCCGCTACAGTTTGTTGAAAATTGGTCGCGAAATTGTTAAAGTTGTCAAGCTGACTGAAGCAGAGCTGACCAGGTACAATGTTAGCTTGCCACCCCCATCCTATTTTCTTTCATCAGATGGCTCCACCAATAGGGTGAACCTCGACATCCCTACAGTAAGCTCTGATAAAAGAAGTGGAGACAGTGGGAGTGAGGAGAGCAGTCTTTCCAAGTTTGATACAGATTTTCCACCCAACAAAGTAGCACCACCCAGTTCCTTTCATGCTAGTCAAGTCAGTGCCTCCATAGCCAGGGCAAATTCCTCTCGTAGCTCTCCTGGAACTGCAGACAGGGTAAGGCATGGTTCTGCCCAGCAACAGCAACCAAACTTTAATGGAGGCTTTAGTCCTGGGCGACAGCAAAGGGGCTTCAGTCCTCAGCATGGGAACTATCCTTACTCTCAGCCAGTTGGAGACAGGAGTTTCGGAAGTGCTTTCCCTTCTCATCAGCCATTGTCTTCAGGGAGCATAAATAGACATTTTGGCAGCCAGCCTCCAGACTGTAATCCAGGATTGGGGTTTCAGCAATTCAGCCAGAAAGGAAGTAACCCCCAATCCCATTCAGCTTCCATCCATACTCATGGAAACTTTTACCCTAACCAAGAATACTTAAGCCGTTCGGTTTACCCATCACAACAGCAGCAGTATTATCAACAGCAGCAACAATTCTCACAGCAACAATTTCAACAGCAGTCACAGCAGCAGCAGCACACATTTCAACAGCAGCAACCTCAGGAAGGTTACAATGGCTCCCATCCGGAGTCAAAAAACGAATTGCGTTCCCCGGGCCAGCATGGGCTAGCAAGCAGAATTGACAGCAGGGGTGTCCACGGCCACAGTGGTAATGAAGACAGCCAAGATGACAAAGACACCACTGGGACCTCCACTGTCAATACCCGGGTGAACGCACGGAGGTGGGACAGCCATGCTGAACATTCGGCCAGCAACACAGATTTGTGCAGAAATTCACCGGAAGAATCACTTTGTCAGACACAAGACAACATCAACAATTGCAGTGAAAGTGAAATTTTAAACCTAGACCAAGGTAATGACCTAATAACTAATCTGGCCAATAGTAAAAATCATAAGACAAGAAAGAGAAAAGGAAGAAAAAAATTGGCTTTAAAAAGATCCAAAATGCCAGTGACTAAGGTTAATAATGAAAAATATTTAGAAGTAATAGAAGATTGTAATGGTGACACAAAAGATGTAACCCACAAAAGTGCTTTAGACAATAGTGGAGACGATTCCATAGCTCATTTGACTCAGGTAAAAAACCCTTATTCCTACCCTCTACCAACTCAGCGTGGTAGGAGACGGGGAAAAATGAGTTGGAGAAAAAATATCAAGGCTCTTCGCTTAAACATACCAGAATCAACAACTAATAACAGTTTGTGTTCTCTTCATGATCATAAAGGGATAATAAATAACCACAAGATGTTGGATGAAGAAAGGAAGGACACTAATGGGGTTGCTCTATCCCCTAGGCTAAGAAGATCTAGTAGCAGTACCGTAAAAAGTCCAGTCACTGGGGCAATGGGTATCCATGCAGCCAGACAAGCAAAGTTGCGTTCAGTTTACTCAAAAAACCCACACAATGGGCAAAAATATCATAAAAAGAAAAGGGAACCATTGAAAGAAGGAATTCATTACATTGTGGTGGGAAAATTCAAAGGACACCATATCATGTTAGTTAAATTAAGCAGAGTATCAGTAAGCCCCTCAGAATCTGTAAAAGCTCAGGATTTTGAAAGTTTTGCCTCTAAGGAAGTAGTTAGAACTGCATCATTATCAATGACACCACACACCATGTATGACCAAATGCCAAGTGTGAATCTCAATAGTATACATATTGAAAAAGTTGTCAATACTAAAAGCCCAAACATTAGGAATTCAAAACTTAGTCAAAGATACAATAAAAGACAGTTTCAGCTCTACGGCAAGTTTCGCTCAGCTGAAGTAGCAGTCAGTAAGCAAGAGGAAATGTGTCAGGATTCAGTATCCACAGAAATGAACATTAAACACCTTCCAAAAAACGCGTTAGCTGGCCCCATCAGTGGGGCCAGTAAAAATGTCTCTCAAAGCAATGTATCAAAGGATCATTTTTTTTGTAAGTTCAAAGAAAGTTTTATCCGACATCGCAGAACCAAAGAACCCTCTTGTGAATCTGATGTTGTTTCACCACACACTTTATTTTTTGTTGGTATCAGAAATTCCTGCTTCAACAGTTTTCAAAGAAAACTGACTGACAATTTAAAAAAATTGAAGTCAGGCGATTATTCATCCAGTTCTGATGATGAGGATGACTTTCTTGATGAAATGATTTTTAAAGAAAAAATAGCCTTTCCAGAAATTTTCCATACGTACAGTTTTAAAATTCCACCCGAAGAAGTAAAGCATCCTAATAACCTGTGTTCTAATTGGCCTAAAGAAACAGTGACCTCAAGCATTTCTCAACTACCTGAAATTAAGGAGGAACCAATAATTGCTAACTTAGAGGGTCTTGAGAATTTGAAATGGGAAGGTTCTAATTTTCAAACTGAAGATTCTGTTAGCACTGCTTTTGCCAATGAGCATATCATGAAAAAATCTGGTGCGGTAAACATAGAAATTGAATCTGATTCAGTTGAGAAAAGCCCTGATAAAAAAAAACATTTAGAAAAATTAATTATTGAAACCCTCCCTGTTCTTAATGGGAGAGACAAAGAGGAAGAAAAAGATGACTTTCTGAAACGTCAGATGGCTTTCTTTGAGGACATCTCATCTGAGTCTGACAGTGGTGATACAATAATAATGGAAAGTTTAGACAAAGAAAATGTACCTGTAAGGAACACCTTAGGCTATTCTCCAGTTCCAACATCTGAATACAACGTGGATAAGCCTTCTGATTGCACTGCTGTTGTCAATGTACCATCACCAGAGCCTAGGCTGACACCAGACAACTTACAAGAATGTAAAAAGGGGTTTGAAGAAAGTCCTTTGCTGTCAACTATTTTAACTGATAATGTTGCAAATAATTACATTAATCCATTGTTAAAACCTGACTCTGAGGGCTCAGAAAAGGATAAAATTGTTTTGACAAAGCATGTTACAGAGCAAAGCTCTCATGACCATAGTGTTATGTCAGCACTTCCACAGTCTTCAAGCTCTCTTGATGATGGTTCGCTAAAAGTCTCAAAAGCTGAAACTTCATCAATTGCTTTGGAACCTGTGGGCTCTACTGAGTTTGTTGATGAAGTTGAAAATAATAAAGGAGAAAAGGGCTTAAGTAAATGCAAGCAATTTACTGTGACAAATATCTGTGAAAAAGACAAGCTGATAATCAGTATTAAATCCTGTGACAAGTGGGCACTCCAAACAAATCTGGGGATTGGACATCGGCAAAAAAAACAGAGCAAAGACATGAAGAAATCTGAAAGAGATAAAGGCAGGAAGCTAGCAAACAGTAGTAAGGTGAATGAAGATGCAGTCTCCAGCTCCAACGAGGATCGCAGCAACAGTGGAGAAACTGGGGGAGCGTCACAAAGTAAATGCTTACGTCAGAAGAAGCAAATCAAATATACATTTTACTCAGAAGATATAGACACATCCGATGGAAATTCCAGTTGTTTTAGTGATGAGGACTTCAGCTTTCAAAAGGCAAGGTCCTCTAAAACCAAGAGGAGGCAAAAGGCAGGAGAGCTCAAATCTAAAAAAGCTCCATCTCTAGATGAATTAAAATCTTCCAAAAGTTTCCCAAAGTTTCGAGCTTCTCGTGGCAGAAAAAAAAAATCAGGGGGCGGCAAATTGCTGAGCAGTCTGAGTTTACTCCACATGGCAACTCTGGCCAATCTCACAGAAGCCCAGACTGACTCATTAGATGGCCAGTCAATGTCAGAACGTGCCACGGCTGCTGAAAGTGAAGACATGGGCTCCCAGTATGCATCAAGAGCTGCTAGTGATCACAGTGGTGAATACGCTCCATCGCTAGACACTATGTCTTTCATCTCACCCCAAACATCTTCTGAAGTTGAGCTTTCCCCACCTGTACCGTTTTCCCCTTCGGATAAGAAGAGGGGGAAACTGACAGATGTTAACAGAGCTGGATCATCTCGAAGAATGTTAAATTTTGCCAGGAGGCGAGCCAGTTTAAAACCTGGCTGTAATGGAGCTTCAAATCTGGGCAGCAGGCCGTTACCTTTCAGTCGTCTTGTCTCCACGTCCACATCATCTTCACCTGTGCCATCAAACTTCACATTTAGCCATACCCCAGATTCTTCTCAGCAAGCAGAACCCCCGGCTCCTATGGAAGATGCCAGTACAGCCAACACTCTGCAGCTTTTAGAAACCAGGAGAGCACAGGTTAATTGTGCATCTTTCTCTATGAAAGACATTCTTCGACTAGCGACTCCGGATGATTCCATGGACTCTGATAGCAAAGACAGTTTTCCATTAGTTAAACCTCCTGAAGCTAAAAGGGCTCAAGTGAAAAGCACAACTTTGTCAATGAGTGATATACTTAAATTAACCTCAAGTGAAATGACAGGTGAAAAAGAAACTGCAGAAGCATCTCATTCATTGCTGAGTAAAGTAGCAACACCTAAATCCCAATCTCCTCTCCATACAAAAGTCTCCAGTTTATCTAAATTAGAGGCTATTGAGCCTCAGCCATCACCTGAAATAACAGAAGCCTCAACTTCATTACTGTCTCAGTTGGCTACCTTTGGTACATCACATTTTTCAGAAAATGCTTGTTATCAGCAGCCAAATCTGTGTGATTTGAATTCAAAACAGAAAATAAAAAGTGCATCAGCTTCTTCACTGTCACAGATTTCTAACTTTCAAGAAACAGCTGTAGAGTCTGACTCAAAAATAGCCTCTCAAACACTGTCTTCTAGTCATACTGTGGAAGATAATCATTCACCTCTGATCAATCAATGTCTTATTGACTCAGAAACTCAAAGTGAAGCAAAAGTCTTACAAAAATCTAAAGAGAGGAACTCAAAGGAAAAGAACACCTCTGCTGCAAATGAAGATCTTGAGAAGAATCAAGCTGATCATGGAAAACAAACCCATTTGAAAACTCATGTTTTAGGTACACAACCTAATGAAATTGGTTCAAAATATGACTATCTTGATATTTCTTCAGATGACAGTTCTGTACTGCAAAATAATTCAAAAGTAACTCGTAAATCCCAAAAATATGGTCTGATATCCAATTCTAATAAATCTCCATCCTCTTCTGACAGTCTTGTTGCTGATGAGAGCAGTCATCTATCAAGATCACCCAAATTAGCTGAAAGGCAAAGTTCTCCCCAATCTCAAAACATTACTAGTAAACTTTTAAACACAAAATTTAAGCTAGAATTGCAGCAGGAACCAATCATCACCAAGTCCCAATTTATTATACCTCAAAGTCCGGCTACGTCCTCAGCTCTAGAGATCCCAAGAATTTCTATAACATATGATGAAGCATCAGTAAATGAAATATTGGAAGATGCCTCCAGTGAGTTAGTATCTAATTTCAGTCCCAAGAGGAGCCTTCGAGAGCACACATTAAATGGTAGAAATGCGGATGTGGATATAAAGCCTCTAAATCCATTACAAATACCCCCTTACCCAATTATTGGACACAGATCAAGAACTGATTCAAACCAAGGGTGCAACAATCCGGTTTTTCCACACAATTACCCTTTCGGCTGGCAGTGGTCAGCTACCCACAACTCAAGTGCAACCTCTATTCCACTTAATTTATGTACCACTCACAAATCACCCAACAGTTACTCTCCTATCACCCCTACATCCCCAGTATCCCCTGTATTCCCTACTCCATCACAAACTGCTACTACTGGTATGTCTCCTCCAATAAAAAAATCCAAACCCCTTTGGTACCCATGGCTAACTGTAGATTCAGTTAAACTACAGGATAGCAGCACTGGGCTCCAAGAAGACATGAAGCAAATAGATGCAAACATGATGGAAGGCAGAAAAAATTCAATGAGTTTAAACAAACTGAATATTGAAGGAAAGACAACTTCTATACAAGCAGCAGTTATTGGTGAACAGAACTATTCTTCTTTTAATGTTTCAAGAAATCAATCAGATATGTCTAAATTGCTAAACCAAACAGTACATTCACTTAGTGATAGAGAGAGTGAAAAGTTTGGACTGTGGAAGGAAGATTTAGGCAGAGGGCTCTTGGATAAGCAAAAGGTATCTGCTCATGGAATAAAAGATCTTTTATCATCTCCACCCAAGACAAATGCTCTCAAAGTAAACAAAGATCCTTTGTCTAATTGTCGAACTGTTTCTCAGTTTTTGGGTTCAGTCATTGAAACAGCCTATGAACAAGAAAACATTAATTGTCCACCTTGGACCTTAGGAAAGAGAGATTTAAAAAACTCAAGTGCCATGCTAACTCAAGCCCAAGATAGAAAAAAAATTGAGGATATGAGAGAAAAAGATGGAATTAACAGATCCATGTACCAGCAAAAAAAACATTCTGACAATTATAACAGGAAATACTCCAAATTATCCAGTAGTGCCTCTTTGGGAGTTAGTGACTCTTCATCTGTTGAAAAATGTTCAAAGAATAATCAAGTGAGAGCTCTCCTAGAAAATGATAAAGAATTACAAACAAAGATGAAATCATCTTATCAATCTACAAATATCCCTCCAGTAGATCTTAGGAATGAGAGGTTTCATAAACAAGTAGAATCTGTACATAGTAAAGAGGCAGAATGTAGTTTGTTTTATGGTAAACCCCTTGAAAGAGATTCTAGTCCACACACTGATGAAAGCTTTTCTACTGCTAGGCATAGCTTGACTGATCTACTGGTTACCAAACTCATTAAAGGGGACAAACCTGATGTCATTAAAGTGGCAACAGATTCTCTACCGGTGCATAGAAACAAAAAGCAAAGTTGTAGCCAAAGAGAACACTCCAGAGCTCAATCAACAGATACCAGTAAAAATAAAGAAATAACAAGTGAGAATGAGAAAGATATTCAAAATATAAATGATGATAATTTAGTAGCAGAAGGAAACAAGAGAAAAGCCAACCAACCTAAGAAGCAACAGGAGGATCGAGCTGTAACCATATGTCCCATAAAAACAGCTCCAACTAGACTGGCCATAGAAGGCAATTTACATGGACTAGGCCTCCATTCAATTCAAGCACCAGTGGCTTTCTGCAGTAATCTTCAAGACTTGCCAGACAGACCAGTGTAAGTATTACTTTGTTTTTATCAAGATAAACATTTTAAGAAATATTTAACACACCTCCAAGTTGCTTGTGTCATTCAAACTCACTAAGTGTACAATTGCTTTTCTAATTACATATAGATGATACATGTATGTAACTCAAGGCTTTTTGCACATTGGAACTCATTCTTGCATTTATTCAAAATATTTTACAAACTCAGCAAAGTGTTCTTTTTTCAAATAAGAAATTTCCCATGATATTTAAAAGGTTTTTTTGTGATAAAAGATTTGGGAATAAGACAGACATTATATTGCGATATGAAATTAAATAGGCTGACATAGGAGTAGCTTATTCTCAAGAGTTCTTTTAACTATCAATTTATAGAAATTCTTCAATAACTATTTTGAGGTGCCATCAGGATTTAATCAAACTGTCTGCAAATATTCTTAAACTGTGAATGGGTTTTTAGAAAGACATGCATACATATATTTCTAGTCAAGAGAGTTGATTGAAGAGTACAAACATTAAGGGTGACCAGTCAACTGCACAATGCCAGTAAATAATTAAGAAAAATAATTAACTCATGGACTGATGATGAAAAATCCAGGACCTATGTCATAGTCATACAATTTAATCAGGTTTGTTATGGTATGCTAAGAGATCCTGAAAGACAGGGGGTAGGCAACAGCCTTCTCTGTCAACATCAATCAAAAAAAAAAACGTTCATTATGATTTTGAGGCATCTAAGAGATGTTGGGATGTCCTCTATTGTTTGGGGAGGTGGGGGGGACGACCATTTTTCATGCAATGGCACCCAAATTTAAATAAGAAAATCCTGATTTTTTTCTCAGCTTTTGTCTTGAAAATTTTCTATATCACTTCAGATATAAATATGTGTAATTAAATTTGCATTGAGTCAGATGGAGGCCTATCATGCCATAATTTCTGTTTTAAAATTGTTTATAGTGTAGTTGTTAGCAGATAATAATTCCTTACTTTTCATCTTAATTAATGCAAAAAACATTTAACATTTTTTTGTTACTGGTATTTTTAAACAAATAAATTCATTCCATGGTTTGTCATCAGCTTTAGAGTAGTAGTTCCTCCTAATCATTTACTATATTTTAACCCAACTTGTCTAAAATACCTCAGCAAACAATTGAATGGTCTTCTTTACAGTTTGTCTTAATCTTTTCCAAGAATATACAACATAAAAATTACCTAACAATTCAAAGCTTTTCTCTCTAGATGTTTTTTCTTAACCTCCTTACTAGTTTAAACGACACTTAACTTACTGTGATTGTTGAGGCTTATTATCTGCATGCTTTATTTTGTCGTTGTAGGGAACTTGGGGGCAGAGTGTTAAAGGTGGAATCTAGAAGGGTGAGGGTTTTCAATTTTGCTTTATCCATTCTCATCATTCACATCGGTACATAAGTGGCTTTCAGCACTGGCGTTGATAGGGGGGATGCAGAGAGGGCAGTCCGCCCCTGGCAGCACTTTTTTTCTTTATCTAGAGGGGCAGCATTTTTGGCCAACCGCAGAGTTTGTTTTGGGGTGGGGGATGTTGACCCACCCCGAGCAGCATCTACCCTAGCTACAACACTGGCTTTCAGTGTATGTATTTAGTAATACCGTCACCTCTTTTTCAAACAATAATATACAATTTTTTTTGTAAAAAGTGGTTTTTACAGAGTCCGTTGCTTTTTGTTGTATATACTTGTTCATAGCTCGTTCATTCACAAACCCCTAAGCTTTTGCATCGAAAAAGCCTGAAAAGTTTGTGACCCGCCAGAAGCTGACCCCATTTTAACATAATATGCCAATAGATACAATATTAAAGAAAAGAATTAATTATTTTAAAAAATTAAAGCTTTTACAAATAATTATTGTGTAAGTAAAAAGACTTAACTAATACCATAAATACCGGTATTTACAGTAACCATTCAGGAGATTTCCAAAAATAGATAATTGCTGCTTGGAAAAAAATGTATTGTCGCCTTGTCATACACGTAATATTGTATGTATGGCATTTTTCCATCTGTGAGAGACGATAGATTTATATTTTCTGATTGCAGCTCTTGGTGTGGCTAGTGAGACTGATCCTCGAGTGGCAGTCTCTTTTGCATGTCCCACATTTTGTATAATTATTATGCTATTAATATCAACTAACAAGTGCAGATCTCATAATGATATAAAAGATCTGGAGTTGCTACCAAACACTGTCCACTTTAAAGATAGATAGATTTCATCTCCTACTAGGATCCCAAAAAATAGGACAATCTGACTAGTTAGGAATGCATTGTACGAATGAGATACAAAGGCCAGCCTTATGGGCATTGGATTCAAATTTTGCACACTGCCAGTTTTGCACTCTGCTTAATGGTGACTTCCGATATTTACTTTTTTTTTCATTGTTTTCTATAATAGAATTAATGTAACTAGAGAAATCTCCTTTGAACCACTCATAACCCGACCACCCAACTTATTCCCATGAAATATTTCCACACAAAAATGGGGCTATGAAGGAGAATATACAATAATAAAAAATGCTATTGCTATTTTTAAAGAGTTTAATTATTTATGTTTTTTTTAATTAGAAAATTATATGAAGAAAAGAAAACAATCATATTTAGTGTAGATTCCTTGTCTTTCATATTACAATTAAATTGGTCACTTCACATGTTCATCTGCACAATTACATTTATGAAGGTATTTATGGTGGGAAATATTTGTTCCTTTGGTTGCAAAAAGAAAAAAAGTTGGGGAATGCACATAAATTTTATAAAGAAGTTAAATTAATTACCAGAACATTAAACTTAATTTTTTTTAACATTTTAGATTTGTGAACTCTCACCGTTCACCACTTCCCAGCACATAATCGGGATATGGGAGTGGCGCAAGAAGTCTGTTGCTACCTCCAAGCTCCTTGCCTCACAGTCGATTGGGAAAGCGCTTTTGGAAAGACTGCAACAAGAAGCACAGTTACGTTTGATGTTGGCAGGAGACCATAAAGTGATACTGACCCCAATCCATAGCCCTCCATCCCATGCCAGTGTTGTCACATGGCTGCGAAAGAATATGGCAACTGTGATGGAAGAGAAGTTGAAACAGGAGCTTAAATCAGCACCTACAAACTCAAACAGTCTTGTTGATGATCTGCAGCTAGAAGATAGACAGAAATCTGATATATATTCTTATAATCTCATGGATGCAAATCAATCATGTGATTCACTTCAGAAAAATACATGTGAGAACCATGCATTAAAAAAATCTGGAGAAAATGATAGCTCTATAAGTAAAGCAGACCATAATTTATCAAATTCATTAGATGAAAGTTCAACACTAATTGACACAGATCTAGAGTTGAGCTGCATAACTCCAACAGAAACACCTGCACCAATTGTTTCTCCCACACAAACTCTTACTTTGTCAAATCCCTCTGTAGTAACTTCACCACGAGATTCCAATGCAACGCCACCCTCAGATGGACAAGTCATTCAAAGGAAGAGGAAACTGAAATTTGAGGATAACGGCAGTCAAAGCTCAAGTCAAGAAAACTCAGTGTCTAATCCTAACACACTAGATGAACATTTTAGGAAAACCAAGAAAAGATTGGTTAATTTTAGAAACTTAAACGATAAAATTGAACTCTTAGTTACAACAATGAGTAGCACACCAGTAAGAAGAAGCTCAAATGACCTATTTGATCCAACTTGTACACCCATTAATTCTCCTCAAGATGTACAAGATAGATCGAAACAGATGATTTCATCTCTAGGCAGTGAACAAGTAGAAAAACCAGCCAAGAAGTCTCAATCAAGTGATAAGCCCACTCCTGTCATAAAGCCTGTTTCTACAAGCACAGAAAATCTGCTAAAGAATAATGTTCTTACATCACAGACGCAGGTGAGATGGCCATAACTTAATTATTAAATACATATAGCTTTTGATAACTCACAGCGGGGTGAGGCTCTGTCCCAGTTACTCAAAGTCCACCTCAAAATTGTTTGTAAAGAATGAAAATAATACTTTCAAGTAAAATATCTTAATATGATGAGGTAACCACTATATCCCTAGAATGGGAACGGTTGTGATTTCCTATAGTACTTGCAAATTTATTTATGGACATTGACCTCAGCATGTACGATTTCTCACTCTAATTCAACTTCCAACTTCATAGACAAAATCTGACTCTTGTGACCTCGTCTATTAACTTACTGTTTTATTTAGTTTTAGTTAGTTTTAGACTGAATGTTTTAGTTAGTTTGACTCTTTTGGTAAGCCTATTCTAGGGGCATAATGTTGTCCCTTTGATTATATTTGGTTTAGTAGATTTTTGTTTGAAAGAACTGCCAATCTCCGCCAGCCTCTGAAATAAACTAAATGTACTTGTATATATGGCTGGTCTATTACTAAATAAGTATGTAAACAGGTCATTTCTGTAACCATTATGAGCATTTCAAAAACACTTAAAATAACATAAGTTTAAATTGTTTGTATTTGATAATATACTAATTTTCAGAAATATTGAGGTCAGAGTTATAGAGAGTTGACTGTGAGCTTTCATAGTCATGTTTTATTAATCGTACCCTTATTTCTGAGCCTTAGAATAAAGGCTAGTAATATTTTATGTACAATGCCACGCCAAGTCACATGTGGGTTGTTGGTCCCAATGCAAAGCTCAAAGACAAATGCTGTTTCTTCATTTGTGGAAAAAACAAAGTTACTTTTGTATAAAGAAAATATTGAAATATTAAATTGTTTTGTTTCTCTTGCCTGAGCTGAAGTATAATAGTTATATTTTTTCAGCGAAAGTTCTCTAATCTTGGTTTGACAACTGTTGAAGTATCTCAGATTGAGGGACCAACACCCAAGAACACATTTGGTTTTAAAGTGCCACAGACTCATGTGCAAGATGCCAAAGCACTTCACAAGGTAATACATATATTTAAAACCTGACTGTTATAGGCTACATTATTTATATACTAATATTTGTATTTTTAAAAAATATAAAACTAATCTCTTACGAATATTTTTCTCATAGATAGTAAGATCAGCCTCAAAAGTTAAAAACTCCCTCACTGTTTTGTGATGGCATTGTTCTATGTTGTACAACTTGGTCCAGATGCGTCCTCTTAACTTGGCTGGGATTATAAATAATCAAAAGCTCAGCCCCTGAAAATAATAAATTAATTAGTTGTAAATTTTTAGTTTCTTTACACATATTACTTGCTTCCCTCCAATACTATATTTTTAAGAGTTTGTTTTAACAAAGAACACTTTTCATAAAAGGAACTCAATTATTATCCAGGATTGAATTAAACCAAATGATTTTGGTATCAGTGTCTTTAATTAAAAAGTGTTTTTTAATATAAAACTATGTGAAATGGATTTTATGTGGAACGCTTACTGGTATATTGAAAATATAGTTTTCATTAGATTTTAGTTGAAAGTTTGAATCATTAAAAGGGTATAGATTTATATAATTCAGTTTAATTACTGTGCCAGCATTTTTACATTTGTTTTAGGGCCATTTATTTAACATACAAATATTTATCTCTCATCAGTATCAGTTGTGCAGACTTATTATTTTAATTTTAAGGCTAATCATTTTTTCATTTCAAATATTTATCTCTCATCAGTATCAGTATGTAACTACCCTAAGTGTGGAGCTGCATATTGAAACAAGAGGGGACCTGAAACCTGACCCAGAATTTGATGCTATCCAAGCTGTATTCTATTCAGTATTAGATGATATACCTGCAGACCAAGGGAGAAGGAACATCACTGGTGTTATCCTTGTAGATAAAGACTCATGGAGTAAAATCACACACAGATTGGAAAGTGATACAGCATCAAAAGACAAATCACTATCACCAGGAAAATTAAGTATGTTATCTGCACACCCATCAGAGTTGCCATCTACGTCTACATTTCCCCATACATCAGTCAACCCTACCGTACCCTGCAGATCACAAGTTCCAGTGTGCAATCCAAACTTGGAGAACATCAAAGGAGAGCACCCAACAACCTCCTCATCACTTCAGTCTGTGTCAAAGCCTGAGAGAGGGCAAGCTCTGCTAGAGAAATGTGCTGTTGATGATTTAGAAGTAACCTATGTGCAGGATGAAATGGATATTATTAATACTTTCACCCAGCTTGTTTCTAGGTGAATTATATTTTAAAATTTTGTTCAACTATTTCTTCTGTCTATTTTGCCTTTGTTGTCCAAAAGAACAATAAGAAAGCAAGCTCTTTTTTTGACACTTTAGGTAAAGCACAATTAGGATCCTATCTGTACATTCCTATATGTGAAAGTCAATATGGTTCCTTGGTAGTAGCAGATCCATTTTAAAAAAAAAGAATGCGCGCTAGAATGAACATAATTTCATTACAACTGTTGTATAAGGACTGACTTTTTCATACCCGGTACTGATATTAATTTATTTCTTTAAAAAATTTTATTTTAAAAAATCATCACTAACCAATGAATGAATATATCCAGACCTGCCAACCCTTCCGATTTTGTCGGAATTTACGGATTTTTTACCCCTCATTCCGACCTTCCGACAAACCTCTTAAAATTCCGATTTTCAGAACATTATTATTTTTCACCCGTCATAAAAATCCGAAAGCGACCAAAGACAATTTTTTTAAAAAAATATACAAAATCGGTTACGACTACGACAGGCAATGGTGCATTCCTTTATTTATTTTTTTTACGTAGTGTCTACATGCCTGGCTACCGAAAGAATAAGTTCTCGCGATATTCGCCCGGCTATTACGATTATATACTTGATCAAGTCACATGACCGCCGTAGCAAAGGTGCGCGAGATATTTGTCCGTCAGCCTTGTCACGAGACCTCTAATAGTCGATCAGTCCGGTCGCCGGACGTGTAGACACTGCCTTGTTTTTATCGAAGCGAGCCGCGATCTCCAAATCATTCTTCAATTATGAATTGATCCGATCTCGATTCATCCTTTTACCAGGCTAAAAAATAATACAGTTTTTTTTTTACTTTTTGTTTGTTTAAGTTTTTCTTAATTAAAATTAAATGGATAAATCTATTGAAAGTGGTGGGTACAGTGATATTAATAAATATATTTTAACACACAAAAAAAAACCATAAACATAAAGTTATACAACTGCAGCTAAAAGTGTGGTGAATCTACGACATCCAAGTCTAATTTCTTTGCTAAGTGTTATTGACCACCTTTCTTTTTGAAGGAAATATTTCTCCTACCAACTCAGATCGTTTTAATGCCAGAGTCAAAGAAATGTTTCCTCACTCGCAGATTGCTAGAAGATTGTGAAGAAAAATTACAAATAAACAAGGGCAAGCATGAAAGTTTATCTTTTTAAGTTGCTTGTATATAAAATCAGTTGCAATGGTAATTTCCAGTTGTCCAAAGAGCTGTTGGACAAATGCCAAAAGGCCACTAGGGATAGGCAGCAAAACTGAACTCTTTGTCTTAGCAGCGTGTGTGTGTTCTTATATGTAAATAAAATGGATCTTCTGTCTAGTACTGTATAAATCTGTATATTTTCTCATGTTCTTTGGACTCTTCAAAGACAATGGAAGTAACTTTATATTTCTTTATTTGTTAAAAAGGCTTGTGCATTAGTTTACAGATCTTAAACCAACGCCCCCCCCCCGGTCGGCGCCTCCTGGGGGCAGTGGCCCCACTTCGCCCCCCGCATGCACCACCCCTACAGATTTTTTTTCTTGGCAGGTTGGCAGGTCTGTATATCAGATAATGCTTAAGAGTTAAGTTACTTTGCTGCTAAACATATTGTCAAAAACCCTTTTGCTGAAACCGCCATAAAGGAATCTTGCTGTGTTCTTGTTTGAACTTCAATTTGGTCCTGAATTTGAGATAGAGGTTAATAACATCTTATTGGCAAATAATACCAAATAGTTCCAAAGGGACATTTTCACAAGATGATAATATGGTCTTACATTTCAATTATGGACCACTCAACGGATTTCAGTGGGTTATAAAAAAATAATTTATACCAATAACCTAGTAAAACTGAGTTAGTTTGTCCCAAAATGTCTTATGTGTAACAAAAAGAATGAAATGTGTCACCATCATAAAACGTATGGAAAGCGATGTTCTAATGTAACATAAAAATCGGACAGTTAAATTTAATTATTCTAATTTACAGGCTCCCTACCATGTTAGTGAGGCGGCGCCATTTTATAGAAGCTAAATTGTTAAAATAAAAAGCATTAAAAATAAAAAGATTTTTTTTGCTGGCATGGGACGAAGGCCTGGGATTATTCTTCTAGGATTATAAGCTGGTTCCCAGCAGCAAATTGCTCCCTCCACGCTGCTGGATAACCCAAGGGAACACCATGTGGATGATGCAGCTTGGCAGGAATGTTGGAAAGTTTCATTGTACTGATATCCGCCTACGGGGATCCATGTCCAAGTTTCCTTCTCTTAGATGAGTTGCCATACACCCGTCCCGTCCACCTGAGGTGATGGTGATGATTTTGCTTGACTGGGATTTGGTGGGGATTGAACTCCAGACCATCAATGTGAGATTGAAAGAAAAATTACCTTGAAATCTTTTTTTAGTTTACTTTTTCAGCCATCAACCCCAAAGAAAACCTTCCAGGATACTGTTTTGAGTTGGGATCCGGGGTTCTCAAAGATGAACAATTTATAACAAGTTGTTAATAAAGCCCATTTTCTATCTTTCTTCCAGCTTTGATCCAGATATTCTTGTAGGATATGAGATTCAGATGTTGTCCTGGGGATATCTCCTGCAAAGAGCTGCACACCTTAATGTAGATTTGTGTTCAAAAATTGCTAGAGTGCAAGGTATGGCTAGATTTCAGTGCAAAAATAGTTCCTTATGAATGTATTTCACTTAAATGAAAAACGATTGTAACTATTTTATTTTTCTCATAAATACCATATTTTGTGTGCTCTTTTTGATGGAGGCCAAGTCAACAGTGTTGCTTTGCTATGAGCTTTAATGGAAGTGAGATGGAAAATACTTATTACAATAATTTTGATATTGACTTTTTGAAAATGTTTTACGTCTAATAAAAAAATTAGTACTTTTTATATCAATTTTTTAAAGTTAAATAAATTTCTAAATTAATGTATGCATTGGACATCCCATACAGTTATGTTTTTATAAAGCAAATCTCTAAAAAGAAAAACACTTTTTTGGACACAAATATTAATTATCTAAATTTTCATTTTTTTAAATAATTTATTTCTTTTAGATTATATTGCTTGAAACATTGTAATTTACTATTTAAAAAAAAAAATTTCAATAACAATTCAAACGGTTGTCCAATTAATGTATGTCATGTAGCAACAGAATGGAGGGAAATGAAAATACAAATACCTGGCATATGTAATATTTAATATATATCCTTTCGTATAAAAAACATTAAAACTTGAGGTAATGACACATATCATTATTTAGTCTGATTTTGACTTGCATTTATAACACTATTTTGAAATCTAAAATAGTGTGACAGAGTGATAGAATTTTTGAACATTTTCAGATTCAAAAGAAAACAACCATTTTGCTTCTGATAAGGATGAATGGGGAGCCGACCATATGTCTGAAATACATGTTGCCGGGCGCATAGTTCTCAACCTGTGGAGAATTTTAAGGCATGAGGTAAATAATAGTTTTTCCTTATGATGAAACATTTGTTGTCTAAGAAAACGTGTATTTTTAACTGATATTTTAGAGGCTTTGTCATTTTGCTTTGCAGTTATTTTAAAAATTATTGTTTGTTAAAAATATGAGGTTCAAATGTGCTCCTTAATTGTAAAAAATAAATTTTGTCACTTCAGGTTGCTCTCAATGTTTACAGTTTTGAAAATGTTGCCTTCCATGTTCTGCACCGTCGCATCCCACTTTATTCATTTCGCACATTGACCAAGTGGTACAACAACAGGACATTTTTGCAAAGGTTATTTTTCTTTAAATTCAAAGTTCTATAAAATTCTTGATTGTTTATGGAATAGGCCAAGAAGTGATGCTTTAATTCTGTTAACTGTTAAAAATTCTTTGTTTGCTTTCCAAGTTATTTGCACGCATGTCAGCAAGTGTTTGTAAATGGCATAATTTATCATATTCAGCTCTATTGTGTTTCTTTAATTGCAATTATAGATGGAGAGTGTTTGAACATTACACAGCCAGAGTTAAAGGACAGTTGGAAATCATTGATCAACTAGATTTAATAGGAAAGACTAGTGAATTTGCAAGGGTCTTTGGGATTGAGTTTTATGATGTCCTTGCAAGAGGATCTCAGGTGTGTATTGATCTTTTTTTTCACATTCTGTTCACAATATCACTGAGTAGCAAATTTTTGTAAATGATAATGTATTGTAATATATATGAATGAATTTTATGTTCCACTGGGTATCACAGATCTACACATGACCCTTTGTATTGGAGTTTAAAATTTTTATATTTTGTGGTTGGTTACTTTTTATAAATAAAATTTGATGAATTTTGAATAAAAACTACACATAGAAATGTTGTTATTGGAATTGAGTTGGTTTCATAAACAGAGTCAGTGGGACCCTGGGGATTCAGAGTTTGGCCCTAAGTTTTTAAACAATGTTTTATCATTTTTAGGTGACATTTATGTTGTTTTTTTAATGTTAAACAGATAAGAGTTGAATCCATGATGCTGCGTATTGCAAAGCCTTTGAACTATGTGGCTGTTTCACCCGGTGTAAATCAGAGAGCACGCCAAAGGGCCCCTGAATGCATTCCACTTAATTTAGAGCCAGAGTCAAAATATTATACCAGCCCTGTTGTGGTTCTTGATTTTCAATCCTTATATCCGTCAATCATGATTGCTTACAACTACTGCTTCTCAACCTGCTTGGGCAGATTAGATTTTTTGGAGAACGCTCAGTGAGTCATTAATAAACATTTTTACACATAATTTAAACTAAACATTGACTTGATTTTCCAAGTATATTGAGATAAAGAATAAGATGTAATATACAAGAATGGCATTTCTCAATCAATATTTTGTTACAGTGAAGGTCCCTTTGAGTTTGGCTGCACAACATTAAATGTCAAGCCTGGAACTCTCAAGGTTTGCAATTCTTTTATCTTAGTTTACTTTAAAATAATCTTTATTTTAAACACTAGTATTTTGGGGTTGGCTATGCCACCAATTCTAAGTCATTATAGCCTTTTTCAAGGAAATATAATGGCCGTGAAGCTAAATATACACAAAGGAAATGATCTTTGATTTCATTGCTTAAGGTTTTTATTAAAATGGCAATCATTGTTGAAAAATTTGCCTTGTTGAGGGTCTTCTGCCTTTGACCTGGCTTACGCTTTTTGTTCAGTTTTCCCTGTCGCCTCCAGTCTATAACATTTGATGATGCATCATATATATATATATATAATTATTTTTCAAGTTTTATAATGACAGACCTATTTACTCTTACGATTTTGATATGTCTTTTACGATTTTACCTGTCAGGACTAAGATTTTAAGAGACCGGGTTGAAAATATATACATTCCGGTTTTTCCCATAAAAAATAATAATAATAATTAAAAAGAACATTTTCGGTTGTTAGATTTAACTTGCATTGGCATTCTTCGTCCAGCAGTGAAGGAATTGAGAAATGCTATTATTTGGGGACAATCTATAATTATTTTAATTTTTGTCCTGAAAGGGGAATGGAGTGGTGTTGATTTAAGAGATTTCGTGTATGGGTGTGTCAGGGTTGGGGATTCTAAATACCGGTATTTAAGTGAATTATATTAACACTGCCACATTTACATAATGACAGTGGTGATGATCATATGTTTGCTTTGTGTTTTCATAATGAACAAACTTGATAGACACTGCAACAGTAATATTAGCGTAGTCACCCTAGTGACAATTTTAGCCAATCCAGGGCCATCCTTACAGTATGTAAGCACTAAGTGGGGAAGAGAGGGGGTGGCGGGGGTCGATTTTTAAGATTTTGTCTACGCTTGCATGTGGCGGTTGGGTTAGTCCAAAAATAGCACATTAATATCTCGACTGCTGTAAATTTAACACTCAGTGTAACGTAGGAATTATTGTCCTTATGCTGCCATGTATTTTCACAAATGAACTCATTAAATTTACTGAGATAGTACCTAGTAAATGTATTACAGTAATATTTAGTCCACTATGTTCAACTTGCTTGTGTGCTTGTGACATATATTTTGTTGGGCGAAGCAAGTGGTTCTAAAATTTTAGTATCCTGGTACCTATGCCAAATTCAGGTTTTCACCAGGCTCCCTGTGTTGAATTCTTAAAAGTACACTTCGAAATAGCAAATACATAAACAAAATGAAATAAAGGTTTGGGTAAAAATAAATATAACACCGTATGTAGGTCACTAAGCGCCAACTACTAGCTGCAAGCAGTTACTTTTAAGTGGGTTACTGTTTGGACCATGACCACTCTAAGTGGGTTACTGTTTGGACAATGACCACTCTAAGTGGGTTACTGTTTGGACCATGACCACTCTAAGTGGGTTACTGTTTGGACAATGACCACTCTAAGTGGGTTACTGTTTGGACAATGACCACTCTAAGTGGGTTACTGTTTGGACAATGACCACTCTAAGTGGGTTACTGTTTGGACCATGACCACTCTAAGTGGGTTACTGTTTTGACCATGACCACTCTAAGTGGGTTACTGTTTGGACAATGACCACTCTAAGTGGGTTACTGTTTGGACAATGACCACTCTAAGTGGGTTACTGTTTGGATGATACTGCTAGTTACATTTGATTAAATGTGGAAATAAAATGATGAAAATTTTGTAATATTTCGCAAAGCCCCTTTGAGCAAGCCGCACCAACCCATACCAGGGTACAAAAAAAGAAGAGTGGTTGTAAAAAATGTATGTGTGCAACAAAGGGGAGGGGGGTGGAAAATTAAATTTTTTTTGCGTATATGCCATATAGATGACCCTTTGCGTTTATTTACCACATGGCTGTGTGACATAATTTTGGGACAATTAATTTTTTAACAGTAAACTGCGACGAGTGCAGAAACAGTGAAAACAAAAGAAAGCATTCTCAACTGTGCCGCACAGCAGCATTAGATTTTGACATATTTTATAGGATCTGAGAGGGCCTTTGAAATCTATTTTTCGAACGCACAAAACATATGCACAATTTTTAATTCCCCCCCTTCCTTTCACCTATTTACAAGTTGTAATAGGCCTAGTTATCAGACTGTAATATCATCTACTTTTAGAAATTACCTTCTTTGATGCCAGCTTAACTCGATCCCAATAGCCACGAGTAGTTATTGTACTCATTATATTATACTCTATGTTTATTTATTTACTATTAAGATACTGTAATGTACGATTTTGAGACGATATTGAATGATTTTAGGAGTTAAAGGGTAAACAGGTCTGTAATGAATACTTTATTATGAAAGCTCTATTTTCTAATGCATTTTTTTTCACTATATCAGTATCTTGTCTCTACTTATTAGAAAATAAAAGAACATGTGACTGTATCCCCCAATGGTGTGGCATTCTTAAATTCATCTGTCCGCAAAGGAGTATTACCCACGTAAGTTTACCATGTTGCCACCTTGCTTCTCAAATATATGTGCAGAATAGTTACATTTTGACTGTTTTGACTGTATCCAAAGACTAATGTCTGATAAGACATATTTAAATCGTACATGCTTAGAAACTTAAAGCATACCTGGCATTTTTGGTTCGGAGTGGTGTGGAGACCTTTTTGTGCAGAGGGCTGCTTGGAGTTCAGTTCGCAAATAAGCACTAGAGTAATTTTAAATTTTGTTGTGATAATTAGTATTATTTTGACAAATTTACAGTGTGATTATTAATTTTCAAAGGCTTTAAAGATCATCATTCACAATCAATTTGCACATTTACAATATTTCATCCCATTTTCGGAAGGTCTTGCTGGACGCATTAAATGTATCAGCGGGACGCATGTGGCCAGAATGCTGCAGTTGCCTACGCCTGTGTTAAATATTCATTTAGACGTGTTTAGTAATAGGATATTACAATTTTTTCATTTAGGATGGTTGAGGAAATTCTGAACACAAGATTAATGGTTAAGAAATCAATGAAGGCTTACAAAAATGATAAGGTAAGTGGTCCTTTTGTCACATTTAATAAATCCTGTGTTATTTTAGTCTCCACTAGGAACTGTTATTTAGTTACATTTTCTTAACAAAAGTAAATAATGCATCAAAAGTATTCAGTTTTTAACAAAATTAAACCATTGACATGAATTAATTAGCTCCTTCAGCAGCCATTTCATTCTTCGTGCAAATAAATCTTCATATTAGATGCTGTACTATAAAGGGGTTTGTAATGTCATTTGCAAGAATGAGTGTTTTTATACACTTACAAGACATGTCAAGCATAATTTTTACAATGTATTATCAGAAATGTATTCTGTTTACTATTCTAAAGGCACTTATTTGACATTAAAATTTTGCAATCATGCATGCTAGTTAAATAACAAGTATAAAAATTGTTAATAAATATTTTCATTTTACATGATTCAAAGATTTATTTTGCTCAGATTTGGGATCAGTGTATGCTTTATGGAATGTGGGTGATAATCTTAGCTGAATAGAGCAAAATAGTATATGACATTGTCCCTTTCATTAAAGTAAGGGTCTAATCTGTTTCCAATTAAACCTCATTCCCTCAATTATTTTTTAAAACTATAGTCATATAATTTTTATAACATATAATTTTTTAATTACAGATTTTGTCACGTATGCTGGATGCACGCCAGCTTGGTCTAAAACTCATTGCAAATGTGACATACGGTTACACAGGAGCAAGTTATTCAGGGCGGATGCCTTGCATAGAAGTAGGGGATAGTATTGTAAGAAAGGCAAGAGAAAGCCTAGAAAGAGCCATTGAGCTAGTGAGAAATACTCCTAAATGGGGAGCTAGTGTGGTCTATGGTGACACGGACAGGTATGGAGTTTATTAGTTCAATAGTACTAATCATGATGGAATTTTAGACATCGCAGTTACTGGTATACTGTATACAAGTAATACACCAGATAGGATTTATATGGAAAATTGATTAATAACAAGATTTGGTTCGTTGACTCCATACAGTATAAACCAAATCCACAATTTTACGTAGCTGCCATGTCTTTTTCCTGTTTGATTTTTAACATTTTACTTCAAATCACTGCCTTTCCTTTCTTCTTTACTTTGTTTTTGTCTGGGTTTTGCCGACACGTTTACTTGTGTATTATGTAAAATAATTATTAAGCTTAACATATATTGTTTTATTGACACAAATTGTTCATGTCTATTTAATCTGGCAGTCATGGCTAGATCAGCTTAAAGGTTCTGAAGCTTAATCTAATGCTGTGTCTGTAAATTTGTATCTAAAATTAGTAATCAGCAAATTGCAACAAATTATTTTCCCTACTAAGACAAGTTAATTGAAAGACAAGTAATTAAAGTTATTTATTTAATTATAACTGGTTCAATATTGTTTTTTCATTAAAATAACAAAATTACACTGCTTAATTTTTAAACCTTGAACAAATATTTCTACCAGACTTCTTGATGTTTTTTAAAAATATTTATGCAATGTTTGCTTATCCAAAATAGTATGTTCATACATCTTCCTGGTCGCAGTAAAGAGGAAGCTTTTAAAATTGGACATGAAATAGCTGATGCTGTCACTGCCATGTTTCCTAAACCTGTGAAACTTAGATTTGAAAAGGTATTGCAAAATTAATATCATTTTTATTTATTTTAAAATAACTTAGTAAAGATGGTCTCACAACAAATTTTTTCCTTTATGTGTTATTATGTTCTATTTGATTCTCAAACTATTTCTCATACATGCAAATAATTTATTTAAAGCTTATCAATTTTAATTTTTAGGTTTATCTTCCATGTGTCTTGCAAACCAAGAAACGCTATGTGGGATTTATGTATGAATCTGCTGACCAGAAAGAACCCATATTTGATGCTAAAGGAATTGAAACTGTCAGAAGAGATTCATGCAGTGCTGTTTCTAAGGTAAAATAAATTGATCACAAAATAATCACACTTGAAGCTTTTAAACAATTAGCACTCTCTACTTACTATTATGTTAATTTGTGTGTGTTTATTAACCCTTTACAGTCCAAGCCTATTCAGCCTTGTCTAATCCCAGCGACCAAGCAAAGGGTCATAACTCCATTCTAAATGGAGGATCTTTATCTATTTAATTTACAGAAAATAAACTATAAGCAAGAAAATAAAATAAAAAATACCTAAATACAAAGAAATGATTAAAGCAAAAGTTGCACCAAAAAACAGTTTTAGGGACCCTCCCACTTTGATTTGAGAAACATTCCCAGACCACTCATGATCTTGCTGATCAGTTGGAGTGGAATTGATAGGTCCGTTGTCATCGATGTCGCCACTATTACTATTATGTTCTTCACTTGAATCACTATTACTCTAGTAGCATCATTTAAATTAATGTCTATCAGGTTCTTCACTATCGCTGCTAGATTTATGAAATAGTGAAGCTTCATTAGGCCTAAGTTCTTTCAAAATTGTATCCAAGGCTTCGAAAGCCATTTTTTACTGCGAAAAAATCGCAACTTTAAAAAAAATCGTAGAAAATCAGCCCCTAAACACACCGCGGTCAAACTAGTATCAAAATAAATGCAGACAACGAGGCTTTCTTCCAGTAGAACTGTAAATAGTAATGCGCAATGGATTTCCGCTGTGCTAAGAACGAAAGAGAACAGCCGCGAAGCGGACGGGTTTGGCCGCAACGGACTGTAGGCTTAAGGAAAAAATCGGCGCATTTCGGGCGCATCGGAGTGTAAAGGGTTAATAGTAGCCTTCACAAATTCTTGTTGTTTAAAAAATTAACCTCCATTGATAGAAACTTGTACAATTTGGGTAAAATGTTGAAACTCACTTATTAGTGTTCAGTGAATTAATTTAAGTTTATCTCTTGTAGTTCACTTTCCTATGAAAACATACTTTTTTTCTGAAATGCCAGTTTATATCCTCTACAGATCTTAGAACGTTCCATCAAGGTTTTATTTTCCACTCATGATCTCTCTCGTGTCAGAGCATATGTTACTCGTCAGCTGCATAAACTTCTTGAGGGCAAAGTTGGCCTCCTTGACTTGATATTTGCTAAGGAGTTCCGCGGCACAATGGGTTACAAGCCTGGTGCTTGTGTACCTGCATTGGAGATTGCTAGGTTTGTTTTAAAATATCAGAATTTTTATTTAACTTGTTTCGTTGAATGATGACATAAAATAAATAAGATACAGTAGAAGTCCGATAATCCGGCACGTTCGGGACCGGCTCGGTGCCGGACTACCGAAAATTCCGGTCTATCGGGCGGTGCCCCTTCTTTTTAGTGTAGGCTTTGCCGTAAAACAAATGTACTTTGTTTTTTTAAATACATACATACATAAATCGTAATTATAAGAACAATTAGGTTAATAATTAAACTAAAAATACAGTATGCCAATACAAAAAAGTTTATTTTACATTTCATATAATGTATGTACACGTACTGTAAAACATATTTCACTTAGATTTAAAAAAGTCACGAATGTCTTTTTTGTTTTCTTGACTTTTGGCGTATTGTATAAAATTTATTTCTAATGATATGGAAATCAATAATTTCTGAAGCACTGTAGCTAGTACTAGCCTCAGCAAAGGAGATAAACTTATTTAGTGATTCTGCAGCTTCTGCCCAGCTGATTTTTTCCTTTTCTTCCGTTTCGGCATCTGAGTCACTTTCTTCAAGATTTTGAGTAGGCTGAGGGTTTACTACACTGTTGATAATGTCCTCTTCGGTTAGTTCTTGTTCAACAGGCTCATTCTCGTCGATTATTTGCTTTAAAGACACACTTTTGGAGAAAACCAAAATTTTTACAATTTTCCGGAGCGATGCCGGACTATCGGGCATTCCGGACTGTTGGATGCCGGACTAATGGACTTCTACTGTAATAAAAAAAACAATGTTGTCAATTTTTTTCCCCAAATACATTAGTATTTATTTTAAATAACATATTTACCCATGTGTGTAGTTTTTCAATCTAAACTAATACTTTACAACTTGTAATCAGGTCAAATTTAAATTAAAATTTGTAAAGAATATTTTTTTAACGAAAGGAATTTTAATTGTTAAAGATATTTTAAAATTGATCTGTCCATCTAAAAGCATGAACAAGTTAACAAAATGTGGATGCTTGGTGATGTTTTGATGTTATATCTAAAATAATTATTGTTAAATAATGTAAGTTTAAGCAAATAAACCCATTTGAAATGCATTTTCATCTATTGGATGTAATTTGACGTCAAGAAAATAAAGTTAGATGGATTAGGCACTCTATAGTTTTAGAGGCTGTCCAGGGAAACTAGCACAAAAGGAAATTGAAGAGCTACTTGTATGTTAATTAATAAAGAACAATCACAAAGAAACTGTAATAATCTTTGACCTTGTGTTCAACTTACATTACTGGATTGGATGATTGAAGACTTTTTCATTTTTTAAATTACTACTTACAGGAAACGTTTGAGAATAGACCGCAGGTCTGAGCCTCGTGTCGGTGAACGAGTGCCTTATGTAATTATCCATGGTAGTCCAGGTCTACCCCTGATTCAGTTAGTGAGGGAGCCATGGGAACTTGTCACTGATACAACACTCAGGCTTAATGCAAACTACTACATCACCAAACAAATTTTACCTCCTTTGGATAGACTGTTTGCCCTAATTGGCATCAATGTATTCAAATGGTAAGCATATATTCATGACATTTATCGGTTTCATTTAAAAAAAATATATTTTTTTAAATGATGTTCTTAAACCTCTTTAATGAACTTTGCCAGTTACTTTTTTTTATATGAACCTGAGAAAATTGTTGCTCTTGTAACTTCAGGTACAGTGTCATGCCCAAAGTGGTACGAGTCGGACATTTGATGGGAACAGCCCAATCAACTGCTAAACAGGTCTGGATTTCTCTTTACATTTAGTTTTAATTAACCCTTTTTAGCTGCCTGGCACATCAAGTAAATAACTCTTTTAGCCACATTTTGCTTAACCCCAGGTCAGTTCAAAATAAATTGCTGCACAAAGATATAAAGGATATTTTAACTTCTTACTTTTGGGTAATATATAAAAATGGTGAATTCCATGTAAAAGTGGACAACATCCAATGATTTGCTATAAAAATTTATTTCACACATCTTGGTATGGAGTCATTTTTAGTATCTTTATTTGGCGTGAGACTAGTGTCACATGACCTGAGGGATTAAGAACATGTCTGCAACTTTTAATAGACATTTTCTTGAGTTTTATTTTGTTTACATCTAATATTTATTACCAGACAATTTTCATTGTCATGGTCCATGTCACATGATGGACAAGCATTAAAACACTGTTATTTATGTTTATTTCGGTACATAATAACTGGCTACTGCTAAAGTCAAGAAGTATTTGTAATTCTGTTAAAGAAATGACATTTCTCTATTTTTTGATTGCTTACATTCTGATGGCTTATATTAATTATAAGTCATGTTGCCATCCTTGTTTTCACCTCATATTGTTTTATTTTCAACAGGGTACCATATCTCAGTTTTTTGCTACTACAAACTGTCCCGTTTGTGAAATCCAGACAAAAAAGTCCATTTGTGACAACTGTAGAAAAGATCCACAGCTGGTTGTATGGACACTGACTGCCAAGATTCATGACTGGGATAGGACTTATAACAAACTGACTCAGGTTAATGTTTACATTTCATTCATTTATAAGGTTAATAGGAAAAATGTTTAAGATAAATTTAGACAAACATTAATTTAGATATTATGAAGTAATGATAATAGTACTTAAGCTAAACAGAAATGGCTTAAATTTACTTTTAAAGTTGCAGAATAATTTTATGACAGAATTTTGCTTCTTCAGGTCTGTCACACTTGCCAAGGGATACAAGAAGGCGAACAAAATTGTGTCTCCCTGGATTGTCCAATATTGTTCCGTCGTAACCTGGCCAAGATGGATCTCTCAAGGTCTGACAACCTCCAACAAACTCTGAACAAGTATTTGCAGTTCTGAAGAGAAGATGGAATGAATGATTTGAATGCAACTGTCAGTTTTTTTTACAGCATGATTCTGGGCATATTTAATCAATGATCTGTTTTGTTCATTCAATCTTTATGAGCTTTACCTTAATAGCCATGCTTGGAGAATAGAAAAATGTTTTTTTTTATGAGTTTAGTGCCTGGTCATAAATATACCAAATTTACAGCAGGGATTAATGATACTTGACATATTTTAACCTAGATCTTTTAGGGCTCAATAGGAGAACTATCTACTTAATACTTATTCATAATTATGAAGTTTATTCTTTAAAGGTAAATGTGTTATTTCATAATACAATTTGGTGTGACTCTAAATGTAAAAGCATAATAAATATAAATATATTGTGTTTTATAATTGCTGTTCTCACAACAGACCATGTTTACTGCATATCATAATTGACTTTATGTTAAATGCTCAAACAAATATTTATTAACTGTGCAATATTATTCAATGTTGTGCTGCCTTTAGTGGCCATTTCACCAAGTTTATAAACTTATTTTTTCCCATTAAATTCTTTTGTAGATATTATATTGATTTTCTTTTCAAATATTTCAAAATTTAAACTCGTATATTATTATTTGTTAGAATTTCTTATTTAAAAGGTGCTCGATTTTTATGATTTTCATTCATTTTGTAATAAATAATCATCAGACATCATTATCTATAGAATTTAAAAGAACCTTGACTATGCCTGTCTATCTTGTTCTTAGTTACTTATTTTTATTAAACTCTTATTACTGTTGGTTGATTATAATGTTTTTAGGAGAGTCTGATATCGATATTTTTTAAATGGCTAACAACACTTGATTTTCTGTAAGTACTGTAAACTTTGCTTTGATTTTATCTTTTATATACTAGCCTTAATTATTCAATATGAGTAATAGAACATTTGAAAGCACAATTTTCACTGTAAATAACCATTTACATGGATGACCAAAGATGTCTTTTTAAAAAATTATCTGTTGTGAGCATGAAAGAAAACTTTCTTCATACAAAGCATTACTATACGAGGGGCATTTTAGTTTCCTTAAAATATTATGAGTGTAAATATTAAAATGCTAAACTTTGACACTTTCAAGGTATAGCAAATTTATCCAAATGTTTTATAAATCTTATAAACCTTTTTGAGATGTTGTTTAGATGTGTTATAAAGTCTATTGATGTTTGTATAAAGAAAAAAATTCTTTCCCATGTCCCCCAAATGAATATTTAAAAAAAAACATCCCATGTCTATGTTCATAATATGCCTTACTATTTTGGTTAATATTGAGGTAATCTAATCAAGTTGTATGTGAAATTTGTTTGTAACATCCAACTTTATTAAAAATGTAACTTCATTTTACAGATAGAATGGGAAAAATTTGGCTGGATTATATTTTCCCTACACTCTTTGTGCAATTATTTGTTAGTAACAGTTTTTTTTTATCTGGAATTCATTTTGACATTTTTGAGTTTAGTGTATAAATTATTAAGTTCAAGAACTTGTAGTGCTGTAAGCATTTATAAAAGTTTATGTTAAAATATTCCACTACAGGATGTGATCTTGTGACTTGTATAGAGTGTTGAAAAAAAATCATTGAATATGTTATGTACTTTCATGTCTCAAGTCTTGTAAATATCATAATATATGTTTAATAAGCCTAAAGCATTTATTGTTATTAGCTGCTGAGGTGTCTTGTCTGCTGTACGTAATTCTTCACTCTCAGTTGTTGCACAATTACAATAATTGTTCTGTTGTTAGTAAAAATAAAATGTCTTTTTTTATTGCGGATTGGTGTGATTTCAGATCTGTTCTTTCTTCAACATTTTACCTTATTCACTTATCTAGCAGATCTTGTTTATATATATATATATGTGATTATATATGCTTGTAAACATCATAAAACATTTTTGTTAATTCATTCTATTTTTTAATGTATCAGTTGTAATTTTTCATGTCAATTTTTAAATATCTTCTAAATTTAAATTAATTTTTGTTTCAGTAAAACTTTTAATATATTGGCATGTAACTGTGTGTCATTGCTGATTATAATATAAAAATGTATTAGTTTAGTCTACTCTAGTTTCAATGTGATTAACATTTTTTGATACTATATTATATGAGGCTTAAAAATAGAAAATTAAAAAAAAAAGTTTTAAAGTAAAGCTTCCCAAAAAAAAAATAAGATAAAGTAAGACTGTTTAAAATTCTGATTATTCAGGTTGAATTATACAATAAATAATTTAAAACCAAATGTTGAAACACACATATTTATAATGCATACATATTTTTAGAAATAATAATTTGTATTCTTATATCCAGGGTATACAAATTTTGAAGCCTGTTCATCAATTATATTTTGAAAATGTTATCGATTTTTGTTTTCAGTAGATCTGATTATAATTACCTTAGCTATTGCAACTGTTGTCATCTGTGTACAGTTTTTAGCCAACTTAACTGTCATCAAATATGTTACAAATACATCACATAATCATTGTTATTTTGGAAAAAAACATGAATCTGTACAAATAAATAAATATATTATTTAGAAATACATGACTTGTTGCATTTTTAGTTGGTTGTAGATGTAACAAATATTGAATAGATCTTCTTCTAGAAAAAAATGAAAAGAAAAAAAAATATCCTGAACAGACTTAAAATATTTCAAAATTTTATATAGTCCAACTTAATTTAAATACTTGGATGCTGCTATATTATCTGCAAGGCTGGTTTCAATGCTTGAGCTGTATCCTTTCTTTTACTGCTGTTTGTTTTTCCATTATGACACTTGCACTGACCATAGCGAAATATTTTCAGACAGTGATCTCCTATTACACTAAACTCAGCAACTACTAAATGGCCTTCAAATCCTAGAGCTAAAGAGTAAATGTTGCCAACATCATCTGTTGGTTTGAGGACCTGTTGGAAATGAATATAGCCAAATTTCAATATTAATAAAACATATTAAAAGATGTTAAGTGTCAAAATAATGTTAAAGGAGGAATAAAAGGGCCACAAAGATTTGTTCACAGGTAACATGATAATTATTAATCTAATTTACATAAAATTATTGTATCTGTGAAAACTAAAGAAAATATCAGTACAAAGAGCCACTGTGATCTTCCTTTGTTGGCCCATCTAGTCTTAACTGGAGTTTAGCTTTAACATTTTAATTGAGGAGCATTTTTAAATGGAACTATTGCTGACAGCTTTAAAGCAATAACATAAATACTGGTACTATTTTGTCTTTATTCAAAAATTAACTTACTTGTTGCAAGAATGTCCCAGAATCTGTGTACAAATTAACAGTATGGTTAAGTGTGTCAACAAGAAGGATCTGCCCAAGTGGAGTTAAACAGATGCCCCCTGCTGCCACAGCTAACCCCTGGGTCTGACTGTCTGGCTTGAAATATCCTAAACAATCTCCCTTAGGTGAATACTTGTAGATGAAGCCATCTTCAGCATCACTTACTATGATCTGATGTAAAGATTAACAAATAGTTATTATATTATAGATCAACGATTGAAGCTTATAGTGTATCCTCAGTTTATTTATTATATAATAATGATCACAAATTATTTTTTAAACTTGTACAAAAAAAGTCAGGATTTTGAAATAATAAATTAGAGCACTGAATTACTGCTATTAAATAATTTGTAAATAAACAGTTGGAATTTATTGGAATAGCAGTTACATTTTCAATATTAAAGAACTGAACATTTCCTAAATGAAGTTCCTTTTATTATTAATAAGGAATCTAAGTATTAACACAGTGCTGCCAACAATTCTGTGAGATTTACTTATATATTAATTCAAATTCTTATATTTAGAAATAATGGCCTAAGACATGTAATGGCTAAGACATGTAACAAACTTACTGTAGAGTCATATGACATTGTAACCTGTACACCACCACTTTTTGACTTTTTCTTAGAACCCACAGGAAAGCTCGACTTGATCTCTCTTTCATAAGAGTCAAACACGATGACCTTTTTAGTTGTTGTTGCTATTGCAATGTAAGATTCTCTGTCACATGCCAAGCTGAGGGGCTCCTCATGCAGTTGAATAATATATTTAAAAACAAAATCTTCCGATAACACCTGCAATGAGCAATATCATTTTGTATCAATGATCAAGCTAGAATCTATTGGTGGTGTACAACATATGTGAAGCCTGTAATAAAATCATATTCTATAAAACTTAGCCATAACAATGATGCAAAAAACTTTTAAATTTTACAAACATACAATTATTTTTTTAGTCTAGATTTGAGTTTGAGACAGAAATCAGTCAAGCTAGTATTGTAAGTTATGACCTATAGCTGGTCAGGATTATTCCTGCATCTATCCATTGCTCAAAACTTGCCCATTTTCAAATTTTAAAATGATTTATCTCAGCATATTAAAAAATTCATTAAAAACACATTTAAATGAATGGTCCACAACTCTTGCTGCGTAACAAATCAAATAAATATCTGAAGTAAATGGTGCAACATCATGCTTTTTAAGAATCTACTTAAAGAATCTTCCTAAAAGAACAGTTGAGGCAACAAAACTTGACTCATTTGCGTCTATTGCCTCAGGCCTTCCAGCCCCTAGTGCATGATACCCTCAAACAGTTACTCTTGTAACCAGTGAAATATCCTCATCAACACCAGGCACAGAGACATTGCAAATCCCATCTACATTCATGGGAGCCATAATGATCAATAAATTGATCGTGGGCCCTTAATATATAGAAGAAGAAAATTTAGTAATCACAGATAAAAATGACAATTATTAGTATTCCCCAGACCTGCAAAGATTTGTTCTTCCTGTCAGCAACAGCAACATCTCCATTAGGTAGTTCAATAACATCACAAGGTTCATTAAATTTTAATTCTCCTTTACCAAGGCAACCAACTTGATCTACAAAAATTCCGAACTGATTGAAACGCTGAATTCTATGGTTCATTGAATCTGCAACCAAAATGTCACACTCCATTGTAGTGCAGATACCTCTTGGGTAATTGAACTCGCCATCTGCCTTTCCCTTGGAACCAATCTGAGCTATAAGCTTGCCTGGACTGTAGATAAAAATTGAAGCTATTTTAATTTTATGTGCAGCGCGTTGAGCCCAGCCCTAGGCTGGGGTACCGCGCTATATAAGACAACTAATAATAATAATAATTTTAACTGCACATAAACAAAAAAGGTATAAAAACTTCAAGCTACCAATGGTAATTCCCTTTATTACAAATATAGCAGCCAGCATTTAGTGTGGTCAAATTCTTTTAAAAATATCCCAAATGTCTTAACAATATCATTCCTCTAAATTAGCTTACTCTCTGGATTCTGGTTTTGATGTTTCAGTTTTAGAATGTAGCTCATCAACAGCCTTATAAGTTTGTTGTAAGCCATGACAAAGAATCCAAGCCTCAAACTCTTGGTTGTTTGAGTGGTTTTTCATTACATCAGCCCTACAATCGTGGACTATAAAAAAAAGTAATGTTAACTTTTCTAGTATTAAATACTAACAAGTATTTTCAATAAGCCATACTATTGCTAGGAAAATCTGCCATTATTTTGTATCTTCATATCATCTTAAACACTATCTGCAGACCGAGTTTAAAGAATATAATACACAATTAATCTATGCAAGGGACCTACTAACAAATGTTCATCATTATCAATCCAAGCTATAATGGCTAATTTTAACTAGTCCGCCCATTATGGAAAGATGTCATTTCTGACAGATTGCATAGATTTTTTCATGGAAGCCGGGCAGGATAATTCTATGCCTGCTCTGGGCAATGCTAACCCTAGTTACACCAACATTCTAGGCACAAATAGGACTTGCAAGCCACCTCCCTGCATACTAAATGTCATATATAGTCTTAGTAACCTTTGCATATGAAAAAAAACAACAACTGAACCATTAAATAGTTATTAGATATTATCTGTTAGTCATCATCTCACTATAATTATTTAAAATTTATCTTCGAAATTATTTCAATTTATTGTCTCTAAAAATATTTTGAGACCCAAGACATAATTAAACTTCAATGCTGCCATCTGTACAAAAATATAACCCACCCTTGCATTAAAATTATTGATTAAAACTTATTAATAATGGATGAATTTAAAAAATAATGTTTACTAGCTAAATAAATGTGTTTGTATACCTGGCCTTAAATGACGACTTCGAAACACTTTTTTCCCTTCTTCATGATACAAGGTCCTTAAATTTTTAACACCAACACGAGACGGATGAGCAGTAAATCCAAGTGGATGAATTCGATAATGAGATTGAAAATCCACCATTTTAAGGTCTGATCACCCTGAAATGTATTATCAAGGATTTTATTTAGAATAAATATTTAGGCCTACTTGCAGCATTTCCAACAGTCAGTAAAAAATCTACATAAAATAGCGTATATCTAAAAGTTCGTAAGAACTTTAGGGTGTCTGTAAAAAACGAGAACTTGTCCTAAATAGTTTTGAAGCAAAAGAAGAAAGAAAATGGAATTAACAACATTATGATTTCTTTTTTCCTTGTTTGCCTAAAATTTATATGGTGATATGCAGGAGAAATTAAACAGTGATGAAAATGTCATTTAATAAACTAAAGCTACATATTATATGTATGATTTCGCTATCACAGGGATTATTATTTTTTATAGACATAGCCATATTCCACATATATTTTAATTGTTTTAACATCATCTTCATCACGTATTTATATTAAACAATGTATCCATTAAAAAAATATGTACACCTGTGTCTGCAAAATTTGGAAGATTTATTTTAAAATATTTATCAGTAGATATATTTTAATATTTGTTGAGTTTGCAACCCTGCCTCCTTGTCACATAGCCAGGCTGCATGATGATATAGGATTTAGATGAGATATTTTTCAATTTTCACTATGTGTGATTTTTGTATCCAACCACAATGATCATTTTATCAATCTATTTTTAATTATGAGAAAATAGAACATATATAAACTAGTTTTAGTAGAAGTTAATATTTCAGCACATTTATCAATTTCTTAATTACCATATAGTTTAGGTTAGTTAGTCCATGCCATAAAGTTATCACAAGTAAAGACCTAAAACTAAAATAATAATCTTATTAAATTTTTAAATAATATTAAAATATATAACTATAACACTTACTTCAACTTTAAAGTGTTATAAAGTAAAGCACACTAAATTTTAGACATTGTTTTTGATAAATCTAATTCATAGCTTCACATCAATGGCTTAGTCTTAATCTTAACTTTTAAGCTCTAGTCTGACTAGAGTCTAGTCTAGAACTTATTTAATATTATTATTATTAGTGAATTTTATACGCAGTCGACTGCGTATAATCACTCCGCTTATATATTATAGTAACTTACTAAACTTACTATAATATATGTAAGTGGTCTTAGTAAGTAAGCCCAAATTAGCCAAATACTGAGACTAACTAAGTTACTAATAGAATAGTACTAACTATGGACCATCATGGCATTATAATTTTATTTTATTTATAATAACTTATACTTATAATAATAATTTAATTAAATTGGGAAGGCTAGGTTAGGTAATTACTTAATTCTAGATAATGAATGTCTGCTTATTTTAAGTAAAATTTAGATTTACCAAAATAAGCGTATAATAATTTTGGTTGTACAATACTGTCAATAGTTTCTTTGATAAACTATTCAAAATTTATTTTGTAAGAAGATAACCTATCAATAATAATGAATCTCGCCATTTTGACACATTTAATTGCCCATAGCAACACCACGGTCACGGGCATTGGCGTGCGTCAAATAAACGCCAAAGCTCGATTTCTATTTTTTCTTATACTTATAAGTCTGTGTAAAAACAAATATATGAGATCTTCCAGTAAATATCTATATTTATTTACAGAAGCATTTTATTTATCAAAATTAAAAAAAAAAAATCATCATGTAGGTGAGATAGTCGTCAAAGTAGTATTTACAGTCACTGACGATTTTCATTATCACTATCAAATACTATCATCCGAACTTTGGTCATTAATTATATGGACTCATTTGGTCATAGAAAATATCATAGTGATAGGGTTTATCAGTTATTGAACAAAAAAGAATGGTACAAATTCAATGGAATTCACGGCGTCTTGTCCTACCTATAAATTAGTTCTAATAAATTACAGAGTTAATATTTATTTACTGTGCAAGCTTTTTCCTTGTTTTTCATAATTTTCAATGAACTCAATTCCATTCTCCATTTACTTTTACGTTCCATGTTATAACTTTAAATTCTTTATTAAGATGTGTTCACAAATCAATTTTAATAACTAAATAAGTATCTAAATCTACTTAACCTAAACTTTGTGTGCAATTAAATTTTTAAACTACATTCTGAAAGAAATCTATGGACCCATACACCAAGATCGACCCTGTTTTTTTAGTGCCAGTGAAAATATTTGATCACTGAGAAGGAGATAATTCTTTAAAAGTGGGTAAAGCCGCAGAACTTTTGTGAAATTTGAAATGTGGACAATTTAACACCATGCCTGGAAACTGAACTACTTTCATACCACAAGACCCAGAAAAATATCCTCCAAAACGAATGTCAAGTCAAACTTCCAGTCTCTGTCAAAATAAGTCTCTCCCGGCAGTAACACTGGGGAGGAAAATTTGAGTAAATTTCAGGCCATTAGTTGCCAAATGGATTCTTTTATGGCAAGCTTCAGTATGCCAAGTAGTCAAATGGTGGTCAGAAGAAACACTCAAAGATACCCCAATGGCATAAATGTTAGCATTCAACATTGATAGCAAAGCATTGAGCCTCTGGAAATATGAAGGTTCCATGCTGCACAAGTTCAACAGATCAGCTGTCGCAGAGCTCAAAAGGCTATCCAGAAAAGCCTGTGCCCTAAATGCTCCTTGGGATGTTCCATTTATCCTTAGTGCCTTCATTTGCCCACTCTGCAGTCCCAGAAACCTTATTTATACTTACATGATTTTTGTGTGTTTTGTTTTAATGATGAAGGCATTTGCCGAAACATTTGGATTTGTATCCTGTGTAACAATTATTAAAGCTTAACCTATAATGTCTTATTTGCCTTGCACAAATGGTTTGTGTCTCATTAATCAGATGACTAGAGTGCTCCATAACAACTTAACAAGTCAACAGACGAACTCATATCCTAATCCCCACTTCTGCATCATGCAACTTTTATTGAGCCATTGACTAATTAAACTAAATGTAGAATAAGTATTTGTAAAAATTTATTGTAATTATTTTATATGTAAAAAGTCTTGAGAACCAACAGTGTTAAGGAAATAAATTATTTCTTAAAATATTTCAGTTAAACAAATAAAACAAACCAATACAGTAAAATGCCCTTTATTCCAATAATGCAATCAATCAGCAGAATCACTTTGAAAGAACATGCTTCATAAGTGAATTGTAGTGACAGTTACATAAATCACACATAGGCAAATAGTAGTCAGGTTTTAATTCCTTCAATGCCACAGTTGTTATGATCAAATATCATTTCATCTGATTTAGCATTAATTATTAGTTCATAGTGAATTATAGTCAAATACAGTAATGTCAACCCCCTTCAATGATCAATTTATAAAAAAGTTATTTTGGATGTTTTTAAAGAAGAGATATAATGCTACAATAAAGAAAAATCACTGTACTGTAATGTCAAACTGGAAACAGGTTTCCCATAAACTATACAGTAGTGCATCAACTCCCCCCCCCCCCCCCTCAACCATACCTTTATATTTCATAGTATAGACATCGGAAGGGTTAATGGTTAATAAAAGTGAAAATAGTTTAAACCCAATTTAAAAAAAAAATAAAAACATGCATTGGCGTCACTCGGGGTGTATCAGGAGACACCCTCACAGGTGGTGACACCCAGGTTTGCCAACTCTATAAAATTAAATTTAAGGATAAAAATTCTGAGCAGGTCATGATTTAGCCACATTCACTTTATAAAAAACATTAAAAAAGCTACTTTATCAATTCCCTGTTTATTTTTTAAATGTAATAGCCTGTCTTTTTTTTGTTTATAATAATAACCGTCATTTCATATGTTCAATCTTTTTGCCCAAGGCTAAAGGGTCCCCAGCCAAGGCCACAAAGCTGAAGATCTGTCAAACATTTGAAAGATCTATAATTCATAACTAAATGGGATTTCCAGAATGTTTCACAATCCCCTGATTAGGGCTAAAATTGTTTTATCATGATCTTTTGTTTCAATGTAAAAGAAGTTTTTCAAAAATGAAACTTATAAAGGGCTATTTTTGAACATAAAACGGTGCAGTCTTTCTGGTCTTGCAATTTTGTCAGTTAAAGAGAAGGTGAAGAATGCTGACTTTGACATAGTTGACAGGTTTGCCTCTTTGAAGACCAGGAATGTAAAGTTTTAACTCTTAAGCTTAATGATTTTAATGTTTCAATGAAAATTAATTTTTATACAATTTTAAGCGCAGTCACCTCTATTGCTATGTTTCTTCTTATGTCTTTTTTTGCTTTAAGACAACTTAAAAAAAATACTGTAAGCTATTCTGACTGATCTGGTTGAGAATTACATGGTGCAGGTTGCAGGTAGAGATTTTTGAGAAGAAAAAAGGGGAAGGGGTGACACCAACCCTAGTAATGCCTCTGCAAACATGTACCAAATTAACAGAGCTAAAATTAGTTCCCTTAACAGGTCCCCTTTCCTTTCCGTAACTTAAATTTAAGTTTTTTTCAGAAATAAATATGTTTTTTTAAATTGTATTTTAAAAATTTTTGGTGTTAAATACATTCATACAAATTCATATGCCATGTAAATAAGGATTAGAAGTAGTTATCATACCAATTAAATGTTATGACTGGTCAATGAGACGTACAACTAAATGTGAAATGATTTAATTTTAGAATTTAATATTAACAGATATCTTAATGCATTTCAAATAAGATATAACCTATTTATTGCTTCCATTCACTGAACACATGTAGACCAATAAACTTATTTTACTTCAATTAGTTACAGGCATGGCATTTATTTATATCTGTTTCCCTGTTACCAAAAAAGAGAAATGGGATTAAACTTAGGCATAGGGGCTGTGTTTCTCAACTTAAACTTTTTTTTTTCAAGATGGCAAATTTAAACAATGTGTGCTAACAGATCTCATGGAGGACCATCTATTAAAAAAAAATCTCTATCCCAAATGGCCACCTGCTGCAGTCAGTATTTGAAAACTGTCATTGCTTCAATGTTATAATTGATAAATGAAAGTGGGGGATTACATCAGAGTGGAACCACATGCTTGTCTTCAGTGTCATCTAGGAAGAGCACACTAAAAATGTCATTCACAAAAAATGGATGGTATTTACAAGCTCTTGCACAGTCTGGGCTAAAGTTGACCTCACAAATCATTGGCTGGATCACTTTTTCACCTGTAAGACACAAAATAAATGAAGAGACAAGTCAGTTCCTGAAATTGCCACATCAGGTTTACAATTATTTACACTGACTTAACCTCTGACAACCCATGAGCAATTACACCCGGAACAATTACACCCATGAGCAATTACACCATGAGCAATTACACCATGAGCAATTACACCATGAGCAAATACACCCATGAGCAATTACACCTATGAGCAATTACACCCATGAGCAATTACACCCATGAGCAATTACACCCATGAGCAATTACACCCGGAACAATAGCAAATGCTTCACTGTGCCTCAGAATAACACAGTGCAACATAAACAATCATTCTTCCCACGCAAAATAATCGCTTGGAACCACCTGGACAATACCTACGTGAACTCGACATCTATCGAAAGCTTCAAGGCTGCCTGGCATCTGCTAGGAGCCGTTAGGATAGCAGCATCGCTTCCCCAACCATTGCACACATGCCAGTATATGGATGCAGCCAAGTACCCTACCAGAACCAGAAAATGCAGTTGGGGCCTCATAGTCAAATGCCCTAGAACTCAAAAAACTTGTAGTCCGAAAGAAAATTTCTAGCAAATATTTTTTTGAAATAAAAATGAAAGAATGTTCTTCATGTTTTTGTGCATATGTTTCCCCAGTATTCAGGGAATACCCACATGCTTTGTTGTTTAGTTTGTCGTCAGTAGCTGTAGTGAAAGCATCCCGTGTGATTTTGGCCACTAATTTTATGTTTTTGTGCCCGTATGGTGTTATTTTAAAAAAAAATATGATAACAATGTAGTGTATTGGCCATGGGTTCTACAAAGTGTGGTGAGGATAATAAGAGTAAAAGGACATCTGTTAGAGCTAAAATTATTATTGATGATAAGAAAGAACTTATTACTAAACATAAAATCGCTGCATGTGGTGCTGATCTCTCTACTATTGTAAGGATGCCTAAATCCAATCTATGTTTGCTTTTGAAACATAAAGAAGCATTCAAAAATTCAAAGCAGTTGATGTCTTACAAGGGGTTACGACACTGACCTGGGGTTATGACATTGACCTTGGGTTATGACACTGACCTTGGGTTATGACACTGACCTTGGTTATGACACTGACCTTGGGTATGACATTGACCTTGGGTTATGACACTGACCTTGTGTTATGACACTGACCTTGGGTTATGACTCTGACATTGGGTATGACACTGACCTTGGGTTATGACACTGAGCTTGGGTTATGACACTGACCTTGGGTTATGACACTGACCTTGGGTTATGACACTGACCTTGGGTTATGACACTGACCTTGGGTTATGACACTGACCTGGGTTATGACACTGACCTGGGGTTATGACATTGACCTTGGTTTATGACACTGACCTTGGGTTATGACACTGACCTCTAGGAGGTCAAAAAGTAGGGGGAGAGATAGCATAAACTTCCCTTACTTTGGATCAATAAAAAAAAATCTGGCTGGTGCTGTGATTTCTAAATGAAAGCCAAGGACCTCCAGGAGGATTTAGTGAAGGCATGCCTGATACTAATGCTCATGAGTTTCAAGCTGGGATCCCTAGAGTTTGGGGGGACCCAGTAACGGATTAATCCAGTTTCTATTATTTAAAGAAAAAAAATTGTCTAAAACTTAAGAAAGATTTGGGAACTTGAACAGGGTTCTGGAATGGAATAAATTTGGATTTGGAGGCACCACTGTAATCCATTCATTCAAAACTCATGCCAACAATATTTCTGTTTTCATTATTCAGTGAAAAGAAACAGAGTACAAGCAATCTTTTATTTAACAACTCAATTCTCATACAATTACTCAGTGAATTACTTTTATTTTACCAGTTAAATGACCACTTTTGTCTTCATGTGCTCAGGGGAAGCAATGCTCTTGTGCTCAGGGGAGACAATGCTCATGTGCTCAGGAGAGACAATGCTCTTGTGCTCAGGGGAAGCAATGCTCTTGTGCTCAGGGGAAGCAATGCTCTTGTGCTCAGGAGAGACAATGCTCTTGTGTTTAGGAGAAGCGATGCTCTTGTGCTCAGGGGAGACAATGCTCTTGTGGTCAGGGGAAGCACTGTTCTAGTGCTCAGGAGAGACAATGCTCTTGTGCTCATTGGAAGCAATGCTCTTGTGCTCAGGAGAGACAATGCTCTTGTGCTCAGGAGAGACAATGCTCTTTTGCTCAGGGGAAGCAAAGCTCTTGTGCTCAGGGGAGGCAATGGTCGTGGTGAGTGGAGGCAATGCTCAAGCAGGAGAGGCAATGCTATTTTTTCAACAAATAAAAACATGCATTTCCAAAAGCTTTTGAATTTACAATTAAATAATACATTGAAGTCAAGTGTAATTCATAAGAGTCAGTAGTGGATGGGCGTACTCTGGCATGTTACTCTGGTACAAAATCTGGCCTGTTACTCTGGTACAAAGTCTTAACAGTTATAAAGGTGATATTTTAAAAGTGTATTTTCTTTATTGATGCGCACATGAGTAATTTAGTGAATCAAATACCTGTAGGTTTTTTGTCCCATGCCAACATCAGATCTACAGCATACATGGCTCTTGATTGAGGTGATTGCCCGATACCTTGAGGGGCTGGGAGGGCAGTGGCAGCTTGGAATAGTTCTTTAAACATCCTGAATATATCATTCTGTAATACAACAAGCAAATTTATCAACACATATTCACTGCTAGTTCTTTAAAATAAAATATTTATTTAGGATAGTTCAAAACAAATTTCAGCAACATAAATAAAAATTGTTAAAATAACTAGATACCAAGACATTTATTAATATTAACAAGAAAACTTAAGTTAAGAAATAAAACTAAGAAAGCTTACTAAATATTAAACTTAAACAGTTATATATATTTTTTTAAAAAATGACCTCAACATCTTGCCATTGAAATTCAGGGTACTGACGCTCAAACTCCGGGATGAACTCATTGTAGTGGACTTGCTTAAGTTTAGTGTCAGCACCTTCCACGTAGTTCATCACAGTGAAATGTTTCTCATAATCATAGAGGGAAGTCAAGGAGTACGGCCTGGATTAAAGATCGTGGTGAAACTCATTAAAAACCAAATGTATTGATGATAAAGATTTAAGAGGCAAACGTGTTCATAACGGACTGAAGGTATCGGTCATGAAGATGACGTCACTTATGGATACGATACCCTGGTACAGGAGGGGAACCTTTAACATACTGAATGAGATACAGAAATAAAATAATAGTAAAAACAAAGCTGGAAATATTCCAGTAAAAAATAAAGGCATTATTTTATATGGAGGTGAAAGGTCAAAGATTTCTCTTAAATTACAGGTTTTAATAAACAACCAATGGACCTAAACATAACATGGCTTGAAAAGATCACAAATAAGATCATAAGATCATATGGCACAGTCATAAGATCATATGGCACAGTCATGCAATGACATGGCACAGTCATATGATGACATGGCACAGTCATGCAATGATATGGCACAGTCACGCAATGGCATGGGACAGTCATAAGATGATATGGCACAGTCATGCAATGACATGGGACAGTCATAAGATGATATGGCACAGTCATGCAATGACATGGCACAGTCATAAGATGATATGACAAAGTCATAAGATGATATGGCAGTCATATGATGACATGGCAGTCATGCAATGACATGGGGCAGTCATAAGATGAAATGGCAGAGTCATAATGACATGGCACAGTCATGCAATGACATGGGACAGTCATAAGGGTTAGTGCAAACCAGGACAGGTCAAGTTTTGTAGCAAGGGTTAGAGCAATCCAGGGCAGATCAATGGTTAGAGCTATCCAGGGCAGATCAAGAATTTTCCACCCCAAAGTCCCCCCAAAAAAACTCTGCAATTGGCAGAAAATATATTTAAAAAAAGAGAACTGTCCGGGGCTGACCGCCCCTCCCTACCAAGGCCCCTGAATATGTTACATCATAGTAAAACAACATCAGGAAAACATGAAGACATTTTTTAAAAATTATTTAAGGACTTACTTATTAGCAAATCTAAGCCAAAACACCTGGTAGGCATATATTTGTAGAGGTTCAACACTTGTCAAGAGAACAATGTAGCGAATGTCAAACTTGACGTGAGCTTGAACATCAGAGCGATAGAACAGGACGGGATTCTCAATGTATTTACATGCCACCTGAAACATGGCGGTGGATGATACATGATCGCTGCAGGCTCAGATAACATTAATAACTTAAGATTATTTAAATAGTAGACAGTAATAACTACCGTATGCGATCGGGTCTTAGTCAAACATTTTAATGGTATGCTTCATTTTAAAATGCAGAGTCGCCTTATCCATAGGTCAGCGCTATGTAATTTTGAATGTGAGGTAATGCCCAGCTACCGGTAGTGCTAGTGTACAGCTACCGGTAGTGCTAGTGTACAGCTACCGGTAGTGCTAGTGTACAGCTACCGGTAGTGCTAGTGTACAGCTACCGGTAGTGCTAGTGTACAGCTACTGGTAGTGCTAGTGTACAGCTACCGGTAGTGCTAGTGTACAGCTACCGGTAGTGCTAGTGTACAGCTACCGGTAGTGCTAGTGTACAGCTACCGGTAGTGCTAGTGTACAGCTACCGGTAGTGCTAGTGTACTTAACGGTATCTTTTCCAGACATCGATGCACAGTAAACTAAACTATGACCTGTGATGAGTCAATCATATGCCGGCCATAGTTAAGTATACAGTGCAGTATTTTTTGCTGGGTAAAGTCTGACAAAATTAGAAAAAAACACAGAGTTTCATATCCCCAAGTTTAAACTTGACTTATCCATGAGTAATAGCATATTTCATAATTGTTTGTCAAAAAACTGACCTCGACTTATAGCCCACATGGACTTATAGAGTATATATAGTACACCCATACCTCGCTTTACGGCCTAGATACGTTCCGGAAAAGTTGGCCGTAAAGCGAAAAGTCGTATAATGAATCAATAATTTTGATATAAACCCATACAAATTTAATTGGAACTGTTCCATTTTTGTATAAAATAATATAGTCGTTATAATAAATAATAAATCATTTTATTCTTTTCATTTCCTATAAAAATACAAAACATTGTAATAGTAAACAGAAATTAAAAAAATAAACATATAAATTAAAAAAAACAAAAGAAATCATATGCACATATTTATACATCAAATAAAATGTTTAGAAACTTTATAATCTGATGAACATTAACACGAAAAATCATCTGCCATCCTCACTTTCCGCTGTTGTGGATTGACCCAGTTGAAAATATTGGTGCAAAGTTGTCTGCTTCGCCTTGCTTTCTGTTTCTTTTAAAAGAGTTTTGAAACAGGCAATTGCTGAATTTACTCCTCTAGTCACTTTAGCGCTGCGTTCTTCGTCGGGATCATTTTGAAACAAAACCCAACCAGAAAAGAAACAGGAACAAACACGTCAACTTACTGAGTCACAGGATATGAATAAGGTGGGATAGCACAGGAAATAAGGCAGACTATTAAAGCAGAGCAGCCTAAGGGGAGAATCTGAAACTAAAGAGAGGATATCTATTGGCCGTATAATGAAACATCGTGGGCCGTAAACCGAAAAAGTGCCATAATTTAAAAAAGCCGTAATAGCGAAATGCCGTATAAAGAGCGGCCGTATAGCGAGGTATAGGTGTAGTCTATTTGAAACAAAGACTAGAGAAGCGCTCACAGTGAATCTTTACAAATGAAAATATAAATTAATTTATCTAATTGATGGCTTTTCATTTGTTGTCGAGATTTAATTTTTATTAAAAGAAATACATGAAACTATTAAAAAATAATAAGTAAGAAATCTGTATTACAATTTTTAAAATTAAAATCCAACCTTTGGGCCTGAATCTGGCAAGCGGACAATCTGATTAATATTCTTTGTGACATAGGTATCAAGACTTCGGGCCAAGTTCCATGGTTTGCAAATCCAATGATTATCAAGACCTCTGGAAAATATGGTCAAACATTCTAAGAATTTTAATTTGATAATTATAAAATAGACAAATATAGATTTTATGTCTCAATATTCTTCTAACGTTGATAAATCTCTTAGTGAAGATTGGTAAGATTTATGAAACTAATTAACTAACAATTAAAAATTAAGTGTCATTTTGACTGTGTAGTTGTTAATTATTAACAGACATGGTCTGTTTTTTTTTTCTTTCAAAATACTGTGAAGCTAAATGACAGAGATCTGATGATAGGATTGCAGACTTAAAGATTTTTCCTTTTACCTTTTTTCTCTATGCTGGTAAAATGAGACGCACTTTGTGAGTTCTGTTTTCAGATTGTACGTAACTGGAAGCCATTTTGGATTGGATGCCAGGGGATCATCTGCATCAGGAGTTGCCGCTCTGCGTGCCACAATCGCCATCATATCTTTGACAGTGATAACATTCTCACAGGGAAACTGATTGATCAAACAACCTGGCTTAGTCTGACTCAATTCTCTGCATCAAGAGGAAATTTCACAAACACATTGAAAAAAAAACTATTCTTTACATATTTGAATTTAGTTAGTTTATATCATTTTAGTCTTGGAGTCATTTTAGTGGCAATTACAAGAAAATTGCACATACAACTGCCAGTCATCAGAAAAAAGTATCTCAACTCTTAAACAGTCTCAATTCATTAATAATCAAATTTAATCTGCCTTTGTCTACTTTAAAGAAACTTACAAAAACTTTTTAAATTTTTTTGTTTGTTTTTAAAACTTGTTGTTTTGAATATTTTAGTTTCAAGATGGAACAAGAAATAAGTAGGGGATGAAACGATCGTTTTGATCAACTCACAGAAACTCATGAAAGTGACGAAAATACCAGAGGACATCCGCTTCATCTGGTGATTCCACAACTTCAAACCTGGGGTCAGTTAAATGTTCAATAAATTCCTTGTATTCAATGAAGACCTTAATGTTTCTGTCCTTGGCTAAACCAGGAAACTCAAAATCTGAAGATGGCAAAGTTTCATTCAGCCGATAACTCTGAAAAATAAATGTGGAATTTTGCCTAAAAATAAATACAAATGTAGAGAAAAATTTAAAGAATGGAATAAAATCTTGAAATAACTCATTTTTACACCAACATTTACGTGTGTACCAGAAAACGACTTACAGCAAAGTGCTCAACACCAGGTTCCTTTTGACTATAACTAAGGTCACTTAAGTCTACTGGTTGCCAGGGAATCAGTTTTGCTTGTCTTACAGCAGGATTTGTTTCTCCTTCCATGTAGTCTCTTGTTGCTTCATCTAAATGATTCAACGAATATATATTTTTTTCAAAAAACATTATACATCGGCACAATTTTGAGAAAATACACTCGTACTCTGAATTACACTCGTACTCTGAATTACACTCATACTGTGAATTACAAGGAACCCATTACCTTTAGTATGGCCTCTATGGATGTGTTAGAATTGTGCAATTAATTAAGGAATGTGCAATGCTAAACACAATAAATTTATGTTATTTTTTAAAACTAAGTGTACTTTATTTCTACATGTGTATTTTATTAGATTAGTCATATTACGGTTTGTTGGAGTTTAGAATTTATGCCATTATCTCAGGCAACTTCCTTACATGTGAGATTTCTGGTACATAGTCATAATGACCTGTGATGGGTTACAATGCCCTAGAGCAGTGGTCAACAAACTGCGACTCGCGAGCCGCATGTGGCTCTTTGACGACCCGCATGTGGCTCTTCAGCGACCTGAGTGCGGCTCGACCAGAAATCGGTTTTTACTCTGAAAACAATGGTTCTTGAAAAGAAAGTTGTCTCACAAACATTTTTTTTATCGTCCTGCTGCTGATTTTTGGCTCTTTTGACTAATGAGTTTGCCGACCCCTGCCCTAGAGGATGGGTTCTGCACCTATAAAGGCACATTTTAATGACATTCTCAAAAGTTATAGTGAAGTTATGTTTCATAAATAAATCAATGTTAAAGTTGAAAAAAAGTTGAATGTTTTGAACATTAATTTATTTTACAGTTTTGCCACAGCATAAAGATGTTCTATAGCTTCTCTAAGATGTTCTGTAGCTTCTCTCCCTTATAAAGATATTTATTTATGTGTGTGTGGTACATGGGTGTGTGGTACATGTGTGTGTGGCATATGTGTGTGGCATGTGTTTGTGGTACATGCAGATCTATTATCATCTGAGAATTATGTGCAGTAAAAATAAATAAATAATAAATGAAGGACTGTGTGAAGGCAATAGTGGAACAAGGTGTGCGAATGCCTGAAATATAAAAACAGGATAAAAAATTGAAGAATGTTTCGGCTAAGAGCCTGCTTCAGCAGACAGGAGAAAACAAGAAACCTCAAGAAATAGAAAACAGTTTGCCATGTTTGCCGGGAAGTTGGGTTTTCCAAAACGTAAATATGTGTTTTCCAAAACGTAAATATGTGTTTTCCAAAACGTAAATATGTGTTTTCCAAAATGTAAATATGTGTTTTCCAAAACGTAAATATGTGTTTTCCAAAATGTAAATATGTGTTTTCCAAAACGTAAATATGTGCTTTCCAAAACTTAAATATTTGCGATAACCAAAAGATTACAGGAAGTAGAAGAAATCATGTTTCATTATTGTGAAAAATAAGATGTTAACATGCAAAAACATTTTTGAACTTTCTAAAGAAAAGAAATACAGGGAAATTGAGGATAACTAGTTGGGGAGTATCAGGTTGGTTCCATGTGGTGATATCGTGCAGAAAATCTGAATTCATTTGTTTTCCTTCCTAAATAAATTCAAAAATGATGTACATTATCTATTTGGTGTTTATTTTATTTATTAGGTGTAATGACATGCAGCCTGCAAAGAGCTGAAGAACAATAAAAAAATGGCCCTGCAAGCCATTTGGGTTTACCACCCTCGCCCTTTGCTAAACAAATTTATATTTGCTAAAGTGATCATAGACTAGCTTGACAGATACCTCACCTCCTGTCTCTGTATCTTTGACTGGCCACATAATGGAGTAGGCCAATCCAGTTCCAGAAAAGAAAAAGGGAACCACACGAAAATTAGGGTCATCGGAATGGCGTATGCGAGTACCAAATTCATCCATAATATACCACCTTGGGAGCGCATCATCCGATCCCTGAAACATAAAAATAATTTAATTCAAGGAAAGGATTACAATATTTCTATTTATAAATTAACATGAATAATATAACAAACATACATCAATCTATGCGTATTTCTATTATTATCATTGCTCAAAATACTTGAGAATTGTACAGCAGAATCTATTCACTGAGGTTCCCTTAAACTTCATCTAAAGTAGAAGAAACTCTCAAAAATCGTCAGTGAGGTTTCAGAGAAAAACCAAGGAAGAAGAGACATGATATTCAGAGAAAAACCACGTAAGAAGAGACATGATATTCTTTCACTGACAAATAATGGCCATAGCATTTCTTACTATCATGGGAGACAATCTTATCCCTAAAGCAGCCGCTTATGGCTTGTTGTGCAAAGGAAATAAAAATGTTGGAGTTCACAGACAGTGCTAGAGAGATCTGCTCAAATGTCAGCTGGGCAAAAGAAAGCAACTGGAAATGTAAGGGTAAACAGAGATCCTTAATAAAAACAGTAATGGTAAAACTCCATCTTGGATGTACTCGTGAATAAGTTACGCAGAGAAACAGGTCTGAATATTTAACTAATTAAAAGACTGTATAATAGCTTATTATTATTGTTATTACTATTTTTGTTTGTCCTTCACACGTGAAGATGACCAAAGCTTCAACTTGAGTAGAAGCCTTGACTTGAACTGCGTTTTGTTTAATTTAAAGTGAGGGAGAGTTGCTCAGTTGAACTGTGTTTTGTTTAATTTAAAGTAAGGGAGAGTTGCTCACTTCGTCAGCCTCACTTTCTCGCCCTTCCCTATTTGTTTCAATGGCAAGACAACTGGAAATAGATCAGGATACAGTTGTTGAAATAGATCAGGATACAGTAGTTGACAAGCAGTCGTTTTGTTTGTGTTTCACTGTGCTCTTTATGCGTTCCCCATCGCAGAAGTTGCCGAAATTTTGTTAATATCAACTGATCAAGGGACTCCATCTCCAGGTTTGAATTTCAGAGTTTTCCACCTCTTAGACGAGTTGTCACACCAGGTTAAAGAGTCCCATCCACCCAGGATGCTGGTGGTGTTTTTGATTGACCAGGATTTTGCTGGGGATGGAACTTCAGTCCACAAGCTTGGGATTGACTCAGTTTAGACCACTCGGCCACTTTACAATAGTCATAGCTCAAGTCTATGACCAGGCGCAAACTATAAGAAGAGTGAAGCTTTTTAAAAACAAAACAAGTTTAAGATCATTTTAGCCAGGAGCCATCTTTAGTAGACACTATCCAACACAAGTGAAACAACATCACATGACATGTAGTACGTGAAACAGCATCACATGACATGTAGTAGTCTACTTAACACATGTGAAACAGCATCACATGACATGTAGTAGTCTTCCTATTAGTTAAGTAGGGCTCCTCCCTTTATTACAAACCACTTACCATGGCAAAGTTTCCAAATCTGTAGGTCTGGTTATATCTGGGTTGAGATAAGAAGAAACAAATTTAACTTTATCCTATTCCCAAATGATACACTGTTGATTTATTTGAAAAATAAATGATAATAATGGTGAGAAGCTTTTATGCAATAGCAGTTACAGATTTTCTCTGCTACTGCAACAAAAAAAATATTTACTTTAAAAAAATTAATAAAAAAGAAAAAAAAGGAAAAGAGTACACGTTCCTTTCATAATGTCAAAATAATAATTTCTGTAAATGATACATTCCTCTCATAATGACAAAAGAATAATGTCTGTAAATGACACATTCCTATCATAATGACAAAAGAATAATTTCTGTAAATGACACATTCCTATCATAATGACAAAAGATTAATTTCTGTAAATGACACATTCCTATCATAATGACAAAAGATTAATTTCCTTAAATCTATTTAAAATCTTAGTAACTCTATAATCCTCAAAACTTACTGCCACATGGTGTCTAAAATAGTATCTATTAATTCCTCTTGACTTTGTCCATTTTCTTGAATATCCATCAATCCAGTCATTCGCTCCACAAGTCCAGGAACTTCTTTAAGAGCTGCATAAGCATCAGTACTGCTGTAGGTCCAGGCGTGATCAATGAGATAAATGCTGAAAGAAAAAAGAAAATTATTAGAAAGTAAACTTAATTCATTTTAATTTGACAAATTAAGAAAATATAATTGAAAATCTTCTCATTATTAACAAAATTACTTGAGTTTTGCTGTTCAAAACATTTGAACAATGTAATCAAATCAATTATAAATAACTAAATCCAAAAACTCCACAAGCATAAAGATTTTACTTACAACAGGAGCTATCACTGTTTTTATTTTAATATATTTAAAATAAAAAGTCAACTACTTTTTGCCATTTATGCAAATTTAACCATACTGACTACTAATTGTCTTCATTTAGTTTTAAGTCAACATTCAGTGAATAAATTGTTTAAAACAAATTTAATATTTAACATTACAAGGTGGGCTAAAAAAGTGAGACTGTTGTATGATATATGTTTTAATTATTGTGGTAAATGCTTTGTAACTCTGCAGGTATTTGTCACCAGAAGATAATTAAATGATGATGTCAAGGTCAGAGTAGGTACATATGCTGACAAAAATGGTATATTTTGCTTGTTTTAAAAATTTGAAAAAATTATTTATACTTTTATTGGGTACCCTAAGTCTCACTTTTTTTGGTCCACCCTGTATAATGTGGTCATTCCAATTGCTTACTGCTGTGGGTCATTTAATTGCAAGGGTGATGTAGCACAGATGCACCAGTGGAATCCAGTTGTGTCTCCATTATCATTAGTGTGGAGAACTTGTTGCATTTGAAATTTCGTCCCAGCATCATATGACTTTTTTAAAAAATCAAAATTTTTTTTAGGAGATGGAAGAGTAAATTATTGATAGTAGCTAACTCTCTGACATCTCAGTAAATTTACAAATCAATACAAATCCTTTGCTCACCAATGGGGAAGGGGAGTGTGGGAGATCACCCCTCTCTGTCTAAAAGGTTAAAATACTAGATATTAAGAGAGAAAATTAGATACGGAAAATTGTCTTAAGTAGGGCCAGTGTAGGTGGTAAGGTGAAGGGTAAGGGATAGTGGACAAGTTTAGATTAGGAAAAGAGTAGGTGGTAAGAAGTTAAGGAAGGATGATGATTAGGGGAGGATGAAACTATGTAAGAGGGAAAAAGAACTATGAGAGACAGCAGTAAAGCTTAAAAATGTAAAACAAAAATCAAGGGGCCATAAAAAATTACAAAATGTTGGGCAATATATGATATGATTGAATATGCCATCTTCAGCAGATAAAACAAACAGTGTTTGGTTGAAATATTCAGTTAAATTTGTAAGTCATCATTTATATCCTTTTTTGTCTCCGGTCTTGTACCCTGCAGATGACTACAGTACTTAAAATATTAGAACAAAAAAATTGCTTTTCATTGCAGTGTCAGTGACAACACATCGATAGGTCATCATCAACTTCAAGCACGGATGTATCTAGCGTTTATGTAGCTTTGCACTTGCTCTCCCCTTAAAACCTAACTTGGAAAACCCGGCTAAGCTAAGCTACATTTAAGCAATCTAATTTTGAGATATTTTTATTCTTTTAGTTAGTAAGTGATATTTAGACTTAGATTAGTACTCTTCTTAGACTTAGCTGCAAACTGAAATCTGAAAGGCATATTCAAATCATAGTCAAATGTCACACGGAGTATATTTATTATTTATATATAGACCTGTATCCTTTATAAGAAGATGGGGTAAATTTACAACTTGAGCGTCAGTTATTTAAAAACGTGTTGTTAACGTTTGAAGTGCTATTTATTTGAATGTTAATTCTTTTATTGATAAAATGAAATTCTTTTACTGTTACTGATCCTAATAAATGGAAATGTTTTCTATGACTTTGTACACATTCCTTTCAGAGCAAACATAAAAGACACAATTTTTTAATGGAAAAATTAAAACATTGTAATAATTTTTCTAATAGAAGAATTGGAACAATTTAAGGCTGATTCCCGCTACTGGTCCCTCATTGGGAGTCACTGCCCTTTGTTTATGATAGATTTAGGGTTCGGGTTAGGGTGAGCGATAGAGGTACCAGTAGCGTGCAATTACCCAATTTAATTATTAATGTAAGAAAAGAAAACAGAGTTTGAGTTTATATCATCTCCATGAAAATGGTTGCGGAACATGAACTCATTCAAATATGAAAGGAAAAGATCACAGCCTTTTGCCAAACTATTCAGTTTGCGCTTTGAGGGCATCAATATGTTTTCAACATTGTTTGTGGACTCCAGCGTCATTTATTTATTGAAAAAATTTGTTGATGAACTACAACAGAGTGTTTGTAGATTCCATATCTGATCTGGTTCATGTTCGCAAAAGCTACCCCACATACTTAATAAGTGAGCTTGGAAGGATAAATCTCTCTATGCACTCATGAAACTTAATCACACTTCAATGAGAAAACAGCGCCCACTCTCTTTCTATGTCACCGATAACCAGGTGACCAGTAACAGGAATCAATAGCAGAGGAATATCCGTTTAAAAATTAAATAGTTAAAATAGCACTTCAAACCGTAATTTATGGCCATAAAAACACTATTTTTGACAATGGACGCTGAAGTGGTATATTACTACAGAAGATTGTTTTGCCTTAAAAAAACCTCTTTGCCTATTTCAAAACCGTTAACACTTCACTGTGACTTTACCTCTTCTAATACTACCAACTTGTAGTAAAGGGTGTGCCAGTATAATTCAGGTACGCCGGAATTAACAAGCTGATTTCGATGGAGTTCAACGAATTTGTTAAAGTTAAATAACAAAACATCTGTTTCGGAATTTTGGTTGGCTTCAGCATTAGAGATTGACATTTCAAAATACCAAAAATTAATTTAACCTTGCCCCTTTCCTTTATTTAGAGCTGATTTTAGTGTCAAACAATAATTATCTCTAAATTATTACGATATTTTTAAGCACGTGAAACATTTAATTTTAAAGATAAATAGAGCACATTCTCATTCAAGAAGAAGCACTCTAGAAATCTTTATTTAAAAAAAAAAACAATTAAGAGTTATTCCTAATAAACACAATACCCCCCCCCCCTCTCCCTTTATCCATGATAAATTGTGGCAAACTTCACATTATTAAGTGCCTCGCTTCATAACAATCACACTAAACTAATCTAGTCTACAGTATCTCATGAGAGAAAAACATTTATATATATATATTCATGCTAGCTGTTCCATTGTCATCAGCAAATATACAACATAGTTACGGGTGGGGAGAAATCGAAACAAAATGAAACAAAACAACTAACGTGGGAAAGGAAGATTAATTATTGGACGCAAACTTCTTTTTAGACCACATTTTTTTATGTAAACTCATTTGCTTGACGAACATTCTGGTGCAATTGCAAACACCTCTTGTTAAGTCAAGGCGTCGTAGCAACAAACTACTGCAACAACTTTCATTTTAACTCTATAAGTATAATGAGGCATACCTCCGCTGTTCAATAAAACTTTAAATCTCCATACTCCATTGGATGGTTTGCTGCCTCTTCGGCATTTGCAATGACTTGTTGAAAAGAATATATGTTGTTACAGAATTTCATTTCAGATTGAATTCGTAAAGGGACATTTTCATGTAGATCCAGTCGGTCCAGTAACTTGTGTTTTTTGTTTGTTTGTCAGGATTGCTTGGTTGGCAATGCTGTTATCTCTTGATTGGATGACCTCGGCAAAGAAAACATCAACAATACATCCATTTTCAATGCAGACTGGAAGAATTTCCTCTAATTAAGGCGCTTGGAGTTTTCCCTTCTCAAGTTTTAAAAGCCAATCGGAAAAGCCTCGGTGCCACTTATCGTCCCAGCCATGTCCACAGTTGACTCCACGGGGCTTCACACATTCCTCTTTGATTAAAAACATTTAATGTTCGTTTGTCCTAACACCGTCACTGACCACATCACCAAAAATGTGTTTTATATAAAAAAAAAAAATCTCTTTTCTTTCCATTTTCAATTATTTCCTATGGCCTATGTACAAAAATTTTTTGTTAAAAAAATCTGTTAAATTGCTAAATGAAAAAGATAAAATTAAAGCAAAGTAAAAATAAAATTAAACGCTACGTTAACGCAAAAGGGCGGCTGTGGAAGTCGATGAGAGAAGTTTGAGGTTTCAGCTGCCACCCCTTTTGTTTTTTTAAAGAGGAGAGAAAAGAAAAAGAGAAAAAACAACAACAATAAAGTGCGCCATTGTTCACCGCGGCCCATTTGGACGCTCTGTAAGTAGAAGCAAATACGCCTTTACATTTCTGTGTTTTTAGTATGCCATTGTTAGGTGTGTTAGTAATGGAATGACTCATTTAGACAGTGTTAGCACCATCAATTTAACTTGTAACTTGTAACAATGATATTGTGATGGTTGAACATACACTCTCATACAGCCGTTAACTGAATACTTAAATGCAGTTAGATACCAGTGTATTTGAGCATAACACGCACCCAGCGGTGTATTGCCAAATTCGTATCAAAGGGTTCGCAGTTAGTGAAAAGCACACGTCGGAAAAAGCGGAATGGTTTCCGGCCAGTTATAAACAAAGATTGGTTATTTTGAACTAACGGTTCGCACGAACCTGACCGAACCGCCTCCAAACCACCGCTGCACGCACCGATATATCGTTCTGGTTACACATAGGGCAATTTGCTTTTAAGCATATTGATACAACAGTATCCAACCAGCGAATATACTTAAAATATGTGAAATAGGCTAACATTGTGCTAAATTCTCACATATGAAATGGTGCATATTTTAGGATAATATTACCAGACATTCTGCAATAATTTGCTTTTGTCTTAAAAAGACACAGCGATTGATAGATGCAAGTATCAAACTATAACGGTGGTCATACTTTGTACCATTGTATTAACTGTCCTGCTATGGGTGCATCTGACATAGACACCATACATGGACGGCATACCATACTAATTTCTAGACCATTATGTTACCCCTCACATTTCACATTGGTTCTGAATTAATACCGTGTACGTGCTACAAGTTAAACACTGGATTGAGGATCAGTTCTCCGAGGCCGGATTCCAAGAATTCCGCCCGGTTCCGTTACGGAAGAACAAGCCGTTAGCCTGCATCGATAGGACCACGTGCTGATGGGACTTTACAACCACGGCAGACGCATCGCTGCGAAGTCATAACGTACAAGGGAATAGCTATTCAACAATGTACAAGGGAAGAGCTTTTCCACAACGTACAAGGGAATAGCTATTCCACAACTTACAAAGGAATAGATATTCCACAAAGTACACGGGAAGAGCTCTTCCACAACGTACAAGGGAAGAGCTGGAGTAGTGGTGTGACGTGATCACGTTTTTTTGCCTTTAGAACTAGCCTAGCAGTTGAGTTTTGAAACTTTTGTAATTATCTAGGAAGTGTTTTGGTGAGCCTGACAGAAGAGAGTTGTAATAGTCAAGACGAGAGAAAACAAGAGCACAGACTAGGGTTTTTTTTTTTTTGCGCTAACTTTGGGGTAGTGGCGGATGGAGCTGATCTGACGGATAGCGGTGTATGCAGAACGACAAGTGTGATAGATTTGTTTATCGAGAAATATGTTGTTAGAAAGAATATAACCAATATTTCTAGAAGATGATGTAAACTGTATGTCGGAGTTACCTCTTGAAATGAGGTGGGGGGAGTTGAGGTAGAGGATGATTTGTGATTGTGAATGAGGATTGATTCCGTTTTGTCATCATTAAGTTTCATCTTGCTGAGTGTCACCCATGACTTGACATCACCAATGCACTCCCGCAAAGTCTGGACAGCGGAATCGACAAGAGAGGGATGGGTATGCTTTTATAGCAGCGTGTCATCTACGAATTACTGGCTCTCAACAGCATGCAAGAGGAGCAGTGGCCTGGTATACAACGTGAATAGAACTGAGCCCAAAGCGGCCCCTGTGGCACTCCGTACACCAAATCAGCCCTGCCGGAGAGACAGCCATCGACAGAGACCGCCTGCGTTCTATCAGAGAGGTAGGACCTAAACTAAGCCAAAACTGAACCAGAAATTCCAAAGTAATTTTCAAGGGTTTTGTAAAAGGTTTCATGGTCAACAGTGTCAAAGGTCCACTGATCTAAGAGGATCAGGATGGAGAAATTTCCACCTTGGATTGCGCGCTAGAGGTCATTACTGACTCTCAAGAGAGCTGTCTCTGTGCTGTGGAAATGTCTATAGACTGATTGATTAGGAATGAGAAGAGAGTGGTCGTTTAAGTAAGCAAGAAGTTATTTTAGAATTATTTTTTCAATGACTTTAGATTCAAATGATAAGTTAGATACAGGTCTATAGTTTTTTAAAATTATTTTCATACAGACCAGGCTTGTTAAGCAATGGTTTGATGGCAGCTGTCTTACAAATAAGTGGAACAGTGCCAGAAGACAAGCTTTCATTGATAATGTGGATTATCGTTGGAAGCAAATTATCTAATGACTCAACCAACAGGGCGTGTGGATGGGGTCCAAAGAACATGACAGGTTTACATTTTAGAATAATACTTTTGACCTCTAGTTCTGAAACAGGTTTAAAACATCGAAATGTGAACTAACACAAGAAGAATAAGGCAAATCTAGGAGCGGTGCGTCAAGACGATCAAGCTCAGCGCGAATGCCAGCACTTGGCTTGTAAAGAAATCACAAAAATATATGGTTGTTGGGGCAACGGAAACACTGAAGGAAGAGCAGTTCATTTGTTACTCCCTCTGAGGTGGCTACAAACGTCAAGCAACTGCCTGCTGGTTTTACCCATAATTATCTTTTGGCTATAATACAAAGTCTTAGTACGACAAATAATCTAAGTGACACGCTTCTTGGTAGTAGAATAGATCTGCTTAAAAATCACAAGACCTGACTTCAACCACTTTTTTTCCGCACTACGCCGCTCTTTCTTGGCTTCCCTTATGGTCGCATACCAGGGAGCTGACCGTGCTAACCTAAAATTGCGGCGGGTGACTAGGGCGTGCCGGTCAAGCACAGCGCGCAATTCCTGTTTATATTTCGCAAACTGCGGACCTCCCTGCACTGAGGTAGAGGATTGGGGCCCCTAACACTAAGCTCGCAAACACCATCCTGAGGCCTATGCAGCACCCAGTCAAGAACATGTCCACGATTATGAGTCGGTTGGTCAACTGATAGGTGAAGACTAAATAAGTCCAAAAGATCCATCATCCTGGCAGTGGAGGGGTGCTGCGTCTGATCGAAGTGAAAGTTAATATCGCCCACTACAATATAAGTCCCGGCCAATGTGTTGCAGTGATCAATCACCTACTACAATATAAGTCCCGGCCAATGTGTTGCAGTGTTCAATTAAATCCGGGAATTCCCGATTACACACTGAGTCCTTCAGTTTATTTTTCTTACTAGGGAAGATGCGATAAATGCACATCAAATGAACAATCTGCTGGGGGACTGTCAGGGTAAGTTGATCTACTTCAAAAGATGTATGAGCGAATGGGAGGTCTGTGAAAAAAGCTGTATGATGGGACAACGTGTCTCTATAGATAACAGCAATGCCTCCACCGCGAGTTGAACGAGGAAATGATCAGGTAGAATGGTCAGGTGGAGCGAGATCGACGCACTTCCCTTTATCGCCAGTCAACTGAAACAAGGTCTCCTGAATAAACAGTGATACATTCGGAGACCCAAGCGACTGAGAGCTGAATGAGGCGACGCGAAGCTATCTGTTACTGCAAGGTGGAGAGGTTTGGATGTGAATGAGGTTGGCAGGGTTAGAGTACCGTAGAGTTGCCTTGGTGATGAATGAGGTTGGCAGGGTTAGAGTACCGTAGAGTTGCCTTGGTGATGAATGAGGTTGGCAGGGTTAGAGTAGCGTAGAGTTTGCCTTGGTGATGAATGAGGTTGGCAGGGTTAGAATAGTGTAGAGTTTGCCTTGGTGGTGAATGAGTGACAAGTTGTTGTTTTTTCTCGTCTCCCACCACAACGGGTGCGCTGCCGGGGCAGGCCTCGACCAATCAAAAGTTCTTTTAGTCGACACACGAGGTCTGCGGTCAGATACGTACGCATGGCATTCATTTCAATGCATACCGCGCCAAGGGCATCCCATCCAATCAATGCATACTGTGCCAATACTGTGCCACGTGCTTCCCATCCAATCAGTGCATAATGTGCCATCCTTCACAACATAAAAGCGACTCTTTGCGTGTGCAGAGCAGTTTTCTTTTCATGCCCCGAATACATTATCATTGATAAGTCTTAGTGTGTCCAGTATATTGATAAGCTTGATTAGAGTGTTCAGTTTTTTTATCAGCTTGATTATTGTGTCCAGTTTTTTTGTCAGCTCGATTAGTGTGTCCAGAATATTGATTAGGATGATTAGTGTATCCAGTGTATTGAAATGTCACATTAGGAAATGGTGTCAGCGGGCCGTCGAGCTTTTTGCTCGTTATGATCCCCCCCCCCCCCCCCCCTAAGCCCGAGAATTGGAGATGTCCCTTTGCCAGGACGTCCCACACCCGAGTCCGCTCGATCTGGATTTCTGCTGGAGGCCGCCCCAACCCAAGGACACCCGGTCGGTCCGACACTGCGCATACACGCAGTGGACACGATCGACTCTCCTAGGAGTTGGGATTCCGATTGACAAGTCTGTAGTGGCTTGCCGATTCGGAAGCGCTGGCCACCGACCCCCTCGGCGTTAACCCGGGGCACATTACCACCATTGAGTGTCCCGCGTGGCAGACAAGGGCATGCATGGTAGTTGCTGGAATAAACGGCTCCTACAGGGCTGCCACCTGTGATACTTCGCAGGGGGAAGAAAAGGCAAAAACAGGGTAGGGATCATGATTACAAGTTGCCGTTAAGGGATATGAGGCGATAGGCTGTGGTGGAAGCCTATGGCCGGTGTTTCTAAATATGCAGCCCTGAGAAAGCTGCTCCTAGGCAACCGTTTCGTCCCAGCTACTTCGCGAATTAGTTGCGAGGTGGAGACCCACTGTAGAATCCCTCTTAGAGGGCGTCCGATGCTTCCCCGGGACGGGTGGGGGGAGATATTAGGACGTTAATTTACCGTCCCGGCCCCTAGGAAAGTGGACTGCGGACGCTTTTAACGCAGCGTCTTCGGTCGACCAGACGTCTCCGGGCGGGGAGGGTCTCCATCGGCAAACCCGATCGAGCGGTCGCTGGTGGGGACGGTTCACGCTCGGGGAGGTCTCTGGCGTTCCCCCGCACGGCCCGACGTCGGGGAAACCCGGCGGCTGGCAAGTGTGGGTGGGCGCCAGGGAGGGCATAAGGAGCGCAAGCTCGACGGCCCGCTGACGCCATTTCCTAATGAGATATTTCAGGAGTTGGGATAGTAAATTTATGTCCTAATATCTTCCTCCACCCATCCCGGGGAAGCGCCGGACGCCCTATAAGAGGGGTTCTACAGTGGGTTTCCACCTCGCAACTATTTTGCGAAATAGCTGGGACGAAACGGTTGCCTGGGAGCAGCTTTCTCAGGGCTGCGTATCTAGAATCATTGGCCAGAGACTTCCACCCGAGTCTCTCGTCTCACATCCTTTAACTTTAACGGCATCCAGTGTATTGATCAGCTTGATTAGTGTGTCCAGTATATTGATTACCTTGATTAGTGTGTCCAGTATATTGATTACCTTGATTAGTGTGTCCAGTATATTGATTACCTTGATTAGTGTGTCCAGTATATTGATTACCTTGATTAGTGTGTCCAGTATATTGATTACCTTGATTAGTGTGTCCAGTATATTGATTACCTTGATTAGTGTGTCCAGTATATTGATTACCTTGATTAGTGTGTCCAGTATATTGATTACCTTGATTAGTGTGTCCAGTATATTGATTACCTTGATTAGTGTGTCCAGTATATTGATTACCTTGATTAGTGTGTCCAGTATATTGATTACCTTGATTAGTGTGTCCAGCATATTGATTACCTTGATTAGTGTGTCCAGTATATTGATTACCTTGATTAGTGTGTCCAGTATATTGATTACCTTGATTAGTGTGTCCAGTATATTGATTACCTTGATTAGTGTGTCCAGTATATTGATTACCTTGATTAGTGTGTCCAGCATATTGATTACCTTGATTAGTGTGTCCAGTATATTGATTACCTTGATTAGTGTGTCCAGCATATTGATTACCTTGATTAGTGTGTCCAGTATATTGATTACCTTGATTAGTGTGTCCAGCATATTGATTACCTTGATTAGTGTGTCCAGTATATTGATTACCTTGATTAGTGTGTCCAGTATATTGATTACCTTGATTAGTGTGTCCAGCATATTGATTACCTTGATTAGTGTGTCCAGCATATTGATTACCTTGATTAGTGTGTCCAGTATATTGATTACCTTGATTAGTGTGTCCAGTATATTGATTACCTTGATTAGTGTGTCCAGTATATTGATTACCTTGATTAGTGTGTCCAGCATATTGATTACCTTGATTAGTGTGTCCAGCATATTGATTACCTTGATTAGTGTGTCCAGCATATTGATTACCTTGATTAGTGTGTCCAGTATATTGATTACCTTGATTAGTGTGTCCAGCATATTGATTACCTTGATTAGTGTGTCCAGCATATTGATTACCTTGATTAGTGTGTCCAGTATATTGATTACCTTGATTAGTGTGTCCAGTATATTGATTACCTTGATTAGTGTGTCCAGCATATTGATTACCTTGATTAGTGTGTCCAGCATATTGATTACCTTGATTAGTGTGTCCAGCATATTGATTACCTTGATTAGTGTGTCCAGTATATTGATTACCTTGATTAGTGTGTCCAGTATATTGATTACCTTGATTAGTGTGTCCAGCATATTGATTACCTTGATTAGTGTGTCCAGTATATTGATTACCTTGATTAGTGTGTCCAGCATATTGATTACCTTGATTAGTGTGTCCAGTATATTGATTACCTTGATTAGTGTGTCCAGCATATTGATTACCTTGATTAGTGTGTCCAGCATATTGATTACCTTGATTAGTGTGTCCAGTATATTGATTACCTTGATTAGTGTGTCCAGTATATTGATTACCTTGATTAGTGTGTCCAGCATATTGATTACCTTGATTAGTGTGTCCAGCATATTGATTACCTTGATTAGTGTGTCCAGCATATTGATTACCTTGATTAGTGTGTCCAGTATATTGATTACCTTGATTAGTGTGTCCAGTATATTGATTACCTTGATTAGTGTGTCCAGTATATTGATTACCTTGATTAGTGTGTCCAGCATATTGATTACCTTGATTAGTGTGTCCAGCATATTGATTACCTTGATTAGTGTGTCCAGCATATTGATTACCTTGATTAGTGTGTCCAGCATATTGATTACCTTGATTAGTGTGTCCAGTATATTGATTACCTTGATTAGTGTGTCCAGTATATTGATTACCTTGATTAGTGTGTCCAGTATATTGATTACCTTGATTAGTGTGTCCAGCATATTGATTACCTTGATTAGTGTGTCCAGCATATTGATTACCTTGATTAGTGTGTCCAGCATATTGATTACCTTGATTAGTGTGTCCAGCATATTGATTACCTTGATTAGTGTGTCCAGTATATTGATTACCTTGATTAGTGTGTCCAGTATATTGATTACCTTGATTAGTGTGTCCAGAATATTGATTACCTTGATTAGTGTGTCCAGCATATTGATTACCTTGATTAGTGTGTCCAGCATATTGATTACCTTGATTAGTGTGTCCAGCATATTGATTACCTTGATTAGTGTGTCCAGCATATTGATTACCTTGATTAGTGTGTCCAGTATATTGATTACCTTGATTAGTGTGTCCAGTATATTGATTACCTTGATTAGTGTGTCCAGCATATTGATTACCTTGATTAGTGTGTCCAGCATATTGATTACCTTGATTAGTGTGTCCAGTATATTGATTACCTTGATTAGTGTGTCCAGTATATTGATTACCTTGATTAGTGTGTCCAGTATATTGATTACCTTGATTAGTGTGTCCAGTATATTGATTACCTTGATTAGTGTGTCCAGCATATTGATTACCTTGATTAGTGTGTCCAGCATATTGATTACCTTGATTAGTGTGTCCAGCATATTGATTACCTTGATTAGTGTGTCCAGTATATTGATTACCTTGATTAGTGTGTCCAGTATATTGATTACCTTGATTAGTGTGTCCAGTATATTGATTACCTTGATTAGTGTGTCCAGTATATTGATTACCTTGATTAGTGTGTCCAGTATATTGATTACCTTGATTAGTGTGTCCAGTATATTGATTACCTTGATTAGTGTGTCCAGTATATTGATTACCTTGATTAGTGTGTCCAGTATATTGATTACCTTGATTAGTGTGTCCAGCATATTGATTACCTTGATTAGTGTGTCCAGCATATTGATTACCTTGATTAGTGTGTCCAGCATATTGATTACCTTGATTAGTGTGTCCAGTATATTGATTACCTTGATTAGTGTGTCCAGTATATTGATTACCTTGATTAGTGTGTCCAGCATATTGATTACCTTGATTAGTGTGTCCAGTATATTGATTACCTTGATTAGTGTGTCCAGCATATTGATTACCTTGATTAGTGTGTCCAGTATATTGATTACCTTGATTAGTGTGTCCAGCATATTGATTACCTTGATTAGTGTGTCCAGCATATTGATTACCTTGATTAGTGTGTCCAGTATATTGATTACCTTGATTAGTGTGTCCAGTATATTGATTACCTTGATTAGTGTGTCCAGCATATTGATTACCTTGATTAGTGTGTCCAGCATATTGATTACCTTGATTAGTGTGTCCAGCATATTGATTACCTTGATTAGTGTGTCCAGTATATTGATTACCTTGATTAGTGTGTCCAGTATATTGATTACCTTGATTAGTGTGTCCAGTATATTGATTACCTTGATTAGTGTGTCCAGTATATTGATTACCTTGATTAGTGTGTCCAGCATATTGATTACCTTGATTAGTGTGTCCAGCATATTGATTACCTTGATTAGTGTGTCCAGCATATTGATTACCTTGATTAGTGTGTCCAGTATATTGATTACCTTGATTAGTGTGTCCAGTATATTGATTACCTTGATTAGTGTGTCCAGTATATTGATTACCTTGATTAGTGTGTCCAGTATATTGATTACCTTGATTAGTGTGTCCAGCATATTGATTACCTTGATTAGTGTGTCCAGCATATTGATTACCTTGATTAGTGTGTCCAGCATATTGATTACCTTGATTAGTGTGTCCAGTATATTGATTACCTTGATTAGTGTGTCCAGTATATTGATTACCTTGATTAGTGTGTCCAGTATATTGATTACCTTGATTAGTGTGTCCAGAATATTGATTACCTTGATTAGTGTGTCCAGCATATTGATTACCTTGATTAGTGTGTCCAGCATATTGATTACCTTGATTAGTGTGTCCAGCATATTGATTACCTTGATTAGTGTGTCCAGCATATTGATTACCTTGATTAGTGTGTCCAGTATATTGATTACCTTGATTAGTGTGTCCAGTATATTGATTACCTTGATTAGTGTGTCCAGCATATTGATTACCTTGATTAGTGTGTCCAGCATATTGATTACCTTGATTAGTGTGTCCAGCATATTGATTACCTTGATTAGTGTGTCCAGTATATTGATTACCTTGATTAGTGTGTCCAGTATATTGATTACCTTGATTAGTGTGTCCAGTATATTGATTACCTTGATTAGTGTGTCCAGCATATTGATTACCTTGATTAGTGTGTCCAGCATATTGATTACCTTGATTAGTGTGTCCAGCATATTGATTACCTTGATTAGTGTGTCCAGTATATTGATTACCTTGATTAGTGTGTCCAGTATATTGATTACCTTGATTAGTGTGTCCAGTATATTGATTACCTTGATTAGTGTGTCCAGTATATTGATTACCTTGATTAGTGTGTCCAGTATATGTGTTAGCTTCATCAGAATGTTAAAAATTTAATTATTTGGAGCTTTGCACATTTTTTCTCCAAACAATTGATGAACTCTTCCAAAAATTCTGTTGTTTAAAGTGTAAAGTTATCTATTTGTTAATGATTGCACCCATTAAACTTTCTCACAGAATAAGCACAAAAAAAGAACTAACAAAAACTAAATGTCTTATATATTTAATTAAAACATAACGTTTATTCTACAAGGACAATGTACTCAGCTGTGCCAATCAAACGAACCAAGAAAAAATCGCAAGTTTCTGATAATACAGCAATGCATTTTTACTCAAACAATTAGTTTCCCTTCACACATGAATATCAAGTACAGGTAATGGAAGATATTTTCTGCCATCCCAGCCAAGAGCCCTTTTTGTTACTTGAATGAGAGAAAACCATCAAGAAGTATTTCTCATTGATAAATTCTTGTTCATAATGTAAATTTAATGAGAAGATTCAGAAAACAAATAAAGTAGTTTGAACAAGTAACCAATGATAAGCCAGACTTAAAATTACAAATACAAAGCAGAATGTGACATGCTGTACAAATATTTGTTTTAAATACCATTCACGTGGTTATATAAAAATACAGCCAATCAAATGTATTTAAAACCTGACTTTGACAAAATGTAGTGTTCTAAAGACTGTTAAAGATGGCTAAAGAAAATGTCATGTAAATACATATCTGTTTCCGTAAAATCAAATTGTGTTTTCTTTTAAAGGAGATCTTGATAGGCTTTGAAAACAGTTTCAGTAATAGACAATAAAAGATTTGGCAAGACAGCCGAGCTGATTTAATTACATGACATCGTAAACAACAACAATCAACACATGATTTGGCTAGGTGGGGGGTCTTTAAAAAAACAACAACAATTCTTGTTGTAGATGAAGCACACAAAGTGGTACTCAGGGAGTAGCATTCTTGTTGTAGATGAAGCACACAAAGTGGTACTCAGGGAGTAGCATTCTTGTTGTAGATGAAGCACACAAAGTGGTACTCAGGTAGTAGCATTCTTGTTGTAGATGAAGCACACAAAGTGGTACTCAGGGAGTAGCATTCTTGTTGTAGATGAAGCACACAAAGTGGTACTCAGGGAGTAGCATTCTTGTTAGTAGATGAAGCACACAAAGTGGTACTCAGGGAGTAGCATTCTTGTTAACAGTGAAACAAAGAAGCATTTTAAAGTAAGTTAATAAATAAATACAGCTCCTAACTAATAATATTTTTCTTCTGAAATTCAGAAGTTCATTACTAATATGTACACAAAAAACAAGCTAACCAGAGTCATTTGTAAAAATCAATAGAAGGGCTTGTTACATTCACACAAAACAAACAACATATATTAATTAACCCCTTCTATCACACAAAACAAACAACATACATTAACTAACCCCTTCTATCATACCAAAAAAATAAATAAATGAAAGGTTACAATTAATAATTTTAAAATGAATTCATATTAGTTAAAAGAAGATCATTTTGTGAGAGACAGATGCATGGCAGACAGAGACAGATGCATGTCAGACAGAGACAGATGCATGTCAGACAGAGACAGATACATGTCAGACAGAGACAGATGCATGTCAGACATAGTTAATACCTGAGAGAACATGGTACAAGAACTGATAGAACTTAAGCTTCACTGGTTGTTGAAGACATGACCATTGGCGATTTTATATAAGACATTACATTTCTAGATTTGTAATCGCTAGTGACTAATTTTTTTATAGCCTAAGACTTATTTTTAATTTAAATAATAATAGAAAAAAAATTCCAACCTTACACAAATAATAACCAACACAGTTACTTTAGTTTTATTTAGAGCTCACTAAATATTAACAAATAACCAACACAGTTACTTTAGTTTTATTTAGAGCTCACTAAATATTAACAAATAACCAACACAGTTACTTTAGTTTTATTTAGAGCTCACTAAATATTAACAAATAAGCAACACAGCTACTTTAGTTTTATTTAGAACTCACTAAATATTAACAAATAAGCAACACAGTTACTTTAGTTTTATTTAGAGCTCACTAAATATTAACAAATAACCAACACAGTTACTTTAGTTTTATTTAGAGCTCACTAAATATTAACAAATAACCAACACAGTTACTTTAGTTTTATTTAGAGCTCACTAAATATTAACAAAAAAGCAACACAGTTACTTTAGTTTTATTTAGAACTCACTAAATATTAACAAATAAGCAACACAGTTACTTTAGTTTTATTTAGAGCTCACTAAATATTAACAAATAAGCAACACAGTTACTTTAGTTTTATTTAGAGCTCACTAAATATTAACAAATAAGCAACACAGTTACTTTAGTTTTATTTAGAGCTCACTAAATATTAACAAATAAGCAACACAGTTACTTTAGTTTTATTTAGAACTCACTAAATATTAACAAATAACCAACACAGTTACTTTAGTTTTATTTAGAACTCACTAAATATTAACAAATAACCAACACAGTTACTTTAGTTTTATTTAGAACTCACTAAATAATATTAACAAATAACCAACACAGTTACTTTAGTTTTATTTAGAGCTCACTAAATATTAACAAATAACCAACACAGTTACTTTAGTTTTATTTAGAACTCACTAAATATTAACAAATAACCAAAATTAAATAGAGACGATATTTGAATTTTTATTCAGAATTATTTAAACAAATTTCTATGAAGAATTATTTAAACAAATTTCTATGAAGAATTATTTAAACAAATTTCTATGAAGAATTATTTAAACAAATTTCTATGAAGAATTATTTAAACAAATTTCTATGAAGAATTATTTAAACAAATTTCTATGAAGAATTATTTAAACAAATTTCTATGAAGAATTATTTAAACAAATTTCTATGAAGAATTATTTAAACAATAAAGATTTTAACAGTGGATAACTTAATTGACCAAGTTTGTGAATACAAGTTTCAAATGATTTTAAAAAATAAATTTGACTAAACCTATAGGCATAAATGTACGAGTTCTGGTGAACAAGTACCAATGACTAAAAATTGCAAAATTCGAAAGAATTTTTTCAGACACAAGAATGTAAATTTAAATGCCAATCAGAATATGACCATACCATTTGAACTGCTCACTCTGAAGGAAACCAGTTATAATAGAAATGAAAAAAATCTCTAAAAACACTTTAAGTAATTTGCAAACTAAATCAAGGACTAATAACTAGTTCCAATTCACTATTATTCATGTAGTTAGTCATAAAGATCGCAGATGATACCAACACAATTTGAATGTATAAAGTTTTAAAATAAATCTATAATTAAATGAGTGGGCTCTAATTGCTTGTACATATTTTTATGTGTAAAATTATGAATCTATTTCTCAGGTTATAAAAGTAATTGATCAAAACATAAAATCATTAGATATTGTTTAGAAAAGCTGTAGCCTGCCTTTATAAAAAGCTATGAGATGCTTAATATTTTACTCCAGTTCCTAGTATGTCTTGGGCGGATTTCATGCGGATAAATTATGTTTGACTGAATAAAGCAAATTAAATATTTCAACAAGAATGCTATTAAGATTTAAAAAAAAAAAGAAAATTGTAAAAAAAGGTTTATGTTTAAAAAACCCCAAAACAACAACATATTATTTTACTATAATATTCTATTAGATTTATGCACAAAAAATACACCTTTTGAATCAACACATTCATAATAAAAGATAATAGGTTTTATAAACAAAAAATGCCAAACAACTGATACTTTCAAAGTCTGGTACAAAGAGTATATTGAGCAAATAATTTAAACTGTTAAATCTTATAATAAATAAGTGAGTCATTTTACAACACACCTTAAGCTAATCACTAAATTACAGTAATTAGAACAACTTTTTCTACTATAGTGAAACTTAAAATGTGTAAAAATCTAAACAGCCTATGATCAATTTGATAATATTTATGAGCTAATCTAAAAAAATGCAATTAATAGTAATATAAAAGATGGATTGGGCAAAAAAAATCTTGAAAAGTATGATTTTCAAGAGTGAAGTAATTAGGCTAATTAGGTAGGAAAAAGTTTAAAATTAGTCTTTTTCCAATGCTGTAATGAAACTGCCACCAGCTAAATTATATATGAAAAATAAACTTTACAACACAACAAATAATGTCCTCAAAATTTGACATAAAAACCTCAAAATTAAAAAATTAATTAAATTGAATTTTATAACTGAACTTATCTTTATTTGTGTAAAGTACTATAATGTACAATTGATAGTGTATTATGCATATCTGAATGAATCATTTGAGAGAATAAAGCTGTCAACATACTTGTTTGGGTTACAAAACCCCCCATTAGTTTCAGGTTTTCAAATGATTTAATTCTATTTACTTTTTTTAATTATTATCAACTATTTTTCCCTCCATTATGGCATGTAAGTCTTCATATTAATATAAAGAAAAAAGACATGTAGATTATAATTACTCCAAGGACACAAAAATAAGGAAAGAAACTGTTCCATATAAATCCATTAACTGTAATATAATTTTAAAAAAAAAAGAAAAGCATCACATTAAAAACAAGGTGGCCGTTGTCTGCTTTATGATCTCATTTAAGATAATTTATATTAAATAAAATAAAGGACTTGTTCCAAATGTTCTCTGTTAAACTACTTTTGGTCGAGTGGATTAATATTATTATTAATAATGCATTTATTTTTAGAGATTATTATTTTAACTTAAGATTTAAAAATTATTTTTGGGGTTGCATGAAAAAAGGCTATTCTTTACTGGTTTTGTTTTTGAAAGGCTTCTCTAGAACAGTGTTATCCCATAGTGGTGGTCCATGGACCAACACAGGTAAGCGGGCATTACATTGCCAGTCAACACAACATGGGACAATAAACTGAATAAGAGCTAAATAAAGTTAAGAAGCCATAACAAAAAAAAACAACTTATAAGGCAAACATTAAATGGTAATAGTTCTCTCTCATTAACTGATCAAAGATTAAAAATCATTTTAAAACTTACTTAAAGTCAAATAAAAAAAATTAGACAATTAATAAATCCAGCAGGTGTCCCTGGTGTAATGAGAAACTAATCCCCCAGTCCGCCAAACTTAAAAGTTTGAGAAACACTACTTTAGGACATGTACAAATAAAATATATTTTCAGAAAATGTTCCTTGAAAGGAATATTCATTCGCAGCTTTTAATATATGTTGGTGATAAATCTAATTTGTCAAATTTTAGGTAACATAATCTATTTGGTAATTATTTTAGATCCAAACTGAAATCCTAGGAAAGAGTTGATAATAATACTGTCTCTAATCAAGATTCATATCTGGGTCAATAAGTAATGCTCAGTAAATATTAAATTTATATAAAATAGTTATAATAAATATTTGGAAATTCATTAGATACTTTTTTTAATAGCCTTAAGGTATTTTACCGCTGCAATATCCAAATCAAACTTTTAAAAAGTTTTTGCAATATGTTATAAACAATCTAAACAAGCACTTTAGTTGTTTAATATTTTAAACTCTGATTAAACCAAAGGGAAAGAATTCTTATACTGATGGACTAAGTTGCATCCTTTTATATTATATTTAACTAAATAATTAATAATTAAAAGGTATATAGGAAAAAGATTATATGAAAATTAGCAGTAGTGATACAAGTCATTCAATTGTGTGTTTGCTAATGTGATTAAATCCTAATACCTTAGTAATGATAAATTAATTTATAGATTGTATTGAAACCTCATGGTGTGTGAAAGTTGAATAAATGATTTTGGCCAAAAGTTTAAAACTATAGGTGGTAATAATTTCTTTTTCTTAAATTACTGGCTGAATTCTGAAGTCTCATTGTTGTTATGAACAAATATTTGAAAACAAATTGAAGAAACAAAACAAGCAATTTCATAAACCAGTAGATTTGCTTTAATTAAAAACAACAAATAAAGTGGTTACGTAAAATAATTATTAAAAAGTTTTTTTAACTAAACCAATTTTTGTACAACTCAAATGAGCCGAATATTTAATATTTAAAATGAAGTAAAAACAATTGTTAGTAAAAATCTTTACTCACAAAATACAGAAACAAATTAAATAACAACACCAAAGGAACTAATGGAAGATTCTCAGCTAGAGATAATGCATTTTTAAACTTTGATTACTATGGAAGATCTGTTGGTGAAATATTAGCAAATATATTGTAAAGGAACAACTCAATGCTAGTGATTTAAGTGTACACAGAAATAAAATGTTAAGTATTTTTGTACTAATGTTATAACAGGAAACGAAACAGCATTTTTCTATAAACTGATTGAGAAAGATTACTTCTTTGAATGCAAAAAGTGTCACCTGAAGTTTATTTATATGGTTCTGATTGAGAAAGATTACTTCTTTGAATGCAAAAAGTGTCACCTGAAGTTTATTTATATGGTCATAAATCTACATATTTAATGAAAATGTTGTGTACTTTATTGCAAAGAGTAATTGAAAACTATAGATGAAGTTGTTTGACCAATGTTAGCAAATAATCTAAATAAAAGATTATTATGATTATTTCAGTTTTGAACTTGCACAATTAAAATTATTTCCATTCATGTATTATCCTCAAATCACTATGTTTTTAAAAATAATATCTACCTCATTTTGTCATTTAATAGAGAATGTGCGCTGCTCATTTGTTAATCAAAAACTCATGCATTCACATGACTAAATAAGAGAATATTTATCAATCATTGAAAACTTTGAAAATCGGACTGCTAATTTTTTTGTTAAATATAAAGAGAATCATTTATAAATGGCACCATGTGAAAAAGTTTATGTTTAAAAATCCTTTTTCATTTATCTGGAAGTTTCATTTTGAGGCTAAAACTGTTTGAATTTAAAAATGCAATTAGTGATTCCATAATCAAATTGAAAGCTTTCCATTAAGTGTATCCAAGTTAAAAATAACTGGCACAGAAAATGTGTACCATGTATGGCCTACTTGTTTGCTAAAGTGTTAGAAAGTTTTTTGCTCAAACAATATTAAATCATCTTCTTTTTGTCTACATCACCTTAATTACAAATAATTTCAGCCAAAATTAGGAAACACAAACTATTTATCAAGGGTGGCACAGAGGAATGATCATTTTGTCATTTGGCTTAGATGAAAGATGGGGGTCATACTTATAGAAACATAAAATGCAAGCAAACATATTCATTATTCTCACTTTTTTGAAGACACAGAGAAGCTAGGCTTAGAACAACATCTACACTACAACATATTGTTAATTTTCAGGTCAAGTTCAAACTGAGCATTGTCTATATATATATATATAGATATTAAACATATGTACAATATTTTTTTTTTAAAGAGTACAATTACAGTTCTAATAAAATGAAAAAAATAAAACAGACATGAGAATTCCTGACTCAGTCTCATTGAGGGACATTATAATATAATTTGAGAATAGCCTTCACTGGCCTATGAATGTGATTGATTACCAGTATCCAATAAACCAATGGCATAAATTAGAAATTTTCTGTCTTTAAATAAATTAGTTGTTTGAAAATCCCAATTAAATACATAAAAATACATTATGCAAAATACTGACAGGTCAGTGGTTAATATTTAATAATAAGAAATGAAAAATATAATTTTATAAAGTTACTTACTACTGTAAAAAAAATTAATTAAAAAATATAAATTAATACAATTATAAAAATAATTTGTTTAGTCTGTTGGCGAGTTGGGGGTTGAATTTAGAAAGTAAATCGAAATTAAATGTATTAAAGAGGTTTCATGTTATTTAGTCCAAACTTTGAAAAATGAAAATTCTTCTGTATATAGGCCTAAGCCTGAAATATTTGAACTTTTTCAGATTATATCATTTGTTTCTATTCAGAAAAACCATTTTAAGAGAAGAAATACTAGTACTAGTACCATTAAATAATTAAAAAAAAATAATATTTGAAAAAAGTTTTATATTTTAAATTTTCAAATTCTATTAGATTTTTAAAAAAAAGTTATAGTAAATAGTTTGAAGAATTGATTTTAAACTACTACTACTACTACCACTGTGCAAAAAGTTGTATACATTTAAAAGTCAACATATATTGCAATGATCTCCCTTACTCCTAGACTTCCTTTATTTATTCCTGCACAATCTCTTCTTTCAAAGTCTATAGAAAATAGAAAAGCTTCTTATGCATCAAATAATACCTTAAAATGGTAATCACTTGTAAAATTATGCAAATTTATTTATTCATATTAAAAAAATAACCTTTAAAAAGTAATTCTAATCAATTATTCAGCTCAAAACTTCCTGGTTGGTAAATAAATTGTAATACAAATATCTAGGCAGCTTTCTGTCTCAGGCTGGAAAGTAAATTGTAATACAAATATCTAGGCAGCTTTCTGTCTCAGGCTGGTTTGTAATACAAATATCTAGGCAGCTTTCTGTCTCAGGCTGGTTTGTAATACAAATATCTAGGCAGCTTTCTGTCTCAGGCTGGAAAGTAAATTGTAATACAAATATCTAGGCAGCTTTCTGTCTCAGGCTGGTTTGTAATACAAATATCTAGGCAGCTTTCTGTCTCAGGCTGGAAAGTAAATTGTAATACAAATATCTAGGCAGCTTTCTGTCTCGGTAAAAAAAGATATGTTAAAATTTCTCACCAGCTCTTCAGGTTTTGTCTTTTCTTCTAATACATTAAAATATTATGATAAATACAAATAGAAAATTAATCTGATAAAAACAGATTCTATTAAAAATATGTAAAACAAATGTTAAAAGAACTATTAAAATGCAAAACAACTAATGCTCTATCCTAAGTTGTTTTTTAAAATATCAACAACAGAATTTCAATATTATTCCTAAATAATATTAGTTTTAAAAAATAAAAACTTGCATCAAAATACTTGCATACTTCACCATATTCACCCATTCATGCTATCACAAGTCCAGATCAATAAAAATATCACAAAATTGTTTTTTCTTAGATGGACAAATGAAGATCAAGAAGGAAATAATAAAATGGGGGGTCACAACATAAAGAAGCTCACATAACACTTTTGAGAGTGCTTAACGGTAATGTTACTACACTGGGTAATGTTACTATACTGCCAAATTGAAAACAAGCTTCGAGAAAACAAAAAAGTCTCTTCGTCATTTGCTTTCCAAACAACAAAACATAAAAAACTCTGTTAATGGCAGCTCATACAGATCAACATAATGAGGAAAGGTGGAGTGGCTGAGGTACACTAACACATATAAAGATATCATCGTTTTCAAGTATTTATAAATTAAAATTATTTACCATCATAATGCAAAAGTAATATTCTCTCAGAGTTTGGTAGTAATATATATTTATTTATATTATATATATTTATATATATATATATAGACTCTTTAAAAAAATGTACATCATCATTAGTATTATGAATGTCATTATAAATTTTCAAAATGTTAACCTCATTTTCAGCTGTAAGTCAATTGTTTACAAGGAAATAACAAGGTCACCAAGTACAGGACTACAGCCTGGCCAACTTCAATATCATTGCAGGTAACCACCAAAATGGCAATCCTCTGTAAGACATTCACTGTTCAGCTATGCATGACAATAATATGTTATGGTATCGCTGCATGCATTCATGTATCACAGGTTTAACAGCTGGTAAGAAAACACATTATGCATGCAGACAGAACTCCAGGGACGACCTTTTTAGCTGGGGGGGGGGGGGAGAACCAGATAACTTGGTGCATGTATCAGTAGTATTGTCAGTAGTATTGTCAGTAGTATTGTCAGTAGTATTGTCAGTAGTATTGTAAGCAGAAGTGTACAAAGGTCATTGTTTACATTTCACATGAATGACATATTTTATTTCATTCAAATGTACACACCAAACTATACAGTTCCTTTTTATTTTATGGATGAGATATTACTATCCTGTTGATAGGATTACATGATGGTGTTATCAGCATTACATTTATAGACACCACTAACAAAATCAAGAGTAAAGAGTCATCCAAATGTTAGGGACCACTGCAAGGAGTGTCAGTTGGTTTCTTGAATTCTCTGTTTGGAAAAAATGCGTTCATAAAAAAGAATTTTGACAGTCATTGAATCTGAATCCTTGGATGCGGCGGCATAAGCACTCTTCACAGATCTGTGCAAGAGCTTATTGTGTACTTTGTTGGTAAACTAAATCATAAATGATAACACTGGTGTGATTATGCATCTTTCTGGCAGAGACGGAAATAATAATTCTACTTTGATGATGAAACTGACTTGTTAAGTCCTTGTTAAAGCTGCTTTCAATTGACAAAATATTTGTGACATTTATTTGACAAAATTTTATTTTTGTTCCATTATTTAAAAAGTTTGACATTTTTATTTGTTAATATTTTAAAATAGATGTTTTCAGTTGCAAAGTTGACTTATGTTTTGGTGTTGAAAAAAATAGACCATAGGTGTTGAGATGAATGGAGACAATCGTTTTTGGTGAAGAAATAAAAGTATACAATAGATTTTGGTGTTGCAATGAAAGTATACAATAGATTTTGGTGTTGCAATGAAAGTATACAATAGATTTTGGTGTTGCAATGAAAGTAGACTTTGCAAAAATAAGGAAGTTTTATTGAAACTAAATCCCTCTTCTCATTACTACTTGGCTTGGACACTAAATTGTTTGCCGCTGTTCATTTTTGGTAAGTGCTACCAGAAACATTTTGGGCAGAAATTATACTCAAATATAGGAACAAAATATGCTAAAATTAGATGGTTACTTAGAGCTGAGCAGCTACCATCCTGCATGTTTATAATTAGCAAACACAACTGATGCACAGATGCTTGATCTGAAGGAAAAAGTCTGTCACAGAAATAGACAAAAATTTAATGCTTTTGTATTCAACTCACATTCCACAGTTCATTTAGGTTGGCTCTCTTAATGGGCCACTTTTTATTAAAATAATATCATTGCTTTTAAAAACATTTTAAAAACATTTTAAGAGTCTTGAATCTCAATCAAAATTAACTCTTTGCCAACAGAGACTTTTTCTTGTATTTAGACATATGCTTTCTGGAGCAAAAAAAATGAATCCAAAAACGTCAAAATAAAAAGCTTGATAAATTTGATTTTTAGTAGCAGTGGAAAATGATATGAAAGGAGAATCAAAATATAAAGATATATATAGAAATATTTAGTGCTCCCCATAGCCTCGCGTGTGCCCCCAAACAGAGGTTTTCAGTGTGCCCCTTTCAAAATAAAACACAATAATTGAATTTACTAAAGGCTTACTATCATTTCGCTGATTAATCAGCACTCTATCCAAAGGATTCAGTTCCAAAAGGCAGATATGTGTCAGAAAACAGTAGGCAAAGAGTTAATGTATAGGTCCCAACTTAACTAATATTTATAATCAGAATGCTATAATCCACATACTGGATTCCCTTCAAATCAATGCTACATATACTCAAGCTCAGTGACAAGACTCTTCCATGCTGTCCACCCTTCAATGAGTTCAATACATTCCTTGGCCTGACTGAGGGCACCATAAAAATATTTTTAAAATGCCATTTTGACACAAGTCTTTGAGGCCAGGGATACCCGCTTTATATATCCAAATTACCCTTCTGTATTGAAGTCGTGTCTACATTCACAACTAAACTTACACAGGAGTTGAGTTAGAATTAATGTTAGTATTCTCAGATATCCGTAATCCATATCATTAACACGTACAGTTTATCATCGCTGCCCATAATGTGACTCATTTAGAGTTTCGTCATGTCAAAGTTATCAATGACTTTTCCTTGCAAATGAACTTGTGATTAGTGCAAGTCAATGGTCTCATTGTGGTGCAAGTCAATGGTCTCATTGTGGTGCAAGTCAATGGTCTCATTGTGGAGGCAATTTTCCTTGGTTTTAAAAACACATAAGGATTTTTAAATCATCTTTTAGCTTGCAGCAACACAAGACAGTGAACAATGTGTCCAGTAGTAGAGAGTTGGATTTGTATCAGTCTCTAAGAATGACTTGAGAAAACTGTTTAACTTGTAGCTCCCAGGATCACATTCCTTACGGTTCATCAAGTTCATTGGGAGATCAAAATGAGACGGGTTTTGTCAGGATGTGATCAAGCCAAAGCTAGACGGCGGTTGACCTGCTGGCTTGAAGTGTCGGGGTCGACGTGGAAGTTTTGGACTGGAAGGCTGAGTTGGGACTGGCCGTGAGGGTGCTGGCCATGAGGGTGCTGGCATGATGAGGTGGCGTGTGAGGTGCAGCAGCCGAGGGAGGTGGACTCTCCGACTCTTCCTTGATTGGCTCCATTTCTGTTTTTTCTATGACCGGCTCCTAGGGATTGAAATGAGAGGACATTAAATTTCCTGTCGGACAGTCCACTGTAAAGACAACATCAAGCTCCCCTCTTTATATATTTTTTTCTCTCCATCCTCCTCTTTCTTTTGATCAAATGACTTAGAAATACTAGCTATAAGGTATGTCATGCCTAGGGGTCTGACACTACCTTAATACTAGATGTAGGTGGAGCCACCACTGTTACTACCGGGGCCTCAGATTCTGAGTTGGCTTTTTTCAACTCTTCTTCTTCTTTCTTGATCAGTGCTATCCAATACTCGTAATTTTCTTTTAAATTTTTGGTAAGGAGACAGTTGACTTTTCTCATAGGCTTCTGATGCTCTTTGTCATCATTCATTCCTGTAGAGATGAAGAGGAAATTATTTTAAACTTCAGCCAGATGAAAATAAAACAATGTGATAAAAGAGCTGATGGAAAGCAAGTATCACTAGAATTTTATTGCAAAAGTGACCCCCCCAAAAAAAACTCTAGTCAATGTTCATAAATCTAAACAAAAATATTTGGTTTTTATTAATGTATTCCCTGCACCATATTAGAGTTTGGATTGAGATTCTCCACTAATAAATTTCCTGTCAATACATTTGGTGTTTTGTACCATTCACAATAGGAGGGGTTAGAAAAATGACTTCTTTGCATAGGTAATATATGGACGGCCCCTTTATATAGATGGCCCCTTTATATAGATGGCCCCTATATATGGAAGGCCCATTTACATGAATGGCCCCTTTATATGGATGGTCCTTTTATATGGATGGCCCCTTTATATGGATGGCCCCTAAACCCTGTTCCATCGGTGGTGTTGAGCAAACAAAATTCTAGTGACATACTTTTAAAAAAATGAGCAATCAAAGTATAACAGGCATGATGAAGGTAACAGGCACGATGAAGGTAAATGATATTATTATAAGCAAATTGAATTGAAGCAGCTATGGAAGCTAAGAATTATTATTATAAATGCTGCCTGGAAAGTCCAGTGATTTGAGTAAACTGTATTTTGCATTCCTTGCAGGCTGTGTACATTCCTAGCAGGCTGTGTACATTCTTAGCAGGCTGTATACATTCCTAGAAGGCTGTGTACATTCCTAGCAAGCTGTGTACATTCCTAGCACGCTGTGTTCGCCTGCAGTTAGCTTCAATGATTAAGATTTTACCAGTATTTATCAGTATGCCTAACTCCCACACACAGACACTCTCTTTCACAATAATCACCCCCCACACAACATATTTTGGTATTTGTTTATACCATTATCATCCAGTAGTAAAAACTTTAGGTGTTAAGATAAAAAAAAACAACCCATAATATTATTAACAGCATAGAAAGTCTGTTGATAGGAAAAAAAGAGCTCTGCGGATTGTTAACATTTCCATCTGTGGATTGTCAACATTTCCATCTGCGGATTGTTAACATTTCCATCTGTGGATTGTTAACATTTCCATCTGTGGATTGTTAACATTTCCATCTGTGGATTGTTAACATTACCATCTGTGGATTGTTAACATTTCCATCTGTGGATTGTTAACGTTTCCATCTGTGGATTGTTAACATTTCCATCTGTGGATTGTTAACATTTCCATCTGAAATTTAGTCAAAGAAGAATTAGTCAAACATGCAAATATGTAGCGTTTATCATATGAACTATTAATAAATGTTAGAAACTGTTGGCTAAGAGCAGCTCAAATCATTACATTCAAAAGGAAAGCAAAGTAAAAAAAACAGAATTGAATTACTCTGAAACTTGAGTTTTCTAACAACAACAAAAAGATGTCACGAAAAGATAATTATTTCCATATAGTTTAATTGCTGTCTAGCCTGATTAATTGGGATTGTGAGATATAGGGAAGTCTGCTAGGTCTTAAATCATAAAAAGTTTAAGAACGCATGCGGTGAGGTAACTAATCTTTCATGAGTTCATGACTTTTTTTCAATAACCTTTAATAATTGATTGCAAAAAAATAATGTGATCATTCTTTAATTAAGAATCCAGGTGAAATTTGATGAATGTATATCATGAAAATCTTGAAATAAGTTAAAGAAAAAATCATCTTCACTCCATTAGTCCCATCCAAAACAACAAAAAACAAAACCAACTTTACTTTGACCGACTTAACAGAGCCATTAGTTTCAATATAACTTAGAGTTTGATCTTTCGCTTAAAATCGCTCCTTGAACCAGCTCTGTATTTAACAATTTTTTTCCTCTTTAACAGATGATAGAAAAAAATTAGTTAATTTTTTTTAAAGTAGGCCTACAGTTGTTAAAATTCTTTTAACAAAAGAGATTAAGAAGTTAAAGGAAAACAATTGCTGTGATCAAACATTAACAGATAATTTACATATTGTTATGAATTTAAAAAAGCAAGCCATTAAATTTTGAGTTGAAAGATAACAAAGAGATTTGTTTAAAAAGTAGGATGAAATCAGCTTTGCCTATGTTAGCAAGTGAAAGTGAAACATTTGACTGACCTGATTCATTATCTGTATCATTGTCTTCATCCTCTGTGTCCTTGCCAGCATTATTCTCTAAGCTCTCTCTTTCTCTATCTGAAACTAGAAATATAAATTGAAACAATTATTTAATTATTTCTCCATTGTTTTATTCAACTATTTAATGAAGTTTAGAAATTAATTGTCTCATTAATGTGAAAACAACACCAGCTGTTGGAAGGTGGGATTTTCTAAAATTCTTTTAACAATACTTTTTTTTATCATGATCATTCAGAATAAAATAGTTATTATACCAGCTCGATAAAAAGTATGGTAACAAACTACAGTACAACACGGTTATGTCGACGGCCTCGGGGTTAGCCAAAAAGCGTCGAGATAACCGAGGATTGAGATAAATGAAAACCAATATGGCGGCAATATAATAACATGTGCTTGAAATTTCTTTATGTTCATGATGTGTGTTAATAAATGTAGGTTTCAGTAAACAAAAAAAAACAAACAAAAAAAAAAACCACCAAACTGTTACAGTTATTTAGAACAAATTTAAATTAAAAACAAAATGAAACCATGATAAACTTTTTAGCTTTAGTACTTTTTGAGCTACGGATTTTCTGCTATGGACGAAGCCTCCCCATTTTGTGACCTCATTCTGCCGATCACGTCATGCACAATGACTACTTATTTTGAACTTTCAACTTTGGCTAATTATTTAAAACATTCTCTGACCAATTGATATCAGTTTTTGCACACGGCAAACTCTTATGAATGAAATGCTGAAGTACTACCACGGCATAGCAATTATGCAAGTGACCGTGAATGGCTGACCATGACAATGTTTTGCATACTGCAAATTATGATCATTTATTTATATAACGAGTTTAACGAGTTTTTAAACCTCAAATTAAAACACATTTATTTAAATTACTTCTAGGCTCATTCTAAAACACAAGTCCTGTATTTTGAGGAATAAATATTTATTTTAATTATGAAAAACTTGTTTATTTGTTGTTTGCTATTCCTCCTTGCGGAGTTCAAAAGCCGGCGATTGGTGACGGGGATCGAGATAACCGACGTTAAGTTGCAAATTTGGCTACCTTTTGTGCTCGAGATATCAGGGTTCGACGACATAAAATAATCGACATAACCGATGAGAAAATGTTTGACAAAGAGAGAATCTGGCGGTTCCACTCCAAAGACGTAACAGGGTTGGCGAGTTAACCGAGGTCGAGATAAGCGGGTTCGACTGTATTTCAATAATTTCTTTCTCATCATTTTTACAAGATTTTCAGAGCAATTCCCTGATTAGCCTTGTAAAGTTGGCAATGTTCTAGACTCTAGAAGTATTGATCTAGATGTATTGTTTGTTATTGTTAGTTAGTAAAATGTAATGGACTTTTAAGTTTTGTCCCCCAGAATCACTGTTTTGAATGAAGTGCAGAGAATTTTGTTTAGGTTCAGTAGAAGTTTGCCGTGGTAGTAAAAAGTATGAGAGTTATTTCCCTTACCTTCTTGAGGATCTTCTTCCACCCATGTGCCAGGCAGTAAACCTCCAGTTACCATGGCATTACACAGTGGCGCCACCAAGTGATTGATAAAAGTTTCTTGGAGTTTGGCCAATTGAGGACTTCTACGATCCATGTAAGGTGATATAGGCAGACCTAAGCTTGCTTCCTCGTCTCCCTGGGAATTGCAAAAAGTTGGTGTTACAGGAATTCCAAAACAATTTGGGAAAATTAAGAATTAGAATTTATATCACAGACATTGATGCTCTCTGACCTGCTCATAAAATTCTTCAGCTATCCTGTACGTCCACTGCTGATGTAGCTCCTGGTGTTTGGCTGGCCCATTGATATCTGCTAACTTAATGACCATCTGGGTGACCAGCAGCCTGTCTGTTTCTACTGTCCAATCGATTCCAGCCGATTCTTCATCATTAACCTGGGTACATGTAATAGAATGTGAAAATGTCATAAAACATGAAGATGGACTAAAACATGAAGATGTCATAAAACATGAACATGTCATAAAACATGAAGATGTCATAAAACAAGTCTATGTGGAATACATTCAAAGTAATTTAAAAGGAAAGCATTTATCAATAGATGATGACCAGAGAATTTAAGACAGGAAACATGCATGAGTAGCGTTTTAACAAACATTTTGTTAGTGAAATGTACACCAAGGGGACAAAGGTCATACCATGTTGATTTCACTGCCATTATATTTATCATAAGTAGTGAATGTGCCCATTGAAAAGATGACAATAAAGTCCATCTCATGATGAAGTTTCACAAATTGAAATGTTTAACATACCTTAGCATTAAATTCTGCCAGTATCTCAAAGTGCCTTTTCAGATCTGTGGCCAATATGGCCTCGATGACAAGATACCGGAACCTCTTAAACTCTGCTGCCTCAAGGCCACTTATAAAGTAGTTCTTGGGGTCATTGAGAAGTAAGGACCAGGCTGCAGCAGCATGATGATTCTCTAAGACCGATCGATCATTGTATAAAACAGCCTGTCAGATGATCCAGAAAAGGGTTAGACAAGAGATACTCTTTAATTTCAAGGTATCAATTAATTTCTGTCTATGTGATGTTTTAAATAGTTAATTTCTGAGAAATGCATACATAACTATTAAATAAAAATTTTCAGACAAATATGTCAGCACTTGTAACTCGCAAGAAACTTTTTTAACGTTAAAGTGAGCAACATTTGTCTTTAAATTTGTTGATTTTTGGGGGATTAAAACGCTCTCCTTAGCAAGATACATAAAATTAAGTATACTTAAATTATTTAAAAAAACAAATGAAATATGATAACCAATCATAAATCACTTTACTTATTACACCACTTTGAAACTTTATTTACAGTCGCTTTATACAAAATTTACAAATGAAAAAAATAATTCAGCATTGCAAACATATCAAAGATATTCACTTTTCCTAAGCTAATAATAAGCTGACTTTGACAATTGCTGACTTTGACAATAGATGACTTTGACAATAAGCTGACTTTGACAGTAGCTGACTTTGACAACAGATGACTTTGACAATAAGCTGACTTTGACAATAGATAAATTTGACAATAGGCTGACTTTGGCAATAAGCTGACTTTGACAATAGGCTGACTTTGACAATAAGCTGACTTTAACAATAGCTGACTTTGACAATAGGCTGACTTTGACAATAGGCTGACTTTGACAATAAGCTGACTTTGACAATAAGCTGACTTTGACAATAGGCTGACTTTGACAATAGGCTGACTTTGACAATAGGCTGACTTTGACAATAGCTGACTTTGACAATAGCTGACTTTGACAATAGCTGACTTTGACAATAGCTGACTTTGACAATAGCTGACTTTGACAAAAGGCTGACTTTGACAATAAGCTGACTTTGACAATAGGCTGATTTTGACTGACCTGGGGTGCTGTAGTAGCCACCAAAAATGCATTCGTACGACCTGGATGGTCGTAGTCATGCATGGCAGCAGCTGTGTACAAGGCCATCAACTCCAGAGCAGGCAGGTTACCTCCCATAATACCGTAGGAATCCTCGGCCATAAAACTGGCTCGATGTGTGATACAAGTACGATCTGCATTTTCATTATCTACAATTTGAATATCAGATTTTAATAAATACTTATGTTGATGTATCATTATGCACGTAAGGCCATAACAAGCAAGCAAAGTCTGGAATATGAAGAGATCTTTACCAGATACGCATGGATTTATTATAAAATAAATTTAGGTAGATTAATTTAATTTTTTTGTTCTTAAAAAATGTTCATCCATTTCCTCTTTTTTGTTAAGGTCCCAAGTAAAGGGGGAAAAAATAAATTAAAATAATATAATAAAAAAAATATCAACAAATTTTGACCTAATATATCATTGAAATTAAAACGGTCAAAACTGTGAAGTTTTATTTGAGGGCCACTTGAATGAACAGACCTGATTCACTAGAAGACCCGTTACGTGATGGTAAGTCACTCGTGTTAATTTGTGTAAAGCCAGGAATGGGCTGTGTCGTCAAGTAGTACACACCATGTAACACATCTGTTGCATGGACACGGTTGTGATCTGTGGGTCAAATGATGAAATAAAAATCAGAAAAGAAGCAAATTTTATTTTCGATAATTTTTACAAAACCCAAATGGGAGTAATAAAATCATGTAAATATCCTCTCAAGTCTTGCTTTAAAATTTGTTTTTTGTTGCAACCGTTAATTAAATACCATTAACTACGGAAGATAGAAAATTTAATTTGAGATGATTGTAATGTTCAGTACATATTACATTTCACTCTCAACCTTCCATTAATGTAAGTAATTTTTGCATAAGTTAAACATGATATGCTGTCTCATTAAATTCTGTTTAGTTAAGCTGAGCCTTGAAAGGTGTATTTTTACCACAGCCCTACCAAACTTTTTCAATGCAACAACTCTTGGTTCATGCTCACATTGATATAACTCAATAGTTGTACTCACATGGCTTGTCCCTATAGCCCAGCTCTAGGGCATGGAAATAGTTCAAGAATTCAGCTAGTGGGATGCGGAATGTCTCCATCAGGCCCACCTCGGTGAAGAGCCGATAAGCTACCTGAAATTATAAAATGTTTAACATACTTAATTTCTCTTTAATTTAAATTGAAAAATATGAAAACAATGAAGAGATCGCTGCATCTATTTGCAGCTTATACTTTTAAATGTATGATAAATGGCCATAAAAATAGCATGTTGCTTCAACATCTTGGCCCAAAGAGACATTTGATAACATAATAAGAGCTATAATGCCTTTTTGAAAAAATTAAATGCAGTAGAGCAGTGGTTCCCAAACTTTTTGACATGTAAAGCAGCTTTTTAGAACCAATTTCTATACAGTGGCTCTTTAGGCCTACCCTATGTCCTACAAGTTAATGATGTTATCTTATTTCCTGGAAAGGCCATGGAGCCTCTGAGAAGTGCGTGCTCATGTTAAGAACCACTGCAGCACAGTATCAGTTATCCAAATCACATGTGTCTTTTAAAAAGAATTATTATTGGAGGCAATGTTCATGGTATGTAATCTACAAAGTTGTTTTATATTTTACAATTTGACAGAAGCCGAATGATCAAAAACTAAAGTGAACTCTGATTTTGTTCCAGCGATCTATTTTTAGCCTCCAAACGAAAAAAGGCAATTTTTTACTGGTTTTGTTTTTACATGAACCAGCTGACCCTCTGATACCCCAGATGACCCCATATACCCCAGCCGACCCCCCATTTACCATTAATGATGACTTTACAAAATACAACCTACAGTAAATCATCATATGACTATAAAGTAGAAAATATATTGTGTTCTATTCTCTAAATTCATGAACGCAACCTTAACATGGGGAATGTAACCTTAACATGGGGAATGTAACCTTAACATGGGGAATGTAACCTTAACATGGGGAATGCTCGGTTATCTGAAAAAAGATGACCCTTAACATCATGGGTCCCCAATCAGTTCAGTTAATCCATATTCACTAGTTGTGTCATCCATTTAAACCCATTGCAAAACAGGAAATTAAATATTTTATGATGTCAAATTCAAGAACAGTGATTCTCCACTCTTTTTCTGGGAACCAAACCTTGGTTATAAAAAAACTCACAGGGCCCCATACCTCCAAAAATAATACATGTACTGAGAAAGTACATTTCTCTTGCTGTCCTCTTGGATACTAAATTTCAATTAAGTGTTAAAAAAAATTATATCGTTTTTACTGTTGTTTTTTTGCTCAAGAAGGCGTCTTGTCGACACGTTCGCTGTTTAGTCGCGTCTTTTTCAGGTTTTCCAACACCTTGTTTCGCTTATTTCCTTTATGTTTACTACAGCAGTTGGGGGGGGGGGGGGTTTCCACGCATTATGCAACATTTTATTGGCAACTTCACTACCCCCACCCCATTCAAATATATTTAAGTTTTAAGATGATTACGTCATCGCTTGTGTGGCCACTTATGTAACAGACAATTTTTAACCACTACACGGGGCAAAAGCTCTTCATTGTGGTCATTAACATTTATTCTCTCCCCTTGAAGTTCACTTTGAACGACTCCGAAAGTTTCCGCATCAGTAGAATATGCCATAGTGATCTAGTGAACTGTGACTTATTTCATCCACCTGGATCATTTGGTCTGAATTCATCAGATGTCTCAACATCATAATGATCCTTTGTTAAGTAGGTCATCACATTCTTAAAGTTCCTAGAATGCACAACAATTAATGGACACTCAGATTTTACCTTGAAAATTGATTATAATTATCAGTAAATTTTCATTAAAAATGGAAAGTGGTAGATCAAAATACATTTCTTTTTGGATATTATTAGAATCTTTTGGGATTTCATAATGATAGAACAATGTAGATGTCAGCACAATTTCAGGGTGATGTCGATATTAGGAAGATTTGTGTCAGAAGATGTGATTTTAATATCACTAAAATGACGGTATCATATGGGTGCCATGTCGGTACTATGACTATGACAGTGCCATGTCTGTACAATGACGGTATCATATCGGCACTATGACAAAACAATGTCGGTGCCATGTCGATACAATATCGGTGTCATGTCGATATAGTGACATTATCATATCAGCACAGTATCGGTGCCATGACGGTACAATGACGGTGCAATGTCGGCGCAATGATGTTATTATATAGGTACCCAGTCGGTACAATGGCGTTATCATTTCGGCACTATGTTGGTAAAATATCACCGCAATCGCGGTACAGTAATGACTGTTACCATTCCGTAAATTTGGCTATTTAAAACCCTAAGACATTTTTTGCACCGGTATCAAAAAAGAATACTTTCCTAATTCGATAAAAAAACAACTGAATTTTATTTGTAAGTATTATTAGTATCACTTTTGGTATGAAATATATTTACCCCAAATTTGAAATTAGTTTGAGAAAAATACAATGAAATTGTAAGCAGGCTAGGTCGAGGAGAAGAGCTTATAGGACGGCTAATCTCAGGGGAGGAGATTATAGGACGACTAGGTTCAGGGGAAGAGATTATAGGACGGCTAGGTCAAGGGGAAGAGAATATAGGATGGCTAGGTCCAAGGTAAGAGATTATATGGCGGCTAGGTCCAAGGAAAGAGATTTTACGATGGCTAGGTCCAAGGAAGAGATTATAGGACGACTAGGCCCAGGGGAAGAGATTACAGGATGGCTAGGCCCAGGGGAAGAGATTATAGGACGGTTAGGCCCAGGGGAAGAGATTATAGGACGACTAGGCCCAGGGGAAGAGATTATAGGATGGCTAGGCACAGGGGAAGAGATTACAGGATGGCTAGGCCCAGGGGAAGAGATTACAGGATGGCTAGGCCCAGGGGAAGAGATTACAGGATGGCTAGGCCCAGGGGAAGAGATTACATGACGGCTAGGTCAAGGGGAAGAGATTATAGGACGGCTAGGCCCAGGGGAAGAGATTACAGGATGGCTAGGCCCAGGGGAAGAGATTACAGGACGGCTAGGCCCAGGGGAAGTGAATACAGGATGGCTAGGCCCAGGGAAGAGATTATAGGACGGCTAGGCCCAGGGGAAGAGATTACAGGATGGCTAGGCCCAGGGGAAGAGATTATAGGACGGCTAGGCCCAGGGGAAGAGATTACAGGATGGCTAGGCCCAGGTGAAGAGATTACAGGATGGCTAGGCCCAGGGGAAGAGATTACATGATGGCTAGGCCCAGAGGAAAAGATAATGCCATATTTTGGCCGTGACGTCACTAACATTTGACCAAGACGGTCGATTTACTACAATTCAGAAATTCAGGTGGAAGAAAATGTTTCGAGGCAGAGGTTCTCAAACAATCAAGATTTTGACCGAACATTTTATTCTTAAGGTTATGCTCTCTTCCATGAGATTTAACGTAAGCGTAGAAGATATTTTATGTGGCCATCTCATGACGATTCGGTCAGCGGAAACAGTTTATTTTGGGACTCGGTTGCACATAATCAACATTACACTTTACCAATAATATATTTGTACATTGTTTGTCATTCTGTTTTATTGTTTACACTTCCACGATTGGCCTATGGCCTATGGCCTATGGGGCCAAACCCGTCTCGATAAAAACGATCAATAATAAATAAAAACACATAATCATTGAATCAAATTTACCAAAGAAAGCACGGTAATTGAACGCTACTGGTAATGTTTTTTTTTAACATGGACGCCATCTTGGTTGACACGACCCGTAAAATTAAGAATAAAACGTTTAAAAATAATGAAAAAACTTCCTAAATCTATCCCTCACCCTAACCTGAACCCTAAATCTATCCCTCACCCTAAATCTATCCCTCACCCTAACCTGAACCCTAAATCTATCCCTCACCCTAACATGAACCCTAAATCTATCCCTCACCCTAACCTGAACCCAAAATCTATCCCTCACCCTAACATGAACCCTAAATCTATCCCTCACCCTAACATGAAGCCTAAATCTATCCCTCACCCTAACCTGAACCCTAAATCTATCCTACCTAACCTAATGAAATGAGGTACCACAGATGAGCATTAGCCGAAAGGACTTGAATTATTTGATAATGTAACCAAAGAAAATGCTTAAGGAGAAACAAAAAGACATGAGTTAAAGAAGCCACCTGAACGGAGTTGTACATGAGGAAATGGAGTTCTGAAATATTTGCTGACCTCGCAGCCTTGAACAGAGCAACAAATCAAACAGTATTTCACGTGCGGGAAGTACGGTTAGACACCGCCTTTTCTCTCTTCCTTAAGTCATGTGACCTAGATTTCAATTTTTTTGAAAATTATATATTTTACAACAGTCAAGTTAAATTTCTGCAATAATTTTATTTTTGGTAAACATGAGTGTCTACTTATACAGGCTATGCAAGTACTCAATCATCGTATCTAGAACTCAATAATTGTATCTATTTCTCAATCGTTGTAGCAATCTTTTTTTTGTAATATATTGCGTATGTCAGGGGCGGGGAAACTTTTCATATAGGAAGGAAATAGTGGAGCAAGTTATTATGAAGCTTGAAATGAATAAAATCTCTTTCCCCTCCTACATGGCGAACTCCAAACATTAATATTTTTAAACTGTTTTCCAATTTCTTGTTATTTCTTGTTTCGTCCGTTCTGCCGAAGAAGGCTCTTTGCCGAAACGTTCTACTTTCATTGTCCTGTCTTTTTATTTCAAGCCTTCACATATCTTCCACCATTCCCTTAGAATAGCTTGAAAGCAGTCCTTACATTATCACGCTGGAAGGCCGCATTGAGATATATGTATTCAAATAAGGCCACATTCAATTATATGTATAAAAAAATAAGGCCGCAAATTCAGTTACATATATGCAAAAATAAGGCCGCAAATTCAGTTACATGTATGCAAATAAGGCTGCAATGAAGAAACTTTAATTACTATTACATAATAATGTATGTTCATCATTTGAAAACCTAGAAGGCCGAACGTTTCCCACCCCTGGCGTATACAAAGACTGCATGTTTCCCACCCCTGGCGTATATATAGTCTAATTTAATCCAAATACAGTACCTGTATGCTGAGTGTGCATTTCATAAATAATTACCGACATCTCACACTTTATGACACACAACATCTCACCACTTATGACACACAACATCTCACCACTTATGACACACAGCATCTCACCACTTGTGACACACAGCATCTCACCACTTATGACACACAGCATCTCACCACTTATGACACACAGCATCTCACCAGTTATGACACACAGCATCTCAACACTTATGACACACAACATCTCACCACTTATGACACACAACATCTCACCACTTATGACACACAGCATCTCACCACTTATGACACACAGCATCTCACCACTTATGACACACATCATCTCACCACTTATGACACACAGCATCTCACCACTTATGACACACAACATCTCACCACTTATGACACACAACATCTCAACACTTATGACACACAGCATCTCAACACTTATGACACACAACATCTCAACACTTATAACACACAGCATCTCACCACTTATGACACACAGTATCTCACCACTTATAACACACAACATCACACCAACAATGGCCCAACTTCTCATCTACTAAACAATGGCGGCGGCAATGGCCCAACTTCCCATCTACTAAACAATGGCCCAACTTCCCATCTACTAAGCAATGGCGGCGGCAATGGCCCAACTTCCCATCTACTAAACAATGGCCCAACTTCCCATCTACTAAACAATGGCGGCGGCAATGGCCAAACTTCCCATCTACTAAACAATGGCGGCGGCAATGGCCCAATTTCCCATCTACTAAACAATGGCGGCGGCAATGGCCATACTTCCCATCTACTAAACAATGGCGGCGGCAATGGCCCAACTTCCCATCTACTAAAGTTACTTGACATAACATGCATTCAAGTAACACACGTTGAACAACGCACAGACTACCCGTTACTAATGTAAAGTGTATATTTGTTCATCTCCTCAACAAAGGCAAATTTGACCATGCTAGAGCACTTCTGAGAGAACTGCATTGGCTGCTGGCCGCGCTCACATAGAGTACAAAATTGCAACTCTGTGCTACCGCTGCTTGCATGACATGGCGCCGTTCTATCTCCAAGCGCTCATGACGCTTTACTTATCTACTAGACAACTCCGCTCACCCGATAGTGGCAAACTCTGGATACCGCGAGTCCGCTTTGAGGCCGCACTTTCGCTTATGCTGGCCCATGTATCTGGAACAGCCTTCCTGTCGCTCTCAGAAACAGCCAGGCACTGCAGTCTTTCAAAACTGAGTTGAAAACACATCTTTTTCGAAATCCCCTGCAGGGGTGATGTAGTCTACCTCCTTGTTTTCAAGGAGCTTGCTCATATTCCAAGTTGTATATTGGCTTGTATTGTCCATTGGCTTGTATGTATGTAGATTTTGTATTGTTGCGTTTTGTGTTTTTATAGCGCTTCGAGCCTTCATTAGGGATGAAGCGTGTTTTTTTATTATTGTTAATTTCCGGTGGCATAACATCAGAAAAACCAGGAACGTCTTCAAACTTTAGTCGAAATGGAGATTTACAATTGTACAAAAATCAATTTTGATTCTGTAATTAACGCATCTTATAAGGTTTAATTCATTAATAATGGACGCAGTTAGGTCAAGAGCAGGGATCACCAAATATTTGTCACCGAGGGCCGGATAACGGATAAAATGACGTGCGCGGGCCTTAAAATTCTGCAGCACGCATTGTGTCGCGGAAAAAGAGATCAGACCACATTACCCCAGTTCTACGAGATCTCCATTGGGTTCCTATTAGTAAGCGCATAGACCACAAGATTCTGTCCTTGGCGTATAGCTGCTTAGAAGGCTCTGCACCAGAATATCTGAAAGAACTGCTTTATAAACATGTAACCTTAAAGAACCTGCGGTCCTCAACCCTTATTGAAAATTCCCAGTGTGGATGAACACAGAAAAAAGTCGTACGGAGTGCGCTCTTTTGAAGCGGTAGCGCCAAAGTTATGGAATATTTTACCTCCATCTTTGAGGAGTACTGACAAGGACATACAATTATTTAGGAAAAATTTAAAGACTTATTTGTTTAATAGATTTGATTACACCTGAGCGCAGTGAGCATGCTAAAGTAGCATGGATACCAGCGCTATAGAAGTATCCAATCAATCAATCAATCAATCAATAATCATTCTGTACAATATTTGCAAGTCAGAACTAAAGGTCTGGGAGAACTAAGTTTAGTATTACATTTTAATCATGGGTGATTGGCGTGCAATGTATCAAAATCAAAGACAACCAAAATATTTATTTGCTCAAATAAATTTATCAAAGAAAGCGACTTTAGCGAAAAGATGGGTACATCAGACCTAGATCTCACATATTCGAATTAACAAAATGTTTGCTCACAGACAAAAGTTGTTAGTTGTTCCAAACACTGATGCCATACCAGCGGCAAATTTCGGATTGCAACATCCAAAGTGACACCACGAAAAAACACGAGAAGTTGTGACGTATCGAGAGATCAGTCGACTCATCTAGCTCCAGGAATACCACAGCAAGTTCCTAGCTTTCTCACGCATCTGTAGTACTATGTTCGCTCTAAGTTCTTCTGACCTCCGCACAACTAACTAAACTTGCCGAAAGACTGATAGTTACAAACGCGGCGAGTACAATTTTTAAGCCCCGTAAGTTTCCAACACTCCTCTTCCCTTCACCCAGTTATCAGACGATAATATATTAGCGGGAATAGGCTTAATAGATATTGATTCTTATTTTAATATTTAAAAAAAAACCTATTTTTCCTATAAAGAAATCAACCTCAAGTTACTAAGAAGGCTTTTTAAAAATGATGTTATCATTTGTTAATTAATTCTCATTGAAATACATCTTGTTTTATGCTGACAAGATTTAGACTTTGAATCACGTTAAATTTCAACAGTAACTCTATTTTTACCAATGACAGACTGTGATAGTGTGATCTTCTTCTTCTATATATATCAAGAGCCCAAGATCAATGTATTGATCATTCTGGCTCCTATGTACGTAGAGGGGATTTGCAAAGTTTCTGTGCCTGGTAATGTATGTTCACTCAATAAAAATTTAATATCTAAAGCGAATACACGTCTGCAAAAAAATAAAAAAGTGATCGCAGATTGCAACATAAACGTCATCTAGTTCTAGAAGTTAACTTTTTTGACGCCAGCTTAACTCGACCCCACTAGGCATAGCGATGCGAGTAGTTATTTTATTCATTATAATATAATGCATTTTTATTTATTAACTATTTATATACCGCATTGTACGATTTGAGACGATATTGTAAGATTTTAGGAGTTCGAGGGTAAACAGGTCTGTTATAAACAAGAAAGTCTAGATACAATAATTTAAATTTTAAAATGTTAAATTATTTAAGACGCTTAAAATCCTGAAGGTCTCCACACTTGTGAAGATCTTCTAGTATTCTAAACATAATATTTAAATTTTATCGCATCGTCTCATGTTCTATACGTTTTATAAAGCAAATTCATGTACTGGCGGGGGGCCGGATGAAATGACGTAGCGGGCCGGATTTGGCCCGCGGGCCGTAGTTTGGTGACCCCTGTTCTAGAGGGAGCACGGGTAGGCCTAGGTGGATGTTCCCCAGAATAAGTATAGATGGTAGCACTCCATGGTAGGTCTAAATGGGTGCAGGGTAGGCATGGGTGGGTGCACCGTGGGTAGGTGTAGATGGGTGCACTCCAGGGTAGGTCTAGGTCTGTTATAGACAAATTGGGCTCGCGAGCCGCATGCGGCTCTTTGGCGACCTAAGTACGGCTCGGCCAGTCGGCCACAAATCAGTTTTGACTCCAAAAAACATGTTTCTTGACAGGTTCTTGAAAAGAAATTTGGCTCTCAAATTTTTTGGCTCTTTTGACTTATGAGTTTCCGACTACTGGTCTAGGTTTATGCAGGGTAGGCCTAGATGGGTGCACCGCTGGTTATGTCTAGATGGGTGCAACCTACCTTGATGACGCCCTTTCACCAAGATTATGGTTGATATGAGTATTTCATGTTGAAGGATGGAATCAGAATGTCCACATGGACATGAACAATCTAAGGATGGACTCAGAATGTCCACATGGACATGGACAATCTTAGGATGGACTCAGAATGTCCACATGGACATGGACAATATTAGGATGGACTCAGAATGTCCACATGGACATGGACAATCTTACTGAGCACAAAATATCTAAAGGTTTCTTTTATATGAACATCATATCGGGATTGGTCACATGACATACTATAGATAGTTTAACATATGTTATTTTACAATTATACAAATAATGCACATTTATTCTTCAACCACAGTCGTCTTGCTGTGATAATATGTAATCCGTCATCTGTCATACAATAGCTTAGAATTTTGTTTAGCGAGCGTAGGGATACCAAACCAGACGAACGAGATAAAAGGGAAGTAACTCGGTTAATTAAATTGATCTTTCGCTCTTCAATTGTAAAGTGTTGTTATTATTGGGATTACCAACTTATGATTATTGGGATTACCAACTTATTATTATTGGGATTACCAACTTATTATTGCGATTACCAACTTGTTATTATTGGGATTACCAACTTATTATTATTGGGATTACCAACTTATTATTATTGGGATTACCAACTTGTTATTATTGGGATTACCAACTTTTTATTATTGGGATTACCAACTTGTTTTTATTGGGATTACCAACTTGTTATTATTGGGATTACCAACTTGTTATTATTGGGATAACCAACTTGTTATTATTGGGATTACCAACTTGTTATTATTGGGATTACCAACTTGTTATTATTGGGATTACCAACTTGTTATTATTGGGATTACCAACTTGTTATTATTGGGATTACCAACTTGTTATTATTGGGATTACCAACTTATTGTTATTTAAATATTGAATGGGGCCTTGATAAACATAGGGATACTCAAAGTAGGCTTTAACCCCTGGTGTTCTTAAATAATAAAAAAATTAAATTAAAAGTTGGGATCCACTCATTAAAATAAGGGATGACAAGGAGACATAATGAGTCCGTAGAAATTTACCCCCCCCATACAATAACACTTTAGCCCCCACCCCCTCACGCGTACCAACAATATGTCCCAAAAGTTTGACATGATACATGACTACACGGGAACATAGTTATGGACCCAACTTTATTATAACTGATGCCCAAGCACGTGATTCGCTTGTTTTGCAACACGCCCACAGATTTCCGCATACACCACACAGCTACGTGACACAAGACTTGGTTCACATTGAATACACAACACAGCTACATGACACAAGACTTTGTTCACATTGAATACACAACACAGCTCGTGACACAAGACTTGGTTCACATTGAATACACCACACAGCTACGTGACACAAGACTTGGTTCACATTGAATACACCACACAGCTACGTGACACAAGACTTGGTTCACATTGAATACACCACACAGCGACGTGACACAAGACTTTGTTCACACTGAATACACCACACAGCTACGTGACACAAAACTTGGTTCACATTGAACACAACATTGAACAGCTTGTCAAGAAAGTTTACCTTTGTCAGAACGAACGTCCCTTCTGCATTAGCCAGGTCAAAGATAGGAAAGTCCCACTCATTTAGCCGGCTAGTCAGTAACATTTGGTTTTTCTCCAACTCCTTCTCCGGATCGAACAGCAGCCTCACCTCCTTACACTCACCACTAGTCACTACTGACCCGCTCTCCTCTAAGATCTTCTTCAAAGATTCCTTCTCTTTCTGGTCTCTTTTCCTCCTCTCCTCATCTTCATCGTCCTCTTCCTCATCATCGCCTTCGTCGTTATCTTCTCTTTCTTTATCCTCCTCCTCCTCCAGCTGCCGGACTTTCTCTTTCACTTTGGCCACTGCGCCGGGAGATGTCCGCAGTATATCCTGCTGGGATTAAGATAAAGCCTTTAGCAAAATATATAAAGACATTCTTGCACTGCCTACAATAATAAAAAAGCTCTGCCTACAATAGCAGCAATGCACTGCCTACAATAGTCGCAATGTATTGTAAAGTTTGAGGGAATTGACTTGCAAAGACAACAGCGGAACTCTGAGAACAAACTTGTCACAAATACTACAAAGAACATTGGGAAATATAATTAATATTACGGTATAACAAACAAAAAGTACAATGGCTCCACTGTTTTTATAATCACTTTTGCTCGCACCACCAGAAATGGCTTCTCACACCCCTGGGGGCGCGAGCACCACAAAGGAGCCCTGCTTTGCAGTGTACTTATGAAGGACAAGAATCCAAAGGACAGCCCACAAATTCATGGGCGTTGTTTTATTTATTATCTGCAAATGAGACTCTTGATTTTGATTATAAAATTGTTTGAATAAATTGTCTCAAAAGTAGAATAGATTTATTTGTTCACCAGACAGTAGAAAAATTTGACAACATATCTCACCTTTCTGGGCGGAGGAGATCCAGCCATATCTTCTGATGTCCCCACATTGTCACTCTGGTCACTGCTACTAGGCGAGTCGCTGCTCTCGTAGTCTGACGTGATGATCCTCTTCTGGATGATGGCCGAGTTGGATACGCTGGACAGCACTTTGATCGGGGCCGAGTCTCTCTCGTCGAAACCCTCCCCCGTCCGAGCGAGAGGGCTGATGGTGGGCTTGGAGTCTATCCTGGTGGGGCTGGACCCCAGGGACACCAGGGACGACTCGCTGCCGGCTGTACTTTTCCTGGCGAACCGACGGGAGTACGAGGGTTGAATTGTCGGCGCAGACACCAGTGAGAAAGAGCGAGATTTAGGGATGGTTAAGACGGTCGTGCTGTTGGAGACGGAGGAAGGGGATGGACTGTTGCTGCGACTGCCGTTGGGGCTCGAGCCCGGTGTGCCTTCTCGTGAGTGGCGGAAAGAAGAAGAGCGCAGACGACAGGGCTCCGGTTCCAAGGTCGGCATACCAGTGGCAGACGTGGTGGTCGTCCATGTGCTAGTTGACATCCGCCGGATCAATGAAGGGGGCAAACTCCGTCGGAGACGCTTTCAAATAAAATAAGTTTAAAATGTATTAATTAAAAGAAAAAAAACATGGACGAAAGTGATTAACAGGTATGTGTAAGTATCCATAATATATTTTGAGGGTAAAGGATAGTGACGGGACGGTGAGTGGTGAGGTAACGGTGAGCGTGCTGAGGTGACGGTGTGTGGTGAAGTAAGGTGACAGTGTGTGGCGAAGTGATTGTGTGGTGGGGAGGTGACGTTGTGTGCCGAGGTGACGATATACTGAATTGATGCTATGTGGTGAAGTAATGGTGTGTGTGGTGAGATGATGGTGTGTGGTGATGGTGTGTGGTAGGTGATGGTGTGTGGTAGGTGATGGTGTGTGGGGTGATGGTGTGTGAGGTGATGAAGTTTTCTGAGAATAAACAGAGTTGAGGATTAGTAAGAAACATGTTGGAAAAATAGTGAAAAATATTTAATAGTTTGGGGGGTCTATGACAAAAAGACAGACACAAAGAAATATTTCACCAGCAGGTCTATGCATAAATAAACACAGAGCGAAATAAGAAAGAAATCAAACATTCAATATTTATTTTACTCCAGTAATGCTTTGAGAAAGGTAGGTATTTAAATACTTTAGCTAGAGTTGTATAAATTATTGTTTTCATGGAAACTGAAGCAATAAATGGCATTACATAATTACTTCATTGAATGTTTTGAAATGAAACAGTGTAACATGGCGTAACACTGCTGTAACATGACGTAACATTGCTGTAACTGGTAATCATGTAAACGCCAACTATCTTCCTCAAATTTCTTTCTTCAATGAATCGTCAGTACCCGCACACAGCCAGGCCCTAATTAAATTAACCTCCATTATATAATGTCCGTTGATCACTACGTGATCTCTCGTCAATAGCTTGATATTTCCTCCACCGAAGTCAGGAATTAATATAACCAGTTGTTTGCGGCTTAGCGTGGGAGCTCTCAACGATAGCTGTCGGTGGTGCCTGTCGGTGGTGCCTGTCGGTGGTGCCTGTCGGTGGTGCCTGTCGGTGGTGCCTGTCGGTGGTGCTCCTCAGATTTTCATAGCATACACACATTTTGGCGTGGTATACTAATAGGCAAATGAAGGAGGACACGGTTAAGTATGGAATTGCCAATGTGTTGCATTCGTTATCCGGACATAAATATTTGTACAGATAGCTCACAGGCCCTCAACCCACGGCTCGTGAAGTGATGGAGTGATGATGAAAGAAGAGAACGCGGTTAGACGTATCTGTGGGAGAGTCGGGGCATAAACGAGGAAGGTTGAAAAACTAGCAACAAACACACCCACATGAGACGCAGGAAGTCAAGTCTTGCTAACCACAAGATGGATTCCTAACCACAAGATGGGTTCCTAACAACAAGATGTATTCCTAAAAACAAGATGGATTCCTAAAAACAAGATGGATTCCTAACCAAAAGATGGATTCCTAGGAACAAGATGGATTCCTAACCAGAAGATGGATTCCTAACAGCAAGATGGATTCCTAACAGCAAGATGGATTCCTAACCAGATGATGGATTCCTAACAACGAGATGGATTCCTTGACACAAGACGGTATAGCGTGAGGCGAAATTTGGTTAACAATAATACAATACATCTTTGTTTAGGGCAATAGGAGCTAGGAAAAGATCACATGACAATTGTATGAATGGGACATTCCAAAGTTGATGCTTCAAATGTAGGACATTAAAAAATATTTTAAAAAAAAATAACATGTTCAATCACTTGCAGTAAGATTGGCATTTTTTAAAATATTGAAATTTTTGCAGGAAGACGCCTTAAAATCCAAAATGCCATTATTATTTCGGTTACATCCCTTGATGTTGCACATTTTAAAACAAGATCATCGATTGTTTTCAAACAGGTAAATAAATGCCGTCGAAGTTTAAAGATTAAAATGTATTGAATATCCAGGCTGAATGTCCGGGCTGAATTTCCGGGCTGAATTTCCGGGCTGCATTTCCGGGCTGCATGTACGGGCTGAATGTCTGGTCTGAATGTCCAGGCCGAGTGTCCAGGCTGAATGTCCGGGCTGAATGTCAGAGCTGAATGTCCGAGCTTAATGTCCAGGCTGAGTGTCCAGGATGAGTGTCCAGGCTGAGTGTCGAAACTCAGGGTGTGGATCTGCATCTGCTAACAATGACCCAAAACAGAGATATTTCACTTAAACCAAGTTGAATGAAGACTTGTAAAACAATTTAATATAACACACAAGAGGACCAACAAGACACGAGTGACAGTTGCCGGAATGACAGTTGCCACTGTGACAGTTCAGCAAAGGTTATACTTTTTTTTTTGATTTAGTTGATGACGTAAAAACTTTCCAAAAGAATTTCAGATAAGAAAACAACTCGAAATGAAGTGGTGGAGGTATGACGTGGTGGAGGTGTGAGGTGGTGGAGGTGTGAAGTGATGGAGGTGTGAAGTTGTGAAGTGGTGGAGGTGTGAAGTGGTGGAGGTGTGAAGTGGTGGAGGTGTGAAGTGGTGAAGGTATGAAGTGGTGGAGGTGTGAAGTGGTGGAGGTGTGAAGTGATGGAGGTGTGAAGTGGTGGAGGTATGAAGTGGTGGAGGTGTGAAGTGGTGGAGGTATGAAGTGATGGAGGTGTGAAGTGGTGGAGGTGTGAAGTGGTGAAGGTGTGAAGTGGTGGAGGTGTGAAGTGGTGGAGGTGTGAAGTGATGGAGGTGTGAAGTGGTGGAGGTATGAAGTGGTGGAGGTGTGAAGTGGTGGAGGTATGAAGTGATGGAGGTGTGAAGTGGTGGAGTTGTGAAGTGATGGATGTGTGAAGTGGTGGAGGTATGAAGTGATGGAGGTGTGAAGTGGTGGAGGTGTGAAGTGGTGGAGGTGTGAAGTGGTGGAGGTGTGAAGTGATGGAGGTGTGAAGTGGTGGAGGTATGAAGTGGTGGAGGTGTGAAGTGATGGAGGTATGAAGTGATGGAGGTGTGAAGTGGTGGAGTTGTGAAGTGATGGATGTGTGAAGTGGTGGGAGTGTGAAGGAATGAAGTTATGGAGGTGTGAAGTGGTGGAGGTGTGAAGTGATGGAGGTGTGAATATTGGAGGTGTGAAGTGGTGGAGGTGTGAAGTGATGGAGGTGTGAAGTGATGGAGGTGTGAAGTGGTGGAGGTGTGAAGTGATGGATGTGTGAAGTGATGGAGTTGTGAAGTGATGGATGTGTGAAGTGGTGGAGTTGTGAAGTGATGGAGGTGTGAAGTGGTGGGGGTGTGAAGGAATGAAGTTGTGGAGGTGTGAAGTGATAGAGGTGTGAAGTGATGGAGGTGTCAAGTGGTGGAGGTGTGAAGTGGTGGAGGTGTGAAGTGGTAGAGGTGTGAAGTGATGGAGGTGTGAAGTGATGGGTGTTTGAAGTGGTGGAGGTGTGAAGTGGTGGAGGTGTGAAGTGATGGAGGTGTGAAGTGATGGAGGTGTGAAGTGATGGAGGTGTGAAGTGGTGGATGTGTGAAGGAATGAAGTGGTGGAGGTGTGAAGTGGTGGAGGTATGAAGTGCTGGAGGTGTGAAGTGGTGGAGGTGTGAAGTGGTGGAGGTGTGAAGTGGTGGAGGTGTGAAGTGGTGGAGGTGTGAAGTGGTAGAGGTGTGAAGTGATGGAGGTGTGAAGTGATGGGTGTGTGAAGTGGTGGAGGTGTGAAGTGGTGGAGGTGTGAAGTGATGGAGGTGTGAAGTGATGTAGGTGTGAAGTGATGGAGGTGTGAAGTGGTGGATGTGTGAAGGAATGAAGTGGTGGAGGTGTGAAGTGGTGGAGGTGTGAAGTGGTGGAGTTGTGAAGTGGTGGAGGTGTGAAGTGGTGGGGGTGTGAAGTGGTGGGGGTGTGAAGTGGTGGGGGTGTGAAGGAATGAAGTTGTGGAGGTGTGAAGTGGTGGAGTTGTGAAGTGGTGGGGGTGTGAAGGAATGAAGTTGTGGAGGTGTGAAGTGGTGGAGGTGTGAAGTGGTGGAGGTGTGAAGTGGTGGAGGTGTGAAGTGGTGGAGGTGTGAAGTGGTGGAGGTGTGAAGTGGTGGAGGTGTGAAGTGGTGGAGGTGTGAAGTTGTGGATGTGTGAAGTGGTGGAGGTGTGAAGTGGTGGAGGTGTGAAGTGGTGGGGTGTGAAGGAATGAAGTTGTGGAGGTGTGAAGTGGTGAAGTGGTGGAGGTGTGAAGTTGTGGAGGTGTGAAAGAGGCCACAGTGGTAGGGGGCGGGTGTGAATGCGAAATATCTGAAGCATAGAAATTACGAGTCTGGTGCAAACATGGACACATCTCTACCGAGCTTTGTTTACACTCACAAAAACAAAACCTGATGTAGGAAAGATAATCATTAGGCGAGAACAAGGGGTGCTCTTATGTTCCGACGCCCTAACCGCACCCCCGTCAAACAGTCCAGGTTTTGTATCTTCTTCCTGTTCTGTCACAGGGCCAAAGATAGCCCTGGAGATGCCAATAGTTTACCCACTGGCAAGATTAGGTCCTGACGGGCACGTCAAAGTCTGGGTCCGAGTCTTGGGACACAAGCGCGATCCTTTCGTATCACATAACTGGTGCTAACCAGTCTTAAAAGTACATCTTGACAACAGCACGTGCTTCGACATTTAGTCGTGACGTGACTTCTTGCGGCTATTTTTATCCATCACACACAGCGCAGTTTTCAAGACAATATCGTATCACACTACATCAGTAGGGAGGTCAGTACAAGAGAATGTAGGTCAGAAATAAGTAGGTAGGTCAGCATAGAAGTAAGTAGGTCAGTACAGAAGAAGGTAGGTCAGTACATAAGTAGGTAGGTCAGGACAGAAGAAGGTAGGTCAGCAAAGAAGTAGGTAGGTCAGCACAGAAGTAGGTAAGTCAGCGCAGAAGTAGGTAGGTCAGCACAACAGTAGGTAGGTCAGCACAGCAGTAGATAGGTCAGCACAGAAGTAGGTAGGTCAGCGCAGAAGTAGTTAGGTCAGCGCAGAAGTAGGTAGGTCAGCACAGAAGTATTATGTCAGCACAGAAGTAGGTAGTAAGTAGGTAGGTCAGCACAGAAGTAGGTTAGGTCAGCACAGAAGTAGGTGGGTCAGCACAGAAGTAAGTAGCACGGCAAGACAAGCCATGATGGGGTCCTGGGAAATAAAAATTGATTTTTTTGTCCATTTGATAAGTGCACATTCCAATAAGGAGACACACTTTTTTTCATGTGCGTTAAATCTTAATTAAGTAATTGCGAAGTCTCATAAAGACAGTAATGGCGGGTAGATCTGATCTGTGCTTGGGATTTTTGTCAAACATTGATTGGTTTAAAAGTCACATTTCAAAATGGAGAAAAAGTCAAATTTCAAAACGGAGAAAAAAGCCACATTTCAAAACGGAGAAAAAGCCACATTTCAAAACGGAGAAGCTGGATGAATTCTTTTTATTGCTATGTGGGGGTGTTTGAGAAGTCTTGAAAATAGCCATTAATCTTAATAATCACAATTTACAAAATGATGATCGCAATGAAAACCCTTAGGAATGAATGTCATGCGTATAGATGTACAGATGCATGGATGCATAGATGTATGGATGTATAGATGGATGGATTAAAAAATTTCAATAGTTTTCCTGACAGTCCAACCATGACGTCATGCATGTTCTACCTTGTTGCTCCCCAGTCTGGACTGCACAGATGCTTTCACGGCACATGTTGTCTCAGACAAGTACATCTGACCACATATTGTCTCAGACAAGTACAGTTGACCACAACTCATAGAGAAAAATAGTTTGAGATGTTCTTGTGTTGGATGTGTTGGTTTCTTGACAGCAATAATAAGCCATAAGAATGAAACCAATATTGGCGAATCACTTTACAATAATGGTCCATTCACCAATTGATAAAATCTGATAGACCAAGTTATAAAATAAATGAATTCATAATCAACTTGATAATGAGTCAACCAGCAGAATCCACACGTTCACCATTAGATAAAATACTCGTACTTTAAATATTAGTTTCGTGTCTTCAAATACACATTTCTTGATATCTTTAAATTCACATTTCTTGATGTCTTCAACTACACATTCCTTGATATCTAAACTACACATTTCTTGATATCTTCAACTACACATTTCTTGATGTCTTCAACTACACATTTCTTGATGTCTGCTAGCACACATTTCTTGATGTCTTCAAATACAAATCATTTCTTAATGTATTTAAATACACATTTCTTTATGTCTTCAAATACACAATTCTTGATCTTTTCAAATACACTATTCTTGATGTATTCAAATACACATTTCTTGTCGTCTTTATAGACACATTTCTTGATGTCTCATGACAACATAAATTGAATTATCTAAACTAACATATATCCGTCTTCTATAATGGAAAAACAACAATGAGAAAACCATTGCAAAATTAGTACACTTGCACTAGGCTCGGACCTCTGAATTTAATTATCTTCTTTACCGACATCAAAACTAATGTTACATGCATCCACTGGCTCGATGAGCACACGTAGGTCAACGGGTGGAGGTCCACTACGGGTCTCATGAGCAGCTTACCCCACGTGCTCTCGTGCCAACATGTTGGAGGGTTTGCGGTTATCATCGGGCAGTTCAGTAGAAGGTCAAGGTCAACAGATCTTCGTAAGTGTCATGGAGTGAAACGTCCGATAAGGAATCGGGAAAAAGTTAATATATATAGAGGGGAAAAAACAGCACAGCCATTCCAACTTTAACGAGGTTAATTAATTTGGTGGGAGAGAGAGGGAGACAAAAAGAAAGATATAGGGAGAGAGAGACAGAGAGAAAGAGATAGGGAGAGAGAGACAGAAAAAATAGAGAGATATCGACAAGGATAGAGAGATATATCGGGATATAAGGAGGGAGAGAGAAAGAGAGAGATAAAGAAAAAGGGGATGAAAGAGAGCATGAGGGATAGAGAAAGTGAGAAAGAGAGAGGGTAGAGGGGGGAGGAACTGAGGTAGAGAAATGGGATGAAAGAGTTAGAGAAAGAAAAAAAAGAGAAGAAATGCTTGGGAGAAAAATTTCTAGAAATCATCTTGTTCACTCTGATAGATCTGAGATGATTATGATAGAAATCATCTTGTTCACTCTGATAGATCTGAGATGATTATGATAGAAATCATCTTGTTCACTCTGATAGATCTGAGATGATTATGATAGAAATCATCTTGTTCATTGTGATAGATCTGACATGATTATGATAGAAATCATCTTGTTCATTGTGATAGATCTGACATGATTATGATAGAAATCATCTTGTTCACTCTGATAGATCTCAGATGATTATGATAGAAATCATCTTGTTCATTGTGATATATCTGACATGATTATGATAGAAATCATCTTGTTCATTGTGATAGATCTGACATGATTATGATAGAAATCATCTTGTTCATTGTGATAGATCTGAGATAATTATGATAGAAATCATCTTGTTCATTCTGATAGATCTGAGATGATTATGATAGAAATCATCTTGTTCATTCTGATAGATCTGAGATAATTATGATAGAAATCATCTTGTTCATTCTGATAGATCTGAGATAATTATGATAGAAATCATCTTGTTTATTCTGATAGATCTGAGATGATTATGATAGAAATCATCTTGTTCATTCTGATAGATCTGAGATGATTCTGATAGAAATCATCTTGTTCATTCTGATAGATCTGAAATAATTATGATAGAAATTATCTTGTTTATTGTGATAGATCTGAGATAATTATGATAGAATTTATCTTATTTATTGTGATAGATCTGAGATAATTATGATAGAAATCATCTTGTTTATTGTGATAGATCTGAGATAATTATGATAGAAATCATATTGTTTATTGTGATAGATCTGAGATAATTATGATAGACATCATCTTGTTTATTGTGATAGATCTGAGATAATTATGATAGAAATCATCTTGTTCATTCTGATAGATCTGAGATAATTATGATAGAAATTATCTTGTTTATTGTGATAGATCTGAGATAATTATGGAAAAAAAATACAGGGCCATCGCTAGGGTGTGGCAAACGGGTTGACCACCCAAAACCCTCGCGCTTGTGGGGGCCCCGCAAGTAGGCCTTTTTAGAATTCAATATAATCAACATAACCAGACCATGCCCCCAGGAGCGCTTCTGAGGACCCCGAGCGTAGCCTTTATGTTATCATATAAAATTAATATAACCAGGGCGTGCCTACCCATAGACTGTAATTTCCAATAAACGTAATAGTATGAGGTACAAGATAATCAAATTGACAGTCTGTCCGGTTCCCTACATACCCCTCTATGGTCACTGAAGACTTCGATAACACAACTTAACGTAGTCCTTACACATGTCCAAGGTCTTCTCCAAATACAGGGAAGATGTTTCGCATCAGCAATGACAGCGGCACAGAAAAGTGCACCAGAAACGAACATCCAACCGGAAGAAAGGGGCATTTGAAATATGAATCATGTGACGAGACACATCAGTCGCAAGAATGATCGTTCAGTACAGAACATTGGTTAGTAGAACAGGCGTTGGGAACCTTGAAACTATGCGTCCAGCAACTGCAACTTGATCTTTTAGGATTTCTATATGATATTCAGCAACTCCTTGCAATAACTCTGCTCAGGAAAATTCAAAATAAACTGTCCCAATTTTTAAAAAAAATGTAGAAAGTAAGTCAGTTACAATTACCTGATATGACGTCCTATTATGACTTGTAGGACCGAGTAAGGCGTGTCCCATTATGACCCGTAAGACCCAATCTGATTTTGACATGTCTTAATGTCCTTTCAGCCGGGATAAGTAACGTCAAAACAAGGATTCGGAACGGGGCTCGAAGCTGGAACAGGATATCCTTGCCCGGATCTGGATTTCCTTGCCCGGATCTGGATTTCCTTGCCCGGATCTGGATTTCCTTGCCCGGATCTGGATTTCCTTGCCCGGATCTGGATTTCCTTGCCCCGATCTGGATCTCCTTGCCCGGATCTGGATCTCCTTGCCCGAATCTGGATCTCCTTGCCCGGATCTGGATTTCATTGCCCGGATCTGGATTTCCTTGCCCGGATCTGGATCTCCTTGCCCGGATCTGGATCTCCTTGCCCGAATCTGGATCTCCTTGCCCGGATCTGGATTTCATTGCCCGGATCTGGATTTCCTTGCCTGGATCTGGATTTCCTTCCCAGGATCTGGATTTCCTTGCCCAGATCTGGATTTCCTTGCCTGGAACAGGATTTTCTTGCCCGGATCTAAAGCAGGACTTCTTGCCCAGAGCTGGAGCAGGATTTCCTTGCCTGGAGCAGGATTTCCTTGCCCGAAGCAGGAATTTCTTCACTATTCTACAAGCTATATTGCCCCACTCTTCTATCCGATCTGTTTTCCCACTCTACTTCAGTTAAGTTGATGGCAGATTCATTTCATTAATAAGATGGGTAAGCTATAATAAAAACACATTTCTTAAACTTTAAACTCTTAGCTCGTGCCCACCCCCTTATTAATTTTGCCGAAGCTCGGAGTGGACAATGATTTGTCCGGAGCGGGGCTCGGCAAAAAAAAAGCCTGCTCCTAATCCCTGCGCCAAAAGCCCCGCAAAACTGACATTGTCCAAGGCCCCGCAGCCACCCCATAGCGCCGGCCCTGGGAACATAGAGGGTATCGGTAGGTTGAAGGGATGTTATCATCTTTGGTAATATGAAGGTATGTATAACTCTGGTAATATGAAGGTATGTATAGCTTTGGCAATATGAAGGTATGTATAACTTTGGTAATATGAAGGTATGTATAACTTTGGTAATATGAAGGTATGTATAACTTTGGTAAAATGAAGGTATGTATAACTTTAATAATATGAAGGTAGGTACAAGCTTCAGCTAGGCAAAGGGAACACTTACCTTTGGTAGGGTGGAGGGCCGCTCCCCTGTGTACGGACTCTCCTCACTATCAGAGCCGTAGGTGGTGCTCTCTGTGAGGGAGACGAGCGGGCTCACCCGGGGTTTATGGAAAGAACCCTGAGCATCGGGTGGTTTGAGCAGGTTGCTGACGGCCCTGAGACCGGAGACAATGTGTGGGGGGAGGCTGATGTCAGCGAGCATGTCTGTAATGAGACCGTGAGCCTCGCCGATAATGGCGGATTCATATCCAGCTGTGGAGGACTGAAATGAAGAAGAAAAAAATCGTTTGTGATTAACAATGAATATAATACTGAAAGATTTAACAGTGGCGAAGACAAAGCAACATTTCATAAATTACCATTACATACACATATTGCATCAATATCAATGGCAGGTTTTTGTGTGTGTAGAAATAGGCAAATAAGCACATTTAAATAGACAGCAAAGATGTATGGGAGTGTGTGTGTGTGTGCGTGCATGTGTGTCTGTGTGTGAGTAAGAGCTTCGTTAGGTTTAGATTATTCATAATTTTCTTTTTACGGATCCTTGACGTACAAAGAATCAAATTATGTCACTAAATTAGCATTGTGCCTCGTCAAAAGGGTCCGTGAAAAGTCAGTCCTGTCATTATGGCCCTCTAAAAATAAGCCCCCCCCCCAGAGTAGGGGCCCCTGACAATAGGGCCACAAAAAAGGGCCCAACAGTTGCCTCATCTAGGGTCTCAAACCTCTGAGTGGAGAGACTTTTGGGAAGGTGTACATTTTTTTGTGGCGTGTTAACAAAGTTATATACCTAACATTTGGTAAGTTCATAACGGGATTTAAACTTATTTTGTAATGTTTACATTGCCGTTGAGACGTGGGGCCATTTCGTCGGGGGCCCTTTTTGTTTGGGCCGATATGCCGGGGGTGATTTGTTTTGGAAGAAATGATGGTGAACTAATTAGCATACACATTGCACAACTACTAAACAATGTTCACTATATGAATAAATGAACAAACATGTTTGAATGTCAAGGATGTTGTCGCTGCCTCGAGGATATATTTTTAAATACACAATGAAACAAGTGAATGTAGCAAATGTCCTTGATCTTGGAATATTTCTAGTTCATGAACTTTGGGCCCTTGCAAAACACTTCACTCATGGTAAACTCAGTTGTGCCCTAACTACACCCCCACTCCCGTACATATTACACACACAGACAAGCATACTTAGAAATGAACATGCCCTTATGTAGTTTGGTATCCTATCCACACACAAACAAATAATAGCTTTAAAAATGTTGATATGGTGAGTGCATGTCATCATTCGAAATACTAGCTACAATACACTTGGTTATACTTGTTACAATACACCTGGTCATAATAGCTACAATACAATTTGTGAAACTTGCTACAATACACCTGTTCATACTAGCTACAATCCACCAGGCCATACTTGCCACAATACACCTGGTCATACTTGCTACAATACAACTGGTCAAACTAGCTACAATACACCTGGTCATAATAGCTACAATACAACTGGTCAAACTAGCTAAAATACACCTGGTCATAATAGCTACAATACAACTGGTCAAACTGGCTACAATACACCTGTTCATAATAGCTACAATCCACCGTGTCATACTTGCCACAATACGCCTAGTCATGAGGTCGAAGTACATGTTTATCGGTCTGACAAAGTGTCAATGTACACGTCATTGTAGAGAGACAATAATTCATTGACATATCATAGCATTGACTTGACCAATCACAACAATGAGTTGACCAATCACAGCACTGACCAATAACAACATTGATTTAACAAACCACATCATTGACTGACCAACCACAAGACTGAGTTGACCAATCGCAACATTGGTTTGACCAATCACAGCGATGAACCGATTTCGTTAATCAGGCATTTACCAATATATTTTATTTCCTTGCAAAATATTTCTAGTTGAATTTCAAACGAACATAGTTTTGGTGTCACGAATACAAACATTGCGCACATGTGCATAAACAGTAATAGCGTGGAATACAGCAACATAGTGCTCATCTTGTCTAAATATACAATTATGTTTGCAGTGGTGAACGGAATGGGTATGCTACGGCACTTTCACAGCTGGTTGCCATGGTTGGGTTCAATGACTTGAGTGAGCTACAGTGGTTCAATGACCTGAGTGAGCTACAGTGGTTCAATGACCTAAGTGAGCTACAGTGGTTCAATGACTTGAGTGAGCTACAGTGGTTCAATGGCCTGAGTGAGCTACAGTGGTTCAATGACCTGAGTGAGCTACAGTGGTTCTATGGCCTGAGTGAGCTACAGTGGTTCTATGGCCTGAGTGAGCTACAGTGGTTCAATGGCCTGAGTGAGCTACAGTGGTTCAATAGCCTGAGTGAGCTACAGTGGTTCAACGACCTGAGTGAGCTACAGTGGTTCAATGACCTGAGTGAGCTACAGTGGTTCAATGACCTGAGTGAGCTACAGATGTTCCATGACCTAGGTGAGCTATAGTTGTGTTGATATGATGCATATGTTCATTTGATGCATTTCTCTCAACTATTTGTCCTTAAGAATTGCTCCGTTTTCGTCCCACCGCCCTGGTTTCACCTCTCACTTACTTCCTCTTGTTTTCAGAAGGTCTGGAATGTTGACCATCCAGATATGTGATACACCAACAAGAGTTGTTGTTCTTACCCCAAAGGGACTGCATCACGTTCACAGTCCAATGAATGGTCCATGATTTCCGTTAGCCTAAAGCAGTGGTTCTCAACCTTCCGAATGCCGCGACCCTTTAACAGTTCCTCATGTTGTGGCGACCCCCAGCCACATAATCATTTTTGTTGCTACTTCATAACTGTATATGAAGCATATGTGTTTTCAGATGGTCTTAGGCGACCCATGAGAAAGGGTCGCGCGACCCCCAAAGGGGTCGCGACCCACAGGTTGAGAACCGCTGGCCTAAAGAGTTAAATTGTTGGTGGCTGAGTTCATCTCAAGCTTTAATAACATTTATATTTTTGAGAGCGTAGATCAGAAGGTGACTAATGATTTTTCCTACATCTTCATCCCCACATTCTTAACGTTCATGTATCAATATATTTTACTCTCACACGTATCGTCTGGTATTATTTTTGAACGTTAAATTGCTGACGGTGGAGACAGGACTTGAGTTTGGAGTGACCTTCTTCATGAACATGAGTCATCTACAGGGGTGACGGAGTACCTGAAAATATGACATGCTTCTCCGTGTTAGGAACATGTCTCCATGTACAAGAAGACATGTGGGGCGACAACTTCATGACAAAAAACAAACTTGCCGGCTTGTTCCCAGACTGTTTTCCCTTGCTTGGAATTCAGCTTTAAGCTCAGGAAAAAATCTGTCAAACCTACATCAACATTCCTGCATTATGATAAAGACACTCGCACTGGCCTCGTTCGGAGGACAGATTTTCAATGGTGGAGCCAGGCACGAGCAGGCCATCCCGCTGTTGTTGATTTTTGGACATCAATCAATAGAGTACACAATAGAATCCGAACGGGATGTGATATTACTATTTTACCATTTCATAATTAAGAGGCTGTCAAGAGTCAGATTTTTTTCAAACCCTTTAACGGGACAATGCATCAACGGCTTGTGTTTATTTGATTCAATTCATCGCAATTAATTTTTGACGAAGTAAAATATAATAGGCATCGCTAATACTGGTCAAGACTATTTAACCTGGCTAATACTGGTCAAGGCGATTTAACCTGGCTAATACTGGTCAAGGCGATTTAACCTGGCTAATACTGGTCAAGGCGATTTAACCTGGCTAATACTGGTCAAGGCGATTTAACCTGACTAATACTGGTCAATGCGATTTAACCTGGCTAATACTGGTCAAGACAATTTAACCTGGCTAATACTGGTCAAGGCGATTTAACCTGGCTAATACTGGTCAATGCGATTTAACCTGGCTAATACTGGTCAAGACAATTTAACCTGGCTAATACTGTTCAAGGCGATTTAACCTAACAACATTTGACTGATGCTCAAAAGCCGTGTCCGCTAGATATGTCAACATCTGGTTACGATAAAATTCAAAACAACATTACTCATTTTTTTTTGGGGGGGGGGGGGGGCAAAAAAAAGCAGCTGGGGTAGGAATGGCGGGCACATGGCTTCTATTTATTTCTAGGAAAAAAGATGGAAAAAAAAAAAGTTCAAGGACGCCAGGGATTTGTGATCATGTTCCTCCAAGGGATATTTAATGATCCCTCTGCCTCCAAACTCCCCACCCCCCATGTCTTACTTGCATACAAGAACATTGTTTTTGTATTTGAACTTTGTGACCCTAAGAGAAGACCATCATAAATTTATATTTAATGAAGACTTGACCTTGGTCCAGTCATTTGTTTATGTCATAAGCGATGCACTGGTGTTGCGCGTGTGTGTGTGTGTGAGAGAGAGAGAGAGAGAGAGAGAGAGAGAGAGAGAGAGAAAGAGAGAGCGTGTGTTTGAGAGTGGGTGATTTTGTGTGATAGAGTGTGTGCATATGACTGAGTGCGTGTTATAACTGCGTACCTCTAGTTAGAAATAAAAAGATGTCTTTGACTCTGTTTGGGGGGGGGGGGGGGGGAAACATAAATGTCCCGAAACTATTGACGTGGCAACATCAGACCTGTTTACTCTTACGATTTTGGCGTACAGTGTACGATTTTTAGGTGTGTACATTATATATACTGTATGTGTTTTTGTTACTATAAAGATATTGAACGATTTTGTGATGAGGTTGTACGATGTTAAGAGTTTGATGGTAAAGAGGTCTGTGTAACATTAGCTGCTCATCAACAAATCCCTCTTTACATAAAGTAACAAATATATGCCTTATATATTTGGTATGCAATCTGCAGCAATATTAGCAAATACAGGTGAACAATAAAAATGTCTCCTCCACACACCATCTCATGTCCTCCACACACCAACATCTCATGTCCTCCACACACCAACATCTCATGTCCTCCACACACCAACATCTCATGTCCTCCACACCCCCAACATCTCATTTCCTTCACACCCCAACATCTCATGTCCTCCACACACCAACATCTCACGTCCTCCACACACCAACATCTCATGTCCTCCACACACCAACAATTACTGCAGGACATGTCCAGTCTAGCCAAAGCAAATATCCCAGTACCGGGACTCATGACCTATGACTGAAAGCCTGGAGGGCTGCACTGTTAACGTAAGCCTGGGGCGATCAAGGTCTCGTTAAGGCTAGTTTGCTGATACCAGACACATCTTGCTTCTTGAAGAGAGGGGGGGGGGTCGAAATAGGGAGACATGGGGGGTGGGAGATATAGGAGGAAAATAAGGGGAAATGTTCAAATGTTCCAGGAGGATGGTGGGAAAGGTGGTTTATCTAGGACGTAAATCTAAGTATTTTATTAATTAATTATTATTCTTTAAAGGTGTGGGGGTGGGGGAGGTAGTTAACTTTCGCCATATTAGTCACTTAAAGGAATTATTGTGTAAAAAAACAACAACAAAAAAAACAATTCATGTATACAATATTTGTAACGTATAACGCATATGAATATAATGTTTATCAATATAATGTTTTTGCATCTCAATAAAACTTTTTCAATATATCAACATTAACGTATTGTTCACTATCCAAATCAGCTTCCACGGTTGATTACACGTTCTCCGAGGATAACTAGCAGTGAATATAGACCCAAAACAAGCAGTGAATATAGACCCAAAACTAGCAGTTATTTAGACCCAAAACTAGCAGTTAATATAGACCCAAAACTAGCGTTAATATATAGACCCAAAACTAGCAGTGAATATAGACCCAAAACTAGCAGTGAATATTATAGACCCAAAACTAGCAGTGAATATAGACCCAAAACTAGCAGTGAATATTATAGACCCAAAACTAGCAGTGAATATTATAGACCTAAAACTAGCAGTGAATATAGACCCAAAACTAGCAGTGAATATTATAGACCCAAAACTAGCAGTGAATATAGACCCAAAACTAGCAGTGAATATTATAGACCCAAAACTAGCAGTGAATATTATAGACCCAAAACTAGCAGTGAATATTATAGACCCAAAACTAGCAGTGAATATTATAGACCCAAAACTAGCAGTGAATATTATAGACCCAAAACTAGCAGTGAATATTATAAACCCAAAACTAGCAGTGAATATTATAGACCCAAAACTAGCAGTGAATATTATAGACCCAAAACTAGCAGTGAATATTATAGACCCAAAACTAGCAGTGAATATTATAGACCCAAAACTAGCAGTGAATATTATAGACCCAAAACTAGCAGTGAATATTATAGACCCAAAACTAGCAGTGAATATTATAGACCCAAAACTAGCAGTGAATATTATAGACCCAAAACTAGCAGTGAATATTATAGACCCAAAACTAGCAGTGAATATTATAGACCCAAAACTAGCAGTGAATATTATAGACCTAAAACTAGCAGTGAATATTATAGACCCAAAACGCCAGCTTTCCATCAATAGTGGACACATTTGGCGTTTCAAAAAAAAAAGCAATTAGGCTGCACTCCATTATCGTGTTAGGTTGGTGCGCATTATTATTTCCAATGGACTACGATTAGTCGATTGTTTTGTCACGTGATACGTGTAAAAACAAGTAATACTTCCGGTAGGCTGTCTGCAACACACTAGTCGCTCACAAATTTTTCTTCAAACAACTTTCTTCCTTTAATCATAACTGAATTATAATTATTGTCACATTTATTGAATGTCATTTAAAGAAACGCCTGTATTCAAGAATATTTTGAAAAGTAAAATTTTAATAAACACTGGGGAAGCGCTGATGGAGACAAACATTTTGCTTTAGAATTAATGATAATGGCAATGGCTGATCAGCTGTTTATCTGTTGTTATGTGTTGTTATGTGTAGCAGAAAGCCTACTAATGGCTGGTACGTATCACGTGACAAAACAAGGAAGTGACTAATCGCAGTCCATTGAACAGCCATTTCTTGGCCCTAAAACCTTCATCCACGGCTTGGATTTACTCTAATCCGCTGACAATGACATTTTTCGGTTCATCGATTCAGACTTTGCCTCACCAGCAGCGCACGCGTGAAATATTTAAAATAATCTTATATTATTTTGTTTTGAAGGTATTCACATGCAGATGTCTACTGAAACTGCTGGGGGAGAATCGACTAAAATCGGTGGTCCACATCCGCTCAAGACATCATGAAAATAGGGTCGACCCATAAAGTTAAAGAAAATATACTGACGTCTTAAACACCCGATGTATACATCATAATATGTTAATACGCATAGTAACATACCGTCAAACTATATTCATAAACCCAGTTTAACAAAAAACCCATTGAAATTTCTGATATTCTCAAGCGAGCCTTGACATTTTGTCAGAATGTGAAATGAAATGTGAATTGTAAGTAGAAAGTGCCATGGTCATAATCAATGGTATGCATCTTTTCTAAGACAAATATTGACGCACAATTCGCACTAAGTACTTTATTACTTTCAGAGCTTTGCGGTTAAATGTAGCTGGCATTTCGTTTCGCGACAATCGCTCTTCAGTTTCCTATTACCATGTAAGTGTGTCAGGTTATTACCATGTAAGTGTGTCAGGTTATTACCATGTAAGTGTGTCAGGTTATTACCATGTAAGTGTGTCAGGTTATTACCATGTAAGTGTGTCAGGTTATTACCATGTAAGTGTGTCAGGTTATTACCATGTAAGTGTGTCAGGTTATTACCATGTAAGTGTGTCAGGTTATTACCATGTAAGTGTGTCAGGTTATTACCATGTAAGTGTGTCAGGTTATTACCATGTAAGTATGTCAGGTTATTACCATGTAAGTGTGTCAGGTTATTACCATGTAAGTGTGTCAGGTTATTACCATGTAAGTGTGTCAGGTTATTACCATGTAAGTGTGTCAGGTTATTACCATGTAAGTGTGTCAGGTTATTACCATGTAAGTGTGTCAGGTTATTACCATGTAAGTGTGTCAGGTTATTACCATGTAAGTGTGCCAGGTTATTACCATGTAAGTGTGTCAGGTTATTACCATGTAAGTGTGTCAGGTTATTACCATGTAAGTGTGTCAGGTTATTACCATGTAAGTGTGTCAGGTTATTACCATGTAAGTGTGTCAGGTTATTACCATGTAAGTGTGTCAGGTTATTACCATGTAAGTGTGTCAGGTTATTACCATGTAAGTGTGTCAGGTTATTACCATGTAAGTGTGTCAGGTTATTACCATGTAAGTGTGTCAGGTTATTACCATGTAAGTGTGTCAGGTTATTACCATGTAAGTGTGTCAGGTTATTACCATGTAAGTGTGTCAGGTTATTACCATGTAAGTGTGTCAGGTACAATGTTGAATGGAATTATGGAGCAACAGTTGTTCCGGTTGTATACGACATGAACTTTCCATTTCTCCCTACTGAGTGGAAATAGTGTAGAAAATGAGAAGATAACTCATTTTAATAAAACCAGGACCCGGGTATGTGCCGGGTGTGTGATTAGTCGACCTTTCTCACGATACTCGGGTCAGTACCCGGGGCAGACTTAGTTTGTTTATATATTAACTTGAACTAACCAAAATCTCGAGCAAATGATTCTAATGTGCTATTTAAAATAATACTTGAGCTTATAGCCCGCCCTAGACCATCACTTGATAATATTACAGGGGCGTGAAATACCATACCATCATATTCACTATGAGCATATTATCATATTCACACTGATAGCATACCATCATATTCACTATGATAGCATACCATCATATTCACTATGATAGCATACCATCATATTCACTATGATAGCATACCATCACATTAACATTGAGAGTGTAAAACAGGGGTATTTAACAATTTTGAAGCGCCCTGCCACTTCTTGATGTTAAAATATTTCTCACAACCCAATCTCGATTGCAAAATATTTTTTCCGTACCCCAACGATAAATACTGCAAACATAAATACAAATAAAACTAATTTTCCTATTCTTCCAACAACCCCTGACACCGATCCCCATGATGCTTCCCCTCACACTCCCCTAACGCTTCCTCCCGCACCCCCGACGCTGCATCTCGCGCCCGCCTTACGCTTTCTCTTGCACCCCATGACGCAGCCTCTTGGACCCTCTGACGGTCCCCCACAACACCCTCTGATTCTGCCTCTCTGGTGTAACATGTTCGAGCTCTAAACCACGCCCACATCTCAAAGACACACCCATTCCTCTATCCCAGGGGACCATTTCATAAGAAATAATTGATTTTCTATTTAATTAAAAACACAAAGAGAACAAACAAAAATAACGCACCTCCAGAAAGACGCTATGAGACCTGAGTATAGCTCTGCAGCGCTGGGCAGTTGAGCTGTCGCCGACCTCACTAAAACTACGGTGAATGCCACGCCTTCGCTTGGGCTTGGAGAAATTCTGCTGTTGATTCTGCTGATTCTGTTGCTGGCTATGGGGGTGGTGGTGATGGTGAGTCGAATGATGCTGCTGCTGCGGGCTGTCGTGAGAGTTGTGACGGTGGTTGCAGTGGTGCTGCTGTAGCATCTGGGAGCACGCCTCGCACATCGTCCCGTTTGGTATGTTTTCAGCTTTCACAAGTGACATCATCAAATAGGGCTGAGATTAATGACGTCACCGCCACTTCTAAACGAAGGACCGTTACTCCGGTGGAATGTAAGAGTTCCCTTCTCCTGTACACGTCACCCATTTAACACCAGGATCTAGTCCAAAGAATCACCGGACTTCTTTCCAGGAAGCACACGTTCATTAAGTTATTTGAGTTACCTCTCTGGTCACTCTGGTAATACACGTATTGTTACACCCTAGGAGTACAATGGGAGCGACTTACAAGGAATCTCGCATTATGAAATCCTGTATAACAGTCACGTATTAATGTGTTTATTCGTGAACAGGAGACATTTGAAGAAACGTTTTCCGGCACAGCACAATTATAACTCAAGGGAGAGCACCAACCTGGGAACACCTTATTATGAAAACACGCAGTATATCATCAGTCAAATATATAAGGTCACTAAGCACGCAGTCAATTAAACATTGCCGTTAAATTTATTTTCGGAAGTTCTAGGCTGGGTTTATATCAGGATGATTTCTCTCTTCCTCTCTCTAAGGGAAATGTTTCTTTTATTATCTATAATTTAATAAAAGTAAAAATCTAGCCTAAACTATGTGCAACTATAAATTATAGATGTACATCGACATCTCCCTCCGCGGGTCAACTTCAGAAGGAAAACGGTTACCGGAAATTAGTTTCTTGTATACAATATAGTGAAACTAAATAATAATACGTTCAAAAAGAAATTTGACGCAAAATTTTAACGTGTGAACTGAAAAAGAGATTCGACCAAAATTCCGTTCGATCAATGTTTTCCGTCGACGAAATTTCATTCAAACAAATGTCCGGATACGGAAGGAAAACCGTTTGTGAGAGATGATGTCAGCACGTACTGTTTCAAACGAATTGTACTTTTAAATCTAGCTACTATTCTTATACGTTTCGCTTAGCGTTGAACACACAAGACGGGAAATTACTATACTACTAATGCACTACTACACTACTACTTAAACTTCTACTACACTTCTATTCCACTTACGTACTACTTCACTACTAATCTACTATTCTACTACTTCACTAAAATAATACTATTTCACTATTGTACAACTACACTTCTACTCCACCAATATACTACCAATTCACGACTATTCTACTACGTCACTATTACACTACTGTACTACTACGCTATAATTTCACTACTATACTACTTCTTTAATACCTTGCTACTAATACTGTACTACTTAAGAGTTCTGGGACGCACTATTATAAAGGAAGACAACGTGACCACAGAAAATATCATCCACCATAATTCCAAATAAAAAAATCTGTTCTTGTAATCAACAATTGAAACTATACATGACTAATGCACAGTTATAGCAGACTACAAACAGTTGACAGAGTATGAAGAGCAGACTACCAACAGTTGACAGAGTATGAAGAGCAGACAACCAACAGTTGACAGAGTATGAAGAGCAGACTACCAACAGTTGACAGAGTATGAAGAGCAGACTACCAACAGTTTACAGAGTATGGAGAGCAGACTACCAACAGTTGACAGAGTATGGAGAGCAGACTACCAACAGTTGACAGAGTATGGAGAGCAGACAACCAACAGTTTACAGAGTATGAAGAGCAGAATACCAACAGTTTACAGAGTATGGAGAGCAGACAACCAACAGTTGACAGAGTATGAAGAGCAGACTACCAACAGTTTACAGAGTATGGAGAGCAGACTACCAACAGTTTAAAGAGTATGGAGAGCAGACAACCAACAGTTGACAGAGTATGGAGAGCAGACAACCAACAGTTGACAGAGTATGGAGAGCAGACTACCAACAGTTTACAGAGTATGGAGAGCAGACTACCAACAGTTTACAGAGTATGGAGAGCAGACAACCAACAGTTGACAGAGTATGGAGAGCAGACTACCAACAGTTTACAGAGTATGGAGAGCAGACTACCAACAGTTGACAGAGTATGAAGAGCAGACTACCAACAGTTTACAGAGTATGGAGAGCAGACTACCAACAGTTTACAGAGTATGGAGAGCAGACAACCAACAGTTTACAGAGTATGGAGAGCAGACAACCAACAGTTGACAGAGTATGGAGAGCAGACTACCAACAGTTTACAGAGTATGGAGAGCAGACAACCAACAGTTGACAGAGTATGGAGAGCAGACAACCAACAGTTGACAGAGTATGGAGAGCAGACTACCAACAGTTTACAGAGTATGGAGAGCAGACTACCAACAGTTTACAGAGTATGGAGAGCAGACAACCAACAGTTGACAGAGTATGGAGAGCAGACTATCAACAGTTTACAGAGTATGGAGAGCAGACTACCAACAGTTGACAGAGTATGGAGAGCAGACTACCAACAGTTGACAGAGTATGGAGAGCAGACAACCAACAGTTTACAGAGTATGAAGAGCAGACTACCAACAGTTTACAGAGTATGGAGAGCAGACAACCAACAGTTGACAGAGTATGAAGAGCAGACTACCAACAGTTTACAGAGTATGGAGAGCAGACTACCAACAGTTTACAGAGTATGGAGAGCAGACAACCAACAGTTGACAGAGTATGGAGAGCAGACAACCAACAGTTGACAGAGTATGGAGAGCAGACTACCAACAGTTTACAGAGTATGGAGAGCAGACTACCAACAGTTTACAGAGTATGGAGAGCAGACAACCAACAGTTGACAGAGTATGGAGAGCAGACTACCAACAGTTTACAGAGTATGGAGAGCAGACTACCAACAGTTGACAGAGTATGAAGAGCAGACTACCAACAGTTTACAGAGTATGGAGAGCAGACTACCAACAGTTTACAGAGTATGGAGAGCAGACAACCAACAGTTGACAGAGTATGGAGAGCAGACTACCAACAGTTTACAGAGTATGGAGAGCAGACAACCAACAGTTGACAGAGTATGGAGAGCAGACAACCAACAGTTGACAGAGTATGGAGAGCAGACTACCAACAGTTTACAGAGTATGGAGAGCAGACTACCAACAGTTTACAGAGTATGGAGAGCAGACAACCAACAGTTGACAGAGTATGGAGAGCAGACTATCAACAGTTTACAGAGTATGGAGAGCAGACTACCAACAGTTGACAGAGTATGGAGAGCAGACTACCAACAGTTGACAGAGTATGGAGAGCAGACAACCAACAGTTTACAGAGTATGAAGAGCAGACTACCAACAGTTTACAGAGTATGGAGAGCAGACAACCAACAGTTGACAGAGTATGAAGAGCAGACTACCAACAGTTTACAGAGTATGGAGAGCAGACTACCAACAGTTTACAGAGTATGGAGAGCAGACAACCAACAGTTGACAGAGTATGGAGAGCAGACAACCAACAGTTGACAGAGTATGGAGAGCAGACTACCAACAGTTTACAGAGTATGGAGAGCAGACTACCAACAGTTTACAGAGTATGGAGAGCAGACAACCAACAGTTGACAGAGTATGGAGAGCAGACTACCAACAGTTTACAGAGTATGGAGAGCAGACTACCAACAGTTGACAGAGTATGAAGAGCAGACTACCAACAGTTTACAGAGTATGGAGAGCAGACTACCAACAGTTTACAGAGTATGGAGAGCAGACAACCAACAGTTGACAGAGTATGGAGAGCAGACTACCAACAGTTTACAGAGTATGGAGAGCAGACAACCAACAGTTGACAGAGTATGGAGAGCAGACAACCAACAGTTGACAGAGTATGGAGAGCAGACTACCAACAGTTTACAGAGTATGGAGAGCAGACTACCAACAGTTTACAGAGTATGGAGAGCAGACAACCAACAGTTGACAGAGTATGGAGAGCAGACTATCAACAGTTTACAGAGTATGGAGAGCAGACAACCAACAGTTGACAGAGTATGGAGAGCAGACAACCAACAGTTGACAGAGTATGGAGAGCAGACTACCAACAGTTGACAGAGTATGGAGAGCAGACTACCAACAGTTTACAGAGTATGGAGAGCAGACTACCAACAGTTGACAGAGTATGGAGAGCAGACAACCAACAGTTGACAGAGTATGGAGAGCAGACTACCAACAGTTTACAGAGTATGGAGAGCAGACTACCAACAGTTTACAGAGTATGGAGAGCAGACAACCAACAGTTGACAGAGTATGGAGAGCAGACTATCAACAGTTTACAGAGTATGGAGAACAGACAACCAACAGTTGACAGAGTATGGAGAGCAGACAACCAACAGTTGACAGAGTATGGAGAGCAGACTACCAACAGTTGACAGAGTATGGAGAGCAGACTACCAACAGTTTACAGAGTATGGAGAGCAGACTATCAACAGTTTACAGAGTATGGAGAGCAGACTATCAACAGTTTACAGAGTATGGAGAGCAGACTATCAACAGTTTACAGAGTATGGAGAGCAGACTATCAACAGTTGACAGAGTATGGAGAGCAGACAAACAACAGTTCTGTTATTAAAATGATTGCATTTTATTCTAAGAAATCATTGAACCGTGCAACCCGGTGAAGTCCTAGAATAATGAGGCCCGGCAGGAGAATGATACTACCTGTATGTATAGTGATGGCACGTGACTTAAGAATGATGACACTTGACTGAAAAGTGATGATACTTGACTGAAGTGAAGACACCCGAACGAAGAACGATGATGACACGTGAGAGAAGAAAACTAAATTTTAAAAATACTCAAAATTATCACAGCATAATAATGACTTCTAATCCAAGTCTAATTGGGTTGGCTTACACGAGACAACGTGGGTTGGCTTACACGAGACAACATGGCGAGTACAATAACTTTATGTCACTGACAGATTTCGCGATAGTTAGAATGTATTTAAAACCGATTTGTCAACTCCCGCGTTATATGACGATGGGAGATCTCCAACGGGTTCAGAAAGTCTTCCTTCAACACACACTTCTCCAATAAGGATATGGCTGTTAAATACCTTAGTCAGGCACAGGCCAGCCAGGAGTTATTCCACCCACCACTAAGGGGCATACCGGAAGCAGGCAACGTGACAAAAAGCAATAACCGTTGAATGGGCGGCTGATGACGCCACGGACCATCTGATGTCTGACCACCCGCACGTGGGGAATCACCGACACAATTCAGTGGCACTAACTTGGATTCAAATGTTTAACGTCAGCGTTTAAGTCTTATTGTGTAGGTCAGATATTCTCAGGTCTTATTCTGTAGGTCAGACATTCTCACGTCTTATTCTGAAGGCCAGATATTCTCACGTCTTATTCTGTAGGCCAGACATTTTCAGGTCTTATTCTGTAGGTCAGACATTCTAAAGTCTTATTCTGTAGGCCAGACATTCTCATGTCTTATTCTGTAGGTCTGGCATTCTCCAACATCACAAAATCCTGGTCACGTTTATAATCATGCAAGCTTTTTTTCACCTCTAAGTAATTTACACCCCCCCACCCCCAACAGAATGGACCTTTATTGACTGGTAGGCTCCATCTTGAAACCGATTATTTAACACAGCATTAAGCTACTAGATAGAATATATTTCCCAGTTGCAATGTTTAACAGGTCATGCAGTCGTGTCTAGGTTCGAATGTAATGTTCAGCCAAAGATGAACACTATTTTCTCGATGAAGCACACTTCACCGTGACCTGCCAAGGGACGTCACAGCAATAGAGACACGAATCTTGCATAAAGACAACCGATTTTAAACGAAATCAAATGTCCAGAGATAAGAGAGAGGAGGGAGAGGCGGATCCGAAGACGCCACATGAGCCACTTGTTCGTCGAAATGACGTCACGTGCTCGAGTTTGTGACATTTTGACTGAGATAATTATGATAGCCTCATTGGGTTACAGGCGGTGAAAAGTGACGATAAGTGTGACAGGTCGGTCCATGCACATTCGCAGTGGTGTTTACGGCTCGCAGTGGTGTTCACGGCTCGCAGTGGAGTTCACGGCTCGCAGTGGTGTTCACGGCTCGCAGTGGTGTTCACGGCTCGCAGTGGTGTTCACGGCTCGCCGTGATACACAGATCAGATCGAAATGTCAGTTCACTAAGGCTAGGGCTGAAACAACGATTTTATACTTTTACGGTATGCGATAAGAAGACTTAAACTCAATCAATCCAATTTTTGAAATAAACACACAGAAACAGATTCTACAATTCCTTTCGATGCTATACAATATACATGTGCTAGGGCTTAACCGGATGCAATTTTTGAAAAAAATCCCGGGTCCGGGTAATTTGAGAAAATACCGGGTGGGTCCAAGTATTACAAAAATATGATGCAACTTATCATTTTCTTTAATATGTAATATATTGAGAATAATAATATCTACCGCCCTGTGTCGTAGTGAGAGTGCACCGCCCTGTGTCGTAGTGAGAGTGCACCGCCCTGTGTCGTAGTGAGAGTGCACCGCCCTGTGTCGTAGTGAGAGTGCACCGCCCTGTGTCGTAGTGAGAGTGCACCGCCGTGTCGTAGTGAGAGTGCACCGCCCTGTGTCGTAGTGAGAGTGCACCGCCCTGTGTCGTAGTGAGAGTGCATTGCCTTCGTCAACCGCTTGTGACAAGAAATAACCCACTGAAAGGAACAGGCTGTTGCCGGATCCCGGCATAGAGATGACGTTGTACAAAAACCCGTCGACAGAGAAGATACTGTCGTTCATTTTAGAACAAAGACTTAGGAAACAACAGTCGCAGTATAACGAAAATAGCAATATCTTCCAAAAAAAAAAACAGTGAAGATTTTTTTAAAAAATCCAGCTAATTAAGATAGATCGTACCTCATTTCATTAGGTTAGGTTTAGTGATAGATTTAGGGTTCAGGTTAGGTTTAGTGATAGATTTAGGGTTCAGGTTAGGTTTAGTGATAGATTTAGGGTTCAGGTTAGGTTTAGTGATAGATTTAGGGTTCAGGTTAGGTTTAGTGATAGATTTAGGGTTCAGGTTAGGTTTAGGGTTCAGGTTAGGTTTAGGGATAGATTTAGGGTTCAGGTTAGGTTTAGATTTAGGGTTCAGGTTAGGTTTAGGGATAGATTTAGGGTTCAGGTTAGGTTTAGGGATAGATTTAGGGTTCATGTTAGGTTTAGGGATAGATTTAGGGTTCAGGTTAGGTTGAGGGATAGATTTAGGGTTCAGGTTAAGTTTAGGGATACATTTAGGAAATTTTTTTCATTATTTTTTTAACATTTTATTCTTAATTTTACGGGTCACGGCAATCAAGTTAGCGGCCATGGCAAAAAAACGCGGTACGATCTATTCGAATTTACCAAAAATCATTTCTAAAAGGCTCTTGATTCGGACGCCCGGTCTCAAGAAGCCCGATACTATAGCTAATGGCAGATCTGTTCCAATCTTATGGCTGTGGAAAGTTTGTCCAGACGTTGATAAACAATTTGGGCTGCAGACATTTCCCGATCATCTTACTTAACAAAATGAACCGCCGACTCAGACGATGATATAATCCATGTAGCCGCATCATGGGTCAAGGATTTCAATGGATCGATGAACCGACGACTTATGGCTTTTCTACTTGCCTTGCCGGTCAGCGACCCCCACGCCCTTAAAATATTTCTCATTGACAGAAGAGGTATGCACGATAAGTTACTGTGTACAACATCTATCTAAACAGCCTTTACATAACTTAACTAGTCCTATTAATTGGACGATTCATGTCATTTTAATTAGTTTACATCCGTTACACAAACTACATCTCTATAATCTATTTCACGACAGTTTACACAAACTACATTTCTATAATCTATTTCACGACTGTTTACACAAACTACATCTCTATAATCTATTTCACGACAGTTCACACAAACTACATCTCTATAATCTATTTCACGACAGTTCACACAAACTACATCTCTATAATCTATTTCACGACAGTTCACACAAACTACATCTCTATAATCTATTTCACGACAGTTCACACAAACTACATCTCTATAATCTATTTCACAACAGTTTACACAAACTTATTCTCTATTATCTATTTCACGACAGTTTCGGGTACACAGTCAGTTAAATAAATGTCTAACTTTCTAATACACTTAGTGTTATGTAAAAGCAGTAAGTAGAAGTGATATCCAACCATGCTAGAAGTTTGACGGAATTTACACGTTTCAATTGAAAAATATATTTCCAATCTCAGGCACCAAGCAGCAAAAACGCACAAAAACGCACAAAAACGCACACATATATTCATAACGCACGCAAATCGTAACATCTCGACATATTCTTACTTTGTATCGACCGCCCTCCCCACCACCCCAACCCCCTCCACTACACACGAGGGTTAAAATAACTGCCTCCAATCGTTCAGGTGTTTGCCCCTGGGATGCGATACAGATGCTGTTTAAAGAAAAATAACAACGTGTGTCTGGTTAGGAAGGTTGAATGGCAAGATCGTCTGCTGAAGAATTGGAGTAATCACCTGTAGTCGGGAGTATCTGTCCATTGACAGCATTACCAATTTATCCATTGACAGCATCACCCATCCATCCATTAATTGGAGAGTATCGTTAATGCAATATAAACGCAAACTGCGCCAAACCGGTGACTCCAAATTGTAGCGACCTTTCCATGAAACCTTAATGAATAATCTATCTCATGCGGTGTAAGCTCAATAATCTATCTCATGCGGTGTAAGCTCAATAATCTATCTCATGCGGTGTAAGCTAATAATCTATCTCATGCGGTGTAAGCTAATAATCTATCTCATGCGGTGTAAGCTCAATGGTTGACATACACAGTTCAAAGTTCATTCCAAGAAATTGCCACTACATCCACTCAATATTTTTTCCAAATGGTGACGAAGGTACTCGCGTCAAACTGTTACCATGGTGACAATATCTTTGGCACGAAATCGCTGCGATGTTCAGGAGCTAGAAACATAAAAGCAATGGCGAGAGATTCCCATGATGTGCAACTTTTGTCCTTTTGGTGAGTTCTTAATCCAATGGCCTATTGTTTGGTGTGCAATCTTTGATGAGTTATTAGTCCAATAGCCTATTGTTTGATGTGCAACTTTTGATGGGTTTAAATTTACTTAATTTCTTCCTAGTCGCACCATGGTTACCAGGTGTTTAGTTCAATGTATTTGAGATGTCTGAGAAATGGAGAAAACCTCTTGACGTCATGATGTCAACAATATTATTAACAACTGAAGTGATTGTCAACATTGACATAACAAATACACATCAACAGGCGCCACACATTTTTAGATGAACATTCTCTTCAATAATTATGTCAATGTGATACATTAGTTACAACTATTGAGTTTTTCAACAGCTGCACCGGAAATGAAATCACGATCATCAACACTTGCCATCTATTCCCTTTCTCTAGAAAACTCAACTACTGCACGATACATTGAACCACTGAACTCTACAATGAACTATTGCACGAGAGACTGAACTATTGCAAGATAGACTGAATTATTGTACGAGAGACTGAAATATTGAACGATAGACTGAACTATTGCACGCACGATAGACTGAACTATTGCATGGTAGACTGAACTTATTGCATGATAGACTGAACTATTGCATAATAGACTGAACTATTGCACGAAAGAGATCTATCGCAAACTGAAGAAAGATTTCATAAGGTGCATGTCAAAGTCGTTAGATAGAAGCGTGAACAACCTGTGTCTGTGAAACATCAGAGGAGAGAGCAACTAGGACTTTGAAGAGAATGGAGGAGCAAGATAGGAGAACAGGGAAATATTGAGAGGAAGATATACGGGAGAAGAAAGAGACCGAAAAACAAGTCTCCCGGTGGCAATACAAACATATTTAGTACAACCGTTATAGTTATATAAAAATATTTAGGATAACCGTTGGTTATATAAGCATATTTAGGATGATCGTTAGCTATATGAACATATTTAGGATAACCGTTAGTTGTATAAACATATTTAGGATAACCGTTAGTTGTATAAACATATTTAGGATAACCGTTAGTTGTATAAACATATTTAGGATAACCGTTAGTTGTATAAACATATTTAGGATAACCGTTAGTTGTATAAACATATTTAGGATAACCGTTAGTTGTATAAACATATTTAGGAAAACCGTTAGTTGTAAAGACGCCTGTTTTAACAAGGAACAGTTGGTGGCTGCAGTGCACCTAGTATCTAGATTGTGACAGAAGTCAATATTTGACCGCCTAGTATCTAGATTGTGACAGAAGTCAATATTTGACCGCCTAGTATCTAGATTGTGGCAGAAGTCAATATTTGACCGCCTAGTACAGGGGTGGGCAAACTTTTTGTGCGGAGGGCCACATTGACAAAGGTAAAGCTATTGGGAGGCAGCATGTATATTATGTCCAATTTTTAAATATCGATAAACATTTCCCTATATTAAAATCGGTAGTTTCGCATTTTAGCATTACATGACAAAGGTCAAGGACTGTTTAAAAAAATAGAAAATTAGAAAGAAATTTGATCAACAATGTTTTAAAAATCATAACGGTGCATGAAATTCTGTAAAATTCAACACAATAACTTAAAAACATAGTAATTTTTTTAATTTCTAAATGCCTTCGAGGGCCACATAATATCAGGTGCCGGGCCGCATGCGGGCCGTAGTTTGCCCACCCCTGGCCTAGTATCTAGATTGTGACAGAAGTCAATATTTGACCGCCTAGTATCTAGATTGTGACAGAAGTCAATATTTGACCGCCTAGTATCTAGATTGTGACAGAAGTCAATATTTGACCTCCTAGTATCTAGATTGTGGCAGAAGTCAATATTTGACCGCCTAGTATCTAGATTGTGACAGAAGTCAATATTTGACCGCCTAGTATCTAGATTGTGACAGAAGTCAATATTTGACCGCCTACTATCTAGATTGTGACAGAAGTCAATATTTGACCGCCTAGTATCTAGATTGTGACAGAAGTCAATATTTGACCGCCTACTATCTAGATTGTGACAGAAGTCAATATTTGACCGCCTAGTATCTAGATTGTGACAGAAGTCAATATTTGACCTCCTAGTATCTAGATTGTGGCAGAAGTCAATATTTGACCGCCTAGTATCTAGATTGTGACAGAAGTCAATATTTGACCGCCGAGTATCTAGATTGTGACAGAAGTCAATATTTGACCGCCTAGTATCTAGATTGTGACAGAAGTCAATATTTGACCGCCTAGTATCTAGATTGTGACAGAAGTCAATATTTGACCGCCGAGTATCTAGATTGTGACAGAAGTCAATATTTGACCGCCTAGTATCTAGATTGTGACAGAGGTCAATATTTGACCTCCTAGTATCTAGATTGTGGCAGAAGTCAATATTTGACCGCCTAGTATCTAGATTGTGACAGAAGTCAATATTTGACCGCCTAGTATCTAGATTGTGACAGAAGTCAATATTTGACCTCCTAGTATCTAGATTGTGGCAGAAGTAAATATTTGACCGCCTAGTATCTAGATTGTGACAGAAGTCAATATTTGACCGCCGAGTATCTAGATTGTGACAGAAGTCAATATTTGACCGCCTAGTATCTAGATTGTGACAGAAGTCAATATTTGACCGCCGAGTATCTAGATTGCGGCAGAAGCCAATGTTTCATAGCAACACTGCCTGCGCTGATGGGAAACGTAAGGGTCACTCGTGTCCATTCCAAGTGTTAAGTGCATGTACAAATTGGGTGTTTCGGGTCATCCCCACAGTTCTCAAAATAAGTGTTTATCAAGCTATCAGTTAGTATGAATAAATTGGTACGTGTCATTAGCACCAGTTGGGTTATGGTTCTTCTAGTATATTTAGGCAATGGTTTTGCCCCTTTGTTAAGCACTTTTTGTTAACGTGCCATTTTAAAACAACATTGAATTTTTTTCAAACTAACTGCGGTACTTAGTAATACTTTTATATTATATAAATTATTTCATTAAATCCATGAGCAAATTTAGACAGTTTGAACATTAAGGTTAACATGTCCCAGCCCCCCCCCCCCCAACGACATTATGACACACCCCTCCATCTCTTGGCCCCCCACGACAGTATGACACACCCCTCTATCTCTTATCCCCCCCACGATGTTATGACACACCCCTCTCTCTTAGCCCCCCACAACATAATGTCACACCCCTTTAACTCTTAGCCCCCACCCCCAACGGCATTATGTCACATCCCCTCTATCTCTTATAACTCAATGGTCCACATTTACGTCTGTCCTGAGCTGCTGCGTGAACGTGATACTTGACCGTTACATAAGTGCTTGCTGTATGTGAACAGTTTGAGAACCTATGGTAAACACTAAAATGTATAAATGGGAAAAAACATATTTTTACAGTCCCTATATTACTTTCATACAACTATTTAACTATGCCGTACAGAAATTAAATACTTCAACGCATTCTAACAAAACCAGTTGAAAAACTCAACCGTGCGTAGCACACATCCGTTCATCCCGCAGTCATTCATCCAAGAACGTTCAACCCACCTCTGGGTACATCGTCATAGAAACCAACTTGTTGACGCCACAGATAGCGTCCCTGGTCCAGAATTGACTTCCGGAGTTCATTGTACCACACAACTACCAGATGTAAGTTGATGCACTTTCAAATACAATAACAACTCAACGCAGTGTGGTAGTTAACACCAACATATAAATGAATGGCAAATGTCTTTTAAACACGTGGAAGAGAAAAGTTCTCAGGAAAATATATGGACCAACAAAGTATATGGATGGAAAATACGAACCAACCATGAATTGTACATGCTATATCAGGATTCCACTATAGTACCAGAAATAAAAATGGGCAGGCTACGCCGGGCAGGACACTGGGAGAGAATGCCAAATCACAGAAGAGTAAAGAGGGTACATCACCAAGACACAGGAGGAAAACGGCTCAAAGGCAGACCTAGGCTTATATGGATGGTTGATGTGGAAAAAGATCTACAACTGGGAATCCAATCATGGAAAAGAAAAGCATTCGTTAGATCTGAGTGGAAGAAAGAAGTGAGGCAGGCCAAAGCCCTACATGTGCTGTAGCGCCACAGGGATGTACGGATTTATGGTCTTTTAAATTATTGTTTTAATTTAAATATCCCAATAATTTGACTGGCACCAACAAGGACATATTATTTAAACATATATCATACATTTTTAACTGTTTCACTTCTAGGTCATTTAAGTCATTTCCTGTGTACGGGGCGAATAACTTACGATCTCAAAAGATTGTCAAGACATAAAGAGCAAAACAATCGGCTGCTAAACTCGGCGGAGTATCAATGAAGGCGCCTACTTGCCTACCCGGTGGGTAGTTTTAAGGATAATGTATATGAGCGGTTGGGTTCAAGCCGTGTGAAGTTTATAAATAGTGGATAAAGAAAAAAGCAACAAATAATTAGAAATAAAAACGAAAGTGTTCGAAGATCTCAATTTAGCTAATTGGTTAGAAATGAAAGCGCTCCAGAGAGCGGTACAGAGCCGTAGAGAGTGGTACAGAGAGCGGTACAGAGCGGCATCGTTTCTAATCAAAAAGCTACAGTGGAGTTGTTTTTTTTAAAATTTCAAGTTATTTGTTGTTTCTTGTTTTGTCTTGTCTACTGAAGAAGGCATTTAGCCGAAACATCCTTTTAATTTTCCGGATTTTTCTTTTCATGCCAAATCATTATAAATTGTTCCATTATTTAGGTAGTTTTATGGCGAGGCTTTCAAACATTACGGAAACTGCGATTGTTGTGGTTGACAGGAAAGAAACACTTCATGCAATTAAAATAAATGGTACTTTATTTAGATGTATATACTGATAGATGTAATGTATTGATTTAAAATACCATTGCCACCTTGTACTTTCGATGAAACTAATGTTCGGATGCGGTAAAATTATTCGAAACTAATGAATACCAACTCTTTGTGACATGAGTTGGAAAAATGCGGTCCCAGGCCAGGCCTATCCATACGAGAGGTTTGTATTGATTTGAGAAGTGCAAAATACAGATGTTTCATTTGAACTATCTTTATATTATAGAAGTATTGTAATGTTCTATAAACACCAGTGTTTTTATGTTACTAGCATCACATCCATGTTATTTTTAAACGTGCGATCTCTGACTGCTGCATATGTGATCTGTTGATGATACCAGAAGCCATCGCCCTGGTCTTCCCATCTATGTAACCACAAAAGAGCCATGATAAGCGCTTGCTGGTCTGGATACGAACTCAAGAAAACATGGTAACAGCTCCATGTGAACATGTAATTGTGTACACATGGAAAACCGATTGGTGGTCTCGATACGAAATCAAGGAAACCAAGTAATAGCTCATTTGTGTACATGTAATGGTGTACACATGAACAAGCGATTGTTGATCTGGATACGAACTCAAGGAAACTAAGTAATAGCTCCTCGTGAACATGTAATTGTGTACACATGGACAGGCAATCCCGCTGCAAAAAAAAAAAAAGGAAAACAACACGACTACCATCGCGACATGAGTCGAAAGACAAAAGTCGATGAGACAGACCGTCGTTATGCTGCTCTTGACATGTTATTTATTGTTGGCCAGCGATTTCTCGGGGAGTTACCAGCTGATGGTCTGAGCACTTGGATCATGTTGGGAAATGCAGTGACAAATGACTTTAATTAGGCACCCAGCCCACCTGTGTATCCTTGTGCACAGGTAAACAAACAGCGGTACATGACACAAGCAGAGCCGTGACACAAGAAGAGCCGTGACACAAGCAGAGCCGTGACAGAGAAAGAGAAATAGTTCTATATTTTGGAAGGTTTCGAAATCGATGGTGAGAAAACTTCTTGAAGGATTGTCATGGCTGTCAACAACTCTGATTGTCATGGCTGTCAACCACTCTGATTGTCATGGCTGTCAACAACTCTGATTGTCATGGCTATCAACAACTGCGAGGTAAACACAATCATTCGTTTAGGAACCGTTTGAAAACGGAAACGTTTCCGAGTTCGAGAGCCACTTGGTATGTAGAAACCAACAGTTGTCTGTGGAGGTCAAAGAATGATAAGTAATGGCGTGGTAGAAAGTTCAACTCACACATTTTTTTTCACGGTCTTTTGACAATTTTTTAAAGGAGAAACAGTTAAAAGAGGGCATTTAGGCATGGGAAGTAAACTACAATGAAGATAGACGTATTAGCTGTTTACCAATGAGCATCTACCTAGATCAATATAGTTATTTAGATCAACTTAGTTATTTCAACTTTGATAGTTCAACTTAGTTCAACTTTGATAGTTCAACTTAGTTCAACTTTGATAGTTCAACTTAGTTTTCAAACATAACATCACGTTTGTGGAACATGTAGATCATCTTTATAATACTACGTTATAAAAAAAATATGCACGTGAAATGCTTTTGCCCCCGAAATATGCAAAAAGACGATCATTGGACAAGAGGATCATTGGACAAGAAGATCATTGGACAAGAAGAGCACTGGACAAGAAAAGCATTGGACAAGAAGAGCATTGGACAAGAAGGGCTTTGGACAAGAAGGGCATTGGACAAAAGTGCATTGGACAAGAAGAGAGAGCATTGGACAAGAACAGCATGGACAAGAAGGGCATTGGACAAGAAGAGCTTTGAACAAGAAGTACATTGGACAAGAAGAGAGAGCATTGGACAAGAAGAGCATGGCCAAGAAGAGCATTCGACAAGACGAGCATTCGACAAGAAGAGCATTGGACAGAAGTCAACGTCACTTAACTTGTTAAGCCTTTCCAAAAAACTTACTACTTTGGTTGACAGTAAACCATGGACAGTTACTAGTAAAGTTATGAATCAGGTGGTTGACAGTAAACCATGGACAGTTACTAGTAAAGTTATGAATCAGGTGGTTGACAGTAAACCACGGACAGTTACTAGTAAAGTTATGAATCAGGTGGTTGACAGTAAACCATGGACAGTTACTAGTAAAGTTATGAATCAGGTGGTTGACAGTAAACCATGGACAGTTACTAGTAAAGTTATGAATCAGGTGGTTGACAGTAAACCATGGACAGTTACTAGTAAAGTTATGAATCAGGTGGTTGACAGTAAACCATGGACAGTTACTAGTAAAGTTATGAATCAGGTGGTTGACAGTAAACCACGGACAGTTACTAGTAAAGTTATGAATCAGGTGGTTGACAGTAAACCATGGACAGTTACTAGTAAAGTTATGAATCAGGTGGTTGACAGTAAACCATGGACAGTTACTAGTAAAGTTATGAATCAGGTGGTTGACAGTAACCACGGACAGTTACTAGTAAAGTTATGAATCAGGTGGTTGACAGTAAACCATGGACAGTTACTAGTAAAGTTATGAATCAGGTGGTTGACAGTAAACCACGGACAGTTACTAGTAAAGTTATGAATCAGGTACGAAACAATGAGTGGAGCTAAATTGTTTAAATTGCATAATTGATCTCGTGCTTTTCTAGTGAGAAGTAAATGGAAAAGTCAAACTCAGAACAAACTGAGGAAGTCAACATTGACAACTTGTATATATACACAATGAAATCCCCCACTCGAAATGTATTATATTTAATCATCATTTTTGAAATAAAAAATTAACATCCCAAAAAATGAACTGCCCACACATGTCCTATTAGTACACAATCTGTACACCAATGTCACATTAGTACACAATCTGTACTCCAATGTCTTATTAGTATACAATATGTACACCAATGTCACATTAGTACACAATCTGTACACCAATGTCACATTAGTACACAATCTGTACACCAATGTCACATAAGTACACAATATGTCCATCAATGACCCATTAGTATAGTATCGGTCCATAATGGGACTAACATACGTCTGGTCACGTAATGTGACTAACATAAGTCTGGTCACGTGACTACCTAATGCTTAAAGCTGCAAACATTGTAGTTTTCCACAAATAATAATAATCTCGACTTATTAAATCAAATGTGCAAATGTATTCCAATGTATTCAGTTTTGAGAGTATTAAAACCAATTATATATCAGCAGTGGCGGGGATTGTGAAGGGATATTTACAACTACTACCACAACTTGACTGTAAAATGGAAATTAGATATCCCCCCCCCCCCCGGGCCAAACCCTCACCACCTTTTGTAGAAGGTCAACATTTTGAAGAGTACGGAATACAAAAAAATCTTTCAATCTGACTAAATGTACACTTTCTATTCCTCAATAGTGGATGCAATGTCAAGGTCATGTGCGCTCTTTGAAAGTGTATTCACGATCCCCCCTCCCCATAAACTGAGATGGTTGTCTTGCTAACGCACAGCATAACCGATTCAAAGGGAGATGGCCGCAGGCATGAAGCTGAGTGGAATTCGCCGATATGAAAAGGCGGTAGTTGGTGAATCAGCGAACGGACAAATCAAGAGCTACCTTGGGTGTCATGGTTATGGCAATTCTTATTTTAACACATTGACACTGTCAATAGCTAGAGACTTCGGAGCACTTTAAAGTTTTTTTGATTTGTTTTTTTTTGGGGTCACTTCTGCACAGAATGATGCAATATTTGAACAGATAGTAGTTTCTGTAATCGAACGCGACGAAAGGGTATCATCTGACGTGACGTTATGGTGTCATCTCACGTGAAGTAAGTGTCATTTAACGTGAAGTAAGCGTCATTTAAACGTGAATTAAGGGTGTTATATAACCGATGAAAGATGTTATCTAACGTGACCATATGGTGTTAACTAACGTGACATAAGTGTTTTATCTAACTAACGTGACGAATGGTGTTATCTAACGTGACGTTATGATGATATCCCAGGGCTTACCGTAACAACACCAACTTCAGTGGTGCTCCGACAGGTTCGTAATTACACTATACGTCTTACCCCCCCCCCTTTTTTTCCACAATGGTTATGCACCGACAGGGGGCATAAGTGCACTACGTCTACACCACAAACGAGCACCGACAGCGCCACTAATAACTCTAATCAAGTTCACAACGGCATACAGTGTTGCAATCGGCTTAATTGCAAATCTCTACCAGAAATTCCTTTGGTGATTGGGTTCGCACACAGCCGGTCATGGGATACAGTTGCGTAATCCAAAGAAACAAAACTTTAGAGGGTCAACTTAATCCGGTGACTTTCACCGCCACTAACACACACCAACATCCACCTACTGCAGTCTACAACAACACAAACAAACATTCGCCCCCAGTAGGAAAACACCGACTGACACCGGAAGACGGTGTGACACAATTTGCCGGATATCCATCAGCCAAGTGACAGTTGGGTAGTTCCGCACTGCGGACACGGTGACACGATCTGCAGCACAGGTTCGACACAGAGAAACACCCATACCGCTTGACCGAACCAGTGCAACTATGGTGATCACACGTTTAAAGTTAAACAGAAGAAGCAAAATCGCCGGGGTCCTGAAAGCGTAACTAAAGTGGGGTTACAGCCCCATGAATCCCATATGAAAGCCTTAAGAGGGGTTTAGCTCCGGTTACGGAAACAGTGATAGAGCTCTGGCAACCCTCTCAAACTTCCTTACTCTATAGTTCTATAGACAAACCTGTTTGGCGCCATAGACACAGCTTCATTTCTATAGGGCAGGGGGTGGGAAAACCACGGCCCGCACGCGGCCCGGCCACTGATATTATGCGGCCTCCGAAGGAATTTGGAAAAAAAAATTACTTTGTTTTTAATTTATTGTGTTGAATTTTACAGAATTTCATGTATCGTAATGATTTTTTAAAACATTTTTGATCAAATTTTTTTCAATTTTTTTCTTTTTAAACAGTCCTAGACTTTTGTCATGTAATGCTAAACTGCAAATTTACTGATTTTAATAATATATATAGAAATGTTTATCGACATGTAAAAATTGGACATAACATACATGCGGTCCCCTAATAGCTTTACAGTTGTCAATTTGGCCCTTCGCACAAAAAGTTTGCCCCCCCCCCTCCCCCGCTATAGGGTATACGTTTTATTTACAGATTTTTCATTGAAATGCAGCTTTAAGAAAATGAACAAGTCGTATTCAACCATGCGTTTTCTTCGTCCTTATGGCGATAGGTTTGCATTGGTATTTTCCAATCTCATTATTTAAGTGTTCTTTCATGAGAACACGTTTGGAGGGTTACCGGAAATTTGGAGAAAGAAATTTCGTCGACGGAAAATTGCTTAACGGAAGTTAGGTCGAATTTTTTTTTCAGTTCACACGATCATATTTTCGTAAAATTTCCTTTTGAACGCACTATACTATATATTAATACAAAATATACTTGACTAAGCACTATTCACATATCCTTCAATAGAAAATATTTACATATCCTTAACTAAGCACTATTTAAATATCCTCCACGAAAAGCATCAAAACTAAAAACAAAAAACAAACAAAAAACAACAAAAACAAAACAAAACAAACAAAGAAAAACAAACACAGACCTTCAGATTTCGAAAAGTTCAAATCTCAAATGTCCGAAAAACATGTCACGACATGTGGGAATGATTCATGTGTTTGAAATAATAGATGGCTCTCGAATCCCACTCACCACATCACACCTGCCAATCAATGCCGGATTGTTCAATCACACAACAACAACAACCATCAGCATTCCCGTGTCCCATCACAGAACGCTCCACACAACAACACAAGGCAGGGCGCTACTGCACATATCGCTGATGGCGTCACAATACTACCCACCATGCTATTTGTGTCACTAATCTAGTTGGGATCTATCACCTCAAAGCTACCACTTGCCTGTTGGCCATGACTATGGTATGTAGCGGATGTTATTAGACAATTATTTGGTCACTACCTATCTAATACTTCGGCAAATGTTACCCACTTTTTACTCCGGTGACGCTTCTGTTTGTAAGACGACATCATTGTATAATAATGATTGTAAGAAAAGTTAAATTATAAAGTTGCTGAAATGATAAGAAATTTGTAAACGAGAAAGTTTATTTCGGTTAGAGATGAAATTCTTTCCCCTTTTTAATTCGTGGGAACAACTTCAAAGATGCACCATTTCTGCATGTTCAATTATTATTCCAGCACCATCTCCTTAAATTGAAACTTATATTTAAATTTATATAAACAAATTCGGAATTTAAAAATTCGTAAGTTTTGAAAACTGCATGAGAGAAGCATAAAATAAATATTAACTGCAATTTTCTAAAACATGAAAAAAAAAATATTTAAAAAATTCGTGCAATCAAATGGTAGTCAATTAAAATAACATTTAGAAGCCCCCCCCCCCCCCCCCCTTGTTTTATTTCTTATATAAGTTTTAATTTTAAACTCCTAGAAGGAACTGACTACCACACTGCTCCTGGTCAGTTTAAAATGAATAAGTTCCTTAGACATGAACTGTAACGGACACAACAGAAACTGTCAGAGATAAAAGTTATGTCACCGTAGTCTCAAGGAAAACAGAAGTGTCTGAGATTTGTCGCGGTCTGACTACTCCAGCCAACACGAGTCAAGCAGTTGGCTGTGCGCCAGGTGGTTCTGAGACTGACATGCAATGTAAAATTGTGTGAGTGTGTGTTTTATGGGAGTGTGTGTTTTGTGGGAGTGTGTGTTTTGTGGGAGTGTGTGTTTTGTAGGAGTGTGTGTTTTGTGGGAGGGGTTATCAATACAAAGACTGTATGAATGTAGTTTAATGCAGAGAGTAAAATAAGAAGTTGCTATCCCTTGATACCAACTTTTTCCATCGATACCAACTCCTTCCCTCGATACCAACTCTTTCCATCGACACCAACTCCTCCCATGATAAACACCAGCAATTTCAACATCAAATCTACAGCTATAACCGATTGTTTTCTGAAGCCTTTTTTTTTTAAAAACTAGTTTTGCAATAGGCCAACAACTTTTGCGTCATTCATAAGCCCTTGTGTTCACAGAAACACAACTTTTGCGTCATCCACAAACCCTTGTGTTCACAGAAACACAACTTTTGCGTCATCCACAAGCCCTTGTGTTCACAGAAACACAACTTTTGCGTCATCCATAAGCCCTTGTGTTCACAGAAACACAACTAATGTTTTCACTTGTACTAATAGGGAGACGTCACCACTTAAGTCTTGTATAGATTTTGTCTGTGAAATACATTATTTAAAAAGGAATGAAACCTTCAACACACGTCACTTGTCTTTTCGGAGGTCTTATTGTCAGCATTCCACACAATTGTTGTCTAGATAACGATAACTTTGAAAAGATGTTCTTTCTGGATTATTATTGGATAGTGGGAGTGGGGTTGAGAAAATGGGGGAGGGGCGGGGCAAGCAGAAGGGCATTAGTAAACTGTATAGTGATATGTGGGACAAAAATAAGGGCATCAGAAAACTGTATAGTCATAAGTGGGACAAACGAAAGGGCATTAGTAAACTGTACAGTGATAGGTGGGGCAAACAAAAGGGCATTAGTAAACTGTACAGTCATAGTCATGAGTAGTTTGAGAAACTCTGAGCGTGGGGATGAGAGGGCAAATAATTGTCAGCATCATGACGGACCGTCGGCTTGATGGAATACAGTCAGATTCGTGTTTATATGTGTCATTGGTTTGACATATGTTGAGTAGTGCATGTCATATGTCACCTTATACTTTTAATCATAAAGAAATGAGGCCTCGATTTCCCGAAAAGAGCAATTCCATATGTTCATAGACTGTGAGCTTATGTCAACTAAATTCAAAATTTGCATCTAAAAAGCTTCATGTCATGTCACGACGTTCCACACAAAAATACCGTAATCCCCCCCACACACACATTTTTATTATAGAGCACAACCGACTGAGAAGTAATAGGGTCATGTCGAACCAATGCACAACAGTTTATTGGAGTGCACACTGAGAGGCATTGGTGCAGCATGTGAACGTCATTGAATGCGACGTGAACCCGTCCAGCCATCACTGATGTACATTTTAATATAGAATGTCAAATATTGGTGAAGGAAAATATGTGATTTTCAGCTCACATTACGCAAAGGGAGGTGTGTGTTTGTGTATGGGGGGGGGGGGGGGGGTTCTAAACCATGTAAAATGGGACGATTACCCCCAATTTGTGACTTTTTACTTTCGCAAGGGGTCGGGTGTGTGTTTTACATAACTAACATTGGCACACTGAGAAGAAATGTTTGATGACGCAGATTGATACAGTGTCCAACACATGAGTTGATGATTGTGGACACAGGGAGACAGTGTCCAACAAATGAATAGACGACAGTGGACAAATTGAGACAGTGGACACATTCAGACAGTTTCCAACACATGAATAGATGATAGTGGACAGATTGGGACAGTGTCCAACAAATGAATAGATGATAGTAGACATATTGAGACACTGTCCAACACATGAATAGATGATTGTTATTTAGACGAGGTGTTTACGTCATCTTTTCCCGTGAATGAACTCTAGCTGACCACAAGTTCGGTACCGCATTTGGGGTGTGGCTAACTAAATATAGTCTATCTTAGTCTATAGTCTGTATTATTTAGAATTCTGTAGAATAATCTAGAGAAATCAGGAGAGGAAAACTACGTGTAAGCCCGTTCGAGAAATGTCTTTGAAACATACTATATATATTGAGCGACAGGAAGGAAGGGAGTTATTTTTTGCGATTACGATAGAGTTTTGCTATACGAGACAAATTTGTTTACTAACATTTGAGGTGTGTTTGCTGATTCCTCTTCATCATTGTACCTTTTTACAACATTGCATCTTTTTCAACATTGTACCGGTCCAAGCCAATCATTATACTGCAAGTCAATAGCTTTAATTTCTTTCTTTCAGATTTTGTAATTTATTATTAACTTAATAAAATTATTAAATTGTAATTAGCCCTAGTTTGGTTATCGTTTTCTTTATTATTGTATTTAGTTTCTTGTATCGTCTTTTTTTGCATACTGTTTGTCAACGAGCCATTTAATTAAATAAGAGATTAAATTCTATAATATTACAACGGTACGTAACAATAATAGTGGACACATTGAGACAGTGTCTAACACATGAATAGATGACAGTGTACAGATTGAGACAGCGTCCAAAAGATGAATAGATGACAGTGTACAGATTGAGACAGCGTCCAAAAGATGAATAGATGACAGTGGACACATTGAGACAGCGTCCAAAAGATGAATGGCACAGGCAACCGGCGTTCAAAGAGACATTAGACAAATTTGATGACGTCAAACGCCATGATTTAATTTAAAAAGACGTGATTGTAAAAAAAATAAAAAAATGTTACAATTTTACCGACAGAAACCTTGAACTTTTGATTGAATAATAAATCCTTGTCGAGACTTCAGAGGGTTAAAACTATTGAGAAATTCTTTTCACGGGATCAATTTGAAATGTCAAGGTTCACAGTGAGATTTACGTCCATTTGATGGTTACATTATGTGGAAGACAGTCAAACTGGGAGAGGATGACGAGGGCAATGAGTAATTGGGGGGGGGGGAGTAGCGATGGAAACGATATGGGTGGATTTTAACAGAGAGAAGGATTTTGTTAAAATTATAAGGCATATATATATATATATATTATATACATACACATATATGCCCTGTAGTTACGAAAATGTGCCCATTGTGAAATCAGTACAAACTTGGCCCCATATAATTACCTACCAGCAGTCGCTAATTAAAGCTCGCCTGGTAGGATGAATCTTACTGAACCGAATCGTCTTTTAGATGCTACGAAGAAACATGTCAGTCTCGGTAAAGCAGTCGAGTTAAATATCAAATAACTGAGTCCAGTTAAATTGCAAATAACTGAATCCAATCAAACATCAAATAACGCAGTGTAGTTGAATATCAAATTACTGAGTCGAATCAAATATCAAATAACTGAGTCCATTTAATTGTCAAAATACCGCAGTCCAGTTGAACTTCAAATAAAGGGAGTCAGCTAATTATACAAATATAATATAGAGAATTCCTTTATTTAAAAAAATTGCTTAAAGTTCGTTTCTTACATAAGCCCAAAGCTACTTTTATGACTCAATACTTTTATGACGCGGAATGGTGCACTGTAATAAACTCGTACAGAACAGATTTTATCATTGTTAAAATGTGTAGAGTTTCAAAAGAAGAAAAGCAACTGGAGGATCGGGGGAGGGAGCGCGAGACTAGGCTTAATTCACTCCAGATCCGACATTGCCCCTGGGCACAGCTCGGCTGTCTCTGTACTTGGGTCGCCATCAAGGCCACTGGATGGAGGTATTGTCTCTCGCTTAACCAGTTAGTTCACCATTAGGAGTAGGGATAGATTTCGGCCCTCGTTTGAGCCTCCTCGGGACCTTTGAGGGATGAGAAGATAAACCCGTGCTGAATAAAACTGTTTCCATAATGAGCTCAGCCCTCATCAGCCTTCGCCTACACTCGACCTGCAGCTCGTCATGGGTCTCATCTGATTAAATCATCTCGAAAAAAATTTCACCTATATAACAAACCCTTTAACTGAGGGATTCTCAACACAATGGGCTGAACCTTGGCTAAGGGTTCCATATGTATCGTTTTATTGTGGCATGCTGAATGGGATGGGGGTACTTATAGAATATGCGTAACTAAGAGATAATAGCGTCGGGTCTCATGAAGATTTACAGTAGCGGTCGAAGACACAATTAAAGCGTCACGAGAAAAGATTCTTTAACTGAGCTAAAAAGCCGTGACTTATCCTATATTTGAACAGCCGTGACTTATCCTATATATGAACAGCCGTGACTTATCCTATATTTGAACAGTCGTGACGTATCCTACATCTGAACAGTCGTGAATTAAACATTGTGACTTCCATCCTACAGCTAATCAGTCGTGAATTAAACATTGTGACTTCTATCCTACAGCTAATCAGTCGTGAATTAAACATTGTGACTTCTATCCTACAGCTAATCAGTCGTGAATTAAACATTGTGACTTCTATCCTACAGCTAATCAGTCGTGAATTAAACATTGTGAATTATATCCTACATCTAATCAGTCGTGAATTAAACATTGTGACTTCTATCCTACAGCTAATCAGTCGTGAATTAAACATTGTGACTTCCATCCTACAGCTAATCAGTCGTGAATTAAACATTGTGACTTCCATCCTACAGCTAATCAGTCGTAAATTAAACATTGTGACTTCCATCCTACAGCTAATCAGTCGTGAATTAAACATTGTGACTTCCATCCTACAGCTAATCAGTCGTGAATTAAACATTGTGACTTCCATCCTACAGCTAATCAGTCGTGAATTAAACATTGTGACTTCTATCCTACAGCTAATCAGTCGTGAATTAAACATTGTGACTTCTATCCTACAGCTAATCAGTCGTGAATTAAACATTGTGACTTCTATCCTACAGCTAATCAGTCGTGAATTAAACATTGTGACTTCTATCCTACAGCTAATCAGTCGTGAATTAAACATTGTGACTTCTATCCTACAGCTAATCAGTCGTGAATTAAACATTGTGACTTCTATCCTACAGCTAATCAGTCGTGAATTAAACATTGTGACTTCTATCCTACAGCTAATCAGTCGTGAAATATCCTACAAACGAGAACATTAATAGTGAAAAGTTATTTTCGTATTTCGCTAAGAAATGTTCAACCACAGATATTTTAAAACAGGTAAATGTAGAATCTATTAAACTTGAAAACTTCAGAAGGTTTCAACAACGCTCATCTCACTACAGCATTTCAACAAGTCACATCTCACGACAACATTTCAACAAGACATATCTCACTACAACATTTCAACAAGTCACATCTCACGACAACATTTCAACAAGACACATCTCACTACAACATTTCAACAAGTCACATCTCACTACAACATTTCAACAAGTCACATCTCACTACAACATTTCAACAAGACATATCTCACTACAACATTTCAACAAGTCACATCTCACGACAACATTTCAACAAGTCACATAACATTAAAGGACATGAGTTTCTTTAACCCCCAATATGTCAATGGTATATAAATGAAAACATTTGAAAGGGGTCTGACCAAAACATGTTTTGTTAAACACATATCCAGATACATAGTTTACTCTAGATCGTGCAATGTGGTTAGAGCACACTGCTATTAATTAAATATATCATACTGTTATAAGGTCTAAGAGGATGATGTTTAAGAACACCTAATTTCAGCTTCTGTCATATAGATGAGACACCCCCTCCACCCCGAACACACACGAAAATTACTAGCGCAGGTTGCAAGCACATATGCAATGGGAGGTAACCAAAGTGAAGACAACAGTAAGCTCCCCCCCCCCCCCTTCCGATTTTCTGGGTTAATCTTATTGTACTCGTGACCTGTCATCGAGGGTTCATTTCTTAACGGTAATGCTGTCATGTTCTTATCCTCCTGAGAGGGCTAGTTTGTTAGAGCACGGTCAGCCGACGATGGCGTCAGGAGTATGGACAGCTGAAGCTTGTGCCATGAGTAAGGACAGCTGAAGATGGCGTCAGGAGTATGGACAGCTGAAGATTGTGCCAAGAGTAAGGACAGCTGAAGATGGCGTCAGGAGTATGGACAGCTGAAGATTGTGCCAAGAGTAAGGACAGTTGAAGATGGCGTCAGGAGTATGGACAGCTGAAGAGTCGGTTAGAGTATGAAAAGCTGAAGAGCTGGTTTGAGTTAGTCCAGGTAAAGTTTGAGTTAGTCCAGGTAAAGTTTGAGTTAGTCCAGGTAAAGTTTGAGTTAGTCCAGGTAAAGTTTGAGTTAGTCCAGGGCAAGTTGAAAAAAGTCGAATCATTACAAATTCAACAAAGAAAACAAAAACAAAAACACACACGCAAAAAAACTGCGCCCCCCCACCCCCACCCCTCAGGACTCTCCCGATACTATCAAATTGTGACTGCCATTATGATATACAGTGCCATTTAAAAACAAAAAAAACAAAACAACAACAAAACAAGTTCAGCCTAATGCAAGACTCCTCAATAAACGCAAGGCCCATAAGGTTTGCATAGAAGAATGGACTGGCTGGCTTGTCGTCTCCGCGGATAAAGAAAACTTACGAGGCCAGGGCTGAGGGCGGTTTCGGTCAGTGAACACAACTTACAATCTTTCAACATACTGGAGAGAGAGGAGGGAGAGGGAGACAGAGAGCCGGCGGGGCATAGATTGTCAATGAAAACAAATCACAGCCATAAAACATTTCAATCTGAATATGTCGTGTGCTTCATGGTCCAAAAAATGTCATCTTCAATAGGCTGATAGTTTCATTCAATAGGCTGATAGTTTCATTCAATAGGCTGATAGTTTCATTCAATAGGCTGATAGTTTCATTCAATAGGCTGATAGTTTCAGAGTCACCTTGACGATAACTTTGTAGACTGCTTTAAGCAGATGGGGGACTTCTACACAGTTGGGTGATGTAGCGTTAATAAATATGTATTATTTGAAGTGAAATCGTCACGGCAGAACACACGCTGACGGTGTAATAGTAGCTCTGGGACAGTCCAGTTACGTGAAGGGTGACAAGGAGAACACATGGCAGGTGAAAATGTCAATATGAGGGTTGGGGCAATGTGAGGGTTGGGGCAATGTGAGGGAGGAAGCAATGTGAGGATTGGAGCAATCTGAGGCTTGGGGCAATGTGAGGGTTGGAGCAATGTGAGGGTTGGAGAAAAGGAAGTTTATAAAACAAAAGGTAATCCCACCATTAGTCACTGTATTCAATCTATCGAAATCCCAGCAAGAAAAAGTGCCGCCCAGGTTAAACTCCTTATCATTACGACGCCACTGGCTGCAGCATTGTCAGAACGATTGACAACTGTTAGGAAAAGCTCCAATTATTTTTATTTTTGGTTATTGCCATTTTTTGGTGGGGGGCGGGACTGGGTGTGGTATTGGGGGGACTTTAGTAAAGTGCGGCAACCTAACATAACAAACAGTCATTTCCGGTTCATGCGCACATCAAAGAGTGGATTACAGAGTCTGGCCTCCCCCCCCTTTCCCTGTCACACATAATGATGACTTGCGGCAGATCTTTCTCTGCCTCTAAGGACTCTGGTAAAAGGTTTCTAGTGTTCAAAGATTAGTGTGAGTAGTCCCAGACTGCCAGAAAACAAAAACACTTTTTGGCGATATTGACGGAAATAATTTCACAAAATGGCGGGGCTGGGTAGGTTTATAAATGTAATCAAGATATTTTTATTTAAAAAAAAAAGGGGGGGGGGGGGATATAATCAGGATATCAGTGCTGGTTATCTTCTCGACGCGTTGATGGGCGAGGAACGAGATAGTCCATTGGTCAAGTTTGACCGGTCCAGAAAACAATGCTAGGTTGGTGAGACAAGTGAAAAGTGCAAGGTTCCTTGCTATATTAATCAATTAATCAGACTTTTTTAATTTGAATAAACATCGGTCTAAAACAGACAGTACATAAACATAAACATAAATTACTTAAATTATTAAATTACATCCTTGTTAAAACATATATTTGCATTGGATACATTGGCCAGTGTGGCCTGTTGTCTTAAAATAAAACGAGCATGACTGCACCGATATGACTCCATGAGAGTCCACAGTTCTCAGAGATATAAGAAGAGGCGGTGAAAGCTTGTAAACCCTAACGCCACACAAATATTGAGCAGTTTGTCAAAGAATCTAATACAACATTGACCACCGTCCACTAATCAAGAAATCAAATCCTGAATATATGTCGCTGGCTTAAGGGTTTCTCTCCCTCCACACACTGCAATCAGTAGAACCTCTCTCTCTCTCCACACACTGCAATCAGTAGCACCTATCTTTCCCCCACACTGCAATCAGTAGCACCTCTTTCTCCCTCCACACAGTGCAATTAGTAGCACCTCTCTCTCCCCACACACTACAATCAGTAGCACCTCTCTTTCCCCCACACTGCAATCAGTAGCACCTCTCTCTCCCTTCACACAGTGCAATTAGTAGCACCTCTTTCCCCCACACTGCAATCAGTAGCACCTCTCTTTCCCCCACACTGCAATTAGTAGTACCTCTCATTCCCCCACACTGCAATCAGTAGCACCTCTCTTTCCCCCACACTGCAATCAGTAGCACCTCTCTCTCCCCACACTGCAATCAGTAGCACCCTTCTCTCACACAGAGCGGTCAGTAGCACCCTTCTCTCACACAGAGCGGTCAGTAGCACCCTTCTCTCACACAGAGCGATCAGTAGCAACTCTCTTTTTCAAACAGTACAATCAGTGACACCTCTCTCCAATACCTAGCAATAATTAGCACCTGCAGTGTAATCTGTAGCACCTGCAGTGTAATCTGTAGCACCTGCAGTGTAATCTGTAGCACCTGCAGTGTAATCTGTAGCACCTGCAGTGTAATCTGTAGCACCTGCAGTGTAATCTGTAGCACCTGCAGTGTAATCTGTAGCACCTGCAGTGTAATCTGTAGCACCTGCAGTGTAATCTGTAGCACCTGCAGTGTAATCTGTAGCACCTGCAGTGTAATCTGTAGCACCTGCAGTGTAATCTGTAGCACCTGCAGTGTAATCTGTAGCACCTGCAGTGTAATCTGTAGCACCTGCAGTGTAATCTGTAGCACCTGCAGTGTAATCTGTAGCACCTGCAGTGTAATCTGTAGCACCTATCTAATGACTAAATCATTGAAGCACTGCTCACACATACATGCCAGACACAGCGCGACACACACACCCACCCACACATCGGGTAGTGACGCAAGCAAAGATCGGCGAAATATCACATTCGTCTAATGGAAAAGTCGATTACTTCACACAAAAGAGCGCTGCCTCGAATCAAATTCAATGAAATCCAATATGTTTATAACATAGGTGGCTCCTACTCTGTCCTCGACTAACAGCGGGGCATTCATAACATTGCTGGGTGGAGGTTTCATATTACATTGATATGCTGCATTATCGAATCACCTACAGAACAAATTTTATAGTGTGCATCTTTCACAAGTCGCCTAATTGAAGTCACGACCTTTGACCTAGAAAGTCCGCGTTTTAACTGGCGTTAAAAACATCACTATCGCTTCACTCCACATTTATAAATTTATAACAAAAATTGTTAAAAAAATAAGGCGGGCATGACGCTAACGTGTAACACAAGCGATGGGTTTTAATACTAAATAAACCCCGGCTAATTAAGATAGATGGTAACTCATTTCATTAGGTTAGGTTTAGGGATAGATTTAGGGTTCATGTTTGGGTAAATTTTTAGAAAGATACCCGCGATTTTTACCATGGCCGCCATCTTGGTCGTTGTTTTTGATATAATGACGAATAAAAAGTTTTTAAAAATGAAAAAATGATCTAAATCTATCCCTCACCCTAACCTGAACCCTAAATTCCTCCCTAAACCGGTTTTGACCCTCTCCCTAACAGGGTTTTGACCCTCTCCCTAACAGGGTTTTGACATCGCAAATGACGTCACGGGTACGCTCGTCAAAATCAGCCGATTTAGGGATAGATTTAGGGTTCAAGTTAGATTTAGGGATAGATTTAGGAAATGTTTTCATTATTTTTTTAACGTTTTATTCTTAATTTTACGGGTCACGTCAATCAAGTTGGCGGCCATGGTAAAAAAAACGCGGTACGATCTATTCGAATTTACCTAAACCCCAGTTTGGCACAGTTACCTAATGGCTTGACCTTGGTCAACGTGGTCAACACGAGATTAGTAAACATTAAAACCAAACCACATAAAACACCCCCACAGTCCACGCCACTGCTCACAGTATCGTGAAAAATCCGTTGGAAGAAAACTTAACACAAAGTAGGGGGGTAAAAAACCCCAAACAAAACACAACTCTGTCAGTGGACTGCTTTCTTTCTGGTAGGCCTTGGGCTTAGCACAGTTGAAGAAAATCTGTCACACGAGAAACTCTCCGACCCATTACATCCTGTACAACGACCGTCTACCGCTGGTGTCCCATTTTCATACAGTCCCGTTCACAGGGGAGGGAGGGGGAGGGGACGGTGGCCTGACAATAACAAACTTTGACCGGGAGACAGAGCCTCTCCGGATGATTCTATCGTAGAGACATCTTCTCTGTCTATACGGATGATTCTATCATAGAGACATCTTCTCTACGGATGATTCTTTTACAGAGACACCTACTCTCTCTCTTAGTTGATGTTAGAATTGGTATACGGTTTTAAACACAAATTTACAACAACAACAACAACAAAAAAACAACAAACAAAAAACAAACCACAAAGCAACACAAAAGTTGAGTCCTTAGGATAGGTTTAAGAGTAACATTAATTTGTTCAATGGTAACAGTATTGTTCTAATTTGTCACACTGAACAAACGGGCGAAATCGATCTATACAGTAAAACTATAATGCTATGAACATATTATTTACTATGTCAATTATCTATCATAAGCTTTTCTTAATCCAAAATGCGAGCACGTCTCCCCCCTCCCCCCCAGGTCCACAAGACACTGACACCACACCACCGTAACAACCACACCACCGTAACAACCACACCACCCTTAACAGCCACCAGATATCAATGAAAAATATCCGATGTCCGGTATGTTATCGTCACCGTGTACTAGCAAGCAAACACAGAGAGAACAACTTGTCAAGGAAGAAGTTTGGAAAAGTATCAGCCACTGATGGGATCCGAACCGATTCAAGGATTAAACTAGCGTCTATAGAGAAGACGATTCTATCAACAGCCCCAGCTGTAACACTGCGTCATTATTCGGCTGTCAATAGACGCCTCCCTCCCCTCCCCCCTTCTCCACAGATGGACTCACCCGTCTTCCGCGCCGCTCTGCACATGCGCAGAAATCTGGGTAGCGAGAAGTTACCAGACTTAGCAACGTGTTGTCTCGCCCCGCCCCGATAGCAAACGACATAACATTCCTACAACATAACATTCCTACAACATAACATTCCTACAACATAACATTCCTACAACATAACATTCCTACAACATAACATTCCTACAACATAACATTCCTACAACATAACATTCCTACAACATAACATTCCTACAACATAACATTCCTACAACATAACATTCCTACAACATAACATTCCTACAACATAACATTCCTACAACATAACATTCCTACAACATAACATTCCTACAACATAACATTCCTACAACATAACATTCCTACAACATAACATTCCTACAACATAACATTCCTACAACATAACATTCCTACAACATAACATTCCTACAACATAACATTCCTACAACATAACATTCCTACAACATAACATTCCTACAACATAACATTCCTACAACATAACATTCCTACAACATAACATTCCTACAACATAACATACAACAATAGCAATAAGTGCTGACGAGAAACAGATTTATTTTATTTTAAAAAATTAAAAATAATAAAATAAGCCATTCAAAATGGAGCAGACGTGAAGGGCATAACAAATTGCCACGGAAACCTGTGTCAGGCGAGTACTTTACAAGTAATCGATCCAGTAATCGATTTCATGTTATGGCAATTCACAAGAAGAAGAAAAAAGATTGAGCAATTGTCAAGCTAAAGCTTGTACCTAGCCAATCTTGTCATACCATTTTTATCACGTGGTACGTTGATGTGGTCAACTATTTGTATCACGTGGTACGTTGGTGTGGTCAACTATTTATATCACGTGGTACGTTGGTGTGGTCAACTATTTGTATCACGTGGTAAGTTGGTGTGTTCAACTATTTGTATCACGTGGTACGTTGGTGTGGTCAACTATTTGTATCATGTGGTACATTGGTGTGGTCAACTGTGTGTATCACGTTGTAAATTGGCGTGGTCAACTATTTGTATCACGTGGTAAACTGGTATGGTCAACAATTGTATCACGTGTTACATTGGTGTGGTCAACTATTTGTATCATGTGGTACATTGGTGTGGTCAACTATTTGTATAATGTGGTACATTGGTGTGGTCAACTATTTGCATCACTCAATAAAAAGGTGTGGTCAACTATTTGTATCAAGCAATAAAATGGCGTGGTCAACTATTTGTATTATGTGGTACATTGGCGTGGTCAACTATTTGTATCATAGTGGTTGGTTTAATTGGCTGCAAGTTAAAGAGAAAAACATCACTTAGATAACTTCTTTGTTATAACATGACTCCTAACATGACTTTTGACATGACTCCTGACATGACTCCTAACCCGACTCCTAACTTGACTCCCAACATGACTCCCAACATGACTCCTAACATGACTCCTAACATGACTCCCAACATGACTCCCAACACGACTCCCAACATGACTCCCAACATGACTCATAGCATGACTCCTAACATGACTTCTGACATAACTCCTAAATAGATGTAATCATAGGAGTAACAGTTACAGCGACAAAAAAGCTCCGGATTGACGTCACAAGCTGAACAGTTGACGTCACAAGCTGAACAGTTGACGTCACAAGCTGAACATTTCCTAAAAATACGTTTTTCGGTAAAATCTTGGGTGAAAAAAAATATTCCTATATGAAATTATGAAAATAAGTGAAATAATTTGTACACAAATAATTGAAATAATAAATAAGTGAAATAATTTGGCTATAAAAATATTGGTCGGATAAACTGTGGGTCTTCTGCGTGAAGATTAATGAATGAGTATAAAATGCGAAGTAGCATTTCATTAGTTCTTTCACAGGACAGTAATTTATCATGACAGCGGGAGATGAGGGACACGATCTACACGAAGACGTTTCGACACAGCGCGTCCTACACGCAGGCTTTTTCAACATAAGTCCTACACGCAGGCTTTTTCAACATAAGTCCTACACACAGGCTTTTTCAACATAATTCCTTAACGCAAGGTTTTCAACATAAGTCCTAAAAGCAGAGTTTTCAACATAAGTCCTACACGCAGGGTTTTCAACATGAGTCCTACACGCAGAGTTTTCAACATAGGTCATACACGCAGAGTTTTCAACATAAGTCCTACACGCAGACTTTAGGCAAGATTCAATATCTTGGTGTTTATATATAATAGGTTGAACTAAAACCCCCCACAAAAAACAACATAAAAACAACAAATATTGTATTAAAAACTGCTTATAATTATAATTATCTCACAAGGGACAAAGTACTCTCAAATCCAATTATTTAACTTAGACCCCGACGCGAGGTCCTCCAATAGGTTTCAGATTGTCTGCTTCCAAATGCACCAATACATTCATTTCATCAGTTTACGGGATTATCTTTTCTTTGTTGGTCGGTTCCCTTCCACCTTACTAGGATTGCTGCCATCACGGTCTGATGAACAAATAAGTCACCACCTTTACGCAATACTAAAGTTGTTTCTTGCGTGAAATGGCGCGTACAGGTGTGGATCGGGTTTTATAATTATGCGACCCCCACCCAACTGTTTTACGCCATAATCAGATTAGGGCCACACGTACAATTGTCTAGAGCTTAATTAACTAAACATGCGCCTATGGTACTGTGCACTTGTCATGCCCCTCACAAATTACCCGGCATTCATTGGGGGTAACTCACACCTTCCTACGTCACCGATGTCTCTTTGAAGAGATCACAAAAGGGATTTTGAAACCTGTTAGAAAAATCAGACGATTGATAAAAAAACAACCCAACAAATAAGACTAGCAGGGAGTTCCCTCCAATTCAATTCTTTTATTTCGATCAATGTGGGGTTTTCAATAAAGAGCTTGCACATTCATGGTTTCAATGGAGAGCTCTAATGTGAACATTCATGTTTTATGATGGGAACATTTCTTGTTGGAAAATAGAACATAAAAATGTATTCATAAAACTCTTTGTTACAAGGGGACATAAACTCCCTGTTACAAGGGGACATAAACTCCCTGTTACAAGGGGACATAAACTCCCTGTTACAAGGGGGCATAAACTCCCTGTTAAAAGGGGACATAAACTCCCTTTCACAAGGGGGCATAATCTCCCTGTTACAAGGGGACATAAACTCCCTTTTACAAGGGGGCATAAACTCCCCGTTACAAGGGGACATAATCTCGCTGTTACAAGGGGACATAAACTCCCTTTCACAAGGGGGCATAATCTCGCTGTCACTAGGAGGCATAGTTTGTCAAACGGGTTATTGGATGAAAAAAGCGGTGGGGGTGGTGGGTGGTTGACGTCCAGAAACACACGTCGCTAAAAAGCTGGTCCGTGTAATTCAGTTAAAAGACGGGTCATTTTTTCTGTTTCTGGACATGTGGCAATCTAAAAGGAATAATTGATCTCCTCATTAGAAGGCCTCATTTAAAGTAATTTAATTTTGCCCTCTTCTCGACAGCGACATCAAACCGGAAGTTAACTTTTTGACCCGAGGCTTGCGCAACTTTTGTTGTTGATCCACACCCTAGCTACAGACAGCAGGGCGCTATCCACGGACAGAAGGGCCCTATCCACGGACAGAAGGGCCCTATCCATAATCCTACGCAGTTGTGTCACTGAGATTTAATTTTTATGACGTCATAGGCACGCAGTCGTGTCGCTGACATTACAATTTTATTCCGCTATCCACTAGTGTCATCAAGTGCTTCCAACATTCAAGAAGGAAGACAAATCAACATCTTCACCCACAAGTCTTTGAAAATAACAAGACAGATTTTGAAGAAAAGAAGCTCATAACTAAGCTAGTGAAACTGTAACAATACTTCTGATCACTAGGGGGCATTGCATCAACACTGTTCATGGAGAGGGTGCGCGGTCATAAATGAATGAGGAGGTCACTAAACAAGATAGCTCGGAGTGAATAAAGTGGGTTGAACCGAGGCGCTTGTTCAAAAAAAAAAAAACTTGAAGAGTTCTCGATCCTGACAAGGCCGGACATAGTTGCCGGACATGGTTTCAATTATTCTGTCGGTGTGAAATAGCTTTAGAAAATTCACTTAGGTTGTGGCGAGTTAATCAACAACCTAGCTAAACACACAAAGGCCCTATCCATTGAAACAGGGACCCTACCCGCTGACAGAATGGCCATATCCACTGACAGAGGGACCCTATCCACTTATAGAATGGCCCTATCCACTGACAGAGGGACCATATCCACTGAAAAATGACCATATCTACTGACATAGGGACTCAATCAAATGACAGATATATTCACTGATAGAAGCGCCCTAACCACATACAGTAGGACTTATCCACTGACAGAATAACCCTATCCACAGACAGAGAAACCTATCCACAAACAAAAGGACCCTATCCACTGACAAAAGGACCCTATCCACTGAAAGATAGGTCCTATCCACTGACAGAAGGACACTATTCACTAACAGAAGGACCCTATCCACTGATAGAAGGGCCATATCCACATAAAGTAGGACTTATCTACTGACAAAATGACCCTATCCACTGACAGAAGGACCCTATCCACTGAAAGATAGACCCTATCCATTAACATTTAATTTTTCAAACCGAATAAACTACAGACTACAGACCTTATTTCTCGTTCGTTGTCTACTTGTCCATTGTCTACTAGTCCATTGTCTACTAGTCCATTGTCTACTAGTCCATTGTCTACTAATTCATTGTCTACTAGTCCATTGTCTACTAGTCCATTGTCTACTAGTCCATTGTCTACTAGTCCATTGTCTTCTAGTCCATTGTCTACTAGTCCATTGTCTACTAGTCCATTGTCTACTAATTCATTGTCTACTAATTCTTGTCTACTAGTCCATTGTCTTGTCTACTAGTCCATTGTCTTGTCTACTAGTCCATTGTCTTGTCTACTAATCCATTGTCTTGTCTACTAGTCCGTTGTCTACTAGTCCGTTGTCTACTAGTCCTTTGTCTACTAGATGAGGGTCTACTAGGTGGGTCTACTAAGTGAGGGTCTACTATCATCGAATTATTCTCAAAACCTTTATACAATATCTCCGGCACAACCCCCCTCCTAACTATTTTCTTTATATCACTGCAAAAACACATCATATTAAGAAGCTACACCACACAAGACATATTACATATTGTACGTAATATTGCTATGAATACCCGGAATAAACAAAAATCCCTGATATTCAAAGGTATGTAAATTGTGTTCTGGTGGCATCCCCGGTACAGTGTAAATTTCCATAGGAAGAAGCTAATATGTATTATAGGAGACAAGAATGCAAAGAAAAATTTTATTCACTGATGATATTATTTGCCGACCTAGGCGATTCGGTGGCCCTTTGGCGCCTTTCATCACTATTTTGTTATAAACCAACAGAGGGTGGATGAAAGGAAGAATGAAAGAAGCGGAGCGGCACGGGTAGAGAGGGATGTGGCTCTGTGAGGGATGTGGCGCTGAGAGGGATGTGGCGCTGAGGGGGATGTGGCGCTGAGAGGGATGTGGCGCTGAGAGGGATGTGGCGCTGAGAGGGATGTGGCTCTTAGAGAGATGTGGCTCTGAGAGGGATGTGGCTCTGAGAGGGATGTGGCTCTGTGAGGATGTGGTTCTGTGAGGGATGTGGCTCTGTGAGGGATGTGGCTCTGAGAGGGATGTGGCGCTGAGGGGGATGTGGCTCTGTGAGGGATATGGCACTGAGGGGGATGTGGCTCTGAGGGGGATGTGGCTCTGAGGGGGATGTGGCTCTGTGAGGGATGTGGCGCTGAGGGGGATGTGGCTCTGAGGGGGATGTGGCTCTGAGGGGGGTGTGGCTCTGAGGGGGATGTGGCTCTTAGGGGGATGTAGCTCTGAGGGGGATGTAGCTCTGAGGGGGATGTGGCTCTGTGAGGGATGTGGCTCTGTGAGGATGTGGCTCTTTGAGGGTTGTGGCTCTGTGAGGGATGTGACACTGAAAGGTATGTGGCGCCGAGAGAGATGGAAAAAGAGTAGTGAAAAAATTGGTGAAAGATAGAAACGGTGAGAGTATTGTTTGAAATGATAGTAACAAATGAAGCTGTCGATTTAACGGGGGGGGGGGGGGGGGGGGATGGTGGCACGTTTAACACAAGGCGCGGCAATGAGTGCGACGTAGATCAAAGCTGACCAACGAAACACCCAAAGCTGACCAACGAAACACCCAAAGCTGACCAACGAAACACCCAAAGATGACCAACGAAACACCCAAAGCTGGCCAACGAAACACCCAAAGATGATCAACGAAACACCAAAAGATGATCAACGAAACACTCAAAGATGACCAACGAAACACCCAAAGATGATCAACGAAACACCCAAAGCTGACCAACGAAGCACCCAAAGATGACCAACGAAACACCCAAAGATGACCAACGAAACACCCAAAGCTGGCCAACGAAACACCCAAAGATGATCAACGAAACACCCAAAGCTGACCAACGAAACACCCAAAGATGACCAACGAAACACCCAAAGCTGACCAACGAAACACCCAAAGATGACCAACTTAACACCCACTCAACACTGTTCACCCGCTGTACTTGATGTCTGTATCTTTCAAATAATAATTCTATCAGTCTGAACAGGAACATTATCAATGAATGCATAACTAAGTGCACTGCCGTCTTTAGAATGAAGTCATAGGGAAGTCTACATACAAAGATCAATAAAAGGAGAGACCAACCTGCAAAGTAGAAATAAACGGGGAGACAATTTTTATATTGTCAAGACTCGCGTTAAGTAAAATACAATATTTACTGGTTGGAGAATTTAATAAAAACCAATGTAAACTTTTATTCTAGAAAACTTTAGATCAGCGGTTCTCAACCTTCCGAATGCCGCAACCCTTTAATACAGTTCATCATGTTGTTGTGACCCTCAACCATAAAATTATTTCCGTTGCTACTTCATAAATCTGTGTTAGTCTTAAGCGATCCCTGTGCAAGGGTCGTTCAACGCCCAAAGGGCTCGCGACCCACAGGTTGTGCTTATTGTGCCTATTCCCATTGTCTTACGATAGGGCCCAAACATAACTGAAATAAATCCAAAATGTAAATATTTATTTTCAACTTGAAAATCTCTACAACAATGCTGTGATTAGCCTGCAACCAATGCAGAGCACTTGCTTTGTAGTAAGCGACTTCACCAATGAGTTCAAGATATCAAAGCAATGTGACTTATGACTGACCCATCCATTATAAGATATCGAAGTTGTGTGACTTATGACTGACCCATCCATTATAAGATATCAAAGTAGTGTGACTTATGACTGACCCATCCATTATAAGATATCAAAGTTGTGTGACTTATGACTGACCCATCCATTACAAGATATCGAAGTTGTGTGACTTATGACTGACCCATCCATTACAAGATACCAAAGTTATGTGACTTATGACTGACCCATCCATTACAAGATATCGAAGTTGTGTGACTTATGACTGACCCATCCATTACAAGATATCAAAGTTGTGTGACTTATGACTGACCCATCCCTTACAAGATATCAAAGGTGTGTGACTTATGACTGACCCATCCATTAAGAGATATCAAAGTTGTGTGACTTATGACAAAGATCAAGGCCGGCACTTATCTTTATAATCCCTTTCCGACTTTACCAGCAATCAAAGAACAAGGGGACATGTTTCAGAGAGACCATTGACCTTTAGTTTCTTAGGGTCTCCATTTCCTTTCCAGACTGGGCTAAAAGTTCGCGCCTGTCACTTAAACATTGCGATGCTGTTCCATGCCATTAGTTTCCTGCGCCCTGAGCACCACCCTCCACCCACGTGTAAGTTCCACGGTCTGGAGCTAAAGTGCAGGCCACGCTTGGTTGGACGTGGGAGAACAGACGCCCATGTGGGTTTATTTATAGGATGATCTTTAAAACATGATCGATTTGATTGGGTGGTAGAATGCTCAACGTCATGGCTTTCATGTCAATTTGCAGTGGATAGAGTTATCAAATTAATAGATTTCAAGGTCAGGGTAACGTGCAAAGGAAATTTAGAGTTATGACTTTCACGGTCAAGGTGAAATGAGGTATGACTTTTAAAGTCATAGCTTTCAAAGTCATGGTGACCTGGAGTAAAAGTACATTCTTCCACCAGTAAAAGCGGTTAATGCAATACAATGTACATCAGCGGTTCTCATCCTAAGACCATCGGAAAACACATGTACTCAACAATAATTTTGCGGTGGGGGGTCGTCACAAAAGGAGGAACTATTAGGACGGTTGAGAACCACTGATGTACATCAAAGCCATGTTATTTTAAAATTAATATTTTTATAGCTTTGCTAAAAATGTGTTTTGACACTTTGATGAAAGGAAAAAACCAGGCTGCGTAGAGATAGAATGGTGAACCTAACGCAGAACGAGGTCTTGTCCTAACATATTTAACGCAGAACGAGGTCTTGTCCTAACATATTGAACGCAGAACGAGGTTTGTCCTAACAGATTGAACGCAGAACGAGGTCTTGTCCAAACATATTGAACGCAGAACGAGTTCTTGTCCTTAAATATTGAACGCAGAAAGAGGTCTTGTCCTAAAATATTGAACACGGACCAAGGTCTTGTCCTAACATATGGAACGCAGAACGAGGTCTTGTCCTAACATATGGAACGAAGAACGAGGTCTTGTCCTAACATATTGAACGCAGAGCGAGGTTTGTCTTAACATATTGAACACAGAACGAGGTCTTGTCCTAACATATTGAACACAGAACGAGGTCTTGTCCTAACATATTGAACACATAACGAGGTCTTGTCCTAACATATTGAACACATAACGAGGTCTTGTCCTAACATATTGAACACATAACGAGGTCTTGTCCTAACATATTGAACACAGAACGAAGTCTTGCCCCAACATATTGAACACAGAAAGAGGTCTTGTCCTAAAATATTGAACACAGAACGAAGTCTTGTCCTAACATGTGGAACGCAGAAAAAGGTCTTTTCCTAACATTGAACACAGAACGAGGTCTTTTCCTAACATTGAACGCAGAACGAGGTCTTGTCCTAAAATATTGAACACAGAACGAGGTCTTGTCCTAACATTGAACACAGAACGAGGTCTTGTCCTATCATTTTGAAATGGTCGTTACTGTTACGTTTGTTTTCTTCGTAAATATTTTTATTCTTTCTGTACTCTCAAAACGAATATATCTTTTTTTTAGCAATTTTCACCGAGATTAGTGGTAGAGGAAGGGAATGGGTGTGAGAGGAGAGGGCGGAACTTTGGGTAGACAGAGGAGAGATTGTGATTGGAGGGGACAAAAAAGAAGATCAAACGGTAAAGAGAAAGTGAGATGGGGCAAAGGCAGAGTTAATTGGGGGGGGGGGGGTTTCGGGACAGACAGACACACACAAACACAGACAGACAGACAGAAATCATACAAATGAAACTAGATATCTTTTTAAATCGTTAAAATCTATTTTTTAAACACTTAAGATTAAACAATAAACATGTAAAGTCAGATCATGTATGTGTGTGATGTGGAGGCTACTCACGTTGACGTCAACAAAATGGCGTTACATTATGAACATTAAGCACATATATCAGCTATGACAACTGTCAGGAGATCTCGGTCTCATTCTGACAGGTCAAGTCAGCTTGGCCAACAATCAATCGTAATTTACAGCCGCTAAATCTGGCCACAAGGCCCACTCACCAGAGGTTTTGATGACTGCTACATATGACCACAAGCTCAACTCACCAGAGACTTACAGCCCGCTAAATCTGGATCTGGCCACAAGGACCACTCACCAGAGGTTTTGATGATGCTTAATCTGGCTACTAGGCCCACTCATCGGAGACGTACAGCCCGCTAAATCTGGCCACTAGGCCCACTCATCAGGTACTAACAGCTCACTAAATCTGGCCACAAGGCCCACTCATCAGAGACTAACAGCCCACTAAATCTGGCCACAAGGTCCACTCATCAGAGACTAACAGCCCACTAAATCTGGCCACAAGGCCCACTCATCAGAGACTAACAGCCCACTTAATCTGGCCACAAGGCCCACTCATCAGAGACTAACAGCCCACTAAATCTGGCCACAAGGCCCACTCATCAGAGACTAACAGCCCACTAAATCTGGCCACAAGGCCCACTCATCAGAGACTAACAGCCCACTAAATCTGGCCACAAGGCCCACTCATCAGAGACTAACAGCCCACTAAATCTGGCCACAAGGCCCACTCAACAGCCCACTAAATCTGGCCATCAGGTCTGTTTATCTGAGGTTTTCATGGCACAAGGTGGGCGGGAAGTGGCGGGAAGCGGTTTTTAGAAATCTCAAATCTAGGGAACAATGTTTTTATATTTCTCAAATCTATTGTACTAGTTCCTTGTGTTTGTAATATACAAATTTAGTGTACTAGTTCCTTGTGTTTGTAATATACAAGTGTAGAGTACCAATTCCTGGTGCTTGTAATAAACAAGTGTAATTCACCAATTCCTTATGTTTATAGTATGTAAGTGTAATTGACCAATTCCTTGTTGTCTTCATATTCGCGGAGAAGTTCTTAGTCAATTACTCTATGGGTCAAATCAATATCACGCGCCGATATTGTGACGCACTGGCTAAAAATAAAACGGCAATGAAAAGAATTGCTTTACACTCTTAGAACGAGCTCACTGTCGAGTAGCAACAATTTAATTGGTGGAGTGGGGGGGGGGGGGAAGGCGGGAGATCGTGAGGGTAGCGACATATTTGTGAAAATATGATTGTAAAAGATGAAAATAGACTAAAACTGAAACAATGAAAATGAGAGAGAACATTTGGATTTACTTGCTCGTGACTTTTTCATTGGGACACCATGAGACAACCTGATACAACCTGGTCCGTCTTAACTTACTGAATAACAATAATATCATCCAATGAAATCGTGCAATCATTTTCATAAACCTGTAACAATTTTATGCAGACCTGTGTTGAACATGTGACGTCATATATTTTCTTACATTACATTTTTTGTATTAACTTAAAACGTAAAAGAGGGGCCACACTTAAAATCGTCACGAGCAATGAAAACAGGACCTATAAATATATTCCCTGGCTTTAAATACAGATTTAAAAAATTAGGAGCAGATCACCCCATCCTCATGTACACAAGAATATTATGGTTCGGGAGTTGCGTTTCATGAATGAATCGTGGTACAGGAAAAATGAGGTCTATAATTAGCTGCTGGCGCCATTCCAGTGCAGACATCTGACGTCAGAGCCGTAACCCCACACGCGTAAAAAAGAACAACAACTGCTAATAAACATCAACAACTTTATGGCGGACCACGTATCTGGACTAAGGTTTCTCTCCCGGGATCCCGCACAATTTTGAGTGAACTAAAGACTTCCCGGGATATTTTACCCATACCGTTATATTCCGGGTACACGCTTTTTAATAAATTAAAAAAAAAAATATTTTTGTTGTTGTTTGTTTTACATTTGGATTTAATTTCACTGTAAGACGGGGCCTGCAGAGCTAGTCCCAGTTTGTCACTGTAAGCCGGGGCCTGCAGAGCTAGTCCCAGTTTGTCACTGTAAGCCGGGGCCTGCAGAGCTAGTCCCAGTTTGTCACTGTAAGCCGGGGCCTGCAGAGCTAGTCCCAGTTTGTCACTGTAAGCCGGGGCCTGCAGAGCTAGTCCCAGTTTGTCACTGTAAGCCGGGGCCTGCAGAGCTAGTCCCAGTTTGTCACTGTAAGCCGGGGCCTGCAGAGCTAGTCCCAGTTTGTCACTGTAAGCCGGGGCCTGCAGAGCTAGTCCCAGTTTGTCAATGTAAGCCGGGGCCTGCAGAGCTAGTCCCAGTTTGTCACTGTAAGCCGGGGCCTGCAGAGCTAGTCCCAGTTTGTCACTGTAAGCCGGGGCCTGCAGAGCTAGTCCCAGTTTGTCACCGTAAGCCGGGGCCTGCAGAGCTAGTCCCAGTTTGTCACCGTAAGCCGGGGCCTGCAGAGCTAGTCCCAGTTTGTCACCGTAAGCCGGGGCCTGCAGAGCTAGTCCCAGTTTGTCACTGTAAGCCGGGGCCTGCAGAGCTAGTCCCAGTTTGTCACTGTAAGCCGGGGCCTGCAGAGCTAGTCCCAGTTTGTCACTGTAAGCCGGGGCCTGCAGAGCTAGTCCCAGTTTGTCACTGTAAGCCGGGGCCTGCAGAGCTAGTCCCAGTTTGTCACTGTAAGCCGGGGCCTGCAGAGCTAGTCCCAGTTTGTCACCGTAAGCCGGGGCCTGCAGAGCTAGTCCCAGTTTGTCACCGTAAGCCGGGGCCTGCAGAGCTAGTTAAATGCCTTAAATTATTAATATTAAACTCAGTAGATCTACTACACATGCTCACAAGCGTTTTCAAGTCACACACACACACATACATATTTATGTGTACACAGTGACCCATATATTGGGACAAAAGACTATTAAATAGGGTAAATTATTGAAAACATAAAAAACTGTAATTTTCAGTATTTTAATTATCAACATATTTTGAAATTTTATCTCATACTACAACCATAAGACAAGAAATGAAATATACAAAAGTTTTCAGACGGCGACCCAACAGAAATCCCCTCATAACACCGTTTGAGGTCACCACACATGGGATAGAGATATGTGCTCTAGTAACTTGATAATTCCAAGAAGTTCATGTGTCAATCAACCTTTATGTTACCTAGTTGCTTTTTATATCCAACTTTCGCTTAACAAGCATATTTCTAACTAGTTATCCATTACCAAGGATAGGTCGTGGAGAATGAAGCAACGTATAGCAAGTGACCAACCTGTCAGCTAGTAGCTAGGGGCCAACCTGTCAACTAGTAGCTAGTGGCCAACCTGTCAACTAGTAGCAAGTGACCAACCTGTCAACTAGTAGCAAGTGACCAACCCGTCAACTAGTAGCAAATGACCAACCTGTCAACTAGTAGCAAGTGACCAAACTGTCAACTAGTAGCAAGTGACCAACCTGTCAACTAGTAGCAAGTGACCAACCTGTCAACTAGTAGCAAGTGACCAACCTGTCAACTAGTAGCAAGTGACCAACCCGTCAACTAGTAGCAAGTGACCAACCTGTCAACTAGTAGCTAGTGGCCAACCTGTCAACTAGTAGCAAGTGACCAACCTGTCAACTAGTAGCTAGTGGCCAACCTGTCAACTAGTAGCAAGTGACCAACCTGTAAACTAGTAGCAAGTGACCAACCCGTCAACTAGTAGCAAGTGACCAACCTGTCAACTAGTAGCAAGTGACCAACCTGTCAACTAGTAGCAAGTGACCAACCCGTCAACTAGTAGCAAGTGGCCAACCCGTCAACTAGTAGCAAGTGACCAACCTGTCAACTAGTAGCTAGTGGCCAACCCGTCAACTAGTAGCAAGTGACCAACCTGTCAACTAGTAGCTAGTGGCCAACCTGTCAACTAGTAGCAAGTGACCAACCTGTCAACTAGTAGCTAGTGGCCAACCTGTCAACTAGTAGCAAGTGATCAACCTGTAACCTAGTAGCAAGTGACCAACCCGTCAACTAGTAGCAAGTGACCAACCTGTCAACTAGTAGCCAGTGACCAACCTGTCAACTAGTAGCAAGTGACCAACCCGTCAACTAGTAGCAAGTGGCCAACCCGTCAACTAGTAGCAAGTGACCAACCTGTCAACTAGTAGCTAGTGGCCAACCTGTCAACTAGTAGCAAGTGACCAACCTGTCAACTAGTTGCAAGTGACCAACCTGTCAACTAGTAGCTAGTGACCAACCTGTCAACTAGTAGCAAGTGACCAACCTGTCAACTAGTAGCAAGTGACCAACCCGTCAACTAGTAGCAAGTGACCAACCCGTCAACTAGTAGCAAGTGACCAACCTGTCAACTAGTAGCAAGTGACCAACCCGTCAACTAATAGCAAGTGACCAACCTGTCAACTAGTAGCAAGTGACCAACCCGTCAACTAGTAGCAAGAGACCAAACTTTCAACTAGTAGCAAGTGACCAACCCGTCAACTAGTAGCAAGTGACCAACCCGTCAACTAGTAGCAAGTGGCCAACCCGTCAACTAGTAGCAAGTGACCAACCTGTCAACTAGTAGCAAGTGACCAACCCGTCAACTAGTAGCAAGTGACCAAACTTTCAACTAGTAGCAAGTGACCAACCCGTCAACTAGTAGCAAGTGACCAACCCGTCAACTAGTAGCAAGTGGCCAACCCGTCAACTAGTAGCAAGTGACCAACCCGTCAACTAGTAGCAAGTGACCAACCCGTCAACTAGTAGCAAGTGACCAACCTGTCAACTAGTAGCAAGTGACCAACCCGTCAACTAATAGCAAGTGACCAACCTGTCAACTAGTAGCAAGTGACCAACCTGTCAACTAGTAGCAAGTGACCAACCTGTCAACTAGTAGCAAGTGACCAACCCGTCACCTTAGCTTGGCATAGTTTTTTTATTCAGTAATAGACAATAACAATTAAAAAGTTATAAAATGAACTCTTGAATAGTTTCAATTTGCTTAGTTACATATTTTTAAAATTAAATTAATTTTATTCCTGTCTTCCCCCCCATGAGGAAAACGTCATTCACATTTGGGAAAAAAAGGAAAAAAAAAAAGGGGGGGGGGGGATTAGCAAAAGCCCGGGAAATGAGACACCGTAATCTTGGCTAAATTAGGTTGTCAACTAGAGGGACTCACGGCCTGATGACGGAGTTTCTGAAACACACAATGTGGATCTGAGATTCAGCTAACATTAGTTAATATTTAACAAGAAAAAAATTAACTCCAGATTGAGATGACATATCAATCTCAGGCAAGTGACCACAGAGCTGACACATACGTCCGCTCATTGACTGAACTAACAGGATACCAGCCCCAAAATATGCGCTCCCTTTTTATTAACGTGACCTTTTACAAGCGTCTTTTAGAATATTATTTTTATTTCAAAACATTTTTGTGAATACAACCAACGTAGCGGGTGATATTCGGGTTATTTCGACGCACTCAAGTTTTATTTTTGAAATGACAATGTTTGAGACCCATTGTCAAAGAAAGAAAGAGATAAGTAACAAAAATGAAACAAAACAAAGCCACTCATAATTGATAAAACCTTCACTGGCCAACATCTTAAATTATGTCTGATGGGGCAATGAGAAATGCTGGAAAGGGTATTAATTATCGATAATGAATAAAAACATCGCCATGATTGTACCCTCTAGAATGTGTAACTGTACCCTCTAGAAGAAGTAGCAGTACTCTCTAGAAGGTGTAGCTGTACCCTCTAGAATGTGTAGCTGTACGCTCTAGAAGGTGTAACTGTACCCTCTAGAAGGTGTAACTGTACCCTCTAGAAGGTGGAGCTGTAACCTCTAGAAAGTGTAGCTGTACCCTCTAGAAGGTGTAGCTGTAACCTCTAGAAGGTGTAGCTGTACCCTCTAGAGCATGTAAACTGCCAGACAATAATCGGTGCATCGTTAACCTGATGCACAAACCGATTTGCTCATAAAAGTACACAACTAATAATACACGGAGCATGTTCTTATACTAGTGGGATGCCCCTGCATGGATGGATTGCCAACAATAACAATCAGTTTCAGATGCGAATCGTGGTTGGAGCTGAATACTTCGGGCGCGGGACACAAGATAATACGGGGGAGGCGCTACGACGCTTTGTTTTATTCTAATCTTTCAAACTAAATCAACACAATTAATATGAAACACGAGGTCATCTCTTTATATAAGTTTATACATTTTTTATGGGTTGAAAACCCCCCCAAATAAATTCGGAGCGCCGTTAGCTCCGATGAATCCGCCTCTGACCTAGCTTACATCGACAAGAAGATGGCTTACATCGACAAGAAGATGGCTTACACCGACAAGAAGATGGCTTACATCGACAAGAAGATGGCTTACATCGACAAGAAGATGGCTTACATCGACAAGAAGATGGCTTATATCGACAAGAAGATGGCTTACATCGACAAGAAGATGGCTTACACCGACAAGAAGATGGCTTACATCGACAAGAAGATGGCTTACATCGACAAGAAGATGGCTTACATCGACAAGAAGATGGCTTACATCGACAAGAAGATGGCTTACATCGACAAGAAGATGGCTTACATCGACAAGAAGATGGCTTGGTTGAACAATTGATTAAAGCCGCCCCGTTTCTGAACAAAATCATGGATTTATTTGTTGTCCTCTTCATCATCAATTTTATGTATGTGCATCTTAAGAAAATACTTCTATCTATAAATACGGAAAGCTTTTAAGTTGTCTGCCATTGGCTAATTTGCTTCCCAGAATGGGATGAGTAAGTGGCGGCGTTGTAGGAATAGAACAAGATCAATACAGACATTTGTATCTGTTAATATATACTACACAACAGGGCCGGTTCTAAAATTAAGAACAACCGAACCCTTAATTATTTTTTTTACATTGTAGTTCAGTCAATTCAGTTTTTAAACAGCTCATTATTGTTACGGGTAAAGACGAGGACTTTTAATACCGTTTGCTTATAGTTACTTTATTGTAACTGGTTAAATTTGTTTATATTTGTATTGGGGGCATTAACTCACAGTAACTGGTTAAATTTGTTTAATGTCGTCAGGAAACAAATCAACTCATGGTAACTTGATAAATAATGTTGTTGTTTGTGATTGCCCTGCTGTATATCGCAAGAAGAAAAAATAACACATAAAAATGACTTCATAGAAGGAAATAAGTAACACAAAGTATGGGAAAACCCAGAAAACGAAGACGAAAACGAAACAACAGACGTATCGGCAAAAAGGCTTCGTCGGCGAACAACAACAACAACAACTGAAAGCTTAAGTACACTTAAAAGATATGTATCTGATGCTGCTGGAGACAAAACTGAACGGTCAAGTTCCAAGTCTTTTTTAAAATATAAATCCAGCTTACCGCAGTGTTCACGGTTTAAGTGCAGGTGCACCGGTAAGAGACAGGCATACAGCCATCGTTCATTTATAAAGCGTGTTCATCACCATCATAACCCGTGCACTTAGAAGATATGCGTCTAGACGTATTAGTTACATGAGACAAGTTGTGCAAGTTGGACCTTATCACGCCTGTTATGTCATGCCAGTTTAGGGCTATATTTGCCTTCTAGGGTGACAATGGAGTGACAGCATGCTTAAGGGCAGTGAAAGTAGGTCAAACTGTAAGGCAAGGGCATGAGTGCCTGACATGCTCCCATCACATCCCCTCCCCTGACATGCTCCCATCACCACACCTCCCTGACATGCACCCATCACCACACCTCCCCTGACATGCTCCCATCACCACACCTCCCTGACATGCACCCATCACATCCCCTCCCCTGACATGCTCCCATCCCCACCCCTCCCCTGACATGCACCCATCACCACACCTCCCTGACATGCACCCATCACATCCCCTCCCCTGACATGCTCCCATCCCCACCCCTCCCCTGACATGCACCCATCACCACACCTCCCTGACATGCACCCTTGAAAATACTTGTTTTGTCCAGGTACTGGAGGGGGGTGGAGGTAAGGTGTGAAGCTAAGGAATTGGGTTAACTGGTAAACTTGACTTAAATAGGAGGCATCAACTACAACACACATTGGCGGGAAAATAAAAGAAAAGACATATGAAAGTGAGAGTGAGAATGATAGAAAAATAGAGGGAGATTTGTGGGGGAGGGGGGGTAGAGACAAGGAGGAGATTGGGTGATTCTAGCCTTTCAATTATATACATAATAAAGTCGAATCATTTACCCCCTTTCAAACAGGAGTAATTTGACAAGTGACTCCGCGAAGCTTCAGTTCTCAAGACTCCTCCGGTCTGCATTTAACACAAACTCTATGACTTTATCAATATTTAGTGACTTTATCAACATTTTGTGACTTTGCCAACCAATATACAATCAATATTAGATTCGGAAAAGTTGATGTATTTACTAATATGGTTTGATTGATGCAGCATTTAAGGTATACAAAAGGTATACAAAAGAGAGTGCAAAGGTTTGTCTGTTTTAGCAATCATGATACATTTAACATTTTTTCCAGTCTCCTGACTTCTACTGTACCGTTTCTGCCCTAGCAACAGGTATAGATGACTCTAACCCGCAAGCCATCTTGTGTCAACAAATGAACGAAATCCCATGTCTCATACCTGTGGACAGGTGACAAGGAAGTGAGTTTCTTGTACCACCTGAGGATGAAAACTTTGGGAACCACGACAATGCCATGAGACGTTGAAAGGTCACATTATAACAAGACCACGCACCAGATGTAGCCAGGGTCAGATGTAGCCAGGACCAGATGTAGCCAGGGCCAGATGTAGCCAGGACCAGATGTAGCCAGGACCAGATGTAGCCAGGACCAGATGTAGCCAGGGCTGAGGTTAAATTGACACAGAGGAGCAAATGAGAATTCTCCAGTATTTTTAAAAATTAAAAACAAAATTATTTAACAAAATCAGTCGACGTAATACTTTTAGAGCAAATACAGACAGCATAGTTAAAGCTGACAGGATAGTTCAAGCTGACAGCATAGCTCGCGCTGACAGCATAGTTCAAGCTGACAGCATAGTTAAAGCTGACAGCATAGCTCGAGGTGACAGCATAGTTCAAGCTGACAGCATAGTTAAAGCTGACAGCATAGCTCGAGGTGACAGCATAGGTCAATCTGACAGCATAGGTCAAGCTGACAGCGCAGTGAAGACCGCTAAATCTGCCAGCAATACATTCCTACGACTTCAGGTTTAATGCCGTAAAAGTTAGATTTGATGCAATTTGGCGCTTACAAGGTTTTGCGACACAATGCTGACTTTATGTCGAGGTTAGACGCAATTGGACGCGCTTCTGGTCGCCATGATTGTTTCTTACTGTCAACAGGGGAAATTAAGTTCCAAATACGTCCAACTTTTATGCAGATATCAGTGGTGAGCTCAGGTCAGATATCAGTGGTGAGCTCAGGTCAGATATCAGTGGTGAGCTCAGGTCAGATATCAGTGGTGAGCTCAGGTCAGATATCAGTGGTGAACTCAGGTCAGATATAATTGATAACCATTTTTTGTTGTTGTAGCAATCAGCCTCTGGAGACCCCCTCCCGACATAGTCACAAAGTTGTGACCAACTTTGTGACTACCTTCCCTATAAATGCGTGACGTCTTTTATGGACGACCACCTCAGTCTTAGAAGAGTTCAACATTTATCATTAAAAGGATCAATAATTTCTAAAAATAAAATAAAACCCATTTTTTCTTCTCAATATTACTTATTTATATTTTACCCCTAAACGTGATTCTTGTAGGAGATGAAGTTAATAAAACAGCTTTAACGGCAAACGAACAAAAAAAAATGTAGGTTTTTAAAGTAGTCAACCCCTACCCCTGAGCGGTTGAAGCCAACCATCTTCCACCTGGACCATGGTCACTTCCTTCGGTCATTGGACTCATTAATGCGCCGTCATCTGTCTCTCTATGACGAGAGTTCACGTGCGCCTAGCTGGCAGCAGTGAGACCTCTCGAACATTTTCGCACATCAGAGCGCCGTGAGCGTGCTAGCATAGCATGGAAATGAGCGCTATATAAGTACTCCAATCAATCAATCAATCAATGGTATTGGTATCTAATCCGTGAGTTCACTATGAATATAAGTAGTACATAAAGTTTAGTTTACACATTTCCGCAAACGGCTCAATAAGTTCGAACATTTATCTAATCAACTGGCTGTTCAAAAAGTGGCCTATATCTATTTTTTAAAGTTTAAATTCTTGCGTTGAAAATGTTTTCATTCCAAATTTATGAATTAAACTTCAACTCCGAGCATAGTCCAGAAAAGCAAAAAAAAACCAAAATCTGCTGCTGTCTAGGGCAATAGTTTGTTTTTTTTCTATGCGATTTCGGCAAAGTGCCAAAAATGAAAATGGTATAAAAATGAGTATATTTACATGATACTTTCCCCATATTAATTTTGTTACATGTAGAAATATTTATAAAAATCCTTTTATTCCCCCCCCCCCACAACTCAGATTTAAAGCAGTTGCTTCCCCCCCCCCCACCGTCTAGACGCCTCTGCTCCCACTTTTTCCTATAATTACTTTATGTTTCTGTGGTTTGTGATGTAAGTTCAGATATCTTATACAACTGAAAAAATGGGGAGGGGGTGATGAGGTGGACAAGTCACTTACAAAACACAATACTTTTTTTTCAACTTACCCAGAAATCATCAAAGTGACACAAAGAAAGGAAGAGGGGGGGGGGGTGGTTTGATAAGGTGGACAGGTAACTTACAAAACACAAGACGTGTTGTTCAACTTACCCAGAAATCATCAAAGTAACACAAAAAGGAAGAGGGGGGGGGGGTTGATGAGGTGGACAAGTCACTTACAAAACACAAGACGTGTTGTTCAACTTACCCAGACATCATCAAAGTCACACTGAATACACTTGTCCACTGAGAAGCCGACCGCCATTTTCAACTTGCCCAGCGTCCGGCCATGCCTAGGCTTGAAGCGTACTCCTATCCTTGGTCCGTTTTCTGGGTGGACATATCTAGTGGACATCACTGTGCACCTAATTCTCGGTGCTGGTGTACCTCGCCATGTCCAGAGCGTCACCAGTCAATGTTGTCTCCGAACATGAACAGAATTTCTACAGCACTTTTATAAAAGCTAATCCAATGCCTGGCGCGGGGAAAAGTTTTAAACCACACCACTGACCTGCATTGGTCACACCACTGACCTGCATTGGTCAGAAACGTTGTATTCTTTAGTGTGAGAGTTAGTTTGGAGGTTATGCGAAAGGGGTCTCGGAGTTGCCTGAGTTTTTGGGTGAGTCATTGGACAGAAATTCAAATTTACATCCAAATAAATAAGGTCCACGTGAATATTATAATCTTGCCAGTTGGTGCATTTGTTTCAAGTCCAAATCATCAGGTCAGGTCAGGTCAGTTCAGTCTATTTAACTGTAATTCCTCCAGCACACTATAAAAAAAAAAACACCGGCATAAACAAATTCATAAGTTTGATATTAGGACAGTCGATTTTCCTTCTCCTCTCTCTATTTTCAGTCTTTGTTGGTGTTAAAACCGGATGTCCTAATGTAGTCCTATAGGAAATCAAACACCGTGGCTACAATGTCATCACGGGATTTGGTTGAGTCCAATTCGTGATCGGTTAACCCCGCTTCGTGATCGGTCCACCCCGCTTCGTGATCGGTCCACCCCGATTCGTGATCGGTTCACCCCGCTTCGTGATCGGTTCACCCCGCTTCGTGATCGGTTCACCCCGCTTCGTGATCGGTTCACCCCACTTCGTGATCGGTCCACCCCGATTCGTGATCGGTCCACCCCAATTCGTGATCGGTTCAACCCGCTTCGTGATCGGTTCAAACCGATTCGCATCGTGTCAAAATGTTATTTTTAGCAGGGCGTCACGTTACCCCATGTCAACGAATTATCACAACAGATCTGTCACATCCCAAAACAAAGAGTTTCACTTGTTTTTCCTTTTGGTATCTATCACGAAAAGCACCGCGCAGTCATAAGTCAGAACGTGTAGTCTCAATGTGTCGTTCACATATAAGTCAGAACGTGTAGTCTCAATGTGTCGTTCACATATAAGTCAGAACGTGTAGTCTCAATGTGTCGTTCACATATAAGTCAGAACGTGTAGTCTCAATGTGTCGTTCACATATAAGTCAGAACGTGTAGTCTCAATGTGTCGTTCACATATAAGTCAGAACGTGTAGTCTCAATGTGTCGTTCACATATAAGTCAGAACGTGTAGTCTCAATGTGTCGTTCACATATAAGTCAGAACGTGTAGTCTCAATGTGTCGTTCACATATAAGTCAGAACGTGTAGTCTCAATGTGTCGTTCACATATAAGTCAGAACGTGTAGTCTCAATGTGTCGTTCACATATAAGTCAGAACGTGTAGTCTCAATGTGTCGTTCACATATAAGTCAGAACGTGTAGTCTCAATGTGTCGTTCACATATAAGTCAGAACTTGTAGTCTCAATGTGTCGTTCACATATAAGTCAGAACGTGTAGTCTCAATGTGTCGTTCACATATATACTTTGAATGTGTAAGTTAAGCACACATTTGTTTCCAGTGACCTGTTCATCACTTGGCGCACCATATGCTTTGCAACCTCTTGTGCACAGTTAGATCCTTTAGGGAACTCAAAACATGAAAAAGAAATGAAAACACAATAGCAATGAAACAAACGATACGGCCAATGGAAACGGATAGCTACGTTCCAAGCAGAAGTTCAGATCAGATCAGACAAGCCGCAGTACGATCGGTATTGGGGAGACGCCAACTTCTTGCCAGCGTCACTCGTGACGTAACGCTACGCTCCGTGTGACTGGTTGATGTCACTGATGATGTACGCCCCAGCACTAGAGTCGGGGCGGCATGACGTAGTTAAATACCTTTAAGTCGTACACTGATGTTGGGGACAGCACTCTAAGAAACGGTAGGCCTAGAGATCAACAGTACTACATGTTGTGTTTAAATGTTACGCCTAGAGATGTGCTGAAGTTTGTCAGTAGGCGTTTAGAGAAAACAATACTCTGTTACTATGGCAATATTGGATGTCAGCATCTTATGTCATCATGGGACATCAACATGGGATGTCAGTATATGCCTTAGTGAATCTGGACACTGTCAGATATGGGTCTGGAGAATGCGACTAATTAAAACATTGACTAAGAGAATGCGACCTTTTAATAAATTGATACGGGAATGAGACTCTTTAATAAAATGATAAGGAGAATGAGACTCTTTAATAAAATGACAAGGAGAATGAGACTCTTTAATAAAATGACAAGGAGAATGAGATCCTTTAATGAATTGAAAAAGATGTCGAAAAAGTTTTAAACTTGAGATATTCACTCGAGCCTCGGTTACATACAGAGATATTTATATTGATTTTAATACAAGATATGCTACAGAACTCTCGCTGAAGTGCATCAAGAGGATATTCATACAAGAGTGAATTGACCAACGACTAATACGAATCCACACACATTGTACTGGCATTGGCAAACGGTTTATTTCCATATCGTCCTCGTCAATTCATGTTGTAAATCATATTATAAATATGGTCAATTCCTGCCGTAAGTCATATCATAAATATGGTCAATTCCTGGCGTAAATCATAAATATGCGTCCACAACGTCTCGGTGTTAGTGCAGACCTGGGATAATGTTATCACACAAGTGGTATCTAGAACAGTGGCACGAGAACCCGCACGATAGCAATCACGTTGTATACTGAATAAACACAGGCAACAATACCTTTGCACTAACCGCGCCAAACAATCTACCTACCAACGATCACGGATTGTATAATCTTCATTTTTACCCCCAACAGACTTAACCTGCCGTAGAGAACAGCGCAGACAAAAAGAGAAGCGCGCTTAGCGCGAGAGTCGTAGACGTGAATGCCCCACCATCGAGCTCCGAGTGTTTACATTTGCGACACGAAAACTATTGTATTGGTTGCTGCATGGTCTTCAGCTGTGGCGTGCGTAGACTTTCTAAATATCAGATATACGATCCTCAGGTATCGAGATTACGCAAAACATTTGTGTGTGTGTGTGGGGGGGGGGGGGGGGGATGATATCTGAAACTAGAATACAACAAAGTGCAAGCTTTTCGATTCAAAAATATATTAATAGGATTTTTTATGTGGTGGCCCCCCCCACCCCAACCCAATCCTACAAAATATTTTTCTATAAATAACTGGAACGGATTCAAAATCAGAGGTAAAAAAATATGAGTAAATTCATTGTCTTCCCCAATCTTTGTCTTCCCCAATCATTGTCTTCCCCAGTCATTGTCTTCCCCAATCATTGTCTTCCCCAATCATTGTCTTCCCCAATCATTGTCTTCCCCAATTACAACGAAATAATACAAAAATAACTAACTTATTTACGTGGATCGTTACTTTCTAGCATATAGACCAAGACTCCAACAATTGGCCGAAATTCTCCAACAAACTCACGATGAAATAATTTTAAAACAATAAAGTATCATGAAAAAAAATGTTATCAAATGTTATCAAATGTTATCTAATGTTATCAAATGTTATCAAATGTTATCAAATGTTATGTCAGCTGTGTGAACATAAAAAAACCCACCGTTCTTTAAAAACATTTGTAAGAAAAAAAATTAAAAAATGAACAAGATGAACAAGATGATGTATTTTGAAGGATTCTCAAAGAACACAATGTATATATTATATATAATAGCTAGTTTCTCATCCCACCTGTCCTATTTATCGAGGGGACGCCTCCGCTCCTGCCTACACATCTATACATTGCCGCAGTATCGGCTGGATGATTAAATATCGATATGTTTAAAAAGGAAGCGCTGACGTATATGCGGGGTTAGAGATTTCAAATATCATAAACAGCTGGGATTGAGAGTAGGGGGGTATTATAAATGAAGGGGTGGGGGGTCTGGTTGTGATTACTTTTGGATCTAGTGGGTACAATATAGTGCGTGTAATACACCGAAATATGGGTTTTAAATATGTACTGGAGTAATAAATGTTTTTAAAAAGTGGTGCGTCGGAGTCTTAGGGACAAAAATAAACTGGATCATTAGGTATAAGGTTATGTAATTCAGAATTTTGTCATCTGTTGTCACCTGTTGTCACAAGAGTCTCATACTGTCATATACATCCCTTTGTGTCACAGCATTGCCCCAATATACCAAAATAAACAATTTTGTCAACATTATTTGTTTCCTATAATCTAAAAATGGAAATAAATCACTGTTTCATTTTGCAAGTAACTTCAATGATAACACATCAAGACCTTACCATAACAAACAAATCTAGACCTTACCATAACAAACAAATCTAGACCTTACCACAACAAACACATCTAGACCTTTCCATAACAAACAAATCAAGACCTTACCATAACAAACACATCTAGACCTTACCCTAACAAATACAGCTAGACCTTACCATAACAAACAAATCTAGACCTTACAATAATAAACACAGCCAGAACTTACAATATCAAACAACTTACAATTCAGACAAAAGCAGTCTTTTCATTGCTCTAAGACAGCAGACATTTCAATCATCGCCAAACAAAGAAGCCATTGAAGATCGTTAGTCATTTATAGAAACTCCGGCAACGACTCTTTAACACGAGACAAATGCCGGGCTTTATAAGAGTGCAAGGCTAAACAACAACACCACCACCCACACAGTCTAAACAACACCACCACCACCCACACAGTCCCGGCTAGTAATTCCTTTCTTTGACACAACAGAAATCATAAGCCCATCTCTAATTAAACACATCCGTCATGGCGGACAGAAAACACGTGACGTTATAGGACACTGAAACATTTCGGAAATGAAACTTTAAAATTGAATGACCACTGCCTAGATGTGTGTAAATTGCCTAGGTGTGTGTACATTGCCTGGATGTGCGTACATTTCCTGGATGTGCGTACATTGCCTGGGTGTGCGTACATGGCTAGATATGAGATCATTGCCTAGATGTGTGTACACTGCCTAGATGTGCGTACATTGCCTAGATATGTTAACACTATGCATATATGTGTACAGTAGCCATAAATGCATGTACATTGCCTTGAGGAAATAGTGGAACACGGTATGTGAAGCTTGAAATGTAAAGAGAGGACAATAAAAAGATAACGTTTCGGCCAAAAGCCTTCCTCGGCAGACGTGACAAATAAAGAGACAACAAGAAATAGAAACAAGTTCAAAGGCATAAAGTGTTCGGCGTTCGCCACTAATGTTATTGCCGGAAGTTGGTTCCACAATTTCCTTTGCACAGCTTGAACGCAGTCCTTTATTTATTAACATTTCCTTGTGGTGTTTGTACATATAAACAAGTCGACTCGTTATCACATATTCATTTCTTAACATTTCCTTGAGGTGTATGTGCAAATAAACAAGTCGACTCGTTATCGCATATTCATTTCTTAACATTTCCTTGTGGTGTATGTGCAAATAAACAAGTCGACTCGTTATCGCATATTCATTTCTTAACATTTCCTTGTGGTGTATGTGCAAATAAACAAGTCGACTCGTTATCGCATATTCATTTCTTAACATTTCCTTGTGGTGTATGTGCAAATAAACAAGTCGACTCATTATCGCATATTCATTTATTGTCTAAAATAGTCTGAGAGTAGATGATTTCCTACGTCTAGTTGTGAAGACAATTTATTCTAGATCAGGTATGCAAGACAATTTGATAACCATGTGGAAAAGATGATTTTGAGAAGTAGTCAATATAACAAGAGGCTGCGACATTTTGAAATAACATAGAATGTTGCGTAGTCCACTGTTTCTTATAACTAAGAGCAGAACACAAAGCCACACAGCACGTTCTTATTTATCCGTGTTTACCGACATTCACCGTAAAGTTTTACACCAGCTGACTACGTCAAAATAAACCGAGAAGGTGTCGAGGGCATGTCACGTCTATCAGAACAACAACTCGTGTGTACGTTTAGTGCTAACCTACTTAATGAATCAAGATTCGTGTCCACCACTAGAATGCGTAAAATCTTGATTTTTAAATAATTTTGTCCCAAGCTTTTGCTAAACCTAATATTTAAAGTGAGAACAAACAATGTTTACGACACTTCGAACACCATCTTTACAACTAGAACAACCACCTCAAGGAGTACTCACAATCATCTACATAAACATTGAATGTAGAGTCACACAGATTTTTTTTTAATCCACAGAAATCCGGGCTGAATAGGAAAGGAATGGAATTATGACAGTTCCAGGCAAATTTACAACGGACGATTTATCACGAGCTTTGTACTTCACTCGTAAATGCTCGTGATCTGTCACGCCTTCACAGCACGAAGCATGATCATCGATGAATGGAGGGAGATCTCCAAAGAAAGATTTTTAATGAGGGCCACCACTATGTCTTTGTTCGTTGAACTACCCGAGCGTGAAGGGAGGGGTGAAGGGAGGGTCAAAGGTTAGAGCTCTTTCATTAGTTAAGTGGTAGAATTACAGTATCATTTATAGGAGATTATTGGCGTCATATCCCGGAGTCGTATAATGTTTATTTCTTATAATCAACATCTACAAGTTGATTCATCTAAAGTCCGGAGAAATTGATGCATTACCCAGTGATCAATGTTCCCTCTAAGGTTTGCTGGTTCGTGTGCAAAATCATAAAGTTGTGTGAAAAGCTTTAATTTTTTATTCGAATGTATTTTTATAAAAATTTGCTGCGCGGATGCTCAAAACTGCTGCGCTGCATCTGTGAGGTAGCTGCGCAGCCGCGCAGCTTGAAGGGAACATTGCCAGTGATACAAAAATCACCCGCAGTCCGGATAAACTGATTCATTACCCAGCGAGACATAAATCTCCTGCTGTCCTACAGCTTGAAGCTTGACAGCAAAGGGCAGTTCCAGAAAATTGGCTAATTCATTTGTATTTTTGCAATAACAGAAATGCTTGACTGCGGTTAGTCATAGTTCACTGGTGTTTCATATATCTTTGGTAAGCCATAGGTGTAGTCTGTCACAATAAATACTATTAAAATTCAGATAGTATTATTATTAAAGCGGTCTTATATTGCTCAGTATCCCAGCCTAGGGCTAGGCTCACTTATATAGTGCAGTACCCCAGCCTAGGGCTAGGCTCACTTATATAGTGCAGTACCACAGCCTAGGGCTAGGCTCACTTATATAGTGCAGTACCACAGCCTAGGGCTAGGCTCACTTATATAGTGCAGTACCACAGCCTAGGGCTAGGCTCACTTATATAGTGCAGTACCACAGCCTAGGGCTAGGCTCACTTATATAGTGCAGTACCACAGCCTAGGGCTAGGCTCACTTATATAGTGCAGTACCACAGCCTAGGGCTAGGCTCACTTATATAGTGCAGTACCCCAGCCTAGGGCTAGGCTCACCACGCTTCACATAAATATTAGCAGTTACGGAAAATTATACATTTAAAAACAGCTTTGTAAAAAGCTTGACCTCACCAACCCAAGTACTATCCACCCCTGTCTAGCCACGGACAGCACCCAACACTATCGAGGGTTGTTATCAGTCTGAGTGTCGGGGTGAGAATGAGTCGGTATATGTGTCTTGCTGGCAGTTTTAAAGCCTAAGTCATAGCACAGATAGAGGTAGTCTAGAACTATTGACCTAATTGAATGCCTACTTTCAGTAGAAGCATTTTGTGGTCGATTACTTATTCTTCTTAATAAGCCACTAAGTTTTAAAAGCTCCAAGAAAACATTATTTTCCACATATAATTATGTCTTACATATATTACGTATATATTACGCTTCTGGTGTGACTCGTGGACTTCTTCCGTTTCCGGCTGCTTCCTATTCAGCGAATTTGGTATTGAGATTATATTACAAATAATTCTATCCGTTTGAAAGAAAGTATGGTTCAATAATGAGTTCATTAGCGCGCAAAATAAAATTCCCGATAACCACTCTAAATGATATATTTTTTATATAACACAACTATTTAACACAACTATTTAACACAACTATGTTTGGTTCATTATTTTTTCTTTTCGGAAAATGAAATCGTCTCAATTTAAGTATGGTGTAAAAACTAAAAGTGGCTGGGACATCAGAATATTAATATAGTTCATGGGCGTGAAATAAAAAGTGTGCAGTGGCGTATCTTGGGTTAAGGGGTTAAAGCAAAAATTGGGATTCTTAAATGTGCGTTACTTGGGTTCATGTTTTGTCAAGTAACTTTAGTAGACGCATTGCTGTCGCCAATGTTTTGCGGGCTATGTCTAGTCAATACTATTTCAGTAATACCCATTTAAAATAGCAACACTAGTAAATGTCTGATAGTGATGTTACAACGTTACGACCCTAAATAAAATTCTTTTTTGAAGAATTATACCTTTTTTTACGACTCTTTTGTAAGGTCTCCGAGGCCCGTATGACAAAAGCGTTAATGTCATTGTCATGTAGCACAGTAGCATTAATGTCATTGCCATGTAGCACAGTGCTGCTAGCAAGGTCTAATCAAAGGGATTAGTGTTAAGTACAGCCGAAACAAGGCATTCGATGTTGTGTCCGCGTGGCCCCGCACGTCATTACTGGCGGTCACACAGGTCCACTGTCAGAAAGACTACCCCTCAGATGATACCATCGAACACCAGTGGGTCTCACCCGACCACAGCTAATAAAATCAGGGGTCAACGCTGGCCATTAAAGCTGAAGACAATGTCACCGAATCACGCTGTCTGACAGGCCAAATGGACACAAATAGAAAACTCAAACATTTAAAGGAACATAAATCTGAAAAGGGTGGGGGACTGAGACTATGGCGGGTATCAGATGACCGACACGGGCTGGTATCAGATGACCGACACGGTCCACGTGAAATTGGTGTTTAACGATCCAATAAAGCTGAACTAGAACATAAATAGTAACATATATATTGGCATCTAATTACTTAAAGTCCAAGTTTGTATTAAATACTTTATGCAGGTTGTATCAACGTTTTATCCAGGTTGTATCAACGTATTATCCAGGTTGTATCAACGTTTTATCCAGGTTGTATCAACGTTTTATCCAGGTTGTATCAAACCTTTATCCAGGTTGTATCAACGTTTTATCCAGGTTGTATCAAACCTTTATCCAGGTTGTATCAACGTTTTATCCAGGTTGTATCAAACCTTTATCCAGGTTGTATCAACGTTTTATCGAGGTTGTATCAAACCTTTATCAAGGTTGTATCAACGTTTTATCGAGGTTGTATCAAACCTTTATCCAGGTTGTATCAACGTTTTATCGAGGTTGTATCAAACGTTTATCCAGGTTGTATCATCCCTTCATCCAGGTTTTATCAACCCTTAATGCAGGTTGTATCAACGTTTTATCCAGGTTGTATCAACGTTTTATCCAGGTTGTATCAACGTTTTATCCAGGTTGTATCAACGTTTTATCCAGGTTGTATCAACGGTATATCCAGGTTGTATCAACGGTATATCCAGGCTGTATCAACGTTTTATCCAGGTTGTATCAACGTTTTATCCAGGTTGTATCAAACCTTTATCCAGGTTGTATCAACGTTTTATCCAGGTTGTATCAAACCTTTATCCAGGTTGCATCAACCCTTCATCCAGGTTGTATCAACGTTTTATCCAGGTTGTATCAACCCTTTATCCAGGTTGTATCAACGTTTTATCCAGGTTGTATCAACCCTTTATCCAGGTTGTATCAACGTTTTATCCAGGTTGTATCAACTCTTCATCCAGGTTGTATCAACGTTTATCCAGGTTGTATCAACCCTTTATCCAGGTTGTATCAACGTTTTATCCAGGTTGTATCAACCCTTTATCCAGGTTGTATCAACGTTTTATCCAGGTTGTATCAACTCTTCATCCAGGTTGTATCAACGTTTATCCAGGTTGTATCAACCCTTTATCCAGGTTGTATCAACGTTTTATCCAGGTTGTATCAACCCTTCATCCAGGTTGTATGAGCCCTTTATCCATGTTGTATCAACGTTTTATCCAGGTTGTATCAACGCTTCATCCAGGTTGTATCAACGTTTTATCCAGGTTGTATCAACGCTTCATCCAGGTTGTATCAACGTTTTATCCAGGTTGTATCAACGCTTCATCCAGGTCGTATCGCCAAAAGTCGACAATGAACAAGTTTCTTATAGACTATTTAACAATGACTCCTAAGGAGGGGGTGGGGTGATGAGCAAATACCTACAGGATGTCACGCCCCCCCCCCCCCCCCTTTTCAACCTCCTCTTATTGGCCACAGCCCCGACAATTTACTTGCTACGCATTAGCTTGAAACTAATTCTACATTGCCTCCGAAGGCTAATCAACTACATTGCCACCGAAGGCTAATCAACTACATTGCCACCGAAGGCTAATCAACTACATTGCCACCGAAGGCTAATCAACTACATTGCCACCGAAGGCTAATCAACTACATTGCCACCGAAGGCTAATCAACTACATTGTCACCGAAGGCTAATCAACTACATTGCCACCGAAGGCTAATCAACTACATTGCCACCGAAGGCTAATCAACTACATTGTCACCGAAGGCTAATCAACTACATTGCCACCGAAGGCTAATCAACTACATTGCCACCGAAGGCTAATCAACTACATTGCCACCAAAGGCTAATCAACTACATTGCCACCGAAGGCTAATCAACTACATTGCCACCGAAGGCTAATCAACTACATTGCCACCGAAGGCTAATCAACTACATTGCCACCGAAGGCTAATCAACTACATTGCCACCGAAGGCTAATCAACTACATTGCCACCGAAGGCTAATCAACTACATTGTCACCGAAGGCTAATCAACTACATTGCCACCGAAGGCTAATCAACTACATTGCCACCGAAGGCTAATCAACTAAATTGCAAACAATGGCTCATAACTATTGCCAATAAAGTTGCTGGCTTCGGTTTTTCAGATGTCAAAGGAAGAACGAAACATATCGGTGTTGTAATTGTCTGACCTACTTGTCACCGGAAACCAGTTTTGTTACTTTCAATCAAAATAGAACAAGTCATTATTCAACATTATTTTAAAAAAACGTTGTGGTGATGGAAGAATTTGGGGGATAATCCAAAATTCAGAGATAAGGGTGGAAGAAAAAATCATTGTTTAAATTTAAGCTCATCTCGGAATCACACATACCTTACGATACACACTAAAGAAAATCAAAGCTTTATCGGTGCTTCTCGTGAAATCACGTTTTGACCTTGCCAACTCTGTGTTTCTCTAGGCCGAATGCCAACTTTCCAAGAGCCTTTAAAAGAAATTCCTTCACATGTTTAATTTGAAACACATCGTCCTAAGTTAAGTTTCTTTTTTCGTTGATATGAAACCTCTCCAAGCCTCGATTGCGACATGATGTAATGAGAAAACGAGTGAACTGCATGAATCATTCAGAAGTATTGACGAGATGTAATGACGACATGTAATGACCAGATGTAATGCCAATCTCTGAAACTGGCTTCTGACTAGTGGTAGAAAAATTTTCAAGAGGTAACAGAGGCATGGGAGGCATATTCAAGAGGTAACAGAGGCATGGGAGGCATATTCAAGAGGTAACAGAGGCATGGGAGGCATATTCAAGAGGTAACAGAGGCATGGGAGGCATATTCAAGAGGTAACAGAGGAATGTGAGGCATATTCAAGAGGTAACAGAGGCATGGGAGGCATATTCAAGAGGTAACAGAGGCATGGGAGGCAGATTCAAGAGGTAACAGAGGCATGGGAGGCAGATTTAAGAGGTAACAGAGGCATGGGAGGCAGATTCAAGAGGTAACAGAGGCATGGAAGGCAGATTCAAGAGGTAACAGAGGCATGGGAACCAAAAATTGTAAAAGCTGGTGAAAGTAGAGGAGCGTTATCATAACGTTTTATTTTCTTCTCCAGTCATATTAATTATTATAACTATTTTATGTGTACATAAATAAGAATCCTGTAATAATTAAAGTATACTTCTATAATTGGAAGTCCCCAAAGTAGTAAGTTTTCAACCAATAGAACACAGAGAAAATTGGGATTTCACCACAAAAAGCGAAACAAACCCATATTGTAGTGACATCTGAAAGAGCCCCACATAGTAGTGACATCTGAAAGAGCCCCATATAGTAGTGACATCTGAAAGAGCCCCATATAGCAGTAACATCTGAAAGAGCCCCATATAGTAGTGACATCTGAAAGAGCCCCATATAGTAGTGACATCTGAAAGAGCCCCATATAGTAGTGACATCTGAAATAGCCCCATATAGTAGTGACATCTCAAAGAGCCCCATATAGCAGTGACATCTGAAAGAGCCCCATATAGTAATGGCATCTGAAAGAGCCCCATATAGTAGTGACATCTGAAAGAGCCCCATATAGTAGTGACATCTGAAATAGACCCATATAGTAGTGACATCTGAAATAGCCCCATATAGTAGTGACATCTGAAAGAGCCCCATATAGTAGTGACATCTGAAAGAGCCCCATATAGTAGTGACATCTGAAATAGCCCCATATAGTAGTGACATCTCAAAGAGCCCCATATAGTAGTGACATCTGAAAGAGCCCCATATAGTAGTGACATCTCAAAGAGCCCCATATAGTAGTGACATCTGAAAGAGCCCCATATAGTAGTGATCCAGACCTGGTTAAAGACCAAGTTATAAATTTTCTTTATTTTAGGGAGCGCGAGCCATTCAATTGGCGAGCAACAACTGGTTTGCGAGCCACAATTGGTTTGCAAGCCTTAGTTTGCCCACCACTGTCCAAGAGGGAAGCTAAGAAACATGACCAGACACATTTATTTAAACACCAAATTTGTATTCATTCATCGGCGAGAAACAATAAGGCAAGAGTGAATTTTTTTCAACATTTGCCATTTCAATGGAATGGACTGGAATAATAATGGAATGTTAAACGCAAAACCAGTTATTTCCTTGATGAATATGTTTTAGATTACTGCCTTAAAGCTGATAATAATAATTTTAAAAATAAAAACCACATATCTTTTTCATACACCAAAATATGAAAGACAATGCTAGAAAAGATAAAATTGCTTGACAAATGTTGAATTTAAAAGTACATTGGAATCAGGTGTACACTGTGTTGAAACTGACACCTGTAGTGAGGATCAGGTGTACACTGTGCTGACACTGACACCTGTAGTGAGGATCAGGTGTACACTGTGCTGAAAATGACACCTGTAGTGAGGATCAGGTGTACACTGTGCTGACACTGACACCTGTAGTGAGGATCAGGTGTACACTGTGCTGAAAATGACACCTGTAGTGAGGATCAGGTGTACACTGTGCTGAAACTGACACCTGTAGTGAGGATCAGGTGTACACTGTGTTGAAACTGACACCTGTAGTGAGGCGGTAGACAAGAGCTGATGTAAATCGTATGCGACTCTGTGACCCGACACCTGACACCTGACTGTGCCACTCCTGACACGTTTAAAAAACAGCAACCCAGCTTCACGCTCAAAGTTAAAATAAAAGTTAGGACAGCTTTGACAAGTTAGGACAACTTTGACAAGTTAGGACAACTTTGACAAGTTAAGACAACTTTGACAAGTTAGGACAACTTTGACAAGTTAGGACAACTTTCTAGTCACGATAACATTTCTTGTTTGATCGAACAGATGTATTCTAGTCACGATAACATGTCTTGTTTGATCGAACAGATGTATTCTAGTCACAATAACATGTCTTGTTTGATCGAACAGATGTATTCTAGTCACGATAACATGTCTTGTTTGATCGAACAGATGTATTCTAGTCACGATAACATGTCTTGTTTGATCGAACAGATGTATTCTAGTCACGATAACATGTCTTGTTTGATCGAACAGATGTATTCTAGTCACGATAACATGTCTTGTTTGATCGAACAGATGTATTCTAGTCACGATAACATGTCTTGTTTGATCGAACAGATGTATTCTAGTCACGATAACATGTCTTGTTTGATCGAACAGATGTATTCTAGTCACGATAACATGTCTTGTTTGATTGAACAGATGTATTCTAGTCACGATAACATGTCTTGTTTGATCGAGCAGATGTATTCTAGTCACGATAACATGTCTTGTTTGATCGAACAGATGTATTCTAGTCGCGATAACATGTCTTTTTTGATCGAACAGATGTATTCTAGTCGCGATAACATGTCTTGTTTGATCGAACAGATGTATTCTAGTCACGATAACATGTCTTGTTTGATTGAACAGATGTATTCTAGTCACGATAACATGTCTTGTTTGATCGAACAGATGTATTCTAGTCGCGATAACATGTCTTGTTTGATCGAACAGATGTATTCTAGTCACGATAACATGTCTTGTTTGATCGAACAGATGTATTCTAGTCACGATAACATGACTTGTTTGATCGAACAGATGTATTCTAGTCACGATAACATGTCTTGTTTGATCGAACAGATGTATTCTAGTCACGATAACATGTCTTGTTTGATTGAACAGATTAGTCTAGTCACGATAACATGTCTTGTTTGATCGAACAGATGTATTCTAGTCACGATAACATGTCTTGTTTGATCGAACAGATGTATTCTAGTCACGATAACATGTCTTGTTTGATTGAACAGATGTATTCTAGTCACGATAACATGTCTTGTTTGATCGAACAGATGTATTCTAGTCACGATAACATGTCTTGTTTGATTGAACAGATGTATTCTAGTCACGATAACATGTCTTGTTTGATTGAACAGATGTATTCTAGTCACGATAACATGTCTTGTTTGATCGAACAGATGTATTCTAGTCACGATAACATGTCTTGTTTGATTGAACAGATGTATTCTAGTCACGATAACATGTCTTGTTTGATCGAACAGATGTATTCTAGTCACGATAACATGTCTTGTTTGATCGAACAGATGTATTCTAGTCACGATAACATGTCTTGTTTTATTGAAATGCAAAAAATCCACTTAATCAAATGGTTTTATTTTATTTCTAGTTACTCCACAAACTTGAGCAGACGTACATCGGCTTTTTTGTTCGTGTTGTTTCTACACCAATTTGTTTGGCCTCATTGTGCCATCAAGACTATTTGCCGCAGTATTGTGTAAAATAATCCCAAAGTTGATTCCCTTTATTTCAGTTCACATGAAGTTTCCCCCCCCCCCCCTTTGCGTGCATATGACTGATTGTGTGCTCAAGTTGAAGACTGTAAACATATCAAATAGCGGACCACATGTGGGGCAAATATGATATTGAAAAAGAGTTTTTGCTCTCAACCGGCGAGAGATACCACAACCTCTAGGCAACGGCCGGGTGCATCAAGACTTTTACTATCTTATCTACGGGGGTGGGGGTGGAGGGGCGTTCAGGGCCAAGAGGGGGGGTCGTCCAATATACGGTGGCAACACTTCACTTTCTCACTTTCACGTGATGAAGAACGTCACAGATTCTTAGGTACAAGTGACATTGTTTGTACAATGATGGATAACCGCTATTTTTTTGTTTGTTTGCTGATGACGTAACTGAGGGTTGAAAGGTCAGTTATTGGAATGCAGGGCGCAGACATAGGGTTGAAGAACTAGCTGGCGTTTTTAATACTTACGAAACAGTGGCTGATCTGAAGGTGAGCCAGCGTGTTTGAGACACGCACAGAGAGAGAGAAAAAAGAAAGACAGAGAGAGTGAGAATGCTAGAGAGAGATAAAGAGAGAGAGAGAGGGGGAGAAAGAGACGGGGAGAGGGAGGGAGAGAGAGTAACGAGCGCGGTTACCAGATACAATTCTTATATGTGCTGATTGCATATACCACTACGCAAATACTCCATTAAATTATCAATGCACTTTTTTTTGCTGGCATCCGTCCGTCACAAGGTGACGATGGTATGGAATTCGCAGGACGAAATCCACAAGGCCTGGGATTATTCTTATAGTATTATTAGCTGGTTCCCAACAGCAAATCGCCTCTCTCCACGCCGCTGGATGACCCCAAGGGAACATCATGTGGATGATACAGCTTGGCACCAGTGGCGTCGCAGGAGTTGCAGGAATGTTTCATTGTATCAATGTTATCCGCCTATCGGGACTCCATCTCCGGGTTTGAATTCAGAGTTGCCTTCTCTTAGATGAGTTGCCGTCCAAGGTTAACGAGTCCCATCCACCCGGGGTGCTGGTGGTGTTTTTGCTTGACTGGGCTTTGGCGGGGATTGAGCTCCTGACCATCAGCTTGAGATTTGCTCAGTTTAGACCACTCGGCTACCCAGCACTTATATATTATTAAATGTACCACTACGCATGTAGCAAATGTATCACTGATCATGTAACAAATGTATCACTACGCATGTAGCAAATGTATCACTAAGCATGTAACACGGTACAATAAAAAAAATAAGTTTAAAGTTTCAAATCTTCCACAAGCCACTCCACTTTTTCTATTGACCGTTCGACTGAGATTTGCTCAGTTTAGACCACTCGGCTACCCAGCACTTATATATTATTAAATGTACCACTACGCATGTAGCAAATGTATCACTGATCATGTAACAAATGTATCACTACGCATGTAGCAAATGTATCACTAAGCATGTAACACGGTACAATAAAAAAAATAAGTTTAAAGTTTCAAATCTTCCACAAGCCACTCCACTTTTTCTATTGACCGTTTCATCCACTAGTGCGCTCAAATCAAACGAGACCCGACCAAGCGGTTCATTGACAAGAGGTCAATCTTTGTGTCACCCGTACCTTGTGTGACCGGCAATACCTTGGACCGAATCAAAATAACGACCCGCCCAAAAACGTCCGATCTCAAAAGATTGAAACACTGACCAGGTGGCGCTGCGGGCGCTACCAGACGAGGAAGACCCATCGTTTATAAACGCTGTTAGCACCGGCGAGTGGGAGACACTCAGAAGCAAGCAAGCACTGACAGGACAGAGACACACTTGAGATTAATGTAGTTTCTATTGTGTCGTATCGCGAGGTAAGACACCCGGGGTCTCAGCTGTGACCTGGCCATTCAATCACACCTGTATGATAAGCGAACATTTGTATCTACAGACTCCTGGGGGGGGTGGGGGTGGGTAAATGTATAAATATGAAGTGGGTCGTTTTTTAAAAGTTATTAATCGGTAATCACTTGAGTAATCAATGAACCGTTCGCCACTTGAAAGTAAAAAGCGTGCTCCTTTTATTACGTATACATTATGACATTGTCGGCACGTTCATTTTTTTGTGTGTAAAAGGACGCGCTGACACTGTGACGAATTGAGTGTGAAATATCACAGGTTTGGGGGGGGGGGGGGGGAGTGCAAATGTACAGCTGAGGTGACAGGACCAAATAAAGCACAGGAGAAATAGAAAGCGTGAGGCCTCTTGATAGTCGTGAGGCGTCTTGATAGTTGGCGCGTCTCTTTAAATAAAATACAACAAAAATTTGTTTTGTTGGCAGAACTGTCTTGAACTTCAGAACTGAACGGATACAATGTCAACAAGACGCTATTGAAATAAGATATATATATATTTTTAATAATATGATTTAAAATATCGACGTCACAGGATGTTAAGGTGGGCAGAAGTGAGATTAGTCATAATTGTTTACAGGTTGCCATGGGAACCGTGACAATATAATCTCAAACACATATCTAAATTTAAGATTCTAGTTATTTTAACGAAATAAATAACATTTATGAAAATACTATTTTTAAAAATTAAAAAAAAAACACTCGACCTTAGGGACCCGGGGTGGTATGTAAACCCAGAGGCGTAGCCAGCTAGTTAGAGGCGCCAAAATGTGCTTTGATATTATTTTGATGAAAATAATGGGTTTAAGGGTGGAAAAAGGACAAAAGGGGCGCTTTAAAATGAATCTTGTCCCCGGGCGCGAATCTCGTCCCGGGCGCCAAACACTCTAGCTACGCCTCTGTGTAAACCCCCACCCCCACCGCACCCACCAACTCCCCAACAGGCGGCTTCTGTTGGTCTGTGTATACTAAAAGGGTACGCAGTTCTAATTGTTTTGAGAACCTTTCTTATTAGAGATAGGACAAAAATTGGAATGAATTAAAGAGCCCTGGAAAGAATGTTATGTTCAGCGGAAGTAACCAGTCTTTAAATATTACCGAGTTAAATTGTAAGCCGTTTGGGGTAAGATAAGTCCCTTGTATGTCGTTGATAGTTAGGTCCGTTGTCTGATGCCACAGAGTTTGTCAGTTCGTTAGGACAAATAGGGTCAAACAACGAAAATCTGGCATTATGTGAACACAACACCAACTTAAGATAGACTTATGAATCAGCGAGACACCCAAAACCAAAGGTTCACGAACTGGAGTCTCTCGGGACACGAGAAGAAGTTTTGAAAATATCAAGGGACAATATTACATGCAATGTTAGTGGAGTTGATTCCCTGATTAAAAGTTAGGATATATTCAGTGTTACGACACACGTGATGATGTGCTGAAATGGGACAACCTTAGTGATATGCTGAAATGGGACACACTTAATGATGTGCTGAAATGGGACACACTTAATGATGTGCTGAAATGGGACAAATTTAGTGATATGCTGAAATGGGACACACTTAATGATGTGCTGAAATGGGACAAATTTAGTGATATGCTGAAATGGGACACACTTAATGATGTGCTGAAATTGGACAAATTTAGTGATGTGCTGAAATGGGACACACTTAGTGATGTGCTGAAATGGGACACACTTAATGATGTGCTGAAATGGGACAAATTTAGTAAGTGCTGAAATGAGACAACTTTAGTGATATGCTGAAATGGGACACACTTAATGATGTGCTGAAATGGGACAAATTTAGTGATGTGCTGAAATGGGACAAACTTAATGATGTGCTGAAATGGGACAAATTTAGTGATGTGCTGAAATGGGACACACTTAATGATGTGCTGAAATGGGACAAATTTAGTGATGTGCTGAAATGGGACAAACTTAATGATGTGCTGGAATGGGACAAATTTAGTAATGTGCTGAAATGGGACAAATTTAGTGATATGCTGAAATGGGACACACTTAATGATGTGCTGAAATGGGACAAATTTAGTGATATGCTGAAATGGGACACACTTAATGATGTGCTGAAATTGGACAAATTTAGTGATGTGCTGAAATGGGACACACTTAGTGATGTGCTGAAATGGGACACACTTAATGATGTGCTGAAATGGGACAAATTTAGTAAGTGCTGAAATGAGACAACTTTAGTGATATGCTGAAATGGGACACACTTAATGATGTGCTGAAATGGGACAAATTAAGTGATGTGCTGAAATGGGACAAACTTAATGATGTGCTGAAATGGGACAAATTTAGTGATGTGCTGAAATGGGACAAACTTAGTGATGTGCTGAAATGGGACAAACTTAGTGATGTGCTGAAATGGGACAAACTTAGTGATGTGCTGAAATGGGACAAATTTAGTGATGTGCTGAAATGGGACACACTTAATGATGTGCTGAAATGGGACACACTTAATGATGTGCTGAAATGGGACAAATTTAGTGATATGCTGAAATGGGACACACTTAATGATGTGCTGAAATGGGACAAATTTAGTGATATGCTGAAATGGGACACACTTAATGATGTGCTGAAATTGGACAAATTTAGTGATGTGCTGAAATGGGACACACTTAGTGATGTGCTGAAATGGGACACACTTAATGATGTGCTGAAATGGGACAAATTTAGTAAGTGCTGAAATGAGACACACTTAATGATGTGCTGAAATGGGACAAATTTAGTGATGTGCTGAAATGGGACAAATTTAGTAATGTGCTGAAATGGGACAAACTTTGTTATATGCTGAAATGGGACAAACTTTGTTATATGCTGAGATGGGACAAACTTAGTGATGTGCTAAATTGGAACACACTTAGTGATGTGCTTATTCCGACCTGTTTTTAATTGTATTAAAATAAACTTGCACCAATTCAATAACGAACAGCTCACATATGCAACGAACGGTACTACCCAATGCGTGACGTCATATACTGGAGTATTAGTTGTGTACGCTCCCAGCGACTCCAATCTCATGCCGGATGGTAGTTACAGGCTGAACAGCCAAGCCGTCGCTGATGATCTTCTAACTTTTGTCTGGAGTAAACGTTAAGTTCTGCGCCTAACTTAAATCCTTGCACCAGCGAAAAAAAGTAATAACCATAACATTACAACACCACGCTGCATCTCTATGCCAGGTTCGTGAGCCGTCTGGAGCAGGTGTTACATTTCTGTGTTGGGGTGAAATATGAGAGTATGAGCGGGAGTATCCCATGGAGGGGGGAGTATCCCATGGAGGGAGGGGAGTATCCCATGGAGATAAAAGGACAGGCCGCGTTGACACTGCGGGCGAAAGGTATGAAGATAATTTCTGAACAAATGTGTGATCTTGGGCACGTAAACCCACTCTCACTGGGGAAGAAACACACGGGGGACACCTGGCACATTGGCAGACACCTAGCACATTGGCAGACACATGGCACATTGGCATAAACCTGGCACAATGGCAGACATATGGCACATTGGCAGACAACTGGCACATTGGCAGACACCTGGCACATTGGCAGATACCTAGCACATTGGCAGACACATGGCACATTGGCAGACACCTAACACAATGGCAGACACATGGCACATTTGCAGACACATGGCACATTGGCAGACACCTGGCACAATGGCAGACACATGGCACATTGGCAGACACCTGGCACATTGGCAGACAACTGGCACAATGACAGACATCTGGCACATTGGCAGACACCTGGCACATTGGCAGACACCTGGCACAATGGCAGACATCTGGCACATTGGCAGACACCTGGCACATTGGCAGACATCTGGCACATTGGCAGACACCTGGCACATTGGCCGACACCTGGTACATTGGCAGACACCTGGCACATTGGCAGACACACGGACAAAAGAACTAAATAACTGACATAAGTCCCCTAGTACTTACAACGACTTTTTCAAGCGGTTCTAATTGGTCCCAACTTGGACAAAATCAGAACAAGTAACAAATAGACGAGCGCCGAAAGATTCACACCAGCTGTTCCAATCACAACTCACGTCACAATTTCAGCACTCTTGAAAGCACTAACTCGGTGTTTATGAAAGCACCACAGTGTGCAACTCTGTAAATTGCGCGCTGACCTCGTGGCGGGCGAACGCCGTAGATGCCAAACCCAACAACACGATTCCAATAACACCCCCGCCCCCTCCCAATCGCTTGGAGGCCACCAGAAAAATGTTATTGGAGAAAACAGAACAACAGAACCTCGCAACTATTCTTCCTGTACCTGGCCTATCGCGCACGTGTGTTTAAGTGGAGCCGCTCTATCGCAGCCTTTCAGTCCTGACCTGCACAGGTGATCGGGAACAATCGAACACTCAGGTGAGTTCTCGGTCTGCAAACAACACCGGGGCCGACATTATTGTAAGCAAGACTTGACTCAGATCAGAGGCATACCTTAAGGTGCTGGCTCCCCGGGGACCTAGACTTGACTCAGATCAGAGGCATGCCTTAAAGTGCTGGCTCCCCGGGGACCTAGACTTGCCTCAGATCAGAGGCATACCTTAAAGTGCTGGCTCCCCGGGCACCAAGACTTAACTCAAATTATAGGCATACCTTAAAGTGCTGGCTCCCCGGGGACCTAGACTTGCCTCAGATCAGAGACATACCTTAAAGTGTTAGCTCCCCGGGGACCTACAATTGACTCAGATCAGAGGCATAACCTGGTGTTCTGGCTGTGGGAACTAAGTCTTGAGTCATTCAAGATTAATTCATTTGCTCACACGGAAATAAGAAATGAAACAAGATATTTGACTATTTTTTAAATCGATATTACAAATTACATTGAAATAGAATTTGAATTTTCCATTCAATACACCTTAATCACAATTTGTTCATGATTAGCAGAGGGTTAACATGATCTTAAAAATAGAAGGTTTAACAATATTATCACAACACTTTAAGTTGTAAAGAGTAATTCCTGTCGTGAGCTGTCGAATCTATGATAGTTTATTTTTGTGGATCACGCTAATTCCTTCCAATATAGAAAATAACGTTCCGATGATTGAATGATACAGAAGATTGATAACTAACTAAAAAACACACTTCACCCAACACAAGTCACGAGCTATATGCACTATGCACCAGTTAAACATCAAGGATGGTGTCGAGTAACAAAACTGTTGTAGACACAATAAAGAGGCGGCGCTTCAATGAAATTGGAACTGAACTTTTGTCCAGTTTTCTTGCAGTGAGCAGAAGCGCGGGGAACTCTAATTCATGTCTAGAGCAGGTGGGCACTGAGACGTCATTACTCCTACGTCACTTTGGGATCGATACCTCACCCGCTGTACTAGTTTATTAACAAATTCAGAGCCAAAAATAAAACACTACACATTTTTAAAAAAAAAGAATCGACGCTAAACAGGCATGCTTCCAACCGTGTAAATGTTTCTAGAATAAACTAGTTTGAAACATTCCCAAAATGTTTTTAAGACGGTTAAAAAAAAAAAAAGAAGTATTTGCAGCAGGTGAAATTTATATTTGTAACTGACCTGGCGTCACTTGCAGGTCAACTATTCGGCAATTTCTCCGGCTAACGATGTACCAATTTTAATATTCTATAACAATAGCATCTGGATTAAGAAGATTGTTTACAATTAAAATTTGATGGACCTAGGGCACGGTCTCTTTATCTGTTCCGTTCTATGGGAGCCTTCGCCGGTCAGATGCCAGTCAGATACAGGTAAGATGCCGGTCAGATGCCAGTGTGATGCAGGTAAGATGCGGTCAGATGCCAGTCAGATGCAGGTAAGATGCTGGTCAGATGCCGTTCAGATGTAGGTAAGATGCCGATCAGATGCAGGTAAGATGCCGGTCTGATGCAGGTAAGATGCCGGTCAGATGCAGGTAAGATGCCGGCCATATGAAGGTCGCGAAATCTTTCTCAGAAAAGAGCTTTCAAAATCATCTAATACATTTACAAAGGTAATAACTGAAGCGGGCCCTCTGCTGAATTTTCACGGACCCCCAAGAACCAGTTTTAGAACCTCTGCTTTAGGAAAAGAAAAAGATTCAATACGATCCCCTTTTTTTAAAAAAGGTACAATTTATCGCACGTGGATTAAATTTAAAAAAAGTATACATCACCAATGAATCTAAACTGGGTAAATGTCGAGAGAATTGACCGCGTTTTTTTACCATAGCCGCCATCTTGGTTGACATGACCAGTAAAATTAAGAATAAAACGTTTAAAAATAATGAGAAAATTTTCTAAATGTATCACTAAACCTAACGTGAACCCTAAAGTCATCAGCAACATAACAAAACACGCAAATGACGTCATGGTCATATCTTACAACATTAGCCATAAACTGACAACAAATGAAACATTCAAATTCACATAAAGGAACGATCATACAAACATTCAGTTGGAATCATCCTGTGTAGTGAAACAAATCTGTTGCCATACCAACGATGTAAACATTGTTCTTGTAGGACACAACGAAGACGATCTAGTTTTTGACGGGAAACAAATCCAATTACTTTCTCCGCTGGATCAAATTCCTTATCGGAACACAAACGTAACGGTGAAAGTCAGACGGTATCAAGCCAGCAGTCCTCGCGCTGTTTGCAGCTCCTTAAAGTGGAATGAAATCTCTGATCGCGCGCTGATGAGATTAACCCAAATCAAAGATTTCAATTTCCTCGTAGTCCCAGAAAGACAACACTGATGTCAGCACAACACTGATGTCAGCACAACACAACATCCCGATGTCTACAGGTCACTCTGGCCGCCCACGCAAAATGAAACATGACGTAACGAGGCTTCCGTTTAGCGATCTGACTTCCGCTTAGCTATCTCGCCTCTGTATCCGGCCCATGAATCTGACCCTATTTATCACTTCGCCCGTAATGTTTTTGACCAGCTTATTTAGTCCTGGGGTAATGTTTTTGACCATCTTATTTAGTCTTAGTCCTGGGGTAATGTTGCATAGATCGCCTTTTATTGTTTTGTTTCATATTTTAAGCTTTCCCATAGAACGATTTATTTAATATGTCCATTATTCAGTCACCGTTAGGTTGCACGCGACATTACAGAAATGCCACGCAGCCACAAAAATGAAATGGAAGGGGCATCACAGACATAGTCATGGCAGGGGCGTCACAGTCATAGTCATGTCTAGAGACATAAAACCAATAGTGACTTATCTTAAAGTCCCCTCACATCTGCGGAGTCATATGGCATTCGGGTATGAAATAAAATATAGACCTGTAGATAGGGAGGTCATGATAATCTGCCTAGACAGAGACGGGGCGGTGCAATAAAAGCCCTGGCCAGCAGAAACACAGTGATCAAATTTTTGTTACAGTCATAAATATGGGACAAAAAAAAATTGATAGGGCAGAATTAAATTTGATTTTTATCATTTACGTCAGTGCAGTCATTTTTCAATCTTACACTCTTCCATCTTCCAATCTTCCTCTTCCAATCATCCATCTTCCAATCTTCCAACTTACAATTTTCCAACTTATAATCTTCCATCTTACAATCTTCCATCTTACACTCTTCCAATCTCCAATCTTAAAATCTTCAATCTTACAATCTTCAATCTTACAATCTTGTCATATATTAAATGTTATGCAAAGCATTCATGAATACAATTAATATTTAGATAAGCCCGTGGTGAAATGAGTGCAAAGAAGTTGCTGGACAAAAGTAGATCTTTTGGAAGCTGCTGGACAAAAGTAGATCTTTACCAAGTTGCCCGACATAAGTAGATATTTAGGAAGTTGCTTAACAAAAGTAAATCTTTAAAAGAGTTGCTGTAAAAAGGGGATTTTTAGGAAAGTTGCTGGACAAATGTAGATCGCAAGGAAGTTACTGTACAAAAGTAGATCGTAAGGAAGTTACTATACACAAGTAGATCGTAAGGAAGTTACTGTACATAAGTTGATCTTAAGGAAGTTACTTTACAAAAGTAGATCTTTAGGAAGTTACTAGAATAATTCTGTAAATTCTGTAAGTTATTTAAGAAACTGTTAGAGTAATTGCTGTCTGTTGGCGTAGAGTGTCATGTCTGTTGGCGTAGAGTGTCGTGTCTGTAATCTTTCCCAGACTTCTGACGTAAAAGTCAAGCCTAATTTAGCTCAGAGGAAACATGACGAGCGGGAGTGCAGTATGAAACTGCAATGACCTTGACCGCGGGGTCAGATGAGGGTCACAAACTTCACTTAAGGGGTATCATAACTTAATATACTTGATAATTGTATGAGAGAGAGAGAGAGAGAGAGAGAGAGAGAGAGAGTGAGAGATATAGAGACAAATCATATGGCTTTGTGAAATGATCTACTTTATAATTGTATGAGAGAAAGAGAGAGAGACATAAGGAGAAAGAGTGAGCGATTCAGACGGACAGGCAGAGAGACAGAGAGAGGCATGACACAGAGAGATGGGGGACAGAGAGAGAGAGACACGGAGAGAAGGACAAAGAGAGATAGGCATAGAGAGAAACAGACAGACAAGAAAGAGAGAGACAACAGACAGACAGACATAGAGAGTCAGAGATAGAGAGAGACAGAAAGACAGACAGACGGACAGACATAGAGAATCAGAGACAAGAGAGAAACAGAGAAAGAGACAGAAAGAGAGTCAGAGCCAGACAGAGAGAGAGCGACAGAAAAAGAGAGAGGGACAGGGAAAGTTGAAGGGAAATAGAGAAAGAGAGAGAAAGAGAGAGAGAAAGAGAGAGAGAAAGAGAGAGAGAAAGAGAGAGAGAAAGAGAGAGAGAAAAAGATAGAGAAAGAGAGAGAGAGAAAGAGAGAGAGAAAGAGAGAAAGAGAGAGAGAGAGAAAGAGAGAGAGAGAGAGAAAGAGAGAGAGAGAAAGAGAGAGAGAGAGAGAGAGAGAGAGAAAGCGAAAGAGTCAGAGAAATAAAGAAGGATGTTTGTGCGATAGAAATATTTTTCCCACAACGCACCGGGGTTACCTGTTCCTACTTTGCAATCATGTGTATTTAGGCGGCTAACGCGCATTATGGCCAAACCGAGTAATGGAACATATCACACTGACATATGAAGCAAATGACAGATTGTTTGATGCACATATTAAAAAAACACGTAACATATTGACGAATCCCCATATCATCCAAAGACAGGGCGCTATGTATATTTATAATAGTTAGCCATGAACTCCAACGGTGCATACTGCTGCCGTTGTAATCAACCCTGGGCAAGTGCAGCTCTCTGCTCCCTCGCCGAGGCCTCGTCTAACGATGAATCCAACAACAAACCCATCAACACGTGATAATATCCTCGTGGCACAAACTCACACACGACGAAGTGAACCAAACGACGACCACTGATCAAACACAGGAACACGAGCGAATGAACAAACCGTCTGCTCATTCCCTCCGTTATATAGCAGACGTGAGTGAACGGTTTGACCCAGTTCAGCTCACTCACTCCCTGGTAGATCCAAAGCACCAAGGGCAGGTAACCAAGGTGCAAACAAATCTATTCGAGACATTCCGCCTCGCAATATCACTAAACATCAAGGTGGGCAAACATGTATGATACGAGCTTGGTTAGAAGGGACATGTATGATACAAGCTTGGTTAGAGGGGACATGTATGATACAAGCTTGGTTAGAAGGGACATGTATGATACGAGCTTGGTTAGAGGGGACATGTATGCTACGAGCTTGGTTAGAGGGGACATGTATGATACATACTTATATAGAGGGAATGTGTATGATACATTCCTGGATAGAGTGAATATGTATGATACATGCTTGGATAGAGGGAATGTGTATGATACAGGCATGGGTAGAGGGGATGTGTATGATACATACTCCGTATGATTCGAAATGGATATTCTATACTTTTCACTCTCTGTACTTGCCGCTGGTGTTTTTGATTATTATCTAATTTTTTATTTATAAAAATTACAAGAATAATGAACAAAACGCTTATTAAGCCTTAATTTAAGCATGTGGGTCAGTGCTGATGACCACGTGGGTCAGTGCTGATGACCACGTGGGTCAGTGCTGATGACCATGTGGGTCATTTCTGATGACCATGCGGGTCAGTGCTGATGACCACGTGGGTCAGTGTTGATGACCATGTGGGTCAGTGCTGATGACCATGTGGGTCATTTCTGATGACCATGCGGGTCAGTACTGATGACCATGTGGGTCAGTGCTGATGACCATGCGGGTCAGTGCTGATGACCATGCGGGTCAGTGCTGATGAACATGTGGGTCATTTCTGATGACCATGCGGGTCAGTGCTGATGAACATGTGGGTCATTTCTGATGACCATGCGGGTCAGAGCTGATGAACATGTGGGTCATTTCTGATGACCATGCGGGTCAGTACTGATGAACATGTGGGTCATTTCTGATGACCATGCGGGTCAGTGTTGGGTCGCATCCAATGGACGCTTTCAGCTTACATGCGTCATCCAATGGATGCTCTCAGCTCACATGCGTCATCCAATGGATGCTCTCAAGTTACACGTTTCATCCAATGGATGCTCTCAAGTTACACGTCTCATCCAATGGATGCTCTCAAGTTACACGCGTCATCCAATGGATGCTCTCAGCTTACACGCGTCATCCAATGGATGCTCTCAGCTTACACGCGTCCTCCAATGGATGCTCTCAGCTTACACGCGTCATCCAATGGATGCTCTCAGCTTACACGCGTCATCCAATGGATGCTCTCAGCTTACACTCGTCATCCAATGGATGCTCTCAGCTTACACGCGTCATCCAATGGATGCTCTCAGCTTACACGCGTCATCCAATGGATGCTCTCAAGTTACACGTCTCATCCAATGGATGCTCTCAGCTCACACGCGTCATCCAATGGATGCTCTCAGCTTACACGCGTCATCCAATGGATGATCTCAACTTACACGTCTCATCCAGTCAACCAATAATTCTGTTAAGCGTCCATGGCACACACTCTGCTATAATGACAAGAATAATAGAAGTGTATGTCCGTACGAACCAATCCCATGAGCCTCTATTTATAGACGGAAGCACCAAGTCAAAGTGCACAAATCTCAGATGTTATTTTTTGTTGGTTAATTAACCGACAATTGCAGAAAATGAAGTTGTATAAAGGGGAGAGGGGCTCAGCTGTCACACAGGAGAGCACAGAAATAGTTTAGCTGTCATATAAAAGAGCATAGAAATGGCTCAACTGTCACACAACAGAGCACAGAAATGGTTCAACTGTCACACACGAGAGCATAGAAATAGTTCAACTGTCACACAACAGAGCACAGAAATGGTTCAACTGTCACACAAGAGAGCACAGAAATGGTTCAGCTGTCACACAACAGAGCACAGTAATGGTTCAGCTGTCACACAACAGAGCACAGAAATGGTTCAGCTGTCACACAAGAGAGCACAGAAATGGTTCAGCTGTCACACAACAGAGCACAGAAATGGTTCAGCTGTCACACAACAGAGCACAGAAATGGTTCAGCTGTCACACAACAGAGCACAGAAATGGTTCAGCTGTCACACTTTAGGGCTCATAAATTGTTGTAGTTGTGACAATGTACAGCCAAGAAAATGTTCAGCTGTCACAATTCAGAGAATTCAGCTGTCACAAAGTAAAGCTAAAAACAGCGACATAATCTATTAATACTATGAGATTGCGATGAAAAATTTACACAGTTGTTAAAATAGTGAGTTGTCTGCTCAGTTGTCTATAGCAATTTTCGTTAGCATCCCCCCCCCCCCCAATATTACGTATTTCTTGGAGACAACATTTATAACAATTTATGCATTCAAAAAATTATTTTAGAAAATAAATATAAAACAACGATCCCAGTTTGATTTTAAAAAATGGCGAGACACGTTTAGTTTCGGTAAGATGCACATTTGCAGATGAACTCGTCTCAACATAGACACAGCATTACTTTGACTTCAGTCCCTTTCCACACACAGAGAGACTTGCTTGCAGCAAACCTGTTGGAACAACGTAATCCCATGCTGGGGAGTTCTGGGGATCACAGTCATGGCGGGAAACTGGGATCACACTATAACGGTCAGCTGGGATCACAGTCAAGTCGGTCAGCTGGGATCACAGTCATGGTGGTTAGATGGGAGCACAGCCATGGTGGTCAGTTGGGATCACAGTCATGACTTTCATCTGGGATCAATGTCAAGGCGTTTAGACCCCCGTCGGGATCAAAATGACAATTTTAGTTTTTAATTGATAAATAGGCGTTATCTTATTATCATGGATATTATAATGGACAGCCGGCATGACAAACTGTTAGATCATTATGACAGCCGGCATGACAAACTGTTAGATCATTATGACAGCCGGCATGACAAACTGTTAGATCATTATGACAGCCGGCATGACAAACTGTTAGATCATTATGACAGCCGGCATGACAAACTGTTAGCTCATCATTTGGGCGTTATTATCAAATTATAAAATATGCGACACTCAAAATCCAAGACATGCCCCATTTTTAGATACATAAAACAAAAAAAATGCGCTTAAAAAACCGTGTATTATTGTGCATATTTTTAACTTTCGGGATAAAACCATTTGAAAAGGTCTAATTGTTTCGCTAGACCTCGCCTTTATCTCGTTCTCTAATCTCCCTGTAAACACCACGAACCTGTCTGCACGTGAGAGCTGTTCAAAATAATTGTCTGTCTATTTATATACGGGACAACAGGACTGCACAAGTCTGCCTTTCATTAGACAGACAAACGAGGTCTATGTTGGGGCGAATGTCCGCACATTTAACGCACAGACAGGCCATCGCCGGTTCTCAAATTGTTTTTGTACGTTGACTCCAATGTTATTCTAACTGTCTCTGGTCTGGACTAATTTCATGGGATAAACAGTTAAAAATCTTCTAATAATCGACAACTTTTAAGTGTTTGCTCTACTTAAAATTGAAATAGATTTATACGGAAAGAGAATATATATATATATATATATATATAAAGAAGAAAATCCAGTAACGCATAATTTACAATTTCTTTGAATTACAAATCAATCAGTCGGTGGCATATCAATCAGTCGGTGGCAATATCAATCAGTCGGTGGCATATCAATCAGTCGGTGGCAATATCAATCAGTCGGTGGCAATATCAATCAGTCGGTGGCAATATTAATCAGTCGGTGGCAATATCAATCAGTCGGTGGCAATATCAATAGGGACGCGTGTTTGACGGTCAGGGAGCCCACGGGGTCTACGGAACTGAAGTTTGAGATGCACTGTCAGAAATAGCGGGGTAATGCTGTTTTATAATGATCCATTCTGGCAAGAGAGTGGTTCTCATCTTGTGGTGACGATTGGATCTCATCTTGTGGTGACGAGTGGTTCTCATCTTTGTGGTGACGAGTGGTTCTCATCTTTGTGGTGACGAGTGGTTCTCATCTTTGTGGTGACGAGTGGTTCTCATCTTTGTGGTGACGAGTGGTTCTCATCTTTGTGGTAACGAGTGGTTCTCATCTTTGTGGTGACGAGTGGTTCTCATCTTTGTGATGACGAGTGGTTCTCATCTTTGTGGTGACGATTGGATCTCATCTTTGTGGTGACGATTGGATCTCATCTTGTGGTGACGAGTGGTTCTCATCTTTGTGATGACGAGTGGTTCTCATCTTTGTGGTGACCATTGGATCTCATCTTTGTGATGACGATTGGATCTCATCTTTGTGATGACGATTGGATCTCATCTTTGTGATGACGATTTGATCTCATCTTTGTGATGACGATTGGATCTCATCTTTGTGGTGACGATTGGATCTCATCTTTGTGGTGACGATTGGATCTCATCTTTGTGGTGACGATTGGATCTCATCTTTGTGGTAACGCAATGTCCGATAAGTAAATGCCCGGTACAAGCCGTATTAACCGTAAAATGGGTAGAACATGACCAAAACTAGGGAGAACATGTTCAAAACTAGGGAGAACATGTCCAAAACTAGGGAGAACATGTCCAACAGCTACAGCGGTAATTTAATCGGTGATTACAATAAACAACAAGGTGACCTGTGGCAGTTCTAAGTCAAAGTAAAGGTTACAGTTCTAAGTCAAAGTAAAGGTTACAGTTCTAATTCAAAGTAAAGGTTGCAGTTCTAGTTAAAGTAAAGGTTACAGTTCTAGTCAAAGTAAGGTTACAGTTCTAGTTAAAGAAACGGTTCTACAGCAAACGTGTGATAATTTACTTACATGACTGGACACATAATAATAGAACAAAGTAATCAAGGTAGACTTTTAACATTAATCTGATTTCAACAGAGATGAACAAAGATTGCAATCTTTGTTGATTTTGATTTTAAATTTGTTTATTTTGGAGTGTACAGTTCCAGTCTGCCCCTCTCCCCGCTGACACACCTGCGACACCATGAAAAGACACCAAGAACCACTGTAGCATTAAATAACACCAAGAACCACTGTAATATTAAATAACATTAGAACCACTGTAGCATTAAATAACACCAAGAACCACTGTAGCATTAAATAACATCAAGAAACACTTTGACACATGGCCGCAGTGAAAACACATCAACTTCCATTGTAAGAACACCTGAAACTTTTGACACAGCCAGTCAGTCGTTACCCTGGGTTGTAATTACCGCCATTGTCACACGTCATCAAAACAGTACTGTAGGATTAAATGCGACATGGCAAAATGTGGAAAATCATGTGCCACACTCCCTGTATATGTGCCACACTCCCTGTATATGTGCCACACTGCCTGTATATGTGCCACACTGCCTGTATATGTGCCACACTGCCTGTATATGTGCCACACTGCCTGTATATGTGTCACACTGCCTGTATATGTGCCACACTGCCTGTATATGTGCCACACTGCCTGTATATGTGCCACACTGCATGTATATGTGCCACACTGCCTGTATATGTGCCACACTGCCTGTATATGTGCCACACTGCCTGTATATGTGCCACACTGCCTGTATATGTGCCACACTGCCTGGGGCCTACACTCACACGCTTAAACATGGTCGACTAATAGAAGCTGTCGGAGTTGACAGTTATCTACCCATGGTCCTCTGTTTACCTCCCTTTTCCCCTGACCAACTCAGAGTGGCATCGTTTGACATCCATTAATAAATAATTGTATGTCCCTGACATATGTTACTGTCACAATGTTTTGTCAGTGTCAAACTGTCATCAGAAACTCATCAGAACTATAGACTCACAATTGTTAAAATGTGGACAAATGGACGGAAGAGTTTGGAAAAGACGGGGAGTGAGAAGAGAAGTGAAAGACTGGAGGGATGAAACGAATGATACGTTGTGTGGGTGGGGGGTGGGGGGTGGGGGGTCGGTGTTGGGTGAGACGGAAGAAGTGAATGGATTTGAATATTTTGAGAACGAGATTAATTAAGTGCATGTGCGTGTGTGTGTGCGTGTAGGCAAAATTAAATGACCAGAATTCAGCACATAAAACAATATTATTTTAAAAATCTGGCTTGGGTGGGATTTTGTGCGCTATTTGAATACTTGTTTTGTCAAGTCACTGCGTGGGATGTCAAGTTCCCACATCAACACCGCCATTGTTTTGTCAAGTCACTGCGTGGGATGTCAAGTTCCCACATCAACACCGCCATTGTTTTGTCAAGTCACTGCGTGGGATGTCAAGTTCCCACACCAACACCGCCATTGTTTTGTCAAGTCACTGCGTGGGATGTCAAGTTCCCACATCAACACCGCCATTGTTTTGTCAAGTCACTGCGTGGGATGTCAAGTTCCCACATCAACACCGCCATTGTTTTGTCAAGTCACTGCGTGGGATGTCAAGTTCCCACATCAACACCGCCATTGTTTTGTCAAGTCACTGCGTGGGATGTCAAGTTTCCACATCAACACCGCCATTGTTTTGTCAAGTCACTGCGTGGGATGTCAAGTGCCCACATCAACACCGCCATTGTTTTGTCAGGTCACTGCGTGGGATGTCAAGTTCCCACATCAACACCGCCATTGTTTTGTCAAGTCACTGCGTGGGATGTCAAGTTCCCACATCAACACCGCCATTGTTTTGTCAAGTCACTGCGTGGGATGTCAAGTTCCCACATCAACACCGCCATTGTTTTGTCAAGTCACTGCGTGGGATGTCAAGTTCCCACATCAACACCGCCATTGTTTTGTCAAGTCACTGCGTGGGATGTCAAGTTCCCACATCAACACCGCCATTGTTTTGTCAAGTCACTGCGTGGGATGTCAAGTTCCCACATCAACACCGCCATTGTTTTGCGTGTTATTTCAAGTAACAATATAATAATCTGATTTGTAAGAAAGACAGAGACTAGTAAGGCAGATAGGGACTAGTAAGGCAGATAGGGACTAGTAAGACAGACAGAGACTAGTAAGGCAGATAGGGACTAGTAAGACAGACAGAGACTAGTAAGGCAGATAGGGACTAGTAAGACAGACAGAGACTAGTAAGGCAGATAAGGACTAGTAAGAAAGACAGAGACTATTAAGGCAGATAGGGACTAGTAAGACAGACAGAGACTATTAAGGCAGATAGGGAGTAGTAAGACCAGAGACTAGTACGACAGACAGGGACTAGTAAGACAGACAGAGACTAGAAAGACAGACAGGGACTAATAAGACAGACAGAGACTAGTAAGACAGACAGAGACTAGTAAGGCAGATAAGGACTAGTAAGAAAGACAGAGACTAGTAAGACAGACATGGACTAGTAAGACAGACAGGGACTAGTAAGACAGACAGAGAAAATGACACAAGATCGTCAAGGACGCTAGCACCAGCCCTGACCGACATATCAACTATTGGAGCTCCTCCAAGACCTAGGGCGACCTTTTGTTCATTAAAACTATTCATAACAACCTTTCATTCATGTTATGCCCAAATTGCAATCTAGAAAATATTTCAAGCAACAGTTTGGAGATCGTCCTTAACCTTGTTCCACCATAACTTTGCATTACAATGCCCATCTGGTTTCTGAAACCGTTCGTCTGACGTTACAATTTTTTCTCAGACTTGTTTAAGTCTAGTTCGTCCAGGCAGAGATCCTTGTGACCTAATTCAGAATGTCCGTCAAGTTTGTCACATGCATAGACCAGACAAAGATAGAAATAAGGCACCTGATAAATTTAACAAAATATAATGAAAAATGATTTTAAATAAAGTTTTCAATACGAAAGCTTGTCAACTCGTGCAATATTTAAATTGATCTTGTATTTCAAATGACAGCTGAGTGGATGTCAACTCGTGCAATATTTAAAGTGATCTTGTATTTCAAATGACAGCTGAGTGGATGTCAACTCGTGCAATATTTAAAGTGATCTTGTATTTCAAATGACAGCTGAGTGGATGTCAACTCGTGCAATATTTAAAGTGATCTTGTATTTCAAATGACAGCTGAGTGGATGTCAACTCGTGCAATATTTAAAGTGATCTTGTATTTCAAATGACAGCTGAGTGGATGAAACAAAGAAAAGAACACAATCAATAAAGAGACTGTCAATAAATCGAACGATTAAATTAAAAAAATACTAATAAGCGAAATAAACGAAGGACTGCGTTTAAGCCGTGATAAGGAAATTGTGAAACGGTGTATGCACGCAGTGCTGGTCAACAGTGTACTAATTCTAAATGAAATGTGAGACGCGCTGGTCAAAAGTGTTCTAATTCTAAATGAAATGTGGGACGCGCTGGTCAAAAGTGTTCTAATTCTAAATGAAATGTGTGACGCGCTGGTCAAAAGTGTTCTAATTCTAAATGAATTGTGTGACGCGATGGTCAAAAGTGTTCTAATTCTAAATGAATTGTGTGACGCGCTGGTCAAAAGTGTTCTAATTCTAAATGAATTGTGTGTCGCGCTGGTCAAAAGTGTTCTAATTCTAAATGAATTGTGTGACGCGCTGGTCAAAAGTGTTCTAATTCTAAATGAAATGTGGGACGCGCTGGTCAAAAGTGTTCTAATTCTAAATGAAATGTGTGACGCGCTGGTCAAAAGTGTTCTAATTCTAAATGAATTGTGTGACGCGATGGTCAAAAGTGTTCTAATTCTAAATGAATTGTGTGACGCGCTGGTCAAAAGTGTTCTAATTCTAAATGAATTGTGTGTCGCGCTGGTCAAAAGTGTTCTAATTCTAAATGAATTGTGTGACGCGCTGGTCAAAAGTGTTCTAATTCTAAATGAAATGTGTGACGCGCTGATCAAAAGTTGTCTAATTCTAAAGAAGTTAACGCTTTCGATGATAAACAAAATTATCTTTAAATATGTCATTATTTATCTTACCTTCATATCTCTTGCCATACATTGTAGTAGCCCCAAAGCTAATCAATGAACCAGCAAATGATTGGAATCAACACATTTCATTTGATATGAAACATCCAGGGGTTGGGAATGCTAGCGTCAACTGACATTTGAGACGAGAATGCCCGCCCCATCCCCCCATCCTGAAAGAGACTAACTGGCAAGACCAGACACTGCCAAAATAGCTACATTGTTAGCGTGTTAAATGGCCGTGTTAAAGTAGCTATATTGTTAGCGCGTTAAATGACGGTGTTAAAGTAGCTACATTGTTAGCGCGTTAAATGACGGTGTTAAAGTAGCAACATTGTTAGCGCGTTCAATGACGGTGTTAAAGTAGCTACATTGTTAGCGCGTTAAATGACGGTGTTAAAGTAGCTACATTGTTAGCGCGTTAAATGACGGTGATAAAGTAGCTACATTGTTAGCGCGTTCAATGACGGTGTTAAAGTAGCTACATTGTTAGCGCGTTCAATGACGGTGTTAAATGACGGTGTTAAATGACGGTGTTAAAGTAGCTACATTGTTAGCGCGTTCAATGACGGTGTTAAAGTAGCTACATTGTTAGCGCGTTAAATGACGGTGTTAAAGTAGCTACATTGTTAGCGCGTTCAATGACGGTGTTAAAGTAGCTACATTGTTAGCGCGTTAAATGACGGTGTTAAAGTAGCTACATTGTTAGCGCGTTCAATGACGGTGTTAAAGTAGCTACATTGTTAGCGCGTTCAATGACGGTGTTAAAGTAGCTACATTGTTAGCGCGTTCAATGACGGTGTTAAAGTAGCTACATTGTTAGCGCGTTCAATGACGGTGTTAAAGTAGCTACATTGTTAGCGCGTTAAATGACGGTGTTAAAGTAGCTACATTGGTAGCGCGTTAAATGACGGTGATAAAGTAGCTACATTGTTAGCGCGTTCAATGACGGTGTTAAAGTAGCTACATTGTTAGCGCGTTCAATGACGGTGTTAAATGACGGTGTTAAAGTAGCTACATTGTTAGCGCGTTCAATGACGGTGTTAAAGTAGCTACATTGTTAGCGCGTTAAATGACGGTGTTAAAGTAGCTACATTGTTAGCGCGTTCAATGACGGTGTTAAAGTAGCTACATTGTTAGCGCGTTCAATGACGGTGTTAAAGTAGCTACATTGTTAGCGCGTTCAATGACGGTGTTAAAGTAGCTACATTGTTAGCGCGTTCAATGACGGTGTTAAATGACGGTGTTAAATGACGGTGTTAAAGTAGCTACATTGTTAGCGCGTTGAATAACGGTAAGACCAACAACACAAGACGTGCTGACGTAATCTGATACTACTTGGACTTGATCAACAGATCTGTAAACAGGATCGATAATCGATTGATAACTAACATTTAGGGGCTTGTGGGTCACGCTTGTGGGTCACGCTTGTGGGTCACAATTCTTAATTTAAGTAGAGTGTATCATTTTTTTCCCAGCAAATTATTTTCGTGTCATACTTTGGTAGGTCGCAGATGAGGGCCATATCTGGGCCACGTTTAACAAAACAAAGATGCCTTCAATGTCTCCTCATGATCAACTTAACTACCTTTATTCTTTACGCAAGATTAACAAATTTATTGGCATCTAATGTTATGTCATGACCACTCACGTGATAAGACAGTTGTTACTACATTGTTTCTCCCCACTGAAGATCTCATTTATCCATATGGATTCTCGTTTGAATACCGGTACAGCTAACGTACCAAGGATATACGCTAAAGTCATGTATGTGTAACATTAACCAATGTTTTTGTAATGTGAGCAGTCAACCGTGGCGGTTTAGTGCAATCATTGAGCAACGGACCGTGCCGCACACCTAACGGGAGACAGTTTTACAGAAGATGGCGCTCACGTTACCTACCATCTGCTTTATTTCTGTGTCTGACAAATGACGGTCTTCGTGTTCATGAAGTGTGTGACGCGCAGGATTATTATATGATTCATAATGAAGGAAATTTTTTGGATTTAAGTTAACCTCCCCCTCCAAAAAACAAACAAAACAACAACAAACAAAACAAAATAAAATCTGAAAAACACCTGCCCCGACACACCAAGGTGTCACGACACAGCCGTTCAACGCCACTGATTTTTATGGAACACTACCTTTAAAGTCTTACAGGAAGCACGGCTTTCAATAATCCCCAATGACGCAATGTTTGAGAACCACCTTATCATATCGACCCCCCCACCCCCGGAGCCAAACCATGAAACATATGTGCCTGAAAATTCGAACTCAGTGTAACATAAATTATATGTTTTAGAACCAAAGATATCGTGCGAAGCCTTGACATTAGGTTGACATAAGAAAGTTGTGTGAAATTCAATTGAAGTGTGGCTCATGAGAAGTGTACCTAGCATACCAACCCTCCTCAACAACCCGATATTCAACTGTTACAAAAAGTGCATACCAACCCTCCTCAACAACCCGATATTCAACTGTTACAAAAAGTGCACACCAACCCTCCTCAACAACCCGATATTCAACTGTTACAAAAAGTATCTACTGTTGGTAAATGAGTATGACTATTCGTATTATTGATTTTTTTTACACTACTGGTCCCCAAGGTCATGACGTCATTTAGCTGTCAATCTCTGAGCTTGACCAGTGGTTCCCAGTCTGTGCTCCTCGTGCGCTTCCCTGGATCTCCGCGGCAAATCCAGGAGATAAAATAGCACCATTTACTTGTAAGACGTTGGTTAGACCCAAGGGGCTCGCTCCCCCCTAGACATTGATTTTTAATAAAGGCTCCACGAATTTAAAAAAAGTTGGGGAACCACTGAATTCTAGACTTTATTTTTCATTCAGAAAATTTTCTGATCATCAAGCAGGTGTTAGGTCGAATGATCAATGCCTCGTCTGCATCCAAAAACAAGGACTTAATCGCACGAATAAATAAACTAAAAAAAAACCAACTAAACTTAACTAAATTAAACTAAACTAAACTAAAATAAACTGAACGAACTGAACTGATTGAGAAAGATCCCAATACACACAGGAGACGCCATTTCAATTCTTTTCGCAGCCCACGTGGGGGCGGGGTGAAGGAAGGCGGCCACCATGTTTGCATATTTTGTCTCATCAATCAAGTTACCAGCGATAAAGATCTAACACAGAAAAGCATGTCTTCTGCTACACGACTTCCAGGGGGTGGAGATGGCAAAAAGGGAACAGAGAAGCGACTTTGTGATTCATTGATGGTGCGCCCAGACAACGGGTTGAAAGAATGGCTGAACTTGCAGAGGGAAGGTAATGGCACCGGTGTTAGTGCACACAGTTCGCGTACTGTCTCTGGCAGTTTAACCATGACCTTTTTAAGAGATCTCTTGATTTGTGGTTCACCACGGGACCCTGAGGGTTGACTTTGGACTCGGGGGAGTTAGAACAACATGTTCTATAATACATGAAACATTATAAAAATCTCTACAGATATAAACCGACTCTACAGATATAAATCGACTCTACAGATACCAATCGATTCTACAGATATAAATCGATTCTACAGATACAAATCGATTCTACAGATATAAATCGACTCTACATATATAAATCGACTCTACAGATATAAATCGACTCTACAGAGATAAATCGACTCTACAGATATAAGCCGACTTTACACTAATCTTCTCATTAGCTCAAACCTGAAAAAACCTGTAAGACAGTTGCACACCAAATTCATTGATATTAAATGTAGATCGATGCGAAAATTGTAATTTAAACGGATATGAAATAAGCTTCGTTTGAAATATAAAGATTTTTCGTATCAGCATTTAAATAAGCCGTCTTATTCTTTACGTCATTTTTTAAATGCGTCACTTCTTTTATTTTTGTCTAGGACAGCGGTTCTCAGCCGTGGGTCGCAACCCCTTTGGGGGTCGAACGACCCTCTCCCAGGGGTCGCCTAAGACCATCGGAAAACACATATACTCCACAGTTATGAAGCAGCAAGGACAATAATTTTGTTGTTGGGTGTCGCAACAACATTAGGAACTGTATAAAAGGGTCGCGGCATTAGGAAGGTTGAGAACCACTGGTCTAGGAGATAGCCCGTTGAAACCCATAAGACGGCTGCTGTTAACGTATTTCATTTTCCTTTTGGAAACTATTCATTTCATTACGATATGTACAACTACATAACACATATGGTAGGCCTACTATTACCTTTCGTCTTTAAATAACAGAGTAAAAACCATGTTACAAATCCCCCATCCACCCCCAACCCCCAAATTAAAAGATCCCAGTGCTAAATAACTTCTACGTCAGCACTTCCTACAGCATCCTTTCAAAACTTGACAGATTTCCCCAACGCCATTATTTTCCAGATTAGCCAGTCTTCTGGCGCTCATTACATCACTCTTCACTTGTGTCTGAAAGCTAAGTAATCTCTGTAGCCACGGATGTTAACTTAATTGGGGAGACAGATAAATGGATTTACATTTTTAACCCAGGTAAGTGGAATATTTGAAACATTTCACAAGTCAAATATTTGAAACATTTTATAAGTCAAATATTTGAAACATTTCACAAGTCAAATATTTGAAACATTTCATCCAAGGTAAGTTTGGAACAAGAGAAAAAAATGTGTGTGAGGTGTGTGTTTGCTGTTTAAAAAAGAGTAATTAGACACAAACTATTTGTGTCAATAGAAGAATACATGTTCAGGTTTAATGATGATTTTACAAAATACAAATGGAAACGTTTCGGCAAAATGCCTTCATCAGTACAAAAAAAAAACAACACCCAGAGGATATGATCCCTGGTGTCAGGACCCCCCAGAGGATATGATCCCTGGTGTCAGGACCCCCCAGAGGATATGATCCCTGGTGTCAGGACCCCCCAGAGGATATGATCCCTGGTGTCAGGACCCCCCAGAGGATAGGATCCCTGTGAGGGAGAGGACGACCTGGAATAGGATCCCTCTTACTGACGGCGACATGAGCACACTTGGCGCTAATATTACTGAATGCCCCAGGTATGAGATCCACAGCAGATATGGAAGCAGGGGGACTAACTATGCCAAACACACCGTTGCAACAAGACATCAGCGCTTAGCTCAGCGGTTCTCAGCCTGTGGGTCGCGACCCCTTTGGGGGTCGAACCACCCTTTCCCAGGGGTCGCCTAAGACTATCGGAAAACACATGTACTCTACAGTTATGAAGCAGCAACGAAAATAATTTTGTGGTTGGGGGTCGCCACAACATGAGGAACTGTATTAAAGGGGTCGCGGGATAAGGAGAGTTGAGAACCACTGTCTTAGCTCAAGAGATCTGTTTTCCAATGTTAAATAAAAAACACGAATGCAACTCCTTTTTTTTTTAATCAACCTCTTATTTTGGTGCCAGTGGTTCTAAATGTGGTGCCAGTGGTTCTAAATGTCGTGCCAATGGTTCTAAATATGTTGCCAATGGTTCTAAATGTGATGGCAAGGGTTCTAAATGTGGTGCCTATGGTTCTAAATGTGGTGGCAACGGTTCTTAATGTGTTGCCAATGGTACTAAATGTGGTGTAAAGGGTTCTAAATTTGGTGCCAATGGTTCTTAATGTAGAGCCAATTATTGTTTAGACGTATGTTACAATCTAAGAGACCCGTAGCACATAAAGACAAAGGGCATAAAATGTTTTCATAAGAGAACTGATTAAACTCAATTAAAAACTGAGGTCATTGATAAAATAAATAGTTACATGCCATAAGGCAGCTGAGGAGAAATGTTACAGTCCATTAGGCAGCTGAGGACAATTGTTACAGGCTTCACATTTTAGTAACACAACAGAAAGTATTCGTATTTAAATAAACCGATTTATTTTTTCGACCATCAATAAAAATATCACTACTACTACCAACTCTTTTGCCAGCACAAGGGATTGAAAAAAAAAAGGGGGGGGGAGGGAGGGGGGCGTGTGTCTCCGATCATCGTTTGAGAAGCGCTTACCTGGATCAAATTCTCCCAAGTTGGAATGACGTCGACTTGACCGGGTAACGGACAAAGGGGGAGGGGGCGGTGCACGTTTTAATCTCTAAACCGCGGTATGTGTGACGTCACTCAAGGCCAGTAGCCAGGTAACGTCTGCTCCCGTCTATAAATAGAACAGACCAGAGCACACGAAAAGAGCAACAACAAAAAACCTCTTATTTCCCGTAGCGGACTACTATATTAAGAATATTATAATAACACGTCAGTCTATGAATATTGACGCATGTAAACAAGAGGAGACAAACCTGATCGACCGTTGAGGGCGTGTTCAATGCTAGACTCCCCTACATCTATTTATATTAACTTGTGTTATTATTCAAAACGTTGTTTACCAAGCATCGTGACATGGCGCAGGGTGGCCAGCAATGCAACATGGGGGGTGGGGGTGATACCGTTGGGGAGGGGGCGAGATGCAGTCTGTATTGAGGCATGCAATTACTACGCATTTGGAACAACAACTCTCACACTCTAACTTAAAATTCACACCCTAACTTAAAATTGGGTTTTTATTGTAACGGTCGCAAGTCCATGTTGCGGATCTGTTGACATGACATCCGGATTTCTGGACATGACATCAGGATCTGTTGACATAACATGATATATTTTATTTGAAGGATTCATATTCTTGGAATTCAAGAGTTGAATCATATTCAGCTCACACAGACAAAATACAAGAGGGGAGAGGGCAGAGGGGTGGCACCAGTGGCGTAGTGAGGGGGGGCAAGGGACATCATGCACCGGGCGTTACTCACAAAGGGGCGCCAAATGGTATATTTTACTATAATATTGTATAGTTTTCGAATAGGGGGGCGATAAAAAGGTATTGGGGGCGCTAAAAAGGTAATGTGCCCCGGGCGCGAGTTAAGCTCGCTACGCCACTGGGTGGCACTAGTGTTAAAAGTTCGTTCTTGTGTGTTCTTAGTTGTTGTTTTGTTGAAATAATTCAGCACGCCTTGATATTCCTACACGCACCGAGTTACGGCCTCTGATAACTTACACAACTTCCTCTTACTGGGATCAGACATTACAGGACGATGAACGCAAGAGGGCTAAATACACACCAAGAAACGCAACACGCTAAGTACACAAAGACCAGAGAGTAAATATATACGTTACCCAGGAAAGAGCAGCTAGTTTTTTAGGCTTACTTTGCAAATAACAATTAGAAAAATATACATTAACAATTTTTTTAAATTTCCATCAGCTGTGTTTCATAGGGCTGGTGTCTCTCCCAGCAGCAAGTAAAAAAAAAAAAAGGCTTGAGAACATCAAGAAAATTAAAAACATCCGGTGGTTAAATGGAAGGTTACGCATTCACAAACACAAAGACCGAAATATTGTACAATAACACCTGACGTTTGAGAAGTCCTTGGCACGGGCAAGCAGGCAGATCAGAAAGCTAAAAGTGCGTCGGTGATTTATAGGAAAGGTCAGACAGAAATTGAACATTTAGACCGGGTTGACCTAATGGTTACCCAATTAGACCTACATGCGTCTTTCATTCCATAAAATATAACACGATTATCTCCCTTTGCTCCCGTCAACGTCCATCAAGGTGTAGGGGCCGCTAGTAGGCAACTTGTGTTTGTTGGTAGGCATCTTGTGTTTGTTGGTAGGCATCTTGTGTTTGTTGGTAGGCATCTTTTGTTTGTTGGTAGGCATCTTGTGTTTGTTGGTAGGCATCTTGTGTTTGTTGGTAGGCATCTTGTGTTTGTTGGTAGGCATCTTTTGTTTGTTGGTAGGCATCTTGTGTTTGTTGGTAGGCATCTTGTGTTTGTTGGTAGGCATCTTGTGTTTGTTGGTAGGCATCTTGTGTTTGTTGGTAGGCATCTTGTGTTTGTTGGTAGGCATTTTGTGTTTGTTGGTAGACACAGGGTGTCTGTCTGTGACATAATGTCTCGTTGAAAGATTGAAGGTGTCTTTTGGTAGACAGTTGGTGTCTGTTCGTAGACAGGTGTCTATTGATAGACAGAAGGTACTTTTGGTAGACAGCAGGTGATTGTTGGTAAACAGAAGGTGATTGTTGGTAAACAGAAGGTGTCTGTTGGTAAACAGAAGGTGTCTGTTGGTAGGGAGAAAAAAAAACTCCAGTATTTTACTATGTTAAATACATCTACCCTCGATCTATGGTAACAACAGCTGGCCTAGTTTTGATGTTTCTTCTCCTTGACAACCACTGACACAAGAGTACATAGGCGGGGGAGGGGGTGATTGTTGATCAACCAGAATCTGTGGCCGCCATTTGAAACTGGATATGTTTTCTGAAATTTTTAACAACCAAAACCTTCAAGAAATTCATTAGTATTAAATGTTTGGGGGAAATGAATTCAATTTTAAAAAATTTATGGAAAATAAAATAAATGTACTTTTGAGCAGCAGTGTTGCAAACATACAATGAAAAGTTGATCGTATGTCAGTGGGCCATCATCTCTTGTCAGTGGGCCATCATCTCTTGTCAGTGGGCCATCATCTCTTGTCAGTGGGCCATAATCTCTTGTCAGTGGGCCATAATCTCTTGTCAGTGGGCCATCATCTCTTGTCAGTGGGCTATCATCTCTTGTCAGTGGGCCATAATCTCTTGTCAGTGGGCCATAATCTCTTGTCAGTGGGCCATCATCTCTTGTCAGTGGGCCATCATCTCTTGTCAGTGGGCCATCATCTCTTGTCAGTGGACCATCATCTCTTGTCAGTGTGCCATCATCTCTTGTCAGTGGGCCATAATCTCTTGTCAGTGGGCCATCATCTCTTGTCAGTGGGCTATCATCTCTTGTCAGTGGGCTATCATCTCTTGTCAGTGGGCCATAATCTCTTGTCAGTGGGCCATAATCTCTTGTCAGTGGGCCATCATCTCTTGTCAGTGGGCCATCATCTCTTGTCAGTGGGCCATCATCTCTTGTCAGTGGGCCATCATCTCTTGTCAGTGGGCCATCATCTCTTGTCAGTGGACCATCATCTCTTGTCAGTGGACCATCATCTCTTGTCAGTGGGCCATCATCTCGTCAGTGGGCCATCATCTCTTGTCAGTGGGCCATAATCTCTTGTAAGTGGGCCATCATCTCTTGTCAGTGGGTCATCATCTCTTGTCAGTCACACAATTCACGCCCATATGTACACACAACCCACGCCCATATGTACACACAACCCACGCCCATATGTGCACTCAACCCATGCCCATATGTACACTCAACCCACGCCCATATGTACACTCAACCCACGCTCATATGTACACTCAACCCACGCTCATATGTACACACAACCCACGCCCATATGTAAACACAACCCACGCCCATATGTACACTCAACCCACGCCCATATGTACACTCAACCCACGCCATGTACACTAAACCCACGCCCATATGTACACACAAGCCACGCCCACATGTACACTCAACCCACGCCCATATGTAGAAAGAGTGAGCGAGAGAGAGAGATGAAAAGAAAGAGAGAAAGTGCGAGAGAGAGAGAAAGCGAGAGTGAGAGAGTTAGAGAGAGATAGAGAGAGTTAGCGAGAGAGAGAGAGAGTGAGAGAGTTAGAGAGAGATAGAGAGAGAGAGAGTTAGCGAGAGATAGAGATATATAGAGAGTTAGCGAGAGAGAGAAAGAGAGAGTGAGAGAGTTAGAGAGATAGAGAGAGAGAGTTAGCGAGAGATAGAGATATATAGAGAGTTAGCGAGAGATAGAGATATATAGAGAGTTAGAGAGAGAGAGAGAGAAAGAGAGAGTGAGAGAGAGATAGAGAGAGTTAGCGAGAGATAGAGATATATAGAGAGTTAGCGAGAGAGAGAGAGAGAGATAAAGAGAGAGATAGAGAGAGAGAAGTGCGATTGAGGAGAGTTGGTTTCTGAGATAAAGAATTCACATCCTAAATTGAGTGCACAGCCAGACCCCAACTAATGATTGACGCAACCAAAACCAGGTTTACCAGGTTATTGACCTGATGTATTGATTGGATCGGACCTAGTGCATGTCCTGTAGGTGCTGGCTAATTGCATTAGTCCAACGGTTCTCAATTCTTTCTCCCTCTCTCTCTCTCTCCGTCTATATGTCTCTCTATCTATTTCCCACAAATTGTCTTTGAGTAGCTTATACCACACTCAGATTTGTAGTTAACTTCATCAGAATTGTCACGTGGTACAGTTAACCATCAATGGACCACATATCTCTGATGAACTGACCAAAACAATAGACACCAGATTTAAAAGAGTTGGCAGAGCTATGTGCAGAATGTGTGCACTAAAATAACCAAAATAAGGGTTCTTCACACGTGCGTTACATCTGTCACCTCGGTAGAATGAACTTGAACAATTCCCAGAGGAACAAGATAAAAATGGAATATCAACATCGTAATCCGATGTGATAACAACATCACAGTTGAAAACGTACAAGCCGATCAACTAACACATATCATCCAGTTCAGGTTCACATTATCAGATAATAGTGGACACAACTTAACTTTAAATAGAAATCCTCAACTTATTTTTAGAGTTAGTCTAAAAAAGCACTTTACCAAGTTAAGATTAAAAAAACAAAAACAATGTGAAAATTATTCTGAATTAAGATTATTCTCATGTGAAATAAAAATCGCAAAAAAATAAAAATTAAAAAAAATAATAATAATAATTTCAAGGGAGGTAACACAGCTAAATATTTTCACATGTTCTAAAAGGGTGAATAGTTTCCCTTTAAACCAAAAGTCACCAATTCAACAATTATATATATATTATATACATATTTATTTGGTCCTGCCTTTAATTTTAAGGAGTGCATTTAAACATTTAGTGTGAATGCAATCTATTAGCTCAACCACATCATTTTGCCATTAATATCCGCAAGAACATCTTTGCCTATGAACTTCAAGTTTCAACTGTGACACAGTGCTGTAAACACATCTAGTTTCAACTGTGACACAGTGCTGTCAACACTTCTAGTTTCAACTGTGACACAGTGCTGTAAACACCTCTAGTTTCAACTGTGACACAGTGCTGTAAACACTTCTAGTTTCAACTGTGACACAGTGCTGTTTAATGATTCTCATAGATCAGGGGTGGGCAAACATTTTGTGCGGAGGGCCACATTGACAAATGTAAAGCTATTTGGGGCGGGGGGGGGGGGGGGGGGGGGCCACCGCCGCATGAATATTATTTCCTATTTTTACATTTCGTTAAATTTAATTTTCCTCTATGTTAAAATAGGTAAATTCGCATTTTAGCATTACATGACAAAAGTTGAGGACTTTTTAAAAAAAATAAAAAGTTAGAAAGAAATTTGATCAGAAATGTTAAAACAATAATATCGGTGCATGAAATTCTGTCAAATTCAACAAAATAACTTAAAAACAAAGTAAATTTTAAAATTTCTAAATGCCTTCGAGGGCCGCATAATATCAGTTGCCGAGCCGCATGCGGCCCGCTGGTCGTAGTTTGACCACCCCTGTCATAGATCACTTGTGCTTACAGTTATGCAGGTCAACAAAGCGCTAATATCAGGCAAACACATCTGTTTCAGTGCTTTGCATGGCAAACACATCTGTTTCAGTGCTTTGTATGGCAAACACATCTGTTTCAGTGCTTTGTATGGCAAACACTCCTGTTTCAGTGCTTGTATGGCAAACACATCTGTTTCAGTGCTTTGTATGGCAAGCACACCTGTTTCAGTGCTTTGTATGGTTATGGTTTCTGAATGTTACCATCTCACAGGGAGAGGCCGGGCACTTAGATTATCGTGCACATTTTTGCTAGCGTAATGGAGAGACTGAAGCGTGCACCTCCGCACAAATAAAAGAAAATCACTTTGATATTGACCGTTTGGGACGAAGAAACCCTTTCCTGGTAAAGTGGTCACTAGATGGCCAATAATAACGAGATCTTCTTATCCCACATCCAGTTACATTTAATCACTGATGGATGAATTATTAACTGCTGAACGTTGGATAGAAAAATATAGTGGTTGATTTACTAAGAGAAAATAATGAATAAATAGTTTAATAATTGTGCATTTAAAAAGTAAAAAAAGTCGATACTTTCACGAGTCAATTATTCAAAACAGTTGAATTGTATATTATTTCCAGCAATGTAAGATGCTTAAGCCCTCACACGTTCACTCTCGGTCTGGGATGAACTATTGCATTTAAAAAAAAAAAGATTTAAGGACCACGAGGATCCCACCATCCCTAGCTAGCCTATATCCATGCCTATATCCATGCCTATATACAGCTCTGTATTTACTGATTTCATCAACCAATACGACCGGAGTTACGACGTGCGCGAGTCTAAGCTGACAAAACAGTTATGTCTTTTTAAAACTGCCTTCCATGTGAGTGATGCTCCACCGTGCTAGATCGGTATCTCTTTTAATATTGGTTTTTTTTTAGGGAATATTGCACAGTGGTTCTCAAACCAACAAATATGACACTATAACTTAGCAACAACAAAAATTATCTTTTCAATGTGATTTTTTTCGATTTTATTTCATTCTCTTAGTTTTTGAACTTCAAAAATAATCCCCAAAAGTTGTAAATATGAACAAAGATTTAAATAAATTTAGATATACTCGGGCTTGACCTGGTCGAGTTTGTATTACATCGGGTCCGGGTATTTTGAGAAATAGGCCAACAGACATTCCTACAGACATTCCTACAGACAGCCCTACAGACAGTCCTACACCTTACCTACCGGCCTTTATAACCATAATCCTACAGACAGTCCTACATACAGCCCTACAGACAGTCCTACACCTTACCTACCGGCCTTTATAACCATAATCCTACAGACAGTCCTACGGAGAGTCCTACAGACAGTCCTACGGAGAGTCCTACAGACAGTCCTACATACAGTCCTACAGACAGTCCTACATACAGTCCTACAGACAGTCCTACATACAGTCCTACAGACAGTCCTACATACAGTCCTACAGACAGTCCTACATACAGTCCTACAGACAGTCCTACAGACAGTCCTACATACAGTCGTACAGACAGTCCTACATATTACTCGTGGCTCTTTATTGATTAATATAATAATCGCCTCCCCCTAAAGAAAAAAAAAATTACCTGGGTATTAAAAGTCAAGCATGACTGCCTTTTTAAAAAGTACTTTTAATATAAAACATGTGGATTTGTGGTGTGGGCGGTTTCAAAAAGGAAGCAAGACTCACCAGAAGAAAAATATATACCGGTATAAAATAATTTATTGTACTCTATGTGTACTATACCCCGAGGGGAATACTCTTGTTTCCATGGTATTATTTTAGAGATCTAGGGGTGTCTCATTATTTTAGAGATCTAGGGGTGTCTCATTATTTTAGAGATCTAGGGGTGTCTCATTATTTTAGAGATCTAGGGGTGTCTCATTATTTTAGAGATCTAGGGGTGTCTCATTATTTTAGAGATCTAGGGGTGTCTCATTATATAGAGCTGTCTTGTACTAATACAATTGTAACAGCTTAGTGTAAGGTACATTACAAATGTGAGTCTTGATGTGCTACTATTGTAACAGCTTAGTGAAAGTTACATTACAAATATGAGTAAAAGTGTTGTTGTTTTTTGTATGGAACACTAATATTTCCACAAATACCTGCTGACGTCAGAGAAGCGTACCCTCACCTGAGAATAGAGTATGAAATCTCATTTTCGCTCCCCACAATTCAAACCTGAATACACAGTTTTACCTTGACCCCGATAGCTAACCCCTCCAACCACAATCCGACACCCCAATGACGTAACAAATTTCAACAAGGAAGAATTTTTCAAATAAAAAGCCTGACAATTTAGGTTTGTATGCGTGGGTCGGGTCAAGGTGAGTGGGTCGTTTCAAGATCGGTGGGTCGAGATGGGTGGGTCGGGTCGGGTCGAGATGGAAGGACTGGAGGTGGGTCAGGGAATGTCTCGGGTGGAGGGGAGGGAAGAATGAAAGCGATATCTATGATGGTTCACTCGTGACGTAAGTCCTGGAAATCGGATGAAATAAACTGATTTTATGATCAAAACACGGGCCGCGGTGGAGGGCATTTTAAAACCATTTGTTTGGTTTATTTTCCTTTCACATTTCTCATGTAGTTTCGTAGCTCTTAGCTCGCATCTAGAAATCTATTTAAATGACAAACACATTTTTTCAAAATGTTATAAATAAAATATGTTACAAAGGAGATTTAAAAAAAGCCCCTTGCTTATGTATTTATTGAGAACTTGTGGTGAATGATATTTTTATGTTATCTTTATTTACAATGGTTCTTAAATTAGACAGCGGGCATTTGAAAATGAATCACATTTAGTGTTTTGGATGAAATATAACACTTATTGTCCAAATTTGACATCAGCTGTCACAAAACACATTGCTGTTACAAAACATAGTTGTCACAAAACATATGGCTGTCACAAAACATATGGTCGTCAAAAACATATGGCTGTCACAAAACATAAGCCTGTCACAAAACATATGGCTGTCACAAAACACATGTCTGTCACAAAACATGTCTGTTACAAAACATATTGCCATTATAAAACATGTCTGTCACAAAACATATGGCTGTCACAAAACGTATGGTCGTCAAAAACATGTGGCTGTCACAGAACATATGACTGTCACAAAACATATGGCTGTTAAAAAATATATGACCGTCACGAAAAATGTCTGTCAAAAACTTAAGGCTGTCACAAAACATATGGCTGTCACAAAACACATGGCTATCACAAAACATAGTTGTCACAAAACATATGACTTTCACAAAACATACGGCTGTGTCACAAAACATATGGATGTTAAAAACATATTGCTGTCACAAACCATGTGACCTTTAATATCGGACTATGACGTCAAGAAGGTGTCGAATGTGAAGAAACAGAAGAAAATAAAATTCCCTGACAAAATATTTGCTACGTCTTTAAAACGTTATAAACAGAGTGACGTCAGAACAGCTTTAACCCCTACTCCGAACGTCAGAACAGCTTTAACCCCTACTCCGAACGTCAGAACAGCTTTAACCCCTACTCCGAAGATATGACGTTCACAGCTTTAATTTTTCTAAATTATTTCAACGCCCCTCTCTCCTAATCACCCCCCCCCCACGCAACTCTTTATACCACCAATATGCGTTTTACTACTATCATAAAGCCACAATGTATGGTTTAATAGTAAGTCAATAGAGAGCTCACCAAAGGTAAGTGCTTTATTAATATGCTGCAACTAAATGTGTTAATTAAATTAGCAACCTTCAAATGCTACAACTATGTCTGTTCATTACATTAGCCACCTTAACATGCTACAACTATGTCTGTTCATTACATTAGCCATCTTCACATGCTACAACTATGTCTGTTCATTAAATTAGCAACCTTAACATGCTACAACTATGTCTGTTCATTACATTAGCCATCTTAAATGCTACAACTATGTCTGTTCATTACATTAGCCACCTTCACATGCTACAACTATGTATGTTCATTACATTAGCCACCTTCACATGCTACAACTATGTCTGTTCATTAGCCACCTTAAAGTATTATATCCATTAACACAGTTCTGCCGTTTCGACCCTAGACACAACGACCATTAAACTATTGATATCGCTGTGTTTCGTATGATTCACGTCTATTGACAATTGTAATGCAAAAAAAATAAAAAATAAATTGGAGCTATATAAATAATTAATAAGCCATTAAGTAGCGTTATCTCAATGGAATTCAATAGACAAGCTTTCTAGCTGTAGAACTTTGTAGAACCTGCAGTCAATATGCCTGCGTACTGAGTAATGTACTACGTAACACGTTGGGTACAACTTTAGTCAATATGCCTGCGTACTGAGTAATGTACTACGTAACACGTTGGGTACAACTTTAGTCAATATGCCTGCGTACTGAGTAATGTACTACGTAACACGTTGGGTACAACTTTAGTCAATATGCCTGCGTACTGAGTAATGTACTACGTAACACGTTGGGTACAACCTTAGTCAATATGCCTGCGTACTGAGTAATGTACTACGTAACACGTTGGGTACAACTTTAGTCAATATGCCTGCGTACTGAGTAATGTACTACGTAACACGTTGGGTACAACTTTAGTCAATATGCCTGCGTACTGAGTAATGTACTACGTAACACGTTGGGTACAACCTTAGTCAATATGCCTGCGTACTGAGTAATGTACTAAGTAACACGTTGGGTACAACTTTAGTCAATATGCCTGCGTACTGAGTAATGTACTACGTAACACGTTGGGTACAACTTTAGTCAATATGCCTGCGTACTGAGTAATGTACTACGTAACACGTTGGGTACAACTTTAGTCAATATGCCTGCGTACTGAGTAATGTACTACGTAACACGTTGGGTACAACCTTAGTCAATATGCCTGCGTACTGAGTAATGTACTAAGTAACACGTTGGGTACAACTTTAGTCAATATGCCTGCGTACTGAGTAATGTACTACGTAACACGTTGGGTACAACTTTAGTCAATATGCCTGCGTACTGAGTAATGTACTACGTAACACGTTGGGTACAACTTTAGTCAATATGCCTGCGTACTGAGTAATGTACTACGTAACACGTTGGGTACAACTTTAGTCAATATGCCTGCGTACTGAGTAATGTACTACGTAACACGTTGGGTACAACCTTAGTCAATATGCCTGCGTACTGAGTAATGTACTAAGTAACACGTTGGGTACAACTTTAGTCAATATGCCTGCGTACTGAGTAATGTACTACGTAACACGTTGGGTATAACCTTAGTCAATATGCCTGCGTAATGAGGAATGTACTACGTAGCACATTGAGTTAGCGTCACATGGTCACTAAATGTTATATTTCATACATTTATAGTTCTAACAAAAATCAGCTCTACCATACAGAGGCGTAGCTAGAGTGTTTGGCGCCCGGGGACAAGAATCATTTCAAAGCGACTCCCATTCTTTTTTCAACCCTCAAACCCGTTATTTTTATTAATAAAATAATATCAAAACACATTTTGGCGCCCCTAACTAGTCTGGTGCCCGGGGACATCTGTCCCCCCTGCCCCCCTTAGCTACGCCTCTGCTACCATAACGTACAGCCCCCACCTCACACCCTACACCCGACGAGCACATGCAGAGCCACAATAAATATTTGAAAGAGGCATTGGTGAGCAGCGTCCACACAGTGAGTAGTAGCAAACGTTAGGGTGAAGGGTCGGACAGCTGGCCTCTAGGCAAACTCGGCCATTGACGTCATCGGGTTGATCGGAGCCAAAAATTGCCAATGTCAATTAGGGTTGTTAGGGATGCCAATAAGGGTTGTTATGGATGACAATAGGGGTTGTTATGGATGCCAGTAAGGGTTGTTAATAGACGTGTCCAACAGACTGACAGCATTGCATAGATCTGTCCAACAGACTGACAGCATTGCATAGATCTGTCCAACAGACTGACAGCATTGCATAGATCTGTCCAACAGACTGACATCATTGCATAGATCTGTCCAACAGACTGACAGCATTGCATAGATCTGTCCAACAGACTGACAGCATTGCATGTGACACACATATAATTCTCTAGGCATGAATGAAATTATGGTGTAATGATAAATTTAATTGAGCCCAAAATTATGGTGTAGTGTTGAATTTAATAGTGCGTGAAAATGTGTGCGTTAAAATACATGGAAAAGGGGGGTGGGGGGGGGGGAGCACTAATTTGGATTCTGATTAAGTGCGTTACTTGAAGTCATGTTTTGTCAAGTAACTTCAGTAGATGGGAAGTGTGTTACTTAGGTCATGTTTTGTCATGTAACTTCAGTAGATGGGAAGTACTAGCAAGGCCGCCGTTATTGTTTGGCAATCTATAACATGTAATAATAATATAAATAACAGTTTTTTTTAAAAAAAGCTTTGTGAAAACTTCACCACTGCTGAGGTAATGATTATCAACTGTGACAGCTTAAAATCAAGTGTAACAACCTAAAATCAACTGTCACAATCAATGGAGAGAGCGCAGTCTTGATGTGCTTCTGAGTTCAAAAGAAAGCTTTATATATAAATGGGGCGTCCATCTTCTTAAGATAGTGGGGTGTCTTACTGAACCTAGAGGCGCGTCCATCTACTGAACGAATTGGGGCGTCCTAAATAGCATATGAATCGACGTCTGACAGCAAGTTATCCCATAATTTTAACCCTTTAAGTGTGACACATGCACAGACATTACCAATCTACCTGTCTGATCGTGAGACAGACATTACCAATCTAACTGTCTGATCGTTAGACGGACATTACCAATCTAACTGTCTGATTGTGAGCACCGACATTACCAAACTAACTGTCTGATCATGAGACAAAGACACTATCAATCTGTCTGATCGCGAGACACATACACCGACATTACCGTTTCCTGATCTGTGATCTCCCTTTTGTCAAAAAGATCTCCTTAACTTCTGGACGTTTAGACTTGAACTCTGGCCAACCGCTAACGGACGGGCGAGCTAATTAAAGACCCGATTATAACGGTTTGACGTAGAGTAAACTTTAAAATAAAAAAGGAAGGAAGGAAGGAAGCTATGCTAAGCTTTGTTCAGAGCGTGAGAAATAGAGAGATTTTGAAGGCTACTTCCGGTTATAAGTGATCACCATTTGTGAGCAAGTTTAATATTGAACGCAGGAAAAGGAAACACACACACACACACACACACACACAAAAGGTTGGGAAAAAAAAGGGGGGGGGGTGTGGATATGGAAGGGTTGTGATAAAAATGTGCAAAAAATAAATACATTTAAGGCACCCCATCTAGTTGTCCAATACCATGTGGCTTTATTTTAAATTTAATCTACATAGCATTCACATGTTGTTTCGTCTAACTTCATAACCGCTCGTATTGCTTGCTACACACTACCAGTAGCCAGCTCTGTAACTCTTCGAAGAAATATCTTTTCCCAAAATCATTTATGCAGTTCGTTGACGGGTGCTAAAAATATCAATAAATAAATGAAAACAATTCTAATGAGTTTCACAGACACCGAATACCTGTGCCACCTCTCATTACGTCACACCGCATGTACGCACTATGATGTTTTTTGTACCTACAGGGGAGTGCGGGGTCGGGGGGGGGGTATCCAGCGCGGGGTGAATGTGGAGGGGACAGGCCCGCGATTTGCGCCTCCTGCACTGAGGATAAGTACAAGTACAGTGTTAATGATTGTCTGCACATCCGTTACAACAGCAAGACTCCAGCAGCAGCACAAAAAGGAATATTCAGGGTAATACGTAAAAGATGCCAAAAATTATTATCATAGAAAACGGTGAAAATAAAAATTGTCAAATCTTTCTCCCCAGAGCACGAATCAAATAACGCAATCTTGTCTGTCTTTCATCACGTGTCGTTCTGAAATGGCCCAAGCTCAAAGGGAGGTAAAAATATCTTTTAAAAGTTGTCTTCCTTTATGAAGATTTGTTGGAGACAACGAGAGAATAAAAGCGATATGTGAATAATTTTGGGAATGAAAGTATGTTGGAGATGATGAGCATAAAAAAACAAAGAATTTAAATGAACTCGACATTTTACTCGCGGTTTAGTTTCGAAATGATGAAGTTCAACTGCCAGCCTTGATGGCTTTCGATCTGGAGAGTTTTCTGCTTGAAATTGATATTTTCTACAAGACAATCTTGGTACTGAGTTTGTCAGTGGACACTGAGTTTGTCAGTGGGCACCGAGTTTGTCAGTGGGCACCGAGTTTGTCAGTGGGCACCGAGTTTGTCAGTGGGCACCGAGTTTGTCAGTGGGCACCGAGTTTGTCAGTGGGCACCGAGTTTGTCAGTGGGCACCGAGTTTGTCAGTGGGCACCGAGTTTGTCAGTGGGCACTGAGTTTGTCAGTGGGCACTGAGTTTGTCAGTGGGCACTGAGTTTGTCAGTGGGCACCGAGTTTGTCAGTGGGCACTGAGTTTGTCAGTGGGCACTGAGTTTGTCAGTGGGCAAGCAAAGCAAAGTCACGCAAACTAGAAACATGTTACACAAAGCAAGCAGGGGCGTCAACAGTGATTTGTTGTTTGTTGTTGTTGTTTGTTTGTTGTATTAGTACTATACTGTTGATGGAAGAAATCAAAGATATTTTGAATTGATTTCCGCTTAACTGTCATATTTTTGCCTACCAACTGACTGTATTATGTTTTTGCCTTCTAACTGCCAGGGTCGTGTTTTTGCCTACTAACTGCCAGGGTCGTGTTTTTGCCTACTAACTGCCAGGGTCATGTTTTTGCCTACTAACTGCCAGGGTCATGTTTTGGCCTACTAACTGCCAGGGTCATGATTTTGCCTAACATCTGCCAAGGTCATGATTTTGCCTAACGTCTGCCAGGGTCTTGATTTTGCCTAACGTCTGCCAGGGTCATGATTTTTCCTAACATCTGCCAGGGTCATGATTTTGCCTAACATCTGCCAGGCTCATGATTTTGCCTAACATCTGCCAGGGTCATGATTTTGCCTAACATCTGCCAGGGTCTTGTCATTAATATTAAAATGGAATTCCCCCCCCCCCCCCACCCAACCTTTGTTTTCCAAGTGGTGTTGCCGCACTTCAGCAACAACGTCCGTGGGTGCTGCCTCTGTTTCACGTGTACGGATTTGATACCGTCACAAATTTAGTGCACAACAGATATCTGGAGACATATCTATAGCGCGCTTTCTTATACAGGTGCATCATGCATTGTGTCAGCCCTCGAATTTCCCTCGTGATTAATGCTGTAATCTCTAAACGTGAATACTTTTCTCTCAAATGGAAATTATACCCGTGCTTGTAAATCCTGTAATGTAACACTAATACTGGTGGTGTGAACTGGTGGTGTGTACTGTGGTGTGTACTGGTTGTGTGTACTGGTGGTGTGTACTGGTGGTGTGTACTGGTGGTGTGTACAGGTGGTGTGTACTGGTGGTGTGTACTGGTGGTGTGTACAGGTGGTGTGTACTGGTGGTGTGTACTGGTGTATCATGCTCTCAAGTATAACCATTTAAGCCGATCTTTGTTTAGTACTTCATGACTTAACAAGTGAATCATGTAACTGCATGCCTGGCCAAGAACTCAACCTATTTCTTTCATTGCCAATGCTGCAGACCTGCCGAGGAAGCAAACTATTCCTAAGCAGATGTGAGCAATTCTTCATACAATCAACATTAATTACATTCTCCTGATTGACCGGATGTTGGAAGAGGTGCAAGAATCTACAGGTACCTGCTGGCACGCACGTGTAAGAGGAAATTAAAGGTGTACACAAAGTTCAAGTGTTAACAGCCCTCGCTATTAATCTCCAGTCAACACAACGCTGAACATACTTTGCTCTCGTGCTGTACGAACAACAAGCGAAAATCTCAGATGTTATTATCAATTTTTTGGCATGCTCTTTTGTAAGGTTCAATGTCCCTCATATGTAACCTCATGTTACAGCTGATATATTGTGAGTTCATGTTATAGCTGATATGCTGTAACTTCATGTTATAGCTGATATATTGTGAGTTCATGTTATAGCTGATATGCTGTAACTTCATGTTATAGCTGATATATTGTGAGTTCATGTTATAGCTGATATATTGTAACTTCATGTTATAGCTGATATGCTGTAACTTCATGTTATAGCTGATATATAGTGTAACTTCATGTTATAGCTGATATAGTGTAACTTCATGTTATAAGGTTTCATCTTTATATCACATACGCAAAATGGTTTAGTTTTAGATCACTTGCCTCTGTTGCACTCGTACTTTCAGCTCTCATCACCTAATATATATATATATATTTATACAGACGTTATATATATATATAATGTACTGGAAATGTATATATCAACGTCTCATTATCTCCTAAAATTCGCATTTTTCAACGGGTTTCTTCTGCCACGTCCAGTGTGCCTCATTGACTACTGACCAGGGTTACACTACGTCTAATGACACCAAGCCGAAATGTCTTGTGGGGCTGCAGGGCTCTTATAAGGCCCCGGGTGGAGGTGGTTAATGGTTAGGAATCTATTAGTAGCATGGATGAGGCAGAACGTGTGGGGGGAGGGGGGTTGTGAGGGCCAAGTGGTATAGGATGGATTTAGAGTTGGATGGGACAGGGACTGGTGATTGAATGGGGGGGGGGGGAGTTATGAGGGCCAAGTGGTATAGGATGGATTTAGAGTTGGATGGGACAGGGGCTGGTGATTGAAAAGGGGGGGGGGGAGTTATGAGGGCCAAGTGGTATAGGATGGATTTAGAGTTGGATGGGACAGGGGCTGGTGATTGAAAAGGGGGGGGGGGGAGTTATGAGGGCCAAGTGGTATAGGATGGATTTAACTTGGCGATGGTTAAAGTCAATGCTCTTTTATTGATCTGCTACTTCGATTTGTCTTTCTCTCTTCTCGTGCTTAGCTCTGACTGTCATGGTTGTCTCTCTCTCTCTCTACTGTCCAGACTCGACAGTCCCCGACTCCTATCCAGCTGAGTTCTCTCCGACAGTCCCCGAGTCCTGTCCGGCTCAGCTCTCTCCGACAGTCCCCGACTCCTGTCCGGCTCAGCTCTCTCCGACAGTCCCCGACTCCTGTCCGGCTGAGTTCTCTCCGACAGTCCCCGAGTCCTGTCCGGCTGAGTTCTCGTAGTCCTGTCTAGCGGTCCCCTTTTATAAGTCCCTGAATTGGTTGTGGCGTCACTAGAGATTCCCGACCCCCGGGGCTAAACTTATTCTACATCTCTGGTACTAAAATTCTTCTAACGCTCCCCCCCCCCCTCTTTCCGTGGAAATGGACAATATCTAACCACTACTGTCACCGCAACATTCGTACTAGCCTCGTCACGGTGTAATCTGATACGCTACAAGTTGGTCAGTCTCCCTACTGTAGGATTCATCCCGCCCCTGTACCACCCAGGTCGGCTATCAATGCCTGGACTCTCCACGGTATTAAATACCACTTGTTTTGGTCAATGAGGGTGTCTTTATTAAGTTTTCTTGTAATAGTTAAATGGTTGCTCGCGTAAATAATAGAGTTTCTATAATTACTTTTGTAATAAAGAGTTGTAGGAAGCATGAGGAAATGGGCAAACAGCCCGTAGTGTACCAACACCAATATTGGCCCTCGATCACCTCGTGATGTACCAACACCAATATTGGCCCTCGATCACCTGGTAATGTTTAATGTTTAAGTTCATGATTATGTTTGTTAAATTGTATGTACAGCGTGGTGAGCCCAGCCCTAGGTTGGGGTACTACGCTATAAAACCTTCTTATAATAATAATTATACTAATAATAATGTACCGACACCAATATTGGCCCTCGATCACCTCGTAATTTACCAACACAGATATTGGCCCTCGATCACATCGTAATGTACCGACACCGATATTTCATTCAACTATGTGATAATGACAATTCCTTACCAGTAGAGCTAACTTTCAACTTTCAGTTCCGCCACATGTAATCGATAGGTACATGGAATCGAGATTGTACATTTAATCGATAGGTACATGGAATCGATATTGTACATTTAATCGATAGGTACATGGAATCGATATTGTACATTTAATCGATAGGTACATGTAATCGAGATTGTACATTTAATGGATAGGTACATGGAATCGAGATTGTAACTCAGAGTAAAACATTTCTTTGCTTCCTGTTTATTCCTCCTCCCCCCCGCCACACCCCCCTCCCACACACTTGTTCGGAGAGTATGGTCAGGTGCATGCCCGGTTGTAAACACCACCAATATCACATCTATCTCGAGCTCTGGACAATGTTTGGTTGTTTTGGTCTTAAAAACTAATATCCCCAGGAGACGATGGTGAGACGGGAGTGTGGCGGGCGGAAGAAGAAAAGGACTGTTCTGGCGGGTGGTGGTGGAGGGTAATGTGTGATGGTGGGTAAGTGGTGGTGGAGGGTAGGGTGTGGTGGTGGAGGGTAGGGTGTGGTGGTGGAGGGTAGGGTGTGGTGGTGGAGGGAAGGGTGTGGTGGTGGAGGGTAGGGTGTGGTGGTGGAGGGGAGGGTGTGGTGGTGGAGGGTAGGGTATGGTGGTGGAGGGTAGGATGTGGTGGAGTGTAGGATGTGGTGGAGGATAGGGTGTGGTGGTGGAGGGTAGGGTGTGGTGGTGGAGGGTAGGGTGTGGTGGTGGAGGGTAGGATGTGGTGGGTTAGGGTGTGGTAGTGGAGGGTAGGGTGTGGTGGTGAGACGGGAGTGTGGCGGGCGGAAGAAGAAAAGGACTGTTCTGGCGGGTGGTGGTGGAGGGTAATGTGTGATGGTGGGTAAGTGTGATGGTGGGTAAGTGGTGGTGGAGGGTAGGGTGTGGTGGTGGAGGGTAGGGTGTGGTGGTGGAGGGGAGGGTGTGGTGGTGGAGGGGAGGGTGTGGTGGTGGAGGGTAGGGTGAGGTGGTGGAGTGGAGGATGTGGTGCTGGAGGATAGGGTATGGTGGTGGAGGGTAGGATGTGGTGGAGTGTAGGATGTGGTGGAGGATAGGGTGTGGTGGTAGAGGGTAGGGTGTGGTGGTGGAGGGTAGGATGTGGTGGAGGGTAGGGTGTGGTGGTGGAGGGTAGGATGTGGTGGAGTGTAGGATGTGGTGGAGGGTAGTGTGTGGTGGAGGGTGGGGTGTGGTGGAGGGTAGGGTAGGGTGTGGTGGTGGAGGGTGGGATGTGGTGGAGGGTAGGGTAGGGTGGGTTAAGGTGCTAATTGTCTTTAGTCCCTGCTTTAATGCATTATCAATAACCATGGCAATTGGGAAACGTTTATTGTTCAACCAAACGGAGAACCTGGGGAGACATGGTGAGGCTTGGAAGAGGAAAAGCGTTGAGGCTTGGAAGAGGATACCTGTTGAGGCTTGGAAGAGGAAAAGCGTTGAGGCTTTGAAGAGGATACCTGGTGAGGCTTGGAACAGGAAAAGCGTTGAGGCTTTGAAGAGGATACCTGGTGAGGCTTGGAAGAGGAAAAGCGTTGAGGCTTTGAAGAGGATACCTGGTGAGGCTTGGAAGAGGAAAAGCGTTGAGGCTTTGAAGAGGATACCTGGTGAGGCTTGGAAGAGGAAAAGCGTTGAGGCTTTGAAGAGGATACCTGGTGAGGCTTGGAAGAGAAGATGAGGCGAGGCTTTGAATAGAAGACTTGGTAAGACTTGGCACAGGAAACCGGTTGAGGCTCAGATTAGATGTGGTGAGGCTTTGAAGTGATTGTTTTTACTTTTTTGTCTCAATCTTTAATTACTTGAGAAAGCACGGAGCGTGTTGCAATAATTAAGTAGATTTGAAAACCATATTTGAAAGAAAAATCCAACATCAGAAAACAGGAATAACTAGCAAATGCGCCAGTGTTTTACTATCAGGGGTGTGAGTGGCTGGTTATGTGTGTGTGTGTGTGTGTGTGTGGTTGTGTGTGTGTGTGGTTGTGTGTGTGTGTGGTTATGTGTGTGGTTGTGTGTGATTAATATTGACACTTAATGCGAACATGTATGATGTTTATAACTGCAATATACAAAATAGCGTGGCTAAGGTTAGTTCAAACCGGGAGGGCCGGGAATTCGCAAGAACAAAAAAATCTACATCAAGCCGAATATGCCACCCCTCCATAAAAATTGGCCGTCAGGGGCGAACCCCCCTTCGCATCCGCATTCCTACTCCCCTGATTCTGGTGCTCATTGATTAACATACACGCATGAAAAACATAAAAAAATCATACGTTATCAAACCTGAGAAATCAATATGGAGACATCGCCATGTTTTTATTGCTCTCTAGTTTTACAGAAATAATGATGTCGACTTCAACACAGTAATCACACGCTGTTGAAAGATACCAGTGTCTGCAACAGTCGGTGGTATTTAACCTTAGGTACGTGGTTTAAGAATGAAGATATAAATATTCTTGTCTGATTTGCATCATTAGCACTTCCCCCTCCTCAACCATCCGCCTCCCTCAACCATTTCTCCTCCTTAACCACCTCTCCCCCCTTAACCACCCCTCCCCACTTTCCCATTTTGCCGGAGCTTGTGGCGTTTGGAGCGGAGCAGAGCAGAGCTGACAAGAACATTCCCCGGAGCTGCTCCAAATCCCTGAATAAAAGACATTGGTCAATCTGTAACTGGTGTCAATAGAAGTCATAGGTATTTGTAAATAGAGTCATTTGAAGACATTTACATCTGTTAATTATTACGTTATAAGATATTTATATCTGCAAATTGTTACGTTATAAGATATTTATATCTGCAAATTGTTACGTTATAAGATATTTATATGTGCATATTGTTACGTTATAAGATATTTATATCTGCAAATTGTTACGTTATAAGATATTTATATCTGCAAATTGTTACATTATAAGATTTTTATATCTGTCAATTGTTACGTTACAAGATATTTATATCTGTCAATTGTTACATTAAAATACTGGTATCTTTTAAAAGTGTCATATGGAAAATAAATATCTGTAATCGGTGTCCTTTCCTTCATATATTGTCCTACATGGAATTGTGGGTGACAGTGGGGGGGGGATGGGGGTGGCAGTGGGAGGGGGGGTAGAAGTGGGGTTGGCAATGGGAGTGGGAGGGAAATGAAAACTTCCCCAAGATTCGACAACTACTTCCGGATACTTTGAAGAAAGCCAATGTACTTTCAAGGCGATGTTACGTGACTACAGCCTGTCAGCATGGATGTTCTTTCTTCAGACTTACGTCTATAAAATCTTTGCCGCCCGAAAGATTTTAAAAAATATCAAGAAAAACATAAATATGTAGAAGAAATAAAGGAGAGACAAAGGTGAAAAAAATAAATTAAATAATAATTATGGAAGTATGAGAAAAAGAAAAACAGGAATAATAGCAAACTCAATATTTATAGACTAACAAACATCCATCTTAAAAAACACCAGAGAGTCTCATGACGAAACGAAATATAGATAGATGATTTTATTTGCAACACCACCAGGAAGTTTCATGTTTACATATAATTCTATAGATGATTTGATTTGTTTACAAACAATTAAGCTTTCCTCCAACGTTGTCCTCTATAACAGTGGGTCTCAATCTTTTCGCAGTCGAGGAACACTAAACTAATTTTTTTTTCCTGTTGCTGCGCGGAACGCTTACAATACAGAATTATGTTACTTTCATAAACACTTTGCTACCTTGAGTTCAAAAAGGTTGGCCACCCCTGCTTAAGGCTTATTTCGTATTGTAAGGATATTAATAGTTTAGTGTTGGCCACCCCAGCTTAAAAGTGCTTCTTTTATCAAATAAAAATATCGATTTTGTAGACATCATATTTATTTTAAAATTACTTAAAATTACAATACTTTTTTTTTTAAATAAAAAATTTAATGTGATACATGAGGTTGGTGATCTTTGCAGTTTTCAACAATAACGGGACGAATAAATGATAAAGCCACTCGCATCTCCTCTTCTGAATTTCCTTGCCTCTCTTGTTTCTTTGTGATAAAAATTACCAGTGTTGAAAATTCTGCATGGCAAAAATATGATAGGGAAAATAAATAATTGTGTTTTTAGTGCTTCATGATTATTTTCTATGAACATCAATTTGAATCCACGATCTGAAGAGAGTGACGTCAGTTCTTCTAAATTTCAGAGTACAGCTAGAGAAAAAAAGTAAGCTTGCTGATTACAATCCCATACAAAAATGATTTTACAAGTGTTGATTTTTATTTTTCATCAATTTTATGAATTTTTTACTTAAGTTTTTCGCGAAACACATGAAGTGGCTTCGCTGGAGCACCAGTGTTACAAGGATTGAGATCCACTGCTCTATAAGATCCGTGACGTGAGCACGAGACAGTAGTTTCCATCTTTACGAGACGTGCCAAGTTGTGTTAAACTTTAAACCTACTCATTTCTTTCATTATTCATGGACCGATCAATAATTAAGCGGCTTACACAAGCTTTGGCGACTTGTAGACAGTGGAAACTTGACAAGAACGCCAGAGTGTGGACGCCAGCCCGCTAACCACCTGTAGGACTATGTCGTGGTGGCTGTGTACATGGCACTTTGGCTGTACCAGGTGCTATGGCTGTACCGGGCGATATGGCTGTACCGGGCGATATGGCTGTACCGGGCGATATGGCTGTACCGGGCACTATGTCTGTACAGGACACTATGGCTGTACAGGTAACTATGGCTGTACCGGATACTATATTTTGGTTGTATCTAGCCTTGCTGCTCGTCTACTAGCTCTAACTGCTTTAGAAATACCAACCTTATGTTCTTTGTATACCTTCTAATGTTTTTAAACGCGGAAAAACTTGGTTTTTTTTAGCCAAGGTATTCTTTAGTACATATTGGTTGTACAACGAAGTTTTGAACTGAATTGGTTGCTAGGTTTACAATGACGGGGCTTCATGGAGGTATTGAACTGAATTGGTTGCTAGGTTTACAATGACGGGCTTCATGGAGGTGTTGAACTGAATTGGTTGCTAGGTTTACAATGACGGGGCTTCATGGAGATGTTGAACTGAATTGGTTGCTAGGTTTACAATGACGGGGCTTCATGGAGATGTTGAACTGAATTGGTTGCTAGGTTTACAATGACGGGGCTTCATGGAGGTGTTGAACTGAATTGGTTGCTAGGTTTACAATGACGGGGCTTCATGGAGATGTTGAACTGAATTGGTTGCTAGGTTTACAATGACGGGGCTTCATGGAGATGTTGAACTGAATTGGTTGCTAGGTTTACAATGACGGGGCTTCATGGAGGTGTTGAACTGAATTGGTTGCTAGGTTTACAATGACGGGGCTTCATGGAGATGTTGAACTGAATTGGTTGCTAGGTTTACAAGGACGGGGCTTCATGGAGATGTTGAACTGAATTGGTTGCTAGGTTTACAATGACGGGGCTTCATGGAGATGTTGAACTGAATTGGTTGCTAGGTTTACAAGGACGGAGCTTCATGGAGATGTTGAACTGGGCGTGGTGTCCATGAAGAGAGAATACAACAAAACAAGCAGCAATATCTGATCGAATCTTCAGTACATTGAGGAAAAAAAAACAGGGAATCTTGAGAGGTGCCAACCCCCAGCATTTATTCCGCCAACTTAATTTCCATGTCTGGTCAATTATTCCCCACCCCCCTCTCTCTATTGGACAGCTCCAGAGTCCGTCAGTTTCTATTAAATTCAACTCCTCCCAGGTCGGTTCCACATCGGATGGGATCAGTCCGTTAATATGACACTCTTGATAACATTAGGACGCGAGTCGTCCACAGATGACAGGCTGACAGAAATGTCACATTTCTCACATCGGTCTCATCGGGAGAAGCATTGCGCAACCTCTGAAGAACGGTTCTCAGTTCTGGTGTACCTTATACCCGAAGTACGGCAACATTGGATAAACTTATCAGTTAAATACTTGTCAAAACGTCTCCTGTGATACTTACGTCCCGACTAGAGTCTCAATAGTTTGATATGTGTGTCTTTACAATAGTTTAATACGTGTGTCTTGTTAATAGTTGTATCTGTGTCTTTGCAATAGTTTAATATGTGCGTCTTTGTAATAGTTTAATATGCGTGTCTTGACAATATTTTGTTATTTATGTCTTGTCAATAGTTCAAAAATTGTGTCGGTGTAATAGATTAATATGCGTGTCTTTGCAAAAAGTATATATCTGTGTCTTTGCAATAGTTTGAAAACTGTGTCTTGTGAATAGTTTAATTGTGTCTTTGTAATAGTTTAATATGCGGTGTTTAACAATATTGATATGTGTCTATTATATATAGTTTGATATGTGTCTTGTCCATAGTTTGACATGTGTCTTGTCAATAGTTTAATATATCAAATAATTGTTTTTGTAAATATACCCTCACAACTTGATCATCAAAACCTATCAATGTTCAAGTTAACATTACTAAATCCAGACCAAATTCGGGACCAAAACAACAGTGTGAGAACCATTAGGATTCAAACTTTATTGAAACGACCTCAGGGCGAAAGGTTACAAGGCGGCCACATAACGTCACACTAAAAACATGTCAGACGATGCTTGCCGAGATGGAGAACATAGGACAAGAACATGTCAGACGATGTATGCCGAGATGGAGATCATAGGACAAGAAACTTTTGCAACTTCGAAGGAAGTACTTCATCCTTCTGACTTCTCGGTCCAGGTAAAAGAAGTACTTCATCCTTCTGACTTCTCGGTCCAGGTAAAAAGAAGTACTTCATCCTCCTGACTTTTCGGTTCAGGTAGAAAGAAGTACTTAATTCTTGCGACTTCTCCGTCCAGGTAAAAAAAGAAGTAGTTTAAGATTGTGTTTGTGTTTCTTGTTTAACAAGAGCTTCGTGGTTGAATCAATTAAGAAGGCTTGTAAACAACAAACAGTATATCCCACAGTTGGGATCGATAATGTTGGAGCTCGACAGATGCCATTGTAAACAACAGAATATCCCACGGATGAAATTGACACTGTTGTATTGTTGATCAAAGATCACAGATATACTGATCTGATGCTTTCGTTCCCGCCCATATTTCATTCAGAGAGCGCAGTTTTCTTCCATTCAGCAATTCTAGACCAATTGCCAGACGCTCGAGAAGCCAGTTACGAAATTTAAAAAATGTGATAAATGTGACGGACAGAACATACCACTGCGGATAAGAAGTTTTCACATGATGTAGTATCACGAATCTTACAAATTTTTTTAAGAATTTAAAAAAAAATAATTAAAATCAAATATACCCAACAAAAATCTCGTTGTCATACCCATGTTTACGATTTATTCCAGGAGTCCTTTACTTAACGGCAGTAGCCGCTCCAACAAAGGTTGTTGGCAAAACTGAAAAATTCACTTGACACAAACACAACTTTGTTTTCAATGACAAAACAACAACAAAGAAATTCGAGTGTTGAACCGGAAACAAAATATAGGGGCATTTGTCGAGCTTTGTTGAGGGTTTTTTTTTGTTTTTTTGTTTTTGTATTTTTTGTTTTTGTTTATGATTGATAGGACTCAGGGTCCCTTTGTTTGCGCCGAATCTGATAACTGCCCGAGACAACGCGTCCGTCCCCACCCCCTCCCTGGCCCGCTTACCGCGCAGTGTCCATGTTTGCACTGCCAACGTAAACCACGCCGAGACGACCAGAGCACACACATTAAAGGTAGATCAGCGGAGTGATTTCCCCGCGACAGCTCCAATCGATTGTGAAGGGCCCTTATGAGATCTTGTCACTGGTTTATCACTATGCGCACTCGACTACGTCATTCCTAGGACCGGGTCTAGTATATGGTAGAGGTAGGTAGAATTGTTTGGGTCCTGGAGAGACAGTTCGATCTCGAGCGCTATCAATGTGATTGATATACGATATAACAGGCCAAAGCGTCAGCTAAAGAGACGATCAGCTCTGCCAATACAATACTATATCTGATAACGGAGGCCATGCGCTGCTCTCAGAGGTCAAGGTTATCAACACATTTTGGGGGTGGGGGATATATTTGTATATGCGTATGTAATTTTATTTCAACTGAACTAAAATATGCGATCTTGATCATAAACTTTCTTTAGGGCAAGTTTAGACTCGACAGGGCATGTGTGTGTGTGTGTGTATGCGGGAGGGGGCGCGGGGCAAACTTTTGTGTAGGAAACATATGAAACACCATCATTTAACATATCCATTTATCTTTTTGTATGTGATCATATGCTGAATGACTAAATGTAAGACTTGGAATAGTGACGGTAAAGAGGAGGTGGGGGTAAAGTGCCCCACTTACCATACTCTGTGGTTCTCAACCTTCCTAATACCGCGACCCCTTAATACAGTTCCTCATGTTGTAGAGACCCCCAATCACAAAATTAATTTCGTTGCTACTTCATTACTGTAGAGTGCAGGTGTTTTCCGATGGTCTTATGCGACCCCTGGGAAAGGGTGGTTCGACCCCCAAAGGGGTCGCGACCCACAGGTTGAGAACCGCTGCTCTAGAAGAACCAGTGAAGGCGTGTTACCTCCAAGCACCTTAAACAACATACAGCGTGTGTCCCAGCCGCATACGGCGTGTGTACCCCTCTCAGTGACATGAACCACGTACATCGTGTGCCACAGCCAAATTAACCACATACACCGTGCCGCCCCCGCGCCCCCCCCCCCCCCCCCCGGGGCCATATGAACCTCATGCACCCGTCCGCCGTTCTCGAAAGGTAGACTCACAGAGACACGGGTCATTGTGACAAGATGCGTGATATTACAAATACCAGGTCAGGTGTCAGCTAATCTATGTCGACACATCTGTAAGTATGTATGTAATTACACCTGGACAGTTTTTCTGTAGACGCACCTGTAATACCATAAACATATTCCAGAGCAACATTCCTCAGTAGAGATTTCATCTAGTTCTCAACACGACAGCTTTGTCTACCTTAGGCACACTATCAGACAAATTATCAGACAAACCCTCTCACCAACTACAAGACACAAACAGGTTTCAATAGAGATTTTTTAAAATGTGCTGGAATCCAAAGTGGTTTCGGTTTCTGGCGACCGGCAATCCGATATTCATTATCACTCGACGTCTTGCTGTCATGGTATAATATATGATTACTACTCTACTAACACTGTTCACAGCTGCATGATGACATATTTGCCCAATATTTACAAAGATAAAATTATAATTAATATAAAATTATAATTAATATAAAATTATAATTAATATAAAATTATAATTAATTAAGCTGAAGCAAAGGTAAATATTTTTACCCAACCAAAAATATTAACTAAGGGAATGGTAATATTTATATTATTATTTTCATGTGGTCCCCCCATTTGCACCCCTGGATTCGCCCCTAATTGTAGCACACATTTACTTTTTTAAAGGTAGAAAGAAACATGCGGTGCGAATCACATTTAAATACAGAAATGTATGACTAAGTAATCATGCTAGCACAAATCAATAATCGCAAATAATATTTTGAGAACCACTGCACCAAGGTAGTGATGTCACACATGAAGCCAGACGTCACTTCCTTCCGTTATAAGAAGTCCAGTGACAAATGACTTATGTGTCAAAAATAACCGGTTTAGTTTCAGGGGCGTAGGTCTCTGTCAGTTCAGAAGCCCCACACGTGACACGGAGAGAGAGAGGACAGGGGTGTGTATAGAAACAGTCAGTAGTTTGGATACTCGGACTGTCTGTCTTATTGCTGAAAAATGATGTTTTCATGTTAATACATTACTATAGGTCGGTGGTCGGCAAACTCATTAGTCAAAAGAGCCAAAAATCAGCAACAGGACGATACAAAAATATTTTGAGAGCCAAATTTCTTTTCAAGAACCATTTTTTTCGGAGTCAAAACCGATTTGTGGCCGACTGACCGGCGCGCACTCAGGTGGTTAAAGAGCCGCATGCGGCTCGCGAGCCGCGGTTCCCCGACCACTGCAATAGTGTAACTTAGCACGGGCATCAGTTACAATATGACACTGTGGGCACAACTTAGCACGGGCATCAGTTACAATATGACACTGTGGGCACAACTTAGCACGGGCATCAGTTAAAACATGGCACTGTGAGCACCAATTGTCGTCTTCAATTCACTTTTCCCCCGAAACAACATCTCCATGGCCACCTTTAGCCACCATAACTACAACGTGCTACAAGTCACCATAACTACAACGTGCTACAAGTCACCATAACTACAACGTGCTACAAGTCACCATAACTACAACGTGCTACAAGTCACCATAACTACAACGTGCTACAAGTCACCATCTACGCACAGTCATTAAATAGAAAACACCTCTTATAATTCATTCAATGTTATCGACATCTTCACGTTCTGCAAAACACCTTTAACTAGACTCCTGACCCCTTAAACACACCCACCACCTTTAACTAGACTCCTGACCCCTTAAACACACCCACCACCTTTAACTAGACTCCTGACCCCTTAAACACACCCACCACCTTTAACTAGACTCCTGACCCCTTAAACACACCCACCACCTTTAACTAGACTCCTGACCCCTTAAACACACCCACCACCTTTAACTAGACTCCTGACCCCTTAAACACACCCACCACCTTTAACTAGACTCCTGACCCCTTAAACACACCCACCACCTTTAACTAGACTCCTGACCCCTTAAACACACCCACCACCTTTAACTAGACTCCTGACCCCTTAAACACACCCACCACCTTTAACTAGACTCCTGACCCCCAACACACACCCAACACATTTAACTAGACTCCCCTGATCATCCAAACCACCTTTAACTAGACACCCCGACCCTCCAAAACACCTTTAAGTAGACACCCCTGACTCTCCAAACCACCTGAAACTAGACTCCTGACTAGAGCCCAACCGAATTTCGGTTTCGGTTCCGAAAGTTGCCCTATGATAACTTTCGGCGTAGTGTCGGTTAGCGGAACAAGGAGTTCCTTCAAGCCTTACATCTGAACATGTTATTGAACCACACCACTAAACAATAGATTTACCAAGCATTCGTTTGATACCTGACTCACTAAACAATAGATATACCAAGCATTCGTTTGATACCTGACTCACTAAACAATAGATAAACCAAGCATTCGTTTGATACCTGACTCACTAAACAATAGATAGACCAAGCATTCGTTTGATACCTCACTACACAATAGATATACCAAGCATTCGTTTGATACCTGACTCACTAAACAATAGATATACCAAGCATTCGTTTGATACCTGACTCACTAAACAATAGATAGACCAAGCATTCGTTTGATACTACATATGTCCAGGTAGCGTTGTAATTATATTATAAAATACATTTTCAACAACTTTAATATTTTTTATGCAAATGGTAAAAGCCCAAGTATTCATTACATGTCTGTCTGGTAGAATTCATGATACTCTCATTTTTTTTAAAAGGATAAAAACATCGATATTTCCCACTATTAATTTTCGACGTTTACAGAACGAGTTACCAAATATCTGAATCTTTAGGTATCGGCAGGAAGTCTCGTTAATCTTTTGGTTTCGGTCAAAATTCATTTTTAACTTGCGGGCTGGTTTCTGTCAAAACCAGAAAATCACATTTGGTTGGTCTCTAGTCCTGACCTTCCACTCTCCCCACCTCCCTCGTTTTCAAAACTGTAAAATTTTTCATTTAGTTGATACACTCCCCTAAAAATCCGAGTAATTGTCATAGTCCCCCAAAAAATTCATGTAATTATTACACTTCCCCAACATTGCGCGTAATTGGTACACTCCCCCAACAATGCGCGTAATTGGTACACTCCCCCAACAGTGCGCGCAATTGGTACACTACCCCCAACAATGCGCGTAATTGATACACTCCCCCAACAATGCGCGTAATTGGTACCCTCCTCCAACAATGCGCGTAATTGGTACACTCCCCCAACAGTGCGCGCAATTGGTACACTACCCCCAACAATGCGCGTAATTGGTACACTCCCCCAACAATGCGCGTAATTGGTACACTCCCCCCAACAATGGTAGCACGAGGTAATTATTGACAATTAATTGGACACAGTGTGTTGGCAATACCTGAGCACAGCACCCACTATATTATCGTCTGCTCAAGGCATCATTGAATGGCGGCTAGCGACTTCACTACCAGTAGATGATTCCAAAATAGAAATGGGCTCCATCTAGATATGGGCACCTTCGAGACATGGGCACCATCTAGACATGGGCACCATCTAGGCATGGAAAAATCGAACCTATCAATAATAATGTATATATTTTTTCTATATGAAGACCCTAGTGCTAAAAGTACTTAAGTCACATTTTTGTCAAAATCAATCTAAACTGTCACCTTTTCTTATCGCTTTTAGCCAAGTGTACTGCAGAAATTTGAAGACATTAACTTGTGCCTAAGTCCCTTTATTAAACAAGACAAAATATGAAAATGATCAAATTTTATAGACAAAAAGAATATTTGAATACGATTATCTCAAAATGTGTATTTTGTGACTTAAGTACTTTTTAGCACTAAGGTCTTCATATGATACAGAGATTCCCCCACCCCCTCCGAACACCGGCGTCAATGATGATCACGATCCGCCACTGTTTAGCCACCGGCGTCTACTGCAACACGTGCTTAAAAGTCGATGAGCATGCACTGATTTTTTGGTTGGTGTTGAAGACATTAATTTAGCGTTTTTAAGCACAACTTTTTGGTTTGGTTATTTCTAAATGAGCCAAATGAAAATAGTTTTATGAAAAAATATAGTGGTAAACCTGTATGGGCGTAGCCAAAACATTTTGAGAAGCAGGGTATGATGAAAACAGACGGTAACCTTTAATACAATTGGCATAGCGATTTTCATTAATATCTGATACCCCAGGGCAATGGCTGAATCAATGAACGCCTGAAGCATGGAAGGGTTCCCTGTGTAAAATTGAGAATTTTGGAAACACTGTTATATATGACACCAAACTAAGAACTTTTGATACACTGTGTTACATATGACACCCAACGCGACAGGGGAACGGAAAAAATTATCATAGTCATCACATAAGTAGAGAATACAATCATCATTGTTGGTAAAGGGGGGGGGGGGAATAAGTGACCAACCAGGACAGGCCCTTTAGAACAAATCAGAACATAATATCTAATTATCTGTCAACATAACCTCTAAGTTATATGTGAACTATTAAGTTATTTGTAAACATGACATTTAAGGTATCTGTGAACATAACATCAAAGTTATCTATGAACATAAAATCTAAGTTATCTGTGAACATAACATCTAAGTTATCTGTGAACATAACATCCAAGTTATCTATGAACATAACATACAAGTTATCTATGAACATAACATCCAAGTTATCTATGAACATAACATCTAAGTTATCTGTGAACATAACATCTAAGTTATCTGTGAACATAACATCCAAGTTATCTGTGAACATAACATCCAAGTTATCTATGAACATAACATCCAAGTTATCTATGAACATAACATCCAAGTTATCTATGAACATAACATCCAAGTTATCTATGAACATAACATCCAAGTTATCTATGAACATAACATCCAAGTTATCTATGAACATAACATCCAAGTTATCTATGAACATAACATCCAAGTTATCTATGAACATAACATCCAAGTTATCTATGAACATAACATCCAAGTTATCTATGAACATAACATCCAAGTTATCTATGAACATAACATCCAAGTTATCTATGAACATTACATCTAAGTTATCTATGAACATTACATCTAAGTTATCTGTGAACATAACATCCAAGTTATCTATGAACATAACATCCAAGTTATCTGTGAACATAACATCCAAGTTATCTGTGAACATAACATCTAAGTTATCGGTAAGATCAAAATACATTTCTAGTCCTAAAATTCCTGTCAGTAACTCACTTTTCTTTTCCAAAAGTGTTTGTTTAAAAAATGTAAAAATTCTCTTTGAAACGTGTATATAAAAAAGTATTTGTTTCAAGTTGTTATTTCCTTTTGCAACAAAAAACCAACCCAACAAACATCGGTTAGTTGAATTTTTTATGAGAGTGCTGCGCGCTGTCGTCATCAATGACGTCAATAAATCTTCAACAAAGGGAGCACACAACAGCAACGGGAACTCGGGAATTTTCATGGAGCTATTGTCAATCACTTTTTCTTTAATCTGCCATAACGGGAACGCTAAACCGTGGAGGCAGACAAAAATTCTGTTGAATGATTGCTGGTGGTATTGGCAAGACTTGTAAAACTGAACGACTGCGTCACAGACTTAAGCGTCACAGACTTAAGCGCCACAGACTAGAGCGTCACAGACTTGAGCATCACAGACTTGAGCGTCACAGACGTGAGCGTCACAGACGTGAGCGTCACAGACTTGAGCGTCATAGACTTGAGCGTCACAGACTTGAGTGTCACAGACTTGAGTCGGGTGGATTTGAGCGATTCATTAGACTGGCAACTAATTGAATATTTTAGTGTTAACCAGATTCTTCTGCTGGGATGCGTCGTGTTTGCAAGAACAAAAACATATTGTTGGATATCAATGTGTACAAACTGATAAACTGACTAGGACATTCAATTTAATCAGGACATTCGTGATAGGCAGAGCATGGACGATAGACAGGACATTCGTGATAGGCAGAACATGGACGATAGACAGGACATTTGTGATAGGCAGAACATGGACGATAGACAGGAGATTCATGATAGGCAGAACATGGACGATAGGCAAAACATCAAATTAGGACATGGATGGTAGATAGGACATAAAGTATAATTATATCATTCAGTTTGGTAAGGATAAGCATGATAAAGTGGACATCAGAGATACACTTGATTAAATTATAAAAAAACCAGTTTACTAACTATCACAATAATTGACTTTCCATAGCTTTCATTAAACAGTGGTCAGTCAATTAATGTATTCAAAACTGGACTTAAGGGTTTAAAAGCCCCGATTAAAATCTTATAAGACTGACATGTAAATTATGACCAACCAATAGTTGGCCAACTGAATTCAACCACGAGTTATTCCACCCCCGCCCCAATCCCCCTGGTTGAGACATGATCTTTTATTGTTGTCCTCCAAGGCTGGATTTAATGACTCACGAGCATTCAAAATCTTGCGCGAGCAGGAGACAAGGGCGACAAACGCCAGTAAATTGTGATACAGGGAAACAACCTCGCGATACAAAAAAACACAGCCTCATGACACAATCACAAAACCTCATGATACAAGCACACAACCTTGTGACACAAACACACAGCCTTCTGACACAAGCACACAACCTCGTACACTATTAGATGAGCACCAGGCACTTGTGGCGGGGTGGTGACTGGGTCGACAAACGCACGCGATACAGGTCTACCTATAGCAGCGGTTCTCAGCCCGTGGGTCGCGACCCCTTTGGGAGTCCAACGACCGTTTCACAGGGGTCGCCTAAGACCATCGGAAAACACATTTACTCTACGGTCATGAGCATCAACGAAAATAATTTTGTGGTTGGGGGTCGCCATAACATGATGAACTGTATTAAAGGGTCGCGGTATTAGGAAGGTTGAGAACCACTGACATACAGCGACACATGTCTACCAAAAGCGACACAGGTCTCCCTACAACGCGACACAGGTCTCCCTACAACGACACAGGTCTCCCTATAGCGACACAGGTCTATCTATAGCGACACAGGTCTGCATAAAGTGACAGGTCCAGGTCTACAAATAGCCATACTGGTACCATCATCAGCAGCAGTTAAATAATTAGCAGTAACAACCCCAACACATCATCAACAGTTTCATAATTCGGAGTAATAGCAAGAAAGAACATCATTATCAGCAGCAACATAACAGCAGTATCTGTTTCAGTAACAACAGCATACACATCAGTAGTAATATTATCAGAAATAACATTATCAGCATGGATTTGGAGCGGTGCTCGGAGCCCCCGCTCGTAGTTGTAGAGCTGAGTCTTTTTGCCCGGAGCTGGTCAAGTTTCTTTCTGCTATGAGGTCCAAATATCGTATTAAATTATTTTAAAACGTACAATTTTTAATTTCTTTGTTTTACATTTATTAAATTTGATATCCCACTATTTGTCCCACTTCTCTACCAGCTATTTTGTCCCACTTCTCTACCAGCTATTTTGTCCAACTTCTCTACCAGCTATTTTGTCCCACTTCTCTACCAGCAATTTTGTCCCACTTCTCTACCAGCTATTTTGTCCACTTCTCTACCAGCTATTTTGTCCCACTTCTCTACCAGCTATTTTGTCCCACTTCTCTACCAGCTATTTTGTCCCACTTCTCTACCAGCTATTTTGTCCAACTTCTCTACGAGCTATTTTGTCCCACTTCTCTACCAGCTATTTTGTCCCACTTCTCTACCAGCTATTTTGTCCCACTTCTCTACCAGCTATTTTGTCCCACTTCTCTATCAGCTATTTTGTCCCACTTCTCTACCAGCTATTTTGTCCCACTTCTCTACCAGCTATTTTGTCCCACTTCTCTACCAGCTATTTTGTCCCACTTCTCTACCAGCTATTTTGTCCCACTTCTCTACCAGCTATTTTGTCACACTTCTCTACCAGCTATTTTGTCACACTTCTCTATTAGCTATTTTGTCACACTTCTCTACCAGCTATTTTGTCCCACTTCTCTACCAGCTATTTTGTCCCACTTCTCTACCAGCTATTTTGTCACACTTCTCTACCAGCTATTTTGTCACACTTCTCTACCAGCTATTTTGTCACACTTCTCTACCAGCTATTTTGTCCCACTTCTCTACCAGCTATTTTGTCCCACTTCTCTACCACCTATTTTGTCCCACTTCTCTACCAGCTATTTTGTCCCACTTCTCTACCAGCTATTTTGTCCCACTCTTCTACCAGCTATTTTGTCCCACTTCTCTACCAGCTATTTTGTCCCACTCTTCTACCAGCTATTTTGTCCCATTCGTGAGGGACACAAATCTGATTCTAAAAAAAGGATGTTGTCAACAATAAAGCCAGACTAAACTTAACTTCCTTGCCCCTACATGTACATTGGATCACTTCATATTTACAGCTCACGAGAGCACCTATTAGCAGAGATATTGTTGTGAAATTGGGGGGCTGACGAGGGCTTTTAGGACAAGGTTGTAGAATTATAACAGCTGTTAAGAGGGTTCTCAGGGCTCGTCAATATGTCAGGGACAGAATAATTACCCCCTATTAATCTCGTGAGATTTGTTACACAAAAAGTTCGGACTGCCAGATCCGTATTTCTGAAACATTTTTGAAGAGATATGATGATTTGGACGTTTCTTTCCCGTGTTACTCAGAAACTAAATCCAATATTTTTATGTTGGAATTTCTAAACTCCAAATTTAAAACTTAAAATATAAACGTTTGAATAATTTCCGGCAAAAATGACTTTGACAAGACGCAATTGTAAACCTTCTTCAACAACATAGTAATTTTTTTTTAAAGATATAAATATAGAAAATGGGTTAATATTATTTTGACTCCTGAACATGGTCAAAGATCTATATGCGTTTTAAATGTGTCATTTTTACATTTAGGAATTACTTTCAATGCATGCAGGACTTTAACAATGTCTCGTTGAAGATAATAATAGAGAAGGAGGACGTTTGACGAGGGCCAGCCACTTACAGCCAAAAATTACATGATTTTTTACACTTGTATTTTTCGGTTGTGAAAAAAAGTGTGTGTGTGTGTGGGGTGGGGGAATCTGGTTAAGTATAAATTAATATGGTGTTAATGTTGGTGATAATGAATAAGGTCTTCACCCTCTGCCAATAGCACCCCTCTACCATTACCTCCATCCTCTACCGATGCCATACCTCTCTGACAATGCCTTTATCATCTGACAATGCCTTTACCCTCTGACAATGTCTTTCATCATCATCATCATCATCATCATCATCATCAGGTCCCGTAGTCCTTCGACCGTTGGGGCGCCACAGATGACATGTACACTATTCTTCTCCATTCCTCTCGGTCTTCTGCCCTACGCATAGCATCGCCTAGTTGTAATCCCGTCCATTCTTTGATATTATCTTCCCATCTTTTTCTTTGTCTTCCTTTTCTTCTTTATCCTCTGACAATGCCATCTCCTTTTGCCAATGCCTTTACCCTCCGACAATGCCTTTACCCTCTGACAATGCCTTTACTCTCTGAAAATGCCTTTACCCTCCGACAATGCCTTTACCCTCTACCAATGTCTTACACTCTGACAATGCCTTTACCCTCTAACAATGCCTTTACCCTCTGACAATGCCTTTACCCTCTGACAATGCCTTTACCCTCTGACAATGCCTTTACCCTCTGACAATGCCATCGCCTCTGACAATGTCTTTACCCTCTGTCAATGCCATCACCCTCTGCCAATGACCCCTTCCTCAACCAATGCCTCCACCCTCTGCCCAATTCTAAAACAAGTTACACATGACGTTTACTCTCTACGTGCTACTTTTACACTAGAACGTTCTCTCAACTGTCAACTCGAGATATCTATGGCTCTAACCGCGCCACTCCACAGCTATGTTTTCATCTCAACCAGGCGGCCCATGCTCGTATATTATCAAGGTATGTGCTGTGTCCACCAGATAAATAAATGGACATGTCAATCAAACCTGAGATGCTGTCAGCCAAATGAAATGACATTACTTCCCCGTGTTAGTGGTTAGCATGTTTTCAGGTGTTATCATGAGTTGGATCTTAAGGTAATTTAAACAGGTGTACAGCAAGGTGAGTCCAGCCCTAGGCTGAGGTACCGCGCTATATAAGACAAATAATAATAATAATAACACAATTCAAACGACTATTACATGTTATATCATAAAAAACATTAAAAACGTTATTTTTAAGTTAAATGACTTGTTACAGTGCAGTAAAACCATTGGCGTAGACAGAGTTAATGGCGCCAGGGGCTCTGAAAGAACTTTCGACCACCCACCATTCACACACACACAACACTGAATATGGCCGAAAATGCCACACCTACAATATTTAATGAAGAAAAAAAACCTGCTGTCGTGGGCTGCCCGCCCCCCCCCCCTTTTGCACCCCCATCATATGCAATAGACTAAAAGTGAATATAAATGAAGTGATAGTGGGGCGTCCATAAAATTACTGCCGTTAATCGGACACGGACGGTTAGCTGGATATCTAGATAAATTATCCGTCTACCTCAACGTCCACATAAATAATGGATAACTTTCTATTTGTATACAGCTAATTAAGTTAATGTCGGGGAGGAAAGATTGGAGACAGTTGGCAGCTTCAAGTACTTCGGAGCAATAGTCTCCGAAGAAGGCTCCGTGCCCGAATTGATGGCCAGGAAAGCGCAGACCACAACAGCGATAGAGAGGCTCAAGAAAATATGGAACGACAAAAATATATCCCCCAGCACCAAAATCAGGCTGATGCGCTCATTAATCTTCTCCATTTTCTTATATGCCTGTGAGTCCTGGACACTAACAGCAGAATAAAAGCGATTGAGATGAAATGTTTCAGAGGCATTCTCGGCATCTGCTATGGAGACCATATCACCAATGAACAAGTGAAAGAAAGAATTCGTCAAGCAATTGGGCAATATTTAAGTACATTTAATGGAAAGATCGAACCCAAAGTTGTTTTTTTTTTTTTTAAATGTGTCCCTTTTTACTTTTGATTATAATAGTTGATGGATACCAGCAAAAACAAAAAAACGCAGACGGGGTGGGTCAGTGAAACGTAGACGGGGGTGGCTCAGTGAAACGTAGACGGGGTGGGTCAGTGAAACGTAGACGGAGTGGGTCAGTGAAACGTAGACGGGGTGGGTCAGTGAAACGTAGACGGAGTGGGTCAGTGAAACTTAGACGGGGTGGCTCAGTGAAACGTAGACGGGGTGGGTCAGTGAAACGTAGACGGAGTGGGTCAGTGAAACGTAGACGGGGTGGCTCAGTGAAACGCAGACGGGGTGGGTCAGTGAAACGTAGACGGGGTGGCTCAGTGAAACGTAGACGGGGTGGGTCAGTGAAACGTAGACGGGGTGGGTCAGTGAAACGTAGACGGGGTGGCTCAGTGAAACGCAGACGGGGTGGGTCAGTGAAACGTAGACGGGGGTGGCTCAGTGAAACGTAGACGGGGTGGGTCAGTGAAACGTAGAGCCTGCGATGTGACAACGTTGAGGAAAGGTCTAAATGGTGGCACATGGACATTATTTAGAATCTATATCAAAACTTTATATCAAAACACTTTGTACGGTATTGAATACTTTTATTAAGGTCGATATTTCTCACTGGTAAGGAATTCTTGGAATAAACATTAATTAAGTGTTATTATTTTCGTGTTTTAAAATTATTTATTACATGTCAGACGCAAAGTCGCGGAACAATTAGATTGCATTATGTAACTTCGATGAAAATGGAGAGCTAAGCAAAAGGGAAAGAACTCACAAAATGATCGTTGTTTTTTCTTTAAATATTGTATTGTCCTTGATAAGTCGCGTTTGTCATCATTGCTTGTGACCTCATCTGGACCTCGTCAAGAGAACAGAATAATTGAAATCTCGGGGTACCACCATACGGTGACGTCAAGTGAATAAAAGTTACCATAAGCGAGGGTAGAACGAGGGCAGAATCTCCCCCGTGGGACTTACAGGTGTGAGTTGAGCCAGACCTCAATGACGTCAGCGTTCGCCGACCAATAACAAGCACCGGACCCTCGGGACACGAGGAGACATTGAGTTTGTTCACAGTGGAGCGATCGAATCATGAATGTGCAGCAAGGAGGTAACAGCATATGGCTATTTTGTTGGGTTGGTTATATGGTGGAGAATTGGCCTCGGGATGATTTTTGGGGAGGTTGGTGGGTGGGTTGGTAAGGAGGTTGGTGGGGAGATTGGTGGGTGGGTTGGTGGGGAAGTTGGTGAGGAGGTTGCTGGGTGGGCAGGTTGGTGGACATCGAAAGGAAATTCCGTATCTTGACACCCTGCATTTCTATATATTAATTTTTCTTGTTATGAAGCGTCAGCGGTTCTCATTCTCTTTTTGTCGAACAACTTTTTAAACCGGGGGTGGGGGGGGGGGGGGGGGGGACGTCGATTTCCGTTCGTCCGCCAGTCCTCGCGTTGTTATGAGTGAAACATAACAAATTAGATAACTTTGTACAGAGCCACGATTCACTTACTGGTACAGCCATGCATTTAAGGCTCCAGAGAGCTAGAGGGATTTCATGATTTGTTAGTATATTTTTTCATCAAACCGGACATGATGTCATACCGGGTACCCGGAGTCAGAGAGCGGGTAATTTAACATTTTTTAAAAGAAAATTACGCAACAACCGGGTTAGGTTCCGTAAGTAAGTGACCTTAAGTAAGTGACCGCAAGTAAGTGACCGTAAGTAAGGTAAATCCTGCTACAAGGGACAGGAACCCCCATCCTTTTTTAACCAATTCTCCCGCTCTGAACAGCAACTTTTGAAACAATCTCAAAGAATAGACAGGTCAGCTATAACTAAATCCCCAATGATATTTTTAGAAATAACACATGACGGAAGTGACGTAAGGTGCCTTAATGACATGACAGGATAGTGTAAAAGTGCATCTAGATGCTTCTAAAGTAGACTTTTGGTTGAGTACAGGACTGCTATAAAATGTTTCACTTTTTTTTTTTTTAAAGGATAGCTTTACATAATATGAAAGCAGTCATGTATGAAAGCAGTCATGTATGAAAGCAGTCATGTATGAAAGCAGTCATGTATGTATACAAAGACGTTTTCCAAATCAAATATTGCGTCACAAAATTCTACTTTTTCGTTTCGCTTTGCCACAGGGCCATTTTCAGTCAAAATGTTAGGAACCACTGCTTAACGTGATATTAACAATACGCCAGTGACAATAACAGACATTGCATGAAAAAAAAAACATAAGGAGAGCCATCCGAGAAAGAATATTGATTATAAGTCCTTTTTACGAGCTTCCAGCCTCCTGTGATTCTCAGACATTACGTCCGCACACGACAACAGCACCCTCATCTTCTCCTCGCGTCCTTCCACATCCTCCCCCCCCCCCCACTCACTCACTCGTGGTCCGTGCCTTGATTGGTAAGATAATACTTGACTGAGCCCCGGCAGTGCCTCGTCTCTCGTATCGTCTCGCCATCAGTCTGTGTCGTTGCCGCATATGAAAGCCATCAACAAGACGCGCAGTTACATGATTCCAACACAGGCATTGACGCAATCATTGTTTGCTTATTTCAATTGGCGGCAATCACTGCGCCCCATCTTATCCGCATGGCTTCGTAATCCGTTAACGGTCTAAGTGTATCCACCTAAAGGTCAAGGTAACACAGCCTATTAAACTGTCGCTCCAATGGACTGCAAAGTGGTAGTGAATAAAAGAACTGGGCCAACGTGAACTTGAGGACATAAATAATAATAATGTCGGACGATAAACATGATCAGTAAGTCAATATAAATGTGCCCGTCCCTCCGATTTACCGGACACCATGATGTCAAGGCTGAGCTGACCGTCAGTATATATCACTGTAGCCTTTGAACACGACTCGTGATACCGAGTGCGTTGACATGACTGGAACACGCCGTAAAGTGAACTTTCGTTTCATTACATACCACTGTAGCCTTTTAACACGACTCGTGATACCGAGTGCGTTGACATGGCTTGAGCACATCGTAGAGTGAACTTTCGTTTCATTACATACCACTGTAACCTTTGAACTCGACTCGTGATACCGAGTGCGTTGACATGACTGGAGCACGTCATAGAACTAACATTCACTTCCACTACTCCAGTGAAAGACATCGATGTTGGAATATTCTCTAAGAAACCAACGGATCATTATATGAACACCTGGACGTTGATCGCTAGAGGTCACCGAGTAAGATAGTTCAATATGACATACGACCGTGACCTCCAACTACTGTAACAGGCGGAACATTTTTCAAACGTCCTTGATTAAAGAATTGACACAAAAACCCATTTTTTTAAAAGCCATCGCTTTGTTACCGGGATAGTTTAAAAGCCATCGCTTTGTTACCGGGGTAGTTTAAAAGCCATCGCTTTGTTACCGGGATAGTTTAAAAGCCATCGCTTTGTTACCGGGATAGTTTAAAAGCCATCGCTTTGTTACCGGGATAGTTTAAAAGCCATCGCTTTGTTACCGGGATAGTTTAAAAGCCATCGCTATGTTACCGGGATAGGTAGGCGACCATACAATTAATTGACCGAGGCAAACACGCAAACAAAAGCTGCCTGGTTTCCCGTGGTGGTAATCCTTCTGAGAAGGTAATGCTTCAATGGGATAGTAATCTTTCTATGAGATGGTATTCCTTCGATGGGATAGTAGTCTTTCTATGCGATGGTAATCCTTCAATGGGATAGTAATCTTTATATGCTATGGTAATCCTTCAATGCGATAGTAATCTTCTATGAGATAGTAATTTTTCTATGAGATGGTAATTATTTTATGAGATGATAATCCTTTCTATGAGATGGTAAGCCTTATATGAGATGGTAATCCTATCATATGTTAATCCTTTTACGAGATAGTAATCTTTCTATGAGATGGTAGGATGGGACTACCCTTACATTTTGAGTGAATATTGTGTTCATCTGCCGAGATCAATAAATGTTTAAAAAAAAAAACATTTGTCATTTGTCATATGTCTTCTGTTTAACTGTCAAAGTCATATCTGTCTATGGACACAGGACATCAGATTCTGTGACTAAAAAAATTACAAGTTATTAACTGACCCCCTTCTGCCCGAGGGTCACTTTCAAACTGATTCATTAGACCAAGTCTTGTATTTGAAGTTAGACTAACGGTCAAGACATACTGTTGATAAAGTTGAAAGAATTTAACTGCATACATTGAATTGTTGTTGACTGATCCCAAATATTTTGCTTCTTTTAACGATTTGTGTTCAAGGTAAAGTCTTTGTTTTTTTAACGACCGCAATTCTCCTAATAAAAACTGGTTATCGGTACAGTCGGGTAGTATTGTGCCCCCGTGTAGTATTGTGCCCCCGTGTAGTATTGTGCCCCCGTGTGGTATTGTAGTTCTTTGGACCAGTGACGATGCAAGTAATCTACCGAGTTGTTAATGGTGTGGTGCAAAAAGTTCGGTTTGAAGTGTAGAATCAAAGACCACCCCCCAACCCGAAACGATTTTTTAAAAAAAGTATGGGTGCGTGGAGGGTGGGGGTGGAAATAATCGCATGTTTTTTTTTTTTGTTTTTTTTTACCAGCCTACGTCACAAGCCCTCTCTAAAAGTTTATCTTGTGAATTTTTTAAAAATCCAATCTTTTTATCCATGCCCGAGACGGCAACAAGGGTTTTATTTTATTTTTTTATTTGTATTGTCGAGTTTCGCGTATTGATTTACAAGGCCGTAAAACGCCCCTAACAACACATATGGAATGGGTCTTTTTGACGTGAGAGGTCTTTATCAACCCTGGTATTGGCCTGGAAATATATGGAGAGTCGTTAGCAGTTGTTGGACTACAGAGAGAACTGTGGAGGGGGGGCAACTATGGAGGTGGGGGGAGGATCCCCATAGTAACTCGTATTTGGGAAGGGAGATGATTTATAAATAGACGATCCTTAAACGTAACCAATTAAATGTGACGTGGACCTAACGGGATATGATCCGGGGTAAAGAACAACGGCACAATGTCCCGTTAGCGTGAACTAACAAGACGGTTACATGGGAAGTTTGTCTCTTTAAGGAAAGCAGGGGTGGGCATAACGTTAAAGGAATTGGTGTGGCTTGTTTCATCAGTTTGTATAATGTTGACATGTTTGTCCTGGTCGACATGGTTGAACGGCAATGTCTTCTTATTAGTAAGACGTACAAAAGTAATAGAGTGCAACAAAGTATTCAAGCATAACAACGTACACAAGCATTACGACGTACGCAAGCATAATGACGCACACAAGCATAATGAAGTACACAAGACTAATGGAGTTCAAAAACAAAATAAAGTACACAAGCATAATGACGTACACAAGCATAATGGCGTCCACAATCATAATGACTTCCACAATTATAGCAAAACATAATGCTAAATAATGACGTGAATGGTTTCATTTTATTCGAATAATTTTAATACGCAGAAGAAATGCATAGGGGTGGGGGCTTTAGGGTGTAGACTTGGGTGGGGGCTGCTTGGGGTGGGGGCTGCTTGGGGTGTAGACTTGGGTGGGGGCTACTTGGGGTGGGGGATCTTGGGGTAATCGTCCTAGGCGCTAATCCAGATCCGGAAGTTGTATGTTTTATTCACTTGTAATCGCTCTAAGTATAATCTGCTATAATTGTGTCATTAACTAATGCCCACAATTAATCAGGATTATCTCTACCAGGTCAGAATCTGTGCATAAATCCTGACAACCGCCATTATCTCAGCTCCGCAATGAGGTCGGTACCTCTCCCTCAAAGCCACCTTATGTCAAGGGCCATCACAGACAGCGACGCACTGGTGATAACAGGGGCGCCATGTTTTATTGAACAGCTCAGATATGGTCAGTGGTATCAGGAGGGCCACAGCTTGCTCAGACGGGGTTAGGACAATAACACGTCATTGGAGAGCCAGACTACCAAACACGGATTGGCAAAGTAATGTTACATTAAACATGTGTTTAGGGAAGCGTACTAATTATTATGCAAGTGTGTACGAGTTGCAAAAAGTAAATTTCTTACAAATTTCTTTTAAGAAGTATATGTTTATACACATTTCTTTCAAAAGTATATTATTATTATACAAATTTGTTTTAAAAGTATTTTTCTTACTAATTTGTTACAAATTTGTTCAAAGAAGTATATTTCTTGTAAATTTCCTTAAAAATTAAATTTCTTACACATTTCTTTTAAAAGTATATTTCTTACCAATGTCTTTAAAAAGTATATTTCTTATAAATTCCTTGAGACTCAATGTCCGGATTATATGTCGCTTAAATTGCGTGCGTACAAAATGTCGTCATTTGACTTGTATTTGTTTTCTACGCTTTCGTTTATTACCTTTCGTTGGTGGGAAATGAGGTCATTGGGTCAACGCAACAGGCTTCTCGCGAATATGACAAGATTATAAATAGAGAGAGTGACAATGTGATTTTACAAGGCAAAGGTGTCAAGGACAACATATTTTGCAGGTAGACATTTTTTTGTCTGTTAACGCGTCAAACTTAAACGTCATAGTCACGTTAATCCCAAAGAAACAACGATAGTTCTTTACTCCAAGGACAGAAATAAACGGGACATTAAAGAGAACTAAGCCGTCTCTTGTTTAGAAGCACGTTGAGCCCTCGCAGCCTCCTCCCATTTTTCCACCAATTGAATTATGCAAGTGGAAGGCGTCTTGTAAAACGAAGTATATCGTTTATATGCTAAGTGAGGGGACAAAAAATGTGGCTTGTGGGTTTTGAGGAGTGGATACGTGTGTGAAAATATCCCAGGCTTGACCCAGACATCTCCATATGACGACATGTGCGGTTATCACATCACAGAAATCAATTCCTGGTCTGGTGTCTCGTGTTCGATTAAATAATCTCAACACCCTTTCCAAACAGACACAACCACACCCCAACATGGACAGCAACATCTTATCATAGACACAACCACACCCCAACATGGACAGCAACATCTTATCATAGACACAACCACACCCCAACATGGACAGCAACATCTTATCATAGACACAACCACACCCCAACATGGACAGCAACATCTTACCATAGACACAACCAAGCCCCAACATGGACAGCAACATCTTACCATAGACATAACCAAACCCCAACATGGACAGCAACATCTTACCATAGACACAACCAAACCCAAACATGGACAGCAACATCTTATCATAGACACAACCAAACCCCCTACATGGACAGCAACATCTTATCATAGACACAACCAAACCCCCTACATGGACAGCAACATCTTATCATAGACACAACCAACCCCCAACATGGACAGCAACATCTTACCATAGACACAACCACACCCCAACATGGACAGCAACATCTTACCATAGACACAACCAAACCCCCTACATGGACAGCAACATCTTATCATAGACACAACCACACCCCAACATGGACAGCAACATCTTATCATAGACACAACCAAACCCCAACATGAACAGCAACATCTTATCATAGACACAACCACACCCCAACATGGACAGCAACATCTTATCATAGACACAACCACACCCCAACATGGACAGCAACATCTTATCATAGACACAACCAAACCCAAACATGGACAGCAACATCTTACCATAGACACAACCAAACCCCAACATGGACAGCAACATCTTACCATAGACACAACCACACCCCAACATGGACAGCAACATCTTACCATAGACACAACCAAACCCCCTACATGGACAGCAACATCTTATCATAGACACAACCAAACCCCCTACATGGACAGCAACATCTTACCATAGAAACAACCACACCCCAACATGGACAGCAACATCTTATCATAGACACAACCAAACCCAAACATGGACAGCAACATCTTACCATAGACACAACCACACCCCAACATGGACAGCAACATCTTATCATAGACACAACCAAACCCCCTACATGAACAGCAACATCTTACCATAAACACAACCAAACCCCCAACATGGACAGCAACATCTTACCATAGACACAACCACACCCCAACATGGACAGCAACATCTTATCATAGACACAACCAAACCCCCTACATGGACAGCAACATCTTACCATAGACACAACCAAACCCCCTACATAGACACCAACATCTTACCATAGACACAACCACACCCTAACATGGACAGCAACATCTTACCATAGACACAACCAAACCCCTTACATGGACAGCAACATCTTACCATAGACAGAACCACATCCGACCATAAACACAACCACATCCGACCATAGTCACAACCATATCCGTCCATAGTCACAACCACATCCGACCACAGACACAACCACACCCGACCATAGACAACCACATCCGACCATAGACATAACCATATCCGACCATAGTCACAACCACACCTGACCATAGTCACAACCACACCCGACCATAGACACAACCACACCCGACCGTAGACACAACCACTTATTATTCTGCCACCTCCTCAACAAAGAAAGATTTTACAACTAGCTATGAGTTAATGGTGATGGCTGTCAAATGGGCCTTCTGGCTACCAGCCAGTCTGGTCATATTGGCTACCAGTGAATATGGTCATAATGGGCTCTGAGGCTACCAGGGGGTCTGGTCATAATGAACGTTTTGGCTACCAGTGAATCTTTTCATAATCGATTTGTGGCTACCAGCGAGTCTGATCATAAAGGAATTGTGGCTACCAGCGAACCTGGTAAAAAATACCACTTTCATAAGAGAAGTACTGCGGATCATAGGTGACTTGAGTTCAGGGATTCTCAAACATCTTAAACGGGACACATTTTTACCATGTACAGTTTTTAACTTATGTAAAATTGCCCAGTATTGAAATAAAACAACGAAGCCCGCCACTGACCTTTGAACTCAATGATCATAAACATTTCATACTTTTGATGTTACGAAGAAATGATAATTTTATTACAATTCCATTATGGTTTAAATTTCAGTGCATTAATTTATTTACAGAGCTTTGCCATTATCCACAAAACATTGCTACTCTTAGTTCATAGAGGTCCCACAGTTTGAGAAACCCCGAAATTAACCAACACATTCTAAAGCGCTAAATTACACAAGCACCCTAATTGATTTTTTATCTCTGTCACTTCTAAGCACTTCTATTCCAGTTAATTTCCATACAACTGCTTGCTTCACTTCACTTTCGTTGTCATGCTACGATCACACACACCAGCCTTCCCCCTTCTTTATATAGCCATGGTTTGCCGTTGATGTATGGTGTACAAGTGGTCTGGAATACCAAAGGTGTGGTGTCCCAGTGGTGTGGTGTCCCGGTGGTGTGGTGTCCCGGTGGTGTGGTGTCCCAGTGGTGTGGTGTCCCAGTGGTGTGGTGTACCAGTGGTGTGTTGTCCCAGTGGTGTGGTTGTCCAGGGGTTGGGTGTACCATGAGTGAGATGCTTTGTACCGACGGTGTTTTGTGCCAGGGTTGTGAAGTACCATGGGTGTTGTATTCCAGGGGTGTCGAGTACCAGTGGCGTCCAATACCAGGGGTGTCCAATACCAGGGGTGTCGAGTACCAGGGATGTCGAGGACCAGGAGTGTCAAGTATCAGGGAAGTGTATCGAAGTCAGTAGACCCATCCCATATACTGTTGATGTATACATAAGCCCGAGGATCAGTTTCCATGTAAACAAAACTTAGATGATTAATTACTTCTTACAGGCGTTTGGGATACTAGGATACCAGATACCAAGGGATCTCATTGTTCAGGGCTACCAGATATCAAGTGATCTCATCTTTCAAGACTACCAGATATCAAGTGATCTCATCGTTCAAGGCTACCAGATATCAAGTGATATCATTGTTCAAGGCTACCAGATATCAAGTAATCTCATTGTTTCAAGGCTACCAGATATCAAAAGATCTATTTGTTCAAGCTGCCAGATATCAAGGGATCTCATTATTTTCCATCCGATACGTGGTGTAAATTTTATCAAATTATATTTTAATTCTTAAATTTATTCCATCGCCCGCCAACTACAAGGGGAAAAAGTCACAAACTATTTGTTTATATAAACTTTTATGTCTAGGAGGTCATGAAATTATATATATTAGGCAGTATATATGTTTATTTACTGAAAAACGGTAAGCAGAAACAGTACATAGCAAACATATGCAGCTTAATGGGACGGTGGTTTGATTTTCTCTTGGCAATAAATATGTGTTTGTTATTTGTAAAATATATAAACATTATAATTTACACATTTAACAATATGATTTATTATTACACTTACGTGTGTGTGTGTTACTTGTGTTGTGTGTATATTTTATAATCACACATTTAATACTATGATTTATTCAAAAGTATTTTTTATGCATGATGTCAATAAACACGAATATTAGAGAATGAATAAATGGAAGCGACTGGGCAGACAATGACTTTTTGTACTGTGACTTTTTGTACTGTGACTTTTTGTACTGTGACTTTTTGTACTGTAACTTTTTGTACTGTGACTTTTTTGTACTGTAACTTTTTGTACTGTGACTTTTTTCTACTGTGACCTTTTGTACTGTGACTTTTGTACTGTGACTTTTTGGTATGTAACTTTTTGTACTGTGACTTTTTTTACTGTGACCTTTTTTTCTGTGAATTTTTTCCCGCTCACCAACCATGTACCCCAAACTAAATAAATAAATGCGCCACATTTAGAACCTGGTTACGTATAAAATAAAAAAATACTATAAAATGCTGAAATGGTACACATTATACTCGGTTCACCAATCTGGTTGAACGGCGCGACCAGGTGCAAGAAAGATACATTGGTTGTTTTAGCTTAACACTGAGAACTATTTTCTTAGTTGAAGCCACATCATCTCATATCAGAATCTAACAAAGGATCGGCCAGCGGGATAAGGATAGAGAGAAACTCACATCACCATGGATGTAAACCGGTGTACACCGGCGCCATATGTACAAATGTGTCGTGTGTACAACGGTATGGACAACCCCAGCATGCAGGTGTGGGCTACGATGATGCGATTGCATTACTTTATTGCATCCTTATATGCGGTTACGTGTATACATTACCCAAGCAGAGTTCAACAAGCATAAAGTTGCTCTTTCAGGAGCCAGGAGCCATCATCTATTTCTCTACATGTTTGCGTCAGTTTGACCACTCTGAGAACCGCTGAGCTAGTTTTCCAATGCCAATTAACAATTTTGTTCTGACCAGAGTGAGAACCGGTGTTCTGGAATGAGTTAACCCCGGACCTGGCCACATTAGCTTGCAGCCACCCGAAGCCTTTGAGCCCTCGTTAAGCCTTTGGTCTGGGCGACGGCCAACTGCATCTTGATACAATAGTCCGATATTCTCGGATCTGATCGTAGAGTACATTATTATGGCAGGAAGTCGATCTGACGACCTCTCACCTCGGAAGTACCCTCGGGAGAAACGGTTGGCATACTAATTAAACTAGGACATCAATGATGGAGGAGAGATAGAAAATAACAGCTGCAAAAAGTAAAAATTATGTAAGTAAGTTTCAGAAGTACAGATTGGTCGGGAAGAGGGAGAATGGGAAGGAAAAAAAGAGGCGGTGGAGAGAAAGAGATCATGAGACGTGGGAAAGAGTTAACGGAAAAGAAGGGAGAAAGGGAAGTCAAGTGAAATCAAAAGTATTTCGCAGTTTTTCTAATATACGTTTTATGCCAAAAATAAAAACGTTATTTTAAGATAAGATACTTTCCTAACCTCCTCCCCCCACGTGATTTTTTTAAAAACTAAACAAACTAACGAGAAAACAACACTAACTCAGGAATGTGAGGTAGAGAAAACTTTGGCTTGACAGAAGAAACTCACGTGCAGTAACGTCTGCGTACAGAACAGTTTCTTATCGTTTATCTTGTGCTCACATCGTCGTTTACTTCTTGACTACACAGAGTTTATCATTATTTTGGTTATTGTTACGGTAGCATAACAGAACAAATTATCGTAGCGGCAGTGTTCCGCTTCCCTAGTTGTTGTTTCATTAAAAGGAATGTATAAAGTCACTCGCTATCGTTTCATTCATTCATTCATCATCCTCATCATCATCATCATGTCCCTTAGTCCTTGGACCGTTGGGGTGCCACAGATGACAAGAGAACTATCCTCCATTCCTCTCTGTTTTCTGCACTACGCATAGCATCGCCTAGTTTTAGTCCCGTCCAATCTTTGATGCTATCTTCTCATCTTTTTTCTCTGCCTTCCTCCTCTTCTCCCTCCTCTAGTTTAGCCCTGCATGATTTCTTTTGCGAGCCCTTGTTTTCTTGTCACGTGGACATACCATTCTAGCTTGCGCTTTCATTAAAAGGAATGTATAAAGTATTGTTATTGCTACGTTAAGTTATGAGGGTGCCATGAAAACAAAAGGCAGAAGGCCAAGAACTGGATACTACAGGGCCTTATACGTGTCGACAGGGCCCTATAGAATGGGTTTTCGATGAATTCATTAGACGAAGCTCAACCGATCAAACATGGACATGGTTTATTAGTTCTACTTGTATGGTTTCAGGTATTAGATTTAATAACCTAATTGGATCATTAATGTGAATTTTTCTATTTTCCTAACGCACCTACACAATAAGAGTTCCTCTCCAATTAAGGGAATGGGCATGAGAATTTAAATACCCGTCCAAACTCCGCATCTCCCAAATTTACTAAAATATTGTCACAAACACACTAATATATTGTCACAAACACACTAAAATATTGTCACAAACACTCCAAGCTAATGAAATCAGTTCTGTTTGTCAACGTTCTCTGGTTGTAGGTGACCAGCCACTGGGGTCGTAGAGAGGTCCCTTCATTTAAGCTAAAACAGTTTTGGTGCGGAGAGTAAGAAAATGTTAACAAGACAAGGCCAACAGAAAACAAGCATGAAAAATGGGGTTAGCTTCCTTTTTATTTTCCAAACGACGTTTTTGCACTCGACAAGGGGTGCAATTTTTTCCCCGTCTCGTTTTTCCCTTTCCCACAAATGGGTTCCGCTTGCAGCTCTAATTGGAAAAACTTGGAAATAGTTACTGTGAGAGTCGAGTCAATGGCTGGTAGGCATCTACTAAATAACGGCTGCTTTGCACAAACCAATATTAGGGAGGTTCTTACGTTGGGACTCAGTGTTCCAAACTCCGGAAGGGCTAGATTATGCCGTTGATAGATGTGTCCGACTAAATCAGTGGTCAAGTCTGGGTGGTCAAGTCAGGGTGGTCAAGTCTGGGTGGTCTAGTCTGGGTGGTCAAGTCAGCGTGGTCATGTCTGGGTGCTCAAGTCCCGAGGTCCTAAAGTTGTGTAGCCAGGATGAAACGGAAGTAAAAAACATTTTTTTAAAATTAAGAAACGTCAAAAACATTTTTTTTGAACATCAGGAAATAACAGCAAGTACTTGGTGCACTGAATAGCGAGTACTTGGTGCACTGAATAGCGAGTACTTGGTGCACTGAATAGCAAGTACTTGGTGCACTGAATAGCGAGTACTTGGTGCACTGAATAGCGAGTACTTGGTGCACTGAATAGCACGTACTTGGTGCACTGAATAGCGAGTACTTGGTGCACTGAATAGCGAGTACTTGGTACACTGAATAGTGAGTACTTGGTGCACTGAATAGCGAGTTCTTGGTGCACTGAATAGCGAGTTCTTGGTGCACTGAATAGCGAGTATTTGGTGCGTTGAATAGAGAGTACTTGGTGCGTTGAATAGCGAGTACTTGGTGCACTGAACAGCGAGTACTTTGTGTTTTGAACAGCGAGTACTTTGTGTTTTGAACAGCGAGTACGTGGCGTGTTCAACAGCGAGTACTTGGAGTGTTTAACAACAAAAAAACATTAAAAATGCACTACAACAAGAATTGAAATCCATTAACGTTTTAAAAAAGAAATACAACAGCAATGACAACAAAGACGATTAAAGTTTTTAGTGCTGGTCACTGGTCATCCCATTATCGCTTAGCATTCCAGGACTCCTACTGGTGTCTTCTCGATACAAAAATAAGGATTTATTCTTATATCCAAAATACAATATCTAAAATCCTGTAAATGTTGGCTATCAGCGGCAATATCATGAGAGTCTAACAATATAACCTATGAGCACACGACCTCTCCCCCCTAACAACATCAGTGACAGCATATATTTCGAGTTGCTATACGACAAAATCTACAACAAACAAAATGGTGTACAACAAGGGTCGCCAAACTACGGCCCTCGAGCCGGATCAGCCCGCGACGCCAGTTCATCCGGCCCGCCGACGGTACTTGAATTTGCTTGATAAAACGTACAGAGCACAAGACGTTGTGATAAAATTTAAATATTACGGTTAGAATATTAGCAGATCTTCAAAAGTGTGGAGACCTGGATGCTTGGCGCCTTTATTTACCATTCACAATTGTATATTATTGTATCTAAATTTTCTTGCTTATTGCAGACCTGTTCGCCATCGAACTCCTGAAACCGTACAATATCGTCTCAAAATCGTACACTACAGTATCTTACTAGTAAAAAAATTAACATACAGTATATATCATTAATAAATAAATTTCAGTGCTCAGAGGAATCGAGTTAAGCTGGAGTAAAAAGTCAACCTCTAGAACAGTGGTTCTTAACCTTTCTAATGCCGCGACCCTTTAATACCGTTCCTCGTGATGTGGCGACCCCCAACCACAAAATTAACTTCGTTTATACTTTATAACTGTAGAGTATATGTGTTTTCCGATGGTCTTAGACGACCCCCGGTAAAGGGTCGTTAGATCCCCAAAGGGGTTGCGACCCGGTAAAGGGTCGTTAGATCCCCAAAGGGGTCGCGACCCACTGGTTGAGAACCGCTGTTCTAGATAACTCTATTCTGTAGACCGGGTTGTTTGGATCACTCTATTCTGTAGACCGGGTTGTTTGGATCACTCTATTCTGTAGACCGGGTTGTTTGGATCACTCTATTCTGTAGACCATAAATTAATATCTATAGCAGATACACCTTTGCAAAACAAAGTGACCGCAGATTGCAATATAAACGTAGGTCCTCTCTTTTTTAAAAAAAAACCTAAATAACTTGCAAAATCTCTGAAAATTGTACCGTCTCCTAAAACATCCAATTTGCTGTTACCTCGTACATGCGGTAGATAGATGCGATGGTATTCAAAATAAAATTCACTTTGCCGTTGCAATTAAATACCATATTACAACTCTTGGCCGTTTCTCACCTGTCTACAACACAAAGGTGTGACTCAGGTGGTATTAACGTGCACGTTTTTTTTCAAATAGAATTTGTGAACGTGGGCCCTTTCAATCGAAACCTGTGGGCCACAGCGCTCCTTTCTCTCCAACAGCCTGCTGACGTCATCGCTGGTCATAAATAATGTTTAAAAAAAAAATGGCCTCATCAGACGTTAACCCTGATCGAAATTATGTTCTCTTACCGGCTGCGAAGGTCAAGGTCACAACTAAACGGATGACCCAGACTCGCCAGAGTTGTGAAGCATCTGCTAAACACGTTTCATTTCCTTGGTTAACACATTAAATATTGCATGTGTTTTTTTGTTTCGTTTTTTTAACTAAAATCAATTTTTTTCCATCTACGTGACTCTAAGTGTGAGAATTCATCTCCAATTCCAATTCTGTCTCTCTGACTTGGCTGTTCCATTATTTGTCTAGCCACCCGTTAAGACACGTTCGCCTCATCATCGATTTTCCATTTTGTCTTGATTTACCATCGGGTCTTGATTTATCATTGTGACAGTTTTTTTTTTGTTGTTCTTCTCTTGCAGACGACTGTCCAGTAAAGTAAGACCGCCTCTATTTCGGTGGCTCCACCTACACACCCGACCCCGCGGCCTAAGATCACAAAATATGGCGTTATGTTTTCCACATTTTTGTCTGTGAGTGTTGTTGGGTTTTTTTTGTTTTTTAAGTGGGGGGGGGGGGGGGGGGGGGGAGTGGGTGGAGTTTGCACATTTCATAAAGAATTACCGATTAAATGCGTCATATTGTATCGAGTCAAGCAGTGAGCCGCTCCAAGGCACAGTTACGCAGCTTCAATGTAGTATACTTTGTTCTATACATAGGAATACTGTGGTAGCAAAAAGTTGTACAAATATATGTACATCGACGTAGAAGTGACGAAGCAAATATTTCTACACTTACATTAATGTACAATATAGCATAATGCCAGAAATTTCGAGATCGAAATTTTTAAAATATATTTCGTATCTCAGGTGGTCGATTGGATATGGCCTGTTTGTTGCAGGTTGCCGCCCCTGACCGGACAATAAAACGTATTTAATAAAGGCAAAGAATGGAGAGGACTTCAAGAAATTGAGAATGAGGTGAGCGGGATTGAGGGGGGCGCGAGGGCCTCACGCCAATATGACGTACAAGAGCTTTTTATCTTCTTACATCATTAGAAAGGTAGACCGAGCAGGAGAGAACAAGGAGAAAATAGTTGGGTTTTTGTGGAGAATAATAGATTTCTTATAGGAGCGCTGAGCTGATTCTTATTGGCCAAATAAATATAAATAAATAATAGCTGTACAAAGAAATGTATAGAAAGAAAGCTCCGCGTACAGGAGTGTGTCAATGATGCTACCAAACAACACGGTCTACAGAATAGAGTGATGCAAACAACCCGGTCTACAGAATAGAGTGATCCAAACAACCCGGTCTACAGAATAGAGTGATCCAAACAACCCGGTCTACAGAATAGAGTGATGCAAACAACCCGGTCTACAGAATAGAGTGATCCAAACAACCCGGTCTACAGAATAGAGTGATGCAAACAACCCGGTCTACAGAATAGAGTGATCCAAACAACCCGGTCTACAGAATAGAGTGATGCAAACAACCCGGTCTACAGAATAGAGTGATGCAAACAACCTGGTCTACAGAATAGAGTGATGCAAACAACCTGGTCTACAGAATAGAGTGATGCAAACAACCCGGTCTACAGAATAGAGTGATCCAAACAACCCGGTCTACAGAATAGAGTGATGCAAACAACCCGGTCTACAGAATAGAGTGATCCAAACAACCCGGTCTACAGAATAGAGTGATGCAAACAACCCGGTCTACAGAATAGAGTGATGCAAACAACCTGGTCTACAGAATAGAGTGATGCAAACAACCTGGTCTACAGAATAGAGTGATGCAAACAACCCGGTCTACAGAATAGAGTGATCCAAACAACCCGGTCTACAGAATAGAGTGATCCAAACAACCCGGTCTACAGAATAGAGTGATCCAAACAACCCGGTCTACAGAATTGAGTGATCCAAACAAGCTGGTCTACAGAATAGAGTGATCCAAACAACCCGGTCTACAGAATAGAGTGATCCAAACAACCCGGTCTACAGAATAGAGTGATGCAAACAACCCGGTCTACAGAATAGAGTGATCCAAACAACCCGGTCTTCAGAATAGAGTGATCCAAACAACCCGGTCTACAGAATAGAGTAATCCAAACAACCCGGTCTACAGAATAGAGTGATGCAAACAACCCGGTCTACAGAATAGAGTGATCCAAACAACCCGGTCTACAAAATAGAGTGATCCAAACAACCCGGTCTACAGAATAGAGTGATCCAAACAACCCAGTCTACAGAATAGAGTGATCCAAACAACCCGGTCTACAGAATAGAGTGATGCAAACAACCCGGTCTACACAATTGAGTGATCCAAACAACCTGGTCTACAGAATAGAGTGATGCAAACAACCCGGTCTACAGAACAGAGTGATCCAAACAACCCGGTCTACAGAATAGAGTGATGCAAACAACCCGGTCTACACAATTGAGTGATCCAAACAACCCGGTCTACAGAATAGAGTGATCCAAACAACCCGGTCTACAGAATAGAGTGATCCAAACAACCCGGTCTACAGAATAGAGTGATCCAAACAACCCGGTCTACAGAATAGAGTGATCCAAACAACCCAGTCTACAGAATAGAATGATCTAAACAACTCGGTCTACAGAATAGAGTGATGCTACCAAACAACCCGGTCTACAAAATAGAGTGATCCAAACAACCCGGTCTACAGAATAGAGTGATCCAAACAACCCGGTCTACAGAATAGAGTGATCCAAACAACCCGGTCTACAGAATAGAGTGATCCAAACAACCCGTTCTACAGAATAGAGTGATCCAAACAACCCGGTCTACAGAATAGAGTGATGCTACCAAACAACCCGACCCGTGACGCCATCATCTTGCGTCATTGCCTGATTGATTTGAGGGAGAATTCTATCTCCTTTACCAGCTCCCCCTTCCCTCATCGCGCGCGTGTTTTAGTCAAGTTCTCGAGGCTTATGGGGGGGGGGGTGTGCTTTAATACGTCATTCGACTGCCCCTACCCTCCAACCCGCTCCTTTTATCTCAGCACATTCTGAAATGAAATGTGACATATGTCGACTTTGGGGATATAACTGTTGCTTTATTCACAATTTTCATACGGTATGGAATGTAAAGGTTTGGACGTTTTTTAACAATTTTGATGTTGAATTATTTTTTTTAAGTCTATGATTTTTTTCCCTCAGAATTCTGTTGAGTTTGTCGGAAGTCTGTTGAGTATGTCTGCCAGTCTGTTGAGTTTGTCTGCAAGTCTGTTGAGTATGTGTGCAAGTCTGTTGAGTATGTCTGCCAGTCTGTTGAGTTTGTCGGAAGTCTGTTGAGTATGTCTGCCAGTCTGTTGAGTTTGTCTGCAAGTCTGTTGAGTTTGTCGGAAGTCTGTTGAGTATGTCTGCCAGTCTGTTGAGTTTGTCGGAAGTCTGTTGAGTATGTCTGCCAGTCTGTTGAGTTTGTCTGCAAGTCTGTTGAGTATGTCTGCAAGTCTGTTGAGTATGTCTGCAAGTCTGTTGAGTTTGTCGGAAGTCTGTTGAGTATGTCTGCAAGTCTGTTGAGTTTGTCGGAAGTCTATTGAGTATGTCTGCAAGTCTGTTGAGTTTGTCTGCCAGGCTGTTGAGTATGTCTGCCAGTCTGTTGAGTATGTCTGCAAGTCTGTTGAGTTTGTCTGCAAGTCTGTTGAGTTTGTCGGAAGTCTGTTGAGTATGTCTGCCAGTCTGTTGAGTTTGTCGGAAGTCTGTTGAGTATGTCTGCCAGTCTGTTGAGTTTGTCTGCAAGTCTGTTGAGTTTGTCGGAAGTCTGTTGAGTATGTCTGCCAGTCTGTTGAGTTTGTCGGAAGTCTGTTGAGTATGTCTGCCAGTCTGTTGAGTTTGTCTGCAAGTCTGTTGAGTATGTCTGCATGTCTGTTGAGTTTGTCGGAAGTCTGTTGAGTATGTCTGCCAGTCTGTTGAGTTTGTCTGCAAGTCTGTTGAGTATGTCTGCAAGTCTGTTGAGTATGTCTGCAAGTCTGTTGAGTATGTCTGCAAGTCTGTTGAGTATGTCTGCAAGTCTGTTGAGTATGTCTGCAAGTCTGTTGAGTTTGTCGGAAGTCTGTTGAGTATGTCTGCAAGTCTGTTGAGTTTGTCGGAAGTCTATTGAGTATGTCTGCAAGTCTGTTGAGTTTGTCTGCCAGGCTGTTGAGTATGTCTGCCAGTCTGTTGAGTATGTCTGCAAGTCTGTTGAGTTTGTCGGAAGTCTGTTGAGTATGTCTGCCAGTCTGTTGAGTTTGTCTGCAAGTCTGTTGAGTATGTCTGCAAGTCTGTTGAGTATGTCTGCAAGTCTGTTGAGTATGTCTGCAAGTCTGTTGAGTATGTCTGCAAGTCTGTTGAGTATGTCTGCAAGTCTGTTGAGTTTGTCGGAAGTCTGTTGAGTATGTCTGCAAGTCTGTTGAGTTTGTCGGAAGTCTATTAAGTATGTCTGCAAGTCTGTTGAGTTTGTCGGAAGTCTATTAAGTATGTCTGCCAGGCTGTTGAGTATGTCTGCCAGTCTGTTGAGTTGGTCAGAATGCGTGATGTTTTCTCCAGGTCATGATTATAAGTTAAAAATACATCAGTCAGACGTAGTTTGATTGTTTCAAATTAAATCTTTAATCCTCTGATTATTTAATCTGGGGTATTCACAATATTCCCTTTCCATTATGTTCTACAACAATGGTTCTCAACCTTCGTAAAACAAAAAAAATTTGTGACTGGGGGTCGCCACAACATGAGCCACTGTATTAAAGGGTCGCGGTATTAGGAAGGTTGAGAAGCACTGATTTACGCCTTTCCTTCACAAAAAATTTGTGACTGGGGGTCGCCACAACATGAGCCACTGTATTAAAGGGTCGCGGTATTAGGAAGGTTGAGAAGCACTGATTTACGCCTTTCCTTCACAAAATTGCGCATTCTAATGAGTGCGTAGAAACGTCATATAGATTCAATTCGCATGGTTTCGCTGCTACCGAATCTTTGTCAACCGTGACGCATATACGCCTATCAAACTCACTTCTTCACTGAAGTTACAGGTCACAGACTGACGCCACTCACTTGTTTAGTGAAGTTACAGATCAGATATTGGCGCCACTATCTTGTTTAGTGAAGTTACAGACTGACGCCACTCACTTGTTCAGTGAAGATACAGATCATAGACTGACGCCTCTCACTTGTTTAGTGAAGATACAGATCATAGACTGACGCCACTCACTTGTTTAGTGAATATACAGATCACAGACTGACGCCACTCACTTCTTTAGTGAAGATACAGATCAAAGACTGACGCCACTCACTTATTTAGTGAAGATGCAGATCACAGAGTGAGGCCAAACACTTTCATTAAACAAAAAATCTTCCACGGCCTCTACAAAAACTAAACTACACATGTGTTTACAAGAACTAAACTACACATGTGTTTGAAATAACTAAGCTACACATTTGTTTCCAAACATACCTAGATTCGTTATACCAACATGAAACGTACAGATTTGTTATTTTATCGCATAATTAATGTTCTGTATTTAATTACCACGTCACAAAAAATAATGAAAATTTTCACACAAATGGAGCGGAACTTTCCATACTAACGCACATGAAATAATTTATTATTGTTACCTGGTTTCAAACGTTCGTTTCAAACAAATATTTTATTTAAAAAAAATGAATCATTTTTTGGTAAAAACATGTCATTGACATTGAATAAGCTGTTTGAGAATTTTCTCAGTTTGCTTGTGGCAGGTTAAACGATCAACGGAAACACTTCAACCCTCTTAGAGGTAATGCATTAAACCCCCCCCCCCCCCCCCACACACACACTTTTTTTTCTAAAATTTGTAAATAAAATTTCCTGATAACTAAAAAGAAAATGACTTTAATACCACAAGACTTTTCCTGGTTAATCCTGGTCTCAAGTTAAATAGTGTCATTGTCCGGCACATAATTCACTGAACTTTTGCACTCCTGGGCTTTGGGAGGAAAAAGGGGGGGGGGGTGACTGGGGACTGAGGGTTGAGGAGTTTTCGTCCTCTGACTATTTCATTAAATTCTGGAACTTCCGGGCCAGGTTCTGAGTGGAAACAAATGTTAAACATTTTTGATGACCCGGCACTGGACGACACGGAAGTGAAGGATACGAAATAGGAGGACTTTGCCTTGCAGGACCTTTTTTTGGAGGACTTTCTTAAACAGGATATGGCCTTGGAGGACCCGAAAGTGGACGATTATAGGAGTGCACTTCTGCTGGGATTTAGCGGTTGTAGTTATAATTCTTCTGTCATTCTATAGAAAGTGTCTGGCGTCTTGACCACGTACTGACAATTTTGTTTTTTAAGAACTGTGTTACGACCTTATTTCATACGGCCTTCATAAGTCACGGCCTACTCTCGTTGTCTAGGGTCTTTCTCTAGGTCCACACAATGACACAATAAGTCCACACAAAAAAGTTACACAACTCAATCCTTTATTTACTTTATACAAAAATGTAATGCCACATGGCCAAGAGTCACTAATACTTAATGAAATTCCACACTACACAGTTTACGAAACTAAACTGTGACTAACACACGTTCCTCAACAAATATCTCGGTCTCTCTATACAAAAATCTCTCGGTCTCCTTCCTGACTAATCAACACACTGTCCTTTTATACCCACTCACTCGTTTATTAATATTTCGCTCTCAACCAATGACCATTCAGCCACAATAACACAATTCATAACACAACTCATGCATCCAAAAAGTGTTCACACTACCAACAGAGGTTCTCATACAAACTCTCCCCATGTATGTACAACCTTTCATACCAAGATATCACCCTAACAAATCATGTTCACAACAAACTGGTCACTGAAGAGTTAATTAGACACTACGTAGATAATACTGTCTGAACACAACGTCCTGGCGTACATCATCACACATTGATAATACAGTGTACAGACCGTACATCAGTACATAATGATAATACAATGTACAGACCGTACATCAGTACATAATGATAATACAGTGTACAGACCGTACATCAGTACATAATGATAATACAGTGTACAGACCGTACATCAGTACATAATGATAATACAGTGTACAGACAACGGCGTGATATTACACTGTACATACAACGTCACTATTCTCTGTAAAGACAATTTAACGAAACACTGTAAAGACAGATATAAAATATACACAGCACTTACAGGTGCGTACCGTTACATCAGACCCGCTTACCTTCAAAGTCTTAAAATCGTACAGTATCATCACAAAATCGTTCAATACATTATCTTAATAGTAAAAAAATAAACATACATTATATATAATGTAACAGGTCTGCGTTACATGGTTTTGAAAATTAAATCTGTTTTAAGATTTGCCTCGAATGAACAGTACGTAACAAGGCTCTGTGACAACAGTATGCAAGGAAAAACGATACCAAGGCTGGTGACACTAACACTATTCAGTGCAATTATACTATTAAGTTTATATAAAAATACACATTCAAATATACAGAAACAAAAAGCTATATCAACAGCAAGTGAAAAGGTACAATCCTAGAAAAATACAAATAATAAATAATGTACACACTCACACATAAAGAGTACAAGCATGCAATTACATGACGTCTCACTTATGTCTAGGGAAAATTAACAAACAAATCTCTCCCGGCAAGGAAACTAAGGAAAGCTGACGGCCTATATTTAGGGATTAAATCAGAACTCTCCAGTAAAGAGATTCTAGAAATTGCGTTACCTGATTGCATTCCTTTGAACAAATAGAACGTCTTCGAAGGTAAACAACCTTTTCCCAATCAATGGAGTGGTGGGTAAGGGAGTGGCACAGCATATTTAATCGGTGACGTCAATGTCAAAATAAAATAAAGGGAGACAAGTGGTGGTGGCTGAAATTAGGCCTACACATATGCCATAACAGTTTCTATTAAAATGTTGTATATCGAGGACAATGTTATAATCAACAAGAGACTTTTAACGTTCACAAAAAAAGAGTGTTACTATACACAAGACAATGTTACCATAAAGGACACAATGTAACAACACACAATAAACTGTTGCTGCTCAACAGTCTTTGTTACAAACAAGATCACATTTTACGGTTCAACATACTTTGTTACAACACACAATAAATTGTAACTGTTCACCAGACAACTTTTTTTTTTTTTACAGGATGCACTAAATTGTTACTGTTGACAAGATAATGTTATTTAAAAGTTCCACGAATTCTCTTGCCAACGGCCAGCAGCTCTCTTGTTTCTCCCACAACCTACGTCATGGCAATTTATTGGATCGATTTTTGTCTGTCTTCCAACTGAATAAATTGTAAAAAGATAATATATCATTTCTGTTGAATGAGACAACGCTAAAGGGGGGGGGGGTGGGTGGGCGGGTGCCGCGGGGTCCAATCTTTACTCTCCCCTTCCCGGTATTCCTATAAAAATTGCCTTGAAATAAAGAATTTCAGCTATTCCTCCAATCAATTCTCTGCCCCCCCCCCCCAATCACTTTTCCATCATTTCTTCTCGTTGCGTTTGTTCAAGCTGAGATATGAATGAAAAGATATAGACTATATAAAGGTTTTGATCTGGAAGTGTTTAATATCAGTGGTTCCCAGACTTTTAGTTGTGTCGCACTGCACAATAGTTAAATGGGAGTCAGAAAGTCCAGACGCAAACTAATCCAACCTCACGGAGAAGCATCGCAGAGTTGGATTAGTTTGCCCGATTTCATGTGTGTTCGCGCCTCATCCTCCCCTCTTCGGATCCAACGTTCATAATTGTGTAAATGGAATAACACTTTCTTAACACCTGGTGGTGACAAGCGTTCAACGGTGCGACCTCCCTGAACCCGGACAGCCCGGATGTGATGCGAGCGATTGCGACGGTTGCTGAGTATGCAGTTCATTAAGTGACTCATTCTTGTCTCAATACCTGCGACACCATTCAAACAAACGGTGAGAGGGGGGCAGGGGGTGAGCTCGAAGGTTCGGGCTTTGCACACCTGTGCACAACAAGGTTAAATAGCAACTTTACGTAAGAGCCCACTTAATGGACAAGAGCCGGTTTAACGACCCGCGCTAAGCCGAGTGAGAACATGCACATGATAAATGTATGATATACACAACAGTTGCGCACTTTGACGTGCAAATCTTCGTGCGTTTATTTATGGCTTATGGGGATACTTTTTTAAGTGTTGCAATCAATAAATTATTCCTGAAACAAGTGATTTAAGGACAACATGCATATTTTGGGGGTAAAGATAAGATTGACCTCGTCCACACTGTGGCAATGTATGTGTAAAGTAACTAACTGCATACTAATATCTGATGAAAAAGTATTGTTAGTGGTATGATTTGTCACTTTATTATTCCCTGTCATTTTAAAATTGCCTGTCACTTTATGATTCCCTGTCATTTTAAAATTGCCTGTCACTTTATGATTCCCTGTCATTTTAAAATTACCTGTCACTTTATGATTCCCTGTCATTTTAAAATTACCTTTCACTTTATGATTCCCTGTCATTTTAAAATTACCTGTCACTTTATGATTCCCTGTCATTTTAAAATTACCTGTCACTTTATGATTCCCTGTCATTTTAAAATTACCTGTCACTTTATGATTCCCTGTCATTTTAAAATTACCTGTCACTTTATGATTCCCTGTCATTTTAAAATTGCCTGTCACTTTATGATTCCCTGTCATTTTAAAATTGCCTGTCACTTTATGATTCCCTGTTATTTTAAAATTACCTGTCACTTTATGACTCCCTGTCATTTTAAAATTGCCTGTCACTTTATGATTCCCTGTCATTTTAAAATTGCCTGTCACTTTATGATTCCCTGTCATTTTAAAATTGCCTGTCACTTTATGATTCCATGTCATTTTAAAATTGCCTGTCACTTTATGATTCCCTGTCATTTTAAAATTACCTGTCACTTTATGATTCCATGTCATTTTAAAATTACCTGTCACTTTATGATTCCATGTCATTTTAAAATTGCCTGCAATTTTATAATGGTCCAGAACTCTAATTTGCGCAGCATAATCATAGTGAAATCTTTTCAGCTTCTCATTTCAGAGTGAAGATTTATTGCTGAAAGTTTCTTGTTTCATTCGTTCTGTCTATGTTAGGTTTTTTCAAAAATGAAAGATGCTTATAATATTTGCGTGGTGAACAATTAGCTAGATTACAAACTGCTTTGGGCATTGAAGTTTATTGGTCGACTGAGATCGTAGTTAAGTGACTTAGTCTGTTGTCACGTTGTGAAGCTGCAGTACCTGAGGAGTACTAATTGTGTCTCGTTTCACAAAGACCCGCACCGTATGTTTAGTATACGTTTGATGTATGTTTAGATTACGTTTGATTGTGTTTAGTATATGTCTGAATGTATGTTTAGTATATGTTTGAATGTATGTTTATTACATGTTTGAATCTATGTTTAGTATATGTTTGAATGTATGTTTGGTATATGTCTGGATGTATGTTTAGTATATGTCTGAATGTATGTTTAGTATCTGAAGATGGAAAGATGTCAGAAGCAGGATTATTGATGAAAATTAATTTTTTGTAAAAAGAAGGCTTAATGAAGAGCACGTTAACTTTTCTTGTTGCAATTTATGTTTTTAATTAAACAGAAACGTGTGTCACGTGATCGACAATTTATAGGATGGTGCGGGTGATTAACGTTATTACGCGGACGCCTATTCAGCAGTTTAAGACACAGTCACAACTCCGTCACAACTCTGTCACAACTCTGCCACAACTCTGCCACAACTCTTGTCACAACTCTGCCACAACTCTGTCACAACTCTGCCACAACTCTGTCACAACTCTGCCACAACTCTGTCACAACTCTGCCACAACTCTGCCACAACTCTGTAACAACTCTGTCACAATTATGTCACAACTCTGTCACATCTCTGTCACAAATCTGCCACAACTCTGCCACAACTCTGTCACAACTCTGCCACAACTCTGCCACAACTCTGTCACAACTCTGCCACAACTCTGTCACAACTCTGTCACAACTCTGCCACAACTTTGTCACAATTCTGTCACAACTCTGTCACAATTCTGGTGGGTAGGCTATGTATATACACAAAAAGTCGCATTGTTCGTGGAAATAGCTGCTTTTTTTCAAGCGTAAATGCTACCTGCTGGTGAAAAGACACTTTAGAGTTGGTGTGTCTGTACTGCACTGATCTTTAGTGCAAAAATGTCAATATATTGCTATTAGAAGTTAACCAATGGCTTGAAATGCCGGTACTGTCTACCAATAACCTGTTATGCTAAGCCACCGAGAGCTTATCACGTTACGTCGACCATTATGTTGCAACAGTCGACCAATAACCTGTTATGCTAAGCCACCAAGAGCTTATCATGTTAAGTCGACCATTATGTTGCAACAGCCGACGACTAACTGGCTAAACCAAGCCCAACGTTAAGTAGCTGTACCCTGTGCTGCGTAAGCGGCAGCGTCCTCGAGGAGACTTGGGGGCGTCCACATGGGGTTTTGCCTCTTCGTGGCGTGGCAGACTAGTAGGGGGGACTTGTCCACCCGAAGCTAAAAAACCCCGGCCAAACGCATGACTCCCAACGCAACGGGAGCTGCCACTAACATGATTACTAGTTGCTGTTAATGGATATGAGGCTTGGGTGGCCCTCAAAACCCATGCCGATGATTTTAGCTACGCGGCCGTGAGAAAGCCGCTCCTAGGCAACCGTTTTGTCCCGCCACTACCAACGTCCCGACCGAAAGACTCCCTGGGCGGTGGGGAGTGGTAACGCAACACCAACCCCCCGGAGTGGAAGCAAAGCCGTCCTGACCCACAGAGAGTGGACTGCGGAGCGGACGCTTTAAACGCAGCGTCCTCGGTCGACCGGGCCTCCCCTAGGTCAGGGGGGAGGTTCCCGGCGCCCTCCCGCACGGGCTGGAGTCGGTTTAAGTCCTTCAGTGCTCTGGACTGTGTGGGGGGCGCCGGGTGGCATTAAGAGCTCACGCTCGACGGCCCACCGACTCCATCTCTTTGGCGACATTTTCAGTAGCTGTACCAGGCCCGCCAATAAGTCCAGTGTTTATGACTTTGTTTACTGTGACATTAAACTACCATTATTGGTTAGCATCAAAGTGGAGCTGTCTGCTCGGTATCATGTGGTAAAACGTACGTTTTGATGTGTTAATTATAATAAATTACACAATCAGAAGAATATGATTAAAACTATTCACTTACAGTTTGGCTGGTACCGGTACGATGTTAATAAAAATACAATGCGCAAAAGTGGTACAATGGTGAAAAGAAATCTACACACACACAGTACACAAAGCACTGTCTAGTAGCACAAAAATAAAACACGCTCCAAGTCTCGTGATAAATGATCTGCCTGCCTTCATTCAAACTTCTGCCTTTTTATAGTCGGTTTCAGATGATTCCAGAAACGCCTTATGCATTGCTTTGCTTTACAGTTTTCCCCAGATTCTTCTATAATATTCTGACTGAAACTGACTATACTAAGCTTGTTGTAAACAAGGTTAAAGGGAGACTATTATTTCGCTAACCACACCCCAAAAACGACCTCGGGTGTGTTGTCTGCTAGAGGTCATGCACGGGGAAAGCATGAAGCACGTCGTCGCCTACATAACACAGATACATCTCTCATAAAGTGATACAATGTTCGAGAACTCGCAATAAATGTGTTCACATAATAATTTCGTAAGTCACCCAGACAGAATTACCGGTCTTGGGGATTTTCTAGCTTGAGAGATGGGGTTTTTCCGGTATAACTAAGCATTCTAACGAACTATTTCTTCTATGTCATTACTGATTTAGAATTATTAATAATTGACTAGTGTTGAAGTTTGATATGAGACAGTTCGACAAAACATATTTTTTTATTTAAACCAGGCCTGCACAACTCAAAATGTTAGGCGAGCCTGCACCACTCAAAACGTAAGGCGGGCCTGCACCACTCAAAATGTAAGGCGGGCCTGCACCACTCAAAATGTAAGGCGGGCCTGCACCACTCAAAATGTAAGGCGGGCCTGCACAACTCAAAATGTAAGGCGGGCCGAAATACTTTATGAAAAACTCGTGCGGGCCAAACGAAAATAGGACGGGGGGAAAGCTAGTAAGAAAATAATAAGAATATTTCGTTACTTCGATGGCCGCAATATTTGTGCTGGCGGACCGCATGTGGCCCGCGGGCCGTTTGTTGTGAACTACGGGTACTGTTTATATGAGAGCAGTAACATCACTGATGGTATCGCACGAGTCTTGCTATTCCCTGGTTGAAGTAGGCATATTTTTCAATTCGTCAGTATTTGATTCCAATTTACGTTTTGTAATTAGCATTATTTTTTAATGTTTCCTGTTATCTTCTGCAGTTTGGTCTCGCTGTTCAAGTCGCAGAGCATTAACCAATAAACACGGCAGAACACATGACCTTCAACAAACAGTCAATAAACAATGAGGGAATGAGCGAGTCAATCAAAAGTTTTCAAATGTGTACCATGCCCAGAAATGTCAAGAGAGGCGTGATTTGAATTACATCTGTAAAAAAACGGTTACCGGAAATTTGATCGAAAGAAATTTCCTCAAAGGAAAATTGATCGACGGAAAATTGATCGAACGGAAATTTGGTCGAATCTTTTTTTTAGTTCACGTTAAAATTTTCGTCAAATTTCTTCTTGAACGTACTATACTATATTGTAAAACAAAATAATGCGTTCAAAAGAAATTTGACGCAAAATTTTAACGTGTAAACTAAAAAAAGATTCGACCAAATTTCCGTTCGATCAAATTTCCGTCGATCAAATTTCCATCGACGAAATTTCTTTCGATCAAATTTCCGGATACGGTAAAAAAAAAACTACTTTAAGCCCATGGTTTTATTTTAAAAGTTGGTATTGTGCAAGTGTTCATTTCTACATGCTACGTACATAGCTCATTGTTTGACAGACAGCAGGCCATTGTTTACATACATAGCTCATTGTTTGACAGACAGCAGGCGATTGTTTACATACATAGCTCATTGTTTGACAAACAGCAGGCGATTGTTTACATTCATAGCTCATTGTTTGACAGACAGCAGGCGATTGTTTAAATACATAACTCATTGTTTGACAGACAGCGGGCGTTTGTCTCATACGAATTAACTTATATCCTCTAACCACTGACATAGAATGTAGACCTCACTCTAATTGTTCGCCAATATTACCACATCGCTGGTCCCCAGTGTGGAAATGACCCCTACCACCGCCCCCACTTTAGCTAATGTTACATGGCCTTGCGCCAACACCATCTGGACACAAGGCAATGAAGCTACGAGAACATCGTTTATCTCCCCTCACACGTGTTGCAAAATTTCACGGAACCACCGGAAATGGAATTCTAATATAAAGCACCCATTTTACAATAACACATTATGTATATGTTGTCCAGAAGTTCATTTCATTGAAACCACGACTATGGGCTCAAAGGTAAAAGTTATACCTTACAATGGGCTCGAAGGTATAAGTTTTACCTGACAATGGGCTCGAAGGTATACGTTTTACCTGACAATGGGCTCGAAGGTATACGTTTTACCTGACAATTGGCTCGAAAGTATAAGTTTTACCTGACAATGGGCTCGAAAGTATAAGTTTTACCTGACAATGGGCTCGAAGGTATAAGTTTTGCTTGACAATGGGCTCGAAGGTATAAGTTTTACTTGACAATGGACTCGAAGGTTTAAGTTATACCTGACAATGGACTCGAAGGTATAAGTTTTACCTGACAATGGACTCGAAGGTATAAGTTTTACCTGACAATGGGCTCGAAGGTATAAGTTTTACCTGACAATGGGCTCGAAGGTATAAGTTTTACCTGACAATGGACTCGAAGGTATAAGTTTTACCTGACAATGGGCTCAAGGTATAAGTTATATCTCAATTTATAAATAATATAAAAGTCTCAACTTAGGTATTATAAATAAAACCATGAGTTATATTGAAGGGGTTTGGGGGGCGGGGGGGCAAACTTTATGATTGCACAACAGCCGTTTGCAAGGTGTGCTGTCTATTTAACAATTGCAGGAATCAGATACCAGCCTTTAAAGCCAGTTGTTTTTGGTCCTGTTGGAAAAGTTCAGTTCCATTCTTTTGTTTTCACTTCCTTAAATTTTAACACTGGAACCTGGGGGGGGGGGGGGGGGGGGGGGGGGGGGGAAACTAAATATAAACTAATCAATTAAAGTGCGTCACTTTCCACGCTCAGGGGTTCTCATGCCATGACACCCAGCCGTAAGGCAATTACATTCAGGTGTACCGGTATCTCGCAAATTAGCGCTCTAATAAAGGTTGTATTTTGACAATTTCTTTGAGAACCACTGATTAAGAACAGCGCAGCGTTACGTGCTATTATAAATTCCAACATAATGAACGATGTGTGGTTGGGGGGGGGGGTGGTGGTGGGGGAATAAAAACTCTATCATAACATAACTATAAATCTGTATGAGATGAATGAGCCTGAAAAGTGTGTATTGGGCATTTCGGAGTACGGTAAAAGTACTGGCAATGGTTTTTGAACATTTACGCATGAGTGATTCAATCACAAGTACTCCTTAACACAAACGCATACTACACCTCTACACACAAACACACACTACAAATCTACACACATACACATACTACACATCTACACACAAACACATACTACACATCTACACACAAACACACACTCGACCTCTACACACAAACTAAACCTCTACATACAAACACACGCTACATACTAAAACATTATGTTGATATATTTAAATAAAGAGAATCTAACAGAGCTCAGTTACATTTCAGCTCATCTCTAGCGACACCATACACCGAGGGACAAACACAGAACGGCAAAGAGGAGAGTACACACTGATGAACAGCGATCTATCTTACATGACCAACACGTCCAGACTGGGACTGAACGATTTACAGCGGGCCTAAGGAATAGGGACTGTACCACGAAGATACAGGCTCGATGAATCTAAATAATGACAAGCAAGTACCAAATGAAATATTTGGCTTGCACCTCGCCGGTGTCTCGTGAAGGATGGAAGCCCCGCCCGGACACACTACGAAAACCTAGGAATGCGCCATCTTTTAGACGCAGTCTTTCCTAGCTATAAACTATTTCTTTCACTTAAGCAAGGCATATTATTCTATGTTTTAAAAACACGCTTCTGAATGTAACATTTATTTTAATGCGTGTGTTTTCAGAGCCCTTTCGTGTGTAACTATTGTAAACTAGAAATAACCAGCAAAACAATGGCGGCGGCATTGCGTGGACTTCCTATCTACTAAAGGTACCATTCATGACCCTACTGTAGATTAATCCCCATTGATGCGAACTTCTGGGAATTTTATTTGGCACGCCTATTGAACTCAAGGTTACAGCCATACATACATATCTGTAGAATTATTATTTTTGTAAATTGTTTAATTGTGGGTAGTAAGATGCATCTATCTATTTAAAACTTACGCCCCTTCAATTCCCTAGACAACGCCCATCAGTGAAGTCTTATAATTTATTTCATTCAAAGGATTGTCGTAACAGTGTTATAGCCCGAGACATGATTGTCGTAACAGTGTTATAGCCCGAGACATGTACAGTTGTTTGTACTAATTGGGATCGAAAAATCGAGATGGCCGCCATCCCGCATTCCATGAATGACGCAGGGATGAGGATAATAAACGAGGCGAAGCTGAGCGTCTGATAAGCGCGTGGACTTGTATAGACAAAGTAATTACTTTCGGACATCGAGGCCACCCGACCTGACAATATTATAGAAGCCGTTAGGGACGCCCGGCACCCAGTCTGGTTCATGTCCCTGGTTGCTATCCGACCATTCATCACCCTATCGTAGACAGGCCGGCTCAACCGCGAGCCACGTGGCTAGCAGGGGAAACTATCCCTACTCACTTCTACTGCGACGACTTACTCACGCCAAGATCCCAAGTGAGTTAGGGCGCAAATGGGACTTCCAGGGGTGGGACAGTGGATAATGAAAGATTTCATGGGGAAGAGAACCTAAACTCTCTATCCTCCCACTTCTCATCATCAATTTATTCTCATTCGTTCAATCCTGATTTATTCTCACACCTGTCTATCCTCCCTTATTCTCACACCTGTCTATCCTCCCTTATTCTTTGGTTCATCTTCCCTTTCGGACTCGAACACACTCCTTCCTATTTCAAGATACGGCAATCTACTTTGTGTCTACAACATATCAAGTATACATGGTAGAGTTTAGAGCCTAACATACAGCCGCTTATTTTAATCCCACATCCTTAGGAGACGCAAAGCCAAATCTGGACAACCCACTTCGGCTTCCCGCCACGATTTAATTGAATAGTATTATTGGCCGATTACGCCTGCAAAACATCAGGAAATGATGATGGGAGCTCAAATATGCGATATTGATCCCAATTGTCAATAATCGACTCAGAAAGCGCCGTGCGTCATAATTATTGCGCGATCCGTCAGCGGCTCGGTACGGATTAGAGCGACGAGGCCCACGATGCAACGGAGGAAGAGCATTGGTCAGGTCTTCAGCAGGCAGCAGGTAAATAGGTGGTGAGGAATCGACCAAAGACGAGGGGATGGAATGGCTGAGGACAGCTAGAGGGTTATCATAACGGAACGGCTGAGGAAAGCTAGAGGGTTATCATAACGAAATGGCTGAGGACAGCTAGAGGTTTATCATAACGAAATGACCGAGGACAGCTAGAGGGTTATCATACTGTCTAAGAGATGTTCTTATTTTGGAAACTGAATTATATTTACAGAAATTGATGTGGATCAGATAGATGGTGGATCAGATATAGATGGTGGATCAGATATCGATGGTGGATCAGATATAGATGGCAGATCAGGGAGATGGTAAATAAGAGAGGTGGTGGATCACAGAGGTGATGAATCATCGATCTGAGAGGTTGTGGATCAGAGAATTTGGATCAATGAGGTGGTGCGTGGAACGCGATGAAAATGGAGGGAAAATGATGGATGAGATGAGGGCGGTTGAGTGGAGGGTAGGGGGCGATGAAAGGGAAGGAGTTGGATCGGGAAGATGAAAGAGGGATCGATGAAAGGGGACGCTTTCTTTCAAACCAAATAATTCCAGTCATAAATCAATCAGACAAGCGATCGATATCCGTGGTGTCTGTCACGATAATCATTTAATGATATCACAGTCTCCGCAGACGGTGGCCGTTGTAGGGGCTTTCATAATACGACTGTCAGGTCATACCCAATTTCGGTTAGAACTGGTCAGAACTGTAAATCATATCAGGCTCAGAATATATTAAATAGTTTGTGTGTGGGGGCGGGAAGATAAACGATGCCCCCGGGGGTTATGAATACAATATAAAAAAAGCAACGTAGAATCCATGATTACAATACAGCACATGAAATAAGACAATGTTGAATGACATTATATACAACAAATGACATAATGGTTGTGCTGATCCCCAATAACACACCTGCGTATAGACTAATATTGTGGTGCAGTTTTGTCCCAATCAATCGGCTACCAGCTGCACTTTGCGACACCTGTTTGGACATAGCTATAGATTTTTGTACGTCTTGCTTTTCGCGCGAACAGATCTCTAAATCGAATTTCGTTGCTTTCATTTCCAGCTTTTCATAGAGTCTAATTGACCCCATGAGTGTTTAAGCGTATAGAATCTCAGCGCTTAAACCTGCTCGGCTTGAAGGACTTTACGAGCTTTAAATGTCGAGGCTTTATGCGATTCTTCTCGTTAATATTTGCCACACTAAAAACCCTCGAGTTAACCTCAGTAATGATTAGTTACCTCGTTCGAATATAAATGTGTCCATGTTCGAGATTCAAGGCCAATACATTCTCTAATTTTTGAATGAGTTCATATCTCTCCTGTCTGCTTTATGTTCACGACACATCGAGTCGATTTTTGCTCTAACTATAATACTATTGCATGTGTCATGAGAAAGTGAGACTACTGTGCTCTTACTATAAGACTATAACATGTGTCATGACACAGTGAGGCTACTGTGCTCTTACTATTAGACTATAACATGTGTCATGACACAGTGAGGCTACTGTGCTCTTACTATAAGACCATAACATGTGTCAAGACACAGTGAGACTAGTGTGTCATGGCTATTACCAGCAGTCAAAATCATTAGTATTTCCTATCTATCCCTTGCATGATCGTACGGTCGCCAAAAATGTGTCATTAAACAATTTAGCATACTAACACAGATCCCTCGACATAACATCCTACGCCTATTAAATCCGCTATAACAGGGGTTCTTAAAATTTTTGCAGCGCCGCACCCAATATCCATTTCCAAACTTTGCCACCCCCCCCCCCCCCAATTGGGGAAAGTCTTGTATTAGGTTTTGATTGTTTTTACTTTCAAAATTTCTGGTTCTTTCCGCATCCCCTAACACTTCCTACCTCATCTCTGGGAGGGGGGGGGGGTTGTTGGTGGCACCCCTAGTTAAAACCCCCAACTATTGCACTGGATGCCACCTGGGGGGGGGGGGGTTGCTGGTGGCACCCCTAGTTAAAAGCCCACAACTATTGCACTGGATGCCCCTTGGGAAACAATACAGACACCGACAGTCTTGAAGGTAGAGATCTGGAAGGGGCGTAGCTAAGCTGGACGCTTATCTTGACAGCCCCCCTTGACAGTCCACCTTGACAGCCCATCTTGACAGCCCACCCTGACAGCCCACCCTGACAGCCGACCTTGACAGCCCTACCTTGACAGCCCACCTGGTCAGCCCACCTTGACAGCCCACATTGACAGCCCACCATGACAGCCCACCTTGACAGCCGACCTCGACAGCCGACCTCGACAGCCGACCTCGACAGCCGACCTCGAAAGCCGACCTTGACAGCCCACCTTGACAGCCCACCTGGTCAGCCCACCTTGACAGCCGACCTCGACAGCTGACCTCGACAGCCGACCTCGACAGCCGACCTCGAAAGCCGACCTTGACAGCCCACCTTGACAGCCCACCTGGTCAGCCCACCCGGACAGCCCACCCTGACAGCCCACCTTGACAGCCCACCTTGACAGCCCACCTTGACAGCCGACCTTGACAGCCCACCTTGACAGCCCACCTTGACAGCCCACCTTGACAGCCCACCTTGACAGCCGACCTTGACAGCCCACCTTGACAGCTGGAGCAGCAGACAAAAATCAATGTTCTTGATGAACGTCTCATTGCTTTAAGACTTAAGACTGAGATTAAGTATAAGACATTACGGCGGTTCTAAATATGGCATCAGGATTGACACAGACAGACTAAATTATAAGCATACGGGGAATGTCACCTCTTAAAATAATATTGTGGGGAAAGAGAAAAAAAGGGCAAAGAATGTCTATCCAGTTCTTGCACAGTTTTGCAAAAAAAAAAAAAAAAAACCAGCCGGGGCGTTTTCCATTGTTTGAGAAGCATCGGATTATAAAACTAATTACACTTTAAAACACTACCCAGTCCAAACCAAATGACGTCAGCCGGCTCTAATTAGCCACGCCGTCTGCCAGCCTCATTCCTCGCTCATCTCAATCGAGGGTTTGTAGAGCCAATAAAAGATACGAGAGAATATTTCTGCTTTAAAAAAAAAAAAATCAAATAATAAAGCTCTCTTTGTGTGTTTCTTGAATATATCGACTTGAGAAAAACACACGCATGGGCAAGTCATTAAGTGCGGATGTAGACATACACAGACGGTACTAGCAGACGACATTTAATGCAGTGTTACAGTGTTACTTTTTTTGAAATAAACGGAAGAGGAAATAGTGCGTGACGCTAAAAGTAGTGACAAAAAGTTGTTTGATGGCAACAACATAACTTTAATGCGGATTATGAATATGTTGTCATGTCGTGTATTCAATAATATATATTATATTTATACAAGGGGATTTGCTCCAACGAACCTTATCATGACATAATTATCAAGTTATAAAATACAAACCGATTTTTAAGGATTTGAATACAATACTTGTAAATACCTTTTTTTTCAAAATGAAAGAGAAGAGTATCCACCGTTGTTCGCTTCGGTGCCATGTCTATTTGTTACTTGTCGCTTTGGTGCCATGTCTATTTGTTTCTTGTCGCTTTGGTGCCATGTCTATGTGTTACTTGTCGCTTCGGTGCCATGTCTATGTGTTACTTCTCGCTTCGGTGCCATGTCTATTTGTTACTTGTCGCTTCGGTGCCATGTCCATTTGTTACTTGTCGCTTCGGTGCCATGTCTATGTGTTACTTGTCGCTTCGGTGCCATGTCTATGTGTTACTTGTCGCTTCGGTGCCATGTCTATGTGTTACTTGTCGCTTTGGTGCCATGTCTATGTGTTACTTGTCGCTTCGGTGCCATGTCTATGTGTTACCTGTCGCTTCTGTGCCATGTTTATTTGTTACATGTCACTTTGGTGCCATGTCTATTTGTTACTTGTTGCTTTGGTGCCATGTCTATTTGTTACTTGTCGCTTCGGTGCCATGTCTATTTGTTACTTGTCGCTTCGGTGCCATGACTATTTGTTACTTACTAGTCAAACGTATCGAAGGGCTATACACAAACAACAGATGGCAGCACTCAAAGGCGTAGACTATTAAGGATGTTAAACTCTCAGGTTATAGGAATGACGGTAAAAACCATGAAAAAATCTTATAAAAAGTTTTCGGTGAAAAAAATGGTATTGAAGACCATACAAGTTTAGGTTTATTGATAATAAGGTTGCCTTCTTTTCTTTTGGCGAAGGGTTGAAAAACCCCACCAAAATCAAACTAATATCGTTCCTGATCTGTTGTAAAGGAATTTTTTGAAGTCCCCGTTGTAAGCCACCAAAGAAACTCCTTGCCCCGGCCAAATAATGACATTGGAAATCGTCGTAACATGGTCGACTTCTGTGCCGTACTTCCCCTCTCGCTATTCTTCATAGCCCGAGCTGTGCGACGAGGCGTCTCAGAGGGTACCACGAAGTTATTTGGTCAACAGTATGTCTGAATATGGCAATGAGTGAATCAAAGACGCCCGACCGATTTCTGTCATCGAATCAAGATTTTTTACCATTTCAAATAATAAATGTCATTTAAGATAATTACACTTATATTTAAAATAAAAACACTCAGGATTTCAATTAATGAATCTCACCAAAGCTTCACCAGTTGGTGCTTGAGGAAAGCATTGACAATGACAATGTCAAATATCTTCAGTATGTCACCTTAAAATTTAAAAAATAAATATTTCTCAGGATAAAATATAGTCTTATTCGTCCCCGTGGCTTGCGTAAAGTATTTTTTCCCTTCAAATTTGAGACCCACTGGATTGAAGTATGATTTAAATTGTTAAAAACTGCATCACTTACTTCATCCTTCAAGGTATATATTTATGAGAGGTAACTGAGACATCGCTTTACTATGTGAGGATCCCTGAGTGCTAGATGATCATCGTACTCTCCGCCATGAACGGCTTTTTACTGTGGTATTTACTTAGGTTCATTTACCAATAACAGAAATCGGTAAAAGTTTAAACTTGTTTACTATATACTTTTTTTTCAAATGAAATGTTCACTTGATGCTAATTTTATGCAAATGTACGTATTTGCTGCATCTTGGACACCTGGACAATTGGGTTAAATGCGATACTTATGTTTCAGTGCCTTGTGACAGAAACAATGACTGGAGATAGCATGAAATGGCAGAGATGGGCAATCAACATTAGAGCAACACATAAGCAGGGGTCAATTACTTAAACAATAGGAGAAAAAGGGGGGGGGGCAGGCGCCCTTTTTGAATTTCGTCATAAAACACCATAGTTAAGAGAGATATCAGATGTGTAACGTACCTAACATCTATCACCCAGTAGCAATTACGTTTTCACACTCTGTAATACCACCCCCCCCCCCCTTTCCACAGACACACTTCTGCCCAACCAACGCCCCAAATGTGTTAACCGCCTAATTGAAGTGATAAACTGTCAGTAAAATTCTCTTATGTACAGATGTGTTACGGGTCTCGACCTACATTTTCCCCCGTCTACTCAACGTCAATCAATAGGTAGGATGAATCTAGGTCACGCGATACTAAAGGATACCAGGTGCTGCCTGCAGCCTGACAAATGGCACAATTAAACACCATTGGCTGATTCAGTGTTGTTAGGCTATGGCTGAAACTTGGCAAATGCAAAAAGCCTTATAATATAACATATTTTGTTAGTTTTTTTTTTTAAAAAGCTATCATATTTCCTGCTTATGCAGGTTCGTTAACTCTAACCAAGTAATTCAAGGTCATACAGAATGGGAGGTGAGCTGGTAAATTAAAAAAAAAAAAAAAAAAACGATGAGAAACCTGACTGAGCTTACAAAGAAAACCAAATCAGAAAACCAAACCAGAAAACCAAACCAGAAAATCAAACCAGAAAACCAAATCAGAAAACCAAACCAGAAAATCAAACCAGAAAACCAAACCAGAAAACCAAACCAGAAAATCAAACCAGAAAACCAAACCAGAAAATCAAACCAGAAAACCAAACCAGAAAACCAAACCAGAAAACCAAACCAGAAAACCAAACCAGAAAACCAAACCAGAAAACCAAACCAGAAAACCAAACCAGTAAACCAAACCAGAAAACCAAACCAGAAAACCAAACCAGAAAACCAAACCAGAAAACCAAACCAGAAAACCAAACCAGAAAACCAAACCAGAAAACCAAACCAGAAAACCAAACCAGAAAACCAAACCAGAAAACCAAACCAGAAAATCAAACCAGAAAACCAAACCAGAAAATCAAACCAGAAAACCAAACCAGAAAACCAAACCAGAAAACCAAACCAGAAAACCAAACCAGAAAACCAAACCAGAAAACCAAACCAGAAAACCAAACCAAGACAAGTCAAAAGTTCCTAAAAAAATGTTCCAGTTATTATTTCATGGCCATCATCAGTCAACAGTCAGGGACACAGAGAAGCAGATGGTGCTACAGTCAGACACAGAGAGAAGCAGATGGTGCTGAAAATTGCTCTCTGATACTATCTGCTATCAAAGGCAGACACTGCACGTGTCGGGAATCATGTAGCACTCCCCCCCCCCCCCCACCCCAACTGCCCCAATCTGTAGCATTAAAACCCGTTAGCTGGCGGCAACAATACAATGGAAAGAATAATAATAGATGAGATTAATCTCCCTTGGTCGTTTACGTCACTCCATGACGCCCCCTACCCCACAAAAACCTTTTTAATCCCACTTCCAAACCTTTTACCTCACAAGGACAAGAATGGCCTAAGGAAAAAAAAAGGTGGGGGAGGAAGATTTGTCAGTAACGCGTTGAGTCTGTTTATTTGGGAATATTTAGTTTTTTCCGGACAAGCCATTATGACAAGCCATTATAACAGGCCATTATGGCAAACCATTATGACAAGCCATTATGACAAGGGTCTTTCACCTTTGTGCAGCGCGGCACCCCCTCTCTATTGCCCGGCACCCCCTCTCTATTGCCCGACACCCCCTCTCTATTGCCCGGCACCCCCTCTCTATTGCCCGGCACCCCCTCTCTATTGCCCGGCACCCCCTCTCTATTGCCCGGCACCCCCTCTCAGTTTCAAAACATTTACGGCATACCCCTCCCTCCCTTTATACAATTAAAAACATGTAAATAATCTAGCTATGGGGGTGTCCATTAATTATGTCAACCAAAATAGGGGGGTGGGGGTTTGGAAATGTTTGACAGTTGTTAACAAGGGTGAGGGGGGTAGATTAAAATTGACTTTTTATTACATTATTTGAAAAACTTTATAAGTGTAAATGAGTGTAAATAGTCACATGGTTTTTAGGCTTTTAAGTATATAAGATTTATTTAAATTGTCTGTGCATTGCATATTGATGTTAACACACTTTGTTAGTGCAAGAGAAGTCAACAGTTGGCCTCTCTTCGCCTGTAGATTCTGTTTGTCGCAAATGACTAGGGCGGTATGTTTGTGATCATGTTACGGGTATGGAACAAAGACAAGGTTCACGTGTCATGAGCAGTCAAGATAAATGATATTGATGGAGTAGGAATACGATATTTTGAGAATTAAGGGAGAGTAAAGTGAGTAACAATAATAACATCGCTGCTTGAACGGATTTGCGCAATCTGTAAGATCTATTTTGCATCACAAGTCATGTTGAAAAAGCACGTTCAACAGCACCGACAATGTCCTCTTGAGCATAAGACATTAGCACCTGCTCCTCAACAAAAAAGGATTCGACCAATGTGAGTAGCTGCAAGAAGATAGAGACAGTTTATGTCAATCATTACTCACACCGACAACACTTCTATTTCAAGAGATGAATGGTTAGATGAGGATGATGTTGACTAGGCTGGTATATCAGTTGCGCAAGATGAAAACGGTAAATCAGCTACTAATCAGCGACTTTGCCAATCAGGGGCGTCCTTTCAGGGTTTTTTCGGGGGGGGGGGAGGGGGGCAAAAACCAAAACTTGGTCGGCTTGTTAAGTTGTTTGTTACTGGAGGCGCCACAGTACATGAGGCGCCACAGTACACATCAATTTAAATGAAACCTGAAAATTCAAGGGAGGGGGGCTAGTGCTTCCTGCCCTACCCAAATGATGTTCCTGATGCCCATTGTTACGATAGAGCAACACCTGGCTACTCCATGGGAAGATGACAGCAGATAGAAACTATACTATACTGTCAGCTTTACTGACATAATCATATCTATACCACAAACAATGGTGTTTGGTCTTTAAAAACCTTTTAATCGATTCTGCATTATGAAATTTAAGTGTAAAAACTTCTTTTTAACTTGTTGATTAACAAGCTAAAGATGTAATAAAATGTTTTTGTTACAATTTGCTGTCATTAATACCTCAGCACAAAGTAAAAAGTATTTATAAATTTATTTATATTATAATTCGTTTTTTTTGGGGTGGGGGGGGTAGAAAATGTTGACATAATAAAAAAAAATGGGGGGGGGGGTCATTGAAAGTTTGTCAGTTGATGACAAGGGGAGGGGGTACAAAATTGCGTAAAAATTGTTAAGTTAATTAATGGACGCCCCCATGGTAGTTTTCTATCTTCTTTAACTTGCTAGCAATAATGTGACATCAGCTAGCAATAATGTGACATCAGCTAGCAATAATGTGACATCAGTTAGCAATAAAGTGACAACTGCTAGCAATAATGTGACATCACCTAGCAATAATGTGACAACTGCTGGCAATCATGTGACAACTGCAAGCAATAATGTGACATCTAAAAATAACCTGTAAGCTCATGGAATTTCCAATCAGCACTTACTTTGTATTTGTTTTTAAAAATTCAGATTGTGAATGTCCTCAAAAAATTTAGGTTTTCCTGTGCCCCCTGGCACTGTCTACACACCCCTGGCACTGTCTACACACCTCCTGGTACTATCTACACACGCCTGACACTGTCTACACACACCTGACACTGCCTACACACCCCCTGGTACTGTCTTCACACCCCTGGCACTGTCTACACACCCCTAGCCTTGCCTACACACCACCCTGTCTTCACACCCCCTGGCACTGTCCACACCCCCTGGCACTGTCTACACCCCCCTGGCACCGTCCACACCCCCTGACACTGTCTACACCACCTGGCACTGTCCACACCCCCCAGGTGATGCCGACACCCCTGATTAAGAACAGCATTCAAGAATTCAGGACTGGCACCACCCAAAAACTACTGCTTGAAGCACTTAGACAAATTGATGATAATTTCATTGACGTACTATATGAGAAGTGCTATGATAATTTCATTGATGTACTATATGAGAAGTGCTAGGATAATTTCATTGATGTACTATTTGAGAAGTGCTATGATAATTTCATTGATGTACTATATGAGAAGTGCTTAGTGCAGCGATGTAAGCCAACCCCAGACCCTATTAATAAAATAGTCCAAATTCTCATTATAAACGTCGGCCAAAATTCCCTTTACACATATTAATTTGTTATACCAAAGTTCTTCTGTGTAAGTGTAAAGGGTTTTCATTTCGTGGGGGTGGGAATGGGGGGGGGGGGGGTGATATGCGCGAGGAAACAGGTGTCAGTAAAAAGGAACGTAATCTCCAGATCTAGATGGACTATATTTTAATTATGTATATTAACTGTATGCTATGGGCAACCCAAATATGTGACATCATCATATTATATTGTAATATTATGTTATCGACCGGATTATCATTAAACGTTAGAGATGGCTGACACAGACAGAGACTTATCTAAGGTGTTGTCACCTCCCCCATAACCCCTCCCCCAAATACAACACAATTCCCACATGACGTCATTGCGACTCCACAGATGTGTGTATTTACAACCACAACACCGGGGGCATGTCACAACAAACCGATATCAAGTTGTTGAGATCTCCGTGTGCCCTCAACCCTCATGCTTTAGTCCTCGTGTCAGATTGCAAGTATTGGCTGATTAGTACTGGTGATAGCGTCTCCTCATTGAACACCACGGTATAAATGGTTTTAGTTTCTGCGAAATTTAAGGGTGGACTTAATTGGGGTCAGAAACGCTAAGATGGCTTTCATTCAGGTCAGTGATGCTATAGTGGCTTTCATTCAGGTCATTTATGTAAGCCAAATGATTTTTTAACCTAAGTGACATACTGCTGAAATGACATACTGCTGAAATGGCATACTGCTGAAATGACATACTGCTGAAATGACAGACGTTTCGTGGTAACTTGTGGACATATGGTTACATAAATAATGCTGAGATTCCAATCCAATTGAATACAACAGCTGAATTTCTTTGTTATAGAGCAGAAACAGAAGAACAATAATGGCAATACACTACACACAAACACACAAAGGCAATACACTACACACAAACACACAAAGCATAAACACACAAATGCAATACGCTACACACAAATACACAAAGGCAACACACGACACACTAACAAATAAAAACCACACACTACACATGTTAACACATAAAGATAACAAACTACATAATAACACACAAAGGCTACACACTAACACACAAAGGCTACACACTAACACACAAAAGCTACACACTGACACACAAAGGCTACACACTGACACACAAAGGCTATCGTTTGATCTAGAAGTACATGTTTTCACATCTCTTCAAGAAATGAACATTGTAAATAACATTTCCCTTCAAAATTATATCAGCCGAGTTCAACTGTATCACATTAGGCCAAAACAACAACAACAACGAACTCCTCTCCTACAGCACCATCAACTACACCTAAACTACAGCACTTTTAACTATACACCTGACCTGCAGCACCATCAACTACATCTAACCTATAGCCACATCAACTACACCTAAACTACAGCACTTTTAACTATACACCTGACCTACAGCACCATCAACTTACTCATGACCTGCAGCACCATCAACTTACTCATGACCTACAGCCCCATCAACTTACTCATGACCTACAGCACCATCAACTTACTCATGACCTACAGCAACATCAACTTACTCATGATCTACAGCACCATCAACTTACTCATGACCTACAGCTCCATCAACTTACTCATGACCTACAGCACCATCAACTTACTCATGACCTACAGCCCCATCAACTTACTCATGACCTACAGCACCATCAGGCGTCTCATTAGTTCTTATTTGTTTATTGTGTTTAGTTTTAGCGAGGAGGGAGGGGGGCGCTGTGTCCATTGTCCTAGATCAGATTTCGGTCAGTTCCCCAAAGATTGGTTCGTTAAAGATCGGTTTGATGTCCGGCGGTCAGATCCGACTCACTTTACGGGTCATCCATATGGCCTCTATCACACCAAAGGTGTCCTTCAATGTCCGAGCTGTCTTGAGTACAGACGCTGTGCCTCGTCATTCACAAGTCTGTAATGGCTTTTTGGATCGGGTTCACATTTAGATCACAACACTGCGAAGTTCCAATAAGTTACATTGCTATTCTATAGATTTGTCCTGATGTTATGATTACCTATCTACTAAGAAGTTACAATAAGTTACATTACTATTCTATATATTTGTCCTGATGTTATGATTACCTATCTTAGATCAATACGTGTCAATATCTACTTGATACTATATAACAGGGCTCCCATTGTCTTTATTTTACAACGTCCCCGCGTACTTATTTACATGTACAGATTTAACAGGTACATATTTGACAGGTACATATTTGACATGCTCTTATTTGACATGCACTTATTTGACAGTAAAAAATGATAGTACTCATTACGTGACCCTCTAAACACCCACAGCCTTTCATCACGTGACCCTCTAAACACCCACAGCCTTTCATCACGTGACCCTCTAAACACCCACAGCCTTTCATCACGTGACCCTCTAAACACCCATAGCCTTTCATTACGTGACCCTCTAAACACCCACAGCCTTTCATCACGTGACCCTCTAAACGCCCACAGCCTTTCATCACGTGACCCTCTAAACACCCACAGCCTTTCATTACGTGACCCTCTAAACACCCACAGCCTTTCATCACGTGACCCTCTAAACACCCATAGCCTTTCATCACGTGACCCTCTAAACACCCACAGCCTTTCATCACGTGACCCTCTAAACGCCCACAGCCTTTCATCACGTGACCCTCTAAACACCCACAGCCTTTCATCACGTGACCCTCTAAACACCCACAGCCTTTCATCACGTGACCCTCTAAACACCCACAGCCTTTCATCACGTGACCCTCTAAACACCCACAGCCTTCTCAAAAGCCCACCAATATTGCTGTATGCACACCTCTTATTTTTTCAACCGTGTTTCTAGTAAGACAGTATAATGTAAAAAACAAAAAAAACAAAAAAAACTTTAACAAGCCATTTAATAACACAATTTTAACAATCTTACATTAAATAATACTAATAATAATAACAAGCTAATTACTTAAACAATTTTACCACACGTAGATGAAACATACAAAACAAAACTTAATTAACTTTATGAAAACAAAGAAACCATTCTTCTACCTATTCCTTAACACGTGATATCTAATTGAATCATTCAATGCGCAGGTATGCATTGCATCAGGTGCTAATATTTTGTCACCTGCAATAGCAATGCGCTCAGCAGAAACAATTGGTAAAACTCAATTATATCAACCCTTTTATATCAAAGGCGTATGTGAAAAAAATCTCAAAGGCGTTTCTGCAAACAATGAAATAGCTTTAGCTAAAATAACGCCCATACTGTAATAGTGTATAGCTGCCATACTCCCCTGCTCTCTTACTGGCTATCATCCTGGCACACACACACACACACACACACACACACACACACACACACACACACACACACACACACACCGCCAATTGTATAGTGCCCCAAATACACCCTTCCAGATCAAGTAATCCGTCGTGAAAAGACAGAATTAATTCTCTAAGACAGGAATCGGCGGTGCACAAAAGTCTCATTTTTTAAATGATTCCTTTTAAGCTTGTAATCGGTTCCTGATTGAATTGGCTATTTGGCTGTGAACAGTTCCATTCGATCCGCTCGAGTTGTCTGCTAATGTGACTGGCAGTTTACAAGATAATGAATCTACGTTAAAGAAAAATGGATTCCACGAGTATGCCATATTATAGGTGCAACGGGAGCAAGAGCGGGGACAATTGAAAACTGGCCACCGTGAAATTGGCTCCATGTCTGAAGTAGCGGGCCCACCTTTTATCTTCATTATTAATGTCGTTACGTTAATATTTTTTTTTCACCTGACCTTTAAAGAAGTAATGTTTCATTCAGTGGGTATGAACAAAGAGGAGACTATATCAGCGTTTTAAGACAGAAGAAATAATCTGCAGTACTGACCATTAAATCTATTTTTTTCCATTCCGACCTCGATAGATCACTCGTTGAATTTAAGCATGTAAGTAAGCGGAGGAAAAGAAACTAACAAGGATTTTTTTAAAAATTGCTTTAATGGAGTTTCTTGGAGAGCAAAAGAAGGATTATACGAAAAGTTTCTGGAATAATCATGAAGATATTCGGAAGTTACAGGAATGATTCCACAATTCCAAAAGACGTTATAGTCTAGATTCCGGAACCACTAGTTAGTGATCCATGACCAGTGTTTTTTTTTTTTTTTGGTCACTGTTTTCAAACCATAGCTGGATTTGTTGTTGGTTGAGGCGGAAGCGAGTGTTTTAATGTTGGTACTGTTCAAACCGGGTCAGCCGTACTTCCTTACCTGTCAACAATCTTTCGTGTTTGAGGACATACCTCCAGCTAGCGCTAGATCAAACTGTGGTAAGGTGGGGTGGAGTGGATTTGAAGTGGGTGGATGTGAGTGGGATGGATGTGAAGTGGGTGGATCTGAAATGGGGTGAAAGTGAAGTGGGGGGAAGTGAAGTGGGATGGTTGGAGGAGGGGTGTTGTGGATATCTAGGTAAGTTTTTAGCCTAATCAAAGACGAAATCTGTGCACCATATATGTATGCATAGATACAAACTTTAACAACATATAAGTGGATGGCTCTCCAAGAAGTGACACATTCAAATTTCGCTACTCCAACTTCTTCATTAATTCAGCCCATCCACCTTAGCTCGTGGTCTGCCGACCCACCTTAGCTCGTGTTCTGAAAAACCTAACACGGCTTGATTAACTAATTGAGGGATTAAGATCTTAACTCCGAGGATTGACGAGTCATGCATCAAAAGCTATTAAGACACACATTTCAACCATTCCTCACCCCCTATCCCACACACACACTACCCTGTAACCCAGTGGTTCTCAACCTTTCTAGTGCCGCGACCCTTTAATACAGTTCCTCATATTGTGGCGACCCCCAAACACAAAACTATTTTCGTTGTTTCTTCATAACTGTAGAGTATGTGTGTTTTCTGATGGTCTTAGGCGACCCCTGGGAAAGAGTCGTTCGAACCCAAAAGGGGTCGCCACCCACAGGTTGAGAACCGCTGCTCTAACTAACCCCCCCTCTCCCCCCCCCCCCCCCCCCCATGATTCCCAGTCTTCGTACACACAAACCTGAGTGAAAATAATAATAATTAAAATGAGCAAAAGTAATTATTTTAATAGTAGCTTATAGAGTCTTTGTTTTTTTAAACCCTCGTCCTATAAGTTCAAATAGGACGATTAATTCCCAGCGTCTAACACTACTGAAATGTTGGAAGGGTTGAAAGGAGATGAGGTGTGGGAAGGAGGGAACAAACAGTTACACCAAAAAAAAAAAGAGAGAGATTTGTGGAGTTGAACAAAGCGATACCTGTGAGGGCGATACCTGTGGCCAATGTTGACAGAACATGGCAGAGTTGACGCCGAGTGAACAGTCCAGATTAGCCCACGGGGCCATGTCATTAGCCCACGGGGCCATGTCATTAGCTCTGGTTCAATACAACACACACTCGCGCCCGCCTCGGCACATACAAACGTTTTATGACAGAATGACAAGTTAGCATTAATCCGACTGTGTCGTTCAAATACGTTTTTTTCTCAATTTCTTCTCCCCGTGCGCACACACATGCACCGTACACAGGCGTTCAACAGTATCGCACGAAAGACTCGTGCGTCATGCGCCGGATTTCAGTGCTCAAGAGAAGTGGTTGCGGGCGTCATTACTAGGAACGTAATACGTACTCGCCACGCTGTGCCGTGTTGACAAAAGGTATCGACTTCTCATCAGCGGCGACTCGAGTGTTACGGTAAGGATGTACGGGAAATATCAGCATGGCCCATGGTTACTGTTAGAATGCACGGGAAATATCAGCATGGCCCATGGTTACTGTTAGGATGTACGGGAAATATCAGCATGTCCCAGGGCTACGGTTAGGATGTACGGGAAATATCAGCGTGCCCCACGGTTACTGTTAGAATGTACGGGAAATATCAGCATGTCCCATGGTTACTGTTAGAATGTACGGGAAATATCAGCATGTCCCAGGGCTACGGTTAGGATGTACGGGAAATATCAGCATGTCCCAAGGTTACTGTTAGAATGCACGGGAAATATCAGCATGTCCCAGGGATACGGTTAGGATGTACGGGAAATAACAGCATGGCCCATGGTTACTGTTAGAATGTACGGGAAATATCAGCATGTCTCATGGTTACTGTTAGAATGTACGGGAAATATCAGCATGTCCCATGGTTACAGGTAGGATTTACGGGAAATATCAGCATGTCCCAGGATTAAAATGTCTCGAAATGAAAAAGTAAAGACAGTCAAAGTCCTTTGTTAGAGGTGGTAGTTATTTTTTTCTCATTCATGATATTTAAAGTCACGCGTTCTTATTTAGTTTGCTGTTGTTTTTTTACATTCTTGCACCTGTATTTATTCTACCAATAGTTTGGAAGTGCGGAATTATTTGTTTTTAATTCCTTATAAATGAAATAAACTAGTGGAAAAAATATTATATGGCTAATAAAGAATGCAAAATTTGTCACGGGCTTTTGCCGCGGGCTGAAGTTGACGCGATTTTGAATAATCATGCACAATACGCTCTTGTGCTCATTTCTTGTTGTGAGATACAGAGGATGTTCACTGAAAAAGGCCGAACGGGATTAAGCCATCAATGATCAATGCTACAATAATGTGTCGCCCGATGTCAATGAGAATTTTTGGGCAGTGTCTTGAAAGACAGATTTCCTGTGACTTGTACCTGTTCCGTATGGCTGACGCGGGGCGTGCGTCACAACCACTTATCGGCTGGTGATGCAATTCATTCTACAAACATTATTGATACTAGGGTGAAGTACGGCGGGGTTCATTGACGTAGATTAAACGGTTGCTTGAATGGACACCACAGTGATAGGACATGTGCCACAGTGATAGGACATTTGTGACAGTGATAGGACATGTGACACAGTGATAGGGCATGTGCCACAGTGATAGGACATGTGCCACAGTGATAGGACATGTGTCACAGTGATAGGACATGTGTCACAGTGATAGGACATGTACTACAGTGATATGACATGTGACACAGTGATATGACATGTGACACAATGATAGGGCATGTGCCACAGTGATTAGGACATGTGCCACAGTGATAGGACATGTGACACAGTGATAGGACATGTGACACAGTGATAGGACATGTGACACAGTGAAGAGGTAAAAAAAAGTATTCCCTTTTTCCTGGTAGAAGCGAAACCCCGGAAAATGAGAAAGCCGGCCACACGTGGGTTAGTAACGACCGGCTTATCAAAGGGGTTACGTCGCCGAGCTGACAGACATTCCACAGGACACAGTCCGCTTTGTTCTAGAATTACGAAGTCAGTCAAGGAATTAAACCTCAAACGGTAGGCGGGGAATGGTTGTCTGGTTGTGAGGAACATGAGGGCGTTTAGGGTTGTGGGGAACATGAGGGCATTTAGGGTTGTGGGGAACATGAGGGCATTTAGGGTTGTGGGGAACATGAGGGCGTTTAGGGTTGTGAGGAACATGAGGGCGTTTAGGGTTGTGAGGAACATGAGGGCATTTAGGGTTGTGAAGAACATGAGGGCGTTTAGGGTTGTGGAGAACATGAGGGCGTTTAGGGTTGTGAGGAACATGAGGGCGTTTAGGGTTGTGAGGAACATGAGGGCATTTAGGGTTGTGAGGAACATGAGGGCGTTTAGGGTTGTGAGGAACATGAGGGCATTTAGGGTTGTGAGGAACATGAGGGCATTTAGGTTTGTGGGGAACATGAGGGCGTTTAGGGTTGTGGGGAACATGAGGGCATTTAGGGTTGTGGGTAACATGAGGACATTTAGGGTTGTGAGGAACATGAGGGCGTTTAGGGTTGTGGGGAACATGAGGGCATTTAGGGTTGTGGGTAACATGAGGGCATTTAGGGTTGTAAGGAACATGAGGGCATTTAGGGTTGTGGGGAACATGAGGGCATTTAGGGTTGTGGGGAACATGAGGGCGTTTAAGGTTGTGAGGAACATGAGGGCATTTAGGGTTGTGAGGAACATGAGGGCATTTAGGGTTGTGAGGAACATGAGGGCGTTTAGGGTTGTGGGAAACATGACGGCGTTTAGGGTTGTGGGTAACATGAGGGCATTTAGGGTTGTAAGGAACATGAGGGCATTTAGGGTTGTGGGGAACATGAGGGCATTTAGGGTTGTGGGTAACATGAGGGCATTTAGAGTTGTGAGGAACATGAGGGCATTTAGGTTTGTGAGGAACATGAGGGCGTTTAGGGTTGTGAGGAACATAAGGGCGTTTAGGGTTGTGAGGAACATGAGGGCGTTTAGGGTTGTGGGGAACATGACGGCGTTTAGTGTTGTGAGGAACATGAGGGCATTTAGGGTTGTGGGGAACATGACGGCGTTTAGGGTTGTGGGGAACGTGAGGGCATTTAGGGTTGTGAGAATTAGCTGGTAATATCAGAGTTATATTTAGTCAGCTCCCTGTAACATTTATTATAACTTGGTCTTTAGATGTTTTTATTTCTCGAGTTTATTAGCCTTTGAAAAAATAAGTGTCAGAGTAGCTGTCGCTATGTCACCTTTACTGTGACAGTACACAGATTATGTCACTCTATTCGCCAAGAGTCCGGGTCTCGGAGTGAAAAACTTGCACAGCGCGAGTGTAAAAGTCAGTGTTGCCTACGAGTTCACGAAAAAGGAATGTCAGCACTAATCGATGGCCTGACAGGTGTCACAATGGTCCATAATTAAATGCTAATGGGAAACTAGACAAACCTCACCTCCCCTTAACGTCGACGGTCACAGAGTTTACTCACTTAGGACCCAGTCAAACAAAACAATACGGATGCTATAGGATTTCAGCGATCCTCAAACAATAGTATTCTCCTCTAAGATAAAACATACTAAACTAGTAAAGGAAGTCACTCTCAAATCATTTCAATCATATTACTAAAAGATATTTCGTGTCGTAATAGTTTCATACGATGGCTTTTGACAAGATGTTTTCATTCATTTCAAGAGCATTCAACGGTGGTAAAATGTCTTAAATAAATTGAATGAATGGCACATCACTATAATTTGATCTTTTGGATCTTGCACCTCACTATAATTTGGTATATTGGATCTTGCACATGCCTGCAATTTGGGCTATTGGATCTTGCCCATCACTGTAATTGGCGTATTGGATCTTGCACATCCCTGTAATTTGGTCTCTTGGATCTTGCACATCACAAAATTTGGTCTAATGGATCTTGCACATCACTATAATTTGGTATATTTATCCGGAAAGTATGGAATCCGCCCCCCCCAAACCTTTCTGTGTTACGACATGATGAGCTTCAGTCTTTAGTAACAGAGAAAATTATTTTGGCTAAGCCTAAGCAATGTTCCGAACAGATCAAAATGTTTTTTTAATGTTGTTATTCGGCTTGACTAGGTGGCTACAGTATTGTTCCACCGTCCGATTCACGCAGGACGAGCCAATGCACTGGCTAACGTGTTACATTGAGACCTCCGTTCACTTATGATCACCTCAATCGCCAACCCCCGTCACAACGGGGGGCTTTGTCAATGATATGTTACAAGTTCATTTCTCCCGTCGCGTTTGGGGCCCAGTGGGGTCAGAAGTGCAGTGACCACGATACAGGATAAACTCTTGACCTGCCGGCGTATACGGGACCGATGACCTAACCCGGCCATCCCGTTACTCGATCCCGTTACAGCGGGTCAGCGGTTCTAAACCAGGTGATGACAATAGTTGGAAAAAATATACAACCCCCAGGAGTTAATGATTGCGACGGGCCAGCGGCCAAAATTCACGTACATGCGGGTCGAATAATTAGAAGCACAGTTGAACATGCGGGTCGCTAGTGAAGCCTTGCAGCGGGGCCCTGGTCCCTAGGCGCTACAGTAATATTTGGGCGGATGAGGACCGAATTCGAAAAACCTTCCTTTAGGAAATCCAAGTACGGGTTTTACAAACAACTACACACATATATTATGGCGTTTACAATCCATATACGTACGGATTTAACAAAGTACACATGCATACGGCTTTAACAAACAATTACACATGCATACGGCTTTAACAAACAATTACACATACATACGGCTTTAACAAACAATTACACATGCATACGGCTTTAACAAACAATTACACATACATACGGCTTTAACAAACAATTACACATGCATACGGCTTTAACAAACAATTACACATACATACGGCTTTAACAAACAATTACACATGCATACGGCTTTAACAAACAATTACACATACATACGGCTTTAACAAACAATTACACATACATACGGCTTTAACAAACAATTACACATACATGAGGGGTTTAGAAACAATGCAAGCACGGTTTTTACAAACCAACTGGCAACTGGTATTGTGAATAATGAGATGGCTGCTTCCGTCTTTGTTCCATGAGCTGGTAATAATCGAATCTCCCAAACGCCGGATCAGCAAATTGAAGTCCATTAGAGTTTAAGGGTAACATGAAAAATATAAAATTACAAAGTGATTTTTTTAGCGTGGCGGCTTTCTCTCCACCCCCCCCAAACCCCCTTCATCCTCCCTACCACTTAACCTAACAGGTTGTTGGTGAAGTAGAATATAATAGTCGGAATATGAGTCAGGTGTGCAGGAAAGTGACACACTTGGAGCGTGTCGCGGGTTACACGTGTTGGGCAAGTTACAGGTGTGACTGACTTGTGTACAACATAAAAGGTATCGGAAGTGGCAGGCGAGGTGAGAAAACAAAACGTGCAGCCACAAGAACCTGTAGCGTTGTCGTTTGTCGAGGGCTAATATTTGAAGTGTGGGTGAGGGGGGGAAAAGGGGGGGGGGGTGATACGATAACATGCCATGTTTGTAGCTGGAGACTTACGGTAACTGGATGGGGAAACATGTCACGATGCTTGTCGAGGGCCAATAATGACGCTATCTTGATGAGACAGTTGCCGACGGCTAGATCATTACAGACATTTATGATGTGGTAAATGTAAGCATGAAAGGAAATGATACAACATAGCAAACTTCTTTTAATACGTCCATACCATTCACGATTCAAAGTATGTTTAGCTATATATAGTGTCACGATTCAAAGTATGTTTAGCTAGTGTCACGATTCAAAGTATGTTTAGCTAGTGTCACGATTCAAAGTATGTTTAGCTAGTGTCACGATTCAAAGTATGTTTAGCTAGTGTCACGATTCAAAGTATGTTTAGCTAGTGTCACGATTCAAAGTATGTTTAGCTAGTGTCACGATTCAAAGTATGTTTAGCTAGTGTCACGATTCAAAATATGTTTAGCTAGTGTCACGATTCAAAGTATGTTTAGCTAGTGTCACGATTCACAAAACAGAACATAAATAATTTATGCAAATGAAGGCGACCATTGTAATGAAAAGTTAACTAGGGTCATGCTTTTTTAGCTTGAGGTCTATGACATCATTTGCTGACTAGGCTATGACATCATTTGCTGACTAGGCTATGACATCATTTGCTGACTAGGCTATGACATCATTTGCTGACTAGGCTATGACATCATTTGCTGACTAGGCTATGACATCATTTGCTGACTAGGCTATGACATCATTTGCTGACTAGGCTATGACATCATTTGCTGACTAGGCTATGACATCATTTGCTGACTAGGCTATGACATCATTTGCTGACTAGGCTATGACATCATTTGCTGACTAGGCTATGACATGATTTGCTGACTAGGCTCCGAGTATGACATCATTTGATGACTAGGCTATGACATGATTTGCTGACTAGGCTATGACATGATTTGCTGACTAGGCTCCAAGTATGACAATACTTGCTGACTAGGCTATGACACCACTTGCTGGCTGGCCATGACACCACTTGCTGACTAGGCTATGACACCACTTGCTGACTAGGCCATGACACCACTTGCTGACTAGGCTATGACACCACTTGCTGACTAGGCTATGACACCATTTGCTGACTAGGCTATGACACCACTTGCTGACTAGGCCATGACACCACTTGCTGACTAGGCTATGACACCACTTGCTGACTAGGCTATGACACCACTTGCTGACTAGGCTATGACACCACTTGCTGACTAGGCCATGACACCACTTGCTGACTAGGCTATGACACCACTTGCTGACTAGGCTATGACATCATTTGCTGACTAGGCTATGACACCATTTTCCGACTAGGCTATGACACCATTTGCTGACTAGGCTATGACACCATTTGCCGACTAGGCTATGACACCACTAGCTGACTAGGCTCTGGTTATAACACCTATTGCTGACTAGGCTATGACACCATTTGCTGTCGCGGAAGGAAAGACTGAAAGGCAAAAACTGCATCACTAGACAATAGCACTATCTAGTTATAACACTATACCATGGGGAGGTGGTGATGCTGAGTTGTTGGACGGGTTGCTTTACTTAATTAAGTTACCGGGTATTATAATAATAATAATAATAAAGTGTATTTGAAAAATCACGCTTCATCCACAAAGGCTCGAAGCGCGTTACAAAGTCAAATCTAGGATTGATTGATTGATTGATTGGAGTACTTATATAGCGCTCATTCCATAGCATGCTCACGGCGCTCCGCTGTTCGATGTTCGAGAGGTCTCACTGCTGCACGTGAACTCCATCTCCCCATCTCCGGGTTTGAATTCAGAGTTGCCTTCTCTTAGATGGGTTGCCGTCCAAGGTTAACGAGTCCCATCCACCCGGGGTGCTGGTGGTGTTTTTGCTTGGCTGGGATTTGGGGGGTTATAGGAACGAGACGGTGGCAGCCTATGGTGGCAACCTATTGTGGAGGTTCGCATGACAAATTATCATTTGTTTGCGTGGCGCTAAAATACCCAGTTTGTGGAGGAGGGGTGTCGGACGGACGTATTCGCACTACTTTTACGAGTCATTTCTATGCTAATGTGTGCATCAAAACGATTGCAAATCTGTGCCGAGGTGAGGACGAGGATTAACGGCACGTTGAATTAATGACATAGTGTGTGTGCATATGTGCGAGTCGCCGCGACGGACATTTATGGTGGTTTAATGTGCATGGTATTCGAAGAAAAAAACTATGTGTTGTGATAATACGGTTTTGTTAAGCCCTGATTTTTTTTGTACATAACGGATTAATGCATAGCTTTAAAGGCTTTGCACGGGATACGATGGTGGGTGCATCCGGCGTAACAAACAACAAGAATACAGAACGACGCACCGAAGCAAACAATTATGTGTATTGACATTCATATCATTCGTAAGTTGTTTCAAACATACGTGTATGTTTGATTGGTTGCAAGCAAACATACGAGTACGGGGTTAATTTTGTTTGAACGAGCAAACAAATTGTGTACGTAGATGTTGACGACTCATCGGAATCCATTAAAAAAAAAAGCCCGTTACAAAACGCTCCGTCTCGCCGAATGAGGACAGCGAGGCTGACTGAATGCTACAACAAATATTTACAACAAGTGTTGACGTCCCCTCAAAAACTGCCGGTTCTCGTGCAGCTTCAAAACGAGTTGACGCACACAACTGAAACGATCCCTTTATTGACAAGATTTGACAGCACACAGATTGTGCATGACAGCATAAAGATTGTGTATGACAGCACACGGTTTGCGTATGACAGCTGAGCAGGGGCATCGCCAAAACACACTAGATAATGTGTGGTTGTATTGTTGGTGTGGTCTCTTATTTTAAGTAAGCTAAATGTCTCATAAGAACTGCCGTGATGTGATTAAATTAGTGAAATGTCTCATAAGAACAGACATGTGATGTGTTTAAATAGGCAACATTTCTCATAAGACAGCCGTGATGTGTTTAAATAAGTTAAACGTCTCATACGAACAGCCATGATGTGTTTAAATTAGTTAAATGTCTCATAAGAACAGACCCGTATGTCTCATATAAACAGATCCGTATGTCTCATAAGAACAGACCCGTATGTCTCATAAGATCATAGCCGTAATGTGTTTAAAGACAACGGGCAAAGAAATTAAGGGGAAAAAAGGCAAGTGCTGTAATTTTCAATAGAAAAAAAAACGTGAAAATAAAATAGTAGATTTGTCAGTGAATGTAGGTGTCAGTGAATGTAGGTGTCATTTCAAAAACGCATTTAACCTTCTGGAATTTTTTTAAAAAAGTATTTTAAAGAAACCAGGCTAGCATTAAAACACATAATGAAATTGTTAAAATTACAAATACTTTTGGACAAGCTGGTGATGGATACCAGAGTGGACATGGCTATAATGTACTTTAGGACAAGCTGGTGATGGATACCAGAGTGGACATGGCTATAATGGACACTAGACAAGCCTGATATAGAAGGAACAATCCGGCCTAAAAATAACTTCTGCTATGATGGACACGACAACCGACATGGTTTCATGGGGCAGTGATGAGTCATGAAAATTATTCAAATTAAGTATTCTAAATTAATTATTTATTTATTAAATTTGCTGTTACAAGTTTTAGAAAGAAGAAATTTCTGCATGATTTCATCAGTGTGTATTTAAACATGGCAGAATGCATGTATTCATCAGTGTGTATTTAAACATGGCAGAATGCATGTATTCATCAGTGTGTATTTAAACATGGCAGATTGCATGTATTCATCAGTGTGTATTTAAACATGGCAGATTGCATGTATTCATCAATATGTATTTAAACATGGGAGAATTGACATATAGAATTGACATATTGGTTGTTGTGACACGCGGTGCTTGGATACACATTCTTATTTTCACTTTTTTAAAAAGTATACATAGATAAATATGTATTTGAAACATTAATTATTTTTAAACTTGTCAACTAAATGAAATCACAATTAATATTTTTATCCGATGTAAAACTGTCAACACCTTTTTATATACCAAGTTCAAATTTGTAAAATAAAAAACACTTTTCAAATAAAATAATTTAGGTTAGTACATATGCAAGAAACTTAAATCAGAACTACTATAATAGTTGGTCAAGGATTATTTCAAAGGAGGAGTGGTCAGACGTGTCTTAGGGTTTGGGTGGGGGTGGAGGGAGATATTAGCTGATTTAAACTCCAGCGGACAGGGGGAAAAGAAAAAACAAACAACGTAATTTAGATAAAAATTAAGTAAATGTTCAGAACAAAATCTATGTCTGTCAAAGCAAACATTCTCCAAAGGTTTGGAGATTATGTCTAAGGAATTAGAGATTAGACATCAAGGATTAAAGAATATGAGATTAGAGAAAAAGACAAAGTAATCGATAAATTATAAATGAAAAAGATGGCAGATGAATGAGAAATGTCTTTTTATATTATAACCTTGTGTAACCTTTAATGGCTATAGCATTATTTTGTAATGGTCTGTTGTTATAGACTGTTGTGTTATGGTCTATTTTCATAGACTGTTGTGTAATGGTTTATAGTTGCAGACTGTTGTGTAATGGTTTATAGTTGCAGACTGTTGTGTAATTGTTTATAGTTGCAGACTGTTGTGTAATGGTTTATAGTTGCAGACTGTTGTGTAATGGTTTATAGTTGCAGACTGTTGTGTAATGGTTTATAGTTGCAGACTGTTGTGTAATGGTTTATAGTTGCAGACTGTTGTGTAATGGTTTATAGTTGCAGACTGTTGTGTAATGGTTTATAGTTGCAGACTGTTGTGTAATGGTTTATAGTTGCAGACTGTTGTGTAATGGTTTATAGTTGCAGACTGTTGTGTAATGGTTTATAGTTGCAGACTGTTGTGTAATGGTTTATAGTTGCAGACTGTTGTGTAATGGTTTATAGTTGCAGACTGTTGTGTAATGGTTTATAGTTGCAGACTGTTGTGTAATGGTTTATAGCTGCAGACTGTTGTGTAATGGTTTATAGTTGCAGACTGTTGTGTAATGGTTTATAGTTGCAGACTGTTGTGTAATGGTTTATAGTTGCAGACTGTTGTGTAATGGTTTATAGTTGCAGACTGTTGTGTAACAGACATTCAATTTTAAGTGTTTCTAATGAGTTCAAATCAGACAGCATAAGAGCAATAAGAATTCAAAGGAAATATATAATGTAGGCCTTGACCAAGACCACAAGTAACAATCTTATATTAACTTATAATTAAAATATGTTAACTTGTAATTATATTATGTAATAAACCAAAGTGGGGGCCAAATGTTGCACTTCATTTAAATTAAAAACCCATAGGTGTCTTGTTTAGTTGCTCTTACACATCCATAGAAAAGATTGTGTGTCAGTTTTCTGTATTTTTTAAATTCTCATATGTTTACATATTATTTGAAGAGTATCCATAAACATGGACGCTTAAATTTGAATAAGGTAGGCCAAAGTAACATATAATTATAATTTATTAATTACAGGTAGCTAATAAAGGTCAGTAAATAGTGTCGTGGGGTAGATTTAGCAAACAAGGTTTTGAAAATATAAATTTGTATAAGTTTTAACCTAAACTTTGCCTAAACAATGTTTACAAACTATGTCTAAACTGGTGTGTTTCAATTGTTTACTAAGTCTGAACTTGTGTTTTTCAATGTTTACTAAGTCTAAACTTGTGTGTTTCAATGTTTACTAAGTCTAAACTTGTGTGTTTCAATGTTTACTAAGTCTAAACTTGTGTGTTTCAATGTTTACTAAGTCTGAACTGGTGTGTTTCAATGCTAGACCGTGTTCTTCATCTGCACACCTATTGTGTACCTGGAGAGCTGGTGGGACTAATCTGTGCTGGCCCGAGGAGCTAATAAGCTGTGTTAAGTGTGTGTCAGGTATAGTTACTGTTACACAGGTAGGGCACATCGCTGCTACCTGTACCAATTACACACAGCAGGGCAACATCAGCTCAGGTGCCAGACCCGAGTGTGCCACTCTGATGGTAGTTGATAATTAAGTTACGTTAGGTAATGACTTACCTGGCTTTTCTGAATCAGGGCAGGTAAGGATGTCCGCCGGGCTGACCTGTGTGCTGAGAACGCGTGTGCACTCGATGAACTGGATCTCCTCCGTTTTATAACAGGTATTTTCCCGTCCTGTGTGGTCAGGTTTTGTATCTGTGGTTTGAGCACAGTTTCCATGTACTTGGCCACGATATTCCCAGCGAATCCACACGAGTACGCGACGAAAGGGCGTAAGCCGTACGGCACATCTTGGAGGGCCGAGCAGGCCAAGAAGCGTGTGAAACTCACCAACAAAATGACACCAGCACTGTGGCTCGTCTCCAAACTGGAGAACACACTGGCCACGCTGATGAACAGCAGCACACACACAATAACAAGGGGCTGTGTCGTGTAGTTGGACATCAATGCCGACGATGCGACGTCAAACCCTCCCCCGTGCGGGGCCGACGCCTCCTCTGTTGTTGTCGTGTGTGTGCTCTCGCCCCAGTCACGCAGAAAGATTTGAGCGAAGCACTCACCGATGTAGCAAGAACAGAATAACAAATAAATACTGGTATTGCTCCACGTGCGATGAAAATACAAAGATAGCCAATAGAAAGCACACATAATACAAAACATGGGGACGACGAGCGAGCACAGGCGCTGAAATAAGATTCCCACATCACAGCGTAGTAGCTGGTAGAATAACACACCGCCGACGATAGCGGTCGCCCCGTAGCACACTCCGAGCTGTTGAGCACTGAAATTCGCCTTATTTAAGCCTAACCACTTTAATAAATAACCGTAGCTGCCCTGCTCCAGGGGCTTGACGAACACCTGTATGTATCCATTGTTTTCAGCGTCGTCCTCGTCCTTTTCTGCATCATTTTTCGAGCCCCTACGCGACACACTGTTTCTAGCCAGTGCCATTTTGTTCCTATTGTTTTTTTTTTAATTTCTGCTCCGTAGTGAGCGCAGGGGGTTGTGGGTAGAGAGGGGGGATAACTTATTTTTAAAAAACACCGAGTTTCGTTAAGTCGTCTGCTACGTTGCTCAGTATATGCCGGAGGTTGTTATTTTGTAAATACAAATACAATATTTTTCAATATTTATAATTAAAACGGCGCGGATGGATTTATTATCTTTAAAAAAAAAGAATTTTAACAACTACCAACAATAGTGCTAATATAATAAAGATACACACTACACAGATGCACTCAATGAATAGCACACTTCCACGCGTATTCCGCTTGTTGCGTCAGAGATATTGAATTGAAGAACTAAACACATTGCTACCGACAGCGTTTCCACATTTTCAAAATTTTGTTCGAAAGCCGGGCTCTTTCCCCCACACGAGTGTGGTGGCGGTGTGAAGATACGGCGAGGTTTCATTGAGGCAACGAACAAGCGCGGTGGTGTTGCCCTCGCCGTGCAGTCGCTGCAGTTGGCGGCTACTGGTGCTTGTTCTTGTAAATAATTTCTCCCCCGTATTTAAACCGAGGGGACGCCGAGGTCACAAGCAGTCAAGTCGCGGCTTTTCGTGGCTAACCGGTGTAATGTACAAGCACGTTTATCGATAGGCTATGACGAATGTGAAGTACGCACATTGGTATGTAGTCCCCTTGTCGTGCGTACTGTTATTCATCTGGTGCAGATGAGCTGATACTACTGATACGTTGATACTGATGCCACTATGTGTTCCACAAAATTATATTAAAATGAGTGTTACATAAGAGCTGTACCTGTGTCTATTCGACATACGTAATCGCTAGGTCAAACTGAGAATGAATCAATAATATAAAATTAATTTGCTTATTATAAAACCTAAGATTGAGATGCTTTTATTCTCTACACATTTCCTTCACTCTTTAATCTCTCTCTACCCCGTCTCTCTCTCTCTCTCTCTCTCTATATATATATATATATATATATATATATATATATATATGTGTGTGTGTGTGTGTGTGTGTATGTATTTCTTTATCTCTATCTGTCTCTTACGTTTTACAAAGTTGTGTAAATTAATCATTAGAATTTGTTTTCTAAAAAAAGAAAACTATGCATCTTCCCAATTGTCATTCTCAGGTCCTTGTCATCGTTGATAAAAAAATATATTTGATCGCCATATCCCATCTTTGATCGCCATATCCCATCTTTGATCGCCATATCCTATGCTACTAAAAAATGGTTTCTCTAATTTTAAAGTTGTATCCTTTTTGGGGGTTTCGTTCCCTATATTCCTAAATTTAGCCCCCAACCACTCTTGTTCCCTCCGTTCCTTATTGTAACCCCCTCATTCCAATCTCTCACTTTCGCACGACAAATGTGACTTATGATTAACTGTTATATTAGGCAAGGAAAGAAAAAAAAAGGTGGTGGGGATTCAAAAGCTCGTCCAAGATTGGTGGGCGGGAAGTCTTCCTGTTTGAGTATTTTGTTTGTAGCACGGATGCCCAGTAAATGTTCAAATACAGAGACATAGCACTCGCCCCACACCCAGTGGCATAGCGAGCTTAACTCGCGCCCGGGGCACAATACCTTTTTAGCGCCCTTCAATACCTTTTTAGCGCCCCCCCCCTATTCGAAAACCACACAATATTATAGTAAAATATACCATTTAGCGCCCCTTTGTGAGGAGAGCCCGGGGCTTTATGCACCCCTCACTACGCCACTGCCCACACCTTCCTCTTTTACGATCAGGGTTTTTCCCTCTTGAATATGTTATTAGATTCTTAATGCACAGTTGGTACGTAATGAAACTTGATGTGAAACCAAGGGCGTAGAATATGGGGGTCAGGAGGGGCGGTCCGTTCCGATCGACACTTTTAAAAAAAAATTAATAATATTGAGGGCAATGGCAGAATTCTTTCGTTGAAGTGGGGTGAACTAAAAAAATCTTGGGCGGTACTAGCCCGTGTCTACGTAACTGTGCATAACTTACCTTAATGTTTCAAATATTTATATCGACGTGGCTGTAATTTGAGTCACTGAAATGGCATTCATCATGACGGTAAATTGCATTCGTCATGGCAATTGATGGCATTCGTCATGACAGTAAATGGCATTCATCATGGCAATTGATTGCATCCATCATGACAGTAAATGGCATTCATCATAACAGTAAATATTTTTTTTAAAATTCTGCGCGTTTTATTCATGTTAGCCTTACATCGGGTATGTTCTGCAACAATCAAGTACAGTTGGGGGTACAGCAAGATCCAACACAGGTACAGTTGGTGGTACAGCAGGATCCAAAACACAGGTACAGTTGGGGGTATAACAACATCCAACACACACATGTATAGTTGGGGGTACAGTAACATCCACCTCACATGTACATTTGGGAGTACAGTAACATCCTCCACTCATGTACATATCTCGTGGTGTACACATATACCCGTGTCGGTTAATTCATTGTTCTATGTACACATAATCATTTAGATAAAGAGATAAATGGAAACAGACATGATTAGTTACTGAGTCTATTTTTAAGAGAATGGAGCAAATGTCAGACATACATACACAGAGTATGTGTCTTATTAGTGATGACAAAGGAGATACTGTCAGAGACACAATGTCTTGCAGAACCGTATCCGGAAATTTGATCGAAAGAAATTTCGTCGACGGAAAAATGATCGACGAAATTTGATCGAACGGAAATTTGGTCGAATCGATTTTTTAGTTAACACGTTAAAATTTTGCGTCAAATTTCTTTTTGAACGCATTATTTTGTTTTACTGTATAGTATAGTGCGTTCAAAAAGAAATTTGACGAACATTTTAACGTCTGAACTGAAAAAAAGATTCGACCAAATTTCCGTTCGGTCAAATTACCGTCGATCAATTTTCCGTCGATCAATTTTCCGTCGATGAAATTTCTTTCGATCAAATTTCCGGTAACCTTCCAGAACGACCTGTATTAACCAAAAAGCCCAAGGCGTTAAAATTTAACAGCTTTGTCTCGGCCAAAAATTTACCTGTTAAGTTGGTTGTAGTACGTGTGTTAGTGTCAGGTGTTTGAAAGACTGAGGTCAGGTGTTTGATTGACAGGTCGGGTTTTTGATAGGCTGAGGTCACGTGTTTGATAGGCCAAGGTCAGGTGTTTGAAAGACTGAGGTCAGGTGTTTGATAGACTGAGGTCAGGTGTTTGATTGACAGGTCAGGTGTTTGATTGACAGGTCAGGTGTTTGAAAGACTGAGGTCAAGTGTTTGATTGACTGAGGTCAAGTGTTTGATTGACTGAGGTCACGTGTTTGATAGACTGAGGTCAAGTGTTTGATTGACTGAGGTCAAGTCTTTGATAGACTGAGATCAAGTGTTTGATTGACTGAGGTCAGGTGTTTAATAGACTGAGGTCAAGTGTTTGAGAGACTGAGGTCAGGTGTTTGACAGACTGAGGTCAGGTGTTTGATAGTGTTGTGAGGGATGATGTGTTTTGTTACACGCATAGCCCGCCTTCCACGTGCGTGACCCCTCGTGAACTCTCGTGACCGCCTTTGAAGTGTGGCTAACAAAAACTTTCCCTTGTTTACAAAAAGCTTCGTTATTCAGAACCTTATAGAAGGATCTGGATAAAACGGGAAAGCAAAACAATGCATTAGACGGTTCTAGACATCAGTAGGAAATGCCTATAAAAAAGGGCTGACCGATAGAGAGAGGAAGAGATTTTCTTTTGATCACGAGTCGTGCAATGTGTCAATTTGTTGTGTGTAGATTTTTCTATTTCCTCGTTGTACCATTTTGTGCTCGTTGTATTTTTATATACAGTAGCGGTACCAGCAAATATGTAAGTTTATAATTTTAATCATATTTCTCTTGCTGTTATTATTTAATTGAAGATAAAAAATTAAAAAAGTTATTAATTGTAATTAGCTCTGGCCTTGATTGTCGTTTTATTTGTTATTATTTTTACACGTTGTTATCGTCCTTTTTTATGGACTGTTTCTAGAACGAGGCATAGAATAAAATTAATAGATTAAATTCTCCATTTATAACGGTCCGTAATAATAGACTGAGGTCAAGTGTTTGATAAACTGAGGTCAGGTGTTTGACAGACTGAGGTCAGGTGTTTGACAGACTGAGGTCACGTGTTTGATTGACTAAGGTCAAGTGTTTGATGACTGAGATTAGATGTTTGATTGTCTTTTGTTACGTGTTTGACAGATCGAGGTCACGTGTTTGACAGACCAGGGTCAGGTGTTTGATAGACTGAGAAGGTCAGCTAACTCCGGCTTTGGGTGGGGGGAAGAGGGTTAATTGAAATGTATACCTATACCTGGGGGGGGGGGGGCGTTGTTTCACACAACATGGTGGGTAAATCGAATATCTACGGATCCGGATGAAATAAGACTGAAATTTGCGTCATAAAATTATGGAATTTGAACTGAAATATTTCACCAATCATCTCACTAAACATCTCAAAAATCTTCATAATCCTAATTTCTAAAAGAGAAATTGTTAAAGTTAAGTTGCCAAAGGGAAGTTGTCAAAGTGAAGTTGTCAATGTGATGTTGTCAAAGTAAATTAGTCAATGTGAAGTTGTCAATGTGAAGTTGTCAATGTGAAGTTGTCAAAGTGAAGTTGTCAGTGTGAAGTTGTCAAAGTAAATTAGTCAATGTGAAGTTGTCAAAGTGAAGTTTTCAATGTAAAGTTGTCAAAGTAAATTAGTCAATGTGAAGTTGTCAATGTGAAGGTGTCTGTGTGAAGTTGTCTATGTGAAGTTTTCAATGTAAAGTTGTCAAGTTAAAGTTGTCAATTTGAGGTTGTCTCAGTGAATTTGTCGATATAAAGTTTTCAATGTGAAGTTGTCAATGTGAAGTTGTCAATGTGAATTAGTCAATGTGAAGTTGTCTATGTGACGTTGTCAATGTGAAGTTGTCAATGTGAAGAAGTCCTTTTGAAATTGTCTATGTGAAGTTGTCTATGTGAATTTCTCTATGTGAAGTTGTCAATGTGAAGTTGTCAATGTAAAGTTGTAAATTGGAAGTTGTCAATGTGAAGTTGTCAATGCGAAGCTATCTATGTGAAGTTCTCTATGTGAGGTTGTCTATGTGAAGATGTCAAAGTGAAGTAGTCCATTTGAAATTGTCTATGTGAAGTTGTCAATGTGATGTTGTCAATGTGAAGTTGTCTATGTGAAATTGTCAATGTGAAGTTGATTATTTTTACCGGGAGTATGCAATGCACATATTTTATTTAAAACACCATTTACAACACCTATACTCACCTACATACTCTCTACAACAGCTAGGCAGTCTATACTTACCTAGGTACTCTCTACACACCTGAGCAAACTATATCTACCTAGTTAATCTATACCTAACTAGATAATCTTTACAACAGCTAGGCAGTCTATACTTACCTAGGTACTACACCACTTGGGCAGTCTATACTTACCTAGGTACTCTCTACACCACTGTGGCTATTTATACTTACCTAGGTACTCTCTACACCACTTGGGCTATCTATACTTACCTGGGTACACTCTACAAAAGTCTATAGAATTCTTCCAGGTGTTAATCATGCAATATCAGCTCAACTAATTTTTACTACACTTCAGACACTACACATTCGACACTTCAGACACTACACATTCATCACTTCAGACACTACACATTCATCACTTCAGACTCCACACATTTCAAGTATTTTTTGTTTAAAAAATAAAAGTTTAATTGGTTAATGAGGTAAATGACTGTTTTGATGAAGGATTTCATCTGGCTAATGACGTAAATTACTGTTTTGAGGAAGGGGTTCAACTGGCTTATGACATAAATGACTGTTTTGATGAAGGGTTTCATTTGTCTAATGACGTAAATGACTGTTTCGATGAAGGGTTCCATCTGGCTAATGACGTAAATGACTGTTTTGATGTAGGGTTTCATTTGGCTAACGACGTAAATGACTGTTTTGATGAAAGGTTTCATCTGATTGTTTAGAATGACCCAGTTATAATTGCAGGTGTCTCTAAGCAGGTATGCGATCTATGTATGGCTCACTCGTGATTTGTAGAGAAGCTTTCATATCTTGCTCAGAGACTATATGTGGTGGTACGGGGCATGTGTTGCTGGGCAACAATATGACACAAGGAGAACCATGTCAAGCCGAGGAATATTAGCACCCAGGGCGAAACCTTTAGAATACCACCTCCCTCCCACACACACATACACACACCCAGTTAAATCAATAAATGATTTATGATAAAGACATTATATTTCATGAAAATAACCAGATTATAGTTTTGTTTACAGTGACCTTTGTAAAACAAGGGATACCGAGTGTGGGGAGGAGGGAAGAAAGATGACATCGAGGGAGCCAGTACTGTCGTTTTGATTGGATTTTTCGGGAAGCAGTAATCGAACCCACCCAAGGCTCCCGTGCCAAAGTGGGGGAGGGATCAGTGGTGGGGTATCATTGTGCCTCCCCTCATCCACATCTATACTTAAGAGATTTTTTGATAAATTCAAAATGGCAGGGCCCCATTTTGGTGCATACCTGAATTTAGTTTGTCTTTTTTTTAAATACACTTAACAGGAGAGTAAACAGTAGAGATGTTAGTGGATCAGGATTGATCTGGATATTTTTATACATATCCTTAATATTTAGGCTGCCAATGGTTGAGTTTTTTAAATAAATATTATTCACACAATTTATTCGTATAACATTTTTATTAATAAAACAATTTTTTTAAAAATCATTCCAAGGTAAAAGATGTTCTGCCATCCTGAGTTATCAAAAGATGAGAACCTGCCAAAGACTCATTTTTGATGATTGCTGGTGCAGATTTGGTCTCAGACTTGGACTCAGATTTGGTCTCAGATTTGGTCTCATAATTTGGTCTCAGATGTGGTTTGGTCTCAGATTTGGTCTCAGACTTGGTCTCAGATTTGGTCTCAGCCTTGGTCTCAGATTTAGTCTCAGATTTGGTATCAGATTTGGTCTCAGATGTGGTTTTTTCTCAGATTTGGTCTCAGATGTGGTTTGGTCTCAGATTTGGTCTCAGATGTGGTTTGGTCTCAGATTTGGTCTCAGATTTGGTCTCAGACTTGGTCTCAGATTTGGTCTCAGATGTGGTTTTTTCTCAGATTTGGTCTCAGATGTGGTTTGGTCTCAGATTTGGTCTCAGATGTGGTTTGGTCTCAGATTTGGTCTCAGATTTGGTCTCAGATTTGGTCTCAGATGTGGTTTGGTCTCAGATTTGGTCTCAGATTTGGTCTCAGATTTGGTCTCAGATTTGGTCTCAGATTTGGTCAGCTTGATTGTTAACTTCTCTTATGTAATACTTCGCATCATATTTATTTGAATGTGTCTCAAATAAACTATTTGTACGATTTATACTTACACGTTTGGTTTCTCACCAGTTTGTTTGAGTTACTGTAGGCAGAGTTGAGTTACTGCAGACAGAGTTGAGTTACTGCAGGCAGAGTTGAGTTACAGCAGACAGAGTTGAATTACTGCAGGCAGAGATGAGTTACTCCAGACAGAGTTGAGTTACTGCAGACAGAGTTGAGTTACTGCAGGCAGAGTTGAGTTGTTGCAGACAGAGTTGAGTTGTGGCAGACAAAGTTAAGTTACTTGAGGCAGTGTTGAGTTACTGCAGACTCAGTTGAGTTACTGCAGACAGAGTCTTGGTCCCTGCAAACCAAGAGTTTCTAAAGGCTGTGTCACACGATCATTCTGTTCTGTTCCGAATTTGAGGCTTCACTGTTTTGTTTCAAAACCATGAGAGAAAATTGGAGCTGAACATATTCGCTTGGTTTTGTTTCAATGAGGCAAATCATCTTACAAAACAAATACAAAAAAATGATGAATAGTCATTCATATTATGTTTGATATGTGATATAGCTTCTTACAAGTTGTGGTGTAAGACTGTGACGTCGTGGGAAACTTAATTAACTCTTAACAGCTGATACAAATATTACCTGTTACATTACGTTGTATGTTTGAGAATTTAATCTCTTTTTTGTCTAAATGGCTCGTTGACAAACAGTACACAACAAAAGACGATACCATAAACTAAATACAATAACAAAGAAAACGATACCCAAACTAGGGCTAATTACAGTTAATAATTGTATTAAGTTAATTATAATTCACAAAATCAATAAGAATTAAAATCTAAAGCTGTTGACTTACAGTATAGTGTTATCTTGTACCGGTACAATGTTGAAGAAGATACAAAGAAGAAAGTACGCGCACACACATAGTAAATATAAATTCATAAATCTTCGTCTCGTAATTGTGTTAGCAAATATCTCCCTAGGCGTATATATGGCATGTTTCAAAGACATTTCGAGAACGGTCTTCCACATTATATTCCTTTCCTGATTAGACTCGGATTTTTCTACAGAATTCTAATAATACAAGCTAAAGATTTTATTTAGTTGTCAACAAAGTCAAGGGGGGCTATTATTAATTAGCCACAACCTAAATGTGGTTCCGAGCTTGGGGTCAGCTAGAGTTCATTCACGGGGAAAGATGACGTAAACTCGTCGTCTACATAACACACGAATATACAGAAATTTTCACAAATGCTCGCATTTCCTGTCACGAATAGTAGAAGTGTTTTCAATTTTACTCTATCTCAGCAACGAAATCTTACCCCCCCACCCCCACCCCCACCCCCAACATTGTAACTACAAACAATATCAATGGTGTCAATGCTGTAAACCTATTGGTTCATCCAGTGCGGTTCTCAACCTTCATAATGCCGCGACCCTTTAAAACTGTTCCTCAGGTTGTGGCAACCACCAACAACAATTTATTTTCGTCGCTACCTCATAACTGTAGAGTACATGTGTTTTACGGTGGTATTAGGCGTCATTCGACCCCCAAAGAGGTCGCGACCCACAGGTTGAGAACCACTGTGGTAAGGGGTCGTTCGTAAATTACGTCACGCAAAAATGACCTTTTAAGACCCCATCACGATGTGTCACTAATTCTTACCCCCCCCCCCCCCCCGTGTCACGTCACTCCTAAAAAAATCAAAACATGCATAAAATTTTCATAAATAAACTAAGATTTTATTATATTTTTAAAACTTTTCCCATAATGGATTAAGATGTAGTGTTATTAGAAAACTATGACGCCAAACAACAGTTTTTGCGTCATTTTTCGATATGCGCAAAAGATGTGAGCGACTGAGTTCATAGTACCTATATTACTTGAGGCAATTTCGACCTCAAATTTATGTTTTTAAAATCAATTAAATAAAGATTTGTCAAATTTGGAAAAATTTAGATTTTAAAAAAAAAATATTTTTTAAAAAAAAAATTGACGTCACAAAGGGTCATAAATTTTCGACCCCCTCCCCCCCTTGTGTGACCCCTAAACCTATGGTGTCACCCGGCCACATTTATTCTCCAGAGCCAGCGTGCACTTGTGGAACCCCTGTAACTAAGAAATCATCTCTGTGAACTTCACTTTTTCCATTAGGATTCTCCCCGTAGTGGTCCGTAGCCCGCACCCCCCCCCCCCCACCTCTGTTAAGCATGTAATTGACTTTAAATATACAAACCTGTAAATAATCATTTCATTTATACATTAATTTTTATACTTTGGCTTGGGCTTCAAAGTGGAATTGAGCCAAGTGACTAATCGATCCATCAGGCCAACAGATAGCTCGTAGATGGGGGACTTAAATTGACACTGAAGTGGAGGGCTACCCAAATTCTTGAGTTACCGGCCTCTACGTATGACTTCCTGCCTGCAACCTGTGCCTGCCACTGACGTCAGCGTGACGTCAACGCCGAGAGAATGGACCGTGTTACATTCACGCGGGAGAAACGCTTTTAACGTGTCAGCGTGTCGTCCTTTTTATGTTTAAATTTCAGACTGGGGTAGGTTCAAAAAATAATCCTAGAGATTACAGCGGAACTAGCGCCGTCGGTGTCGTCACCTTGGGTGGTGAGTTGACGAGTTGTTTTATGGTGATGATGTCAGTTATTGGTTCCGACATAAGTGATGTAACCAGAATAAATGATTTATTTCTTTACTTTTCTTTTTTTTTTTTTAAATTAAAAACCCGATAACAAGGTGTCTATAGCTTTGTTGGTGACACCAGTGGCGGCGTTATTGTAACTGCCATGGTAGGTAATGAAATAAATTTGAACTTCTGGATGTATCCACCCCTGAAACCCTATATGGATGTAGTCACCCCTTATACTCTGTCTGGATGTATCCACCCCTGATACTCTGTCTGGATGTATCCACGCATGATTCTCTGTCTGGATGTATCCACAATCTGATTCTCTTTCTGGATGTATCCACCACTAATACTCTATCTAGATGTATCCACCCCTGATCCTCTGTCTGGATGTATATACACACCCTGATACTCTGGATGTATCCACTCCTGATCATCTGTCCGGATGTATCCACCCCTGATCCTCAGTATGAATGTATCCACCCTCTGGACTAACTATGGGCTTAAAAATCGAATTTATTATTAAAATCTTTTGAAAACTGTCTATGATGTTGGTCTACTCTCCATGATGATGACCAACTGTCCATGCTGGTGACCGACTTCCATGATGTTAAAAAACTGTGCATGAAGTGTCCAACTGTGCATGAATGACCAATTGTGCCTGAAGGGACAAACTGTGCATAAAGTGACCCAACAGTGCATGGAATGACCAACTGTGCATGAAGTGGCCAACTGCGTATGAAGTGACCAACTGCGAATGAAGTGTCCAACAGTGCATGAGAGCGTTTGTGACCTAACAAAACACAGCAACAACGGGGCAGAAAAATGTGTGTAGTTAGAAAGGTCTAGAATATAGTCTCTTATATAATTGTATTTTTAGACTAAGAATTCTTATTTAAATGAACTGTCTTTATCCAAGAACTCTAACTCTGTCAACTTACCTGAAACATATTCGTAACTCATTTTCTTTCTCAGCAGCTCTTATCTTTGTTTCTTGTACTCTACCTTCTACAAGTGCTTTTATGTTTATGTGTACAGTGTATAGTGAAAACTGTGGTTGGTACAGGAGTGGACAACAGTTTACAACATTGTTCAACAGCGTACGTCGGCTTATAACAGTGTGAAACAAGAGTGTGTAACAACAGTGTGAAACAACAGTGTGAAACAACAGTGTGTAACAACAGTGTGTAACAACAGTGTACACCAGTGTCCAACACAAAGAAGCACAGCTGGTCATCTACAGCATCCTGGTATATTTCTTATCTCAGTCTTGCCATTGGATTAAATAGGCCAGGACGAGACAGTGAGGCTGTTGAATTGAGCAGCTGTCTTTAACGTTAAACAAAATTCAGCTCATGTCAAGGCTACTTCTCAAGCCGAACATTACCTTGGTCATCATCCGAAGGACGAACAATAATGTAAATTATTGTGCATCAGTGTACAACAGTGTTCAACAGTGTAAATCAGTGTACAACAGTGTACAACAGTTTAAATCAGTGTTCAACAATGTAAATCAGTGTAGAACAGTGTAAATCAGTGTACAACAGTGTACAGGAAAGGTGGTTTGTTTTCATTTTTATATTTCTTTATGTCTTGAGAGTAGGGGAAGTAATTAGTCAGTTACATCATCCAAGCATTCCTCGTACGGCCCAGGGGAGGTGACACATACACAAAAAACATTTTTATAGCGAAATCACCATCAAAATTAAGTGGAAGGTAGTCTGACAGCAATAAATATTGCATGCTCTTTTAGGCTCTCACAAAAGGAGGGTTGCTAATGCTATGGTCGTCTAGGTAATCAACAAAGATTGTTGTTTAGGCTATCAACAAAGATTGTTGTTTAGGCTATCACCAAAGATTGTTGGTTATGCCATCCCCAAAGATTGTTGGTTAGGCTATCACCAAGTATGGTTTTTAAGCGGCTTAACGACTCATTGTAACGTACATCAAATGGTTTTAAGCGCAAACTTATAACCATCGAATAAGATCTCAATTAGGGCGCGCATTATTTCCATTAGGGCGCGCATTATCCCCATTAGGGTGTGTATAACGGACCGTTATAGATGGAGAATTTAATCTCTGTTGTTTTGTCTAGGGCTCGTTCTAAAAACAGTCCAAAATAAAGGACGATACCAAAGGTTAAAAATAATAACAAATATAACGACAATCAAGGCCAGAGCTAATTACAATTAATAACTTTTTACTTTGTGAACTTCAAGTAAATAATAACAGCAAGAGAAATATTATTAAAATTATAAACTTACAGATTTGCTGGTACCGGTACTGTATATAAAAATACAATGAGCATAAAATTGTACGAGGAAATAAAAATCTCTACACACAATAAAGTATAATGACACACAGCATGCCTCGTAATCAAGGAAAGGAAAATGTCACCCGTCATTTATTCTTATCCCTTTTATACCCAGTTTCATATGATCTTTCTGGAAATGGAATACGCAGTGTTACTGCTTCCCGCATTCTCTAGATCGTTCTATCTTGTTCGACAGAAACGGATGATATTAAACAAAAGTATCAACAAAGGGATATTTCTTTCTAGCCGCCCCAACACGGGACCGACTTGAAAGAGGTCATGCACGTGGAAGGCGGGCAAAGCGTTTCTCAAAATATCTCATCCCTTATAACAGTGTGCATTAACATTTCTCAGGCATTTAATGTAAGTTCTTTTGAAATATTTTAAATTAACTTCGTTTTTGTTCGTGACTGGCAAAATCTTCGGACGGTTAATTAAGCCACTTCCCGTCAACCTATCGACATGAAACTTGGCACATAGACTCGTTACAGATGACAACACATTTTCTCAAATGTTCAGCCCATCCTGCGCCAAATGAGACGCTTTTACAAAAATATCACAAGTGCGTCTGGTGCGTAATATTTGTTTTTGTTTTTCTGAAATAATTGTGTTTGTTTCCCTCCAATTTTCAGCACCAACCCCTTGCCTCGATATAACAGTTTGGAAAGGATTTATACGAGAAAATAAATGTGTTTAGGGTTTGTTTAGATGTTTTTTGAACCCTCGATTAATCCAAAAATAAAACAAACTGGTAAAAAAAATTACCCTGTGCTCTTTGAGGGTGTACAAGGAGAACATAAAGCTCTCCATCAGACTCGACTCCAGCTCAAGATATAAAAAGCTTCATCTTTTGATCACGCACGCACGCACACACAGAACTGACATTTTGGCCGAATCATGAGTCCAACTTTGCGACTAAACATAAGAATATAGAAGTCTGGCGTCATGTGCGTGCATTGGAATAATTCTCCTCATTTAAAGACATGATTAAAAATTCCTGGTTCTGCTCGATCCAAACTATACTTGGTGGTCACTGGGCTGGTGACTGAGTTGGTCAATGAGTTGGTCACTGAGTTGGTCACTGGGTTGATCACTGGGCTGGTCACTGACTTGGTCACTGTGTTGGTCACTGGGCTGGTCACTGAGTTGGTCATTGAGCTGGTCCCTGGGTTGGTCACCGGACTGGTCACTGAGTTGGTCACTGAGTTGGTCACTGAGTTGGTCACTGAGTTGGTCACTGGGTTGGTCACTGAGTTGGTCACTGAGTTGGTCACTGAGTTGGTCACTGAGTTGGTCACTGAGTTGGTCACTGAGTTGGTCACTGGGTTGGTCACTGAGTTGGTCACTGAGTTGGTCACTGGGTTGGTCACTGGGCTGATCACTGAGTTGGTCACTGGGCTGATCACTGAGTTGGTCACTGAGTTGGTCACAGTGCTGGTCACTGAGTTGGTCACTGTTTTGGTCACTGGACTGGTCACTGGGTTGATCACTGGGCTGGTCACTGGTCTTGTCACTGAGTTGGTCACTGAGTTGGTCACTGGGCTGGTCACTGAGTTGGTCACTGGTCTTGTCAATGGACTGGTCACTGAGTTGGTCACTGGGTTGCTCACTGGACTGGTCACTGGGCTGGTCCCTGAGTTGGTCACTGGGTTGGTCACTGGGTTGATCACTGGGCTGGTCACTGAGGTGGTCACTGAGTTGGTCACTGGGTTGGTCACTGGGCTAGTCACTGAGTTGGTCACTGAGATGGTCACTGGGTTGGTCACTGAGCTGGTCACTGGGCTGGTCACTGAGTTGGTCACTGAGTTGGTCACTGAGTTGGTCACTGAGTTGGTCACTGAGTTGGTCACTGGATTGGTCACTGAGTTGGTCACTGAGCTGGTCACTGAGTTGGTCCCTGAGTTGGTCACTGAATTTTTATTTTAACATTATTTTTACCGGTATATATTTGTTTCTTTTAAAATGTGGAATTTAAATTTTCATATCGGTCAATACATGTGACTATTTATTGATATCCATCAATACATGTGACAATTTGATATCCACAATACATGTGACAATTTGATATCCGTCAATACATGTGACAATTCTTCTGTGAAGATGGCCTTCACTGAGTGACGTCATTTCCTGGAGACAACCAGGACATGTTCACGGGAGAAGGACAACAGAACAGATGAGTTTTAATTATGGCCTTGTAAGACTAATTCATCACGTCTTAGTACTGATCTAGTACATGACAAAGTCGTGGACAGCTGCACTGTTTTTTGTGACAGAACTTACTGTGACGGCCACCAGGCACTGATCTATTCAGCAAGACGAATACAAAATATCGTGTCGTTACGAGTTCTTGTAACTCTTTTAATGCAAGAAAAGGTAAATATACGTCCACACACGCACACACACATACACACACACACAAACACACACACACGCAAAGGCTTAGAATAGTGTATTCAACAGGGTCAAGGTCGTTGTACAGCCTTTCCTTATTTTTATCGTGAATCAATGGAGAAGCCATTGTTTGTAAACATTTAAAGGTCATGGCCGCTTAGTGGTAGACATAAATGTGATGAAGGATAAAACAAAACATGAACAAAACTATGGGAAACCGAAACAATAACAGGCATTCAACAATCGAAAAGGTAATTAATTTCTTTTAGACCCAAAGCGTCAAACAAGCGGTTGTTACTGGCCTTGTTTAGAAATAGCTGACAGGAGTTATCATATTTGTCATATTTTAAAGTTGTTGATTTCATTGGCGGATGTAATGTGGAAACGATTACAATTTTCGTGATCCCAACTTTTTTTTTTTTTTTTTTTTTTTTGACTCCACATATGTCAATGTTTTCTCAGAACTCGGCCAGAGAAAACAAGGAACAACCACTTCTTTTGACAAGTTTCTAAACAACGGTTCCCAGCCTGGCAGAGGCTTAACCTGGACTTTGACGCCCTTGGCTAATTTATTTTTGGCGCCCTTGATATTCAAATAAAATTTAAAACTTAGAGATTTAGCGGCGCCCTTTTGAACTGGCGCAGGCCGGCGCCCTTGGCAACTGCCCCAATGCCAAGCCGTTGTTACGCCTCTGCAGCCTGGGGGTAGGTGGCGTAGGAAGGTGATAATCGCACAGTTCTACGGGTCTCATTTGAAAATTCATTAAATAAATTACAATTCCTTGTTGAAGACTAGTCAAATCAGGGCCGGCCTCAGGCCACTGCAACCTATGCGGCCGCAATGGGCCCCGCACTTTCATAGGCCCCACACCGAATTTATTTCTAATACAAAATCTTAATTTTCACTTATTATCCTTATCCTCTACCCAGAATGGGCCCCGCGCAATCCGTTTCGCATAGGGCCCCGCAATTGTTAGGGTCGGCCCTGAGTCAAATAATTTGTAAGTGTGTTTGTGGGGGGGGGGGGGGTAGGAGAGGCCGAGAACTGCTGTTTAAAACCGCCACGTTACATCCCGTCGGCTCGTAGTGGCCGGAAAATATTGAGAATCAAACGAAGAGGTTTTTAAGGTGTTCCGTAAAAAGAAAATAAAGAAGACGGTAGCATCGGTTGTTGGAAACAAGTCTCATTAGAAGACGAGAGTTTGCTGGTTGTTGTGACAGGAATACGAGAGTTTCTGGTTGTTGTGACAGGAAGACGAGAGTTGCTGGTTGTTGTGTCAGGAAGACGAGAGTTGCTGTTTGTTGTGACAGGAAGACGAGAGTTGCTGGTTGTTGTGACAGGAAGACGAGAGTTGCTGGTTGTTGTGACAGGCAGACGAGAGTTGCAGGTTGTTGTGACAGGAAGACGAGAGTTTCTGGTTGTTGTGACAGGAAGACGAGAGTTGCTGGTTGTTGTGTCAGGAAGACGAGAGTTACTGGTTGTTGTGACAGGAAGACGAGAGTTGCTGGTTGTTGTGACAGGAAGACGAGAGTTGCTGGTTGTTGTGGCAGGAAAACGAGAGTTGCTGGTTGTTGTGACAGGAAGACGAGAGTTGCTGGTTGTTGTGACAGGAAGACGAGAGTTGCTGGTCGTTGTGACAGGAAGACGAGAGTTGCTGGTTGTTGTGAAAGGAAGACGAGAGTTGCTGGTTGTTGTGACAGGCAGACGAGAGTTGCTGGTTGTTGTGACAGGAAGAAGAGAGTTGCTGGTCGTTGTGACAGGAAGACGAGAGTTGCTGGTCGTTGTGACAGGAAGACGAGAGTTGCTTGTCGTTGTGACAGGAAGACGAGACTTGCTGGTCGCTGTGGCAGGAAGACGAGAGTTGCTGGTCGTTGTGAAAGGAAGACGAGAGTTGCTGGTTGTTGTGACAGGAAGACGAGAGTTGCTGGTCGTTGTGACAGGAAGACGAGAGTTGCTGGTTGTTGTGACAGGAAGACGAGAGTTGCTGGTTGTTGTGACAAGAAGACGAGAGTTGCTGGTCGTTGTGACAGGAAGACGAGACTTGCTGGTCGTTGTGACAGGAAGACGAGAGTTGCTGGTCGTTGTGAAAGGAAGACGAGAGTTGCTGGTTGTTGTGACAGGAAGACGAGAGTTGCTGGTCATGTGACAGGAAGACGAGAGTTGCTGGTCGCTGTGGCAGGAAGACGAGACTTGCTGGTCGCTGTGACAGGAAGACGAGAGTTGCTGGTCGTTGTCACAAGAAGACGAGAGTTGCTGGTTGTTGTGACAAGAAGACGAGAGTTACTGGTTGTTGTGACAAGAAGACGAGAGTTGCTGGTTGTTGTGACAGGAAGACAAGAGTTGCTGGTTGTTGTGACAGGAAGACAAGAGGTTCTGGTTGTTGTGACAGGAAGACGAGAGTTGCTGGTCGTTGTGAAAGGAAGACGAGAGTTGCTGGTCGTTGTGACAGGAAGACGAGAGTTGCTGGTTGTTGTGACAGGAAGACGAGAGTTGCTGGTTGTTGTCACAAGAAGACGAGAGTTGCTGGTTGTTGTGACAAGAAGACGAGAGTTGCTGGTCGTTGTAACAGGAAGACGAGAGTTGCTGGTTGTTGTCACAGGAAGACGAGAGTTGCTGGTTGTTGTCACAAGAAGACGAGAGTTGCTGGTTGTTGTGACAAGAAGACGAGAGTTGCTAGTTGTTGTGACAAGAAGACGAGAGTTGCTGGTTGTTGTGACAAGAAGACGAGAGTTGCTGGTTGTTGTGACAGGAAGACAAGAGTTGCTGGTTGTTGTGACAGGAAGACGAGAGTTGGTGGTCGTTGTGACAGGAAGACGAGAGTTGCTGGTTGTTGTGACAGGCAGAGGACACGACGAGGTTAAGTGACGTCACCAATTGATAGAATGTTCTGTTATCACGCATATGATTTTGTTTTTATTTGTGTCCCGGCTTCACGGCTCATTGCCTAACGGATATTATCTCATGAGACAGGCCCTACGCTGACGTAACGCAAGGAACAGGTTCAAACGAAGACACTGACTTGGCTAGTTGGGAGGGAGCAGTGACGTAGGGTGGGGACTGAGTAGGGGGCGCCGCCCCGTATTTCACGTTTTTTCCCTACAGTGATGAGTGGAATGATCTGCCATATTTTTTTTTCGTGGAAGGGGGCTCCAAGGAGCTTGGCACGCCCCAGGTGCAATTATCCCATCTACACCACTGGGAGGGTGGGAGGAGAGCTCCAGGTATGTTTGTACCATCAAAGAGAAGATTTCAATTATCTGAGCCCAGTATGAGGTCAAGTGAAATAGTCTGCTGCTAGAAAGATACGCCTCTGTATCTGATCCAAACATTTATAATAGACTTGTCTTTAATGGCCACCACCTGGCTACGTTTCTGTATCTGATCCAAACAACTCCATGTTGGCTGGCAATACTAACCATGGCAATACTAACCATGGCAATACTAACCATGGCAATACTAACCATGGCAATACTAACCATTTCATTACTAACCAAGGCAATACTAACCATGGCATTACTAACCATGGCAATACTAACCATGGCAATACTAACCATGGCAATCAGCTGACTCTGAGCCAAACCTTGATACCAAACTGGTTATAGTCTGCAAGGGGAAATATTTCCTGACAGCAGCCCATGGCATTATCTGACATCAGCCATGACAATTTCTGACAGCAGCTATGGCAATCTCTGACAGCAGCCATGGCAATCTCTGACAGCAGCCATGGCATTATCTGACATCAGCCATGACAATCTTTGACAGCAGCAAAGACAATCTCTGACAGCAGCCATAGCATTATCTGACATCAGCCATGACAATCTTTGACAGCAGCAAAGACAATCTCTGACAGCAGCCATGGCATTATCTGACATCAGCCATGACAATCTTTGACAGCAGCAAAGACAATCTCTGACAGCCGCCATGGAATTATCTGACATCAGCCATGACAATATGTGACAGCAGCCATGGCATTATCTGACATCAGCCATGATAATCTGTGACAGCAGCCATGGCATTATCTGACATCAGCCATGACAATATGTGACAGCAGCCATGGCATTATCCGACATCAGCCATGACAATGTCTGACAGCAGCCATGGCATTATCTGACATCAGCCATGACAATCTGTGACAGCAGCCATGGCATTATCTGACATCAGCCATGACAATCTCTGACAGCAGCCATGGCATTATCTGACATCAGCCATGACAATCTGTGACAGCAGCAATGGCATTATCTGACATCAGCCATGATAATCTGTGACAGCAGCAATGGCATTATCTGACATCAGCCATGACAATCTGTGACAGCAGCCATGGCATTATCTGACACATTTCAGAGCAAGTGTAGTAAAAAAAAACAACAAGAAAAATGACACATTGCATTTATAAGAAAGATTTATTTTATAGCTTTAGCACATTTCTGGGAACATTAATTAAAAACATTATTGGGAACATTATTGAACATATTCCGGGGAACATTATTTAAGCACATTCCTGGGAACATTCATCCTACAGCTGACCAGTGGTCGGTCGATTTATTTTGGATGATACTGGCAATTAGATGTGAGAATGGACATGACTTTGTGAAGGTAGCAATTAGATGTGTGAATGGACATGACTTTGTGAAGGTAGCAATTAGATGTGTGAATGGACATGACTTTGTGAAGGTAGCAATTGGATGTGTGAATGGACATGACTTTGTGAAGGTAGCAATTAGATGTGTGAATGGACATGACTTTGTGAAGGTAACAATTAGATGTGTGAATGGACATGACTTTGTGAAGGTAGCAATTAGATGTGTGAATGGACATGACTTTGTGAAGGTAGCAATTGGATGTGTGAATGGACATGACTTTGTGAAGGTAGCAATTAGATGTGTGAATGGACATCACCTTGTGAAGTTAGCAATTAGATGTGTGAATGGACATCACCTTGTGAAGGTAGCAATTAGATGTGTTAATGGACATCACTTTGTGAAGGTAGCAATTAGATGTGTGAATGGACATCACCTTGTGAAGGTAGCAATTAGATGTGTGAATGGACATCACTTTGTGAAGGTAGCAATTAGATGTGTGAATGGACATCACTTTGTGAAGGTAGCATTACAAAAACAAGAACATCTGTAAACTTTAAAAAAAAATATGTTTCATGTGGTGGGGTCGGGGCGCGCTGGTATGTTTTATGTAGTGGGGTTGGGGCGCCTGTGGCATGTTTCATGTGGTTGGGTTGGGGCTCCGCTGGTATGTCACGTTAAAATGCCGTGAGTTAGACATATAGTTGCACTGTGATTGATTGCCTGTAAATGCACAGTGCATTACGTCACAACAAAGGTGAAGTAGCCACAGAAAGCATTGTATCTTTTTAAAAAAAAATAATTAATGCATTTTAAATAGTGTTAGTTATCCTTTGAATTATTATCTTGTAACAATAGACTGTAAATATCATGGTGAATGAATTAGATAGCCACGAAGGAAATACGTCATCGCCTTTAAAATTATTGAGGTTATATATATACCTTTAGAGAGGCATAGGCATCGGTGTTATTGTCCATGTGTTGGGATCTGTGTTGTTGGGATCTGTGTTGTTGGGATCTGTGTTGTTGGGATCTGTGTTGTTGGGATCTGTGTTGTTGGGATCTGTGTCGTTGGAATATGTGTTGTTGGGATCTGTGTTGTTGGGATCTGTGTTGTTGGGATCTGTGTTGTTGGGATCTGTGTTGTTGGGATCTGTGTTGTTGGGATCTGTGTTGTTGGGATCTGTGTTGTTGGGATCTGTGTCGTTGGGATCTGTGTTGTTGGGATCTGTGTCGTTGGGATATGTGTTGTTGGGATCTGTGTTGTTGGGATCTGTGTTGTTGGGATATGTGTTGTTGGGATCTGTGTTGTTGGGATCTGTGTTGTTGGGATCTGTGTTGTTGGGATCTGTGTTTGTAGATATGAGTTTTAGAATCTGTGTTTTTAGGATCTGTGTTGTTGGGATCTGTGTTGTTTGCATCTGTGTTGTTGGGATCTGTGTTGTTGGGATCTGTGTTGTTGGGATCTGTGTTGCTTTCGATTTGTGTATGGCCAGTTATGTTATCAAGGGTTCTTGCCGTCGGTAGGGTGGGGAGGGGCCTTGAATCTGTCCTCCCCATTCCTATCCTATGGCGCCTGACTCCCCGCCTCTGCGTCTGACCTATATTTCCCATAATAAATTACGTCACTTTTATTTATAACAGTGTAATCAATACCACTATCTGATTTCAAACTGTACTTACTAATGAATTACTGTAGTTTGTTCAAATGTCTGACAGGTGAGTGACGTACTAGTGATGTTGCCTGCTTACAATTAATACACCAATCTATGGGCTTGTGGTTTACAATATTTACACCATTCTACCAGCTTAAAACTTAGAGAAAAAACTGCATTCAATGCTATTCAATGGGCGTGCTGCTATTCAAAGGGCGTGCTGCTATTCAAAGGGCGTGCTGCTATTCAAAGGGCGTGCTGCTATTCAATGGGCGTGCTGCTATTCAATTGGTGCAGCTATTCAATGTACGTATATGCTATTCAAAGGGCGTGCTGCTATTCAAAGGGCGTGCTGCTATTCAATTGGTGCAGCTATTCAATGGACGTCATGCTATTCAAAGGGCGTGCAGCTATTCAAAGGGCGTGCTGCTATTCAAAGAGCGTGCTGCTATTCAAAGGGCGTGCTGCTATTCAAAGGGCGTGCTGCTATTCAAAGGGCGTGCTGCTATTCAATGGATGTGCTGCTATTCAATGGGCGTGCTGCTATTCAAAGGACGTGCTGCTATTCAATTGGTGCAGCTATTCAAAGGATGTGCTGCTATTCAATGGGCGTGCTGCTATTCAATTGGTGCAGCTATTTAATGGGCGTGCTGCTATTCAATTGGTGCAGCTATTTAATGGACGTGCTGCTATTCAATTGGTGCAGCTATTCAATGGGCGTGCTGCTATTCAATTGGTGCAGCTATTTAATTGGCTCAGCTATTCAATGGGCGTGCTGCTATTCAATGGACGTGCTGCTATTCAATTGGTGCAGCTATTCAATGGGCGTGCTGCTATTCAATTGGTGCAGCTATTTAATGGGCATGCTGCTATTCAATTGGTGCAGCTATTTAATTGGTGCAGCTATTCAAAGGGCGTGCTATTATTCAATGGGCGTGCTGCTATTCAATTGGTGCAGCTATCCAATGGACGTGCTGCTATTCAATTGGTGCAGCTATTCAATGGACGTGTATTGCTATTCAATTGGTGCAGCTCTTTAATTGGTGCAGCTATTCAAAGGGCGTGCTGCTATTCAAAGGGCGTGCTGCTATTCAAAGGGCGTGCTGCTATTCAAAGGACGTGCTGCTATTCAATGGGCGTGCTGCTATTCAAAGGGCGTGCTGCTATTCAATGGACGTGCTGCTATTCAATTGGTGCAGCTATTCAATGGACGTGATGCTATTCAAAGGACGTGCTGCTATTCAATTGGTGCAGCTATTCAATGGACGTGCTGCTATTCAAAGGGCATGCTGCTATTCAATGGGCATGCTGCTATTCAAAGGGCTTGCTGCTATTCAATGGACGTACTGCTATTCAATTGGTGCAGCTATTCAATGGACGTGCTGCTATTCAAAGGACGTGCTGCTATTCAATTGGTGCAGCTATTCAATGGACGTGCTGCTATTCAAAGGGCATGCTGCTATTCAATGGGCGTGCTGCTATTCAAAGGGCGTGCTGCTATTCAATGGACGTGCTGCTTTTCAAAGGGCGTGCTGCTATTCAATGGGCGTGCTGCTATTCAATTGGTGCTGCTTTTCAATTTATGCTGCTATTCAATGGGCGTGCTGCTATTCAATGGGCGTGCTGCTATTCAATGGGCGTGCTGCTATTCAATGGGCGTGCTGCTATTCAATTGGTGCTGCTATTCAATTGGTGCTGCTATTCAATTGGTGCTGCTATTCAATTGGTGCTGCTATTCAATTGGTGCTGCTATTCAATTGGTGCTGCTATTCAATTGGTGCTGCTATTCAATTGGTGCTGCTATTCAATTGGTGCTGCTATTCAATTGGTGCTGCTATTCAATTGGTGCTGCTATTCAATTGGTGCTACTATTCAATTGGTGCTGCTATTCAATTGGTGCTGCTATTCAATTGGTGCTGCTATTCAATTGGTGCTGCTATTCAATTGGTGCTGCTATTCAATTGGTGCTGCTATTCAATTGGTGCTACTATTCAATTTGTGCTACTATTCAATTGGTGCTGCTATTCAATTGGTGCTACTATTCAATTGGTGCTACTATTCAATTGGTGCTGCTATTCAATTGGTGCTGCTATTCAATTTGTGCTGCTATTCAATGGGCGTGCTGCTATTCAATTTGTGCTGCTATTCAATTGGTGCTACTATTCAATTGGTGCTGCTATTCAATTGGTGCTGCTATTCAATGGGCGTGCTGCTATTCAATTGGTGCTGCTATTCAATTGGTGCTGCTATTCAATTGGTGCTGCTATTCAATTGGTGCTGCTATTCAATTGGTGCTGCTATTCAATTGGTGCTGCTATTCAATTGGTGCTGCTATTCAATTGGTGCTACTATTCAATTGGTGCTACTATTCAATTGGTGCTGCTATTCAATTTGTGCTGCTATTCAATGGGCGTGCTGCTATTCAATGGGCGTGCTGCTATTCAATTGGTGCTGCTATTCAATGGGCGTGCTGCTACTCAATTGGTGCTGCTATTCAATTGGTGCTGCTATTCAATTGGTGCTACTATTCAATTGGTGCTGCTATTCAATTGGTGCTGCTATTCAATTGGTGCTGCTATTCAATGGGCGTGCTGCTATTCAATGGGCGTGCTGCTATTCAATTGGTGCTGCTATTCAATTGGTGCTGCTATTCAATTGGTGCTGCTATTCAATTGGTGCTACTATTCAATTGGTGCTGCTATTCAATTGGTGCTACTATTCAATTGGTGCTACTATTCAATTGGTGCTGCTATTCAATTGGTGCTGCTATTCAATTGGTGCTGCTATTCAATTGGTGCTACTATTCAATTGGTGCTGCTATTCAATTTGTGCTACTATTCAAATTGTGCTGCTATTCAATTTGTGCTACTATTCAATTTGTGCTACTATTCAATTTGTGCTACTATTCAATTGGTGCTACTATTCAATTTGTGCTACTATTCAATTTGTGCTACTATTCAATTTGTGCTACTATTCAATTTGTGCTACTATTCAATTTGTGCTACTATTCAATTTGTGCTACTATTCAATTGGTGCTACTATTCAATTGGTGCTACTATTCAATTTGTGCTGCTATTCAATTGGTGCTGCTATTCAATTGGTGCTACTATTCAATTGGTGCTGCTATTCAATTGGTGCTGCTATTCAATTTGTGCTACTATTCAATTGGTGCTACTATTCAATTGGTGCTGCTATTCAATTTGTGCTACTATTCAATTGGTGCTACTATTCAATTGGTGCTGCTATTCAATTGGTGCTGCTATTCAATTTGTGCTGCTATTCAATGGGCGTGCTGATATTCAATTTGTGCTGCTATTCAATTGGTGCTACTTTTCAATTGGTGCTGCTATTCAATTGGTGCTACTATTCAATTGGTGCTACTATTCAATTGGTGCTACTATTCAATTGGTGCTGCTATTCAATTGGTGCTACTATTCAATTGGTGCTACTATTCAATTGGTGCTACTATTCAATTGGTGCTACTATTCAATTGGTGCTGCTATTCAATTGGTGCTGCTATTCAATTGGTGCTACTATTCAATTGGTGCTGCTATTCAATTGGTGCTACTATTCAATTGGTGCTACTATTCAATTGGTGCTACTATTCAATTGGTGCTGCTATTCAATTGGTGCTGCTATTCAATTGGTGCTGCTATTCAATTGGTGCTGCTATTCAATTGGTGCTACTATTCAATTGGTGCTACTATTCAATTGGTGCTACTATTCAATTGGTGCTGCTATTCAATTGGTGCTACTATTCAATTGGTGCTACTATTCAATTGGTGCTACTATTCAATTGGTGCTGCTATTCAATTGGTGCTGCTATTCAATTGGTGCTACTATTCAATTGGTGCTGCTATTCAATTGGTGCTACTATTCAATTGGTGCTACTATTCAATTGGTGCTACTATTCAATTGGTGCTACTATTCAATTGGTGCTGCTATTCAATTGGATCTGGTATTCAATTGGTGCTGCTATTCAATTTGTGCTGCTATTCAATTTGTGCTGCTATTCAATGGGCGTGCTGCTATTCAATTTGTGCTGCTATTCAATTGGTGCTACTATTCAATTGGTGCTACTATTCAATTGGTGCTACTATTCAATTGGTGCTACTATTCAATTGGTGCTGCTATTCAATTGGTGCTGCTATTCAATTGGTGCTGCTATTCAATTGGTGCTGCTATTCAATTTGTGCTGCTATTCAATGGGCGTGCTGCTATTCAATTTGTGCTGCTATTCAATTGGTGCTGCTATTCAATTGGTGCTGCTATTCAATTGGTGCTGCTATTCAATTGGTGCTACTATTCAATTGGTGCTGCTATTCAATTTGTGCTGCTATTCAATTGGTGCTGCTATTCAATTGGTGCTGCTATTCAATTGGTGCTGCTATTCAATTGGTGCTGCTATTCAATTGGTGCTGCTATTCAATTGGTGCTGCTATTCAATTTGTGCTGCTATTCAATGGGCGTGCTGCTATTCAATTGGTGCTGCTATTCAATTGGTGCTGCTATTCAATTGGTGCTACTATTCAATTGGTGCTACTATTCCATTGGTGCTACTATTCAATTGGTGCTACTATTCAATTGGTGCTACTATTCAATTGGTGCTGCTATTCAATTGGTGCTACTATTCAATTGGTGCTGCTATTCAATTGGTGCTGCTATTCAATTGGTGCTGCTATTCAATTGGTGCTGCTATTCAATTGGTGCTGCTATTCAATTGGTGCTGCTATTCAATTTGTGCTACTATTCAATTGGTGCTACTATTCAATTGGTGCTACTATTCAATTGGTGCTACTATTCAATTGGTGCTGCTATTCAATTGGTGCTACTATTCAATTGGTGCTGCTATTCAATTGGTGCTGCTATTCAATTGGTGCTGCTATTCAATTGGTGCTGCTATTCAATTGGTGCTGCTATTCAATTGGTGCTGCTATTCAATTGGTGCTACTATTCAATTGGTGCTACTATTCAATTGGTGCTGCTATTCAATTGGTGCTGCTATTCAAATTGTGCTGCTATTCAATGGGCGTGCTGCTATTCAATTTGTGCTGCTATTCAATTGGTGCTACTATTCAATTGGTGCTGCTATTCAATTGGTGCTACTATTCAATTGGTGCTGCTATTCAATTGGTGCTCCTATTCAATTTGTGCTGCTATTCAATGGGCGTGCTGCTATTCAATTTGTGCTGCTATTCAATTGGTGCTACTATTCAATTGGTGCTGCTCTTCAATTGGTGCTACTATTCAATTGGTGCTACTATTCAATTGGTGCTGCTATTCAATTGGTGCTGCTATTCAATTGGTGCTGCTATTCAATTGGTGCTGCTATTCAATTGGTGCTACTATTCAATTGGTGCTGCTATTCAATTGGTGCTACTATTCAATTGGTGCTGCTATTCAATTGGTGCTGCTATTCAATTGGCGCTGCTATTCAATTGGTGCTGCTATTCAATTGGTGCTGCTATTCAATTGGTGCTGCTATTCAATTGGTGCTACTATTCAATTGGTGCTGCTATTCAATTGGTGCTGCTATTCAATTGGTGGTGCTATTCAATTGGTGCTGCTATTCAATTGGTGCTGCTATTCAATTGGTGCTGCTATTCAATGGGCGTGCTGCTATTCAATTGGTGCTGCTATTCAATTGGTGCTACTATTCAATTGGTGCTGCTATTCAATTGGTGCTGCTATTCAATTGGTGCTGCTATTCAATTGGTGCTACTATTCAATTGGTGCTGCTATTCAATTGGTGCTACTATTCAATTGGTGCTGCTATTCAATTGGTGCTGCTATTCAATTGGTGCTGCTATTCAATTGGTGCTGCTATTCAATGGGCGTGCTGCTATTCAATTGGTGCTGCTATTCAATTGGTGCTACTATTCAATTGGTGCTACTATTCAATTGGTGCTGCTATTCAATTGGTGCTACTATTCAATTGGTGCTGCTATTCAATTGGTGCTGCTATTCAATTGGTGCTGCTATTCAATTGGTGCTACTATTCAATTGGTGCTGCTATTCAATTGGTGCTGCTATTCAATTGGTGGTGCTATTCAATTGGTGCTGCTATTCAATTGGTGCTGCTATTCAATTGGTGCTGCTATTCAATGGGCGTGCTGCTATTCAATTGGTGCTGCTATTCAATTGGTGCTACTATTCAATTGGTGCTGCTATTCAATTGGTGCTGCTATTCAATTGGTGCTGCTATTCAATTGGTGCTACTATTCAATTGGTGCTGCTATTCAATTGGTGCTACTATTCAATTGGTGCTGCTATTCAATTGGTGCTGCTATTCAATTGGTGCTGCTATTCAATTGGTGCTGCTATTCAATGGGCGTGCTGCTATTCAATTGGTGCTGCTATTCAATTGGTGCTACTATTCAATTGGTGCTACTATTCAATTGGTGCTGCTATTCAATTGGTGCTACTATTCAATTGGTGCTGCTATTCAATTGGTGCTGCTATTCAATTGGTGCTGCTATTCAATTTGTGCTGCTATTCAATTGGTGCTACTATTCAATTGGTGCTGCTATTCAATTTGTGCTGCTATTCAATTGGTGCTGCTATTCAATTGGTGCTACTATTCAATTTGTGCTGCTATTCAATTTGTGCTGCTATTCAATTGGTGCTACTATTCAATTGGTGCTGCTATTCAATTTGTGCTACTATTTAATTGGTGCTACTATTCAATTGGTGCTACTATTCAATTTGTGCTGCTATTCAATTTGTGCTACTATTCAATTGGTGCTACTATTCAATTTGTGCTGCTATTCAATTGGTGCTACTATTCAATTGGTGCTGCTATTCAATTGGTGCTACTATTCAATTGGTGCTACTATTCAATTGGTGCTACTATTCAATTGGTGCTGCTATTCAATTGGTGCTACTATTCAATTGGTGCTACTATTCAATTGGTGCTACTATTCAATTGGTGCTGCTATTCAATTTGTGCTACTATTCAATTTGTGCTACTATTCAATTGGTGCTACTATTCAATTTGTGCTGCTATTCAATTTGTGCTACTATTCATTTGGTGCTACTATTCAATTTGTGCTGCTATTCAATTGGTGCTACTATTCAATTGGTGCTGCTATTCAATTTGTGCTGCTATTCAATTGGTGCTGCTATTCAATTGGTGCTGCTATTCAATTGGTGCTACTATTCAATTGGTGCTGCTTTTCAATTGGTGCTACTATTCAATTGGTGCTGCTATTCAATTGGTGCTGCTATTCAATTGGTGCTACTATTCAATTGGTGCTGCTATTCAATTGGTGCTACTATTCAATTGGTGCTGCTATTCAATTGGTGCTGCTATTCAATTGGTGCTACTATTCAATTGGTGCTGCTATTCAATTGGTGCTGCTATTCAATTGGTGCTGCTATTCAATTGGTGCTGCTATTCAATTGGTGCTACTATTCAATTGGTGCTGCTATTCAATTGGTGCTACTATTCAATTGGTGCTGCTATTCAATTGGTGCTACTATTCAATTGGTGCTGCTATTCAATTGGTGCTGCTATTCAATTGGTGCTACTATTCAATTGGTGCTGCTATTCAATTGGTGCTACTATTCAATTGGTGCTGCTATTCAATTGGTGCTACTATTCAATTGGTGCTGCTATTCAATTGGTGCTACTATTCAATTGGTGCTGCTATTCAATTGGTGCTACTATTCAATTGGTGCTGCTATTCAATTGGTGCTGCTATTCAATTGGTGCTGCTATTCAATTGGTGCTACTATTCAATTGGTGCTACTATTCAATTGGTGCTACTATTCAATTGGTGCTACTATTCAATTGGTGCTACTATTCAATTGGTGCTGCTATTCAATTGGTGCTGCTATTCAATTGGTGCTGCTATTCAATTGGTGCTGCTATTCAATTGGTGCTGCTATTCAATTGGTGCTGCTATTCAATTGGTGCTGCTATTCAATTGGTGCTACTATTCAATTGGTGCTACTATTCAATTGGTGCTACTATTCAATTGGTGCTGCTATTCAATTGGTGCTGCTATTCAATTGGTGCTGCTATTCAATTGGTGCTGCTATTCAATTGGTGCTGCTATTCAATTGGTGCTGCTATTCAATTGGTGCTGCTATTCAATTGGTGCTGCTATTCAATTGGTGCTACTATTCAATTGGTGCTACTATTCAATTGGTGCTACTATTCAATTGGTGCTACTATTCAATTGGTGCTACTATTCAATTGGTGCTGCTATTCAATTGGTGCTGCTATTCAATTGGTGCTGCTATTCAATTGGTGCTACTATTCAATTGGTGCTACTATTCAATTGGTGCTGCTATTCAATTGGTGCTACTATTCAATTGGTGCTACTATTCAATTGGTGCTACTATTCAATTGGTGCTGCTATTCAATTGGTGCTACTATTCAATTGATGCTACTATTCAATTGGTGCTACTATTCAATTGGTGCTACTATTCAATTGGTGCTGCTATTCAATTGGTGCTGCTATTCAATTGGTGCTACTATTCAATTGGTGCTGCTATTCAATTGGTGCTGCTATTCAATTTGTGCTGCTATTCAATTGGTGCTGCTATTCAATGGGCGTGCTGCTATTCAATTGGTGCTGCTATTCAATTGGTGCTGCTATTCAATTGGCGTGCTACTATTCAATTGGTGCTACTATTCAATTGGTGCTGCTATTCAATTTGTGCTGCTATTCAATGGGCGTGCTACTATTCAATTGGTGCTGCTATTCAATTGGTGCTACTATTCAATTGGTGCTGCTATTCAATGGGCGTGCTACTATTCAATTGGTGCTACTATTCAATTGGTGCTGCTATTCAATTGGTGCTGCTATTCAATTGGTGCTACTATTCAATTGGTGCTACTATTCAATTGGTGCTGCTATTCAATTTGTGCTGCTATTCAATTGGTGCTGCTATTCAATTGGTGCTACTATTCAAATGGTGCTGCTATTCAATTGGTGCTGCTATTCAATTGGTGCTGCTATTCAATGGGCGTGCTACTATTCAATTGGTGCTGCTATTCAATTGGTGCTACTATTCAATTGGTGCTGCTATTCAATTGGTGCTACTATTCAATTGGTGCTGCTATTCAATGGGCGTGCTACTATTCAATTGGTGCTGCTATTCAATTGGTGCTGCTATTCAATGGGCGTGCTACTATTCAATTGGTGCTGCTATTCAATTGGTGCTACTATTCAATTGGTGCTGCTATTCAATGGGCGTGCTACTATTCAATTGGTGCTGCTATTCAATTGGTGCTACTATTCAATTGGTGCTACTATTCAATTGGTGCTACTATTCAATTGGTGCTGCTATTCAATGGGCGTGCTACTATTCAATTGGTGCTGCTATTCAATTGGTGCTACTATTCAATTGGTGCTGCTATTCAATGGGCGTGCTACTATTCAATTGGTGCTGCTATTCAATTGGTGCTACTATTCAATTGGTGCTACTATTCAATTGGTGCTACTATTCAATTGGTGCTACTATTCAATTGGTGCTACTATTCAATTGGTGCTGCTATTCAATTGGTGCTACTATTCAATTGGTGCTACTATTCAATTGGTGCTGCTATTCAATTGGTGCTGCTATTCAATTGGTGCTGCTATTCAATTGGTGCTGCTATTCAATTGGTGCTACTATTCAATTGGTGCTGCTATTCAATTGGTGCTACTATTCAATTGGTGCTACTATTCAATTGGTGCTGCTATTCAATTGGTGCTGCTATTCAATTGGTGCTGCTATTCAATGGGCGTGCTGCTATTCAATTGGTGCTACTATTCAATTTGTGCTACTATTCAATTGGTGCTGCTATTCAATGGGCGTGCTGCTATTCAATTGGTGCTGCTATTCAATTGGTGCTGGTATTCAATTGGTGCTACTATTCAATTGGTGCTACTATTCAATTGGTGCTGCTATTCAATTGGTGCTACAATTCAATTGGTGCTGCTATTCAATTGGTGCTGCTATTCAATTGGTGCTACTATTCAATAGGCGTGCTGCTAGGGTCACAAGAAAAGATTCCCTGCCAGACCTGGGAGCTTGCTGGGACGTGTGCCAAAGTTTTGAGAATAACACTCACATTTAGTCGACGTAAATTGTTGACATTATTCTGAGCTTAAGTTCAACCTTTTGAGCCGGCCTTAGAATGTAACATTTTAATGCACATTTTTAGCACAGTTTGTCTAACATGTTTGTAATTCTCAGTCTTGTGTTGCTTACATGTCGATGGATGTTTATAGGGCCTCTCAAAATTTTGAGCTTACAAGTCACCAGGTCTTCAATCGACCAGATCAGTGGATCTCAAAAACTAATAAAATTGATTACTCTTACCATTTTTTTTTTAAAATTTCCATCAGGGGAATTTTTATGAAAAAACCGCCTTATGTGTACTTCTGGAATTAATTTTTTTTATTCTGAACATTAAAAATATTATAATAATTATGTGCACTAATGTAAAATATAATTTTCCTTAGAATATTTTAAAAACCAAACAACCTTGACCTTGCTTTGTAATGGTTGGTGAACGTTTGAGGTTCTATATAATGGTTAGGTTTTTAAAAATAAAATTATCGTAATAGAAATAAATGGTGAAACAAGAAATATTGCTTGAAAATAAAAGACAAGATAAATAAGCGGACGAATCGGCAAGATGCCTTCTTCAGCCGACAATACAATACATTAAACACCTGATAAAAGTAAAAAAAAAAATTATTTTTAAATTAAATTTGTGTTTTTGAAGATCTCAAATCTTAATATTCCTATCGGAAAGCGCCTCTGAACGTTGAGTTCCATTGAATTAATTGAGTTCTTTGAAAATATAATTTAAATGTATCTTTATTTAATGTATCGTATTGTCTGCTGAAGAAGGCATCTTGCCGATACGTCAGCTTAATTATTTTGTATGTTATTTTCAAGCCTAAACATATCTTGTTCCACTATTTATTCACTTTACATTGCCTGAACGTAGTCCCCAATAAATTATCATAATACACCAGACAGTTTTGCTGAAATCAGCCTATGACAAATGTAAACCATCTCTCAATGTTGGTAATCAGTAAGTCTTTAGCTAAATGTTTGCTTGCTGTCAAATACCTGAACCTTGCGAACAAACATTTTAAGAAGATGAATTCATAATGATTGAAAACACTGACACATCGTTCTAAGTACAGCCTCTAATAGCTGTCAGGTCTATGGGTGTCCAGCGTGAGATGTCCAGATATAGATGTTCAATTACAGGTGCCCAGTTCCAGATGTTAAGTTATAGATCTCCAGTTGAAGGTGTCGAGTTTCACGTGTCCAGTCAGTTGGAGGTGTCCAGCTGAAGGGTATTCAGTTACATGTGTCCAGCTAGTTACATGTGTCCAGCTAGTTACACGTGTCCAGTTAGTTACAGGTGTCCAGATAGTTACATGTGTCCAGTTAGTTACAGGTGTCCAGATAGTTACATGTGTCCAGCTAGTTACAAGTGTCCAGTTAGTTACAGGTGTCCAGCTAGTTACATGTGTCCAGCTAGTTACATGAGTCCAGCTAGTTACATGTGTCCAGCTAGTTACATGTGTCCAGCTAGTTACATGTGTCCAGATAGTTACATGTGTCCAGCTAGTTACATGTGTCCAGATAGTTACATGTGTCCAGCTAGTTACATGTGTCCAGCTAGTTACATGTGTCCAGCTAGTTACATGTGTCCAGATAATAACATGTGTCCAGCTAGTTACATGTGTCCAGATAGTTACATGTGTCCAGCTAGTTACATGTGTCCAGATAGTTACATGTGTCCAGCTAGTTACATGTGTCCAGCTAGTTACATGTGTCCAGCTAGTTACATGTGTCCAGATAATAACATGTGTCCAGCTAGTTACATGTGTCCAGATAGTTACATGTGTCCAGCTAGTTACATGTGTCCAGATAGTTACATGTGTCCAGATAGTTACATGTGTCCAGCTAGTTACATGTGTCCAGCTAGTTACATGTGTCCAGATAGTTACAGGTGTCCAGATAGTTACAGGTGTCCAGATAGTTACATGTGTCCAGATAGTTACATGTGTCCAGCTAGTTACATGTGTCCAGCTAGTTACATGAGTCCAGCTAGTTACATGTGTCCAGTTAGTTACAGGTGTCCAGCTAGTTACATGTGTCCAGCTAGCTACAGGTGTCTAGCTAGTTACAGGTGTCCAGCTAGTTACATGTGTCCAGTTAGTTACATAAGTCCAGTTAGTTACATGTGTCCAGTTAGTTACATGAGTCCAGTTAGTTACATGTGTCCAGATAGTTACATGTGTCCAGATAGTTACATGTGTCCAGATAGTTACATGTGTCCAGATAGTTACATGTGTCCAGCTAGTTACATGTGTCCATATAGTTACATGTGTCCAGCTAGTTACATGTGTCCATATAGTTACATGTGTCCAGATAGTTACATGTGTCCAGTTAGTTACATGTGTCCAGCTAGTTACATGTGACCAGATAGTTACATGTGTCCAGATAGTTACATGTGTCCAGCTAAATACATGTGTCCAGATATTTACATGTGTCCAGCTAGTTACATGTGTCCAGATAGTTACATGTGTCCAGCTAGTTACATGTGTCCAGATAGTTACACGTGTCCAGTTAGTTACAGGTATCCATATAGTTACATGTGTCCAGATAATTACATGTGTCCAGTTAGTTACATGTGTCCAACTAGTTACATGTGTCCAGCTAGTTACATGTGTCCAGTTAGTTACAGGTGTCCAGATAGTTACAGGTGTCCAGATAGTTACAGGTGTCCAGATAGTTACATGTGTCCAGATAGTTACATGTGTCCAGATAGTAACATGTGTCCAGATAGTTACATGTGTCCAGATAGTTACATGTGTCCAGATAGTTACATGTGTCCATATAGTTACATGTGTCCAGCTAGTTACATGTGTCCAGATAGTTACATGTGTCCAGTTAGTTACAGGTGTCCAGCTAGTTATATGTGTCCAGCTAGTTACATGAGTCCAGCTAGTTACATGTGTCCAGCTAGTTACATGTGTCCAGCTAGTTACATGTGTCCAGCTAGTTACATGTGTCCAGCTAGTTACAGGTGTCCAGATATTTACATGTGTCCAGTTAGTTACATGAGTCCAGTTAGTTACATATGTCCAGTTAGTTACATGTGTCCAGCTAGTTACATGTGTCCAGATAGTTACATGTGTCCAGATAGTTACATGTGTCCAGCTAGTTACATGTGTCCAGATAGTTACATGTGTCCAGCTAGTTATTTGTGTCCAGATAGTTACATGTGTCCAGATAGTTACATGTGTCCAGTTAGTTACATGTGTCCAACTAGTTACATGTGTCCAGATAGTTACATGTGTCCAGTTAGTTACATGTGTCCAGCTATTTACATGTGTCCAGATAGTTACATGTGTCCAGCTAGTTACATGTGTCCAGATAGTTACATGTGTCCAGCTAGTTACATGTGTCCAGATAGTTACACGTGTCCAGTTAGTTACAGGTGTCCAGATAGTTACATGTGTCCAGATAGTTACATGTGTCCAGCTAGTTACATGTGTCCAGCTAGTTACATGTGTCCAGCTAGTTACATGTGTCCAGCTAGTTACATGTGTCCAGCTAGTTACATGTGTCCAGCTAGTTACATGTGTCCAGCTAGTTACATGTGTCCAGCTAGTTACATGTGTCCAGCTAGTTACATGTGTCCAGCTAGTTACATGTGTCCAGCTAGTTACATGTGTCCAGCCCTTCAAATATATTAACAAGTTACAAGTTTTCAGTTCCATTGTCCAGTTCCTGGCTTCTTGCCGTTGTTTGATAGAGTTCAAGGTCACGATGTGAACCAGCCTGTGTTGGTCGATACCGTTATAACCGAGGGCTACACAATCATCTCGTACATTTACAACGTCACTGACGTACTCTACAACGGTCCCCAAGCAATTCACAAGTGTCCCCGATGTTTTGATCTATTTAATTGTATATCTTTGCCATGATCGGTTATTATTTAATCTAAAAAATCTTCCCTAAATTTCTCCCCACACATTTTATCGACTCCACGTATTTCAAATACTATTAGATGGGACGAGATTTCTTACTTAATGAAATAAAGGCTACGGTAAGGACTTCCCGTCGACGTTAAGGTAATCATGCAATGATATTATGGGGGCTAGTCATATAGCGGTAGCAATGATATCATGGGGGCTAGTCACATAGCGCTAGCAATGATATTATGGGGGCTAGTCACATAGCGCTAGCAATGATATTATGGGGGCTAGTCACATAGCGCTATCAATGATATTATGGGGGCTAGTCACATAGCGCAATCAATGATATTATGGGGGCTAGTCACATAGCGCTAGCAATGATATTATGGGGGCTAGTCACACAGCGCTAGCAATGATATTATGTGGGCTAGTCATATAGTGGTAACAATAATATTATGGGGGCTAGTCACATAGCGCTAGCAGTGATATTATGGGGGCTAGTCACATAGCGGTAACAATAATATTATGGGGGCTAGTCACATAGCGCTAGCAGTGATATTATGAGGGCTAGTCACATAGCGCTAGCATTGATATCATGGGGGCTAGTTACATAGCGGTAACAATAATATTATGGGGGCTAGTCACATAGCGCTAGCAATGATATTATGGGGGCTAGTCACATAGCGCTAGCAATGATATTATGGGGGCTAGTCACAAAGCGCTAGCAATGATATTATGGGGGCTAGTCACATAGCGCTAGCAATGATATTATGGGGGCTAGTCACATAGCGCTAGCAATGATGTTATGGGGGCTAGTCACATAGCGCTAGCAATGATATTATGGGGGCTAGTCACATAGCGCTAGCAATGATATTATGGGGGCTAGTCACATAGCGCTAGCATGATATTATGGGGGCTAGTCACATAGCGCTAGCAATGATATTATGGGGGGCTAGTCACATAGCGCTAGCAATGATATTATGGGGGCTAGTCACAGCGCTAGCAATGATATTATGGGGGCTAGTCATATAGCGGTAACAATAAAATTATGGGGGCTAGTCACATAGCGCTAGCAATGATATCATGGGGGCTAGTCACATAGCGCTAGCAATGATATTATGGGGGCTAGTCACAGCGCTAGCAATGATATTATGGGAGCTAGTCACATAGCGCTAGCAATGATATTATGGGGGCTAGTCACATAGCGCTAGCAATGATATTATGGGGGCTAGTCACATAGCGCTAGCAATGATATTATGGGGGCTAGTCACAGCGCTAGCATTGATATTATGGGGGCTAGTCACAGCGCTAGCAATGATATTATGGGGGCTAGTCACATAGCGTTAGCAATGATATTATGGGGGCTAGTCACAGCGCTAGCAATGATATTATGGGGCTAGTCACAGCGCTAGCAATGATATCATGGGGGCTAGTCACATAGCGGTAACAGTGATATTATGGGGGCTAGTCACATAGCGCTAGCAGTGATATTATGGGGGCTAGTCACATAGCGGTAACAGTGATATTATGGGGGCTAGTCACATAGCGCTAGCAGTGATATTATGGGGGCTAGTCACATAGCGCTAGCAGTGATATTATGGGGGCTAGTCACATAGCGCTAGCAGTGATATTATGGGGGCTAGTCACATAGCGCTAGCAGTGATATTATGGGGGCTAGTCACATAGCGCTAGCAGTGATATTATGGGGGCTAGTCACATAGCGCTAGCAGTGATATTATGGGGGCTAGTCACATAGCGCTAGCAGTGATATTATGGGGGCTAGTCACATAGCGCTAGCAGTGATATTATGGGGGCTAGTCACATAGCGCTAGCAGTGATATCATGGGGGCTAGTCACATAGCGCTAGCAGTGATATCATGGGGGCTAGTCACATAGCGATAGCAGTGATATTATGGGGGCTAGTCACATAGCGCTAGCAGTGATATTATGGGGGCTAGTCACATAGCACTAGCAGTGATATCATGGGGGCTAGTCACATAGCGCTAGCAATGATATTATGGGGGCTAGTCACATAGCGCTAGCAGTGATATTATGGGGGCTAGTCACATAGCGCTAGCAGTGATATTATGGGGGCTAGTCACATAGCGCTAGCAGTGATATTATGGGGGCTAGTCACATAGCGCTAGCAGTGATATTATGGGGGCTAGTCACATAGCGCTAGCAGTGATATCATGGGGGCTAGTCACATAGCGCTAGCAGTGATATCATGGGGGCTAGTCACATAGCGATAGCAGTGATATTATGGGGGCTAGTCACATAGCGCTAGCAGTGATATTATGGGGGCTAGTCACATAGCGCTAGCAATGATATTATGGGGGCTAGTCACATAGCGCTAGCAATGATATTATGGGGGCTAGTCACATAGCGCTAGCAGTGATATCATGGGGGCTAGTCACATAGCGCTAGCAATGATATTATGGGGGCTAGTCACATAGCGCTAGCAATGATATTATGGGGGCTAGTCACATAGCGCTAGCAATGATATCATGGGGGCTAGTCACATAGCGCCAGCAGTGATATCATGGGGGCTAGTCACATAGCGCTAGCAATGATATCATGGGGGCTAGTCACATAGCGCTAGCAGTGATATCATGGGGGCTAGTCACATAGCGCTAGCAATGATATCATGGGGGCTAGTCACATAGCGCTAGCAGTGATATCATGGGGGCTAGTCACATAGCGCTAGCATTGATATCATGGGGGCTAGTCACATAGCGCTAGCAGTGATATCATGGGGGCTAGTCACATAGCGCTAGCAGTGATATTATGGGGGCTAGTCAAATAGCGCTAGCAATGATATTATGGGGGCTAGTCACATAGCGCTAGCAGTGATATCATGGGGGCTAGTCACATAGCGCTAGCAGTGATATCATGGGGGCTAGTCACATAGCGCTAGCAATGATATCATGGGGGCTAGTCACATAGCGCTAGCAGTGATATCATGGGGGCTAGTCACATAGCGCTAGCAGTGATATCATGGGGGCTAGTCACATAGCGCTAGCAGTGATATCATGGGGGCTAGTCACATAGCGCTAGCACAGATATTAAGGGGGCTAGTCACATAGCGCTAGCAATGATATTATGGGGGCTAGTCACATAGCGCTAGCAATGATATTATGGGGGCTAGTCACATAGCGCTAGCAATGATATTATGGGGGCTAGTCACATAGCGCTAGAAATGATATTATGGGGGCTAGTCACATAGCGCTAGCAGTGATATTATGGGGGCTAGTCACATAGCGCTAGCAGTGATATTATGGGGGCTAGTCACATAGCGCTAGCAGTGATATTATGGGGCTAGTCACATAGCGCTAGCAGTGATATCATGGGGGCTAGTCACATAGCGCTAGCAGTGATATTATGGGGGCTAGTCACATAGCGCTAGCAGTGATATCATAGTGGGGCTAGTCACATAGCGCTAGCAGTGATATTATGGGGGATAGTCACATAGCGCTAGCAATGATATTATGGGGGCTAGTCACATAGCGCTAGCAATGATATTATGGGGGCTAGTCACATAGCGCTAGCAATGATCTTATGGGGGCTAGTCACATAGCGCTAGCAATGATATTATGGGGGGCTAGTCACATAGCGCTAGCAATGATATTATGGGGGCTAGTCACAGCGCTAGCAATGATATTATGGGGGCTAGTCATATAGCGGTAACAATAATATTATGGGGGCTAGTCACATAGCGCTAGCAATGATATTATGGGGGCTAGTCACATAGCGCTAGCAATGATATTATGGGGGCTAGTCACATAGCGCTAGCAATGATCTTATGGGGGCTAGTCACATAGCGCTAGCAATGATATCATGGGGGCTAGTCACATAGCGCTAGCAATGATATTATGGGGGCTAGTCACAGCGCTAGCAATGATATTATGGGAGCTAGTCACATAGCGCTAGCAATGATATTATGGGGGCTAGTCACATAGCGCTAGCAATGATATTATGGGGGCTAGTCACATAGCGCTAGCAATGATATTATGGGGGCTAGTCACAGCGCTAGCATTGATATTATGGGGGCTAGTCACAGCGCTAGCAATGATATTATGGGGGCTAGTCACATAGCGTTAGCAATGATATTATGGGGGCTAGTCACATAGCGCTAGCAATGATATTATGGGGCTAGTCACAGCGCTAGCAATGATATCATGGGGGCTAGTCACATAGCGCTAGCAATGATATTATGGGGGCTAGTCACAGCGCTAGCAATGATATTATCGGGGCTAGTCACAGCGCTAGCAGTGATATTATGGGGGCTAGTCACATAGCGGTAACAGTGATATTATGGGGGCTAGTCACATAGCGCTAGCAGTGATATTATGGGGGCTAGTCACATAGCGGTAACAGTGATATTATGGGGGCTAGTCACATAGCGCTAGCAGTGATATTATGGGGGCTAGTCACATAGCGCTAGCAGTGATATTATGGGGGCTAGTCACATAGCGCTAGCAGTGATATTATGGGGGCTAGTCACATAGCGCTAGCAGTGATATTATGGGGGCTAGTCACATAGCGCTAGCAGTTATATTATGGGGGCTAGTCACATAGCGCTAGCAGTGATATTATGGGGGCTAGTCACATAGCGCTAGCAGTGATATCATGGGGGCTAGTCACATAGCGCTAGCAGTGATATCATGGGGGCTAGTCACATAGCGCTAGCAGTGATATTATGGGGGCTAGTCACATAGCGCTAGCAGTGATATTATGGGGGCTAGTCACATAGCGCTAGCAGTGATATTATGGGGGCTAGTCACATAGCGCTAGCAATGATATTATGGGGGCTAGTCACATAGCGCTAGCAGTGATATAATGGGGGCTAGTCACATAGCGCTAGCAATGATATTATGGGGGCTAGTCACATAGCGCTAGCAATGATATTATGGGGGCTAGTCACATAGCGCTAGCAGTGATATCATGGGGGCTAGTCACATAGCGCCAGCAGTGATATCATGGGGGCTAGTCACATAGCGCTAGCAATGATATCATGGGGGCTAGTCACATAGCGCTAGCAGTGATATCATGGGGGCTAGTCACATAGCGCTAGCAATGATATCATGGGGGCTAGTCACATAGCGCTAGCAGTGATATCATGGGGGCTAGTCACATAGCGCTAGCATTGATATCATGGGGGCTAGTCACATAGCGCTAGCAGTGATATCATGGGGGCTAGTCACATAGCGCTAGCAGTGATATTAGGGGGGCTAGTCAAATAGCGCTAGCAATGATATTATGGGGGCTAGTCACATAGCGCTAGCAGTGATATCATGGGGGCTAGTCACATAGCGCTAACAGTGATATCATGGGGGCTAGTCACATAGCACTAGCAATGATATCATGGGGGCTAGTCACATAGCGCTAGCAGTGATATCATGGGGGCTAGTCACATAGCGCTAGCAGTGATATCATGGGGGCTAGTCACATAGCGCTAGCAGTGATATCATGGGGGCTAGTCACATAGCGCTAGCAATGATATTAAGGGGGCTAGTCACATAGCGCTAGCAATGATATTATGGGGGCTAGTCACATAGCGCTAGCAATGATATTATGGGGGCTAGTCACATAGCGCTAGCAATGATATTATGGGGGCTAGTCACATAGCGCTAGCAATGATATTATGGGGGCTAGTCACATAGCGCTAGCAGTGATATCATAGTGGGGCTAGTCACATAGCGCTAGCAATGATATTAACGGGGCTAGTCACATAGCGCTAGCAATGATATTATGTGGGCTAGTCACATAGCGCTAGCAATGATATTATGGGGGCTAGTCACATAGCGCTAGCAATGATATTATGGGGGCTAGTCACATAGCGCTAGCAGTGATATTATGGGGGCTAGTCACATAGCGCTAGCAGTGATACTATGGGGGCTAGTCACATAGCGCTAGCAGTGATATCGTGGGGGCTAGTCACATAGCGCTAGCAGTGATATTATGGGGGCTAGTCACATAGCGCTAGCAATGATATTATGGGGGCTAGTCACATAGCGCTAGCAGTGATATTATGGGGGCTAGTCACATAGCGCTAGCAGTGATATTATGGGGGATAGTCACATAGCGCTAGCAATGATATTATGGGGGCTAGTCACATAGCGCTAGCAATGATATTATGCGAGCTAGTCACATAGCGCTAGCAGTGATATTATGGGGGCTAGTCACATAGCGCTAGCAATGATATTATGGGGGCTAGTCACATAGCGCTAGCAATGATATTATGGGTGCTAGTCACATAGCGCTAGCAGTGATATTATGGGGGCTAGTCACAGCGCTAGCAATGATATTATGGGGGCTAGTCACATAGCGCTAGCAATGATATTATGGGGGCTAGTCACAGCGCTAGCAATGATATTATGGGGGCTAGTCACAGCGCTAGCAATGATATTATGGGGGCTAGTCACATAGCGCTAGCAATGATATCATGGGGGCTAGTCACATAGTGCTAGCAATGATATTATGGGGGCTAGTCACATAGCGCTAGCAATGATATTATGGGCGCTAGTCACATAGCGCTAGCAGTGATATTATGGGGGCTAGTCACATAGCGCTAGCAGTGATATTATGGGGCTAGTCACATAGCGCTAGCAGTGATATTATGGGGGCTAGTCACATAGCGCTAGAAGTGATATTATGGGGGCTAGTCACATAGCGCTAGCAGTGATATTATGGGGGCTAGTCACATAGCGCTAGCAATGATATTATGGGGGCTAGTCACATAGCGCTAGCAGTGATATTATGGGGGCTAGTCACAAAGCGCTAGCAGTGATATTATGGGGGCTAGTCACATAGCGCTAGCAATGATATCATGGGGGCTAGTCACATAGCGCTAGCAATGATATTATGGGGGCTAGTCACATAGCGCTAGCAATGATATTATGGGCGCTAGTCACATAGCGCTAGCAGTGATATTATGGGGGCTAGTCACATAGCGCTAGCAGTGATATTATGGGGGCTAGTCACATAGCGCTAGCAGTGATATTATGGGGGCTAGTCACATAGCGCTAGCAGTGATATTATGGTGGCTAGTCACATAGCGCTAGCAGTGATATTATGGGGGCTAGTCACATAGCGCTAGCAGTGATATTATGGGGGCTAGTCACATAGCGCTAGCAGTGATATTATGGGGGCTAGTCACATAGCGCTAGCAGTGATATTATGGGGGCTAGTCACATAGCGCTAGCAATGATATTATGGGGGCTAGTCACATAGCGCTAGCAGTGATATTATGGGGGCTAGTCAAATAGCGCTAGCAGTGATATTATGGGGGCTAGTCACATAGCGCTAGCAATGATATTATGGGGGCTAGTCACATAGCGCTAGCAATGATATTATGGGAGCTAGTCACATAGCGCTAGCAGTGATATTATGGGGGCTAGTCACATAGCGCTAGCAATGATATTATGGGGGCTAGTCACATAGCGCTAGCAATGATATTATGGGTGCTAGTCACATAGCGCTAGCAGTGATATTATGGGGGCTAGTCACATAGCGCTAGCAATGATATTATGGGGGCTAGTCACATAGCGCTAGCAATGATATTATGGGGGCTAGTCACAGCGCTAGCAATGATATTATGGGGGCTAGTCACATAGCGCTAGCAATGATATTATGGGGGCTAGTCACATAGCGCTAGCAATGATATCATGGGGGCTAGTCACATAGCGCTAGCAATGATATTATGGGGGCTAGTCACATAGCGCTAGCAGTGATATTATGGGGGCTAGTCACAGCGCTAGCCATGATATTATGGGGGCTAGTCACATAGCGCTAGCATTGATATTATGTGGGCTAGTCACAGCGCTAGCAATGATATTATGGGGGCTAGTCACATCGCTAGCAATGATATTATGGGGGCTAGTCACATAGCGCTAGCAGTGATATCATGGGGGCTAGTCACATAGCGCTAGCAATGATATCATGGGGGCTAGTCACATAGCGCTGGCAATGATATCATGGGGGCTAGTCACATAGCGCTAGCAATGATATCATGGGGGCTAGTCACATAGCGCTAGCAGTGATATCATTTGGCTAGTCACATAGCGCTAGCAGTGATATTATGGGGGCTAGTCACATAGCGCTAGCAATGATATTATGGGGGCTAGTCACATAGCGCTAGCAGTGATATTATGGGGGCTAGTCACATAGCGCTAGCAGTGATATTATGGGGGCTAGTCACATAGCGCTAGCAATGATATTATGGGGGCTAGTCACATAGCGCTAGCAGTGATATTATGGGGGCTAGTCACATAGCGCTAGCAGTGATATTATGGGGGCTAGTCACATAGCGCTAGCAGTGATATTATGGGGGCTAGTCACATAGCGCTAGCAATGATATTATGGGGGCTAGTCACAGCGCTAGCATTGATATTATGGGGGCTAGTCACAGCGCTAGCAATGATATTATGGGGGCTAGTCACATAGCGTTAGCAATGATATTATGGGGGCTAGTCACATAGCGCTAGCAATGATATTATGGGGCTAGTCACAGCGCTAGCAATGATATCATGGGGGCTAGTCACATAGCGCTAGCAATGATATTATGGGGGCTAGTCACAGCGCTAGCAATGATATTATCGGGGCTAGTCACAGCGCTAGCAGTGATATTATGGGGGCTAGTCACATAGCGGTAACAGTGATATTATGGGGGCTAGTCACATAGCGCTAGCAGTGATATTATGGGGGCTAGTCACATAGCGGTAACAGTGATATTATGGGGGCTAGTCACATAGCGCTAGCAGTGATATTATGGGGGCTAGTCACATAGCGCTAGCAGTGATATTATGGGGGCTAGTCACATAGCGCTAGCAGTGATATTATGGGGGCTAGTCACATAGCGCTAGCAGTGATATTATGGGGGCTAGTCACATAGCGCTAGCAGTTATATTATGGGGGCTAGTCACATAGCGCTAGCAGTGATATTATGGGGGCTAGTCACATAGCGCTAGCAGTGATATCATGGGGGCTAGTCACATAGCGCTAGCAGTGATATCATGGGGGCTAGTCACATAGCGCTAGCAGTGATATTATGGGGGCTAGTCACATAGCGCTAGCAGTGATATTATGGGGGCTAGTCACATAGCGCTAGCAGTGATATTATGGGGGCTAGTCACATAGCGCTAGCAATGATATTATGGGGGCTAGTCACATAGCGCTAGCAGTGATATAATGGGGGCTAGTCACATAGCGCTAGCAATGATATTATGGGGGCTAGTCACATAGCGCTAGCAATGATATTATGGGGGCTAGTCACATAGCGCTAGCAGTGATATCATGGGGGCTAGTCACATAGCGCCAGCAGTGATATCATGGGGGCTAGTCACATAGCGCTAGCAATGATATCATGGGGGCTAGTCACATAGCGCTAGCAGTGATATCATGGGGGCTAGTCACATAGCGCTAGCAATGATATCATGGGGGCTAGTCACATAGCGCTAGCAGTGATATCATGGGGGCTAGTCACATAGCGCTAGCATTGATATCATGGGGGCTAGTCACATAGCGCTAGCAGTGATATCATGGGGGCTAGTCACATAGCGCTAGCAGTGATATTAGGGGGGCTAGTCAAATAGCGCTAGCAATGATATTATGGGGGCTAGTCACATAGCGCTAGCAGTGATATCATGGGGGCTAGTCACATAGCGCTAACAGTGATATCATGGGGGCTAGTCACATAGCACTAGCAATGATATCATGGGGGCTAGTCACATAGCGCTAGCAGTGATATCATGGGGGCTAGTCACATAGCGCTAGCAGTGATATCATGGGGGCTAGTCACATAGCGCTAGCAGTGATATCATGGGGGCTAGTCACATAGCGCTAGCAATGATATTAAGGGGGCTAGTCACATAGCGCTATCAATGATATTATGGGGGCTAGTCACATAGCGCTAGCAATGATATTATGGGGGCTAGTCACATAGCGCTAGCAATGATATTATGGGGGCTAGTCACATAGCGCTAGCAATGATATTATGGGGGCTAGTCACATAGCGCTAGCAGTGATATCATAGTGGGGCTAGTCACATAGCGCTAGCAATGATATTAACGGGGCTAGTCACATAGCGCTAGCAATGATATTATGTGGGCTAGTCACATAGCGCTAGCAATGATATTATGGGGGCTAGTCACATAGCGCTAGCAATGATATTATGGGGGCTAGTCACATAGCGCTAGCAATGATATTATGGGGGCTAGTCACATAGCGCTAGCAATGATATTATGGGGGCTAGTCACATAGCGCTAGCAATGATATTATGGGGGCTAGTCACATAGCGCTAGCAGTGATATCATAGTGGGGCTAGTCACATAGCGCTAGCAATGATATTAACGGGGCTAGTCACATAGCGCTAGCAATGATATTATGTGGGCTAGTCACATAGCGCTAGCAATGATATTATGGGGGCTAGTCACATAGCGCTAGCAATGATATTATGGGGGCTAGTCACATAGCGCTAGCAGTGATATTATGGGGGCTAGTCACATAGCGCTAGCAGTGATACTATGGGGGCTAGTCACATAGCGCTAGCAGTGATATCGTGGGGGCTAGTCACATAGCGCTAGCAGTGATATTATGGGGGCTAGTCACATAGCGCTAGCAATGATATTATGGGGGCTAGTCACATAGCGCTAGCAGTGATATTATGGGGGCTAGTCACATAGCGCTAGCAGTGATATTATGGGGGATAGTCACATAGCGCTAGCAATGATATTATGGGGGCTAGTCACATAGCGCTAGCAATGATATTATGCGAGCTAGTCACATAGCGCTAGCAGTGATATTATGGGGGCTAGTCACATAGCGCTAGCAATGATATTATGGGGGCTAGTCACATAGCGCTAGCAATGATATTATGGGTGCTAGTCACATAGCGCTAGCAGTGATATTATGGGGGCTAGTCACAGCGCTAGCAATGATATTATGGGGGCTAGTCACATAGCGCTAGCAATGATATTATGGGGGCTAGTCACAGCGCTAGCAATGATATTATGGGGGCTAGTCACAGCGCTAGCAATGATATTATGGGGGCTAGTCACATAGCGCTAGCAATGATATCATGGGGGCTAGTCACATAGTGCTAGCAATGATATTATGGGGGCTAGTCACATAGCGCTAGCAATGATATTATGGGCGCTAGTCACATAGCGCTAGCAGTGATATTATGGGGGCTAGTCACATAGCGCTAGCAGTGATATTATGGGGCTAGTCACATAGCGCTAGCAGTGATATTATGGGGGCTAGTCACATAGCGCTAGAAGTGATATTATGGGGGCTAGTCACATAGCGCTAGCAGTGATATTATGGGGGCTAGTCACATAGCGCTAGCAATGATATTATGGGGGCTAGTCACATAGCGCTAGCAGTGATATTATGGGGGCTAGTCACATAGCGCTAGCAGTGATATTATGGGGGCTAGTCACATAGCGCTAGCAATGATATCATGGGGGCTAGTCACATAGCGCTAGCAATGATATTATGGGGGCTAGTCACATAGCGCTAGCAATGATATTATGGGCGCTAGTCACATAGCGCTAGCAGTGATATTATGGGGGCTAGTCACATAGCGCTAGCAGTGATATTATGGGGGCTAGTCACATAGCGCTAGCAGTGATATTATGGGGGCTAGTCACATAGCGCTAGCAGTGATATTATGGTGGCTAGTCACATAGCGCTAGCAGTGATATTATGGGGGCTAGTCACATAGCGCTAGCAGTGATATTATGGGGGCTAGTCACATAGCGCTAGCAGTGATATTATGGGGGCTAGTCACATAGCGCTAGCAGTGATATTATGGGGGCTAGTCACATAGCGCTAGCAATGATATTATGGGGGCTAGTCACATAGCGCTAGCAGTGATATTATGGGGGCTAGTCAAATAGCGCTAGCAGTGATATTATGGGGGCTAGTCACATAGCGCTAGCAATGATATTATGGGGGCTAGTCACATAGCGCTAGCAATGATATTATGGGAGCTAGTCACATAGCGCTAGCAGTGATATTATGGGGGCTAGTCACATAGCGCTAGCAATGATATTATGGGGGCTAGTCACATAGCGCTAGCAATGATATTATGGGTGCTAGTCACATAGCGCTAGCAGTGATATTATGGGGGCTAGTCACATAGCGCTAGCAATGATATTATGGGGGCTAGTCACATAGCGCTAGCAATGATATTATGGGGGCTAGTCACAGCGCTAGCAATGATATTATGGGGGCTAGTCACATAGCGCTAGCAATGATATTATGGGGGCTAGTCACATAGCGCTAGCAATGATATCATGGGGGCTAGTCACATAGCGCTAGCAATGATATTATGGGGGCTAGTCACATAGCGCTAGCAGTGATATTATGGGGGCTAGTCACAGCGCTAGCCATGATATTATGGGGGCTAGTCACATAGCGCTAGCATTGATATTATGTGGGCTAGTCACAGCGCTAGCAATGATATTATGGGGGCTAGTCACATCGCTAGCAATGATATTATGGGGGCTAGTCACATAGCGCTAGCAGTGATATCATGGGGGCTAGTCACATAGCGCTAGCAATGATATCATGGGGGCTAGTCACATAGCGCTGGCAATGATATCATGGGGGCTAGTCACATAGCGCTAGCAATGATATCATGGGGGCTAGTCACATAGCGCTAGCAGTGATATCATTTGGCTAGTCACATAGCGCTAGCAGTGATATTATGGGGGCTAGTCACATAGCGCTAGCAATGATATTATGGGGGCTAGTCACATAGCGCTAGCAGTGATATTATGGGGGCTAGTCACATAGCGCTAGCAGTGATATTATGGGGGCTAGTCACATAGCGCTAGCAATGATATTATGGGGGCTAGTCACATAGCGCTAGCAGTGATATTATGGGGGCTAGTCACATAGCGCTAGCAGTGATATTATGGGGGCTAGTCACATAGCGCTAGCAGTGATATTATGGGGGCTAGTCACATAGCGCTAGCAATGATATTATGGGGGCTAGTCACAGCGCTAGCATTGATATTATGGGGGCTAGTCACAGCGCTAGCAATGATATTATGGGGGCTAGTCACATAGCGTTAGCAATGATATTATGGGGGCTAGTCACATAGCGCTAGCAATGATATTATGGGGCTAGTCACAGCGCTAGCAATGATATCATGGGGGCTAGTCACATAGCGCTAGCAATGATATTATGGGGGCTAGTCACAGCGCTAGCAATGATATTATCGGGGCTAGTCACAGCGCTAGCAGTGATATTATGGGGGCTAGTCACATAGCGGTAACAGTGATATTATGGGGGCTAGTCACATAGCGCTAGCAGTGATATTATGGGGGCTAGTCACATAGCGGTAACAGTGATATTATGGGGGCTAGTCACATAGCGCTAGCAGTGATATTATGGGGGCTAGTCACATAGCGCTAGCAGTGATATTATGGGGGCTAGTCACATAGCGCTAGCAGTGATATTATGGGGGCTAGTCACATAGCGCTAGCAGTGATATTATGGGGGCTAGTCACATAGCGCTAGCAGTTATATTATGGGGGCTAGTCACATAGCGCTAGCAGTGATATTATGGGGGCTAGTCACATAGCGCTAGCAGTGATATCATGGGGGCTAGTCACATAGCGCTAGCAGTGATATCATGGGGGCTAGTCACATAGCGCTAGCAGTGATATTATGGGGGCTAGTCACATAGCGCTAGCAGTGATATTATGGGGGCTAGTCACATAGCGCTAGCAGTGATATTATGGGGGCTAGTCACATAGCGCTAGCAATGATATTATGGGGGCTAGTCACATAGCGCTAGCAGTGATATAATGGGGGCTAGTCACATAGCGCTAGCAATGATATTATGGGGGCTAGTCACATAGCGCTAGCAATGATATTATGGGGGCTAGTCACATAGCGCTAGCAGTGATATCATGGGGGCTAGTCACATAGCGCCAGCAGTGATATCATGGGGGCTAGTCACATAGCGCTAGCAATGATATCATGGGGGCTAGTCACATAGCGCTAGCAGTGATATCATGGGGGCTAGTCACATAGCGCTAGCAATGATATCATGGGGGCTAGTCACATAGCGCTAGCAGTGATATCATGGGGGCTAGTCACATAGCGCTAGCATTGATATCATGGGGGCTAGTCACATAGCGCTAGCAGTGATATCATGGGGGCTAGTCACATAGCGCTAGCAGTGATATTAGGGGGGCTAGTCAAATAGCGCTAGCAATGATATTATGGGGGCTAGTCACATAGCGCTAGCAGTGATATCATGGGGGCTAGTCACATAGCGCTAACAGTGATATCATGGGGGCTAGTCACATAGCACTAGCAATGATATCATGGGGGCTAGTCACATAGCGCTAGCAGTGATATCATGGGGGCTAGTCACATAGCGCTAGCAGTGATATCATGGGGGCTAGTCACATAGCGCTAGCAGTGATATCATGGGGGCTAGTCACATAGCGCTAGCAATGATATTAAGGGGGCTAGTCACATAGCGCTATCAATGATATTATGGGGGCTAGTCACATAGCGCTAGCAATGATATTATGGGGGCTAGTCACATAGCGCTAGCAATGATATTATGGGGGCTAGTCACATAGCGCTAGCAATGATATTATGGGGGCTAGTCACATAGCGCTAGCAGTGATATCATAGTGGGGCTAGTCACATAGCGCTAGCAATGATATTAACGGGGCTAGTCACATAGCGCTAGCAATGATATTATGTGGGCTAGTCACATAGCGCTAGCAATGATATTATGGGGGCTAGTCACATAGCGCTAGCAATGATATTATGGGGGCTAGTCACATAGCGCTAGCAGTGATATTATGGGGGCTAGTCACATAGCGCTAGCAGTGATACTATGGGGGCTAGTCACATAGCGCTAGCAGTGATATCGTGGGGGCTAGTCACATAGCGCTAGCAGTGATATTATGGGGGCTAGTCACATAGCGCTAGCAATGATATTATGGGGGCTAGTCACATAGCGCTAGCAGTGATATTATGGGGGCTAGTCACATAGCGCTAGCAGTGATATTATGGGGGATAGTCACATAGCGCTAGCAATGATATTATGGGGGCTAGTCACATAGCGCTAGCAATGATATTATGCGAGCTAGTCACATAGCGCTAGCAGTGATATTATGGGGGCTAGTCACATAGCGCTAGCAATGATATTATGGGGGCTAGTCACATAGCGCTAGCAATGATATTATGGGTGCTAGTCACATAGCGCTAGCAGTGATATTATGGGGGCTAGTCACAGCGCTAGCAATGATATTATGGGGGCTAGTCACATAGCGCTAGCAATGATATTATGGGGGCTAGTCACAGCGCTAGCAATGATATTATGGGGGCTAGTCACAGCGCTAGCAATGATATTATGGGGGCTAGTCACATAGCGCTAGCAATGATATCATGGGGGCTAGTCACATAGCGCTAGCAATGATATTATGGGGGCTAGTCACATAGCGCTAGCAATGATATTATGGGCGCTAGTCACATAGCGCTAGCAGTGATATTATGGGGGCTAGTCACATAGCGCTAGCAGTGATATTATGGGGCTAGTCACATAGCGCTAGCAATGATATTATGGGGGCTAGTCACAGCGCTAGCAATGATATTATGGGAGCTAGTCACATAGCGCTAGCAATGATATTATGGGGGCTAGTCACATAGCGCTAGCAATGATATTATGGGGGCTAGTCACATAGCGCTAGCAATGATATTATGGGGGCTAGTCACAGCGCTAGCATTGATATTATGGGGCTAGTCACAGCGCTAGCAATGATATTATGGGGTTTAGTCACATAGCGTTAGCAATGATATTATGGGGGCTAGTCACAGCGCTAGCAATGATATTATGGGGCTAGTCACAGCGCTAGCAATGATATCATGGGGGCTAGTCACATAGCGCTAGCAATGATATTATGGGGGCTAGTCACAGCGCTAGCAATGATATTATCGGGGCTAGTCACAGCGCTAGCAGTGATATTATGGGGGCTAGTCACATAGCGGTAACAGAGATATTATGGGGGCTAGTCACATAGCGCTAGCAGTGATATTATGGGGGCTAGTCACATAGCGGTAACAGTGATATTATGGGGGCTAGTCACATAGCGCTAGCAGTGATATTATGGGGGCTAGTCACATAGCGCTAGCAGTGATATTATGGGGGCTAGTCACATAGCGCTAGCAGTGATATTATGGGGGCTAGTCACATAGCGCTAGCAGTGATATTATGGGGGCTAGTCACATAGCGCTAGCAGTGATATCATGGGGGCTAGTCACATAGCGCTAGCAGTGATATTATGAGGGCTAGTCACATAGCGCTAGCATTGATATCATGGGGGCTAGTTACATAGCGGTAACAATAATATTATGGGGGCTAGTCACATAGCGCTAGCAATGATATTATGGGGGCTAGTCACATAGCGCTAGCAATAATATTATGGGGGCTAGTCACAAAGCGCTAGCAATGATATTATGGGGGCTAGTCACATAGCGCTAGCAATGATATTATGGGGGCTAGTCACATAGCGCTAGCAATGATGTTATTGGGGCTAGTCACATAGCGCTAGCAATGATATTATGGGGGCTAGTCACATAGCGCTAGCAATGATATTATGGGGGCTAGTCACATAGCGCTAGCAATGATATTATGGGGGCTAGTCACATAGCGCTAGCAATGATATTATGGGGGGCTAGTCACATAGCGCTAGCAATGATATTATGGGGGCTAGTCACAGCGCTAGCAATGATATTATGGGGGCTAGTCATATAGCGGTAACAATAATATTATGGGGGCTAGTCACATAGCGCTAGCAATGATATCATGGGGGCTAGTCACATAGCGCTAGCAATGATATTATGGGGGCTAGTCACAGCGCTAGCAATGATATTATGGGAGCTAGTCACATAGCGCTAGCAATGATATTATGGGGGCTAGTCACATAGCGCTAGCAATGATATTATGGGGGCTAGTCACATAGCGCTAGCAATGATATTATGGGGGCTAGTCACAGCGCTAGCATTGATATTATGGGGCTAGTCACAGCGCTAGCAATGATATTATGGGGTTTAGTCACATAGCGTTAGCAATGATATTATGGGGGCTAGTCACAGCGCTAGCAATGATATTATGGGGCTAGTCACAGCGCTAGCAATGATATCATGGGGGCTAGTCACATAGCGCTAGCAATGATATTATGGGGGCTAGTCACAGCGCTAGCAATGATATTATCGGGGCTAGTCACAGCGCTAGCAGTGATATTATGGGGGCTAGTCACATAGCGGTAACAGAGATATTATGGGGGCTAGTCACATAGCGCTAGCAGTGATATTATGGGGGCTAGTCACATAGCGGTAACAGTGATATTATGGGGGCTAGTCACATAGCGCTAGCAGTGATATTATGGGGGCTAGTCACATAGCGCTAGCAGTGATATTATGGGGGCTAGTCACATAGCGCTAGCAGTGATATTATGGGGGCTAGTCACATAGCGCTAGCAGTGATATTATGGGGGCTAGTCACATAGCGCTAGCAGTGATATTATGGGGGCTAGTCACATAGCGCTAGCAGTGATATTATGGGGGCTAGTCACATAGCGCTAGCAGTGATATCATGGGGGCTAGTCACATAGCGCTAGCAGTGATATCATGGGGGCTAGTCACATAGCGATAGCAGTGATATTATGGGGGCTAGTCACATAGCGCTAGCAGTGATATTATGGGGGCTAGTCACATAGCGCTAGCAATGATATTATGGGGGCTAGTCACATAGCGCTAGCAATGATATTATGGGGGCTAGTCACATAGCGCTAGCAGTGATATCATGGGGGCTAGTCACATAGCGCTAGCAATGATATTATGGGGGCTAGTCACATAGCGCTAGCAATGATATTATGGGGGCTAGTCACATAGCGCTAGCAGTGATATCATGGGGGCTAGTCACATAGCGCCAGCAGTGATATCATGGGGGCTAGTCACATAGCGCTAGCAATGATATCATGGGGGCTAGTCACATAGCGCTAGCAGTGATATCATGGGGGCTAGTCACATAGCGCTAGCAATGATATCATGGGGGCTAGTCACATAGCGCTAGCAGTGATATCATGGGGGCTAGTCACATAGCGCTAGCATTGATATCATGGGGGCTAGTCACATAGCGCTAGCAGTGATATCATGGGGGCTAGTCACATAGCGCTAGCAGTGATATTATGGGGGCTAGTCAAATAGCGCTAGCAATGATATTATGGGGGCTAGTCACATAGCGCTAGCAGTGATATCATGGGGGCTAGTCACATAGCGCTAGCAGTGATATCATGGGGGCTAGTCACATAGCGCTAGCAATGATATCATGGGGGCTAGTCACATAGCGCTAGCAGTGATATCATGTGGGCTAGTCACATAGCGCTAGCAGTGATATCATGGGGGCTAGTCACATAGCGCTAGCAGTGATATCATGGGGGCTAGTCACATAGCGCTAGCACAGATATTAAGGGGGCTAGTCACATAGCGCTAGCAATGATATTATGGGGGCTAGTCACATAGCGCTAGCAATGATATTATGGGGGCTAGTCACATAGCGCTAGCAATGATATTATGGGGGCTAGTCACATAGCGCTAGAAATGATATTATGGGGGCTAGTCACATAGCGCTAGCAGTGATATTATGGGGGCTAGTCACATAGCGCTAGCAGTGATATTATGGGGGCTAGTCACATAGCGCTAGCAGTGATATTATGGGGCTAGTCACATAGCGCTAGCAGTGATATCATGGGGGCTAGTCACATAGCGCTAGCAGTGATATTATGGGGGCTAGTCACATAGCGCTAGCAGTGATATCATAGTGGGGCTAGTCACATAGCGCTAGCAGTGATATTATGGGGGATAGTCACATAGCGCTAGCAATGATATTATGGGGGCTAGTCACATAGCGCTAGCAATGATATTATGGGGGCTAGTCACATAGCGCTAGCAATGATCTTATGGGGGCTAGTCACATAGCGCTAGCAATGATATTATGGGGGGCTAGTCACATAGCGCTAGCAATGATATTATGGGGGCTAGTCACAGCGCTAGCAATGATATTATGGGGGCTAGTCATATAGCGGTAACAATAATATTATGGGGGCTAGTCACATAGCGCTAGCAATGATATTATGGGGGCTAGTCACATAGCGCTAGCAATGATATTATGGGGGCTAGTCACATAGCGCTAGCAATGATCTTATGGGGGCTAGTCACATAGCGCTAGCAATGATATCATGGGGGCTAGTCACATAGCGCTAGCAATGATATTATGGGGGCTAGTCACAGCGCTAGCAATGATATTATGGGAGCTAGTCACATAGCGCTAGCAATGATATTATGGGGGCTAGTCACATAGCGCTAGCAATGATATTATGGGGGCTAGTCACATAGCGCTAGCAATGATATTATGGGGGCTAGTCACAGCGCTAGCATTGATATTATGGGGGCTAGTCACAGCGCTAGCAATGATATTATGGGGGCTAGTCACATAGCGTTAGCAATGATATTATGGGGGCTAGTCACATAGCGCTAGCAATGATATTATGGGGCTAGTCACAGCGCTAGCAATGATATCATGGGGGCTAGTCACATAGCGCTAGCAATGATATTATGGGGGCTAGTCACAGCGCTAGCAATGATATTATCGGGGCTAGTCACAGCGCTAGCAGTGATATTATGGGGGCTAGTCACATAGCGGTAACAGTGATATTATGGGGGCTAGTCACATAGCGCTAGCAGTGATATTATGGGGGCTAGTCACATAGCGGTAACAGTGATATTATGGGGGCTAGTCACATAGCGCTAGCAGTGATATTATGGGGGCTAGTCACATAGCGCTAGCAGTGATATTATGGGGGCTAGTCACATAGCGCTAGCAGTGATATTATGGGGGCTAGTCACATAGCGCTAGCAGTGATATTATGGGGGCTAGTCACATAGCGCTAGCAGTTATATTATGGGGGCTAGTCACATAGCGCTAGCAGTGATATTATGGGGGCTAGTCACATAGCGCTAGCAGTGATATCATGGGGGCTAGTCACATAGCGCTAGCAGTGATATCATGGGGGCTAGTCACATAGCGCTAGCAGTGATATTATGGGGGCTAGTCACATAGCGCTAGCAATGATATCATGGGGGCTAGTCACATAGCGCTAGCAGTGATATCATGGGGGCTAGTCACATAGCGCTAGCATTGATATCATGGGGGCTAGTCACATAGCGCTAGCAGTGATATCATGGGGGCTAGTCACATAGCGCTAGCAGTGATATTAGGGGGGCTAGTCAAATAGCGCTAGCAATGATATTATGGGGGCTAGTCACATAGCGCTAGCAGTGATATCATGGGGGCTAGTCACATAGCGCTAACAGTGATATCATGGGGGCTAGTCACATAGCACTAGCAATGATATCATGGGGGCTAGTCACATAGCGCTAGCAGTGATATCATGGGGGCTAGTCACATAGCGCTAGCAGTGATATCATGGGGGCTAGTCACATAGCGCTAGCAGTGATATCATGGGGGCTAGTCACATAGCGCTAGCAATGATATTAAGGGGGCTAGTCACATAGCGCTAGCAATGATATTATGGGGGCTAGTCACATAGCGCTAGCAATGATATTATGGGGGCTAGTCACATAGCGCTAGCAATGATATTATGGGGGCTAGTCACATAGCGCTAGCAATGATATTATGGGGGCTAGTCACATAGCGCTAGCAGTGATATCATAGTGGGGCTAGTCACATAGCGCTAGCAATGATATTAACGGGGCTAGTCACATAGCGCTAGCAATGATATTATGTGGGCTAGTCACATAGCGCTAGCAATGATATTATGGGGGCTAGTCACATAGCGCTAGCAATGATATTATGGGGGCTAGTCACATAGCGCTAGCAGTGATATTATGGGGGCTAGTCACATAGCGCTAGCAGTGATACTATGGGGGCTAGTCACATAGCGCTAGCAGTGATATCGTGGGGGCTAGTCACATAGCGCTAGCAGTGATATTATGGGGGCTAGTCACATAGCGCTAGCAATGATATTATGGGGGCTAGTCACATAGCGCTAGCAGTGATATTATGGGGGCTAGTCACATAGCGCTAGCAGTGATATTATGGGGGATAGTCACATAGCGCTAGCAATGATATTATGGGGGCTAGTCACATAGCGCTAGCAATGATATTATGCGAGCTAGTCACATAGCGCTAGCAGTGATATTATGGGGGCTAATCACATAGCGCTAGCAATGATATTATGGGGGCTAGTCACATAGCGCTAGCAATGATATTATGGGTGCTAGTCACATAGCGCTAGCAGTGATATTATGGGGGCTAGTCACAGCGCTAGCAATGATATTATGGGGGCTAGTCACATAGCGCTAGCAATGATATTATGGGGGCTAGTCACAGCGCTAGCAATGATATTATGGGGGCTAGTCACAGCGCTAGCAATGATATTATGGGGGCTAGTCACATAGCGCTAGCAATGATATCATGGGGGCTAGTCACATAGTGCTAGCAATGATATTATGGGGGCTAGTCACATAGCGCTAGCAATGATATTATGGGCGCTAGTCACATAGCGCTAGCAGTGATATTATGGGGGCTAGTCACATAGCGCTAGCAGTGATATTATGGGGCTAGTCACATAGCGCTAGCAGTGATATTATGGGGGCTAGTCACATAGCGCTAGCAGTGATATTATGGGGGCTAGTCACATAGCGCTAGCAGTGATATTATGGGGGCTAGTCACATAGCGCTAGCAATGATATTATGGGGGCTAGTCACATAGCGCTAGCAGTGATATTATGGGGGCTAGTCACATAGCGCTAGCAGTGATATTATGGGGGCTAGTCACATAGCGCTAGCAATGATATCATGGGGGCTAGTCACATAGCGCTAGCAATGATATTATGGGGGCTAGTCACATAGCGCTAGCAATGATATTATGGGCGCTAGTCACATAGCGCTAGCAGTGATATTATGGGGGCTAGTCACATAGCGCTAGCAGTGATATTATGGGGGCTAGTCACATAGCGCTAGCAGTGATATTATGGGGGCTAGTCACATAGCGCTAGCAGTGATATTATGGTGGCTAGTCACATAGCGCTAGCAGTGATATTATGGGGGCTAGTCACATAGCGCTAGCAGTGATATTATGGGGGCTAGTCACATAGCGCTAGCAGTGATATTATGGGGGCTAGTCACATAGCGCTAGCAGTGATATTATGGGGGCTAGTCACATAGCGCTAGCAATGATATTATGGGGGCTAGTCACATAGCGCTAGCAGTGATATTATGGGGGCTAGTCAAATAGCGCTAGCAGTGATATTATGGGGGCTAGTCACATAGCGCTAGCAATGATATTATGGGGGCTAGTCACATAGCGCTAGCAATGATATTATGGGAGCTAGTCACATAGCGCTAGCAGTGATATTATGGGGGCTAGTCACATAGCGCTAGCAATGATATTATGGGGGCTAGTCACATAGCGCTAGCAATGATATTATGGGTGCTAGTCACATAGCGCTAGCAGTGATATTATGGGGGCTAGTCACATAGCGCTAGCAATGATATTATGGGGGCTAGTCACATAGCGCTAGCAATGATATTATGGGGGCTAGTCACAGCGCTAGCAATGATATTATGGGGGCTAGTCACATAGCGCTAGCAATGATATTATGGGGGCTAGTCACATAGCGCTAGCAATGATATCATGGGGGCTAGTCACATAGCGCTAGCAATGATATTATGGGGGCTAGTCACATAGCGCTAGCAGTGATATTATGGGGGCTAGTCACAGCGCTAGCCATGATATTATGGGGGCTAGTCACATAGCGCTAGCATTGATATTATGTGGGCTAGTCACAGCGCTAGCAATGATATTATGGGGGCTAGTCACATCGCTAGCAATGATATTATGGGGGCTAGTCACATAGCGCTAGCAGTGATATCATGGGGGCTAGTCACATAGCGCTAGCAATGATATCATGGGGGCTAGTCACATAGCGCTGGCAATGATATCATGGGGGCTAGTCACATAGCGCTAGCAATGATATCATGGGGGCTAGTCACATAGCGCTAGCAGTGATATCATTTGGCTAGTCACATAGCGCTAGCAGTGATATTATGGGGGCTAGTCACATAGCGCTAGCAATGATATTATGGGGGCTAGTCACATAGCGCTAGCAGTGATATTATGGGGGCTAGTCACATAGCGCTAGCAGTGATATTATGGGGGCTAGTCACATAGCGCTAGCAATGATATTATGGGGGCTAGTCACATAGCGCTAGCAGTGATATTATGGGGGCTAGTCACATAGCGCTAGCAGTGATATTATGGGGGCTAGTCACATAGCGCTAGCAGTGATATTATGGGGGCTAGTCACATAGCGCTAGCAATGATATTATGGGGGCTAGTCACAGCGCTAGCATTGATATTATGGGGGCTAGTCACAGCGCTAGCAATGATATTATGGGGGCTAGTCACATAGCGTTAGCAATGATATTATGGGGGCTAGTCACATAGCGCTAGCAATGATATTATGGGGCTAGTCACAGCGCTAGCAATGATATCATGGGGGCTAGTCACATAGCGCTAGCAATGATATTATGGGGGCTAGTCACAGCGCTAGCAATGATATTATCGGGGCTAGTCACAGCGCTAGCAGTGATATTATGGGGGCTAGTCACATAGCGGTAACAGTGATATTATGGGGGCTAGTCACATAGCGCTAGCAGTGATATTATGGGGGCTAGTCACATAGCGGTAACAGTGATATTATGGGGGCTAGTCACATAGCGCTAGCAGTGATATTATGGGGGCTAGTCACATAGCGCTAGCAGTGATATTATGGGGGCTAGTCACATAGCGCTAGCAGTGATATTATGGGGGCTAGTCACATAGCGCTAGCAGTGATATTATGGGGGCTAGTCACATAGCGCTAGCAGTTATATTATGGGGGCTAGTCACATAGCGCTAGCAGTGATATTATGGGGGCTAGTCACATAGCGCTAGCAGTGATATCATGGGGGCTAGTCACATAGCGCTAGCAGTGATATCATGGGGGCTAGTCACATAGCGCTAGCAGTGATATTATGGGGGCTAGTCACATAGCGCTAGCAGTGATATTATGGGGGCTAGTCACATAGCGCTAGCAGTGATATTATGGGGGCTAGTCACATAGCGCTAGCAATGATATTATGGGGGCTAGTCACATAGCGCTAGCAGTGATATAATGGGGGCTAGTCACATAGCGCTAGCAATGATATTATGGGGGCTAGTCACATAGTGCTAGCAATGATATTATGGGGGCTAGTCACATAGCGCTAGCAGTGATATCATGGGGGCTAGTCACATAGCGCCAGCAGTGATATCATGGGGGCTAGTCACATAGCGCTAGCAATGATATCATGGGGGCTAGTCACATAGCGCTAGCAGTGATATCATGGGGGCTAGTCACATAGCGCTAGCAATGATATCATGGGGGCTAGTCACATAGCGCTAGCAGTGATATCATGGGGGCTAGTCACATAGCGCTAGCATTGATATCATGGGGGCTAGTCACATAGCGCTAGCAGTGATATCATGGGGGCTAGTCACATAGCGCTAGCAGTGATATTAGGGGGGCTAGTCAAATAGCGCTAGCAATGATATTATGGGGGCTAGTCACATAGCGCTAGCAGTGATATCATGGGGGCTAGTCACATAGCGCTAACAGTGATATCATGGGGGCTAGTCACATAGCACTAGCAATGATATCATGGGGGCTAGTCACATAGCGCTAGCAGTGATATCATGGGGGCTAGTCACATAGCGCTAGCAGTGATATCATGGGGGCTAGTCACATAGCGCTAGCAGTGATATCATGGGGGCTAGTCACATAGCGCTAGCAATGATATTAAGGGGGCTAGTCACATAGCGCTATCAATGATATTATGGGGGCTAGTCACATAGCGCTAGCAATGATATTATGGGGGCTAGTCACATAGCGCTAGCAATGATATTATGGGGGCTAGTCACATAGCGCTAGCAATGATATTATGGGGGCTAGTCACATAGCGCTAGCAGTGATATCATAGTGGGGCTAGTCACATAGCGCTAGCAATGATATTAACGGGGCTAGTCACATAGCGCTAGCAATGATATTATGTGGGCTAGTCACATAGCGCTAGCAATGATATTATGGGGGCTAGTCACATAGCGCTAGCAATGATATTATGGGGGCTAGTCACATAGCGCTAGCAGTGATATTATGGGGGCTAGTCACATAGCGCTAGCAGTGATACTATGGGGGCTAGTCACATAGCGCTAGCAGTGATATCGTGGGGCTAGTCACATAGCGCTAGCAGTGATATTATGGGGGCTAGTCACATAGCGCTAGCAATGATATTATGGGGGCTAGTCACATAGCGCTAGCAGTGATATTATGGGGGCTAGTCACATAGCGCTAGCAGTGATATTATGGGGGATAGTCACATAGCGCTAGCAATGATATTATGGGGGCTAGTCACATAGCGCTAGCAATGATATTATGCGAGCTAGTCACATAGCGCTAGCAGTGATATTATGGGGGCTAGTCACATAGCGCTAGCAATGATATTATGGGGGCTAGTCACATAGCGCTAGCAATGATATTATGGGTGCTAGTCACATAGCGCTAGCAGTGATATTATGGGGGCTAGTCACAGCGCTAGCAATGATATTATGGGGGCTAGTCACATAGCGCTAGCAATGATATTATGGGGGCTAGTCACAGCGCTAGCAATGATATTATGGGGGCTAGTCACAGCGCTAGCAATGATATTATGGGGGCTAGTCACATAGCGCTAGCAATGATATCATGGGGGCTAGTCACATAGCGCTAGCAATGATATTATGGGGGCTAGTCACATAGCGCTAGCAATGATATTATGGGCGCTAGTCACATAGCGCTAGCAGTGATATTATGGGGGCTAGTCACATAGCGCTAGCAGTGATATTATGGGGCTAGTCACATAGCGCTAGCAGTGATATTATGGGGGCTAGTCACATAGCGCTAGCAGTGATATTATGGGGGCTAGTCACATAGCGCTAGCAGTGATATTATGGGGGCTAGTCACATAGCGCTAGCAATGATATTATGGGGGCTAGTCACATAGCGCTAGCAGTGATATTATGGGGGCTAGTCACATAGCGCTAGCAGTGATATTATGGGGGCTAGTCACATAGCGCTAGCAATGATATCATGGGGGCTAGTCACATAGCGCTAGCAATGATATTATGGGGGCTAGTCACATAGCGCTAGCAATGATATTATGGGCGCTAGTCACATAGCGCTAGCAGTGATATTATGGGGGCTAGTCACATAGCGCTAGCAGTGATATTATGGGGGCTAGTCACATAGCGCTAGCAGTGATATTATGGGGGCTAGTCACATAGCGCTAGCAGTGATATTATGGGGGCTAGTCAAATAGCGCTAGCAGTGATATTATGGGGGCTAGTCACATAGCGCTAGCAATGATATTATGGGGGCTAGTCACATAGCGCTAGCAATGATATTATGGGTGCTAGTCACATAGCGCTAGCAGTGATATTATGGGGGCTAGTCACAGCGCTAGCAATGATATTATGGGGGCTAGTCACATAGCGCTAGCAATGATATTATGGGGGCTAGTCACAGCGCTAGCAATGATATTATGGGGGCTAGTCACATAGCGCTAGCAATGATATTATGGGGGCTAGTCACATAGCGCTAGCAATGATATCATGGGGGCTAGTCACATAGCGCTAGCAATGATATTTTGGGGGCTAGTCACATAGCGCTAGCAGTGATATTATGGGGGCTAGTCACAGCGCTAGCCATGATATTATGGGGGCTAGTCACATAGCGCTAGCATTGATATTATGTGGGCTAGTCACAGCGCTAGCAATGATATTATGGGGGCTAGTCACATCGCTAGCAATGATATTATGGGGGCTAGTCACATAGCGCTAGCAGTGATATCATGGGGGCTAGTCACATAGCGCTAGCAATGATATCATGGGGGCTAGTCACATAGCGCTGGCAATGATATCATGGGGGCTAGTCACATAGCGCTAGCAATGATATCATGGGGGCTAGTCACATAGCGCTAGCAGTGATATCATTTGGCTAGTCACATAGCGCTAGCAGTGATATTATGGGTGCTAGTCACATAGCGCTAGCAATGATATTATGGGGGCTAGTCACATAGCGCTAGCAGTGATATTATGGGGGCTAGTCACATAGCGCTAGCAGTGATATTATGGGGGCTAGTCACATAGCGCTAGCAATGATATTATGGGGGCTAGTCACATAGCGCTAGCAGTGATATTATGGGGGCTAGTCACATAGCGCTAGCAGTGATATTATGGGGGCTAGTCACATAGCGCTAGCAGTGATATTATGGGGGCTAGTCACATAGCGCTAGCAGTGATATTATGGGGGCTAGTCACATAGCGCTAGCAGTGATATTATGGGGGCTAGTCACATAGCGCTAGCAGTGATATTATGGGGGCTAGTCACATAGCGCTAGCAGTGATATTATGGGGGCTAGTCACATAGCGCTAGCAATGATATTATGGGGGCTAGTCACATAGCGCTAGCAGTGATATTATGGGGGCTAGTCACATAGCGCGAGCAGTGATATTATGGGGGCTAGTCACATAGCGCTAGCAGTGATATTATGGGGGCTAGTCACATAGCGCTAGCAGTGATATTATGGGGGCTAGTCACATAGCGCTAGCAGTGATATTATGGGGGCTAGTCACATAGCGCTAGCAGTGATATTATGGGGGCTAGTCACATAGCGCTAGCAATGATATTATGGGGGCTAGTCACATAGCGCTAGCAGTGATATTATGGGGGCTAGTCACATAGCGCTAGCAGCGATATTATGGGAGCTAGTCACATAGCGCTAACAGTTATATTATGGGGGCTAGTCACATAGCGCTAGCAGTGATATTATGGGGGCTAGTCACATAGCGCTAGCAGTGATATTATGGGGGCTAGTCACATAGCGCTAGCAATGATATTATGGGGGCTAGTCACATAGCGCTAGCAGTGATATTATGGGGGCTAGTCACATAGCGCTAGCAATGATATTATGGGTGCTAGTCACATAGCGCTAGCAGTGATATTATGGGGGCTAGTCACATAGCGCTAGCAGTGATATTATGGGGGCTAGTCACATAGCGCTAGCAATGATATTATGGGGACTAGTCACATAGCGCTAGCAATGATATTATGGGGGCTAGTCACATAGCGCTAGCAATGATATTATGGGGGCTAGTCACATAGCTCTAGCAATGATATTATGGGGGCTAGTCACATAGCGGTAACTGAAAATGTAAACAGCCACAAGAGTCGAGAAATATCGGACACATAATGAAATGGGGTTACTGTGTGAGAATGTGGGAACCTGTGGGATTAGGCCGCTATATTCGGAGTCTGGTGTCCGTGTCCGAGAGAACGACGTCTGCTTCATTCATTGTCGATCTCTTGCACTAAATAAACTGAACCGGAATGTCACCATTCGCCTAGATTCTAGATAATCCATTGATCCTTGGTGGCTCAGATAAAACTACAGGATATTGCATTATCTCACCTCTTGGGCGTGACGCAACACTCTTTCGTGTTTAATATCATAGTGTGTTGCTTGACCTAGTGTGCCGCTTATTGGAGAGTGTGTCGCTTCATGGTGAGTGTGCCGCTTCATTTTGAGTGCGCCGCTTTCCTGGGAGTATGCTGCTTCATATGATCTATCAGCGTCGAAGCTAGGAATTATGGCACCCTTAGCAGGCTCTGGCTTTGCACCCCTTCCCTTTAACAGTATACACATTGAGCGACATAGATATCAAAATGGTGAGTGTGCCGCTTCATTTTGAGTGCGCCGCATTACGGGGAGTATGCCGCTTCATATGATCTATCAGCGTCGAAGCTAGGAATTATGGCACCCTTAGCAGGCTCTGGCTTTGCACCCCTTCCCTTTAACAGTATACACATTGAGCGACAGAGATATCAAAATAAAATGTGATACATTCAAAGGAGTTTTATATTTTTTCAACGAGGAATCTTAATGACACAACTATTTGCTCTTCTTTCTAGAAAGCCAATGTTTGTAATATCAGGCCCTCCAACGCTGAACCTAATTCATCGCCTTAACGTTCCTGGTAGCATTCTATATCTTGCATAGCTCAGATATTATGGGGGCTAGTCACATTGTCCTGAAAGATATTTTCCCTTCATATGTTAGCATATTAAATAATACAGTGGCCGCAAACCAATACACACATTCTAACTTTTCTTTTGTTGCATTTATTTAACATTTAATTACTGGAAAGTCCGTAACATACTTTTTTTTAAAGTTAACAAATAGACCTACTGTTGTGTAGGGAAAGAGCAACAGATAATATTGTGTAAAAAAGAGCAACATATACTATTGTGTGGGAAAATAACAAGAGATCTTTTAGTAGTTTTTAAAAGTTTTAAGGTTATTTAAAGCACGTGACTTTACTGGCACAGACTCGGTGATAGAGTTATGGCTTTGAAGACTTTACTGGCACAGACTCTGTGATAGAGTTATGATTTGAAGACTTTATTTGGCACAGACTCTGTGATAGATTTATGCCTTGAAGAAGGAAAAGATTTACTAAAGTGGTCATATTATTCACTTTGTGATATATCTGAGGCTAATAGCAGAAACATGAGTGGTCTAAACTGAGCAAATTTCAAGTTGAGGGTTAGGAGTTCAATCCCCACCAAAGCCGAGTCAAGCAAAAACATCACCAGCACCCCGGGTGGATGGGACTCGTTAACCTTGGACGGCAACTCATCTAAGAGAAGGCAACTCTGAATTCAAACCCGGAGATGGAGTCCCACAGGCGGATAACATTAACACAAAACATTCCGACAACTCCTGCGACGCCACTGGTGCCAAGCTGTATCAAGCACATGATGTTCCCTTGGGGTTATCCAGCGGCGTGGAGATAGGCGATTTGCTGTTGGGAACCAGATTATAATCCTAGAAGAATAATCCCAGGCCTTGTGGCTTTCATTTTACGTGGGCTACATCATCGTCACATAGTGACGGACGGATGCCAGCAAAACAACAACAACAAAAAAGTGAAAACACTGACATTAACTAGGTTTCCAACCCATGAATTCTCTCAACCTATACACTCAACAACCACATAACTCTCAATGGTAGAGAAACCAGTAGCTCCAGCTCTCATCCTTTATTGACTGGTTGTAATGGATCTAGATTAGGGTGACCAATTCATGACCTGGAAACAACAGGATACACCCAAGGAGGGTTGTTTGGGGGGGGGGGGGATACCCTCCAGCTACAGAGGGGTCCGGGGGCCTCCGCCAGAAACTATGCTCATATAAACGAAACCAAAAAATTTGCGGTGAATAATAAAAAAATTATAAATATTTAACAACATAATACAACACAACAAATTAAATTTCTCTAGTCTAGGATTTAAATTGAGGATATTTGGATGTTGTCCCAGCCATTGTTAAAAACTCCTTCTTATCTAATATAAAGTTGTAAAAACTAGAAAAGTCCATTTCGAAATTGTAGAGAAGCTACAGGATTGCAGAGAGGGTCTCCAGTCTCATCTTGTTTCTTTCGTCCGTCAATTGAATGTTCATGAGCGAAAAGATTCTTTCAATATTACCATTATGGGCATGGATCGCAGCGTCGGCAGAGTGGTGTAGGAGGAACAGTGCAGCCCACATCACTACTGGCACTGGCTACACAGCCCACATCACTACTGGCACTGGCTACACAGCCCACATCACTACTGGCACTGGCTACACAGCCCACATCACTACTGGCACTGGCTACACAGCTAGTCAAATATTACTTGAAGTTATAAGTTAGGAAGTTTAAGGGATTTGAAAATGTGTTTGGTTTTAAAAACGGGACATTAAGGCGTACAGAAATACTTTTTCGGGACACCGGGTACGATCGTGAAATAACGAGACAATTCCGTTTTTACGGGACGTTTGGTCACTCTAATCTAGATATGATCTCCCTTTATTCTCTTATCACACGTCTCCACGCATGTTCATTTATTGCATAGAGACAACTGGTTCGTCCATCACCACCTCTAAAACAAGCCCCCCCCCCCTTTTTTTTTTTCATCAGCCCTTACCTCCACCCCAGCACAAACCCCACTCCCTCCCACATTTGCCCCACCCTCCACCTCCCCACTTAAAGCCCCACCCTCCACAAATAACAATCTTGCACCAAGGCTTATCCGTTCTAGACTTTCCTATACTCGACACCGAATGATTGGCGATTTCTTGAAGAACGTGTAATTATCGGGAACAAACATCTGGGTTAGAGAGTTTCCTGTAAGGACAAACTTTGAAAAATACAGGAACAAACGAATTAGAAGAAAAATCAAAATGGAAATAGAAGAACATGGCAGATCATTTCACCATGTCTACATAATTTGTACAATTAGAAAGCAAAAGTTTTGATTTTCGTTTGTTTGTTTGTTTGTTTTTATGTTTGTTTGTTTGTATGTGTATGTAAAAAAAAAAAAGGTGGGTGGGGAAGGATTTTTTTTTCATTTGTTTAAGAAATGTTTTTTTTTTTTAAATAAAGAAATTTAGTTGTGATCAGTATTAGTGTCGGCTCAAGGTACCAGCAACTCTGGAAGTTGCCCAGGGCGCTATGTGCTTAGGGCGCCATCAACGATCTTCCATAATAGGAAAAATCATTGCATGTGGGTGTCATGGAAGAAAAATAGAAAGTGAAATAAAAAGATTTGCTGATCTATAGGCCAGAAAGTAAATGTCATCGTTAAGGTAATTGTTCATACTACCCACGGCAGGCAAATTGTTCATGCTGCCCACGGTAGGCTAATTGTTCATACTACCCACGGCAGGCAAATTGTTCATGCTGCCCACGGTAGGCTAATTGTTTATACTTCCCACGGTAGGCTAAATATTTATACTGACCACGGTAGGCTAAATATTTATACTGACCACGGTAGGCTAAATATTTATACTGACCACAGTAGGCTAGTTATTTATACTGACCACGGTAGGCTAGTTATTTATACTGACCACGGAAGGCTAGTTATTTATACTGACCACGGAAGGCTAGTTATTTATACTGACCACGGTAGGCTAGTTATTTATACTGACCACGGTAGGCTAGTTATTTATACTGACCACGGTAGGCTAGTTATTTATACTGACCACGGTAGGCTAGTTATTTATACTGACCACGGTAGGCTAGTTATTTATACTGACCACGGTAGGCTAGTTATTTATACTGACCACGGTAGGCTAGTTGTTTATACTGACCACGGTAGGCTAGTTATTTATACTGACCACGATAGGCTAGTTATTTATACTGACCACGGTAGGCTAGTTGTTCATATTGTCTAAATACAAGACAAGAAAAACAATATTATGTTTGTTTAAAAACAAAACAAAAAACACAAAAAACTAGGTTATAAACTCATCACATAACCCCCAGTTTTTTCCTTACACAACTTTTTATGATTAAAGGGCGCCTAAGTTAAAGATACCCGGGGCGCCAGCAACCGTAAATTGTGATCATGTTACATTAGTTTATTATTGGTGGTGACAACTGGTTCCATTTACTAATATTTCATTACCGGCTATTTAATTTTATTGTTTATTCTAAGGTCTGTTATTGGGAAATCGAAAAACAAATTTTTATTTTTAGTGTGTTTCAGTCAGCTAAGGAACATTGTAACTACACCAAAACTAAAGTTTGAACTTATCCTTGAGTTATTATGCCAAATATCATGGTATCACCGGAAAATCTAATAAAGGGAATTGTATGGCCTGGTCTCTGTGTGCCCATGACTGTGTGGCCTGACCTCTGTGTGGCATGGCCCCTATGTGGCCTGACCTCTGTGTGGCAATGCCTCTGTATGGCCGGGCCCATGTGTGGCCTTGCCTCTGTGTGACCATGCCTCTGTGTGGCCTGACCTCCGTGTGGCCTTGACTCTGTGTGGCCTGACCTCTGTGTGGCTTGCCCTCTGTGTGGCCTGGCCTCTGTGTGGCCTGTCCTCTGTGTGGCCTTGCCTTTGTGTGGCCTTGCCTTTGTGTGGCCTTGCCTCTGTGTGGCCTGGTCTCTTTGTGACCTGGCCTCTTTCGGCCTCTGTTGGTCATTAGTATACATTGTATGAAAGTAATGGAAGTCGGAACGCCATAGTAGCGGCCATGTGGGGTGGAGTGGGGGTGGTGAATGATATCTGGCCATCCACCTTGATAAAAAGATAAACATTTCTTGATTACACAGCCTATGACGCCGTCGTTGTTGACGTCATGCACGAGATGTATCAAGAATTTCACGAATCCTGGAAAACTCACAGTTGGATTGTTTTAACCATCAACTAGTTTCTCCACCTAACATTGGAATGTGAAGGTATTGTTAGCAGCTGGGATATGTTAGCACACGTCATCCTTGTTAACATTGGAAGACCGTTTTGTTAAGATAGAAGCGTCCGTGGCCCAAGTGGAGATAACGCTGGACAAGACACAGGTACGCATGCAGAAAAAGAGCTTTGGTATACAGGTGTCTGTTGTTTTCTGGGTCAACACCTGGACCGTGGTCTGGGATCTGCCAGAAGTTGGGATTCCTTAACCTGTGAGGTGATGATGGTAATTGACTCGGGACTTAGTGAATGGTGTGTTAATGACGCGTGGAATAATGGGGAGTCATGTAAGTGGGTGGGTGACGATACAGTTCAACAGGGGATCAAACATTTGACAGTGGGGTGGGCGAAGGGGCATGACAGATTGTTTGGTATCTTGAAACTTAATGATTTGATGAGGATCTGGGAGTGGGGCAGGAAGCAAAGTTTGGAGAGGAGCTAGCAAATGATGTGGGAGTGATCAGGGCTGGATTAACCTAATTGGGTGCCGTAAGCACTTTAAAACTTGGAGCACTCATATTATATATCCAACTCAAAATCTCAAAAAATGGGAAATGTACAATAAAACTTGATTGCTATAAACAGAACTTACACTTAAGAATGATTAGGATGTTGAAATGTGTTACAATTATCTAATTAAAACAGGTTTTCTTCTACATTCTCATTGCAAAGACTTTTATTACAACATCAGCACTAATTTTCCATAGCCCATCTGATTCTATACTTAATGAAGGCAAAGCCTCCGACCTATCTTGTTGGATAGTTTTTCTCTTGACGTAGTTTATGACGTAGATGAGAACATGAACGCTCGGCTGAGCAATTGGTTATAGTTAGTGTTATTCAGAATATGTTGAATATAAAATCAACATTTAGAAAAGTACGCTCGATGTCTTCTTCTATTATTTTGAAGAGATCCGCATGAGTGAATTTCGTTTTTACCTTTATTGTTACAGTAAATTTATGTCACACATAGAAATGAAACTGTCGAAGCTCTGCTGAAAAATTATTGATTAGGTCCTCTAATGCTTTAAACAAATTAGACTAAGATTTCAATACCGTCACTGTAGTTTTGGGGTGACTCCGTCCATCTAGTATCTGAGAGGGATTTAAAACACTTTTATTTTCAATATAACTACTAAGGATTTGATAGGGCTGTTTAATGCTAAAAAAATAATTATACAGTTAAAAAAAACTTTAGAGATTTCCTTTTTTTGCCGGAAGTATAGGATTACTGTGATCTGATACTTGTTATACTTCCTTTTTTTTCTCGTTTTTAGATGTAGGCTCTAAGCCGAAACGTCAAAATATGTTGTCATGTCTATGAGTTCAAGTTTAACATACCTTGTTTTTAAATTTCATTTACACAACTTGAATGCAGTCCATCAATCATTACAAAATCAAGGCACAATTTATTTGCGCAGACAAAGTGTAATATTTTTGGGCGAATAACGATTTTGAACCCCCCTTCCCTCCCAGTCCCCACTCCAGACCCCATCCCCTCTCACAGCACCGCTTATTTCCATTATTTAAGAACACTTGTAAGCCGCCTTTTTAAAAAGACAATTTTTTTTTTAGGATATAGGCAATGAACCAATTCTGGATAAAATCATTCTTAACCCTGAGGAAAATTTAGACAAGGCGACGTCATATCTCCGCCAATCCACGCTTGCTGGAGTGAAAGTATCCACGTGTCCCCTACTCCATTCCTCTTATCATAATTAACTATCCTTACTTATGCTAATAACACATGCATTTATCAGCATGTATTTATCAGCATGTATTTATCAGCATGTATTTATCAGCATGTATTTATCAGCATGTATTTCACAGCTGTTCATCAACCAGCTGATCGTGAACAGTTTTTTTGTTTTAAATATGAATTTGGCTCATCGTCAACAGATCCAGAATTCCAACATGGCGGCTGCTTCTTTCACATAAACAAACATTTCTGTAAATCATAAATATTTTGTGTTTAAATAAACAACAGCCAACCCCCACAATTTCGGCCGTTGTGTGGCGGCCGGCTAAGGGGAATGTGGAGAATATAGATCGCTATTATCTGGTGGAGGCGCTGCAGCGCCGCTAGGGAGTCCACACACTCCACATTACGCGTGTTACATGTTGGGGAACATTTTATTGACACGGATAAGCATTAATTGCCCAAGTAGCACTAGTGACGTACTCAGCTGTAAGAACGTAATAAGCTCTGGTGACGTAATGAATTTCGCAGTGGTTCTCAACCTTCCTGATGCCGCAACCCTTTAATACCATTCTTTACGTTGTGGCAACCCAAACCTCAAAATTATTTTCGTTGCTACTTCATAACTGTAGAGTATATGTGCTTTCCAAGGGTCTTAGACGAACCCTCCGAAAGGGTCATTCGACCTCCAAAGGGGTCGCGACCCACAGGTTGAGAACCGCAAGGTTATAGTGTCGTAAGTTTATCAAGACATGCCATGAAGACAAGTGTTGCATCCAGCTCTATTGACGTAATTAGTTCTATAGTGTCATAGATTGTTCTTGTGATGCCATTATGACACTTCAAGTAACCAGCTCTGGAGCCACAATCAGCTTAGTCGTCTGCCATCAGGATATATCGTCATTCTAGTCCCATGAATTAATAGAATAAAAGACAAAAACATTTCATATAAACTAGTATAGTAAAGTGCCTCAATTTTAAGGAAATTACTTAATTTTTTTTTGTGAAACAGAGGTAAACACACAAAAATACACAGCTAAACATATTTAAATGTTTTCTCTTGTAAAAACGTCGCAGGAAGATTATTTCACAAGTATTAGTCGAATTGAGTTCCACTTATCCATCTTATTAAATGCGCAACAAATCTCAATTGAGAGCGAAATTTTATTTCCATTTATAATTGATTATATTTTTTAAATTTTTTATGTCGTTGACCTGTCTGGAGGAGCGTCCGACTTAACATCAAACAAAGATCGATCATATGTGTGTGTTGTTTTCCAAAATTGAATATTGCGCCGAAAGTGTGGGATCCACCCAGGCCCCGTCTTTACGGCAGCGAAAGCCCTGGACACGGTAATGCACTGAGGCCCCTAAGGCCCTAGGCACAGTAATCATTGAGACCCCTAGCCGGTTTCTTTCATGTATTTGTCCGCGGGTGTCGGGTGTACTATTTGAGGTGTTTGGGCGAGTGAGGGCAGTGCATCTATTAGTACGAAAATTAGGAATTTAGATGCCCAGGGCCAGCTCTGACTTCGTCGCCATACATAACCATCAATTCAATCTTTTAGCCCGAACTTCGTTGCCTACCTAGAATCTTTATAATCCAGCTACGTGTTTACCAAACTAAAGGAAGATCATAATTTTGTCCGTTCGAAAAAAAAATTACAGAGCTTACACCCAGCCCTTTTATTTAGATGAAAAAGTGTCGGCACTGCCCCTTTAATTGGGGAGGGAAAAGAGATCGAGGCCGTCGAACGAAACTGAGAGCAAGGTTTTGAGAGAGGTGTCAGTAAGCCCCGCCCTAGAAAATGTTTGATAAATTCAAAATGATAGAATGCATTTTGGCGCAAACATGAATTTAGTTTTGCATTATTCTTCACTAGCAACCGGCCAGCAATGGAGAAGATGCTAGTTGAAATTTAGGTTCCTTTTGCACAAATTCTATTTATTTTTAGTTGCATCAAAATAATAACGTTGTTTCATAATTTTCTATGAAACTATTTATTTGTTAAAACTAATTAACAAATAAATGAATATAAATAGCAATTGTTTAAAATTCCGCTCAAAACAGTTGATCATTTTTTTAAAAAAAGCGACAAACAATATATTAACATAATAATTATCATTTTGGATTTAATTTCTATCTCTACTATTTTTTCGTTTGCCCAAAAACACGTGTTTTATTTGAACAAATTTTGCTAGCCACCCTTCTTGTTTCATTAAATAATTGCCGTGAGACTGGGACGCATCAAGTATTCCACAAAAAGCGACTACAATCTGCTCAATCTTGATTAATAACAAATACAACATTAATGGTTTTCAAGAACTAGGCTTCACTTACTTCCTCTTACTCTTTGTTGCCAGAGACATGGCAGCGCCTCTCTTATAGAGCTGAGCAACATTTGGCTTGAGTGAGGGATGAAGCCACCGAGACCCTCAGTATAGCTTAAAGATGCTCATCAGTAAGTTTGGTCATCTACTTTGACTTGTTGAATCTCATAGTGGAAAACAGCTATTCAAACAGGATCCGCTTAAACAGCCTGGCAATCTCAAGGAAGTTGGAGGGGAGTTATCTCATATATTGTCCAAGCTTTGGAGGGGAATTATCTCATATATTGTCCAAGCTTTGGAGGGGAATTATCTCATATAATATTGTCCAAGCTTTGGGGGGGAATTATCTCATATATTGTCCAAGCTTTGGAGGGGAATTATCTCATATATTGTCCAAGCTTTGGAGCGGAATTATCTCATATATTGTCCAAGCTTTGGAGGGGAATTATCTCATATATTGTCCAAGCTTGTCTGTTTTTCCACTCACCTCTTTTATAGGCGTCTTGTTTATTTTCATTCACTTTTCACTTTAGCTGACCACAAGTTCGGTACCGCGTTTTTGGGTGTGGCCAAATAAAAATAGTCTCCCTTGACCTTGTTTACAAATAAATAAAGTCTTTGGTTCGTATAATTAGAATTATATAGAAATATCGAGACTCATAGGGAAAGGAATACAATGCGTAAGCACGTTCTAGAAATGTCTTTGAAACATGCTATATATATAAGCCTAGGGAGAATTAGTCAAGAGAGATTTTTGCTAGCACGAAACGAGACGAAGATGTGTTTATTAATATTTGTCGTTTGTGTTATGAAGACTACGTATGTTTACCGCATGAACTCTAGCAGACATCAAGCTCGAGACCGCATTTAGGGTGTGGGGTGCTAAAAATAGTCTTTCTCTCAACCTTGTTTACAACTAAATAAAAGTATTGTCAGTTTCCTTCAGAATTCTGTGGAAAAAACTTGAGAACTCTGTAAAGGAAACCATTTGTTAAGGTAGTTCTAGAGATATCAGTAAAACCGACTATAAAAGGAGAGCTATTTTGAGAAGGAGATCATTTATCACGAGATACTTGGAGCGTGTGTTATTTTGGCTACGAGACAGTGCTTTGTTTACTGTGTGTGTGTAGATTTCTTTTCATTTTTGTAAAACTTTTTTGCACATTGTGTTTTATGTAACATCGTATAGGTACAAGCCAAACAATATACTGTAAGTCAATAGTTTTAATTATAAGTCTTTTGATTTTGTACTTAACACATTAAAATTTATTAATTGTAAATAGCCCTGGTTTGAGTATCGTATTCTTTGTTATTTAATTATCATTTGGTATCGTCTTTTGTTATGTACTGTCTTAGAACGTGCCGTACACTTAAATAAGAGATTAGTTTCTCCATTTTGATAACGGTACGTAATAGTGTGTGTGTGTGTATTTTCCTTTGTCAACATTGTACATTCTTCAACATTGTACCGGTACAAGTCATCACTGTACTGTAAGTCCCTACCTTTAGTTTTTATTTCATTTTGAATTTGTAATGTATTATTAACTTATAAAATTATTAATTGTAATTAGCCCTAGTTTGGTTATCGTTTTCTTTGAGATATTTTATTTAATTTATAGTAGCGTCTTTTGTTGTGTACTGTTTGTCAACAAGCCATATAGACAAATATTAGAGATTAAATTCTCTAATCTTACAACAGGACGTAATCACCTCCCTGAATTTAACCTTGAGTTCAGAATTGCACAGTAGATCAATTAATTCCATTTGGAGCGCAGGCCGGGGTGGGGGGGGGGGGGGGGGGGCAATTTCCACATTGAAGGAGCAAGGTCGGCAAAAATTTGAAAAGTGTCTCTGTGTGTTTTTGAAGTCTGCAAACCAGTGATAGAATTCGGACTTTGGAAATTTTTGTTCGAATCAAATACTACAAAATAAAAACTTTTAGTACGATTTTAAAATCAACATCAAAACCTATACAAATATAATAAAATCAGAATGAGACTAGTCGGTGACATTCGACTGAAACCATCGCGGGGGTCACATTACAGATAAGAAAATGGGGAAAGCGCTTGGGTCGCATTAACATTGAATTTTGCAAAAAAAATTTGCAATAACTATTATTATGGGAAACTTAAAATTTCCAAGTATTAGAATGTATTGGCAAAAAGCCACCAGAGCTAATTCCGTTTCTGAAATCATGCCTGTGAATCGCTATATGCTTTGAAGCAGCATACACATTTTTGCTGGAGAAAAACCTCAGCCAAACGAGCAGCAAAATAAATTTTGAAAGATTCAACCGCTTGTTGAGGCAATAAGAGCTCGTTGCTTCTAGCTGCCCAGAGAAGAATTCAATTCAGCCGACGAGCAGATGATTCCATTCACAGGCAAAGTACCAGCAAAACAATTTATCAAAGGCAAACCTAGGAGTGAAAAAATTAATTATGTGTGGCAATTCTGGGCGAGCCATAGATTTTGAACTTTATCAAGGAGCAGGAACTGGAATTCCTGAAAATAAAAAACATTTAGGACTTGGCGCTTCAGTTGTTCGCCATCTAGCACAAAGCAGACGTCTAGCACAAAGCAGACGTCTAGCACAAAGCAGAAGTCTAGCACAAAGCAGACGTCTAGCACAAAGCAGACGTCTAGCACAAAGCAGACGTCTAGCACAAAGCAGACGTCTAGCACAAAGCAGACGTCTAGCACAAAGCAGACGTCTAGCACAAAGCAGACGTCTAGCACAAAGCAGACGTCTAGCACAAAGCAGACGTCTAGCACAAAGCAGACGTCTAGCCTAAAGCAGACGTCTAGCACAAAGCAGACGTCTAGCACAAAGCAGACGTCTAGCACAAAGCAGACGTCTAGCACAAAGCAGACGTCTAGCACAAAGCAGACGTCTAGCACAAAGCAGACGTCTAGCACAAAGCAGACGTCTAGCACAAAGCAGACGTCTAGCACAAAGCAGACGTCTAGCACAAAGCAGACGTCTAGCACAAAGCAAACCTCCGAACAAAAACTACAAACTTTGTTTTGACAGTTTCTTTACTGGACTTCCTCTCATTAAGGAATTAAAATGGTTAGGGATTTATTCTTTAGCAGTTCTTAAATCCAACAGAGTGATGGGATGTGTTATGAAATCAGAAAAAGACCTGGAAAAAAGATGGTCGTGGGTCAACCGACTGTAAAGTTAGTGCAGAAGGAGACATCTGTATGGTCAGATGGATGGACAATAAACCAGTTACAGTAGCTTCCAGTTTCTTTAGTGTTAAAGATCTTGATAAAGTTAGATGATGGAGTGCGATTAGAAAAGAATTTATTTCTGTGGATAGACCAAAATGCAGGTCTATAATGACTTTATGGGCGGAGTAGACAAAATGGACTTTCTTATTTCAAAGTATAGGATTAACGCTAAACCAAAGGGATGGCCAGTTCGAATGATATTTCATTTTGTAGACTTTGCTCTTTCAAATTCATGGTTAGAGTATCGTGACATTGAAATTCAAAATGGAACTCCAAAAAAAAATATTATTTTGGATCTTCTTGGTTTTAGGACTGAGGTTGCAGACATGTTGATAAAGGCTTGCTTGGTCACACCCAAGGTTTGCAGACCTGTTGGTAGACCAAGAGCACTAGCAGGCATGTTTGGTCACTCCACAAATTTGCCGACCTGTTGGTAGACCCAGAGCACTAGCAGGCATGCTTGGTCACACCACAGATTTGCCGTCCTGTTGGTAGACCCAGAGCACTAGCAGGCAGGCTTGGTCACCCCACAGATTTGCCGACCTGTTGGTCGACCAAGAGCACTGGCAGGCAGGCTTGGTCACACCACAGATTTTCCGTCCTGTTGGTAGACCCAGAGCACTAGCAGGCATGCTTGGTCACACCACAGATTTGCCGACCTGTTGGTAGACCCAGAGCACTAGCAGGAATGCTTGGTCACACCACAGATTTGTCGACCTGTTGGTAGACCCAGAGCAATAGCAGGCATGCTTGGTCACACAACAGATTTGCCGACCTGTTTGTAGACCCAGAGCACTAGCAGGAATGCTTGGTCACACAACAGATTTGCCGACCTGTTTGTAGACCCAGAGCACTAGCAGGCATGCTTGGTCACACCACAGATTTGTCGACCTGTTGGTAGACACAGAGCACTAGTAGGCAGGCTTGGTCACACAACAGCTTTGCCGACCTGTTGGTAGACCCAGAGCTCTAGCAGGCATGCTTGGTCACACCACATATTTTCCGTCCTGTTGGTAGACCCAGAGCACTAGCAGGCAGGCTTGGTCACACCACAGATTTGCCGACCTGTGGGTCGACCAAGAGCACTGGCAGGCAGGCTTGGTCACACCACAGATTTGCCGTCCTGCTTGTAGACCCAGAGCACTGGCAGGCATGCTTGGTCACACCACAGATTTGCCGACCTGTTGGTAGACCCAGAGCACTGGCAGGCATGCTTGGTCACACCATAGATTTTCCGACATGTTGGTAGACCCAGAGCACTGGCAGGCATGCTTGGTCACACCACAGATTAGCCGACCTGTTGGTAGACCCAGAGCACTGGCAGGCATGCTTGGTCACACCACTGATTTTCCGACCTGTTGGTAGACCCAGAGCACTAGCAGGCATGCTTGGTCACACCACAGATTTGCCGACCTGTTGGTAGACCGAGAGCACTAGCAGGCATGCTTGGTCACACAACAGATTTGCCGACCTGTTGGTAGACCCAGAGCACTAGCAGGAATGCTTGGTCACACCACAGATTTGCCGACCTGTTGGTAGACCCAGAGCAATAGCAGGTATGCTTGGTCACACCACAGATTTGCCGACCTGTTGGTAGACCTAGAGCACTAGCACGTATGCTTGGTCACACCACAGATTTGTCGACCTGTTGGTAGACCCAGAGCACAAGCAGGCAGGCTTGGTCATACCACAGATTTGCCGACCTGTTGGTAGACCCAGAGCACTAGCAGGCAGGCTTGGTCACACCACAACTTTGCCGTCCTTTTGGTAGACCCAGAGCACTGGCAGGCATGCTTGGACACACCACAACTTTGCCGACCTGTTGGTCGACCCAGAGGACTTGCAGTCATTGATGATTTAAATATTGTAATTCCTTCTCCAAAGCGAGCAAAGGCTGCAGAGTGACCAGTATCAGATGTCCGATGTGATCAGTTCAATGGTTGCAGAGTGACCAGTATCAGAGGTCCGATATGATCAGTTCAATGTCTGCAGAGTGACCAGTATCAGAGTTCCGATATGATCAGTTCAATGTCTTCAGAGCGACCAGTATCAGAGTTCCGATATGATCAGTTCAATGGTTGCAGAGTGACCAGTATCAGAGTTCCGATTTGATCAGTTCAATGTCTGCAGAGTGACCAGTATCAGAGTTCCGATATGATCAGTTCAATGTCTGCAGAGTGACCAGTATCAGAGTTCCGATATGATCAGTTCAATGTCTGCAGAGTGACCAGTATCAGAGGTCCGATATGATCAGTTCAATGTCTGCAGAGTGACCAGTATCAGAGTTCCGATATGATCAGTTCAATGGCTGCAGAGTGACCAGTATCAGAGTTCCGATATGATCAGTTCAATGTCTGCAGAGTGACCAGTATCAGAGTTCCGATATGATCAGTTCAATGTCTGCAGAGTGACCAGTATCAGAGGTCCGATATGATCAGTTCAATGTCTGCAGAGTGACCAGTATCAGAGTTCCGATATGATCAGTTCAATGGCTGCAGAGTGACCAGTATCAGAGTTCCGATATGATCAGTTCAATGTCTGCAGAGTGACCAGTATCAGAGTTCCGATATGATCAGTTCAATGTCTGCAGAGTGACCAGTATCAGAGGTCCGATATGATCAGTTCAATGTCTGCAGAGTGACCAGTATCAGAGTTCCGATATGATCAGTTCAATGTCTGCAGAGTGACCAGTATCAGAGGTCCGATATGATCAGTTCAATGTCTGCAGAGTGACCAGTATCAGAGTTCCGATATGATCAGTTCAATGGTTGCAGAGTGACCAGTATCAGAGGTCCGATATGATCAATTCAATGGCTGGAGAGTGACCAGTATCAGAGGTCCGATATGATCAGTTCAATGGCTGCAGGGTGACCAGTATCAGAGGTTCGATATGATCATTTTAATGTCTGCAGAGTGACCAGTATCAGAGGTCCGATATGATCAGTTCAATGGCTGGAGAGTGACCAGTATCAGAGGTCCGATATGATCAGTTCAATGGCTGCAGGGTGACCAGTATCAGAGGTTCGATATGATCATTTTAATGTCTGCAGAGTGACCAGTATCAGAGGTCCGATATGATCAGTTCAATGGCTGCAGAGTGACCAGAATCAGAGGTCCGATATGATCAGTTCAATGGCTGCAGAGTGACCAGTATCAGAGGTCCGATATGATCAGTTCAATGGCTGCAGAGTGACCAGTATCAGAGGTCCGATATGATCAGTTCAATGGCTGGAGAGTGACCAGTATCAGAGGTCCGATATGATCAGTTCAATGGATGGAGAGTGACCAGTATCAGAGGTCCGATATAATCAGTTCTATGGCTGCAGAATGAGCAGTATCAGATGTCCGATATGATCAGTTCAATGGCTGCAGAGTGATCAGCATCAGATGTCCGATATGATCAGTTCTGTCATTTTCCTATCTGCATCAAAGAGTTAGGCCAAAGGTGCAAACTAAAAGGATATAAAGGTCGTAGTAGGTCAAATGTACTAAGTGTAACCTATTTCTGTGCTGCAATAGTGACAAAAACTGTTTTTCACAACAAATGAACATCTCCACATGAGAGTGCATCTAAAGAAGTATGTCCAACACCTCACCTGTTGGGATGAGCTACTCATATCATAAGTGACCCAGGTCACTGCTGGATGTTAGCACGGAACTTCATCATCCAGTTCTTGTCATCCAGTTTTTGTCATCCAGTTCTTGTCATCCAGTTCTTGTCATCCAGTTCTTGTCATCCCGTTCTTTGTCATCTAGTTCTTGTCATCCAGTTCTTGTCATCCAGTTCTTTGTCATCCAGTTCTTTGTCATCCAGTTCTTTGTCATCCAGTTCTTGTCATCCAGTTCTTGTCATCCAGTTCTTGTCATCCAGTTCTTGTCATACAGTTGTTTGTCATCCAGTTCTTTGTCATCCAGTTCTTGTCATCCAGTTCTTTTCATCCAGTTCTTTGTCATCCAGTTCTTGTCATCCAGATCTTTGTCATCCAGTTCTTTGTCATCCAGTTCTTGTCATCCAGTTGTTGTAATACAGTTCTTTGTCATCCAGTTCTTTGTCATCCAGTTCTTGTCATCCAGTTCTTGTCATCCAGTTCTTTGTCATCCAGTTCTTGTCATCCAGTTCTTGTCATCCAGTTCGTGTCATCCAGTTCTTGTCATCCAGATCTGTTCATCCAGTTCTTGTTATCCAGTTCTTTTTATCCAGTTCTTTTTATCCAGTTCTTGTTATCCAGTTCTTGGTCAATTTGCTCGTTATAAACTCCGACGTCCAGCAGTCGATTAAGCGACAAAATACGAGGAACAAGGTCAAGGTTTAAGATGTCAGCAGGTGAAACTTCTCAGGTGTGTAATGTTCAGTGATTCAGAGACACAATAGTGCATCCATGGTTTTGGGAAAAAATGGCGAGGGGGTGGGGGTTGATGTGAATGACCTAGACATGGACATCTTTTTGGCAGAAACAGGGAAATGGGGACCCAAAACTTGGCCGGCTTGTTGAGTTGTTTAATACTAAAGGCGCCACTGTACGTAGCTACTGAAATAAAACCTGCTAATTTAGGGGTGGGAAGTGGGGGGCAAATGTCCCCAGTATCTCCCAAATGACGTCCGAACTTTGTGTTTTTTTTTTTTTGTTGTTAAAAATAAGTGACAAGGCCGGAGGATGGTAAGGGTTGGGGACATACAGAGGCGTGAAAAGAGGATGGTAGTGGGGGACACACAGTGACGTGAAAAGAGGATGGTAGTGGTTGGGAACATACAGTGGCCTAGCGAGAATGCTGGTGTTTGGGTACACAATTATTTGAACAAGAGTGGGTTTCTTCTTGTAATATACAAGGACACAAAGTTTAGGTTACCATATAAATATATAATACACCAGGACACAAAGTTTAGGTTCCCATATAAATATATAATACACCAGGACAAAAAGTTTAGGTTCCCATATAAATATATTATAAACTTTGTGTTCTACGTGTCACTAATTCATTATGCTCTCATTTTAATGTGCCATAAATATTTCTTCATGAAATTTCATTATTACGCCTTTCATCCAAAAAGCTGTGACGTCGTAGTCGTATGAGTAATGAGCCCACATTTGCACTTATATTTGACCTTCACCTTGACATGTGGTTTTTTAAAATAATTCTTTCTATAATTTCCTCTCAACATGACCAGCTGGCGTCAAAGGGTCAGGTGCACCATGTTACCTGATAGTGTTGGTCAACCCACAACTCAATATAACTGTAGATTTAACTTGTCTGTGTTGTCAAAGGCTGTTGTACGGTACGCTGCAGCATTAATGTGTTTTGAAGGTCGTTTATTGTATATGTTCAGTACGACACAGATACGATGTACTGCAAGAGAACGTAGGTTTAGTGTTTTGTCGATTATTTACGGTATGTACCGTATTTTTACGATAAAAGACAGTAATTTTACTATAAAGCACAATAATGTAATGTTTGGGAAAAGTAATTGTTACGGTTTCCGTACCATCTACTTATGTTACAGTGCGGTAGTTCTTACTGTTACATTAGTTCAAGAACCACATTATTTAAATAAAAGACAACCAGATACATTAGGTCAACATGATTTATTTAATTGAGAATTTAATACATTTCACAGTTTAGAGAACGAAATGTTGTGTAAATAACTATAAAATACGTGTTTTCTTACTTGAACTATGTAAGGGCAAACTGATTTTTACAGTAACTGTTAACAAAGCAATTTTTAAAAATGTTTTAACATGCCAATTTTTTCCTAACCCTAACTTTCTGAACAAATGTTTACCAGACTCGCTTTTCTAATTGGTATATAGGAATTAAACGTTCAAAATCTGGCTAACATTGTCTCCATATACCGTCATTCTTTAAGAATTAATAAAACGCTATTTGTATTTACCAAATTGTATCACTTGTACCACACATTCTTTGATCAAAACACAGGCAAATATTTTGTGGCTATGAACCAAAAACGTCTCGTATGTCTATCTATAAGTCTCGCTAAGTCTATCGTTCGGTAAGTCTCTTGGTAAGTCTAAGCCTAACAAAGTCTATCTGCTAAGAAACCTGGTGGGCTTTATATAGGAATTAAATCCGAACGTTCTAGTACAGAAAATCTATTAGAGGGCGTCTGTTAACACCTACGAGTCCCCCCGGGGTGGGAAGGGGGGGCTTTAGAGACGTAAATTGTATCCACCCCAGCCCAAGGAAGTCCGGCCCGGTTGCTGTGTAAGCATCACCCCGGCTGGCCAGGCGTCCCTTCTCTGATGCGGCCTCACTCGCATAGTCAATCGAGGGGAAGGGTGGGTGGGGCCGTCTCAGGGGCGGGGAGCCCTCGGCATGCCGCTTCGCGGCCTGACTGGAATAAAGACCACTGGGGGAGTGGTTGAATGCCAGTTGGGGGCGGTGGAGGTATGCTGGGGAAGACTTTATGAGCCTTGGCTTGATGGTCTGCTGATTTTCTTAAGTAAGTTAGTTAGTACAGAAAATCTAGAAATTGCGTCACCTATCGTGGCAATCTTCAGAACAAACTGGAACGCATTCAATGTAAAAAAGAAAAAAAAAAATTTCACCAGCAAGGATAGGGGCGGGTATCACAGTTACACGATGACGTTGATTTCAAGGCCATTACTAGCAGACAAGTTGTGGTGGCTAAAAGTTTCTCTGTCTAGTTTAAAATAAGCCAAGCCCTACGCTGTGCTGTGCTATATATGTATAGTCACTTGACATTTCCACGGCCACTATTATCAGTGGACTTTCAACGAATTATTTTTTTTATCAACTATTTGTTTATTATAAGAATCTTTAATTACTTTCTGTTGATGGTAAGGACAACCCGTTGTAAGAGTCATTAATTCATTCCTGTTGATTGATGGTGACGACAACCCGTTGTAAGAATCATTTATAACTTCCTGTTGACGGTAAGGACAACCCGTTGAAAAGTTGTTGCAGTTTTATAATTTTCTTCCAATGTTGACTTCAACTTTCTGCCGACTAGCTCCGACCAAATCCGGTAGTTAGGACTCCATGTTGATTCGCCTTGATGCTGCAGTGATGTCATCACTTGACACGTCGACCTCTTGCTGTGCGTTTAAACAATCATTTCATGGCTCCATTAGTGACGTCATGAATGCCGGAACTAGAGAGAGAGCGCCATCTTTGTAGATACAATGTAACAAATACCAATCCAGGCACCATCCACCGTGACCTACTCTCTTACTTAGTTTAGGATAAAACGTGTCCAACTTCATTGAGAAAATCCTGACTACCCAAGTGTCAGCACTTACAACAATTGAATTGGACATTTTGTTTTAGCTATACAATGACGACACACATATTGATGGCAACATCACAGTGGCGTAGGAATGGGGATGCGGAAGGGACGGTTCACCCCAGCGACACTTTTTTTTCTTTCTATTTAGTGGCAGCATTTTTTGGCATATATTTGCACTAACTCTAGGTACGCCACTGCGTATGTCATGTTACCTAGAAGGAAAAATAGATGATAAATAAAGCTTATAATTCATAATCATAGTCGACCAAATGATAAATGATATGTTACATAAATATATTTATTTTTGTTATAGACTATATAGAGGTAAATATATACAGTGGTACCTCGACATACGAGTTTAATTCGTTCCGTAAACTTGCTCGTATGTCAAATTACTCGTATGTCAAATTGCTCGTAACTCAAATCAGTTTTCCCCATTGAAATTATTAGAAATGCCATTAATCCGTTCCAGCCCCCACAATGCCACCCCAGTTGTTTTTGTTACCTGTTTTTTAATAAGAAAAATGTATTTATAGATGACAAGAATTGTATAAAAACATAATAAAAGAGAATGTAAAGAAATCAACTGGTTTTATAAAGTGTATTTACCTTGGAAATCAGCCGACTTGAGCTTACGGAAGATGCTGGTGGAGGAGATAGGCGAGGGAGCTTCACTTGGTTGACTTACTCCCTACACTGTTAATGCTAAACTCTTTCGGTCACTTAAATTCACTTACTCGTTACATTCTTAATACTACACTTAATCCCTAAACTTAATGAACTTAACTAACTTCACTGAACTTAATTGAACTTTTCGTTGGTGGGACATGTGCCTCGTCGGTGGGGCATGTGCCTCGTTGGTGAGGCATGTGCCTCGTTGGTGGGGCATGTGCCTCGTTGGTGAGGCATGTGCCTCGTCGGTGGGGCATGTGCCTCGTCTGTGGGGCATGTGCCTCGTTGGTGGGGCATGTGCCTCGTCGGTGGGGCATGTGCCTCGTTGGTGGGGCATGTGCCTCGTGGTCAGGCATGTGCCTCGTTGGTGGGGCATGTGCCTCGTTGGTGGGGCATGTACCTCGTTGGTGGGGCATGTGCCTAGCTTTAAGTCATGTGGCTCAATCCAATTCATATTATAATTATTTCTAAACGTCTGTCTGAATATTACATGATGGCGAGCAGATTTGTTTGCCCAAGCTCCGATTATGACACTTTTTGTTACTTTCGCTTAATTTTCGTCACTGCAACCGGCCGACCCGCTTATCTGGTTCCTCGTATCTTAAATATTTCTCGTATCTTAAAGCAAAACATCACTCGCTCGACGGCTCGCATCTCGATTTCTCGTATGTCAAGGCACTCGTATGTCGAGGTACCACTGTATTTTTCATCTTTGGAATAAAGAGCCTCGTACCTGATAAATTTTTCGAGTGAAAAACTCACACTGACACACAAACACACATACACACACTCACTCACACACACACACCACACACACATACACTCACACACACACAATAAGAGCATTCCCAAAGGCACACTAAATTGCACGCTATTCGCAAATAATGCATCCATCTAAATACAACTAATAAACCAGATATACACCATAACAAACATAAAATACGAGACGTTTCATGACATTATTTAAGTACCCTTGATATGTTTTTAAGATGTGTTAAGAATAATAATAATAATAAATAATAATTGACACATCAATATGAATAAATGAATAAAAAAATCAAGTTCTTAAATAATCAATTTCCTTTCATGGGAATCAATATGAGAGATTCCACATGAATTGCACTGACACATATGACACTCAAATCCAACATGGTTACAAAAGGTCAACAAACTTAGAGAGTTTTTTTTTTTTCATTTACTGTGACGCGAGACGATAGTGAGGGTGGAAATGCAGAGACAATCAGAGATGTGAGTCAGAGGGTCTCGACACCGACATCCTTTAATTAAGTCAATTGTCTCCGTCAGAAATCGATTACATTGTACGGGCATCTATCCCAGAACACAACACAGGAGTTCAGGCATCACACAGGAGTTCAGACACCACACAAGAGTTCAGACTCAGACACTAAAGGAAGTCGTAAATGGAATGATTCTTCCGAATAATTTGCCAAATAGTGTCATTTTTATGACTGATTGTTGTAGTAGGAGTTGAGGTGATTGTGTAGGCGACGTCACACGTTCCACGACATTCACCTTTCGGCGTCTGCCACAGATCTGGACAGTGTCGGGGTCATTAGGAAACCATTGCTCAGGTGAAAGTAAGCTAAGCCAGACAACATTGTGAACGTGGCTAGTCTCATGGGGTCAAAGAGACATCTGGCCCTCTGTCAACAGCTTTCTATATTTCTGTATTAACACCCCAGACACCCACACATTCATTACTAATCATTCCCGGTCCTGGTAGGTCAGACCTTGCATAACATTTTCAAGGACAACAAAGGATATAAAACCACTGAGTTCTGAAGCAGTGGTGTGGCAAGGTTTAGTGCCACCCAGGGCGGGACAATGTTTTTGCCACCCCCCTTCCACGAAAAAATCTTTGCAGTTGGCCGAAAATTCCGCTCTTTATTATATAAAGAAAAAGGTACCGCTGGGGAGCACCCCCTCCCTTTCCTACGCCACTGGTCTGACACGTGACGTAAGTAAATTTAACCTAGTCTCGACAAAGGGGAAGCAAAAAGATCAATGCAAAGTTACTTCTCTTGGAAAATAGGTCAATACGTTAACCGTTTTTAGGGGTAGAGGTTAGGGGAGTGGGATGTGGTGTGGATTAGGGGAGTGGGATGTGGTGGGGATTAGGGGAGTGGGATGTGGTGGGGATTAGGGGAGTGGGATGTGGTAGGAGGTAGGGGAGTGGGATGTGGTTGGAATTAGGGGAGTGGGATGTGGTAGGAGGTAGAGGAGTGGGATGTGGTAGGGATTGGGGGAGTTGGATGTGGTAGGGATTAGGGAAGTGGGGTGTGGTAGGGACTAGGGGAGTGGGGTGTGGTAGGGATTCGGGGAGTGGGATGTGGTAGGGATTAGGGGAGTGGGATGTGGTAGGAGGTAGAGGAGTGGGATGTGGTAGGGATTGGGGGAGTTGGATGTGGTAGGGATTAGGGAAGTGGGGTGTGGTAGGGACTAGGGGAGTGGGGTGTGGTAGGGATTCGGGGAGTGGGATGTGGTAGGGATTAGGGGAGTGGGATGTGGTAGGGATTAGGGGAGTAGGATGTGGTAGGAGGTAGGGGAGTGGGATGTGGTAGGAGGTAGGGGAGTGGGATGTGGTAGGAGGGAGGGGAGTGGGAAGTGGTAGAAGGTAGGGGAGTGGGATGTGGTAGGGATTAGGGGAGTGGGATGTGGTAGGAGGTAGGGGAGTGGGATGTGGTAGGAGGTAGGGGAGTGGGATGTGGTAGGAGGTAGGGGAGTGGGATGTGGTAGGAGGTAGGGGAGTGGGATGTTGTAGAAGGGAGGGGAGTGGGATGTGGTAGGGATTAGGGGAGCGGAATGTGTAGGAGGTAAGGGAGTGGGGTGTGGTAGGATTAGGGGAGTGGGATGTGGTAGGAGGTAGGGGAGTGGGATGTGGTAGGGATTAGGGGATTGGGATGTGGTAGGAGGTAGGGGAGTGGGATGTGGTAGGGATTAGGGGAGTGAGATGTAGTAGGAGGTAAGGGAGTGGGATATGGTAGGAGGTAGGGCAGTGGGATGTGGTAGGGGTTATGGGAGTGGGATGTGGTATGGGGAGTGGTGGGGATTGGGGGAAGATGTTATATTTCTTAATTGACTGTATTCTGAATATTTCCGTGTATGTTCTTGATTTAATGTTAAATCATTTGTTGATGTATTTATTAGTTCCTACAAACATCAATAATTGATAGCATTGTTTGATTCCGTTAACTGGTTGACTTATGATATGGAAGACATAAGGCTGAGCCTGGTGCTAACCCGGGCACACAGAAACGTCAAGTACAAGACAACCGGAAAATGCCCGGACACACAGAAACGTCAAGTACCAGACAACTGGAAAATACCCGGACACACAGCAACGTCAAGTACAAGACAACCGGAAAATACCTGGGAAAAACAACAAAAAAATGTGTACGGACAAATACTGCACCTGGCTAAAGCCTACATCCACTGGATCCTGTCATTCATATCCATATTCGATGTCGTGTCCATTGACCATAAGTATTACCATCTTGACGTTCTAAACAGTAAAAGGGTCCTGAGCCGATGCGATGCCGCTCTTGACATCCCCTGACAGGTTGCGTTGCCGCCCTTGACATCACCTGACAGGTTACGTTGCCGCCCTTGACATCACCTGACAGGTTACGTTGCCGCCCTTGACATCACCTGACAGGTTACGTTGCTGTAGGGCTAGAACACGAGACTAGAGATCAGCTCCACATTCTTTATTATCGAAAATACGGAGGCAAAGCGAGGGCTGCGTCATCACAAGGGCGTAAAGAAAAATACTATTGGGTTGGACATAGAGGGAAATAATTGCTTTCTGATGCCAGAGGCTAAAATATGTGTCTTTTTCTTTCCATTTTCATCCCCCTTCAAACAAACACAAGCTTCCCCCACCCCCTCCCCCAAACCGTCACAATTCCAATTCTCGATTAAAGTTGGGGACGAGGATTAATGAATGCAGAAATGACCCGAACATTGGAGAAGGAGACATCTCTGTATGACATCTCTCTATAACATCTCTCAATGACATCTCTTCTCATGTCAATACTACACCATAATGATGGCTAATATCATATTTTGTTATGTTCACGCAATAGTGATGATGGTAAACATGATATTTAGTTCTGTTAACAACATAATGATGGGTTTATTGGCAATATTTTAAGGTGAACTTTAAGAAGTTTAATGTCTAGTCAGAGAGTTAAGGACAGATGGCTTACACTTAGAGAGCTATGGACAGATGGCTTATAGTCAGAGAGTTAAGGACAGATGGCTTACAGTCGGAGAGCTAGGGACAGATGGCTTATAGTCAGAGAGTTAAGGACAGATGGCTTATAGTCAGAGAGCTATGGACAGATGGCTTATAGTCAGAGAGTTAAGGACAGATGGCTTACAGTCGGAGAGCTAGGGAAAGATGGCTTATAGTCAGAGAGTTAAGGACAGATGGCTTACAGTTAGAGAGCTATGGACAGATGGCTTATAGTCAGAGAGTTAAGGACAGATGGCTTACAGTTAGAGAGCTATGGACAGATGGCTTATAGTCAGAGAGTTAAGGACAGATGGCTTATTGTCAGAGAGCTATGGACAGATGGCTTATAGTCAGAGAGTTAAGGACAGATGGCTTACAGTCAGATAGCTAGGGACAGATGGCTTATAGTCAGAGAGTTAAGGACAGATGGCTTATAGTCAGAGAGTTATGGACAGATGGCTTATAGTCAGAGAGTTAAGGACAGATGGCTTACAGTCGGAGAGCTAGGGACAGATGGCTTATAGTCAGAGAGTTAAGGACAGATGGCTTACAGTCAGATAGCTAGGGACAGATGGCTCACATGCAGAAAGCTGTGGGGGCAGATGGCTTGCCGGTCTACCAAGACTAAGACTGATTGAGGATGTAGAGACTTACACCAGCCATGGATCTATCCGAATGGAAGGATGTGGTAGAGCAGGCCAGTGCCCAAAACGGGCTGTCGCGCCACTGATGATGATTAGTTATTTGTTGTTTTTTTTTTTTTGTCTTTTGCTTTAACATTTCAATGTACGAGATATTTTGGAATTATGTAGAACGAAGACCCCGCAAAATTTGAACATTAAAAATAAATGTACATAAAGATCCATTAACACAGTGCTGTTTATAGAAAGTGTATGCCTTTGTTTTTGAGTACAAAATTTAGATACAGAAATCCAACTCATCAGGTGAAACAAAATATGTTAAAAACAATGTGCATTAGTAACAGTTATCAAAGACTGACTTTGATTTTAGACTATTCCTATTTCCTAATCCATGTATTAAACCCGACAGATCCCCATCTACGGATATTTATAGTGTAGCACTAAACTTTATGATGTAGCACTCAAATTTATTTTGTAGCATTAACTTTTATGGTGTAGCACTAAAATGGACTGTGTAGCACTTTCATTTATGGTGTAGCATCAACATTTATGATGTCTTCCTATCAAATCAAACATGGCAAGGACGAGTGAGTGAGACCGACGAATAGCGCAAGTCTCCTCCACGTTTAACAAAATGAAGCGCAAATAAAGATAACGGCTCAACCTTGTTCATCTTTACACGCGAAGGTCGAACAATAATAGCACGTTGGGTGGCCGAGGAAGGGTACACAGTCCCCATGGTGTACCCTGTTGAAGAGACGTTTATGATTCTCATAATATTAGTTGAAATAATATTAAGTAAAATAATATTAGTTGAAACAATAATTAGATTATATCTGGTATGAGGTGAGGTGAGGTTGGAAATGTCTAGAATACAAGAGTAAATAGGCGATGCTGTAGTTACAACAGTAATTAGGCAATTCTGTAGTTACAACAGTAACTAGGCGATGCTGTAGTTACAACAGTAAATAGGCGATGCTGTAGTTACAACAGTAACTAGGCGATGGTGTATAGTTACAACAGTAACTAGGCGATGGTGTATAGTTACAACAGTAACTAGGCGATGCTGTATAGTTACAACAGTAACTAGACATTGCTGTAGTTACAATCTAAACGTGTGGTGTCGCTGAAAATGTTGCAGCCCCGCTTTGAAATAGCGCCCCAATTTAAAAAGCCAAATTCTGCTAATGATTTAAGAATGTATTATTGTTATGAAGAGCCGAAACTAAACACTCCAATGTGACGCAAGATGAAACTGAACACTCCAATGTGACGCAAGATGAAACTGAACACTCCAATGTGACGCAAGATGAAACTAAACACTCCAATGTGACGCAAGATGAAACTGAACACTCCAATGTGACGCAAGATGAAACTGAACACTCCAATGTGACGCAAGATGAGTTGAACACTCCAATGTGACGCAAGATGAAACTGAACACTCCAATGTGACGCAAGATGAAACTGAACACTCCAATGTGACGCAAGATGAAACTGAACACTCCAATGTGACGCAAGATGAAACTGAACACTCCAATGTGACGCAAGATGAAACTGAACACTCCAATGTGACGCAAGATGAAACTGAACACTCCAATGTGACGCAAGATGAAACTGAACACTCCAATGTGACGCAAGATGAAACTGAACACTCCAATGTGACGCAAGATGAAACTGAACACTCCAATGTGACGCAAGATGAAACTGAACACTCCAATGTGACGCAAGATGAAACTGAACACTCCAATGTGACGCAAGATGAAACTGAACACTCCAATGTGACGCAAGATGAAACTGAACACTCCAATGTGACGCAAGATGAAACTAAACACTCCAATGTGACGCAAGATGAAACTAAACACTCCAATGTGACGCAAGATGAAATTGAACACTCCAATGTGACGCAAGATGAAACTAAACACTCCAATGTGACGCAAGATGAAACTAAACACTCCAATGTGACGCAAGATGAAACTTAACACTCCAATGTGACGCAAGATGAAACTGAACACTCCAATGTGACGCAAGATGAAACTAAACACTCCAATGTGACGCAAGATGAAACTAAACACTCCAATGTGACGCAAGATGAGTTGAACACTCCAATGTGACGCAAGATGAGTTGAACACTCCAATGTGACGCAAGATGAGTTGAACACTCCAATGTGACGCAAGATGAAACTGAACACTCCAATGTGACGCAAGATGAAACTGAACACTCCAATGTGACGCAAGATGAAACTGAACACTCCAATGTGACGCAAGATGAAACTGAACACTCCAATGTGACGCAAGATGAAACTGAACACTCCAATGTGACGCAAGATGAAACTGAACACTCCAATGTGACGCAAGATGAAACTGAACACTCCAATGTGACGCAAGATGAAACTGAACACTCCAATGTGACGCAAGATGAAACTAAACACTCCAATGTGACGCAAGATGAAACTGAACACTCCAATGTGACGCAAGATGAAACTGAACACTCCAATGTGACGCAAGATGAAACTGAACACTCCAATGTGACGCAAGATGAAACTGAACACTCCAATGTGACGCAAGATGAAACTGAACACTCCAATGTGACGCAAGATGAAACTGAACACTCCAATGTGACGCAAGATGAAACTGAACACTCCAATGTGACGCAAGATGAAACTGAACACTCCAATGTGACGCAAGATGAAACTGAACACTCCAATGTGACGCAAGATGAAACTGAACACTCCAATGTGACGCAAGATGAAACTGAACACTCCAATGTGACGCAAGATGAGTTGAACACTCCAATGTGACGCAAGATGAGTTGAACACTCCAATGTGACGCAAGATGAGTTGAACACTCCAATGTGACGCAAGATGAAACTGAACACTCCAATGTGACGCAAGATGAAACTGAACACTCCAATGTGACGCAAGATGAAACTGAACACTCCAATGTGACGCAAGATGAGTTGAACACTCCAATGTGACGCAAGATGAAACTGAACACTCCAATGTGACGCAAGATGAGTTGAACACTCCAATGTGACGCAAGATGAAACTGAACACTCCAATGTGACGCAAGATGAAACTGAACACTCCAATGTGACGCAAGATGAGTTGAACACTCCAATGTGACGCAAGATGAGTTGAACACTCCAATGTGACGCAAGATGAGTTGAACACTCCAATGTGACGCAAGATGAGTTGAACACTCCAATGTGACGCAAGATGAGTTGAACACTCCAATGTGACGCAAGATGAGTTGAACACTCCAATGTGACGCAAGATGAGCTGAACACTCCAATGTGACGCAAGATGAGTTGAACACTCCAATGTGACGCAAGATGAGTTGAACACTCCAATGTGACGCAAGATGAGTTGAACACTCCAATGTGACGCAAGATGAGTTGAACACTCCAATGTGACGCAAGATGAGTTGAACACTCCAATGTGACGCAAGATGAGTTGAACACTCCAATGTGACGCAAGATGAAACTGAACACTCCAATGTGACGCAAGATGAAACTGAACACTCCAATGTGACGCAAGATGAGTTGAACACTCCAATGTGACGCAAGATGAAACTGAACACTCCAATGTGACGCAAGATGAGTTGAACACTCCAATGTGACGCAAGATGAAACTGAACACTCCAATGTGCCGCAAGATGAAACTGAACACTCCAATGTGACGCAAGATGAGTTGAACACTCCAATGTGACGCAAGATGAGTTGAACACTCCAATGTGACGCAAGATGAGTTGAACACTCCAATGTGACGCAAGATGAGTTGAACACTCCAATGTGACGCAAGATGAGTTGAACACTCCAATGTGACGCAAGATGAGTTGAACACTCCAATGTGACGCAAGATGAGTTGAACACTCCAATGTGACGCAAGATGAGTTGAACACTCCAATGTGACGCAAGATGAGCTGAACACTCCAATGTGACGCAAGATGAGTTGAACACTCCAATGTGACGCAAGATGAGTTGAACACTCCAATGTGACGCAAGATGAGTTGAACACTCCAATGTGACGCAAGATGAGTTGAACACTCCAATGTGACGCAAGATGAGTTGAACACTCCAATGTGACGCAAGATGAGTTGAACACTCCAATGTGACGCAAGATGAGTTGAACACTCCAATGTGACGCAAGATGAGTTGAACACTCCAATGTGACGCAAGATGAGTTGAACACTCCAATGTGACGCAAGATGAGTTGAACACTCCAATGTGACGCAAGATGAGTTGAACACTCCAATGTGACGCAAGATGAGTTGAACACTCCAATGTGACGCAAGATGAGTTGAACACTCCAATGTGACGCAAGATGAGTTGAACACTCCAATGTGACGCAAGATGAGTTGAACCCTCCAATGTGACGCAAGATGAGTTGAACACTCCAATGTGACGCAAGATGGGTTGAACACAGGCAAACAGAGATAATACATCTGTGAAACATCTAAGAAAATGTTTTATTTTTTAAGACCCAGTTTAACTTTTTAATGCATGCGAGAAAATTTTTTAAGATAGGAAAAAAACCAGCTAAATTACAGCCCACCCATAACCACCATCACCCCCCCCCCCCCCAGCCGATGTCTGTTATCCAAATCTCACTATAGATTAGATGCTTACGCCCAGACCGCAGAACATATACACGATGCCGCACTTAAGAAAGGTGGCAATGAGTTGTTCTGCTGACGTCACTAGGTAATGGGAGTAACATACATAGAGGGTTGGCTGTTTATAAGGAGTCACATTACAGGGGATGGGGTGAAGGTGGTGAGATTGTGTGGAAACATTGATTAGGTCAAGGGCAGTGTACAAATGATTATAACATTCATGGGCGACTTAGACTAGAGATTATGTACAGAGGATTATAACATTCATGGGGGACGTAGACTAGAGATCATGTACAGATGATGATTACATACATGGGCAACTTAGACTAGAGATTATGTACAAATGATTTTAACATTCATGGGCGACAGAATGGAGATTATGTACAGTCAGTAGAGGACCAGAGAGATGAGGCATAGGGATATAAGGTACCAGGAGATAAGGTACAGTGAAATGAGTTACTAAGAGATATTGTAATGGGAGATATGGTAGCAGGAGACAATGTACCTGGAGATGAGATACTCGGAGATAAGGGACTGGGAGAAGAAGTACCGGGAAATGAAGTACTAAAATAAGGTACCGGCAGATGAGGAACCAGGAGATAAAGTCCGGGAGATAAGGTACCGGGTGATAAGGTCCTGGAGATGAGGAATCGAAGGACGTGGCACCGGAAGATTAGGTATCAGGAGATGATGTACTGGGAGATGAGGTAAAGGGATATGATCTAACGGGAGATAAGATACCGGGACAATAGGTACCAGGAGATGCGGTGCGGAAGATTAGGTACTGTGAGATGATATTTACAAGTAACCGGTGAATTTTGAAACGACCTTAATGCAACATTCATCAGATGTTTCGCAATTTTGTAAATGCATTACAACTAAGTTAATTTTAACGTCTAATTAGATTGTAATACAGCAATAAACATCCAATCTATTTATAATCTAATTCGAGCTCAATTATTGCATCGCAAACCATGTACAGACCATGTACAGACCAAGTACAGACCAAGTAGAGACCATGTACAGACCAAGTAGAGACCATGTACAGACCATGGGTACACTATGTACAGACCATGTAGAGCCCATGTACAGACCATGTACAGACAATGTACAGCCATGTCCAGACCATGTACAGACCGTGTACAGACCATGTACAGACCATGTACAGACCATGTACAGACCAAGTACAGACCAAGTAGAGACCATGTACAGACCATGGGTACACTATGTACAGACCATGTAGAGCCCATGTACAGACCATGTACAGACAATGTACAGCCATGTCCAGACCATGTACAGACCGTGTACAGACCATGTACAGACCATGTACAGACAATGTACAGACCATGTACAGATCATGTGCGTGTTTTCTTTATTAAAAAATAGCTTGAAATTTGGAACAAAATGCCAAGAATTCGTTTCTCACACATTCTCACGGTTTTCTCCAAAGCCATAAAATTTGGCACCACCAACCATACACCACCACCAACCATACACCACCACCAACCATACACCACCACCAACCATACACCAACACACACCATACACCACCACCAAACATACACCACCATCAAACATACACCACCACCAAACATACACCACCACCAACCATACACCAACACCAAACATACACCAACACCAACCATACACCAACACCAACCATACACCAACACCAACCATACTTTACTCCCATATTTGTTCCCAGCTTGTGCTCTAAATTCTAATTGGGCGTCGTTGACTCGGTGATTCCGGGTCAAATATGACGTGCAACAATACGTTGCCATGGCAACATAAACCGAGGGAGAGAAAAAGAATTATTTAACGATACAAAATCAACTTTTTAAATCATGGTTCCGAGGTGTTCTGCCACCAGCGGGGGGCTTTGAGTTTGCCCCCTCTCCCCCACCGAAAACATATAGCGCTTTTGGAAAGTGTAACCTTGAAATATTTCTCTCCCTGGCAAATGCCCCTAACCCAACCTGCACACACGTTTGCTTCGGTCCCAAGGATTTCGAGTTATATCCAGTTTTCACGGATTACAGACAAGTGCCGTTAAGTGGCGTCATGTTCAAAGTGAGTGCAGGAGTCTGGGAAGAGGGCAGGGGTCTGGTAGGAGGGCAGGGGTCTGGGAAGAGGGCAGGGGTCTGGGAAGAGGGCAAAGGGTCTGGAAAGAGGGCAGGGTCTGGGAAGAGGGAAGGGGTCTAAGAAGAGGGCAGGGGTCTGGAAAGAGGGCAGGGTCTGGGAAGAGGGCAAGGGTCTAAGAAGAGGGCAGGGGTCTGGGAAGAGGGCAGGGGTCTTGGGAGAGGGCAGGGGTCTGGGAAGATGGCAGGGGTCTGGGAAGAGGGAAGGGATCTGGGAAGAGGGAAGGGGTCTGGGAAGAGGGCAGGGGTCTGGGAAGAGAACCGGGTCTGTGAAGAGGGCAGGGGTCTAAGAAGAGGGCAGAGTTCTGGCAATAGGGAAGGGGTCTGGGAGAGGGCAGGGGTCTGGTAAGAGGGCTGGAGTCTGGGAAGAGGGCAGTGGTCTGGGAAGAGGGCAGGGATCTGGGAAGAGGGCAGGGGTCTGGGAAGAGGGCAGAGGTCTTGGAAGAGGGCAGGGGTCTGGGAAGGGGGCAGAGGTCTGGGAAGAGGGCAGGGGTATGGGAAGAAGGCAGGGGTCTGGGAAGAGGGCAGGAGTATGGGAAGAGGGCAGGGGTCTTGGAAGAGGACAGGGGTCTGGGAAGAGGGCAGAGATCTGGGAAGAGGGTAGGGGTCTGGGAAGAGGGCAGAGGTCTGGGAAGAGGGCAGGGGTCTGGGAAGAGGGTAGGGGTCTGGGAAGAGGGCAGGGGTCTGGGAAGAGGGCAGAGGTCTGGGAAGAGAACAAAGGCTTGAGAAGAGGGCAGAGGTCTGGGAAGAGGACAAAGGCCTGGGAAGAGGGCAGAGGTCTGGGAAGAGGGCAGGGATCTGGGAAGAGGGCAGGGGTCTGGGAAGAGGGCAGAGGTCTGGGAAGAGGGCAGAGGTCTCGGAAGAGGGAGGGGTCTGGGAAGAGGGCAGAGGTCTGGGAAGAGGACAAAGGCCTGTGAAGAGGGCAGAGGTCTGGGAAGAGGACAAAGGCCTGGGAAAAGGGCAGAGGTCTTGGAAGAGGGCAGAGGTCTTGGAAGAGGACAAAGGCCTGGGAAGAGGGCAGAGGTCTGGGAAGGGGGCAGGGTCTGGGAAGAGGGCAGAGGTCTGGGAAGAGGGCAGAATTCTTGGAAGAGGGCAAAGGTCTGGGAAGAGGGCAATGGTCTGGGAAGAAGGCAGTGGTCTGGGTAGAGGGCAGTGGTCTGGGTTGGGGCGTATTGAGCCAGCTTTTAATCCAGACGCCACATTGGCCTTATTTGAGTATTTTATTTTATGTAACCAGACGTCATCAAGATAGAATATATCTCAAACGCTGTCCTCCATTGACACCCAAGGTGGCGACTTTTATCCCCAATTATTTCTATTTTAGTGGCTCAGAATATTTAGGCTAAATATACTGTATAGAATCGAGCCAATGTTTTCAGAGTTGCAGTATCTCATAATATGACTAGTAACCAGGGCCGGATTAAGTCATTTTAGTTCCCAAGGCACAAACCCACATGGGTGCTCCCCTTCTTCCCGGTGCCCCTGATCTTTCACTGACTGTAAACATATTTCTTGAGGACTGGTGGTGCCCCCAAACGCTTGGTGCCCAAGGCACGTGCCTTGTTTGCCTAATGGTTAATCCGGCCATGCTAGTAACCGATGGTCAACAAAACGTATGGCTCGTGTCTTTTCATCCATTTCTTTCTGTTTCACTTTGCCGAGAATGCCACCCATCACTATATAGAGAAAAAATTGCTGCCCGGGGGGGGGGGGGGGCAGACCGCACCCGCCACTTTCCTGCGCCACTGCACGGTCTCCAGAGTTCAGTTTCCGGCACAATGTACATAAACCGTGAACACTTCCGGCTTCCAGACTTCCCGAATGCAATTAATGAAAAGCCAACATTTTATTTACTTCCGGTTCACTGGTATTATTAAGGGAAGGCTAGGTGAACCTTGACCTCATTTCCTCGTCTAAGAAATTTGGAGCACAATGTCGTCTGATTTATTGATCATTGGGAACAAAAAAGGGGGGGGGGGGGTGGTGGTTGGAGATTTCATAGATAGGTGGATCTCATGGGCGTCTACATATGGGGGAAAGGAAGCATTTGCAAAACAATAATTAAACAACACCTAAAAACCAAGGTATTCTTATAAATCTTTTATACAATGTCATATCAAGCAATAAGGGTGGGGGATGGAGTTGAAAATTTGACGAACCATTCATACAAGTAACGCACATTATAAGAATCCCTATTAGCCCCCCCCCCTATTTTACCCCCCCCCTTCCCCCCCCCCCCCCCCGCTTACAACTGCACACTTTTCATGCCTCTGAACTATATTAAAATCCGCCCGCTTTTACCAACAGATGTATTTCACCAACTATTTCAGAAAAGCAAAAGAAATTATTTCGCACCAAACGCAAGTGCGATGTTTGTTAAAGAATCTCATATAGCGCAGTTAGCGGGAATTTTATTTCGTAAAATAAGTCGCATCAACTATCCTTGAACTTCTCCTCAAAAAGGGATTTTTTTTTTGGGGGTGGGGGGTGGGGGTGGGGGGCTGAAAATTTGAAAGAATGTGTTGTCATCGCAACGAGTCTATGTGCCAAGTTTCAGCCCGATAAGTTGACGGGAAAACACTGAAAAATTTTTTGGGTTTTGATACAAGGATAATATATTTATAGAGAATAACAGGTAGCGTTTTGAAGCAAAAAACTCTCGTCACGTGTCTATGAAACATTTTAAATTGGAACATTCATCGTAACAGTGACTTGAAAAGTCAACAGTAAAAAATGTGATAATGTAGAAGCCAAATGTTACAACAATAAAAAAAATTGTATTGCAAGTATTTAACGTTTACCTTGACAATTTGCTAAGTTGAATCATTTGCAGGTCAGGGGACAGGCGATCACCTGCAGGTCAAGGGACAGGCGATCACCTGCAGGTCAAGGGACAGGCGATCATCTGCAGGTCAAGGGACAGGCGATCATCTGCAGGTCAAGGGACAGGCGATCATCTGCAGGTCAAGGGACAGGCGATCATCTGCAGGTCAAGGGACAGGCGATCATCTGCAGGTCAAGGGACAGGCGATCATCTGCAGGTCAAGGGACAGGCGATCACCTGCAGGTCAAGGGACAGGCGATCACCTGCAGGTCAAGGGACAGGCGATTACCTGCAGGTCAAGGGACAGGCGATCACCTACAGGTCAAGGGGAGAGATCGTTGAACTGTAAAGTAAAAAAAACAACTGTTCATTGATAACAGACATGCAAATGTCAGAAGCTATTAGAAGCTATCAGAAGCTATCAGAAGCTATAAGAAGCTACCAAGCTACCAGAAGCTATCAGAAGCTATCGTACACTACAAGAAGCTATACGAAGCTAACATATGCTATCAGAAGTTATCAGAAATTACCGGAAGCTATCAGAGACTAACAGAAGCTAACAGAAGCTATCAGAAGCTATTAGAAGCTATCAGAAACTATCAGAAGCTACCAGAAGCTATCAGAAGTTATCAGAAGCTATCAGAAGCTATCAGAAGTTATCAGAAGCTATCAGAAGCTCCCAGAAGCTATCATGTAAAGCAGGCCTGCACAACTCAAAATGTAAGGCGGGCCGTAATACTGCATGAAAAACTTGTGCAGCCCAAAAGAAAATAGGACGGGGGGGGGGGGGGGGGGGAAGGGGGGGGCAGCGATTATGAAAATAATAAGAATAAAGATATTTCGTTTCTTCAAGGCCGCAAAGTGGGTGCTGGCAGCAGCAAGTCGTGCGGGCCTGATGTAAAGTCCTTGTGCAAATGAATGACTCATTCAGTCCTATTTCTTCGGTTCGACCACTGAATTTATCACATGTTTGAAGATCTTCGTTGGCACAATTAGGCAATCTAGCGACAGTCTCATCTTAATGTCTGCACACATTGACAGATGTCATAATATAACACTAAATTATGTGCACACACTGACAGATGTCATTAATATTTCAACAAATAAATACACACACTGACAGATGTAGTTAATATTTCAACAGATAAATGCACACACTGACAGATGTCATTAATATTTCAACAAATAAATGCACACACTGACAGATGTAATTAATATTTCAACAAATAAATGCCCACAATGGCAGATGTCATTAATATGTCAACAAATAAATGCACACACAGACAGATGTCATTAATATTTCAACAAATAAATGCACACACTGACAGATGTCATTAATATGTCAACAAATAAATGCACACACTGACAGATGTCATTAAAGTTTTTAAAAAGAGCCGTGTTCTTTCAAACCAAGGCACGGAGTCAGTCATGTTTGCACGCATCGAGGGAAACATTTAAACCTGTCATTGGAACTAAAACTCAAACAAAGCTGGAAGATAATCAAGTCAACAAGGGCTTTAACTTGGCATAAAAACAAGGGCTGTAACTTGGCATAACAACAAGGGCTGTAACTCGGCATAAACACAAGGGCTGTAACTTGGCATAAACACAAGGGCTGTAACTTGGCATAAAAACAAGGGCTGTAACTTAAATGTGTGCACCACCTAATTTAACCATTTCAAAGAAATAGTTGGCTTCTGTCTTTGAGACGAGGAGAGTACTCTAATACCGTTCTAATTCTCTCCCATCCAGTACTCTAATACCGTTCTAATTCTGTCACATCCAGTACTCTTATACCGTTCTAATTCTCTCCCATCCAGTACTCTTATGCCGTTCTAATTCTCTCCCATTCAGGAAGTACTTTGGTTATTAGAAATGTTTTTCCTTTGCCTTGTTAAGTTATAGTGAAGGATTCCAAGAATGTTTCTCCCGACCCTTTGATAACGACACGTAGACCTAAATAAATACATCATTTATTAACGTTAAAACGGCTTTCATTGTCCTACCACAATTCAATGGAGAACATCTATTTTAATTCATTCCTAAATATTTTAACTAATAGAGTTTAAAAAAATTGATCCCGGTACATTTTGGGGATCACTGCACTTATATAAGGGATGAATGTGTTCTTGAGTAAACGGCCCTCGGTTATTGACTGGCGTGTCACCTGACCTTTTGCCCCGCCTACTTCTGGTGCTATTCGGTGCTATATAGAACGCTAGTGGCTCATGAATAGATGTTCAGCCGGTACAGCATTATTACCACCTTGATTGAACCCTCCATCTACGCTTCTGACGTTTGAGTTTGGGCAGTCAGTGTTATACTGCTGGACTAACAATGTCTGAGGGAAGCTTTCAGGTATTGCATGGTGTCAGGTAGTGCATGATGTCATTTGACTTCTAGTAGGTTTAGAACGCGCATGAGCGTCAATGTCTCTTCTAACGGCGGCCATTTGCTAAAAATCGTATTGGTAGCTAGTTAGCTATGAGTGGAGCTCAGAAAGGAAAAATCCAGCAACTAGTAGCAGGTGAATGATCTCTTAAGTGACCTAAACATTGGTTTTCATATATTCCTAGACAATTACAAGTAAGCAATTATAAAAAAACAATCTTATATAGCTTAATTCAGTTTATAATATTTTTAATGTCATTAATTTTATACCGGTTTTTCATGGGATCTAAGGGTGAGAGGGATTTTTAATCTATTTTCCCAGGATAAGCGAAGCCCCAGGAATTGAGAAATCCTAGTTTAATTTTTATTTTAATACAGTACTTTTAAATACAGCATGCATCAAGACTAGCATAATATAATGTAAGAGTATAATAAAATATCAATTCAAGCCTGTGGTCTGTGTAACAATTAACCATTATTCACCACTCTACATTCTTATTTATACCCCACATCGCATGACCACTCACTCCATTTCTCCAATTAATATTCACAGTTGAAACATTCATGAAAACAACACGTCCAATCATACAACATGGCACCAACACAGGACAATCAGGTCACTCAGTTCAAACCATACACAAACAATAGTCATCGGTCACTCATACTGTCACAGTACAGCATGCGCCATTCCTATCATCACAGGATGCATCAAGATTTTCAGCACATCACGCATAAAGACTAGCAGTACAGCATATGTCAAGACTAGCAGCACATCTGTCAAGACTAGCAGAACAGCATGTGTCAAGACCAGCAGTACAGCATGTGTCAAGACTAGCAGCACATCATGTGTCAAGACTAGCAGAAAAGCATGTGTCAAGACTAGCAGTACAGCATGTGTTAAGACTAGCAGTACAGCACGTGTCAAGACTAGCAGTACAGCATGTGTCAAGACTAGCAGTACAGCATGTGTCAAGACTAGCAGTACAGCATGTGTCAAGACTAGCAGTACTTAAACTCTTGCATCTTGAGGAACTACCTGCGTTCGTCAACGGTGCATAGGTCCAGCCACCACGTGGCCATAGTCGCCATAGAAGTCAACGGTGCATAGGTCCGGCCACCACGTGGCCATCGCCGCCATAGAAGTCAACGGTGCATAGGTCCAGTCACCACGTGGCCATAGTCGCCATAGAAGTCAACGGTGCATAGGTCCAGCCACTACGTGACCATAATCGCCATAGAAGTCAAGGTGCATAGGTCCAGCCACCACGTGGCCATAGTCGCCATAGAAGTCAACGGTGCATAGGTCCAGCCACTACGTGGCCATAGTCGCCATAGAAGTCAACGGTGCATAGGTCCAGCCACTACGTGGCTATAGTCGCCATAGAAGTCAACGGTGCATAGGTCCAGCCACCACGTGGCCATAGTCGCCATAGAAGTCAACGGTACATAGGTCCAGCCACCACGTGACCACAGTCGCCATAGAAGTCAACGGTGCATAGGTCCAGCCACCACGTGACCACAGTCGCCATAGAAGTCAACGGTGCATTGGTCCAGCCACCACGTGGCCATAGTCGCCATAGAAGTCAACGGTGCATAGGTCCAGTCACCACGTGGCCATAGTCGCCATAGAAGTCAACGGTGCATAGGTCCAGTCACTACGTGGCCATAGTCAGCATAGAAGTCAACGGTGCATAGGTCTTCGAAATGTGTCTCCACGAAGTGGAAAACTATTTATAGTTGAACAATATTTTCATTCAGACGTTATTTAACGTTAAGGGTGACGTTAAGGGTGACGTTAAGGGTGACGTTAAGGGTGACGTTAAGGGTGACGTTAAGGGTGACGTAAAGAGTGACTGTGTTGAGAGAGATTTTTTAAAAAAGCAAAATATATCACGGTATTTGAAAGGTACTCTGTCAACGGAAGAGATAGTCTGATCAACCTGTCAATGGATGGAATAGTCTGATCAACCTGTCAATGCAAGAGATCGTCTGATCAACCTCTCAATGCAAGAGATCGTCTGATCAACCTGTCAATGCAAGAGATCGTCTGATCAACCTGTCAATGCAAGAGATCGTATGATCAACCTGTCAATGCAAGAGATCGTCTGATCAACCTGTCAACGCAAGAGATCGTCTGATCAACCTGTCAAAGCAAGAGATCGTCTGATAACCCTGTCAATGCTAGAGATCGTCAGATCAACCTGTCAATGCAAGAGATCGTCTGATCAACCTGTCAATGCAAGAGATCGTCTGATCGACCTGTCAATGCAAGAGATCGTCTGATCAACCTCTCAATGCAAGAGATCGTCTGATCAACCTGTCAATGCAAGAGATCGTCTGATCAACCTGTCAATGCAAGAGATCGTCTGATCAACCTGTCAATGCAAGAGATCGTCTGATCAACCTGTCAATGCAAGAGATCTTCTGATCAACCTGTCAATGCAAGAGATCGTCTGATCAACCTGTCAATGCAAGAGATCGTCTGATCAACCTGTCAATGCAAGAGATCGTCTGATCAACCTGTCAATGCAAGAGATCGTCTGATCAACCTGTCAATGCAAGAGATCGTCTGATCGACCTGTCAATGCAAGAGATCGTCTGATCGACCTGTCAATGCAAGAGATCGTCTGATCGACCTGTCAATGCAAGAGATCGTCTGATCAACCTGTCAATGCAAGAGATCGTCTGATCAACCTGTCAATGCAAGAGATCGTATGATTCAACCTGTCAATGCAAGAGATCGTCTGATCAACCTGTCAACGCAAGAGATCGTCTGATCAACCTGTCAAAGCAAGAGATCGTCTGATAACCCTGTCAATGCTAGAGATCGTCAGATCAACCTGTCAATGCAAGAGATCGTCTGATCAACCTGTCAATGCAAGAGATCGTCTGATCGACCTGTCAATGCAAGAGATCGTCTGATCGACCTGTCAATGCAAGAGATCGTCTGATCGACCTGTCAATGCAAGAGATCGTCTGATCAACCTGTCAATGCAAGAGATCGTCTGATCAACCTCTCAATGCAAGAGATCGTCTGATCAACCTGTCAATGCAAGAGATCGTCTGATCAACCTGTCAATGCAAGAGATCGTCTGATCAACCTGTCAATGCAAGAGATCGTCTGATCAACCTGTCAATGCAAGAGATCGTCTGATCAACCTGTCAATGCAAGAGATCGTCTGATCAACCTGTCAATGCAAGAGATCGTCTGATCAACCTGTCAATGCAAGAGATCATATGATCAACCTGTCAACGCAAGAGATCGTCTGATCAACCTGTCAACGCAAGAGATCGTCTGATCAACCTGTCAAAGCAAGAGATCGTCTGATAACCCTGTCAATGCAAGAGATCATCAGATCAACCTGTCAATGCAAGAGATCGTCTGATCAACCTGTCAATGCAAGAGATCGTCTGATCGACCTGTCAATGCAAGAGATCGTCTGATCGACCTGTCAATGCAAGAGATCGTCTGATCGACCTGTCAATGCAAGAGATCGTCTGATCAACCTGTCAATGCAAGAGATCGTCTGATCAACCTCTCAATGCAAGAGATCGTCTGATCAACCTGTCAATGCAAGAGATCGTCTGATCAACCTGTCAATGCAAGAGATCGTCTGATCAACCTGTCAATGCAAGAGATCTTCTGATCAACCTGTCAATGCAAGAGATCGTCTGATCAACCTGTCAATGCAAGAGATCGTCTGATCAACCTGTCAATGCAAGAGATCGTCTGATCAACCTGTCAATGCAAGAGATCGTCTGATCAAACTGTCAATGCAAGAGATCGTCTGATCGAGTTGTCAACGAATATAACTCAATGATTAAATCAGTGCTCTATAAAATCTTTCACCCTGAACACCATGGCCACATTAACCCGGCTTGAATATCTATCTTCTCAAAACTTTGGCCAACCCGTAACTTTACAAATGCACTCATGTGCTTAAACAACGCGTAAGTGTACAAAATGCAATCATGTGCTTAAACAAACCTTCTGGTCAACACGGCACCTTCTGGGGAATACAGCACCTTCTTGGGAATACAGCACCTTCTGGTAAACACAGAACCTTCTGGTGAACACAACACTTTCTGGTGAACACAGCACCTTCTGGTGAACACAGCACCTTCTGGTGAACACAGCACTTTCTGATAAACACAGCACCTTCTGTGGAACACAGCACCTTCTGTCGAACAAAGCACCTTTTGGTGAACACATCACCTTCTCGTGAACACAGCACGTTCTGGCGAACACAGCACCTTCTCGCGAACACAGCACCTTTTGGTGAACACAGCACCTTCTGGTGAACACAGGAGTGATTCTCATTATTGTAAACTTACTGGTGGATCAGACTTTCCTCTTCCATTTATAGACACAAAACACTTCTTTTGTAACAATAGAAAGCATAACTGAGATACTTGGTATCGTTTTATAAAATTTCTCATGGCATCCTGTTGCCACTTCTATTCAAACACAAACCCTTCACACTCAGACCCACACACCCACACACACACCTTTTACAATCGATTAAAAAAGCCATCTGCCATTAAACATTAGAATAAAAAGAACATCGTTTATTCCTTCAAGAGCCTTGAAATGCTGACCAATGGTCAAGTCAATCAGTTTAAGTAGAACATTGAATTGATTTCCCCGTAAATAGTCTGATGTCATCGCCATGACCTGACATTTACGTAGAGCAAGTTTGATGACATCGAGCTATTACGTCAGATGACAATCATGATTCTTGGCTCCCAATCAGATGGTCAAACATTGACACCTTGATTCTTAGCTGCCAATCGGATGATCATACATTAACAGCTTGATTCTTGGCTGCCAATCAGATCGTCAAACACTTTGAGTCTTGGCTGCCTATCAGATGGTCAAACATTGAAACCTTGATTTTTGGCTGCCTATCAGATGGTCAAACATTGACACCTTGATTTTTGGCTGCCAATCAGATGGTCAAACATTGACAGCTTGATTCTTGGCTGCCAATCAGATGGTCAAACATTGACAGCTTGATTCTTGGCTGCCAATCAGATGGTCAAACATTGACAGCTTGATTCTTGGCTGCCAATCAGGTGATCAAACATTGACAGCTTGATTCTTGGCTGCCAATCAGATGGTCAAACATTGACAGCTTGATTCTTGGCTGCTAATCAGATGGTCAAACATTGACAGCTTGATTCTTGGCTGCCAATCAGATGGTCAAACATTGACAGCTTGATTCTTGGCTGCCAATCAGATGGTCAAACATTGACAGCTTGATTCTTGGCTGCCAATCAGATGGTCAAACATTGACACCTTGATTCTTGGCTGCTAATCAGATGGTCAAACATTGACAGCTTGATTCTTGGCTGTCAATCAGATGGTCAAACATTGACAGCTTGATTCTTGGCTGCAAATCAGATGGTCAAATATTGACACCTTGATTCTTGGCTGCCAATCAGATGGTCAAACATTGACAGCTTGATTCTTGGCTGCCAATCAGAAGGTCAAACATTGACAGTTTGATTATTGGATGCCAATCAGATGGTCAAACATTGACAGCTTGATTCTTGGCTGCCAATCACATGGTCAAACATTGACAGCTTGATTCTTGGCTGCCAATCAGATGGTCAAACATTGACAGCTTGATTCTTGGCTGCCAATCAGATGGTCAAACATTGACAGCTTGATTCTTGGCTGCCAATCAGATGGTCAAACATTGACACCGTGATTCTTGGCTGCTAATCAGATGGTCAAACATTGACAGCTTGATTCTTGGCTGCCAATCAGATGGTCAAACATTGACACCTTGATTATTGGCTGCCAATCAGATGGTCAAACATTGACACCTTGATTCTTGGCTGCCAATCAGATGGTCAAATATTGACAGCTTGATTCTTGGCTGCCAATCAGATGGTCAAACATTGACAGCTTGATTCTTGGCTGTCAATCAGATGGTCAAACATTGACAGCTTGATTCTTGGCTGCCATTCAGCTTGGCCCTCCTGTCCTTTTTTTTTATCTCTTACAAAAAAGAGTATTTTCTTTCCTTTCCTTGAATTTAGAGTATTTTCTTTCCTTTCCTTGAATTTAGAGTATTTTCTTTCCTTTCCTTGAATTTAGAGTATTTTCTTTCCTTTCTTTGAATTTAGAGTATTTTCTTTCCTTTCCTTGAATTTAGAGTTTTTTCTTTCCTTACCTTGAATTTAGAGTATTTTCTTTCCTTTCCTTGAATTTAGAGTATTTTCTTTCCTTTCCTTGAATTTAGAGTATTTTCTTTCCTTTCCTTGAATTTAGAGTATTTTCTTTCCTTTCCTTGAATTTAGAGTATTTTCTTTCCTTTCCTTGAATTTAGAGTATTTTCTTTCCTTTCCTTGAATTTAGAGTATTTTCTTTCCTTTCCTTGAATTTAGAGTATTTTCTTTCCTTTCCTTGAATTTAGAGTATTTTCTTTCCTTTCCTTGAATTTAGAGTATTTTCTTTCCTTTCTTTGAATTTAGAGTATTTTCTTTCCTTTCCTTGAATTTAGAGTATTTTCTTACCTTTCCTAGCTATTCAATGTATTTTCTTTCCTTCCCTTCTTCAAGGTAGAATGGCTTAAAATCTTCGGTCCGCGAAATACTCCCAATATGGGTAGATTAGTCACGAGAAATCTTCTCGACAAGATGGTTGAGCGACAAGATGGTTGAGCGACAAGATGTTTGAGTGACAAGATGGTTGAGTGACAAGATGGTTGAGTGACAAGATGGCTGAGTGACAAAATGGTTGAGGGACAAGATGGTTGAGTGACAAGATGTTTAAGTGACAAGATGGTTGAGTGACAAGATGGTTGAGTGACAAGATGGTTGAGTGACAAGATGGTTGAGTGACAAGATGGTTGAGTGATAAGATGGTTGACTGAAAAAATGGGTTCGTCAAATACCCCCATCCCCCTACCCCCATCCCCCTACCCCCCATACCCCTACCCCCCATCCCCCTACCCCCCATCCCCCTACCCCCTACCCTAACCTTTCCCCAACAGTTGAACGAAGATTGTGATAGGTACCAGGTGAGTCTGAATGTGTACACTAACACAACTGATCTATAACAACTTATAAAATTTCGCCGGTTACGTTAAATAAGAGCTGAAAATGTAACTGTTTTTTTTTTGTTGAAATATTATGGCAGGATATGTGCCACAGGTAACAACTGTTCCATCTGACATGGGGTTAACTTGACGGATGGATCACTTTGGCTATGTGTAATTACGAAACATTAACACAATTAAATCAGAATTGCGAGACAAACAAGAAAAAATCCAAGGGAATGAACTCCAAGAGTTGATCTAGGCGTGGACCAAAGGGAGGCAATCAATAAAGGACGCCATCTTCGTGTCGTTAAGGCGTCAAATTATAAAGAGTTATCGATCTGGAGAGGGGCTCGAACAAGCGGCGTTAGGAGGTCATCAGGGAACAATAACCATGGACATAGGTCACTTCTCAGTCTGGGCAATGTGGGGGTATAACGGGTATATTATAGGGGATATGATAGGAATACTATGGGCATAAAAGGGTATGCATGATTAACGTCTTGGCTATTATGAATAAGGGTTCGTAAAGTACACACATTCTCAAACTACACATTCTCCATGTACACATATTCTCCATGTACACCTATGCTCAAAGCACACATATTCTCAAAGTACACCTATGCTCAAAGTACACATATTCTCCATGTACACCTATGCTCAAAGTACACACATTCTCAAACTACACATATTCTCCATGTACACCTATGCTCAAAGCACACATATTCTCAAGTACACCTATGCTCAAAGTACACACATTCTCAAACTACACATATTCTCAAAGTACACATATTCTCAAAGCACACATATTCTCCATGTACACCTATGCTCAAAGCACACATATTCTCAAAGTACACCTATGCTCAAAGTACACACATTCTCAAACTACACATATTCTCAAAGTACACATATTCTCAAAGTACACATATTCTCCATGTACACCTATGCTCAAAGCACACATTCTCACTCAAAGTACACATATTCTCAAAGCACACATATTCTCAAAGTACACATATTCTCCATGTACACCTATGCTCAAAGCACACATATTCTCAAAGTACACATATTCTCAAAGCACACATATTCTCAAAGTACATGTATTCTCAAAGTACACATATTCTCAAAGTACACATATTCTCAAAGTACATACATTCTCAATGTACATGTATTCTCAAAGTACACATATTCTCAAAGTACATACATTTTCAATGTACATGTATTATCAAAGCACACATATTCTCAATGTACACATTCTCAACCCAACCAATTAGAATATTGAAACTATTATATCAATTCACTCTCTTCCCCCCCCCCCATGTTAACCATCCCGTGTGTAATTCCTCTCCATGTCAAACCTCCCCGTGTCAATCCTCCTCTTTTTCAACCATTCGCCATGTCAACACTCTCCCATGTCAACACTCTCCCATGTCAACACTCTCCCATGTCAACACTCTCCCATGTCAACACTCTCCCATGTCCATAATTACCCATGTCCATACTCTCTCATGTCAACACTCATGTCAACACTCTCCCATGTCCATACTCTCCCATGTCCATACTCTCCCATGTCCATACTCTCCCATGTCCATACTCTCCCATGTCAGCACTCTCCCATGTCAGCACTCTCTCATGTCAGCACTCTCCCATGTCCATACTCTCCCATGTCCATACTCTCCCATGTCCATACTCTCCCATGTCAGCACTCTCCCATGTCAGCACTCTCTCATGTCAGCACTCTCCCATGTCCATACTCTCCCGCGACAACACTCTCCCATGTCAGCACTCTCTCGTGTCAACACTCTCCCATGTCAGCACTCTCCCATGTCAACACTCTCTCATGTCAACACTCTCTCATGTCAGCACTCTCCCGCGACAACACTCTCCCATGTCAACACTCTCTCATGTCAGCACTCTCCCATGTCCATACTCTCCCATGTCAACACTCTCCCATGTCCATACTCTCCCATGTCCATACTCTCCCATGTCCAGACTCTCCCATGTCAATACTCTCCCATGTCAGCACTCTCTCATGTCCATACTCCCCAAACATCAACACTTCTTGTATGGCCCACTGTATCTGATGTTGTACACAAAATGACCTCGTAAATAGCCGGTTATTTTTCAACAAATGCGCCGTCCGTCCTAGCCACAGGACGCATAGATAAGTCCTTGTTACCGTGTCATTAGATAAGTCCTTGTTACCGTGTCATTAGATGAGTCCTTGTTACCGTGTCATTAGATGAGTCCTTGTTACCGTGTCATTAGATGAGTCCTTGTTACCGTGTCATTAGATGAGTCCTTGTTACCGTGTCATTAGATGAGTCCTTGTTACCGTGTCATTAGATGAGTCCTTGTTACCGTGTCATTAGATGAGTCCTTGTTACCGTGTCATTAGATGACCATTGTCCGGTGGCTTGAGCAGCTATCGTGAAAATAAAACAATACAAGTGGTAAATCGAAGTTTGCAAGAGAAGGTAATGACCCATCTAAAACGTTAGTCAGCCATTGTCTGGTAGATCTGGTGAAGGTAATGACCCATCTAAAACGTTAGTCAGCCATTGTCTGGTAGATCTGGTGAAGGTAATGACCCATCTAAAACGTTAGTCAGCCATTGTGTGGTAGGTCTGGTGAAGGTAATGACCCATCTAAAACGTTAGTCAGCCATTGTCTGGTAGGTCTGGTGAAGGTAATGACCCATCTAAAACGTTAGTCAGCCATTGTCTGGTAGATCTGGTGAAGGTAATGACCCATTTAAAACGTTAGTCAGCCATTGTCTGGTAGGTCTGGTGAAGGTAATGACCCATCTAAAACGTTAGTCAGCCATTGTCTGGTAGATCTGGTGAAGGTAATGACCCATCTAAAACGTTAGTCAGCCATTGTCTGGTAGGTCTGGTGAAGGTAATGACTCATCTAAAACGTTAGTCAGCCATTGTCTGGTAGGTCTGGTAAAGGTAATGACTCATCTAAAACGTTAGTCAGCCATTGCCTGGTAGATCTGGTGAAGGTAACGACCAATCAAAGCAGTTAGTCAGCCAATGTCTGGTAGATCTGGTGAAGGTAACGACCCATCAAAGCAGTTAGTCAGCCAATGTCTGGTAGGTCTGGTGAAGGTAATGACCAATCAAAGCAGCTAGTCAGCCAATGTCTGGTAGATCTGGTGAAGGTAACGACCCATCAAAGCAGTTAGTCAGCCAATGTCTGGTAGGTCTGGTGAAGGTAATGACCCATCTAAAACGTTAGTCAGCCAATGTCTGGTAGATCTGGTGAAGGTAACGACCCATCAAAGCAGTTAGTCAGCCAATGTCTGGTAGGTCTGGTGAAGGTAATGACCCATCAAAGCAGTTAGTCAGCCATTGTCTGGTAGATCTGGTGAAGGTAATGACCCATCTAAAACTTTAGTCAGCCATTGTCTGGTAGGTCTGGTGAAGGTAATGACCCATCTAAAACGTTAGTCAGCCATTGTCTGGTAGGTCTGGTGAAGGTAATGATCCATCTAAAACGTTAGTCAGCCATTGCCTGGTAGATCTGGTTAAGGTAATGACCAATCAAAGCAGTTAGTCAGCCAATGTCTGGTAGATCTGGTGAAGGTAACGACCAATTAAAGCAGTTAGTCAGCCATTGTCTGGTAGATCTGGTGAAGGTAACGACCCATCAAAGCAGTTAGTCAGCCAATGTCTGGTAGATCTGGTGAAGGTAATGACCAATCAAAGCAGTTAGTCAGCCAATGTCTGGTAGATCTGGTGAAGGTAACGACCCATCAAAGCAGTTAGTCAGCCAATGTCTGGTAGGTCTGGTGAAGGTATGACCCATCAAAGCAGTTAGTCAGCCAATGTCTGGTAGATCTGGTGAAGGTAATGACCCATCAAAGCAGTTAGTCAGCCAATGTCTGGTAGGTCTGGTGAAGGTAATGACCCATCTAAAACGTTAGTCAGCCATTGTCTTGTAGGTCTGGTGAAGGTAATGACCCATCTAAAACGTTAGTCAGCCATTGTCTGGTAGATCTGGTGAAGGTAATGACCCATCTAAAACGTTAGTCAGCCATTGTCTGGTAGATCTGTTGAAGGTAATGACCCATCTAAAACGTTAGTCAGCCATTGTCTGGTAGATCTGGTGAAGGTAATGACCCATCTAAAACGTTAGTCAGCCATTGTCTGGTAGGTCTGGTGAAGGTAATGACCCATCTAAAACGTTAGTCAGCCATTGCCTGGTAGATCTGGTGAAGGTAACGACCAATCAAAGCAGTTAGTCAGCCAATGTCTTGTAGATCTGGTGAAGGTAACGACCAATCAAAGCAGTTAGTCAGCCTTTGTCTGGTAGATCTGGTGAAGGTAACGACCAATCAAAGCAGTTAGTCAGCCATTGTCTGGTAGGTCTGGTGAAGGTAATGACCCATCTAAAACGTTAGTCAGCCATTGTCTGGTAGGTCTGGTGAAGGTAATGACCCATCTAAAACGTTAGTCAGCCATTGTCTGGTAGATCTGGTGAAGGTAATGACCCATCTAAAACGTTAGTCAGCCATTGTCTGGTAGATCTGGTGAAGGTAATGACCCATCTAAAACGTTAGTCAGCCATTGTCTGGTAGGTCTGGTGAAGGTAATGACCCATCTAAAACGTTAGTCAGCCATTGCCTGGTAGATCTGGTGAAGGTAACGACCAATCAAAGCAGTTAGTCAGCCAATGTCTGGTAGATCTGGTGAAGGTAACGACCAATCAAAGCAGTTAGTCAGCCATTGTCTGGTAGATCTGGTGAAGGTAACGACCAATCAAAGCAGTTAGTCAGCCAATGTCTGGTAGATCTGGTGAAGGTAACGACCAATCAATGCATTTAGTCAGCCATTGTCTGGTACGTCTGGTAGCAGTTAGTCAGCCGTCGACTCGTGGGTTGCTGTCATTCCTAAATTGTGGCCTGGTGAATGTGATTTAGTCAGGCATGTGTGTGGTGATAAGATTATTTGTGATTAGTTGTGTCGTTAGATGTGTGTATTGTTAGATGTGTGTATTGTTAGATGTGTGTATTGTTAGATGTGTGTATTGTTAGATGTGTGTATTGTTAGATGTGTGTATTGTTAGATGTGTGTATTGTTAGATGTGTGTATTGTTAGATGTGTGTATTGTTAGATGTGTGTATTGTTAGATGTGTGTATTGTTAGATGTGTGTATTGTTAGATGTGTGTATTGTTAGATGTGTGTATTGTTAGATGTGTGTATTGTTAGATGTGTGTATTGTTAGATGTGTGTATTGTTAGATGTGTGTATTGTTAGATGTGTGTATTGTTAGATGTGAGTGTTGTTAGATATTTATGTTATTAGATGTTATTGTTGTTAGATGTGTATTGTTAGATGTGTGTGTTGTTAGATGTGTGTGTTGCTAGATGTTGCTAGAGTGATAGGGCAGTAAGTGTTCCCGATTGATTCCAACTAAAGCAAACGTCAGCATTATTGAAATGAATCCTATCTCCCCCCTGGCCAACCGTTGGCAGACCTTCTGCAATTACCTCCCTCCTACAGCACTTGGGCTTTTTAAGGAGCTCATTAATGAAAGAAATGAGAACCTGGAGGTCATCTTGACCAGCTGAGTGATTCATGGGTCACGGCGCCCTTAATGTGACGTCATTCGCTACCACCCTCCAACAATCTTTCTCTTTTGATTCGCTCTTAAAAAACGGAGGCTATTTCAAAGAATGACGACTTGGTTTGACGTCATCACTCGTTGCATTCTTTTCAAGTGTCAAGTCTAACCACATTTCCAAAAATCTTAAAAGACGACTAGGTTTTGAACATATCCTTTAACAAAAATGACCGTAACATACTTTCGATTTTGTTGTTTGTTTAACAAAGATGAATGTCTGGTAGAACTTGGCATAAACAGTCACTGTTGGAAAGCATTCACATCAGTCGAAGGGTAATTTGTAAGAAACACGCAATCTTTTTTTAATGCAATTTTTTTCTAAAGCAATTTTCCAAAACGATTTCCCAGGAAGAAGTGGCTGCAACTACGCTTCTTCATGTATATATATCCTAGATCAGTGGTCGGCGAATCGCGCTTACGATCCGCATGCGGCTCTTTAGCGACCTGAGTGCGGCTTGGCCAGTCGGCCACAAATCGGTTTTGACTACGAAAAACTTGATAGATTCTTGAAAAGAAATTTGTCTCTCAAAAATGTTTTCTAATGGTCCTGCTTCTGATTTCGTTGCTCTTTTGACTAATTAGCTTGCCGACCACTGTCCTAGATCAACATATCCTATATATATATATCTACATATCCTAGATCAACATACCCTATATCTAAATATCTTTATAACTACATATCATATCTCTAAAAACCTATATCTACTTATCCTATATCTACATATCTCATATCTACATATCCGAGATATAAATATACTATATATACATTTACTATCTTTACATGTTCTAGATCTACCAAGCCAGGATATATATATATATATATATAGCTACTCTAGAACCAATTGTTGAAGAAATATTTGGTTAGTGATCGAAATAGCAGAGACATATCATAGAATAAAACTCTGTAATTAGGACAATTGTCTTGAGATTACGCAACTGAAATCCCCCACACCACCCCTTTGTTCCCCTTACACCGTCCCCATCAGCAAGTGGGACATAAATCTTCATGGATATAATTACTCGTGTGATCTCAACCAGATCAAGTGACGTCATGGAAAAGTTCAGTTATTGACATTCAGTCTGCAACACTCTTAAGTCCTAGTCCTCGCTGTCAGCTTATGTCTTCAACATGTTGAGATCACGAAATACACTGACTCGGATGTTTTCGGAGTTTGAACCTGAAGATGGTCGCTAAACTTTGGAAGGGTAACAACCTGGTCATTATGGCACGGGACTCGCTCAGACCAGACCAGGAGAGAGTGATCAGGCTGACCAGTAAAGAGTTCGACTCGTTTCTACGCTTCAGCCAGGGGGTGGAGACCATGCGACGCCTTGACCACCCAAACATTGTCAAGCTGGAGTCGGCAGTGACCTTCACTCTGTACAACGCCACAGTCATGGAGTATTATCCCAATGGAACTTTACGGGACAAGATCATCGGTGGCATGATGACCCAGGATGACGTCAACAGTCAGGTTGTTGAGATCGTAGCAGTCCTGAGACACCTCCACAGGTCCAGGATCCTACACAGGGACATCAAGCCTTCCAACATTCTCATCAATTCATCCAACCAAGCCGTCCTATCGGATTTTGATTTATCCACAATCCAGCCCCGCAAGAAGATCATGGTGACTGGAGTTAGAGGTTTTCGTGGATATATTGCTCCGGAAGCTGTGGATATGGATGGATTCAAAGTAAGTAGTTTAATGTTAAAATTGACCCGTCTTGAAAGGAAAAGATAAATTAATTACCAAACACCAAATATTTACGAACTACTGAGATCAAAGTCATCCCACTTGAGGATTCAGGATAAATTCAAGTACTTTGATCTTATCAGGGGATAAAATAATAGTTCAAAGACTTTGATCCTGTCATGGTAAAAATAGTTTTAGCACATTTTATATTTAGAAATTTTGAATCGGTGAATGTAAACATCCATTAAATAACCATAGTTATCAAATGTTTACAAATAAACAACTAGCCAATATACCCTTCGAACTTCGGGGTTTGTTTTGGGAAAGAAAATAAATTTCTAAAGCATTATCGTTACCAATGAAATTGTATCATATATATATATGTGTATGTATGTATGTATTTAAAAGCCAGATTTATAACAACTCTTGTAAACATCGATTTCGGACCCTATCACTTATCATTTAATATTTAAGTTGGGCGCATAAAAGGGCGCATAAAAGGGCGCATAAAAAAGCCCAAATGATTTATAAAAAAAACTTTACAAATATATCTTATTGGAAGATGTGTTCACCAAGGCACTGTGGTTTAAAGTAAGAATGATGACGTATCTAACATCGGGTAACTCAAGTAATCTTTCACAAGTGCATTTCACCGCAACCTCTTAGACATTATTTCATCATACCACCACCTATCATTATGCCACCACTTTTCATTACGCCACTACCTTTCATTATGCCACCACCTTTCATTATGCCACCACCTTTCATTATGCCACCACTTTTCATCATGCCACCACCTTTCATTATGCCACCACTTTTCATTATGCCACCACCTTTCATTATGCCACCACTTTTCATTATGCCACCACCTTTCATTATGCCACCACCTTTCATTATGCCACCACCTTTCATTATGCCACCACTTTTCATCATGCCACCACCTTTCATTATGCCACCACTTTTCATTATGCCACCACTTTTCATTACGCCACCACCTTTCATTATGCCACCACGTTTCATTATGCCACCACCTTTCATTATGCCACCACCTTTCATCATCCTTCAGTGTCTCAGTATTTTATTTCTCCAGTTGGATTGCTACGCCCTCGGGGTGCCTATATGGTGTATGATATACGGCAAGGTGATCGACGCCCGTGAACACTTCTTGGGTGCAGTAACTACAACAGACTGGAGTGAAGAACTCAAGTTTTACAAGTGAGGAATTAAACATAAACTATCCACATAAATTAATCACACCAGCATCACAAACGAGCCACACTAACCATCCACACTAACCGTCCACACGAACCAACCACACTAACCGTCCACATGAACAAGCCACACAAACCAACCCCACAACCAATCCACATGAAGCAACACAAAGCAACCACACGAACGAAGCGTCATCCTGAACTGTCCACACAAAATAACCATATGAATCCTCCACCCAAGAAATCCACACAAACAATTACCACAATCCATCCACTCAAGCCGTCCACATAAATTTTCCACGCAATCGCCTAAATAAATTGTTCACACAACAGCTACCGTAAAATGACCCCACAAGCCCACACAAATGCACCACACGAACTTCTCCACATATGGCCCAAATAATTGTCTGCATAAATAGACACCATAAACAGCCCCCCACTTAAAGTGTTGTTCCAATCTTAAAGACACCAGATTACCACATTATCTGGGCATAGTGACCACGTGTAATATGATATAAATATTTATTTATGTTAAGAATTAGACATAAACCTTGTCAGAAGAGTAATTTTGTTGTTTCATTTACTAACTCCTTTGAAGTCAACCTTATGAGATTCTTTTATTTAAAGTGTCGGTCTCAGTCTCAGGACCCGTTTGTCATAGTCAACTATGTCCGCGTATTGTCATGTCATTGAGTTTGATTCATAGCTCACTTGACAACACATTCATTCAGTCATAGTACACACAAGTTTTCCTAACCTAAGAATTGTAATTCTAACTTTTCTTTCTTCATCATCTGCAGACACGAAACTTCTAATGAACCTGCTACAGCCAAACCCCAGCAAACGATGGAATATGCCTAAAACATCTTGGGAGATGCGTCTGTCAAAGTTACTGAAAGAACGGGCGCTGGTTGTCATATTCGGTGCTGGTTGTCATATTCGGTGCTGGTTGTCATATTCGGTGCTGGTTGTCATATTCGGTGAATGCTTGTGACATTTCCGGAAAGATTGTGACAATGTGTGTTTGCCTTTTTAAAATAAAAAACCACAAATAAATAATAATTATCTTTGAGGACTCACTTATGAGTAAAACGTTTTGTGTATCGCAGCATATGTTGGCCCATCACGGATTGACTAAGGTCCAAATATAATCACTTCCGCAGTCGCAAGGCAAACTTATTTATTTATTTATTCAATTTACTCGTATTTTTTAACATGCTGAAGAAATTACTTTTAATAGTGTAGGTCTTCAAATCAGGCTCCGCCCATTCGTACCCACTTTCTCGGCGTAACCAGGTTGGTCATCTCAGCGGACCAGGTTGGTAATCTCAGCGGACCAGGTTGGTCATCTATGCGGACCAGGTTGGTAATCTCAGCAGACCAGGTTGGTCATCTCAGCGGACCAGGTTGGTCATCTCAGCGGACCAGGTTGGTCATCTCAGCGGACCAGGTTGGGCATCTCAGCGGACAAGGTTGGTCATCTTAGCGGACCAGGTTAGTCATCTCAGCGGACCAGGTTGATCATCTCAGCGGACCAGGTTGGTCATCTCAGCGGACCAGGTTGGGCATCTCAGCGGACCAGGTTGGTCATCTCAGCGGACCAGGTTGGTCATCTCAGCGGACCAGGTTGGTCATCTCAGCGGACCAGGTTGAAACCTCCTGAACATATAGTACATTCAACTGTGACAACGTGAAGTCCTTGTTACACATAGTACTAGTACATTCAGCTGTGATAGCGTGGGGCCATTGGCTACTAACATCAGCCAGCTGTTAAATTTGTCTCTAAAGTACACATGATTGAGTTCCTGGTGGTAATAAATTACTTATTTGTTTTAACGCGTGATACGGTACTCACGCCATTACGACAGTTGCTCTCCGGGATTGGAAGTTGATAGGTGTGGGGACTGACAGGAGGGTGCGTTGAGCGGTGTGGGTGTGTTGAGCGGTGTGGATGGGTTGAGCGATGTGGGTGGGTTGAGCGGTGTGGGTGGGTTGAACGGTGTGGGTGGGTTAAAAGGTGTCGTTGGATTATCAGATGTGGGGTGGGTAGACAGGTGTGGGACCGACTGAGGACACCAGAACAAAATTGTCTTTCATTTTATAAAAACTAAGCAATTTTTGTGTTTCATTATCCCTTCAAATTGGGACACTCATCCTAATCCATTGTGACATTCATTCCAATCCATTGTAAAATCCATTGTTATATTTACCCAATACATTACTACATTCCTCACAATCCATTGTGACATTCACCTCAGTCCATCTCGACAATCCATTGTTAAATCCACTGTGACATTCATCCAACATTGTGACATTCATTCAACAGTGTGACATTCATCCAATACTGACATTCATCCAACATTGTGACATTCATCCAGCATTGTGACATTCATCCAACATTGTGACATTCATCCAACATTGTGACATTCATCCAGCATTGTGACATTCATCCAACACTGTGACATTCATCCAACATTGTGACATTCATCCAAAATTGTGACATTCATCCAGCATTGTGACATTCATCCAACATTGTGACATTCATCCAACACTGTGACATTCATCCAACACTGTGACATTCATCCAACATTGTGACATTCATCCAACATTGTGACATTCATCCAACATTGTGACATTCATCCAACATTGTGACATCTTTTCCGACTCCACCATCCACTGTTCATTAAATAAGGCAGTGATTCAAAACTAATGCACTTCCCCAGGGGTTCTCCTGCCGCTCAAGGTAACTCCTAATATCAAACACCGTAACTTTTTAGACACAACGGGCTCTTCCATAGAAACTAATTCTAAAAAGGGTTCCACGAGTCAAAAAGGTGGGAGCCGCTGTAATAGGTATCTGAAAAGACCCCCCCCCCCTTGATTTTCCCATGTTACTTTTAAAAAATAAAAAAGTGTCAGACAAACAACTCAACCTTCTTCTTCCAAACAATGTGGCAAACCATCAAACCACGTTCTGTGGCAAACCATCAAACCACGTTCTGTGGCAAACCATCAAACCACGTTCTGTGGCAAACCATCAAACCACGTTCTGTGGCAAACAATCAAACCACGTTCTGTGGCAAACCATCAAACCACGTTCTGTGGCAAACCATCAAACCACGTTCTGTGGCAAACCATCAAACCACGTTCTGTGGCAAAACATCAAACCGCGTTCTGTGGCAAAACATCAAACTACGTTCTGTGGCACAACATCAAACCACGTTCTGTAGCAGAAGATCAAACCACGTTCTGTGGCAGAACATCAAACCACGTTCTGTGGCAAACCATCAAACCACGTTATGTGGTAAAATATCAAACCACGTTATGTGGCAAACCATCAAACCACGTTCTGAGGCAGAACATCAAACCACGTTCTGTGGCAAACCATCAAACCACGTTCTGTGGCAAACCATCAAACTACGTTATGTGGCAAACCATCAAACCACGTTCTGTGGCAAACCATCAAACCACGTTCTGTGGCAGAACATCAAACCACGTTCTGTGGCAGAACATCAAACCACGTTCTGTGGCAGAACATCAAACCACGTTCTGTGGCAAACCATCAAACCACGTTCTGTGGCAAACAATCAAACCACGTTCTGTGGCAAACCATCAAACCACGTTCTGTGGCAAACCATCAAACCACGTTCTGTGGCAAACCATCAAACCACGTTCTGTGGCAAAACATCAAACCACGTTCTGTGGCAAAACATCAGACCACGTTCTGTGGCACAACATCAAACCACGTTCTGTAGCAGAAGATCAAACCACGTTCTGTGGCAGAACATCAAACCACGTTTTGTGGCAAACCATCAAACCACGTTATGTGGTAAAATATCAAACCACGTTCTGTGGCAAACCATCAAACCACGTTCTGAGGCAGAACATCAAACCACGTTCTGTGGCAAACCATCAAACCACGTTCTGTGGCAAACCATCAAACTACGTTATGTGGCAAACCATCAAACCACGTTCTGTGGCAAACCATCAAACCACGTTCTGTGGCAGAACATCAAACCACGTTCTGTGGCAGAACATCAAACCACGTTCTGTGGCAGAACATCAAACCACGTTCTGTGGCAAACCATCAAACCACGTTCTGTGGCAAACAATCAAACCACGTTCTGTGGCAAACCATCAAACCACGTTCTGTGGCAAACCATCAAACCACGTTCTGTGGCAAACCATCAAACCACGTTCTGTGGCAAAACATCAAACCGCGTTCTGTGGCAAAACATCAAACCACGTTCTGTGGCACAACATCAAACCACGTTCTGTAGCAGAAGATCAAACCACGTTCTGTGGCAGAACATCAAACCACGTTCTGTGGCAAACCATCAAACCACGTTATGTGGTAAAATATCAAACCACGTTCTGTGGCAAACCATCAAACCACGTTCTGAGGCAGAACATCAAACCACGTTCTGTGGCAAACCATCAAACCACGTTCTGTGGCAAACCATCAAACTACGTTATGTGGCAAACCATCAAACCACGTTCTGTGGCAAACCATCAAACCACGTTCTGTGGCAGAACATCAAACCACGTTCTGTGGCAGAACATCAAACCACGTTCTGTGGCAGAACATCAAACCACGTTGTGTGGCAGAACATCAAATCATGTTCTGTGGCAGAACATCAAACCACGTTCTGTGGCAGAACATCAAACCACGTTCTGTTAAAATATTCTGAAGAGCGATCAACAAGGTTTAACAAAATTACTGAAGTCATTCGAGTCAATGGCAACACGCCATCATTCTTTTTTGTGTTCTCTCGGCCATTGCGGACAATCTCAATATTCTCTACTTCCTCTTTGATTGAGTTTTTTCCGTCTGATCCGATAATCAGTCATGGACCAATTCTTCTTACTTAATCACTCTTCACTCCCTTTGCACAGCGGTTGACTAGAGAAGATTCTTGATTCACTTAATTAATCTATATTTAGATCAGTGACCTACTTTCACACTAAAGGTTCTATTTATGTTTTAACACAGTCACTACAAAATGAGATTCCACCGGAAATTGCATGAAACATCTACAGCCTAAGATGAAATAAAGTAGAGAAAGAAGAGAAACGAGAATAAGCTTGCAGGAGACAAGAGATTACTATGATGTTTACTTGCATCAATACATTAATATTCCATTTAATGAACTGTTCATTTCTTCTCTTATCGTATTTTGAGTCGCCTATTGTTCTGATGGAAAATATTGACCAGCATGCCAGTGGCGTAGCGAGGGGGAGGGGGCAAAATGGGGGCATTATGCCCCGGGCGCTACTGACAAAGGGGCGCCAAATGGTATATCTTACATATAATATTGTATGGTTTTAGAAATGGGGGAGGGGGGCGCTAAAAAGGTATTGTGCCCCGGGCGCGAGTTAAGCTCGTTACGCCACTGCAGCATGCATATCTGAACATTAACAACCAGGCATCGTTTCTAGAAGTTATCGAGAAGTGACAGCCAGGCGTCGTTTCTAGAAGTTATCGAGAAGTGACAGCCAGGCGTCGTTTCTAGAAGTTATCGAGAAGTGACAGCCGTCGTTTCTAGAAGTTATTGAGAAGTGACAGCCAGGCGTCGTTTCTAGAAGTTATCGAGAAGTGACAACCAAAGGTGCCAGGAAAGTTTGTTTACATCACTTTGACTCTTTCAAAACATTAAAACAACACTAATGTGATCCTATGCCCTTGACATCACGTCATCTTAAATTTACATCACGTCATCTACCAACCACTTTATTCTCCCCAATTCCCCCCCCCCCTCCTTACCCCCTCGCTGTTACATTTTGCCCCTTTCAAATCAACCCTACTTGAGTGAGGCTTGCTTGTCGTGGTTAGAGTTCCTTGAGGCCACGTTGCTCTAGGTTTCCGTCGTCTTACAGAGCTGAACTTTGAACGCATTGTTACGAACATTATAGACGGATTCACAGATAACGTGTTGGAAACACTGCAATAACTATAGAAAGTCTTTCTTCTGTATAAAGAATCATCAAGATGATATTTGTAGAGAAATTACAGCTGTTATTTCTGATACAGCGTTCTTTTTAATGCGTGACACACAATATCTAGAATTTATTGATACAAAAGAAAAATCAATCAACGACGCTTTCAAGGTCATGTTTCCAAAGGGAAAGTACAAACTCCAAGGTCATGGTTCCAAAGGGAAAGTACAAACTCCAAGGTCATGGTTCCAAAGGGAAAGTACAAACTCCAAGGTCATGTTTCCAAAGGGAAAGTACAAACTCCAAGGTCATGTTAACCTGGATGTTCTAACCCAGCGGTTCTCAACCTGTGGGTCGCGACCCCTTTGTGGGTCGCACGACCCCTTTGTGGGTCGCACGACCCTATCACAGGGGTCGCGTACGACCATCTGAAAACACATACACTCTACAGTTATAAAGTATCAACGAAAATAATTTAGCGGCTGGGGGTCGCCGCAATATTTTTATGTACAGCACGGTGAGCCTAGCCCTAGGCTGGGGTACCGCGCTATATAAGACAACTGATAATAATAATAATATGAGGAACTGTATTAAAGGGTCGTGGCATTAGAAAGGTTGAAAACCGCTGTCCCAACCCGTTCACGCCAGATTCAGTTTCTGCCACGCAACGGAGCCCGCCGTTCTCACCTCCACCCACACCTCCCCTTCATCACCGGCTATTATCCCAGGCGGTGTTAAGCGATGTTCAAGTAACGCTTCACTTCACTCGGATCAGGGTCCCGAAGAATACCGGTGACGTCATGAAGCCAGGGAAATGTGCCATTTGGCTTTTAGCGAACTTCCGGCTCTGACGTCACAATCCATTGATCGGGACGATCTTCAAAATGAAAAGTTTGTAAAACCAGAAAAAAGGGAAATGCCATTATTCTGCTTTCAGTATTCGCAGTAAAAATTACTGGAAAGGGAACAGTTTTTGTGTAATCGATTATGCATTTTGATTGATGCACTAGTTTGTCTTCATCACAGACACACTTCCAAACTCCATCACACACACACTTCCAAACTTCGTCACAGACACAATGAAATTCGAAGTCCAATCTTGTTTTGTTAACAAAGTGTATTTTCTTTTAATCAACACTTGTGTTCCAAGTATCATGTATAGATAACAAGCATGGTGATGGTGATTAAAAAACCCATGACATTGGACAACCAATGAAACTAAGGAAACGTTCATTTGATCTTTCAGTTTTCACTCTCAACATGGCTTATAGCTTATGGCCTCCTGCTTTCACTCTAAACATGGCTTATAGCTTATGGCCTCCTGCTTTCACTCTAAACATGGTTTATAGCTTATGGCCTCCTGCTTTCACTCTAAACATGGTTTATAGCTTATGGCCTCCTGCTTTCATTCTAAACATGGCTTATAGCTTATGGCCTCCTGCTTTCACTCTAAACATGGCTTATAGCTTATGGCCTCCTGCTTTCCCTCTCAACCTGGCTTATGGTCTCCTGCTTTCACTCTCAAACATGGCTTATGGTCTCCTGCTTTCACACTCAACATGGCTTATGGTCTCCTGCTTTCACTCTCAACGTGGCTTATGGCCTCCTGCTTTAAATAATGAGTTAATAAAATCAGAAGAAGGGAGTAACTTAGTTCACAAAACACTCATTGATATTACCACTAGAGCTCTGTTATTTACTAGCATCGTTGTACTGTCAATCATTATTGACTTATCTCTTCTTCTGGTCTTCGCCATTTCACACACAAAATTAATTAAGTATTTTTATTTCTGCACAAAATCTTAAAATTTAATTGATTACTGATGAGTAATGATTGTGGGAATGTCATTTCTCAATAATCTCAATTATATGTAATATCACTTAGCCAAGCGACTGTCTCACTTCACCAAGCCCACTGATTCTGTCTCACTTCACCAAGCCAAGTGATTCTGTCTCACTTCACCAAGCAAAGTGACTGTCTCACTTCACCAAGCCCAGTGATTCTGTCTCACTTTACCAAGCAAAGTGATTCTGTCTCACTTCACCAAGCCCAGTGATTATGTCTCACTTCACCAAGCCCAGTGATTCTGTCTCACTTCACCAAGCCCAGTGATTCTGTCTCACTTCACCAAGCCAAGCGACTGTCTCACTTCACCAAGCCCAGTGATTCTGTCTCACTTTACAAAGCTAAGTGATTCTGTCTCACTTCACCAAGCCCAGTGATTCTGTCTCACTTCACCAAGCCAAGTGACAGTCTCACTTCACCAAGCAAAGTGACTGTCTCACTTCACCAATCCAAGTGATTCTGTCTCACTTCAACAAGCCAAGTGATTCTGTTTCACTTCACCAAGCCCAGTGATTCTGTTTCACTTCACCAAGCCAAGTGACTGTTTCACTTCACCAAGCCCAGTGATTCTGTTTCACTTTACCAAGCCAAGTGATTCTGTATCACTTCACCAAGCCAAGTGATTCTGTCTCACTTCAACAAGCCAAATGACTGTTTCACTTCACCAAGCCCAGTGATTCTGTCTCACTTTACCAAGCCAAGTGATTCTGTATCACTTCACCAAGCCAAGTGATTCTGTCTCACTTCACCAAGCCCAGGGATTCTGTCTCACTTCACCAAGCCAAGTGATTCTGTCTCACTTCACCAAGCCAAGTGACTGTCTCACTTCACCAAGCCAAGCGACTGTCTCATTTCACCAAGCCAAGTGATTCTGTCTCACTTCACCAAGCCAAGTGATTCTGTCTCACTTCACCAAGCCAAGTGACTGTCTCACTTCACCAAGCCAAGCGACTGTCTCACTTCACCAAGCCAAGTGATTCTGTCTCACTTCACTAAGCTAAGCGACTGTCTCACTTCACCAAGCCAAGTGATTCTGTCTCACTTCACCAAGCCAAGTGACTGTCTCACTTCACCAAGCCAAGCGACTGTCTCACTTCACCAAGTCAAGTGATTCTGTCTCACTTCACCAAGCCAAGTGACTGTCTCACTTCACCAAGCAAAGTGACCGTCTCACTTCACCAAGCCAAGTGACTGTCTCACTTCACCAATCCAAGTGATTCTGTCTCACTTCAACAAGCCAAGTGACTGTTTCACTTCACCAAGCCCAGTGATTCTGTTTCACATCACCAAGCTAAGTGACTGTCTCACTTCACCAAGCCCAGTGATTCTGTCTCACTCCAACAAGCCAAATGACTGTTTCACTTCACCAAGCCCAGTGATTCTGTTTCACTTCACCAAGCCCAGGGATTCTGTCTCACTTCACCAAGCCAAGTGATTCTGTCTCACTTCACCAAGCCCAGTGATTCTGTCTCACTTCACCAAGCCCAGTGATTCTGTCTCACTTCACCAAGCCAAGTGATTCTGTCTCACTTCACCAAGCCCAGTGATTCTGTCTCACTTCACCAAGCCCAGTGATTCTGTCTCACTTCACCAAGCTAAGCGACTGTCTCACTTCACCAAGCCAAATGAATCTGTTTCACTTCACCAAGCCAAGTGACTGTCTCACTTCACCAAACCAAGTGATTATGTCTCACTTCACCAAGCCAAGTGATTCTGTCTCACTTCACCATGCCAAGAGACTGTTTCATTTCACCAAGCTCAGTGATTCTGTCTCACTTCAACAAGCCAAATGACTGTTTCACTTCACCAAGCCCAGTGATTCTGTCTCACTTTACCAAGCCAAGTGATTCTGTATCACTTCACCAAGCCAAGTGACTGTCTCACTTCACCAAGCCAAGTGACTGTCTCACTTCACCATGCCGAGTGATTCTGTCTCACTTCACCAAGCCCAGTGATTCTGTCTCACTTCACCAAGCCCAGGGATTCTGTCTCACTTCACCAAGCCAAGTGATTCTGTCTCACTTCACCAAGCCAAGTGACTGTCTCACTTCACCAAGCCAAGAAACTGTCTCACTTCACCAAGCCAAGCGACTGTTTCACTTCACCCAGCCAAGTGACTGTCTCACTTCACCAAGCCAAGTGATTCTGTATCACTTCACCAAGCCAAGTGATTCTGTCTCACTTCAACAAGCCAAATGACTGTTTCACTTCACCAAGCCCAGTGATTCTGTCTCACTTTACCAAGCCAAGTGATTCTGTATCACTTCACCAAGCCAAGTGATTCTGTCTCATTTCACCAAGCCCAGGGATTCTGTCTCACTTCACCAAGCCAAGTGATTCTGTCTCACTTCACCAAGCCAAGTGACTGTCTCACTTCACCAAGCCCAGTGATTCTGTCTCACTTCACCAAGCCCAGTGATTCTGTCTCACTTCACCAAGCCAAATGACTGTCTCACTTCACCAAGCCAAGCGACTGTCTCACTTCACCAAGCCAAGTGACTGTCTCACTTCACCAAGCCAAGTGATTATGTCTCACTTCACCAAGCCCAGTGATTCTGTCTCACTTCACCAAGCCAAGTGACTGTCTCACTTCATTAAGCCAAGTGATTATGTCTCACTTCACCAAGCCAAGTGACTGTTTCACTTCACCAAGCACAGTGATTCTGTTTCACTTCACCAAGCTAAGTGAATGTCTCACTTCACCAAGCCAAGTGATTATGTCTCACTTCACCAAGCCAAGAGACTGTCTCACTTCACCAAGCCAAGTGACTGTCTCACTTCACCAAACCAAGTGATTATGTCTCACTTCACCAAGCCAAGTGATTCTGTCTCACTTCACCAAGCCCAGTGATTCTGTCTCACTTCACCAAGCTAAGCGACTGTCTCACTTCACCAAGCCAAATGAATCTGTTTCACTTCACCAAGCCAAGTGACTGTCTCACTTCACCAAACCAAGTGATTATGTCTCACTTCACCAAGCCAAGTGATTCTGTCTCACTTCACCATGCCAAGAGACTGTTTCATTTCACCAAGCTCAGTGATTCTGTCTCACTTCAACAAGCCAAATGACTGTTTCACTTCACCAAGCCCAGTGATTCTGTCTCACTTTACCAAGCCAAGTGATTCTGTATCACTTCACCAAGCCAAGTGACTGTCTCACTTCACCAAGCCAAGTGACTGTCTCACTTCACCATGCCAAGTGATTCTGTCTCACTTCACCAAGCCAAGTGATTCTGTCTCACTTCACCAAGCCCAGGGATTCTGTCTCACTTCACCAAGCCAAGTGATCCTGTCTCACTTCACCAAGCCAAGTGACTGTCTCACTTCACCAAGCCAAGAAACTGTCTCACTTCACCAAGCCAAGCGACTGTTTCACTTCACCCAGCCAAGTGACTGTCTCACTTCACCAAGCCAAGTGATTCTGTCTCACTTCACCTAGCCAAGCGACTGTCTCACTTCACCAAGCCAAGCGGCTGTCTCACTTCACCAAGCCAAGTGACTGTCTCACTTCACCAAGCCAAGTGATTGTCTCAATTTACCAAGCCAAGTGACTGTCTCACTTCACCAAGCCAAGTGACTGTCTCAATTCACCAAGCCAAGTGACTGTCTCACTTCACGAAGCCAAGCGACTGTCTCACTTCACTAAGCCAAGTGATTCTTTCTCACTTCACCAAGCCAAGTGATTCTGTCTCATTTCACCAAGCCAAGTGACTGTCTCACTTCACCAAGCCAAGCGACTGTTTCACTTCACCAAGCCAAGCGACTGTCTCACTCCACCAAGCCAAGTGACTGTCTCACTTCACCAAGCCAAGTGACTGTGTCACTTCCCCAAGCCTAGTGACTGTCTCAGTTCACCAAGCCAAGTGACTGTCTCACTTCACCAAGCCAAGTGATTCTGTCTCACTTCACCAAGCCAAGTGACTGTCTCACTTCACTAAGCCAAGTGATTCTGTCTCACTTCACCAAGCCAAGTGATTCTGTCTCACTTCACCAAGCCAAGAAACTGTCTCACTTCACCAAGCCAAGCGACTGTTTCACTTCACCCAGCCAAGTGACTGTCTCACTTCACCAAGCCAAGTGATTCTGTCTCACTTCACCAAGCCAAGCGACTGTCTCACTTCACCAAGCGACTGTCTCACTTCACCAAGCCAAGTGACTGTCTCACTTCACCAAGCCAAGTGATTGTCTCACTTCACCAAGCCAAGTGACTGTCTCACTTCACCAAGCCAAGTGACTGTCTCAATTCACCAAGCCAAGTGACTGTCTCAATTCACCAAGCCAAGTCACTGTCTCACTTCACGAAGCCAAGCGACTGTCTTACTTCACCAAGCCAAGTGATTCTTTCTCACTTCACCAAGCGATTCTGTCTCATTTCACCAAGCCAAGTGACTGTCTCACTTCACCAAGCCAAGCGACTGTCTCACTTCACCAAGCCAAGCGACTGTCTCACTTCACCAAGCCAAGTGACTGTCTCACTTCACCAAGCCAAGTGACTGTCTCACTTCACCAAGCCAAGTGACTGTCTCAATTCACCAAGCCAAGTGATTCTGTCTCACTTCACCAAGCCAAGCGACTGTTTCACTTCACCAAGCCAAGTGACTGTCTCACTTTAATGAAGCTTATAGAAAGTACCATTGTAAAAATGCTGTTACCTGTTCCATTTAAACCTAGACTGGGGGCCTCAAATGGCAACACAAACCTCTAAATACAGGGGAGTTAACTAATGGTCTTTCTGTGGTCCTGACACAAATGAGATTGTATCTGTTACTTTGTGATAACAAAAAAATATTACCTTTTTGTTACATTTCTATATTTTATACAAGACCTAAAGATATTTTAAATATTTTTCTTACATAATAAAACTATGATTTATTTAATAATATTATCTAATATAGCTTTTCACTGACGCATCAATCAAATGTAAGACATGAATTAATGAGTGTGTTCATGAACAACACATGGTGCACAGAGGTCACACGTAACATCACAGATTAAAGATGTTTAAAACAAATTATGAAGACAAATCCAGGTAAAGACCTACTGACAAGCTTGTGCTTACAAATCTCCCCGTGTTCAATAAATAAATCTTCAGTTTAAAATAGCCTTCTTCCTGGCCAACCCAGTTTTGACTGATCTCTTAAAATTGACACCATTTCCTTAACATCAGGCAAGGACTTTAAACCAAGGGGAAACAAAGAGTAAGGCAAGAAAACTCTAACATAGCTAAATAATCTCTGAGTTATCTTTCTTGTCAATAAACATTTATTGCGCTGTACCAGGCAAACTCTACAGAATTTTATAAATAAAAAAAACAAACAAAACAATAGCTCTAAATATTAATACAGATTAATTAAGTTTACTTAACAAATAGTTAAATTTAATATTAAATCAAAAAAAGATTATACTAAAATAACTTCATATAATTTTACATGCCTTACTTCAGTTTAATAGTGACTATATAACCTCACTAGAATAAATCCTAGGAGGTATAATATTAAAACTTCTCATAAACAGAAGGCATTTATAAAGCCAATTTATAATAAAACAGCTGTAAATAAACCAAAAACCTTCAGATGGAGACCAAACAGTTGAACTAATTTATTTGATTGAGTGCTTGAGTTCATGAACAACAAAAAGTTCAAAGAAGCAAAAAAATAAATAAAAATCCAACATTTTTTTCTTAAATAATATAAAATTTAAAAAAGTAAAAAAAAAAAAAGAATTAAAAAGTCTATTCTCAAAGCTAGCAGGCAATGGGCTGTACCGAAACATACAAATAAGCAAAATAAAATTAACATTAACAAAAAAGTAATAAATTTCATGACATTTAAAACTAGAAACTTGACAAAATAAAATTCTGAAAAGCGAAACAAACAAGTTAACAATGTTCAAATCAAAATTTTAAATAAAAAATTTAATACCAATGATACAATCCATTTAACAATTCAATGTTTTATACTGTTGTAATATGCTGTTGTAATATGCTGTTGTAATATGCTGTTGTAATATGCTGTTGTAATATGCTGTTGTAATATGGATGCTTGCTTACGTCATAATAAATCATCTTTGTCATATATGGTTTTCATTTTATGCTGCATATTATGATGAATATGTTGTTAATTGTCAAACCTCTTGTAAATAACATACGTTTATGGCATAACATCATTAAATAAAGTTTTCTTGGTTTGTGTTCCAGTTGGAAATTGCCAGGTAAGAATTTAGAAATTATTTAATAATTAGAACAATAAGGATGCTAAGACTTCCGTGAGACTAACATTTGTAACTAAATGAAAATATTTCAAAGAATTTTTCATCTTTTATTATCATGGTAATATAAAATATAATCTAATCTTAAAACCTTCTCTTACAATGTCAATATTTGAATACACAGGAATCATTGGTATCAATTAAGTTGATCAACAAGAGCAGACAATTTTAAAGACAAAACTTGAATTTGAATTCATGGATTATCTGAAATGAATAAAATAATCTAAATCTAAACAATTTAGTTAAAAATGATTTCAATGATAAAACAAAATGTCATTGTTGTATTGAACATCTTTGTTCCAGACATTGGTGTACTAGACATTGGTGTACTAGACATTGGTGTACTAGACATTGGTGTACTAGACATTGGTGTACTAGACATTGGTGTACTAGACATTGGTGTACTAGACATTGGTGTACTAGACATTGGTGTACTAGACATTGGTGTACTAGACATTGGTGTACTAGACATTGGTGTACTAGACATTGGTGTACTAGACATTGGTGTACTAGACATTGGTGTACTAGACATTGGTGTACTAGACATTGGTGTACTAGACATTGGTGTACTAGACATTGGTGTACTAGACATTGGTGTACTAGACATTGGTGTACTAGACATTGGTGTACTAGACATTGGTGTACTATTTTGTCTATGTCACAACCAGCATGTCTGTGTAGCTGCATGCAACATATGACCAGCTGCATATAAAATATGTGTGGCTGAATACAAACATATGAGCATCTTCATAAAACACATGCGTAGCTGCATACAACATATGAGCTGCTTCAACCAAGATAAAATAATGTCTTCTTCTGTTAATTAGGAGAATGAGAGGCAGACTATTCTTCTTCAATCAGAATAGCTTTTAAATAAGGACTGGTTGACAGACCGACTGATGGAAGAACTTACTGGCCAACTGAATGACTGACCAACTGAACTACTACCTGACCGTGTATTTTATCAAATTGAACGTGAATACTCCACTTGAGACATTATGAACTAATTATTTTGTTTCACATGTTTTAACACTAAAGTATAGGACTGATAACTTAATATTTTAACAATAAATTTCATGCTTACGGTAGTATTTTTTAAAGCACATGGTACTACTGACTCATCTGTACTGTCAAATGTTGGGCTACATAAACTTTATCGGAGTAGAAATTAATTATTAAAAAAATTTCAGTTTATTTAATTTGCAACCAAACTTTGAAATTTGTCCCTTCATCTGTTTATTAAGACAAAAAGAATTAAAAAAATTAAATAAAACAGTTCAAATATGTTTTAAATCTTAGTAAAGGCGTGCTGTTAAATCCAAATGGACAATAACGTATAAACAAACAATTTTACTTTTGATTAAACAAGAAAATAAATCAGTGAAGTGAAATATCAGTAAAAAAAAAACTACAGAAACAGTCTAAGGGCTTGAGCTTATTTTTTAGAACTTATTTCACATGATTTAACATTGTCAATTAAATGTGTGTCACTGTACTAAGTTATGCTTATAACACATTTAAAATAAACAATTTGTGCAGACAAGATGAAAATAATTTCAGACATACCAAGGAACAGATGTGCAACATTAATTAGAAAACTGTCAAAATTGAAAAAAAAAAAAAAAAAAACAAGAACAAACGAAAAAAAAATAAATTAAAAACAAAAACCCATTGCAGTTAAAAAATGGAAAGAAATCTAAAAGAGATTTGTGTTGACAACAGTAAGGCGGAGTGACAGAAGGGTGAAGTTGATCACATTAGGAGAGGCAAATTTTTAGGAAAAAAAAAAAAAATTTGCATAGCAGATGGTCATGTCTTGTTCATACAGTTGGAAAAAAATAAATATATTTTTTTATCTCTCACAAATCTTAAGAAAATATAAACCAGTTAGGAAATCATTCATATCCCAAACACAATCTATCGATCCATGTTCTATTTATTAAAACACATATCATTCATATCCCAAACACAATCTATTGATCCATGTTCTATTTATTAAAACACATATCATTCATATCCCAAACACAATCTATTGACCCATGTTCTATTTATTGACACACATTTTTAGCATATATTCAAATTTATATAAACATACACACATCTGTCCAATTGTGTAAGCTGGATTAATTAGGTCAGATAAAACACAAATAATCACACACTCCAGCCTTACATGAGATCAGTAAAAACTATTATTTCACTTATTTGTACCATTCCTATTTTCTCCACTAGTGGCCAATCAAGTGATGACAGTTGCACTTCTCTTCAGGCAATAATTAATACTTTCAATTTTTGAAGGTTTTACTTTTCACCTTTCCATTTGTCTGTCCATAGTGATTTCAAGGACAAACAGTATTTAACATTGTGATAATGTATTTTATTTAATTATAGTTCGTTATCAAGTCTCTGGACAGCTTCCATTTCATGATTTTCATCTAGTTTCTCTCTGGTGATCTGTCTTTGATTTACATGTTAATATTCCTTTTTAAAAAATGTTGTCTAAATGTAATAAGTAGTTTTTTAATTCAAAATGAATGTCATAAATTGCAACCATTATTTTTCAATGTAAATCTTGTTTGTATAGCAAAAACACTGGATCAGTTGAGTTGATAATTAAATAATTGAACATTTTTTGTTCCAAATCTTTATCCGCTAAGGCTACTTCTGATATATAGATTAGTAAGAAGAACTTTGATGGATGAAATTTCATTTGAATCTCAAAACTGTTCATTATTTGTTAAACAACATCATTCAAACATCAGTCTCACCCAAACACGGAGCCATACTAATCTAACTACATGTGTAGTTACCTGTGTAGTTTACCTGTGGAGAACTCGTGCCAAGGGGGACGTAGCCTCTTGGTGTGCTGACATTGAACAATATATTACAATAATCAAACATTTAGAAAAATAACAACACAATAATAGAAGATATAAAATACCGAAACAAAATCAATTTTGAACAGCAGAGTTGAAGCCCTTTGAGGGCAGAGTTGACGTCCTTACATCTTCATTTAGTTGGTGGGAGAATGAGACTATTATAGAACTCATGAAGTTGGCTTTGGTCTTCTAAATGATTGTGGGAGAATGAGACTATGAAACTATTTTATATTAAACTGTCCTTTTTTTAAAAATTCATTTCATGTCGAGTGTTCAAAATACATAATTTTGCACTGGCTTTTCAACTTTTTTAAGAAGAATTTTTTATATATTTTTTTTTCAAATGATTGTCTGAAAACAGTTGGTAAATACAAGAGGGAGAATCATTTGGGTTATATTATAAACAAATTTTTAGGTCATTTTAAATAATAAAGAAAGTTTAGTCAAGTTGGAAAAAGGATAGGGCTGTTGATTAATTTGTACTGCGTTTATCATTACATAATCTTAATTTAGGTTCTTCTAAAAAAATCCTTTAGCTACTTCAAAAAGAAGAATCCTTTAGTATTTTCTCATTTCTTGAATTCATTGTAGTCCAATTATGCTAAGTTCTCAGTTTGAGGGAAAGACAAAGTTCCAAATTAGTTCATTTGTAAGTAATGTTGAGTTGCATGTTCATCAAATATTTGAGTGAGATATGACATTTTTATCATTTCTATCCTCATACTATGATGATACAATTTTAGCCATCAAATAAGTCTGAAAATAAGTTAACTGTAAAGTAAATTTACTTTCAATTTTTTTTTCTAAATCTAGCAGTACAAGCTAAAATAACAATGGAATGTTGTTAGTGATCAACTGGTTGCTTAGAAACTTCAAATGACAAGCTTTTTGGAAGGTGCCACAGAATATGGATTAAAATGAGAGAAAATACAATAAAAATATTTTTTTTAAAAGTGTGAAGCATTAAATTAATAACTAAATAAAGAAATTGGTAAATATAAAAACTGGATCACACATGGAACAAATGTTTAAAATGATGTTTAAGGATTTTTAAATGATGAATTTTGTAGAATTGATGCAACACACGTTGCATATATAAAAATTCTTTTTTTTTTGGAATCAATTCCACATTATTAAAAGAATAAATAAATAAATATGTACATTTTACAGTCATTATAAGTACATCGTAGAAACCAACAATCAACTCTGTTCTTAAGCTGTTCTTGTGAAGTTACAATTGAATTATATAAAAAATTATGTGGTATGTGTTCAGACCAACTGCACTCATGATTGTCTTTGAAGATTTAACAAATGCTGAGGTAACATTCATGTGTAAAATAATTAACAGAATAAGAAACTAATTGGTTGCCTCCCTTACCCAGAGCAACTTTATCAAAACTGAGATGACAACAAGAAATCCCTTTCAATTAATGCAATGCTTCCAGAACTCAATGAAATTGTGCAACAATTAAACAGAGAAACAAAAGCTAAAGACAAAATTAAATATCAATTAATAAAGTAATAGTCATTTAAAAAGTAGAATTATGGAAAGACAGTGCAAACAAACACAACATAATAGTATGGTAATTTTTTTTTAGCATATTTGTTTAAGAAAATAAAATTTATGACAATAGAGTAAATATTTTGGAAATGAAAAAATAAATTAAAAATCCAACATCATAGTTAACAACAACTAATTAAAATTCATCATAAAAACTTAATTTAGCTTTGGGTGAACTGCTGTTGCCTTGTCAGCAATACTTGTATATGGCCAGATTTTTAAAATGAATTTATGAGTGTTATATAAGGACATGATGGCTGCGCCAGTATTATCTAAAATTTTGTTGCTAAGTATGAAATGAATCAAAATTTGTTCATAATAATCACAAATCATGTTCAAAGCATCTCAAAATGAGACATCTAGCACCAATTTCTGCTTAAGTTTATTGTTATTTAAGAAAACTGTACTGTAGACCTGAAGAGTCCACATTTTTTTAATGATTATTAAATCAAAATTTGATTTTGTGGTTGATCCTCTGTCCTGACATTAGGCTTAAGAACTTTTACAGTATTTAAAGCTAGGTCATGTGTAAACTTAAGATAACATCTACCTTCTATTATATGCTGTATTTGAAAACATAGGTTTAAGGTAATACAAACAAATTTGATGACTACATTATTTATCACCAAAAGGGGTATTTAATAATATTGATTACAAGAAATTGACAACTCAATTCTTTGTGTAAACCTTAGTACCAATGAAAACAGTCCATTTTTGAATTAATTGGATTTTGTATATTCAAACATAAAGCTTAATCGGAAGAACTCTGTTGTGATATCACTGTTGTTGTAATGTTACAGTTGTGTCCCTTTGTGTCAATGCGTGAGGTCCGTGTTTTGTGAGCTGAGAAGTCACGTGAGCTTGCTCTTTCCTGGTATTAAATTCATTAAAGTTTTTAATGAACGCAGCTGAACAGACGTGTTAGACTTCATTGAGTATTAGACATAATACTACTAATATAACAAACTCAATACATGTTAAATTATTTCTCTTTGATTGGCTGCAGCATTGCGAAGGTAAAATTAACTTTATTGGAGGATCTGCTCTGTGTGCAAAGAAATATTTTAATTTATTATTTGTTATCTTTCTAAGAAAGTTAGCAATGATTGAAATTTATTTGTATTTATATAACGTGAAGTTCATCAAATAATCTGTTTGTTTATACGTTAAACATATCTTCATCGGAGCGTTACCAGATTCAGCAGTGGCACTGGACTAATTTAACATTTTCCGTGCACCACTTTGCCGTCATTTTACCTACCTACGGAATTCACACAAACCTGTATCATCCTGAAAACCCGGAGATGGGGAGATGGAGTTCACGTGCGCCTAACAGGCAGCAGTGAGGCCTCTCGAACATCTAACATCGGATTTATTTTACGTGCTTCGAGCCTTTGGGGATGAAGCGTGATTTTTAAATAAACTTTATTATTATTATTATATATTTATTGGCATATGAATAGGTATGTTTTGCATACTTTCTTAATTGTCTTAAGTATATTAGAAAGCCTATGGTTATTTATTTTTCAAAGTTATGTGGATAAACTGGGATTAACCTTTGGCTGACATTTTAAAGGAGGTCAACCTGTCAACTCAAATATAAATCTAAAATTATATATTTATTTCATAACTTAGATAAATTGTGAGGCAAATAAGTAAAATTAGAAAATAAAATTATTGATAAATATTTTAAAAGAAATATTCCACTGATAAATATCAGATATAAAGCGTAGAACTTACACTTTGCAGCTAAATCACGCTTTCGCCTGACACACCAAAACTAGGAAATGTGTTTTACCTACAGAAACGTTCATGATTGGCCCCAAAACAAGTTGAATAAAAAAAATTTAAAAAATCAGGAAAGAACATGACAAGTTCTGAACAACAAAAAAAATTTAAAGAAGAAAAAAAAGAATTTTATGTCTACCATTTGAAAGTGATCCGGAATCATGTACTGATTAAAAGTACTATTCTGATGCACCAACAAAAACTGTGGTCAATTGGAAATCTAGATTAAAAAATTGTTTATTTATTAACTTTAAATATACTGTAATTAGTGAATCTCTGCAAAAATTACTATTAATACTTAAGTAAGAATTATGTGCCAAAACCTAAGACATGAATTATAGATTATTTTGTCTTTCTACAACAAATCAATACCAAGACTCTAATTCACCATAGCAACCACCAATGTTATTTTCTGAAAATATTTAAAGGATCTCTAAAATTCAAACAATAAAAGAAATAAAACATTGTGCCCCAATGGCTTCCTTAATTTTGATCTAATTTTATCTTATTACAAAATACTGTATTTTTTAATGCACGTTTTACAAGTATGATAAAAATATTAAACCAGTTAAGAAGAATGGAAAGACAATATGAACACAAACAGATAAATAAAATATATTTATAGGTCAAAATAATGGAATATGCGTTGATCATATAATGTTATACCGTCTGGTAGCTGAGATACTGCGCTTGTAACAGTGTCTAACCTCTGACCTGCAGGGGTTAGGGTTCACAATAGGCTGGCTACAGGTGCAATATATTTATCTGTTTACAGTTTGGTAGAATCCAATACAAGCGGTGTACATACAGAATGGGAGTGGGGGGGGGGCAGGGATGAAAATATGGGGTAAAAAAAACATCTGTCATGGGCATCAATAACAACCAGTTTATATCACAAGATGCAATTGAATAAATTGTGTCACTAGGTCAACACTGCAAACATCTATCATGGTGCTCCTGGAATGAAGGGTTATGTGTAAGGTCAACCATAAAATTCTGTAAAGGTCCCAAGGCCAAGGTCATACAGCTGTCTCTTGATCTTCAGACTGAACAAGCTGAAAGTGTTCCTGGTCTGTAGATAATGAACATAGCCATTTATACAAATATATACAAGGGTGGGGATCATCAAGAGGTGGGGTGAGTAGCATGAAGAGCTGGGGTGAGTAGCATGAAGAGGTGGGGTGAGTAGCATGAAGAGGTGGGGTGAGTAGCATGAAGAGGTGGGGTGAGTAGCATGAAGAGGTGGTGTGAGTTATAATATTAAAATGATAAAAAATGTAAATAATTTACTTTGTATTGTAATTTGTTGGTCAATGTCAAAAACAAACATTTCACATTTAGAATCACCCTTCAGCTGGTTATATAACTAATTATAAAAGTGTTGGATTGCGATAAAGCTTTAAAATAGATTAAATAGACACGAACAAGATGTGTCAATATAACAATATATATTAAACTTTAATAATAATTTTACATTATACATAAGTAAACGTTTCGGCACATGCCTTCATCAGTACAACAAAACATAAATAAGTATAAATCAAATATATATTTATAATACTTGTTTTTGAGCTAGTTTCTATTTCTTGTAATTTTTTTTCATTTGTCCTGTCTGCTGAGGAAGGCTCTTAGCCGAAACGTTATTCTTTGGTTGTCCTTTCTATTCAAGCCTTGTTCTACTATTTCCATCATTAGTTATAGCAGTTGCCTAATTGTCAAGAACAAGAATTTATCTTTGAGAATCTCAACATTCTTCACAATCGCAGTTGCCCCACATATATGAAATACAATAAAGTAGTATACATGAGAGCAGGATAAAAAAAACGTACAAATGTTTAGAGACCATAAATCTGACAAATGTTTAGAGACCAAAAAAACTGACAAATGTTTAGAGACCAAAAAAACTGACAAATGTTTAGAGACCAAAAAAACTGACAAATGTTTGGGGACCAAAAAAACTCACTCTCAAGATAAGCTGCCAGTTCCTTGTCCTCAGCCTTCAACGCCTGCTGTCGGGGTGAGTTCCCCTGGAAGTCTGTCCGTGTCAGTGACGCTCCTGCAGCCACCAACATGTGACAGATAGTCCGACGCTGGTACCAGGCTGCCTTGTGGAGGGCTGTTTGACCTCTGACAGAAAATAACAAGCTGATATGCTAACATCAAGAATTTTTTTGATATTACTTGATGGTATACAATAAAGTTTTAGTAGTGATGCATGCTAGTATTTTATATTTCTAAAACATGTAGCCCATATAAAGTAGGAGCATTAAAATATCAACCACAATGGGGACGGACGCATAAAAACAATTTCCCAAAATAAATAGATTATTTCAATTTAAAATTTAATATGACCAAATAAACAATAAATCCATCAGACATAAGACAGATAATGGACTATTATTATATTATATTTAAAAAATATAAAAAAATCATGTCAAATCATAAGTTATCTTTAGATATCAACGAATTTTTAAAACGTTGTGCTAAATTTGTGGAAGACTTACTTTTCATGCTCAACCATGTCTAAAATCACAGGTGGCGCTGTTAGATGAAGGTAAAATAAAATAGAGCAGGTGCAATGAGGTCATGATAAGTCAACCCATAATAAAATAAAAATTGAGCAGTTCAAGTAAAAGGTTCTTAGAACACTCAGTCAAAGGTATTCAACACTGTGATTTGTAAGATAAAAAAAAAAAACAACATAACTTGTACCAACTAAGGTGTGTAAATTAAAACAAACCAAACATTATTTCAAACAAACTTTTATCTTGTGTTGAATTAAACCATGTGTAGTTTTTCAAATGTTAGCACATGTGTTTAGCACATTGAATCTGTCCAATTGTGATGTATTTAATGGGGATATTAGTGTTTCTTTCTATCTACCATTGTCAATGAGAAATTTCACAACTCCTTTATGTCCAAATCTAGCAGCATGATGAAGGGAAGTCATTCCGTATTGGTCAGTTGCAAGCAAATTCGCTCCCTTGTGGTTGAGCTCAGCAATCTGGAATATTTCATTGAATATCAATAAATAGAACTATGAAAGCCTCCACAGACATTTGATTAGATAAAGTACAATTCATTTAGTTTAAAAGAGCGAAGTGGCTATTTGCACCAGGTACAAGAAGTGAGAGGTTGGGATTAAAAAACTATTTAAAATATTGTTGTTGGGTTTGTAAGACAAAATGAGGTATCAAATGAAAGATAACTGAATGGACTATATGTTTGTAAACTTAATTATTCATTTTAACTAAAATAAACTACCACAAATGACATCCGAATAGCATATAGTCAAAATGGACCCGGACATGCAGCGCCGCCATTCGCACCCGGGTCCCATTAAAATCCAACCTCTCACTTCTGGTACCCGGTTGCAAATAGTAGTTAAAATGGAGCATATATTTAATTAGATGAGAGGTTTTGTGGTTTAAAGACGTTTTAGATTAAGTTAAATAGACATACAATAACAGAATAATAATTTCACAATTTAGAAATATTTACCAAGTTAATATTTCTAAAAGCGACTTGAAATGTTCAGTTGAACTTTTGTAATTTAATTAGTGTGAATGTTCAGTAGAACCTATGTAATTTTGTATTAGATTGAAATGTTCAGTGGAACAAATAATTTCATATAAAATAAGTAAATAACTAATTCAGATTGTCATCATAAAGTTGATGAACGACTGAAAATGTTGGACAAATTTTGGTGATAATATTGAATTACCTTTAATTGGCAAGTCTTTGAACTAGTTATTGATCACAGTTTGTGTAAAACATCCTATGGGACCATATTTTTTTCTTTAGTTTTTTAAATTTTATTTAGAAATTTCAGTGCATGTAACTGATAATTACCTTCGGATATTTCCTCTCATATATAACTGAACATTACCTTTTTTATATGTCTTATCAGATGTAACAGAACATTACCTTTTGGATGTCTCCTCTCTTTGATGCATCAATCAGTTCTGTCAAACAATACAAGAATATTGCTAAACATATAAAGATATACTTTAAAATTAACAATTAGTTAAAATTTAATGGCTTACTATCAGGTTACAATTGCTTCTTGTGCAAATTAAATAACTACTCCCATATGTCCAGTACTAAATCAATGCGCTCCCATATTTACAGTACTAAATCAATGCGCTCCCATATGTCCAGTACTAAATCAATGCACTCCCATATGTCCAGTATTAAATCAATGCGCTCCCATATGTCCAGTACTAAATCAATGCGCTCCCATATGTCCAGTACTAAATCAGTGTGCTCCCATATGTCCAGTTCTAAATCATTGCGCTCCCATATGTTCTAAAACAACTTTTTGCTTACTTAAACGACAACTCTCTTCTCAGTTCTAATCAGTCGGTCTATGGGCCTTTCAAAGGCACTGAGAGTCACCAATGACCTCTTGCTCACATTGGACAGCGGTGACACGAATGACACGCAGCTATACAAGCATACTCATCCCTCTCTTGTCGATTCCGCTGTCCGGACTTTGCGGGAGAGCATTGGTGATGCCAAGTCATGGATGACACTCAGGAAGTTGAAACTTAACGATGACAAAACGGGAGCACTTCTTATTCACGATCACAAATCATCCTCTCTCTCAGCTCTCCCCACCTCATTTCAAGTAGGTAACTCCGACATACAGTTTACATCCTCCGCCATGAATCTTGGTTATATTCTGTCTCCCATAATCATATCTCTCATATTTGTCGCTCAGCACACACACACCGCTATCCGTCAGATCAGCTCCATCCGCCACTACCTCACACCTTCTGTCAGGTTCCACAAAAACACTTCTTAGAGAAACTACAAAAGGTTCAAAACTCAGCTGCTAGGCTAGTTTTAAAGGCACAAAAACGTAATCACGTCACAACACTACTTCATTGGCTCCCTGTACAAGCACGAATTGATTAAAAACTCTCTGTTCTCTGTCACAGCTTTTTCTCGAATTCCTGCCCTTCCTATCTAACCGAACTTCTCTCTGTCTATTCACCCCTTCCACAGCTTCGCTTCTCCGCAGATGCGTGTATTCTTTCTGTCCCCAAGACTCACACCAAAACATACGGTGAAAGATCTTTCTCTCTCTGTGCCCCCAAACAATGGAATTCTCTGCAACTACACAACCGCAATATACCAACCATCACAGCCTTCAAAACTGCACTTAAAACACATATCTTTAAACTCTACTATCCTGACTGATTCCCCCCTCTGACCGATACACGATACTGCCTAGTGCCGTCCATGGCTTGACATTTAAAACGTTATGGAATGGTTGGGCGAATACACATTTGTTTTGTTTTATTTCATGATTATGTTTGTTAAATTGTATGTACAGTGTGGTGTGCCCTAGATTGGGGTACCTTGTATGTACAGTGTGGTGAGCCCTAGATTGGGGTACCTTGTATGTACAGTGTGGTGAGCCCTAGATTGGGGTACCTTGTATGTACAGTGTGGTGAGCCCTAGATTGGGGTACCTTGTATGTACAGTGTGGTGAGCCCTAGATTGGGGTACCTTGTATGTACAGTGTGGTGAGCCCTAGATTGGGGTACCTTGTATGTACAGTGTGGTGAGCCCTAGATTGGGGTACCTTGTATGTACAGTGTGGTGAGCCCTAGATTGGGGTACCTTGTATGTACAGTGTGGTGAGCCCTAGATTGGGGTACTACGCTATAAAAAACTTCTTATAACAATAATGTCCAGTACTAAATCAATTTCCTCTAATATGACCAGTACTAAATCAGTTTCCTCCAATATGACCAGTACTAAATCAGTTTCCTCTAATATGTCCAGTACTAATTCAATGTCATCCAATATGTTTAGCACTTATTCAGTGTACTCTTAGATGTACAGTACTAATTCAATCTTCTCCTATATTCTTATGTCCACTCTAATCCAATGTCCTCAATGAAAATGTAAAAATATTCTACGGAGAAAACAGAGACATCCTTCATATAATGTTCACCTGAAAAAAGTAACCCCCACCCCCTTTTCTTTTAAATATTTACTTCCCTACCAGCCTACCCATTAGATATGAATAATCAGCTACAGAACTATCAACATGTTGAATGACCAGAACTATGAACATGTTGAATGACCAGAACTATGAACATGTTGAATGACCAGAACTATGAACATGTTGAATGACTAGAACTATATTTAAGTGTCCCAACTCAAAAAAACGTCAATGGAAGGGACCACAAGGGCTCAAGTGATTTTGCTATCACCTCCATTGTTACTTGTACAATGCACAATTACTTGTACAATGTACAAACACACAAAACTGAGTGACGTTGGAAAACAAACCGATCCTGATTCAGACTTATTGGACCTTGACACCACATGGCATGAATGTCATGTTCTCATTCACTTGTTCATCCTTTTCTCCGCCTCCTCCTTGCTACGACAGATCGCAATGAACTTTTGTTTGCTCTCTTCCGTTCCATTTTGCCTGTATAAATTCTCTCACCTACTTGCCTATTCTTCTTAATGTTGTTTGTTCACTGAAGGAGACTTCACCGGCATGTTCATCTTTTTGTCATGTCCCTTTTTCAGGTTTTCGCATAACTTTTTTTTTCACTCATATGCTCATACTATAATTAAACATACTATAAATGACAATAACATAAATGATCATCCATACGAGTGCCTTAATTAACTAATTTTTAACTAATATTTGATGATAAAAATTAATTTACGTTTGTCGAGTGCAGACAATGCAGGTGGTTTGTTCTCGGCTGTGGCGCTGGCTACCGCTGTAAAAAGATAATGTTTGTCTGTGGCAGTAGCTGTTGAGTTGGGACTCCCTGGCTCAGAGCTAAAGCGACAGATAACAATAACAAGTTATTTCAAGGCAGGAAACACACTAACTTAGATTTACTAATTAAGAGTTTATAATTTAGAGATAAAAACTTATTTTGCCTTTTAAAATATCAATATTTAAACATTATAACAGAGAAAGCAGACTTGTTCCAGGCTTACTTCTCATCCATTCAAGTCATTTAGGATTGACTCTAATGTCTAATGTGTTGGATCTATTACCTGGCAAAGTTGCAATCTATTTCAAATAATTAAGTCACTATTTTATAACTAGAGAAGTTCAGTTATGGCTGACTTCTACTCTATAGAAATACTTTACATGTCGTGACTTTAAATTGTTATAATTGTCAAATACTGTCTTGGTATGTATCTATGTGCTGAAAATGAACATGTACAATGTAATAGAAAAAAAAACATTTCCATAAATTTGGATCAATAAGGAATCTTATCTTATCTAAAATAAAGAAATTTTAAAAAATAAATCAAGACAATTTTTTAGGCTTAAGGAATAGATATATCTTAATATGTATAAAATTGTCTGGTTGTTTATTTTATACACTAAAAATATTAAAGAGGAAACACCCCCCCCCCCTCCCACCTTCGATACGGTTTTTCCCATTTTCTTGTTGTTAATAAATCAACATTAAAAAATAAAACAAATACACTCCCATCTCCAAGTTTGAAGAGTTAAATTCATGTAAATATGTTCTGATAAATATGTAGAGTTAAGGAAAAACATAATATGCAAGCTAATCCCCATAATCCGTTTATAATGAACAAGAGTTATCTGAACTTTGTTTATAAACACTATTTGAATTTTTAAACAGATTCATTTTTATTTAAAAATCTATAAGAAAAGCTCAAACTATAATCATGGTGAGGACATAGTAAACATATAAACTATGAATAGTGAGACAATAAATAAGATAGTCTCATGCCAATCAACAAGGAACAACATTACATATATAAAGTTTATAACAGTCAACAGGAGAGTGGAAAAAATGTTTTCATTTCTCGCTAATAGGGGGGGGGGGGGGCAGAAATTTTACACTACCCAAAACATATCTATTGCATTTCATTTTTTTCTATAAAATTGATAAATGATTTTTTATAAAAGCAAATGAAATGTCCATGATATTTATCATTGAAATATATTAAATTACTTTGCAAGCTTAAAACTGGGATTTTTACTAGTGATAAAAGACAAATCATTGTTAAACATGTGCATGGCAATAAATATCTTAAACAAATATATAAAGATTCTATAGTTAGCCAAAATACAACAAACTACACTATAATACAACAAATAAACATAATACGCTATAATACAACAAAAATACACATGATTCAGTATAGTTCTTGTTTTTTTGGGATATAAAATATGTCCATATGTAGGAAAAAATTATAAAAATAAATGTATAATAGTGCGCACACACAAAAAAAATTGTTTAAAATTATGTTTAATTGGTGCTCTATGTGTTAGCGAGGCAAACTATTCCAAGAAAGGTGAGTAAAAATTCAATAGCAAAACTGCATGCAGACAGCTGAGATACAGAACTGAAACAAAATGATAATAGGAAGCCATCTTGGAGTTTGGGGAATAACCTAGATAGAAAGAAATTTGCAAGAACTAAATATTATGACTGTTTAGAAAAAAAATGAAGCCACCACAGTGAAGAACTTCAGTCTAATGCCAACAACACGTACAGCAAGTATAGGAAGTACAGCAAGTATAGGAAGTACAGCAAGTATAGGAAGGACAGCAAGTATAGGAAGGACAGCAAGTATAGGAAGGACAGCAAGTATAGGAAGGACAGCAAGTATAGGAAGGACAGCAAGTATAGGAAGTACAGCAAGTATAGGAAGTATAGGAAGTAAGTACAGCAAGTATAGGAAGGAATGTATCTGAGAGATTGGAGGCAAACTTCTAGCTCCGGTAGGACAAAAAACATGCAGGACTGAGACATTCATGGTCTAATACTTGTAGGACATTTCATTGTTTCTTCTCATTTGCTATATATGGAGTTTATTTTAAATTAAGTAAAAAATGAAGGTTTGATCAAACTTTTATTGGACAGTTGTAGTTAACACATGATAAAGAGATCCATCCAACTAACCAGTGACAAAGTGAACCACTCACAGGTCAATTCAATAGTTTTTTTCCTTCTTCAGAGTCATTAGAAAAACAAAACAACCCACATTATCTCCCTGTTACCCAGCCTACTAGGCCATTAATTGATTATTATCTCCCTGTCACCCAGCCTACTAGGCCATTAATTGATTATTATCTCCCTGTCACCCAGCCTGCTTGGCCATTAATTGATTATTATCTCCCTGTCACCCAGCCTGCTTGGCCATTAATTGATTATTATCTCCCTGTCACCCAACCTACTAGGCCATTAATTGATTATTATCTCCCTGTCACCCATCCTACTAGGCCATTAATTGATTATTATCTCCCTGTCACCCAGCCTACTAGGCCACTAATAGATTATTATCTCCCTGTCACCCATCCTACTAGGCCATTAATTGATTATTATCTCCATATCACCCAGCCTACTAGGCCATTAATTGATTATTATCTCCCTGTCTCCCCGCCTCCTAGGCCATTAATTGATTATTATCTCCCTTTCACCCAGCCTACTAGGCCATTAATTGATTATTATCTCCATATCACCCAGCCTACTAGGCCATTAATTGATTATTATCTTCATATCACCCAGCCTACTAGGCCATTAATTGATAATTATCATCATATCACCCAGCCTAATAGGCCATTAATTGATTATTATCTTCATATCACCCAGCCTACTAGGCCATAAATTGATTATTATCTTCCTGTCACCCAGTCTACTAGGCCATTAATTGATTATTATCTCCCTGTCACCCAGCCTACTAGGCCATAAATTGATTATTATCTTCCTGTCACCCAGCCTATTAGGCCATTAATTGTATTTATTCCTTATGTATTTTATTTTCCTAGTTCTTGTTGGCTTTTCTACCAGCATTATTTAATTATGTATTCTTGCCGTATTTCATACATGCCAACCTGTAAGGTTTACCTGTTCTTTGTACCGGCTTTTATACGTTTGCCTTGGTGTAAGGCCGTACACGCTTCTCGACGGATATTCACTGAATTTAGAAAATAAATATTTTTGCACAAGACACACGTCCTAAAGTGGCGGTGCAATAAATTGAACATTGAACAAGAAGCTAAAATTCTTATTGGCCAACTAAATTTAGAGACTGAGCTCAGACCTGATTGGTTAATAAGACAGCGTAGTGCGGCAGCAAATACTTTGAGTGGTAAACCATCATTACAAATCCGTTTGTGTAGCTGTAATCCGTTACAAGAAAAGCTAGTGGTAGCAAATGCTCTTTGAGTTTCTTTAAAATAATTGTATTCATTTTATATTTCTAACAATGACTGGCATTAGTTATTATTCATATTTATTACTACGGCATCGCTTAATTGAATAACGTGTTAAAACTAAAAAGCGAATGCTATCTTCTTTGTTGTAATATTGAGAGCCGAAATCAGTATGCATTGTTGGATTTATTATTTTATATGATTTTTGTATTTATTATTTACTCCAGCTGGAAACTTCCTATTGACATTTTTTATCAACAAGATAGAGTTCCTTCTGTACCGCACAGTGAAAGATGAGCTTCTATCATCATTAGATTTTCCTCCTGTACCGCACAGTAAAAAATGAGTTTCTATCATGAGATTTTCCTCCTGTACCGCACAGTAAAAAATGAGGTTCTATCATCATGAGATTTTCCTCCTGTACCGCACAGTAAAAAATGAGGTTCTATCAATATCATCATGAGATTTTCCTCCTGTACCGCACAGTGAAAAATGAGGTTCTATCATCATGAGATTTTCCTCCTGTACCGCACAGTAAAAAATGAGTTTCTATCATGAGATTTTCCTCCTGTACCGCACAGTAAAAAATGAGGTTCTATCATCATGAGATTTTCCTCCTGTACCGCACAGTAAAAAATGAGGTTCTATCATCATGAGATTTTCCTCCTGTACCGCACAGTAAAAAATGAGTTTCTATCATGAGATTTTCCTCCTGTACCGCACAGTGAAAAATGAGGTTCTATCATGAGATTTTCCTCCTGTACCGCACAGTGAAAAATGAGGTTCTATCATCATGAGATTTTCCTCCTGTACCGCACAGTAAAAAATGAGTTTCTATCATGAGATTTTCCTCCTGTACCGCACAGTGAAAAATGAGGTTCTATCATCATGAGATTTTTCTTCTGTACCGTACAGTAAAAAATGAGGTTCTATCATCATGAGATTTTTCTTCTGTACCGTACAGTGAAAAATGAAGTTAAATAATGACGGATAATGAAATAATGGCTTTGTCAAGACCAACGTTATGATAAATTACTTTGTTAATTTCAATACAGGAATATATATTAATATAGAAAGCCTAATTAACCGCATAATTGTCTAATTACATCCAGATTGCTATCAAATTCATCACGTGGTTAATTTTTTTACTGTTGCTATTGACAAGTGAAAAAAAAAATCTAAAATATTTTCGTTTTAAATCTATTTATAAATGATGTCAACATGCTAAAAATGTGCGCTCAGCATATTGGAGAGAATTTTTTAAATTAGAATTTTTCGAATTTTAATTTTTTTCCGTCCCGTTTTTCATACTGTTGTACATTTTTTGGGTACTTTTTGTACAGTTTTAAGATCCCACAGGTTGGCATGTATTCTGTAGGCCTATATATATATATATATTATGTGGCAAAATATACCCTACTTTTAGAAAAAATACATTAACTATGTCCTTCTATTAAATAACATTTATGTATCCGATAAAATAACTTTAGAATTGCACTACCTACATGTAGTAAACGATTTGAATGGACAAGATATCAGTCATGAAGGTTACAGGGTAAGCTATAAAGGCAAGACGAATGGCGTTCAACAACAGTCCAAATAGAGGAAGAAAGGAATGGTTAATATAGGGATGCATGAGAATGATCAAAAGAAGGAAGGAAGGAAGAACCTGTTGTCTGCTCCAGGGAGGGGGGGTTGAAGCAAGTTCTCCATGCTCTCCACAGGGCGTAACATTTCTAGTGAGTCTGGGGATCTGAAGATTATAACATTGGCGTAAAGAGGTGTATAATGGGATACCGAAAGGTGGGGTCTGAAGAATATAACATTGGCGTAAAGAGGTGTATCATGTGATACCGGAGGGTGGGGTCTGAAGATTATAGCATTGGCGTAAAGAGGTGTATCATGTGATACCGGAGGGTGGGGTCTGAAGATTATAGCATTGGCGTAAAGAGGTTTATCATGTGATACCGAAGGGTGGGGTCTGAAGATTATAACATTGGCGTAAAGAGGTGTATCATGGGATACCGCTAGACATAAATCATAAGATGAAGACCTTATATGAGCACTGAATGTTGGTGTTGACTTGGAAGGAAGATGAATAAACAATGATTGTATCTGTTGAATTTATGTTGTTACTTATGCAAGATTCAATCAATCCAATAGTGTCTTTTAATCCAATAGTGTCTTTTAATCCAATAGTGTCTTTTAATCCAATAGTGTCTTTTAATCCAATAGTGTCTTTTAATCCAATAGTGTCTTTTAATCCAATAGTGTCTTTTAATCCAATAGTGTCTTTTAATCCAATAGTGTCTTTTAATCCAATAGTGTCTTTTAATCCAATAGTGTCTTTTAATCCAATAGTGTCTTTTAATCCAATAGTGTCTTTTCATTTTATCACTTTTAAATAAGGCTTAACACAGACACTCAGTGAAGTGGGCTTAACACAGACATTCGGAGAAGAAGGCTTAGCACAGACACTCGGTGAAGTAGGCTTAGCACAGACATTCGGTGAAGTAGGCCTAGCACAGACACTCAGTGAAATAGGCTTAGCACAGACACTCAGTGAAGTAGGCTGAGCACATACACTCAGTGAAGTAGGCTTAGCACAGAAACTCAGTGAAGTAGGCTTAACACAGATACTCAGTGAAGTAGGCTTAGCACAGACAGTCAGTGAAGTGGGGCTTAACACAGAACTCAGTGAAGTGGGCTTAACACAGACTCTCAGTGAAGTAGGCTTAGCACAAACTATCAGTGAAGTGGGCTTAGCACAGACACCCGGTGAAGTGGGCGTAAGGTGATAGCAACAGCGACTCCAAGTATAAAGATAAGCTTCTGTAAACACTGCATAGAAAACAATAGAGGGATACAACTGGTGATGAATCTGCTCTATGCAAGAGGACAGAGCCATCACACAAAGCAGAAGTGAGCATGAAGTGGGGAATAAGCTTAAAACATGACCAGAGGCTTAGTTCAAGCGTCGACTCTCTTCTTACACTAAAACCATAAGTGTTAAATAGAATGGAACTGTGTGTTTAGCTTAGGCTTTAACAGTCTTGACCTAGGGTTAGTTACATTCTACCCATTTTAGAAGTTACGGTTAGGGTTAGTTACATTCTACACCATTGTAGTAGTATATTTTTACAACTGTCAAATTTCATTGGCACATTTTTTTCTCGAACTCAGACATGTCTAGCAATGAGCGAAATAATGGCCTTTGTAGTTCACAGTTACAGCAAATGATTCTAGATATGCAGCCATGAGAAAGCTGCTCCTAGGCAACCGTTTCGTCCCAGCTATTTCAGAAACTAGTTGTGAGGTGGACACCCACTGTAGAATCCCTCCTAGAGGGCGTCCGACGCTTCCCCGGGACGGGTGGGGTGAGATATTAGGACGTTAATGTACCGTCCCGACCCCTGAGAGAGTGGGATGCGAACGCTTTAAGCGCAGCGTTTTCGGTCGACTAGACGTCCCCGGGCGGGGATGGCCTCAATCAGCAAACCCGATCGGGCGGTTGCGGGTGGGGGCGGTCCACGTCAGGGGGGCTTCCCCTGTCTTGCCCCCGCACGGTCCGGCGTCGGGGATACCTAGCGCCTGGCTTGTGTGGGGGTGCGTCAGGGAGGACATAAAGAGTTTAGGCTCGACAGCCCGCTGACCCCATTTCCCAATGTGATATTTCAGTTACAGCAAAGAATCTGACCAATTACAGCAATAAATCTGACCAAATATAGCAACAGATCTTACCAACTATAGCAAATAGATCTGATCAATTATAGATATAGATCTGACCAGGTATAGCAATGGACATGACCAGTTACAGCAATAGATCTGACCAATTATGAAAATAAATTTGGCCAATTAAGGAAATACATTTGAGCATTTATAGCAATAAATCTGAACAATTACAGCAATTGACCAAATCTGACCAAATATAGAAAAAGATCTGTCCAATTATAACAAATAGATCTGACCAATTATATCAAATTGATTTGACCAATTATAGAAATTGATCTCAACAATTATATCAAATAATCTGACCAATAATAGCAATAGATCTGATCAATTATAGCAACAGATATAACACCGAACTTGTCCCATACATTAGGTCTCTAGAGCACAACATGATTTCACAATTAATGTTATACATTAGGTCCCCAGAACACAACTTTATTTCCCAATTAATGTTATCATCGTGTTCATAGAAATATTTTCTGTATGTCATGTAGAAGATTATCAAATGTACTACATTATGTAGAAGGATATCAAATGTACTACATTATTTAGAAGGATATCAAATGTACTACATTATGTAGAAAGATATCAAAAGTACTACATTATGTAGATGGCTATCAAATGTACTACATTATGTATATGGCTATCAAATGTACTACATTATGTAGGTGGCTATCAAATGTATTACAATTTATTTATTAATATATTAATATTTCCCTTGCTCTTTTATTTTTGTAAACTTGTTTTTTGCGCCATCATTTAAATGTTAACTTGTTTTTTGCGCCATCATTTAAATGTTAACTTGTTCTTTGCGCCATCATTTAAATGTTAACTTGTTTTTTGCGCCATCATTTAAATGTTAACTTGTTCTTTGCGCCATCATTTAAATGTTAACTTGTTTTTTGCGCCATCATTTAAATGTTAACTTGTTCTTTGCGCCATCATTTAAATGTTAACTTGTTCTTTGCGCCATCATTTAAATGTTAACTTGTTTTTTGCGCCATCATTTAAATGTTAACTTGTTCTTTGCGCCATCATTTAAATGTTAGCTCCAGGTGAAAAAGTTTCAAAGTTAAAATATCAGAGAAATTCTAAGGGTGGACTGACAGCTAATGACAAGAAGGTTCTCAAACTAAGGAGGTATTTGTTTTACAGCATCCTTACAGTGTGATATCTTCATTGTCATCAGTACTAAATATGTTTCGTTAAATCGCTTTATTTTTGTCAATTTTTGAACTTTTCAAATAAATCATTTGTTAAAGTTTTAGCTACAAAAACAACTATCGAGTATGTATGGAGTCCTTGAGTTTGGTTAGCACGAATACAACACAGTAAACTAAGATGTCGGGGGAGAGTTGGTGCAGAGAGTTGGTGCAGAGAGTAAGGAAACTGTTGTGGACATGGAGCCAACACGCAGGAAACTCAGAGCTCAAGTCTAGACCTACTGTCCACTCACATGAAGGAAGTTCGGGCAATGAGCTGGTGCCGGCCACTGGCACTCTGTCTGTTTGGACAAAACAGACAAATGTCAATGACATCATTCCAAAAGTTTTTGTCCGGCTAAAGCGGCCACATTTTTAAATACATATCTTGAAACCCAATAACACAACCAAAAATATTGCCATTCTTCTCTTCTATTTATAAAACATGTATTTGGGGCTTTCTATGTTTAGAAAAAAGCCGTTCAGCAGAAAGCAGTCTTACTCCAAAATAATGTTTTCTAGTTATTTGTATTTTACAGTATAAATGCTGAGATTTACTGTCAACTTAAACTTGAGTGCTGACATCTCCAGTAAACCTTAAAATCTCTACCATCTCCATCTTGTCTCGGAATCTCAAGAATTTCTTCTACTTCAGTGTCCGTTTGTTTCTTATTAGTTTGTAGCCGATTCACGCGATCCTTCTAAAAATGTGAAATCTAAGCCCAAGTTACCTTGACTGCTTATCTAGTCTTGATTGTGCAGACCAAGTAACCTCGGCTGCTAATCTAGACATGATTGTGCAGCATACGTTACCTCGACTGCTAATCTACACATGATGGTGCAAGTGTCAATTCCATGAATAAAGTATGTCTACTACTTGTGTGTGTGTGATAGATTGGCGTTGGTGAATGATTGAAATAGAGAACAAACTGCATACACAAAGTGACAAGCAAACAAGTAGAGCTAGGAATATACAGCTTAAAGATCGAATGTAATGTGCAGCATTGATGGTTAGGCCTAAGTTACTACGTCAGTTGTGATGGTACAGAGCTATCATATAGAACAGGCAGTATGGGCTATTGTGTCGTGATCTCAACATCTTTGTCTTGTTTGGAAAAGCTGCCATGACAACAGGAACAGCCTGCTATAGTCGTACAAGATTTTTGTAGCTGGCCAGATCTTTTGAACAGTAAGAAGTCTTTACACATTATAGAATTAAAAAAATAATAATTAAAAAAAATAAATAAAGAATACAATAATAAATTGCTTTCATTTAGATCGGCAAATAAATATTTGTGATATACAAAGACTATATAAGGTTGTTTTGTATTGAGTTGTCATGGCAACACAAATAAATACCTCCAAAGCTCTGGTGTCCTACCGCAGACAGGGGAACTAATTATGATTGAGATGTAAATAGTTGGCATTCAAGTGATCGATTCAACAATGGAAAAGGGAAACTAAAACAACATTGTTGGCGAAGAGCCCTGCTCCAGCATATTCTCAAGTTATCTAATTTCCATAATCTAGTAGTCAAACAATCTTACACATGCTCATACAAATTAAGTGCAAAATTGGATACATTACACATGAACTTATTTCTTTATTCAATTAGTGATAGTTTTTTTTGTTTCATGTTTGGCATAAACGGGCTTTTAAAATATGCAGCGCCATTTCAGTGTACCGGGCACTCTTTTGACTATTTATTAACTGCTACAATTAATGGTTTTAATTAAATACAGCTAGGTATAAGATACTTAAATTTCAAAAAGCATTCCTTTACTCTCCGGTTACGTGGAAAAAGATTCAAAAGTAAATTCAGGTATACACCAAAATGCATCCTTGCATTTTAAAGTTTTAAAAAATTACTGTTGCTGGGAAGGGAGAATCTCCCTCCCTAACCGACCCACCACTTCACCTATATATACACTTTATTGTGTGCTTGTTGGCATCATCTGATACTTAAGTACATAAGATGTGGCATCATCTAATACTTATGTACTATAGATGTGGCATCATCTGATACTTATATACATAAAGAATAAATACATTATTGTTTCAACGTTTATTTGGTATTTATTTTCTTTACTAGATTTAATGATATGCGGCTAAAGGAAGAGTTGACACGCATCAAAGTGGCCAAGGAAGAGTTGACACGCATCAAAGTGGCCAAGGACGAGTTGAAACGCATCAAAGTGGCCAAGGAAGAGTTGACACGCATCAAAGTGGCCAAGGAAGAGTTGACACGCATCAAAGGGGCCAAGGAAGGGTTGACACGCATCAAAGGGGCCAAGGAAGAGTTGACACGCATCAAAGTGGCAAAGGAAGAGTTGACACGCATCAAAGTGGCCAAGGAAGAGTCGACACGCATCAAAGCGGCTAAGGAATAGTTGACACGCATCAAAGTGGCCAAGTAAGAGTTGACACGCATCAAAGTGGCCAAGAAAGAGTTGACACGGATCAAAGTGGCTAAGGAAGAGTCGACACGCATCAAAGTGGCCAAGGAAGAGTTGACACGGATCAAAGTGGCCAAGGAAGAGTTGACACGCATCAAAGTAGCCAAGGAAGAGTTGACACGCATCCAAGAGGGCCAAGGAAGAGTTGACACTGATCAAATTGGCCAAGGAAGAGTTGACACGGATTAAATGGGCCAAGGAAGAGTTGACACGCATCAAAGTAGCCAAGGAAGAGTTGACACGCATCCAAGAGGGCCAAGGAAGAGTTGACACGGATCAAATTGGCCAAGGAAGAGTTGACACGGATCAAATGGGCCAAGGAAGAGTTGACACGGATCAAAGTAGCCAAGGAATAGTTGACACGCATCCAAGAGGGCCAAGGAAGAGATGACACGGATCAAAGTGGCCAAGGAAGAGTTGACACGGATCAAAGGGGCCAAGGAAGAGTTGACACGGATCAAAGTGGCCAAGGAAGAGTTGACACGGATCAAAGTGGCCGGTGATTTGGTTTGGTCGCCCTAATGCAGTGGTTCTCAACCTGTGGGTCGCGACCCCTTTGGGGGTCGAACGGCCCTTTCAGAGGGGTCGCCTAAGACCATCTGAAAACATATATACTCTACAGTTATGAAGTAGAAACAAAAATAATTTCATGGCTGGGGGTCACCACAACATGAGGAACTGTATTAAAGGCTCGCGGCATTAATAAGGTTGAGAACCGCTGCCCTAATGCATGACATAAGTAATGGCCGCCACTTGAATCCCTCATGTATAATTTAAAGAATGTTCACTTCTTTTATTTATATATCAGTTATATTATTTATATATCACTTATATTATGACACATGTTTGAACCTGCTTTTATTTAAAAACACCAGTGGTTCTGTAACTGTTATGAACATGATATCTGATACATGTTATCCACTCTATCTTCTGTCAGACAGTCAGGCAAATAGGACAAGACATACAAAAAATCAGAGAAGAAATGTGCGTGAAGAAGTACTCACCTCAACAGACTGCAAGAAATCAAAGAAATAAAGAAATGGAAATGTAACAAAAACGTATGTGGTTGTTTGGGACAAGTACTGGAGTGTGTGTGGTACTAGAGTATGGTGCTAGTGTGTGTGGTACTAAGAGTGTGATGCTAGAGGGTGGTTGTAGAATGTGGTACTAGGGTGTGGTACTGGATTGTGGAACTTAAGTGTATAGGTTGATAGAGTGTGTTGGTAGAGCGTGGCGCTAGAGTATGGTGCTATTATGTGGTACTAGAGTGTCGTACTAGAGTGTGGTACTGGATTGTGGTACGAGACTGTTGCGAAATTATGAGGCAATATGGATAAGTGCTATAGTGTGGTGACATTGTGAGGCAATATGGATTAATACTAGTGTGTTGTAAAGTTGACATTGTGAGGAAATCTTCAAGTACATAATCCATCAAGAAGACATAATTACTGATAACTTTCAATTGTTAGACAGACATTATAATGTTAGATCGAAACAGAGAAGAATTCAATAACATAAGACTTTTTATCTACAGGTGAAAGGAATTTTACAGGTAGAATATAGAGCTTATCTATTTGAAATTTCTAGATAACACTGAACCACATACAGGACGTGTGTGGTGCACCATAGCTGTTTCTGACCACATACAGCACATTTGTGGTGCACCATAGCTGTTTCTGACCACATACAGCACATTTGTGGTGCCCCATAGCTGTTTCTGACAACATACAGCACATTTGTGGTGCATCATAGCTGTTTCTGACCACATACAGCATATTTGTGGTGAATCATAGCTGTCTCTGACCACATACAGCACATTTGTGGTGAACCATAGCTGTTTCTGACAACATACAGCAGATTTGTGGTGCACCATAGCTGTTTCTGACAACATACAGCACATTTGTGGTGAACCATAGCTGTTTCTGACCACATGCAGCACATTTGTGGTGCACCATAGCTGTCTCTGACCACATACAGCACATTTGTGGTGCACCATAGCTGTTTCTGACGACATACAGCACATTTGTGGTGCACCATAGCTGTTTCTGACCACATACAGCACATTTGTGGTGCCCCATAGCTGTTTCTGACAACATACAGCACATTTGTGGTGCATCATAGCTGTTTCTGACCACATACAGCATATTTGTGGTGAATCATAGCTGTCTCTGACCACATACAGAACATTTGTGGTGAACCATAGCTGTTTCTGACCACATACAGCACATTTGTGGTGCACCATAGCTGTTTCTGACCACATACAGCACATTTGTGGTGCCCCATAGCTGTTTCTGACAACATACAGCACATTTGTGGTGCATCATAGCTGTTTCTGACCACATACAGCATATTTGTGGTGAATCATAGCTGTCTCTGACCACATACAGAACATTTGTGGTGAACCATAGCTGTTTCTGACAACATACAGCACATTTGTGGTGAACCATAGCTGTTTCTGACCACATGCAGCACATTTGTGGTGCACCACAGCTGTCTCTGACCACATACAGCACATTTGTGGTGCACCATAGCTGTTTCTGACTACATACAGCACATTTGTGGTGAGCCATAGTTGTTTCTGACCACATACAGCTCGAGTGTGGTGCATCATTGCTGTCTCTGACCATATACAGCACGTCTGTGGTGCACTATGGCTGTCTCTGAGCACATACAGCACATGTGTGTGCACCATAGCTGTCTCTGACAACATACAGCACATTTGCGGTACACCATAGCTGTCTCTGCCTACATAAAGCACATTTGTGGTGCACCATAGCTGTATCTGACCACATACATCACATGTGCGGTGGACATTAGCTGTCTCTGAGTTTATTAGAGATTGATTACTGTGGTGAGTATCGATACAGTTCGAGTCAGACTTATTAACTTCTACTCATTACATGTTTAAAAATTTCAACCATTATTATTTGTTGTGTAAATAAATAATTGTAAAGCCAGCAATCACTAAAACTCCACCAACTGAAAGGGAATATTTTAAGTTCAATTGGAATATTTTGTGTCATCATTAATCAGTCATTTTTTGTGTCATCATTAATCAGTCATATTGTGTGTCATCATTAATCAGTCATTTTTTGTGTCATCATTAATCAGTCATATTTTGTGTCATCATTAATCAGTCATATTTTGTGTCATCGTTAATCAGTCATATTTTGTGTCATCATTAATCAGTAATATTTTGTGTCATCATTAATCAGTCATATTTTGTGTCATCATTAATCAGTCATATTTTGTGTCATCATCAATCAGTCATATTTTGTGTCATCATTAATCAGTCATATTTTGTGTCATCATCAATCAGTCATATTTTGTCTCATCATTAATCAGTCATATTTTGTGTCATCATTAATCAGTCATATTTTGTGTCATCGTTAATCAGTCATATTTTGTGTTATCATTAATCAGTCATATTTTGTATCATCATTAATCAGTCATATTTTGTGTCATCATTAATCAGTCATATTTTGTGTCATCATTAATCAGTCATATTTTGTGTCATCATTAATCAGTCATATTTTGTGTCATCATTAATCAGTCATATTTTGTGTCATCATTAATCAGTCATATTTAGTGTCATCATTAATCAGTCATATTTTGTGTCATCATCAATCAGTCATATTTTGTGTCATCATTAATCAGTCATATTTTGTGTCATCATCAATCAGTCATATTTTGTGTCATCATTAATCAGTCATATTTTGTGTCATCATCAATCAGTCATATTTTGTGTCATCATTAATCAGTCATATTTTGTGTCATCATTAATCAGTCATATTTTGTGTCATCATTAATCAGTCATATTTTGTGTCATCATTAATCAGTCATATTTTGTGTCAACATTAATCAGTCATATTTTGTGTCATCATTAATCAGTCATATTTTGTGCCATCATTAATCAGTCATATTTTGTGTCATCATTAATCAGTCATATTTTGTGTCATCATCAATCAGTCATATTTTGTGTCATCATTAATCAGTCATATTTTGTGTCATCATCAATCAGTCATATTTTGTCTCATCATTAATCAGTCATATTTTGTGTCATCATTAATCAGTCATATTTTGTGTCATCGTTAATCAGTCATATTTTGTGTCATCATTAATCAGTCATATTTTGTGTCATCATTAATCAGTCATATTTTGTGTCATCATTAATCAGTCATATTTTGTATCATCATTAATCAGTCATATTTTGTGTCATCATTAATCAGTCATATTTTGTGTCATTATTAATCAGTCATATTTTGTGTTATCATTAATCAGTCATATTTTGTGTCATCATTAATCAGTCATATTTTGTGTCATCAATCAGTCATATTTTGTGTCATCATCAATCGGTCATATTTTGTGTCATCATTAATCAGACATATTTTGTGTTATCATTAATCAGTCATATTTTGTGTCATCATTTATCAGGTTATTTTTATAAGTCTCGTACCATAAGATAATTTTTTGTAGCATATTAAATACTATATGAATGAAAGTGTATATTTTTGTTATAAAAGTGTCATAAATTAATCTTTTAAAAAAATAATAATGGGAATTACAAATATAAAAGTTGTGTTTGTTGACATAAAAAACACTTTATTTTGTAATTGAACAATTTATTATCTTTCAACAAATTGTTGTAGTGATTAATTTTTGCTTTATTATTAAATAGTCTATTTGTAACTTTTAGTTGGCTGCGCCATGAGAATTTTTGTAAGATGAAAATGTGTTTCAATTAAAAATGGCGAGAAAGGGAATCATTTGATAAGGTGAGAAAATTAAATCATCCAAAGATGATCTTTACAGAACTGTTTACAGAACTGTTTACAGAACTGTTTACAGAACTGTTTACAGAACTGTTTACAGAACTGTTAGCCTTGGATTAAATATGGTTAAAATGTGGTTATAAAAACAACTGCCAAATCAACACGCACCAAAATGGAAGATTGGAGGTAGATTTAAATAATCAATGCAGGAAAAAGCTTTCTTACTTATATGGACATGGATCAAGTCTGAACGAAGTAAGAGAGTTAGGGAAAAGTATTAACTGTTTAACTACCAGGGCGTTTCCTGTGTGAGACATGGGACGGAGACATGGGACGAATACACATGGATGACCTACCGCAGCAAATTTGGTGACTTTGGTGGGGATACTGGGAATGTGAAGTTCAAGGTCAGTGTTCCGTCCTCGCTGCCAGTGACCGCACCATTTCCGTGTAGCGTCACCTCCTTATGGCCATTGGTGCCTGGAATACCTATCTGAAAATCTGGCCGCAAGTAGGGAGATGCTGGTGGCATCTCTGGGTCAAGGACATACAAGTCCTCTGAAGAAATATCAGTGATGTAGTGAAGGGCTTCCTGGGCCTTGTCAATGCGGAAAAATCTCTCAGCCGTTGTAGCTGGAATCATAAGGAAAACTTTTTACCTTTTTGTTGCATAAATGATACATTACTTTCTGTTTGTTGTGGAATGAATACTCATTACATTGTAACTGTTGTAGAATGAATATCACAAGTATGAGAGTTTTGTATTTCTTGTACCTGTATTTTTCTACTATGCTTCTGTTGAAATAAGTCTCAGGTATCCAACTGATAGTTTTTAAAGCAATATGCCAAGAAGAAAGAAAGGGAGGGATAGACATAAAAAACGTTCTATTTGTAACACTATAATTTGTACTTGTCACGGTCAGATCGTGTATTTACCATTTCTGTGTATGTTTGGGGAAAGAGGGGGGGGGGGGAACCCAGGTGAGGAAGTGAGTGTTGTGAGTTTGGGAATAAAGATAGTGGTGAACGAATGTTAGCTATTTGTTTTGATATCACGAGTGCATGGTCTGTGAGGGTATAAGAGAGAGAGATTTTATTATTGAGAGTGGATTCGAGCAGAGTGTGTTTTGAGTTTGACGTAGTGTTGGATTTGTTAGTCACTTCACATGACTATTCAGTAGAAGGTGCTGTGTTTGAACACTTATATTTTCAACAAGGAATAAACATATTTGATGACTCTTAAACGACGTTGCATAGTTTTTCCTTTTAAACTATCGGCTTTATAGGAGCAAGGAAACGTTACAAGCACCAGCTTTCCAGGAGCTGAATAACCAGAGTCTTTTTAGACTCTGAAACTATTGTCTGTGGCTACAGAAGGGACCTAATATCCTAGACAACGTACCTTTCGCCACAGTACTCATGTAAGATTGTGAGTTCAATCTGGCTAATCTAACAATGTCTGTAAACTCTATTGTCAGACGAGTCCATGACGTCAGTCTGTATGACACTGTCGGTGGCCACGAACCAGGCACACCTTCTATACAACAAATTAACAACTAAGGTGGCATTTGTGACAAAACTTGTGTACAACATGACCACTCACAGTCAAGAAAACACCACTGTGATGACAGCTTGACAGAACTCATGGCTTCGGTACCGTCATTTTGGAAATGCTGAAGAAAAAAAACTTGTTTTAAAAATACGATCAACATGAGAACCAGAAAAACGAAAGGAGAAAATATTCCAGTTACATTCACCTCAGTATCCACTACTACGAGCACCTCAATATCCACTACTATGAGTCAAGTTTAGATTCATCTCAATATCCACTACTATGAGTCAAGTTAGATTCACCTCAATATCCACTACCATAAATCAAGTTTAACAATACAAAAAATCCCCCAAAAACTTGAGACTAAATGAAATTATCAAATCCATTTCTATATAAACTTCATAAAATGTATTTTTAGAAAATGAACAGAATTGCCCTTCCACTGGCTTTTGGCTTCGGTGAGTAAGAGATGCCTATATTCGTATCCGGAAATTTTCTCGAAATAAATTTCGTCGACGGAAAATTGATCGACGGAAATTTGGTCGAATCTTTTTTTTAGTTTACACGTTAAAATTGTGCGTCAAGTTTCATTTTGAACGCATTATTTTGTTTTACTGTATATTATAGTGCGTTCAAAAAGAAATTTGAGGACAATTTTAAAGTGTGAACTGAAAAAAAGATTCGACCAAATTTCTGTTCGATCAAATTTCCATCGATTAAATTTCCGGTAACCGCCTATATTCTATATATTTTACAATTGAAATGAATGTTTTGAGAGCTGTGACCAGTTGATATCAATATTAAATGTAATAAAACAAAAGGATTCTCACCGATAGCATTTTATTGATCTCCTCTCTGACTTGCTCGAGGTCAGCATTGTTGTCCACCACGATGATGCCCAGTGGCACAGCTGTCAACGACACTAACACTGTCAACAACTTGGCATAACCACAACAGTTTATTTAAATCAATGAACAATTTATTAGGACAAATTTTAATTGTCGGTATTCTAATTTATTCATTTATTTTCAGATTCACTAATTTTTTTTAAGGCAATTTAAGGATACGGACTGAAAAATACGCATAATGGAATTATTTTAAAAACAAATATAACAAATCCTTTTTTTTTATTTGCTGAAACTGATAATTCAGGAATACTAATAATACAATAATAAGATTTCATTGTATGACTTGTACAAATAGACTTACTGGCAACATTGAACAGCCACACAAAAATTTATATCAATTAATAGGGTGGGGAGTGTTATGTATTATATAGGCATGTGTTGGGGGGGTCTTACTGTAATATGCAGGCATGATTGGGGGGGGGGTCTTTCTGTAATATGCAGGCATCTGTTGGGGGGGTCTTACTGTAATATGCAGGCATGTGTTGGGGGTCTTACTGTAATATGCAGGCATGTGTTTGGGGGGGGTCTTTCTGTAATATGCAGGCATGTGTTTGGGGGGGGGGGGGGGTCTTTCTGTAATATGCAGGCATGTGTTTGGGGGGGGGGAGGCGTCTTACTGTAATATGCAGGCATGTGTTGGGGGGGGGGTCTTACTATAATATGCAGGCATGTGTTGGGGGGGCGTCTTACTGTAATATGCAGGCATGTGTTTGGGGGGGCGTCTTACTGTAATATGCAGGCATGTGTTGGGGGGGCTTACTATAATATGCAATCATGTGTTGGGGGGGCGTCTTACTGTAATATGCAGGCATGTGTTTGGGGGGGGGGGTCTTACTGTAATATGCAGGCATGTGTTTATCTTTGAAGCTGTGCACAACTTTTGAAAAAGATGTACATCATTAAAATGTTGCAGAATAAAAATTATGCAGTATGGACTACAAGTGAAGTCTACGGTTACCGGAAATTTGATCGAAAGAAATTTCGTCGACGGAAATTTGATCGAACGGAAATTTGGTCGAATCATTTTTTCAGTTCACACGTTAAAATTTTCATCAAATTTCTTTTTGAACGCACTGTAATAAATAATAAAACAAAATAATGCATCCAAAAATAAAATTTGAAGGATGCCTCTTAACGTGTGGACTGAAAAAAAGATTCGACCAAATTTCCGTTCGATCAAATTTCCGTCGATCAATTTTCCGTCGACGAAATTTCTTTCGATCAAATTTCCGGATACATATGTATCAATAAACGTGCCCTAAAAGGTTTTGCACTAATTAATCCATGTACAGCCATGCATCATTTAGTTCACATGCTTGGCATCAGCCGGTGAGGGACTGAACATAGGTGTCTTGGGAAGGCAAAGGTGAAGCTCTACAATTTTCATATAAATCCAAACAGGCAAGTTATATATTGGTCTCTAATGTAGTCTAGTCATACTTTTCTATTTTTCTAAAAAGCAAAGTCAACATGGTTGAAGTAAGCAGCGGGTAAGATGTTGTGCATGAACATTAAGATGTTGTGCATGAACATTAAGATGTTATTCATGAACATTAAGATGTTATGTATGAAAATTAATGCTAAATCACAATAGATCAAATTTCACTTTAATAACAGAATAAATATGATCGGGAAGGGAGGGGGGGGGGAGGAGGAGGGTCTTTTCTGAAAATGAACATCATTAAAAGAAATAAAAGATGGTGGAAAAGATACAAGAAACCAAATGCATGTATTTATTACTTACCTCGAAATAAAATGAGAGAATAAATTATTATTATTATGGAAATTAAAACACTGGCATTTTCTTAGAGTGTAAGCAAGGTAATTGAATGGTCATACGTCATCCATCAGAGCGAGTAACTATTAGCAGTATATGATTCATCTTAATGTAATTAGTTTTCCTTCATTTATAACGTATATTATTTATAATTCATTTTTGTAATGTCATTAGTCATATAATGTAGCTTATTACTTAACAATTTCCACATATATTCATATGATAAAATATCTACTCTAAAATTGAAAAACACCAGTTAGAATAAATAGTAAAAAATTTTCTATGAAAAAATAAAAAAGATTGCGAACGCAGTTTTTAAAAAAAATGTTACAACTGGACTAAAAGATTTTAAAAAAGATTTTAGAATTTGATGATGAATAGTGAAATATTTCTTAAGTGAACATTGACCACGTCCATGCATGGTATGTGAATCTAGGGTTGTTAGATACTGCTAGCTAGGCCAGGCTCATAAAGACATGCTGTTAAGTAATAAGGAGCTAAGGATGATGTGACAGGCAGTCAGACTCTGGTTAGTTCCAAACAAGCGCTCAATCCAGGATGTGTTACAAGCAGGACAAGCTATGTGTTAAAACTACTACCAGACTTACAAGCTTGGCGCAATTTGTCCTTGTCAAAGTGGAGCAACTCGTAGTCGGCCATGCCGATACGACTCACTTGAAGCCTGAGTCGCTCAGGCACCGAGGAGGGTGGACTGAAAAAAGCAAAGTCAGGACTATGACTGGGGTCTTCGGTCTGCTCTTGGTCCCACCACTGTCATTTATGACACTTGCACTGTCATATGTGACAGCGGCACTGTCATATGTGACAGCGGCAACAAGCAGAGTTGTAAAACCAGGTGAATAATGGTTTGTGTGAGGTGTGAAGAGTAAACATGTTATGTGTGACGAGTGAACATGTGATGTGTGACGTGTGAACATGTGATGTGTGATGTGTGAACATGTAATGTGTGAAGAGTGAACATGTGATGTGTGAACATGTAATGTGTGAACATGTAATGTGTGAACATGTAATGTGTGAACATGTAATGTGTGAACATGTAATGTGTGAAGAGTGAACATGTAATGTGTGAAGAGTGAACATGTAATGTGTGAAGAGTGAACATGTAATGTGTGAAGAGTGAACATGTGATGTGTGAACATGTAATGTGTAAACATGTAATGTGTGAAGAGTGAACATGTAATGTGTGAACATGTAATGTGTGAACATGTGATGTGTGAACATGTAATGTGAGAACATGTAATGTGTGAACATGTGATGTGTGAACATGTGATGTGTGAACATGTAATGTGTGAACATGTGATGTGTGAACATGTGATGTGTGAACATGTGATGTGTGAACATGTGATGTGTGAACATGTGATGTGTGAACATGTAATGTGTGAACATGTGATGTGTGAACATGTGATGTGTGAACATGTAATGTGTGAACATGTGATGTGTGAACATGTGATGTGTGAACATGTGATGTGTGAACATGTGATGTGTGAAGAGTGAACATGTGATGTGTGAACATGTGATGTGTGAAGAGTAAACATGTGATGTGTGATGTGTGAACATGTGATGTGTGAAGAGTGAACATGTGATGTGTGAAGAGTGAACATGTGATGTGTGAACATGTAATGTGTGAACATGTTATGTGTGAACATGTAATGTGTGAAGAGTAAACATGTGATGTGTGATGTGAGAACATGTGATGTGTGAAGAGTAAACATGTGATGAGTGATGTGTGAATATGTAATGTGTGAAGAGTGAACATGTGATGAGTGATGTGTGAGCATGTGATGTGTGAAGAGTGAACATGTGATGTGTGAACATGTGATGAGTGATGTGTGAACATGTGATGTGTGAAGAGTGAACATGTGATGTGTGATGTGTGAATATGTAATGTGTGAACATGTGATGTGTGAACATGTAATGTGTGAACATGTGATGTGTGAAGAGTGAACATGTGATGTGTGATGTGTGAACATGTGATGTGTGACGAGGGAACATGTGATGTGTGACGAGGGAACATGTGATGTGTAAAGAGTGAACATGTGATGTGTAAAGAGTGAACATGTGATGTGTGAAGAGTGAACATGTGATGTGTGAAGAGTGAACATGTGATGGTATCTGATTTTGCATTGAGTTGAGCAATTCATTTCAAGAGAAACACTTTAGAAACAAATTAATTATTATCTTATTTTTTTGTTAATTTAATTAGAGTTTTTTGTTGCAAAATAAGGATGAACTACCTATATTTACAAGAGAAATCAACTATTTGACTATAACTAATAATAAACCCCTGACCCTTGTCATCTCTTCCCCCACAAAATGCCCCCTTTCCACAAAATGCCCCACGCCCCCCCACAAAACAAAAAAATCCTTTTTCTGCAGAATTCATAAATACATGTTTAAAATCTATTTCAGTAAAACCAGTTCCGTGATTAATGTCATAAGTAATTCAATTTTGAACTTTTAAAAAGGAATATTATAAGTACCATACTCTAATTTTAGAAATGACTAATACTTACTCATTGGCTATGGGCATAGAGCCCCGCCTCTTAGGTTTTGTGACCATGTTGGCCTGGTTACGGAATGTGATATTGACATGAGAAGGACGAAGCCGGCACGGCTCGCCGTCCACTTGCATAGGCATGGACTTAAAGGTGGTCAGGCGGACTTCCCGACACTGCATCAGACGTTCTCCATGCCCTCCCACATACAGGGTGGCCTGGGAATGACAGGTGACATTACAAACAGATATAAGCTAATGACATATTATGTTGACAACAATTTCTAACGGCGGCTATGTCTTTATTGTGGCATTTCTAAACAACATATGTGACATTTCTAAACAACTGTGGCAATTCTAAACTGTGACATTTCTAAACAACTGTGGCAATTCTAAACAAATGTGGCATTTCTAAACAACTGTGGCAATTCTAAACAACTGTGGCATTTCTAAACAACTGTGGCAATTCTAAACAACAACTGTGACATTTCTAAACAACTGTGACATTTCTAAACCACTGTGACATTTCTAAACATTTGTGGCATTTCTAAACAACTGTGGCAATTCTAAACACGTTCAGATCTGAAAGAGTTTAACAAACAAACAAAAGCAAAGACGTACAGGAAGTTGGGTGGTGGCTTGTATTAACAAAAAATGCACATCCGTAAAATCAATGAGTTTATTGATGGCTGATTTCAATGCAAGAGCAATACTTGAGATGTCTTGGGTTAAAATTGTTTGAAATGTCAAATGTTGTCTTGATTATAATAATGTATTTATTTGTTTGCTGAAAATGAATATGTACAGCGCAATAAAAAACAACATTTCCATTTTTTGGGGTCATTAGAAGAATCTCATCTCATCTTATCTAATCTTATCTCATAACTTACCAGGGATGAATATGTGAACCCTATGACCTCAAGGTAACCATCATCATGAGTCTGAGGTTCAAATCCTACAGCATTTGGATTCCCCCAAGGCAGGGTGCCACTGGCATATCTGGTTTATAGATGAAAAGAAAATATTAACAAACAATCATATGAAACACAATCAAGTAAAAAAATCCTTTAGTTGCCTCTTAAAAATGTTCAAATTTAGTAAAAAATTTGTTATATAAAAATATCAAGTTTATGTCATTGTAACGATTGCGAAATTCTATTTTTCAAATCAAAGGAAGAAACTTGACATTGGCCATTTACATTTTAATTAATGAGTTCAATCAAAGAACTCGTTTTTTTTTACATTTGTTAAAATCATCAAACAAACTGAAGAAATATCCTGGGACAAATCTTAAATATGTTTAATGTTTAGGTCAACGTTGGCAATTTCGTTTCTATTTACTTCCCAAAACTTGCATCATGCAAAAGATTTGACAATCAAATCACTTATTTTTATATGTTTAGTTCACTCTTAATACACAAAACATGTTTGTTTAGAATAAACAATACATGCATGTTTATAATGCACAATAAATGCATGTTTATAATACACAATACATGCATGTTTATAATACACAATACATGCGTGTTTATAATACACAATACATGCATGTTTATAATACACAATACATGCATGTTTATAATACACAATACATGCTTGTTTATAATACACAATACATGCATGTTTATAATACACAATACATGCATGTTTATAATACACAATACATGCATATTTATAATACACAATACATGCATGTTTATAATAACTTCCGGTTCACGAGCGCTTGACAGGCAGCTGTGTAATCGCTCTACATTTTCTCATTTTCGGATTGTTTTTCTCAACTTTTATTCCTGGAATAATGGATATGTTTGAATATGAAAGTCTCCTGGACGTATGAATATAATTTATTTCGAAAATAACTAGGAATTGGTAGACTTATTCTAAATTTTTCCATTCTATATTCGTGATTAATGTAAACAAAAACAGTCGACGTCATTAACAAACACTTCCGGTTCACAATTCGATGTGCTGCACTGAAATATCTCCACATTTTCTCCTTGTTTCTCTCATATTTTTATTCCTGGATACAGAACGAAGTAGTCATCTCTTGAACTGCACTTCGCTGGTTATGAACACTTCCGTAAAACACTATTTAAACTGTTGTGTGGCGATCTTTTAGGCCACAATAGTGTATGTATATTTCACATTGTTTTGATAGACTTGGAAATTAACTTAAAAGATATGCCCCGCCTTCAATATTCATCTACTATCCTGCGTCGTCTGTGTACCCCTGATGGCTATCTCCTTAGTGATGATGTTCTTTCACGATGTCGATCATTATGTTTAATAAAAAAGAAAACTGCAAGAGGTTTTCGTGGGGGAAGAAGGAGGATGAGATCTCGACATTCAGCTCCCACGACAATAGTACGTCAAAGAACTGATGATGTTACGCTCATTAATGTGCAGTCATCTGTCAAGACATCATTGATCATCAATGACCTTTTCACTGAGAAAAAAACAACAACAAAAACTCAAACTCATGATTTCACACCACCTCGACGGGGCGTGAAGAGATCAAATCTAATTGATGTTGACTGCCAGCCTGTTGTGAAGCCACAATCACATAATTTCGGGGTACTGTATTTTAACTCCCAGTCATGCAGGAATAAGACATTTGAGGTGTGCGATCTTGTTTTAGAGAGCAAGGCTGACCTTGTATTCATTACCGAGACGTGGTTTAAACATGTTGGAGACGAGGTCAAGCAGCAAGAAATTACACCTCCGGACTACCTCATTCACTCTTGCCCAAGGCAATCGCACAGTGGTGGTGGTATTGCTGTCCTTTATAGGAGCTCCTTAAAGAATGGTGTGGCGTTTTCAAAATCGGACGAGTTTGTTTCATTTGAGATGTGCAAGATGCAACTTAATTATGGTGAACAAGCGATAACGTTTCTATGCATATACAGGCCACCTCCTAATAAGCGAAATAAGTTGAAGATCTGTCAGTTTACTGCTGACTTTCTTCGGCTTCTGGAAACGTACGCCTCCACAAACAAAAACGTCGTCATAATCGGCGACACAAACTGTCATTTCGATTCCACCACCGACAGCTATGTCAAGACCTTAAAATCAGCTCTTGACACACACGGAATGACTCAGCTTGTCAGTGTCCCGACACAAAAGCGGGGTCACATCCTAGATTGGCTGGTTGTCAGAGAGGATCGTGCAGCTATGATCTGCAACCTCATAATTGAGGACAAACTGATCTCTGATCATTTCCCAGTAACCTTTGACTTTGATTTAAGGAAGCCAGGGCGCCTTCTGCGCACAATCACATCCCGTGACCTCCGAAGGATAGATCGGGCGGCCTTTAGATGTGACGTCGCCGCCCTCAAGTATAGCGAAGATGATCCTGCAACAGACTACAACAGTGGCCTCAGAGTTATTTTAGACAAACATGCACCTCTGTCTACACGGCGCGTTACGGACCGCCCTTCTGCCCCATGGCTCACACCAGAAATAAAGGACGCGAAGCAGCAACAGCGACGTGCAGAACGCAAGTGGCGGAAGTCTGGCTTGACTGTGCACCGACAAATCTTTGTTGAAAACAAGGAACGCACTAAGCAGATGGTCCTTGCAGCTAGGACTGAATATGTCAGTCACCGGATTGTAGATTGCAGTTCAAATAGGGACTTATTTCGCATTGTCGGTCAGCTGACCGGTAAACAGAAGGACACATCTGTGCCAAACAATATTGCTTTGGCCGAGTTACCAGACGCTCTAAATGATTTCTTTGTTATGAAAGTTAAGAAGATCAGGGCGAGACTTGACATTTGCATAGATGCTCCCGAATTCTTGCCGTTTAATGGCACTCCTATGAGCGAATTTTTGGAGGTCACTGAATCGCATGTGAAGAAAATCCTGGTTGACTCCCCAAGAAAGTCATGTTTGCTTGACCCTCTTCCGGCAGGTCTGTTGTATGAATGTTTAGACGAAATTGTCCCTATCATTACTAATATCGTAAATCAGTCTTTGAAAACTGGTTTTGTTCCATCCTCTTTTAAGGAGGCGGTTGTAACTCCACTGCTAAAAAAAGCAAATCTCGACCCTAATCTGTTGGAAAATTATCGCCCCGTCTCTAATCTACCATTTTTATCAAAGATTTTAGAGAGGGTCGTTCTTCGACAGCTCCTGGATCACCTCACTCGGTGTGACTTGTTTGAGCCTTTTCAGTCAGCATACAGAACGCATCACTCTACTGAGACAGCCCTGTTGCGCGTCGTAAATGACCTTCTGTCGTCTTGTGGTGAGGGCCAGGTATCCCTTTTGTCGTTACTGGATCTATCGGCAGCGTTCGATACGCTTGACCACGGCATACTTCTCCAACGTCTGCAATATACGTTCGGTTTCACCGATACCGTCCTGAGATGGTTCCGCTCATATCTGACAAATCGGGTCCAATCAGTTATCACAAACGGCTTGACCTCCAAGAAATCCATTATTGAATTCGGAGTACCCCAAGGCTCGGTCTTAGGCCCGGTGCTTTTCACTATGTACGTTCAGCCCCTGGGTGCAGTGATCAAGCAGTTTGACATGGTATATCACATGTTCGCGGATGATACCCAACTTCAGAAATCCGTGATCCCCTCTCAGCTCCCTCAGCTTCTTAAAATGACACAGAAGACAGTGGAGTCAGTTAAGCACTGGATGACAATAAACAAGCTCAAATTGAATGATGAAAAGACTGAGGTGATCCCCATTGCTACCGCTCAAAAATTAAAATCTTTAAAAGATACACCATCCTTTACTCTCTCAGGCGTGCAGATTGAGTTTGCTCAAACAGTGCGAAACCTGGGTGTCTACTTAGACAGAACACTAACTATGGAAAATCACATTAACATGATTTGCAAGGCGATTTTTCTAGAGCTACGCAGAATTAATCATATCAGACCCTTCTTAACGTTGGGTGCATCAAAGAGGCTGATGTCTGCATTCGTGCTATCACGCATGGACTACTGCAATGCTCTCATGGTGGGTCTTCCAGCTACGCTCCTTGATAAAATTCAAAAGGCACAGAATAATGCGGCTCGAATTGTTCTTCGTAAACGCAAATTCGACCATGCTAAAACTCTTCTGATAGAATTGCATTGGCTGCCGGTCCGCGCTCGTATAGAGTACAAAATCGCAACTCTGTGCTACCGCTGCTTGCATGACCTGGCGCCGTCCTATCTCCAAGCGCTCATGACGCCTTATGTACCCACTAGACAACTCCGCTCATCCGATAGTGGCAAACTCTCGATACCGCGTGTTCGCCTTGAAACTTACGGAAAGCGCACGTTCGCATTTGCTGGCCCAACCATTTGGAACACCCTTCCTGACGCTCTCAAAAACAGCCAGACGCTGGAGTCCTTCAAAACAAATTTAAAAACTCATCTATTTCGCAAACACCTGCTGGAATGATGATGTCTACAATCTTTTCCAGCTTGTTATTATCTCCCAACTTAGTTTTTGTACCGCGCTTCGAGCCTTTGGGGATGAAGCGTGATTTTTCAAATGAACTTTATTATTATTATTATTATTATAATACACAATACATGCGTGTTTATAATACACAATACATGCATGTTTATAATACACAATACATGCATGTTTATAATACAGAATACATGCATGTTTATAATACACAATACATGTTTGTTTAGAATAAACAATACATGCATGTTTATAATACACACTACATGCATGTTTATAATACAAAATACATGCATGTTTATAATACAGAATACATGCATGTTTATAATACACGATACATGTTTGTTTAGAATAAACAATACATGCATTTTATAACACACAATACATGCATGTTTACAATACACAATACATGCATGTTTCTTGTTTAATGGTATTGCTAATGGACTCACTTACCTTGGAATGTTTAGAATAAGAAGGCAATGTAATTTCATGTCCTGAATTTTCTGAGTCAAATCAGTTCCATCACACTGGCAGATATGAAACCAAAGATGACATGTACTTTATATCAATGACATTGTCCAATGACATGAGCATTTAAATCATAGAAATAGTTCAATGCCATGTGCATTATGTCAATGAAATTCTAAATGATGGGTAAATTCATCTATATATATAATTAAATTCTTCATCGACGTGTACATTTATAAAATAAAACTGTTTATTAAAGAGCAATATTATTCATCTCTAAAGAATGTAACAGAGAATAAATCCTAGATTATTCTGATCTTGACCTGCTGCTAACTTTAATTTATACACAAAAAACAGAGTTTGAATAGATCGAGGAGAGGGGCCAAGTTAGGTGTTAGGTAATTTATGGAATTGTCAACACAACCTCTGATTGGCCAATTTATGGAATTGTCTACACAGCCTCTGATTGGCCAATTTATGGAATTGTCTACACAGCCTCTGATTCGCCAATTTATGGAACTGTCTACACAGCCTCTGATTGGCCACAGGAGAGTTTTATCCCATCATCAATTTGATCCCTATTATCATAAACTGAATCAGTTTTCTGTTACAACACAGTATGCGACTAGTTTGATAATGAAAAAAAAACTGTACAATGCATGGCAAGTGACTATGTGTATGTACCAGAAGCTTTCAACTCACCTCAAGCTTGATATGTTCAGCAAAGCCTTTCCAGCTTCGTTTGAGAAGATCTCTCCCCCCAGCCTGTGACAAATAAATGTGGCTTAGAATGTCAACAAATTGAGTGCATCACTGCCTAGGCTAAGTGGCTCTCATCACTGCATAGGCTAAGTGGCTCTCATCACTGCCTAGGCTAAGTGGCTCTCATCACTGCATAGGCTAAGTGGCTCTCATCACTGCCTAGGCTAAGTGGCTCTCATCACTGCCTAGGCTAAGTGGCTCTCATCACTGCCTAGGCTAAGTGGCTCTCATCACTGCCTAGGCTAAGTGGCTCTCATCTCTGCATAGGCTAAGTGGCTCTCATCACTGCCTAGGCTAAGTGGCTCTCATCACTGCATAGGCTAAGTAGCTCTCATCATTGCCTAGGCTAAGTGGCTCTCATCACTGCCTAGGCTAAGTGGCTCTCATCCATTCATATATCATAACTAGAAGATTAACCCGTCCATGCACAGACACATTTACAGATCCCTGAGTATGGACCTTTATTTAGAACAAATACTAATATAATAATAATATCAGGAGAAAACATTGAAGTTAGATCCTGTAAGTAAGACTCTGTTTCAATTAGCCCTCTACTCATAATTAGCATAATTTCATTTTTTCAAATAATTAAAATTGTTGACAAATTTCTCTAAATTGTTGTAAAATTGAAAATTGTCAAACTTGTGCAAATAAGAATGTATAAAATGTAAAAAGTCTTACAATAGTTAATGAATATTATTGACCTACCCCTGCATAGAACATTTTATTTCTAAATCTGCTGTTGAATTTCTCTGGGTTAGCCTCTGAAACAAACAGAACATTGGTTGTCTTTGAATGAACTTTACAAAGACCATCTAAGAACATTGGTTGTCATTAAAGGAACTCTATAGAGCCCATCTAAGAACATTGGTTGTCATTAAAGGAACTCTATAGAGACCATCTAAGAACATTGGTTGTCATTAAAGGAACTCTATAGAGACCATCTAAGAACATTGGTTGTCATTAAAGGAACTCTATAGAGACCATCTAAGAACATTGGTTGTCATTAAAGGAACTCTATAGAGACCATCTAAGAACATTGGTTGTCATTAAAGGAACTCTATAGAGACCATCTAAGAACATTGGTTGTCATTAAAGGAACTCTATAGAGACCATCTAAGAACATTGGTTGTCATTAAAGGAAGTCTATAGAGACCATCTAAGAACATTGGTTGTCATTAAAGGAACTCTATAGAGACCATCTAAGAACATTGGTTGTCATTGAATGAGCTCTATAGAGACCATCTTAGACATACTCATATATCAAATACAACTTTCACTTAACACATTTCAATTAGCAAATAATCATAATGCCAATAATCATAATGCCAATAATCATAATGACAATAAATGACAGCACCAACAAAAAAGGAATGCAGAATGCCAAAAGAAGAGGTGAGAGAATGGATGCCAGGTGACATCACTGAATGTTTCAGTTAAAACTGACCTCTGGACTCATGAAACTCTAATGCCACATGGGCGTCTGCTCCAAGGCTGAAATAATTGTTAAAAACCTCAAGTGGCAATGTATCGGCTGTTAAATCTTCGGTGACGTCACCCTCTGAGCTCTCATTAGTTGTAACTTCGATGTTCCATCTGAAAAATGGAATTTATATTGCAACATCACAAAATTAAAATTATAACTTCCATTAACCATACAATAATTTTAAAGATTTCAACTGGAAAATTTGAGAAAACATTTTTATTTGTTTTATATTCTGCTAACAATTAGTTTCTTATTTTATATGTGGCTTCATATTTCATACACAGTTGCTTTCATATGTGGCTTCATATTTCATACACAGTTGCTTTCATATGTGGCTTCATATTTCATACACAGTTGCTTTCATATGTTCATTTACGAAGGGCCCTTTTTGCAAACCTATGCGATCCAAAAACAGTACAAAAAGTAAACAAAAAAACAAATTTACACCAGAATGAAAAACTGGACAGAAAGAAAAACTGGACAGAAAGAAACACTGGACAGAAAGAAAAACTGGACAGAAAGAAAAACTGGACAGAAAGAAAAACTGGACAGAAAGAAAAACTGGACGAAAGAAAAACTGGACAGAAAGAAAAGTGGAAAAAGTATAATTTAGAACTTTTTCAAAATTTTTAAGTTCTCAACCTTCCTTGGCCGCGACCCTTTAACACAGTTCATCGTGTTGTGGCGACCCCCAGCCACAAAATTATTTTCGGTTAAACTTCATAACTATAGAGCATATGTGTTTTTTGAGGTGGTCTTAGGCCACCCTTGGGAAAGGGTCGTGCGACCCCCAAAGGTTGAGAACCGCTGTTCTAATTGGACAATTTGCTCATCTCATCTATCTAAATGGACAATTTGTCAATCTCACCTGTCTAATTGGAAAACTTATCGATCTCACCTGTCTAATTGGACAACTTGTCGATCTCACCTGCCTAATTGGACAACTTGTCGATATCACCTGTCTAATTGGACAACTTGTCGATCTCACTTGTCTAATTGGACAACTTATCGATCTCACCTGTCTAATTGGACAACTTGTCGATCTCACCTGTCTAATTGGACAACTTATCGATCTCACCTGTCTAATTGGACAACTTGTCCATCTTCGATGTTGCATAATATTTTAGAGATCGGCTCATCTGTATAACCCTGGGGAAGGTCAAATAAAAATAGCATAAAGTGAGTTATTTATTTAAACATTTATCCTAACTAAAGCACGCACGCACATACACACACACGTACACACACAAACGCAGGCACACACACAGGCACACATACACTAACACACGCAGGCAGGCACACACACACGCGCACAAACACGGGCACACAAACTGTCAGATTCACTGTAAAGAAACCAAAAAACAAACAAGAGAAAAGAAACAGACTCGATAAAATGAAAGTAAAACAAATCCCTCCAAAAAATCACGTGCACTCTGTTTTTAAGCATCCAAAAACCAGAAATTTGCATTGGATGAAAATTCAAAGCGATACAAAAACCCAATCCAACATTGGCAACATTGCAACATCACATAACACATGCTGCCTCCCAATGTTAAAACAAACCGCACACTTCCAACGTTATTATCATTAGGCTTGATGGCAAACCCTGTTAGCCGCAAGCTCTTCCGTTTATATAGTCTTGGAATATAGGCCTACATCCCCTCCTTCCAATCAATCTGGAAAACTCTTACTGGAAATTCAATTTCTATTTTTCAAAGAATTGAGAACTAAACAAATAGGTTAACCGTGTCCGTTGTGAGACTTACCCCTCCCCAGTTGAGTGTCCGTTGTGAGACTTACCCCTCCCCAGTTGAGTGTCCGCTGTGTGACTTACCCTCCCCAGTTGGAGTGTCCGTTTTAAGACTTACCCCTCCCCAGTTGAGTGTCCGTTGTGAGACTTACCCCTCCCCAGTTGAGTGTCCGCTGTGTGACTTACCCTCCCCAGTTGGAGTGTCCATTGTAAGACTTACCCCTCCCCAGTTGAGTGTCCGTTGTGTGACTTACCCCTCCCCAGTTGAGCGTCCGTTGTGAGACTTACCCCTCCCCAGTTGAGTGTCCGGGCCAAGTCGTTCCCTGTTCCGATGGGGAGTATTCCGACAGGAGGAGGGGGAGACAATCCAAGGCTATCGATGGTGGACAAGATCCAACCCACTGTACCGTCCCCACCGGCAGCAAGGATCCTCAAATTGGGAACTTTTTTGTAGAGTTCCAGCCTACGTGATGACATATTTGTTGATAGTGAGGTCAAAAGATTTGGTGATTATTCAAATGCTGGATGACTGTAACGACACTCCAGACGCCACTCAGATTTGATAAAGAAACATAATGACTAATGTAAATAATAACTAACCATGTCCTGACAACATGCTCATATACATAAGGCCAATGGCTAGTGGCGGTAAAGAACGCAGGGCAAATGAGACACAAAATGACTCGGACTAATAACTTAACTTACCCCGACCTCGGCCCGCCCTGGGAGAGATCGAAAACCTGACGTGGATTTAACAACCAGCAGAACTTGTGAAACAGTTTGGAGCCCTGGTTGCCGCCGCTCTTGGGGTTGATGAAGACGACGAGAGGTTTGATCAGCGGGGATGGAATGGGCTTCAAGATAAACGGTTTCGAATCTTCTTTACTGCGCCGTTTCTTCACTGAGGCTTTCCGCTTCTTGCTGGCCCGCAGAGATGATTTGAAGGACCCCTGAGAAGGAATATACTCTGGTCAACTATGTGATGTACTAAGGACATGTGTACGCTGGTCAACTATGTGATGTGCTAAGGACATGTGTACGCTGGTCAACTATTTGATGTGCTAAGGACATGTGAATAGCGACGGGAATTTGACAGACAATTCGGTTGGAGAAGGACGAAAAATGTTTACGTATACTTGAAAAATAATATTGAAAAAGAAAGTAATAATCGTAAACTTTGCACAAAATGTTAAACACAAAATATTCAAGGTTTTTCAAACTACTTAGAGCAACAAGGTTATAAAATAAGACGGGCGTTGAATACAATTATTGTCAAGTATCAAATTATATGGCATTTGTTTCAAACGGAAATAACTGGTGTACTGATTCAACTTGCAAAGCATGGCAAGAAAATTTCTCCATAACGGTCAACATTAAAACAGATGGCTAAGATCTTTCCAATTTATTAAGGAATTTAGTTTAGTAAGTCCGTTGATTTGTTTGTCTTTCAGTCTGTCTGTCCACTGTCTGTTGAAATGAATAGTGCCGCCCCACCCCCACTTTTCCGTCCCCACCAGGTATTTTCCTATTCTTGTACATTTGGACCTACCCTTTTGGGGAGTTTGATGATCCAAGATGGCGGTACAATGATGCTTGCATGAATACCCAGCGTGCACTGCTCTTCGATCTGTTGCATCATAAAACACGTGGTTTTGTTGTGGTAGGCGGCCTTGCACCACGAGCAGCTGATGGCTATAATATCCTAGGACCAAAACGTATCGTATTATTATTGAGTGCAGTCACATGTCAAGTAGGGGCTTCAGACGCAGTCACATGTCAAGGGGAAGTAGGGGCTTCAGACGCAGTCACATGTCAAGGGGAAGTGGGGGCTTCAGACGCATCCACATGTCAAGGGGAAGTAGGGGCTTCAGACGCATTCACTTGTCAAGGGGAAGTAGGGGCTTCAGACGCAGTCACATGTCAAGGGGAAGTAGGGGCTTCAGACGCATTCACATGTCAAGGGGAAGTAGGGGCTTCAGACGCAGTCACATGTCAAGGGGAAGTAGGGGCTTCAGACGCAGTCACATGTCAAGGGGAAGTAGGGGCTTCAGACGCAGTCACATGTCAAGGGGAAGTAGGGGCTTCAGAGGCAGTCACATGTCAAGGGGAAGTAGGGGCTTCAGACGCAGTCACATGTCAAGGGGAAGTAGGGGCTTCAGACGCATTCACTTGTCAAGGGGAAGTAGGGGCTTCAGACGCAGTCACATGTCAAGGGGAAGTAGGGGCTTCAGACGCATTCACGTGTCAAGGGGAAGTAGGGGCTTCAGACGCAGTCACATGTCAAGGGGAAGTAGGGGCTTCAGACGCAGTCACATGTCAAGGGGAAGTAGGGGCTTCAGACGCAGTCACATGTCAAGGGGAAGTAGGGGCTTCAGAGGCAGTCACATGTCAAGGGGAAGTAGGGGCTTCAGACGCAGTCACATGTCAAGGGGAAGTAAGGGCTTCAAACGCATTCACTTGTCAAGGGGAAGTAAGGGCATTAGTCGCAATGACTTTTCAAGGTGAAGTAAGGGCATTAGTCACTGTGACTTGTCAAGGGTAAGTAAGGGCATTATTTGCGGTGACTTATCCATTGGAATAAGAGCAAGTACAGGGTACAGTGAATTAGTCAAGGTACTTGTTTTATTTATGAGTATTTAATTTTATCATTTCATAACATATTCTATTTCCAATTTCTATAGCCATATATCAAGCTATTGTGTACAATGACATATTCTATGTAGTAATGCCCCCCCCCCCCCCAAACCAGACCCTGTGTTCCATATCTGTCCTCTCTAAACCTAAAATGTAATCGAATGCGGCACAACATGGCTTCCAGGTGGCCCCGCAGTAATGTAATCTTTAGACATTCAGTCAACACGGGATTGGTTTACTGTTGGCCCTCTTGGGCGCCTCGGCCCACAGGGTAAGTGCGGTCGAGTATAAGAAGGGGAATTTTTTAGTGGACGGTGGTGGTGGGGGGGGGGCCTGTAAGTGAATCATTGGCTCCCCACATAGTGGTGGTGGTGGAGGAGGGGGTGGTAAATGAATAGTAGGGTACCCAAAAGGAACAATAATATTCACAAATTTGTAATTCATTGAACTCAAGTTGATTAATTTCACTTAGTGCACTCATGATCCGAACAGTGACCTTTTTGAATAGTGACCTTTTCACCATTGTACATAAAACATCGACGGTTTTTTTTGGTCATTAATTTCATCATCTGGTACTTCTTAATGTTTCAAGTTGGCTAAACGTTTATCTACCCTTCTATCTGTAGATAATGACTATGACTTCTAACAATGCGCTATGATTTATAACAGTGCGCTATGACTTCTAACAGTGAGCTATGACTTCTAACAGTGGGCTATGACTTCTAACAGTGAGCTATCACTAAATCTAGTCTGTGGCTCTAAATTCTGGTCTATGACTCCTAAATCTAGTCTGTGGCTCTGAAGTCTGGGCTATGACTACTAAATCTAGTCTGTGGCTCTGAAGTCTAATAACTAATAAATCGAGTCTGTACTATGACTTCTAAATCTAGTATATAACTCTGAAATCTGGTTTACAAATGCTAAATCGGGTCTACTCTTTAAATTTTGATCTAAGGCTCCTAAATCTGGTCTTTGAAACCTAAATATCGTCTATGCCACCCATAGTCTTACCGACAGACTTACCGACAGTCTTACCGACAGTCTCACCTACAGTCTTACCGACAGCTCTTCAATCTTGACTAAGATACTAGCTAAAGTCGCCTCGATTCCTACTCTGTAATATCCTCAGACGAGGTAGGTCTTCGTGAGTTAATTCTGGCCGTGGAAGCCATGGGATAAAGTCGTTGGGTAGCCAACTCTCATGACATTTCTGACCGATTTACGATGTGCTATCATCAGATTGTTGAAAATTGGTTCCGGAACTATATTTTACGCACACTTAAAAGGGTTTCTCGGAGACTGGACAGCTTCGAGGTTCGCAAAAATAGAAATGTTTAGGAAGTAACCAAATCGTAAATTTCCTAGTGATATAAAATTTTAAAAAATATGTCTCCTTGTTTTTTAAAAATGTTTCAGTTAATATAAAAAAATATACAAGTATATAACATATTTCAAGTAGATAGATATTTTTAGAGTCCGACTTTGCAAACAATGAGTCGAAACCAATGGAAGGAGTGGATGTTAATAGGAATGGAGTTAGTTGTATAAGTAGCTTGAGCACATTTTAATGCCATTATCAGCCTTTTTATTTAGAAATACTTTTTCTATTTACAAAAAAGAAAATTTTATTTAGGTATAACATATTTTTTCTATTTAGGTATACTTTTTGTATTGAGACATACTTTTTCTATTTAGACATATTTTTTTCTATTTGTACATACTTTAAAAAATTTAGAAATACTTTTTTTATTTAGACATACCTTTTCTACATACTTTTTTTAGGCTTAGGTTCAAACAAAAATCAAAAAGATTCGCATCAAATCAATCTATAACCCCATACTCCCCTCGTCCCTGGGTTAACGTAAGGAACTTTTTGTGTGGTAGCTAATGGCAACACCGTCTGTTCCAGCACACGACGCGAGCTCATTTGCAGGAGGCCTTTTTAAAGGATGGAATTTTCGTTATGAAATAGATTTGTAATGTTAACGCAAGTCAGTGGAACACCCAGTCTGATGTTTTTTTCAGGGAAAGAGACAAGAAAAGAAAAAGAGAGGGAGATCAAGAAAAAGGGAGTGAGAATGAAGACAATAAAGAGGAAATAACAGTGTAACTCAGTGTAAGCAATGCCAGCCGTAACAAGTTCTTTGTCAGCCTTATTTCACAAAATAAAATTCATGATAACCTCGCTAAATAAGATTCATCAAAAAATTATAGCAACTGTATCTGGTGCGTAATACTTTATTTTGCTTTTCTGAAATAGTCGGTGGAATAAATCTGCGGCGTAATAGCGGATGGGACATTATAATTTTATTATCAAATAAAATAGTTATACAAACACCTTTGTTTTTTTAGGGTTTGTTTTATTACAGTTTTGAGTTTACAAAGAATCTACACTTTCTATTACTTTTAAGACTATAAATCCGAATGATCGATACAATTATGAGCATGAAGGCGTCACACATACATTTTCTATTCATTGTATTTTTTTTTTCATAATTCTTCCCCCAGGTTCCCCATTTTAATTCTTTTTTTCCTCTGGAATTTGCGGCCATTTGAAATGAACCGCCCTAGGCAGTGGCCTTTACAGCCTAACCTAATGCCGGCTTTGCCTATACCTAAAGCCGAGCGGCCACCTATATTTCCTATACCTAAAGCCGAGCGGCCACCAATATTGCCTATACCTAATGCTGGTAGCCGCCTGTTTTGCCTATACCTAATGCTGGTAGCCGCCTGTATTGCCTATACCTAATGCTGACAGCCGCCTGTATTGCCTATACCTAATGCTGGCATTCACCTATATTTCCCATACCTAAAGCCGAGCGGCCACCTGTATTGCCTATAACTAATGCTGGCAGCCGCCTGTACTGCCTATACCTAATGCTGGCAGCCGCCTGTATTGCCTATAACTAATGCTGGCAGCCGCCTGTACTGCCTATACCTAATGCTGGCAGCCGCCTGTATTGCCTATAACTAATGCTGGCAGCCACCTGTATTGCCTATAACTAATGCTGCCAGCCGCCTGTACTGCCTATACCTAATGCTGGCAGCCGCCTGTATTGCCTATAACTAATGCTGGCAGCCGCCTGTACTGCCTATAACTAATGCTGGCAGCCGCCTGTACTGCCTATACCTAATGCTGTAAGTTATCATAGTTCGGTATTTATCAAGCGGGCATTTGTCTTCACTGTGAGCATCTTGTCGGATCAGGCACGCTTGTGATGTATCAAAATTGTCTGCACCAGAAACGTTGCACTGCTTAAGGGATATTCATTAAGTCACCCCCCGAAATGGTGTAGGCTGGAAGTGAAAGTGAGCTATCGCTAAGCTCATCAAACACTCGTTGATGGACCGGTATAAGCCGTGGCGCTACATGCACCGGAGCAGGGCGTAATTGGAATATCTGCGCGAGGACGTGCTCATTGCTGTATTCTTATCTCTTAGCTTTGAAACAGTTACGTCAACTTAACATTTTAAGCACTGTTGAAATGAGACTGTCATTAGTATCAATCAATCACACAACCATTAGTGTTAATCAATCAACTGCCTTAAAAAGTACACAAAGGTTCTAAACTTGGCAGGCCAAAACCCACAGTCTAAAAGTACATCCATTTTAATACATCACATGTATTGTGACAAGTATTAGACCTTGTTTTTGACTATGACAAAGCTTAAGTAGATTTGTAAGACGTGATTTGAGTAAGTAAAACAGTATAGTTGTGTTTTAATGAAAAGATGAATAATAAATATTTGAGTCCAACGCCTTCGTCAATAATACAAATAAATAGATAGGTAAACACAAAAAATATAACAAAATGCATAAATATATATATATGTTATATTTTATATAATAAATATCCTACTTATTAAGTATGTTATGAGAGAGAAGGGAAAACGGCATAAATCCCTCACAACAACGTTCATTGTAAAACCAAACAGTAAATTTTATTGCAGCTCTGTCTAATTGTGAATTCGGTTAATATTCTATGTTTTTCATATACTTTTTTTTTCGAGTGTTCTCTTAGAAATACACTATACAAGTAGCAGCAATATCTGATTATCTATTTGATTAATATCGTTGAAATGCTTTAAAATCGGAGAGAGTCCTTTAAAAAAATTTACAGCTGGTATCTGAACCGATCACCAGGGCGACGCCCCGTTTCCCCTACGTAGCACTATCCGCACATTTTACAAATCATAATTTAAATTACGTTGCAACTTCTGCAAGTAAATGCATCCATGTTCCTTAACACACCCAGAGACAAGGTGCTCTGATTTACTTCAATTAACATGTTACATGTGCTGTAGCGTAATTTATCAAATAAATGTTAAAATTATCTTATAGCGGCTTTGTTGTGCAATGTTAAGGTTTCAAGATATAAGCTAGGACCTAGGGGTCTAGACCTATGTGGCCTGATTGTAACACGTGGGTGTTGCGGGCGAATGCTGTCCCCGGTGGCTTTTGTAAAGCCTGGTGTGGTACATTTCATGATCCTCACATGTATCACACTGGTCAGCTCTATACCCCTTATCAGGGGTCGACCTTCCACTCCGAGGGTAGGGTTCGTTAATCGTTAGAGGTCTTCACAATGTATCCATGCTTCGCAATCAAGGCTCATTCTTATGCATTATCAATTTCAATCAACACTATACACTAATTGGATACAATTTAAAAATCTTTGTTTCTTACCTTATTTTGAAAAGAAAATCTTTGCTGAAATGACTGGGGATGATACAAAGATATCAACAAAAGTTAGGCTAGAACCATCACAGCTTAAATAAGCAATAATATCTATTTTGTTATCATTTAATTGTTAATGCTAAGAAACATTTTGTTGCGAAAATAAATCGTAATTCAATGCAGCTCCAAAGGAGATCAAAGATTTAAAGTTTAAACTATTTAACTATAATATAATTGCAGTCGAGATGAGTTGGCTGCGACTGTGGGTGTATGTGTGCTAGGGGGTGATAATGTTACTTGGGTTACACAAAGCTCAACTGATACATTACGAACATGTTAAGAGAGGATGGCGTGGGGTGGGGATGGGGTTATAACAATAACTACATAAATCCTATCATGTATTTAACGTGTCACCAATTGCGTCGCGCGTGAATGCAATGCCACTAACAAAATAAATAAACGAAATATTTCTATACACATCATTTCTCAATACAACACAGAAAGCACGAACAGCAGCATTGTTTCCACCACTTTGTCACACAAAGACGCCGGCAACAGCAGCATTGTTTGTGCCACTCGGTCCCTCGCAGACGGCAACAAAAAAATCGCCGACTTCACCACTCAGTCTCACACAGACACCGCCAACAACCTGCCCCACCACTCTGTCTCACACAGACATCACCAACAACCCGCTTCACCACTCAGTCTCACACAGACACCGCCAACAACCTGCCCCACCACTCTGTCTCACACAGACATCACCAACAACCCGCTTCACCACTCAGTCTCACACAGACACCGCCAACAACCTGCCCCACCACTCTGTCTCACACAGACATCACCAACAACCCGCTTCACCACTCAGTCTCACACAGACACCGCCAACAACCTGCCCCACCACTCTGTCTCACACAGACATCACCAACAACCCGCATCACCACTCTGTCTCACACAGACATCACCAACAACCCGCTTCACCACTCTTTCTCACACAGACGCCGCCATCAACCTGCCTTAATAGACAACAATTATTCCAAAGTGGTAAATGAAACCACTGATTCACCTGTTGTCAAACTCCAATTGAAAGTCTAAAATCAAAGAACAAATCAACAAAGGGAAGAGAATGATATATGATGAAAAAAAGATCAAATGAAAATGAAATAACAACGAAAGATTTGATCAGCCTGTAATGTTTTTTACTTGCACATGCTCACCAAGGCGTGCATCAAAGATGTAATTATGCGGTAAATCAGTCTGGGTATATGTCGTATATCAGTCTGGGTATATGTCGTATATCAGTCTGGGTATATGTCGTATGTCAGTCTGGGTATATGTCGTATGTCAGTCTGGGTATATGTCGTATGTCAGTCTGGGTATATGTCGTATATCAGTCTGGGTATATGTCGTATATCAGTCTGGGTATATGTCGTATGTCAGTCTGGGTATATGTCGTATATCAGTCTGGGTATATGTCGTATATCAGTCTGGGTATATGTCGTATATCAGTCTGGGTATATGTCGTATATCAGTCTGGGTATATGTCGTATATCAGTCTGGGTATATGTCGTATATCAGTCTGGGTATATGTCGTATATCAGTCTGGGTATATGTCGTATATCAGTCTGGGTATATGTCGTATATCAGTCTGGGTATATGTCGTATATCAGTCTGGGTATATGTCGTATATCAGTCTGGGTATATGTCGTATATCAGTTTGGGTATATGTAGTATATCAGTCTGGGTGGCTAACGGTGTAAAATGAGCCAATCGAAAGCTTGCGGACTGGAGTTCAATCCCTAGCACAAAAAAAAAAAAAAAGCATCACTAACACATCGGATGGATGGGACTCGTTAACCTTGGATGGGACTCGTTAACCTTGGATGGGACTCGTTAACCTTGGATGGGACTCGTTAACCTTGGATGGGACTCGTTAACCTTGGATGGGACTCGTTAACCTTGGATGGGACTCGTTAACCTTGGATGGGACTCGTTAACCTTGGATGGGACTCGTTAACCTTGGATGGGACTCGTTAACCTTGGATGGGACTCGTTAACCTTGGATGGGACTCGTTAACCTTGGATGGGACTCGTTAACCTTGGATGGGACTCGTTAACCTTGGATGGGACTCGTTAACCTTGGATGGGACTCGTTAACCTTGGATGGGACTCGTTAACCTTGGATGGCAACTCATCTAAGAGAAGGCAAACTCTGGAATCAAACCCAGATTAGGAATTCCTTAGACGGTATGAAATTACAACAGTGAAAATTGCGACGATTTCTGCGACCTGAAACGCATAAAGAGCACAGTGAAACACACATGGCACACTGCTGGTCCTCGACTGCATCCTGGTCTATTTCCAGTCGCCTTGACCAAGTTTAATTCCATTGGAACACATAGGCAATGACGAGAGGGAAAGGCTGGCGAATTGAGCAACTCTCCGTCTCTTTATACAAAATACAAATCTTGGTAATCTTCGCATGGGAAGGACGAAAATACATGTATATGTCATCGTATGTCAGTCTGGGGATATATTTTGTATGTCAGTTTGCGTATATGTCGTGTGTCAATCTGGGGTAAATCTGTTGCATGTTAGCTGATTTATATCTCTCGTATGTAAGCCTGGGTATTGTGTAGCATATAAGCTACACATAAGATACATATAAGCTACACATAAGATATATATAAGCTATACATAAGATACATATAAGCTACACATAAGCTACATATTATATTTGCCAATATATAAGTTGTAAAGCTTGAAGCTTTCCATTACCCTGTCTTGTTATGGATGTACCGATGGTGTGATATTATCTCACAATGTCCATACGGAACCCAGAGCGTCGTGATTAATACAGTGGGAGAAACATTGTTATTGAAGCCAAATCACTTGACGGGTCATAGTCTACAAATAAATGTCGATAACTTGAATATTCAAGCAGCTGAAGACTTTCTCTGAAAGGTTATCTATTTAATAGGCCATAACTGAATAGATCTTAAGGTTTGTATTGGGTTCGTGAGCTGATATCTTATGTCAATGCTGTACACGTTGCTGTTACATAGACTAGCGCTGACTCATAGACTAGCGCTGACTCATAGAATAGCGTTGACTCATAGACTAGCGTTGACTCATAGACTAGCGTTGACTCATAGACTAGCGTTGACTCATAGACTAGCGCTGACTCATAGACTAGCGTTGACTCATAGACTAGCGTTGACTCATAGACTAGCGCTGACTCATAGACTAGCGCTGACTCATAGACTAGCGTTGACTCATAGACTAGCGTTGACTCATAGACTAGCGCTGACTCATAGACTAGCGTTGACTCATAGACTAGCGTTGACTCATTGACTAGCTCTGACTCATAGACTAGCGTTGCTAGCGTTGACTCATAGACTAGCGTTGACTCATAGACTAGCATTGACTCAAAGACTAGCGTTGACTCATAGACTAGCGTTGACTCATAGACTAGCGCTAACTCATAGACTAACGCTGACTCATAGACTAGCGCTGACTCATAGACTAGCGCTGACTCATAGATAGCACTAACTCATAGACTAGCGCTGACTCATAGACTAGCGCTGACTCATAGACTAGCGTTGACTCATAGACTAGCGATGACTCATAGACTAGCGTTGACTCATAGACTAGCGCTAACTCATAGACTAGCGTTTACTCATAGACTAGCGTTGACTCATAGACTAGCGTTGACTCATAGACTAGCGCTGACTCATAGACTAGCGCTGACTCATAGACTAGCGCTGACTCATAGACTAGCGCTGACTCATAGACTAGCGCTGACTCATAGACTAGCGCTAACTCATAGACTAGCGTTGACTCATAGACTAGCGATGACTCATAGACTAGCGATGACTCATAGACTAGCGCTAACTCATACACTAGCGCTGACTCATAGACTAGCGCTAACTCATATACTAGCGTTGACTCATAGACTAGCGTTGACTCATAGACTAGCGCTGACTCATAGACTAGCGCTGACTCATAGACTAGAGCTAACTCATAGACTAGCGCTGACTCATAGACTAGCGCTAACTCATAGACTAGCGTTGACTCATAGACTAGCGATGACTCATAGACTAGCGCTAACTCATAGACTAGCGCTGACTCATAGACTAGCGCTAACTCATAGACTAGCGCTAACTCATAGACTAGCGTTGACTCATAGACTAGGGATGGCTCATAGACTAGCGATGACTCATAGACTAGCGCTAACTCATAGACTAGCGCTGACTCATAGACTAGCGCTGACTCATAGACTAGCGCTGACTCATAGACTAGCGATAACTCATAGACTAGCGCTGACTCATAGACTAGCGCTAACTCATAGACTAGCGCTGACTCATAGACTAGCGCTGACTCATAGACTATAATAGCGCTGACTCATAGACTAGCGCTGACTCATAGACTAGCGCTGACTCATAGACTATCGCTGACTCATAGACTAGCGCTGACTCATAGACGTATGCAGCTAATGGTCGATTCGATCCATCATCATAGGCAGGGGATTTAAAGGTTGGAGTAGTGGAGACTGAACAGTGGAGTTGTTGTAGCTGGTTTGGTGAGCAAACATTTTAGGTAGGAGTCGAAGAGGCGGCCATCTAGTCAGAATTTAATTTTAGTCTAGTAACTGATAGAAAAAAGTCATTGGTAACTGATAGAGAAGAAAGTCAACAGGGTGAGGCGGGAAGATTGGCAGGACGTAACCATTTATTTATGAGTTAATCAGAAACTACTGAATGAACAAATCGAAGGTGTTGGGATTGAAGGGCTAACGAGCAGACACCTTTGACTGTAATCAAATGAAGTTATTGGGCAGGAAAGTCTGGCACGAGTTGGGTCACTGTTAAGTTCAATGAGGAGGATGTCATTCGGCTATGACAACAGCTAATGACATACTAATGTCTTGTTACAACAGCTAATGACATACTAATGTCTTGTGACAACAGCTAATGACATACTAATGTCTTGTTACAACAGCTAATGACATACTAATGTCTTGTGACAACAGCTAATGACATACTAATGTCTTTTGACAACAATCATGACATACTAATGTCTTGTTACAACAGCTAATGACATACTAATGTCTTGTGACAACAGCTAATGACATACTAATGTCTTGTGGCAACAGCTAATGACATACTAATGTCTTGTGACAACAGCTAATGACATGCTTATGTCTTGTGACAACAGCTAATGACATACTTATGTCTTGTGACAACAGCTAATGACATACTAATGACTTGTGACAACAGCTAATGACATGCTTATGTCTTGTGACAACAACTAATGACTTACAAATGTCTTGTGACAACAGCTAATGGATCTTACAATTATTTCCTTATCTTTCCTTATCAGTGTTTGAACTGATACCCGCCTTATGGTTTGAGTCAGCTAAACGGTTAAGCAAATTATACCGTATATTTTATGAATGCACCTTCCATCACATGTATTTATGTTAGTGGAAAGGTGGGCCGAATACAATTTGAGAAGCACTGCATTAAACGCAGTGGGAACCCACGAAGGGGAGCTAAAGGTTAATAGATAAGTAGCTCATTTTCAGGGGAGGTAACTCCATTAGAGTTTACATAAATAGCTGCAAGGTGGAAGACATTGGACAATGCGCGTGGTGGCGGATGACGTGATAGCACTGCGTAGGAGAACAAACCCACTGACTTTAGCATTGGACGTCCCGGTGATCAACGAGACAGTGGCGAGGGCTTTAAAGCAATAGGTCAGTATAAGGACAGCTAGTAAGTTTAATGAAGGTTATGGTGGGTGCGGGGGGAGGGGGCGGGGAGAAGAGAGAAAACGAGACGGAAAGGATGCGGTGATAATCAATATGTTGGATGAGATATGGTCATAACAATCATCATACCTCTCAATCTTTTCCTACCCAATCCACCTCTCAATGTCTTCTCCCACATCCACCCTCTCAATGTCTTCTCCCACATCCACCCTCTCAATGTCTTCTCCCACATCCACCCTCTCAATGTCTTCTCCCACATCCACCCTCTCAATGTCTTCTCCCTCAACCACCCTCTCAATGTCTTCTCCCTCATCCACCCTCTCAATGTCTTCTCCCTCATCCACCCTCTCAATGTCTTCTCACACATCCACCCTCTCAATATCTTCTCCCACATCCACCCTCTCAATGTCTTCTCCCACATCCACCCTCTCAATGTCTTCTCCCACATCCACCCTCTCAATGTCTTCTCCCACATCCACCCTCTCAATGTCTTCTCCCTCAACCACCCTCTCAATGTCTTCTCCCTCATCCACCCTCTCAATGTCTTCTCCCTCATCCACCCTCTCAATGTCTTCTCACACATCCACCCTCTCAATATCTTCTCCCACATCCACCCTCTTAATGTCTTCTCCCTCAACCACCCTCTCAATGTCTTCTCCCACATCCACCCTCTCAATGTCTTCTCCCTCATCCACCCTCTCAATGTCTTCTCCCTCATCCACCCTCTCAATATCTTCTCCCTCATCCACCCTCTCAATATCTTCTCCCTCATCCACCCTCTCAATATGTTCTCCCTCATCCATCGTCTCAATGTCTTCTACCTCATCCATCGTCTCAATGTCTTCTCCCTCATCCATCCTATCAATGTCTTCTCCCTCATCCATCCTATCAATATCTTCTCCCTCATCCCCCCTCTCAATGTCTTATCCTTTATCCACCCTCTTAATGTCTTCTCCCCTCATCCACCCTCTCAATATCTTCTCCCACATCCACCCTCCTAATGTCTTCTACCTCAACCACCCTCTCAATGTCTTCTCCCTCATCCACCCTCTCAATGTCTTCTCCCTCAACCACCCTCTCTATGTCTTCTCCTTCATCCATCCTATCAATGTCTTCTCCCTCATCCACCCTCTCAATGTCTTCTCCCTCATCCACCCGCTCAATGTCTTCTCCCCTCATCCGTCCTCTCAATGTCTTCTCACCTCATCCACCCTCTCAATGTCTTCTCCCTCATCCACCCGCTCAATGTCTTCTCCCCTCATCCGTCCTCTCAATGTCTTCTCCCCTCATCCACCTTCTTGATGTCTTCCCTCCTTAATAGATCCGATTAGATCGACATGAAAAATAATAATCTCATAGTCGGAGATAAGATTTGAAAAGGCGCTCTTTCAAGCACAGGAGAGACACGCTTGTTAAGCATATAATCGCCTTACACAGTAAGTCCATGCATTTCTTTACCAAACACATCGACACACGTAAGCTCAGTGATTCTCAAAATATTTCCCAATTATAAAGAAGAAGTACGAGTCCATATCATTATGTTCCCATTGATCTAATATTTACAGATATCCAAACTGATATTGTCACAATCAACTGATATTAGTAGAAGATAATATTAGAGAAGCTCGGGGTTCATATGAATTGGATGAGAACCTTTCACAGACAACTAGTGCAAAATGACGCGAGTATTATTATGGGATTGTCACATTCACAAGTTCGTCTCGGCTCAGTGAGTGCAGGTAGCAATAGCATTCAATGGACCGGCCAGTGACAGGTTGGGTGACCATGGTAAGTACAATAACAACGCACTAAAAGATAAATTAATAATGCATTGATTATTAGTTTTTTATAACTTGTTCATGCAACCCAGTTAGTTTTCAAACTCATTAACGTATTCAAATTAGCTTTTCACACTTGTTAGTTTGTATCTCAATTAGTTTTTCAAACTTGTTAGTGTAACCAAGTTGGTATTTCAAACATGCTGATGTAACCCAAAAGATAGTCTAAGAGTAGCATGGAGAAATGTAAATAATTTCTTTTAGTCTAATTCATTACAGAGGGTTTAATGAGAACTATGCATCCCCAGACAAGTAGCTAGTATAGAGCAGTAGTACGACAAGTAGCTGGTATAGAGCAGGGGTACGACAAGTAGCTGGTATGGAGCAGTCGCAAGACAAGTAGCTGGTATAGAGCAGTGGCAAGACAAGTAGCTGGTATAGAGCAGTGGCAAGACAAGTAGCTGGTAAAGAGCAGAAGAGTTCTCTTAAAATATCTTTTGAGAATCAGTGAGAACAATGTAAGATCTGAGATAAAAAGCCAGACATTTGTTCAACTATTTCCCCAGGCCACGGGTGAAACTCGTTTTAAAATCAGTAATTTAATAAAACTTGGCCAAAATAGTAAAAGCTTCCTGCACTTAGCTTAAGACAACTACTTAAAGAGCGGGCCAACGAGTGCTCCTGTAACTACCGTGCATGAACAGGCTGCATTAGCTAACTAGGCATTGATCCAAAGGTGCCCTTAAGGTAGAACTAGGCATTGATCCCAAGGTGTCCTTACGGTAGAACTAGTGAGACAGACAACTAGGCACTTACTCCAGGTTGTCCTTACAAGAGCACAGGGCAGACTAGTATCTATGCATCCATCATAACGTGTCACATACACAAGTGGGTTGAATGAAGGACAGTTTACAGCTTTGATGTATTAAATTATTCGCAAAATATTTCTTATCTTACAAGTATGAGAACATATATACAAAAACCATCATAGCATGTCACACCTCGTATGTCACACCTGGTATGTCACAACTCGTATGTCACAACTCGTGTGTCACACCTGGTATGTCACACTTCGTATGTCACACCTGGTATGTCACAACTCGTATGTCACAACTCGTATGTAACACCTGGTATGTCACACCTGGTATGTCACAACTCGTATGTCAATCCTAGTATGTCACACCTCGTTTGTGTCTTCAAGAGTTTACCATCCCTGGTTAGAGAAGCCAGAAGTCTTCAATGAAATATGCACAGGTTCACACCAGTTTGCAGAATCTCAAGTGACCTTAGTGCTCCGATGCAGACAGGTGCGCACCACGCGCACCACAATTTAGCGTTACTTACCATCCGCCCCCCCCCCCCCCCGCGGCCCCAGGGGACAGATCAACGCACTAAAGGAGAATCGGTGCATTTGCAAAACTGGGTTGAAATCTCTCTCAGTTAGCCGTCATCAAAATGTAAGCATCATTATCTAACGAGTGTCACAATTTAGATCCTTGTGGGGCAAAAACTTCCCACCCAAGTTTGAAGTGATTACTTGCTGACACAAGCTGAACATCTGCCCGTCGCTTGTACAAACTACAAACACATATCAAAGCAGAAAATGTTAACAAAGGAGCAGTTTTCTGAGTAACTCCATTTACAACACGGTTTTAAAATTAGCGTTAATCTTTTTAGGTTAAAGAAATCTTTGATTTATACAAATGTACCGGGAGATTAGGCTGTCTACACCTGTTGTACAAATGTACCGGGAGATTAGGCTGTCTACACCTGTTGTACTAATGTACCGGGAGACTAGGCTGTCTACACCTGTTGTACTAATGTACCGGGAGACTAGGCTGTCTACACCTGTTTTACTAATGCACCGGGAGACTAGGCTGTCTACACCTGTTGTACTAATGTACCGGGAGACTAGGCTGTCTACACCTGTTTTACTAATGTACCGGGAGACAAGGCTGTCTACACATGTACTAATGTACCGGGAGATTAGGCTGTCTACACCTGTTGTACTAATGTACCGGGAGACAAGGCTGTCTACACCTATTTGACTAGCTGAGACAAAAAGTGATTGAATCTGCGACATTATCATGATCAGCACGGTATCCAAACTTTCTTAGATAAGAAGGCGTTATGTAATCCGCTCTAATGATGTACATGTATTTAAACTTATTACCCTTATTACCCTCATTACCCTCATTACCCTTATTACCCTTATTACCCTTATTACCCTTATTACCCTTATCAAGATATCAGCAACGCTAATGACTATGTTTTTTTTATCGTATTTTATTTCAAAATTTTAAATGCATATTTTTTTTAATTTTTTTTTTTTACGAAATACGCAGAGTGGATATATTAGCCAACATTTGTAGGATTAAAATGTCACCAACAAAAGATTAATATTATTATTTAAATGGAAGCTGTGCCCCATACTTCAGCTCTCTGGCTCTTGTTATTTTTTTTCTTACTACAATTTTAAGTAATTGTTATGTGTTAATAATTGATCAACTTGAACATGTGAAGTATATGTTGTAACGCCCTGGGAAATGTAACCCCCCCCCCCCCCCAAGAGGCGATGTGGTGGACATGGTTAAGTGACATGGATGATGAGTTAGTGGTCAAGGTATGCTACACGAGGCGATGTGGTGGACATGGTTAAGTGACATGGATGATGTGTTAGTGGTCAAGGTATGCTACACGAGGCGGTGTGGTGGACATGGTTAAGTGACATGGATGATGAGTTAGTGGTCAAGGTATGCTACACGAGGCGGTGTGGTGGACATGGTTAAGTGACATGGATGATGTGTTAGTGGTCAAGGTATGCTACACGAGGCGATGTGGTGGACATGGTTAAGTGACATGGATGATGTGTTAGTGGTCAAGGTATGCTACACGAGGCGGTGTGGTGGACATGGTTAAGTGACATGGATGATGAGTTAGTGGTCAAGGTATGCTACACGAGGCGGTGTGGTGGACATGGTTAAGTGACATGGATGATGTGTTAGTGGTCAAGGTATGCTACACGAGGCGATGTGGTGGACATGGTTAAGTGACATGGATGATGTGTTAGTGGTCAAGGTATGCTACACGAGGCGATGTGGTGGACATGGTTAAGTGACATGGATGATGTGTTAGTGGTCAAGGTATGCTACACGAGGCGATGTGGTGGACATGGTTAAGTGACATGGATGATGTGTTAGTGGTCAAGGTATGCTACACGAGGCGATGTGGTGGACATGGTTAAGTTACATGGATGATGTGTTAGTGGTCAAGGTATGCTACACGAGGCGATGTGGTGGACATGGTTAAGTGACATGGATGATGAGCTAGTGGTCAAGGTATGCTACACGAGGCTATGCTGCCCACAGATTAAGTGACATGGATGATGAGTTAGTGGTCAAGGTATGCTACACGAGGCGATATGGTGGACATGGTTAGTGACATGGATGATGTGTTAGTGGTCAAGGTATGCTACACGAGGCGATGTGGTGGACATGGTTAAGTTACATGGATGATGTTTTAGTGATCAAGGTATGCTATACGAGGCGATGCTGGCCACGGATTAAGTCACATGGATGATGAGTTAGTAGTCAAGTTATGCTACACGAGGCGATGTGGTGGACATGGTTAAGTGACATGGATGATTGTTAGTGGTCAAGGTATGCTACACGAGGCGATGTGGTGGACATGGTTAAGTTACATGGATGATGAGTTAGTGGTCAAGGTATGCTACACGAGGCGATGTGGTGGAAATGACGAAATGGGGTATGTGTATAAAATAATCGTGTCTTACCTTCCCACACTGTTTGCACTTTCCTTCCTGTCGCCGCCTATGGACCCAGTGGTGACGCATGAAGGTTTGCTGGTTAGATTAAAAAACCAAAAACAACAACGAATTGATGCGCATCTATGACTTTAATACAATTGATCATTTATTGGGTAATGTGGGGCGCAATATGCCGCCCTTCACTACAAGATTTCGGTTTCAACTATGATCAAAATTAAAATTAGATCAAAGAACCAGCAGTGTTGAGAAACAGAGGGAGACATCTGCAGTGTTGGTAAACAGAGGGAGATATCTGCAGTGTTGAGAAACAGAGAGAGACATTTGATGTGTTGAGAAACAGAGGGAGACATCTGTAGTGTTGAGAAACAGAGGGAGACATTTGATGTGTTGATAAACAGAGGGAGACATTTGCTGTATGAGAAACAGAGGGAGACATTTGCTGTATGACGTTAATCCCGGTTATATTTGACTCAATAATGTCTTGGATAAGACCAACCAAATGCAGCACTAACCTCTCTATAGTTCCTAATAATGTCTTGGATAAGACCAACCAAATGCAGCACTAACCTCTCTATAGTTCCTAATAATGTCTTGGATAAGACCAACCAAATGCAGGACTAACCTCTCTATAGTTCCTAATAATGCCTTGGATAAGACCAACCAAATGCAGGACTAACCTCTCTATAGTTCCTAATAATGTCTTGGATAAGACCAACCAAATTCAGGATTAACCTCTCTATAGTTCCTAATAATGTCTTGGATAAGACCAACCTAATGCAGGACTAACCTCTCTATAGTTCCTAATAATGTCTTGGATAAGACCAACCAAATGCAGCACTAACCTCTCTATAGTTCCTAATAATGTCTTGGATAAGACCAACCAAATGCAGGACTAACCTCTCTATAGTTCCTAATAATGTCTTGGATAAGACCAACCAAATGCAGCACTAACCTCTCTATAATCCTAATAATGTCTTGGATAAGACCAACCAAATGCAGGACTAACCTCTCTATAGTTCCTAATAATGTCTTGGATAAGACCAACCAAATGCAGGACTAACCTCTCTATAGTTCCTCACCCCCGCCTCGCGGAATGTTGGTTTACACTTGAGATTTTTCTGTGAATACAATTGTTGGAGTTTCATGAATCTCTCATCAGATTAGTCGAAAACACATGAAGATTTGTTGACGACTTTTAATAATTCATGGACATTTCGTAACAACTTTAAATAATAACAATGAATTATATTTGTAGAATCTGTTGAATAACTCAGCGATGTAATAAAATATTATACCTATACAACCAGACTCACCTGTTCTAATATACCTATACAACCAGACTCACCTGTTCTAATATACCTATACAATCAGACTCACCTGTTCTAATATACCTATACAACCAGACTCACCTGTTCTAATATACCTATACAATCAGACTCACCTGTTCTAATATACCTATACAATCAGACTCACCTGTTCTAATATACCTATACAATCAGACTCACCTGTTCTAATATACCTATACAAGCAGCATGAGCAACAATCTTGCAGGCGATACATTTTTTACGTGGTCCCATTTTCTGTCGAAAAAAAACTAAACACTTTAAAAACATATTTGACGCCATATTCCCCGTCTAATTAATGCCCTCTGTTAGAGTACCTAGGATGTGTCAGGTCTAATTATTGCCCTCTGTTAGAGTACCTAGGATGTGTCAGGTCTAATTAATGCCCTCTGTTAGAGTACCTAGGATGTGCAAGTTTCCACGTCTAAATTAATGCCCTCGGCTATAGTACCTAGGATGTGTCAGGTTCCCCGTCTAATTAATGCCCTCTAGAGTACCTAGGATGTTCCAGGTTCCCCGTCTAATTAATGCCCTCTGTTAGAGTACCTAGGATGTGCCAGGTCTAATTAATGCCCTCTGTTAGAGTACCTAGGATGTGTCAGGTCTAATTAATGCCCTCTGTTAGAGTACCTAGGATGTGCCAGGCATCAAACACATGAATCCCCGCCACGGCACTATAAAATGCCATGATTAAAATCGACGGTATCAAACAAGTCGGCGGCCTTGTCGATCAAAACATCTTGTGGTTGTCTAGTAGTGACGTTAGTACCGAGCCATCGACATCCTGTGTTTGTCTTGTAGTGAAGTTAGTATAGGATTGGCAAGCCACCTACGAACCCACCGTAACCCACCCCCCTAACCGGATGACTGGATGATCCTAATGGATTTGACGGACGAACAACATAGCTGAAAATATTGAGAGAAACAAACTCCGTAAATCACGAATGTATTTACTAAAGACACTGGTATTATTCCATAATTACTGGCCCTCTCGGATCAACTAATTATAGGGGCTATTCAGTTTAATGAGCTCGCCCCCCCCCCCCCCCCCCGGCTGATCGCGGATAAAAAGAAGACATTTATAGGTTTAAACAAAAGTAAAATATAATTAATAGATCTGGCACCAATCCATTTTGTAACGGAAAACTTATCTACAGGTCTGCCATTCTTTAAAGCTTGTGAAACACTGCTCTAGAATCTAGAACTCACTAGGGGATCAGTATCACCAAGTCTGGACAAAATCTCTTTATTATATCACCAGTATATAGACTATATATAGTTCGTCGGACGAAACCGAACATGACCACCTTTATCATCCTATATACTAATTATGAACCAATTAACCAATGGAGTCTTGTAAGTTGAGTAACTGGGCGGGTATGGTTCGCTTCCTTGTGTAAGTGCAGACATCAATTGACTAGTGCTGAAAGTCCATTCACCAATCAGGTTGCAGATCTCCTCCACGTGCTTTGATTTATACCAATCAAAATGATGTACTCTTTAAAATCAGGGGCGTAAGAACGCTAGTTTCTTCTCACCTTTTTTCGTGTTTGCGGTTGGTTGGGCTGGAGGAAGAATGTGGGAGGCTAAAAAGATAAACCGCGTTTCTGGACAAGTTGATAAACGTTTCAAATGAGCCGACGATGAGTACTTTGGCCTTATGCTCTTACCAAACAATCAGGAAATAAGCTTACGATGAGTACTTTGGCCTTATGCTCTTACCAAACAATCAGGATCCATTGCATAGCAGTAGTCCCCGGAGGCGTTCGTCTCTACCCACAAGTGTTCACTGTTCTGAGCTTGTTCCTGGGGAGGGATGGAACATGACGTTAGTAGCATGACACGAATCAATGGTGTAAGCAGACGTTAGAGGGGAAATAGTAAATGTTTTGAAATTTGAGTCAATGTTGCCTTGAAATTGTGTGCGGGAACATTGATTTCAACTCAGATATTGAAATGACAAATCAAATGAACATTTACACAGTTTTTAATATTAAACTTTACCTGTAGGCTGGTCATGAAACCCCACACGTTGGGGCTGAACAGCTGTTGGGTATTTTATGTTTAAATATAAGACGTTACACTACTACTAAGTAAGGCAGGTATTACGTAGCAATCATTGTTATGCAGACATTAAAGCAGACCATTAAAGCAGGCATTGTTGGGAAGACATGGTTAGATAGACATCGTAAGTCAGACATGGTGTTATTGTAAGGCAGACATAGTTAGGGAGACCAAATTTAACGAATGAATGTTGTCCACATAGCAGTATTTTCGAAATGAATTTTGTTAAACTGATAATTTTTATACTTTTTTTATGGGGGTAGGGAGGAGAGATGCCAGTGAGAAAATGTAATATTTTAATAAAATCTATGCGTCTTGTTTTTTCACCGCATTATTTTCGTTAGAACACACTTATGTTTGAAAACTCTTCCGTTGGAACAAAAACCACTCGAACTACGGTTCCGTCAACATCCCTTTGTACAAATTTGTTTCGAACAGATTTGTTTCGTACAGATATGTTTCGTACACATTTTCGGTTGCGATTTTTAGCCGTATTCAGATTACAGTTTTCTGAAATATCGACAAGTCCTTAAACATCCACTTTATTATAACCAATATCAGCCGTGTTATTAATGACCGCACATAATAACCGGTGAGATCAAAGGATCAAACAAAAGCTTATGGCTAAACTCCTAGCGAACAAAGGACATGTTTTACCACTTGAACCTTTTGGGCGAGATGAAGATACATGGTATAGAGAATTGATGACACAAGTTAAATACACTATCAAACATAACTAGTGATAGAGGCATGTCGTCTAAAAGAGGGTCCAAACAGTTAGTGGCGTCTACCAGAGGTCAATTCAGTCATTTGCGTCTACGAGATGTCAAAACATTCAGGGGCGTCTACCAGAGCTGATTACAATAAGGGTCGTCTACCAGAGGTCAAAATATTTAGGGGCGTCTACCGGAGCTTAACATAGAAAGGTTCGTCTGCCAGAGTTCGAGAAAGTCAGGGGCGTCTACCAGTGATCAATAGTACTAAAATATAAGGACCAGTTGACAGAGGCAGGTAGTCCTAGCAGAGGTCATTGTAACACAGACGTCTTCTGCAGAAAAGGTAAAACATACATAACAATGCAGAAATTGTATCGCTGACATTGTAAATCAGACATTATAAGGCAGACATTTTCATTTTTAAAACGATTTAGATGTAAATGCTAGTCTCCCTGACGTTGAAGCAAATATGTAAACACACTTTTGTAAGCTTAGATATAAACAGACTTTTTCTTTCCCGGGTGCAGGCTAGCGTTACTCAGTAGCTTGAAGCCAGGCGACCTCAGAATATAAATATTTATTACCACACAGAGCTTAAGATCTGAAGATTTCAACACCCCTATCAGTTGAACCCGACATTGAGCCAACGCAGAATCAAAGCTCAATATTAACATAAATAAACATGGATCCTTTTGGCGTGCGATTCTACAACTCGTGTGACTAATGGAACATAAGCAACCGAGCGGAGATGGATCACTATTCAAGTGCGAGACTAAGCCTCGGGTTTCCGACTCGTTTCTCCCCCTCGCGTAACTCACGAGCTGGATGCTTTGGTCAGGAAATGGGTGACAAGCTATTTGCTGCAATCCCCGTTCCAATGGCCCATCCAAGGATGACCAAAATTGCTCTTTTGTCGACGCAATGAAGGGACGTTGTTTCAACGGATTTAGGCTGTGAAATAAGTCAACACAGCATCGATACCCGAAATGTTAAACGATACTCGGAATGCACAGGTCTCGAAACGGCGAACGCCACACTTTCGTGATCAGTTTATTTAGCTCAAGCACCATGGACGTAATTTTAATTTGTGGTCTTACGTAGACGTTCAAGCTGAAACTGTAATGTTAGTTCGACGTAGGCGTAGATTTTGACTCCGTCGTAAAAATCAATGTAATGCATCTTCACCAACGTAGCTGGCGACCACTTCTGGCACCAAATTTAACCATTCAACCAGTTGTTAATGATACAGTGGGGATGGTTAAATAAGTCTATGATAATTTAAAAACTGTCACTGCCACATCAAGACATCAAATTTTTAATTCAAACGAATCATCGACTGCCTTGATACAACTAATCAATTGCACTTTATTTTAATAAAACTGAATATACATAATAAATTAACAAGTTCCTGTTTAGAAGTAGATTAAATTCATATATATATTCAATTCTGCGTTGATTAAGTATTTTTACAATCGTCCTCACATAATTACACAAATTACTGTAGCACAGAAACATAAAACTACTTCTTCCAACATGGCTGCCTAAACTCGTCCGTTATATCTATTTCTTATTGTCTCCCTTGATTCTACATCACATTAAATTAACATGCACACAGTTATACTGTTACACTTTGTCCATAGCTCTTACGGCAATTCTTAGACTTCTATACTGAAGCCGATTGTATACTATGGCAGATTTATGCTAGTTGAGCAATTCATTGTTACTGTTAATTATGATTCTTTTGCTGTTACAAAAGTATGCATCTTCAAAACAATATTGATTCTAGCAATAGCTTGACTAGGGCCGGCGGTAGGGGGTGCAGGGCCGGCGTAGGGTATGCGGGGCCTAGGGCAAATTAAAATTTGCGAGGCTATTTGAAGCTAAAGTCAATGGATATGAAATCAAGACACATCAAATTCATACTGACGTCAAAGTCATACTGGGTCTAGCTAAACGCACGTCTGTCAAAAAGATGTATTAAACCATTCCGAAAAACCAAAATGAATGATATTTTGCGCATTATGTAAAAATAAAAAGTAATTCAATTGGTCATCGGGCAGCAATTTCTTCTTCTTCTTGGCCTTTATCACTCCCAATGCAGCATAGGCCATCCACAACACTTTTCTTTTTCTCTGCTAGTTCAGCTCAACTTTTCTGCATTCTCTTTACATCCATTCTATCTAGCCTCAGAAAATGATGTCAAGTTATTTTTATCAACTTTATTTTTGAAAAACGTATTTATGCACATGCTAAGATTTCCGGGAGTTTTCAACATTATTTAGTATGGCAATGTCAACATTATTTTGTATGACAATGTCAACATTATTTTGTACGACAATGTCAACATTATTGTGTGCGCGATAGCAGTATTGTGGAAAGGATCTGCCAGTGACAAAAGCAGTTGAAGACACTTTTATGCTGTATTGAAGACACTGTTATACTGTCTTGAAGACACTGTTATGTTGTCTTAAATACACTGTTACGTTGACTTGAAGACACTTTTGTGCTATCTTGAAGATACTGTTGTGCTATCTGTACTGGTCCTGAAATGACATCTCTCTCTCTTAAGCAATTTTATTAAGTCCGCGTCATCTATATCTCGCGAATCACTTCTCAAACCAAGTTCCCACCCAATCCCCCAAGTAGCCTGCAAATCATCGCTTCTCAAACCAAGTTCCCAATCCCCCAAGTAGCCTGCAAATAATCGCTTCTCAAACCAAGTTCCCAATCCCCCAAGTAGCCTGCAAATCATCGCTTCTCAAACCAAGTTCCCAATCCCCCAAGTAGCCTGCAAATCATCGCTTCTCAAACCAAGTTCCCAATCCCCCAAGTAGCCTGCAAATCATCGCTTCTCAAGCCAAGTTCCCAAAGCATTATCTCATTCCACAGTGTTTGCCCAAATGATCTAATATCATGGTACAGCTTAATATCATTGAGAAAGTACAAAATGTCAAAGTTTTAGTTTTTGAAACATGTCGTCAGTGGATCCCAAGAAATATTCCGTGCTGAACGATTCTCGGGGCGTCTGTTGTGTCGAGTCTCTAATGTGTCTGTTGTGTCACGTCTCTAATGTGTCTGTTGTGTCACGTCTCCAATGCGTCTGTTGTGTCACGTCTCCAATGCGTCGGTTGTGTCACGTCTCTAATGTGTCGGTTGTGTCACGTTTCCAATGCGTCTGTTGTGTCACGTCTCTAATGTGTCTGTTGTGTCACGTCTCCAATGCGTCTGTTGTGTCACGTCTCCAATGTGTCTGTTGTGTCACGTCTCTAATGTGTCGGTTGTATCACGTCTCCAATGCGTCTGTTATGTCACGTCTCTAATGTGTATGTTGTGTCACGTCTCTAATGTGTCTGTTGTGCATCTAGATTCATATTCAAACTGCCCCTTTCTTTGGCCAATGCAACGTAATTTAAATACTGGCTGTTCGTTTTTTTAAATAGTTTCCTCTGCAGTGGTACTTGGTGGACAAAATAGTATTTCTTTGTATGTGGTGAAGAATATTTATATTAGACCTTGGACATGTGTAATGTCTACATCAAGTAGGATAGCCGTGGTCTGAAATCTTACTGCGTGACAGCCTTTCGTCACTCATGAAATCTTGCTGCGTGACAGCCTTTCGTCACTCAGTACTGTTAAAATAAAACATGAAAAGTGGGGTTGGGGCGGGAAGCTGGACCAACCAGCAGCAATATAGATAAGAGATGATGCATTCATTTCTAACTTGTTCTCCAAAAAAAGGTTCGTATGGTCACTAAGGTCATTTAATGTTGCCAAAATAAACGTATCTCATTATTCTAGATTGGCGACTTCATTCAAAACATTCCTGACTCCAAGACAACAAATTGCTTGTTATAAAACAAAAGATGTAGAGCACAACAGGTTTTTTGTTCTTTACAAAATATCTGACCCTGATGAGGTCATTAGCTATTGATGTGTTCCAGAAGCCGGTGAGCATTGTGATGTTAGGCATACAATAATAAGACGGGATAAGAATAGCTGGCTGTTGTGTGTGGAAGATATAGGTATGAATTGTGTGGGGAATAAATCTATATGAAGTCGAGTGAGAAAGATATCAGTATGAGGTTGAGTGAGGATGATATCTGTATGAGGTTGAGTGAGGATGATATCTGTATGAGGTTGAGTGAGGATGATATCTGTATGAGGTTGAGTGAGGATGATATCTGTATGAGGTTGAGTGAGGATGATATCTGTATGAGGTTGAGTGAGGATGATATCTGTATGAGGTTGAGTGAGGATGATATCTGTATGAGGTTGAGTGAGGATGATATCTGTATGAGGTTGATTGAGGATGATATCTGTATGGGGTTGAGTGAGGAAAATATCTGTATGAGGTTGAGTGAGGAAGATATCTATATGAGGTTGAGTGAGGATGATATCTGTATGAGGTTGAGTGAGGATGATATCTGTATGAGGTTGATTGAGGATGATATCTGTATGAGGTTGATTGAGGATGATATCTGTATGGGGTTGAGTGAGGAAAATATCTGTATGAGGTTGAGTGAGGAAAATTTCTGTATGAGGTTGAGTGAGGAAGATATCTGTATGAGGTTGAGTGAGGAAAATTTATGTATAACAAAATTTGAGGAAGATATAGGTATTTATTGTGTGAGGAAGGCGGAGTTATGAAGTTGTGTAATGGGGTCAAGGACTTTTATCTATCAAACTCACCGTCCAGTCCACTGCCGAGCGCAACTCTCGCTTCTTGTAACCTCCAGTCTCGGCATGGCACGGATGCAGGTAGTTGGTGTGACTGAAGTTGCTTTTGGCTATGGCTCGTCTGGTGAAATAAACAGAAACAGAAACAGACTTAATGAAACATCAGGCATTACAAACAAGAACGTAACTAAGTACAAGTTGGGCTGTTTAAACAATCAAACTTTGAACATTCAAAGTTGTTTAAACAATCAAACATTGAACATTCAAAGTTGTTTAAACAATCAAACATTGAACATTCAAAGTTGTTTAAACAATCAAACATTGAACATTCAAAGTTTTTTAAACAATCAAACATTGAACATTCAAAGTTGTTTAAACAATCAAACACTGAACATTCAGCGTTGTCATTTATGCTGTTTTCGGTGTTTATGAACAGCTGGAATCATTATTTACGTAAATTATCATGATCACGGGTTTATCCAACCGGTGTATAAAATATTGTACAACTGGTTTGACTCTCCTACGAGTAAATATCAAGGTCACCAAACTGAGACAGATTCCGTGATTTTACGAACTATACACTTTATACAAGTTCATCAATCACAAAGAAAATGTCAATCTTACACTTACACTAACCCCAATAAATCTGTTTAAAATTGAAAAAAAAAAAAATTAAAGTTAAAGTCCGTACTTAGTGCAAAAGAAAAAATGTTCATGCACTTTAAAAAAAAAAGTAGTTCCCCACAGTTCTAGACGCATTATTCAGCTAAAAGGTTTCCCAAAATGAGCTCGCAGAAAACGAAATATGAACTTACAGTTACCCTTCAAGTAACCAAAAGAGAAGAAAATAACTTTAATTTCAAATCCCTCCGTTCCAAGAGCAATCATTACATAAACGAGGCAGTTTCAATCACATTTTTAGCCCTCTATCAATCATCGAGTCACCGTCTATCGGCAGTCGTGAACCTCAAAGAGCGATGTTTTAAAATTATTTTTTGAAGCACATGTCAGTCACACCCTTTAGCCTTCCATCACAGCATGAACCAGTGGGGGGGCGGGGGGGGGGGGAGAGGGGAGCGGAACTCCCCACATTAAGACGTTATTGATAAATGGAACGAGTGAGGATTTCATCTCCAACGAGCGTGATTGATGTTAACGAGAACTCGGGTTGAAGACAACTGGGCAGCAAAGTGGAAATGAGACGCCATCTCGAGGCAGTTGCCGAGGGCGCCCTTGACGGTACGCCCTACTGAGTGCTGAATCTAACTATCGGAATCCGCCATTTTTCGAAGAGATGCGTCAGGAAGTTTGGTGATTGCAATCAGTGTAAACATGGTGTTGGATATTCCAGGGGAGAACAAAGGGAGGGGAGAGAGAAATGAGCAAAGGTGTGTACAAAGTGAAATGAGCAAAGGTGAGTAAAAAGTGAAATGAGTCTAGGCGAGAACAAAGTGTCGGCAAATACGAATATTTCAAATCAGAGTATGAAAACGATGCACCTGAATGTAACTTTGAGGACCGTTGTTTGCACCTTGTGAAAAAGTAAAAGCACAGAAGCGGTTCAGAGGGAACCAAAGTATATAAAGATGAATGATCTTAACTGTGTGATCTTTTACCCTGGAGAATACCCTTAATATAGGCAGTGCCAATGTTTCTTAGGACGGGCCGGAGAAATGGTTATGTATCTTCCAGAAAAGTATCCTTAGACCGAGCCAATGTTTCCTAGGACGGGCCGGAGAAATGGTTATGTAACTTCCAGAAAAGTATCACTAGGCGGAGCCAATCTTTCTCAGGACGGGTCGGATAAATGGTTATGTATCTTCCAGAAAAGTATCCTTAGACCGAGCTAATGTTTCCTAGGACTGGTCGGAGAAATGGTTATGTATCTCTGTGACGAAATCAAGCTGACCTTAAAAGTTAAATGCACCCACCACACCTTCTTAGAACACCCCATCCCCTTTTTGAGTTCAAGGACGAATTATGAACCATTGCTTGTTGTGAGTTCACGTAGATCGCTCACCCAATTCAATTATATTTTGACCAGCGGATTGAACTACGCAGTAGAAACACAAGGTAACCAAGTCAACTTGTTAGTGCATTTTGAAGCTGGGATTTCTAACACCTAATGAGTTGAATGAACATCTCTAGTTCATTTCTTTCATTTGAATGCATTCTATTACCATTTATATAGTTTGGTTAAACATTAATCTAAGATCATTCGGATTACAATGCATGTGATTAATTCATTTGTACTTTATATTTTCTCAATGTTTGAAACGTGCCTCCAAACTGGGACACGTGTTGGCCATTTCGTGATTTACTTAGCTAGACTCCATCCCATCTTATGGATGGTGATGTAGCCACTGGATAATTGTTATCCATTATGCAATCCATTATATTTTTTTGGATATATTATATACATTCATTCTTTATATTTATAATTCATTGTATAATTATGTTTGAAAAGAATCATTTGCCGTGCGTTGACGCCATACATGCTTGGTGAAGACGAATAAGGCTATCCACAATGGATATTAATATTGTAAATGTTCTACCCCCTTCAATGCCTCCATCTGAATTCGTTGTTGTTGGAAAGGGATCTGTTAGCTCAAGAATATTAGAAAAGTTGCTCCCTTTTTTTTTTGTATCCTCATTCACATGTAGCCTTGTTTCTAGATCGCCGTATTGCTTGTATCCTCATTCACATGTAGCCTTGTTACTAGATCGCCGTATTGCTTGTATCCTCATTCACATATAGCCTGGTTACTAGATCGCCGTATTGCTTGTATCCTCATTCACATGTAGCCTTGTTACTAGATCGCCGTATTGCTTGTATCCTCATTCACATATAGCCTTGTTACTAGATTGCCGTATTGCTTGTATCCTCATTCACATATAGCCTGGTTACTAGATTGCCGTATTGCTTGTATCCTCATTCACATGTAGCCTTGTTTCTAGATCGCCGTATTGCTTGTATCATCATTCACATGTAGCCTGGTTACTAGATTGCCGTATTGCTTGTATCCTCATTCACATGTAGCCTTGTTTCTAGATTGCCGTATTGCTTGTATCCTCATTCACATATAGCCTGGTTACTAGATTGCCGTATTGCTTGTATCCTCATTCACATCTAGCCTTGTTTCTAGATCGCCGTATTGCTTGTATCATCATTCACATGTAGCCTGGTTACTAGATTGCCGTATTGCTTGTATCCTCATTCACATGTAGCCTTGTTTCTAGATCGCCGTATTGCTTGTATCATCATTCACATGTAGCCTGGTTACTAGATCGCCGTATTGCTTGTATCCTCATTCACATGTAGCCTTGTTTCTAGATTGCCGTATTGACGCAGTACAATCTCCGCACATTAGCTACTGGATTGAGGATCAATTCACCTAAAGCCGGATTCCAAGAACTCCGCCCAGTACCCATCCGGAAGACCAAGCCATAGCTTGCAACGATAGGACCGCGTGCTGATAGGACTCTACACCCACGACAGACGCATTGCTGGGAAGTCCTCACACACATCACAACGTACTAGAGATGAGCTATCCCATAAGGTACTGCTGTGACCTTTTTCATCCACTTTCTGTTTTAGAAATATTTACTACAATAATACTCTCATTCAAAGTCTAACTGTTTAGAATTGAAAAGTAAACAAATTATTTGAATGTAGAGCTAGAAAATTTGATTTGAAAGCTGACTAGAGGTACGTAATGGTGATATTTAGGTCTGAGCTGTCCAGCTGTAGTGTCTGCGATGTCTAGCTGTTTTGTATGCGATGCTAAGCTGTTCTGTCTGTCAAGTAAAGCTGTTGTAACTGTGATGTCCAGCTGTTGTGTCTGCGGTGTCTAGCTTATGGGTCTGTGAACAACTAGAAATCACAGACACAACAGTTGAACACCTCAGACACAACAGTTGAACACCACAGAAACAACAGTTGAACACCTCAGACACAACAGTTGAACACCACAGACACAACAGTTGAACACCTCAGACACAACAGATAGACATTAAAGACACATCTGCTAGACAACGTCGATTTATGAATAAACTATTTATGGGTCCACCATTTATGAGTCCTACTTTTATGAGTGAACCATTTATGAATAAACTATTTATGAGTCAACCCTTTATGAGTCCACCATTTATGAATAAACTTTTTTATGAGTCCACCATGTAATGACAAAGTGTCAACATATTACTTTTCAGTGCCTTTAGTTATAGGAGACTTATAAATGGCGTTTACAAAATGTAACACACAAAATATGGCTGGGATGAGCAGGAGTCGATGAATAAATGCATAAAGGTTATCTTTAGTGGGAAACTTATTACAGTTTGTAATGATGACCAACATCATGATACAAAATCAAACATGACTTTTAGGGCACCATGATGACTATTCACATGGAGTCAGCAAAATTTTTTTAATAGTTACTGTTACAAATTTGGATTTCAAATTTATTCGTCGCGCCAGCAACCTATAATTTGTAAGTCGATCTCAAAAGACTTATTTGTCGTAAACGTTTATTATTATAATGTTGGTCGTCAGGTCGACATTGAACATCGCCATGCATGCCGATTCTTTCACGAGTGCCGTATGTTGCCGACACCTCTATTATAGAACTAGCCGATTCTAACCTCTTTGCATGACACGAGAGAGCTTTTCAAACACGCCGCAGAGACAACATCTTCCCTGAGCGCTCAACAACTTCCGCTTGGAGCGTTTTTTTAAGCAAGATGCATAACCCTAAACCCCGCAATAAGCATGTTATATCAGCAGCGATGCCACATTTCCGGTACAATCTAATCTCTTCCATTAAATAAATAAATAAGATTTTAGATTATATTATCTTAATAACAGTTTTAAGATATCGAATACATCAACGATTACAATAATTGCTTACAAGAGTCATAACGTGATTTGATGACTCATACTTAGTGCAGCTCTCAGCAGTTGGAAACATGTCATAGCGGCTAGTAATATAAAATGGTAAAAGGGAAAGGGGGGGGGGGTCTGCAATCAGGTTATCAAAGGGGAAATGAGTAAAACAAAGTATGGGAAAACCTGAAAAAATGGAACGCAACAAAACAACGAACGTGTCGGCAGGGGTCAACTAAGTGCAATTTAAAAAAAATTATTTTGTATTTCTATTGTTCGTTCGCTGACGAAGTCTTCCTGCCGACACGTTCGTTGTTTTGTTGCGTTCCATTTTTTCAGGTTTTCCCATACTTTGTTTTACTCATTTCAGCTAGCACTATACGTCAGAGCTTCTGCATTTTAGAATAAGAAAATGCTGGATGCTATTTATAGTAGCGAGGTTCAACCTAGTATTGTATTTCTACAAGTTCCTTGTCCATCGTTTCTCTAGTCCCTTCGTCTAAATCTGTTAGAAGCCTAATGTCCTAACCACGGCTATGAATCTGCTTTTTCTTCTTACCCATGACTTGGCAACGGACTAAGGCATAAAATATAAATTACTTGGCACCTTTTGTCCCGGTAACTTAAAAATTGTTCAAGTTTAAATCGAGTTATGTTATATATTTACTACGATCTATATTTCAATTTAATATATATAATCTCCGATTGACTTCCATTACAGACTCGCTTTAATCTGTCTCATTGATAAATTGACATGACTGACTTACGCTGACTGGAAAGGTTTCAGCAGCGCTTACGTTAATGGGAATATGTGACTTAGTATCTTTGATAATTCATCCACCCTGTTTTCCCAAGCGATCTACTCTGTGGGGCTCATGCATTCTTAATGCAAGGAAATCTTCACCGAACAAGGAAAGATGATCAAATCCTATTTGCTGTAGGGAAAGAACAAATAATCGATGGCTATTTTTCAAGAGCCAGTGGCTTCTGGAGTGATCACCCTTGATTATTTCCAGGACTGCTCTCCCCTGGAATTATTACGTAACTATGGAAGATCCAAGATCGATATGTTATCGGAGAATTAGAAGATGCGGTAATAGCCACAGAAGACATCCGATACAAAATGCGGTTTTCTAGTTGCGAACGTGAACGTTGTAATTGTGTCAATGTTGTAATTGTGTCAATGTTGTAGTTGTGTCAATGTTGTAGTTGTGCATATCTACCGAGCACGTGCCGAGTTGACATCTCCAATCTAAAGCAAGGGGTAATGGATTTGGCGTTATGAGGACATCCGAGACGAGGAGTGTGTTATATCTGCAATTTTAAAATTGAAGTGGTTCACGGGACGGGACGGAAGTGGTTAACGGGACGGAAGTGGTTCACGTGACGGGAAGGAAGTGGTTCATATGACGGGACGGAAATGGTTCACGTGACGGGACGGAAGTGGTTCACGTGACGGGACGAAGTGGTTCACGTAACGGGACGGAAGCCTCACATTTGGATGACCTTTGGTCACTTACACATTTATAAAACGCACCTGAAGTTGGGAGCTCAATGCATGTTCAATGTGAATCGAACTAAAACAATACTGTAAAAATATATGGATTAAACTGTTTTCTCTGTGGGATACACCTGTTAAATGTACCACACAGCAATAATGATATTGTCATGTGTCCATGGCAACAACTCCACTCAGGATAAAACTTGAAATTTATGTTAGATAAAATAAACAAACCCAGGCAATATTTATATAAGATCCATTTTATCATTGTCCCTCTTCAAAGATCATTGTCCCTGTTCAAAGATCATTGTACCTCTTCAAAGATCATTGTACCTCTTCATAGATCATTGTCTCTCTTCATAGATCATTGTACCTCTTCATAGATCATTGTCTCTCTTCATAGATCATTGTCTCTCTTCATAGATCATTGTCCCTCTTCATAGATCATTGTCCCTCTTCAAAGATCATTGTACCTCTTCATAGATCATTGTCTCTCTTCATAGATCATTTTCCCTCTTCATAGATCATTGTCTCTCTTCATAGATCATTGTCTCTCTTCATAAATTATTGACCGTCTTCATAGATCTTGGTTTCTCGTCATAGATCATTGTCCCTCTTCATAGATCATTGTCTCTCTTCATAAATTATTGACCGTCTTCATAGATCTTGGTTTCTCGTCATAGATCATTGTACCTTTTCATTGATCTTTATCTCTATTCATCTAATATTGATTATCTTATTAAATTGTAGTTATTTCGGCGTCTACTTCGAAGTTAAAACTCATGTCTGGTGATTTAAACAGACAATGCATGAATCAGTATTAAGCTATAAGTTTATAACCAGCCCGCTCCCATGAAAGAAGTGATTCTGTTACCAATGATTTACTCGTATTTGTTAGCGCGATGACAGCTGCTAGGGTTAACAAGACCCCCCGTGTCCGATTAAACATCATATGTCGGGAATAGACAGAAATCGTCCCGACTGTCCTACATCACGGTCCGTTTAGTTTTTCAATGGTATAATTGAAACAATGCCCTATATCAAAGTTTATTTCGTTTTTTTTAAAGATATAATTCAAACAGAGATATTCAAACGAGATATTCATGTCAAAAAACTCTTATGGTGCATTTTTTTTGTGTGCAAGATTTTAAAGGTTACGAAATGTAAGGGCTAGCAATGAAAACAGGCCAACTGACCATTACAAAGGATGTGGCTATACAGTGATTAGATAGGACGGCCACGTTTAGTTGTTAAGTAGGTGGCGTCATTTTGACCCAGACACTGCCGAGGACCGACGTGCTATTTGACGGGCTGGAGTCCAATGATATTAGTGTACGTACGTAGCTTGAGTAAATTACAACATAACTGTTTGGTGAGAGACGTAGTGCAACCACACTGCGGTTCTCACATTGACACTATTTCAACAGCACTTGGTGTGTTGGTAACTCACTAACCCTTCCTGACCTCTGACCCACCTGAACAAACTATATATTCCCGAAACAAGTCTTCGACTCCGAATGGAAGTATAGAGACTCGAATACGATACAATAATATCCGGGTTTTTTCAAAATTAGCATATTTCAGACTTAAGAGTTAATAAACACAGAATACATGATATGCTCGCGTTGGACATGCAGGAGGTAAGGCCACTACAAGTTGGGTCAAAGTTCAATATCAAACTGTGATACACAGTCGGTTGTCTGACATGAAAACATGACTGTAAATATTTTTTTTTTCAAAATGTAAAAGATAAAGTTGACTTTTTTCCCCCTTCAATTTACAGGCTCCTACATCCTAAGTTTGTATACCTTAGCCTTCAATATTTTTGTACCTCTGGTAGTAATGGATAATAAAATGGTATTTTAATAATTACATATGTAGTTAACGCTCGTATATTCCCTGAAATCAATTGGTCCCCTGTGCTGGATATATAATCTATATTTTTTGCTGATTATATTATCTATATATTGTGCTAATTATATAATCTACATATTGTGCTGAATATATAATCTATATCTTGTGCTGATTGTATAATCTATATCTTGTGTTGATTATATAATCTATATCTTGTGCTGATTACCAAGTTCTGTGACTGTGAATTGTTGTCCCTTTTTTGTGGACGGATTGAGGTGAACGTTTGAGTAAGATAACAGTGACATAAAAGGATATGATCAAATTTACCTTCAGCCAAAAACCAACAACACCTATGTATTGTTTTAAAGGTATAATTGAAAGCTGATCTTAGTAAATCTCTCACAGACAGCTCGCCATTTTTGACGTCATGTGACATTTATAAAATTAGAATCATAGTAATCGACGATATTTTAAAAAATAAAATAAGTTGTTGTGTTTCACTAAATGTTGGCTTGAGGACCACTGGACTAATGGAAACATGGCACTGTCCCAACTTGTTCATATAAGGGAGATTCGGTCTGGAAAAGACAAGAGGTGGTAATGTGAGATCTCGGATAACCGTTGACTGTTGTATTTGAAAAGATGGGCGCTTACTTCAATGTCAGACGGGAACTCTCAAGGGAAGAACTGGCAGAGGAGGCAGGCGACGGAGGGATGGAGAGTAAGAAGGGAGGGATGGAGAGTAAGGGGGGAGGAAGGGAGGAAGCTTGCTGGTATTAAGTTGTGGATGGAAATATCAGCTTTAATGAAGCGTAGAGGGCGGTCTGAGCACTGCCCATTGTGAAGTTTGTATTACCGGATCGTCAGGTATGTGTAGACAGGGATATGATCTAGACAGGGGCAGTTAGACGGGGACATTAGACCAAATGATACATACCGGGGCAGTTACACAGGGACATTAGACCAAATAATAGAGACAGGGGCCTGTAGACGGGGAAATTGGACCAAATGATCTAGACAGGGACAGTTAAACGGGGATATTAGACCCAGAGTTAGCACCCAGATATTCACTAGAGTTAGCTCATAGATATTGACTAGGCTTAGCACCCAGATATTGACTAGAGTTAGTACCCATATATTGACTAGAGTTAGTACCCAGATGTTGACTAGAGTTAGCACCCAGATGTTGACTAGAGTTAGCACCCATATATTGACTAGAGTTAGTACCCAGATGTTGACTAGAGTTAGCACCCAGATATTGACTAGAGTTAGCACCCAGATGTTGACTAGAGTTAGTACCCAGATGTTGACTAGAGTTAGCACCCAGATGTTGACTAGAGTTAACACCCAGATATTGACTAGAGTTTGCGCCCAGATGTTGCCTAGAGTTAGCACCCAGATGTTGACTAGAGTTAGCACCCAGATGTTGACTAGAGTTAGCACCCAGATATTGACTAGAGTTAGCACCCAGATATTGACTAGAATTAGCACCCAGATATTGACTAGAGTTAGCACCCAGATATTGACTAGAATTAGCACCCAGATATTGACTAGAGTTAGCACCCAGATATTGACTAGAGTTAGCACCCAGATATTGACTAGAGTTAGCACCCAGATATTGACTAGAATTAGCACCCAGATATTGACTAGAGTTAGATCCAGGATCTTGATTAGTGGTAAGCTCCAGGATAGGTGTCACAAACAAGTACGAAAGACTCAACATTGCACTCCATTCAACCACAGAGAGTTAATAGCGAGACACACGAGCCAAGAAAGTCAAGACAGCAAAATAAGAGGATAGATTGACAGAACCCAGAGGAATTGACCAACAAACAGCCCGGATTGGCCCACATCTAGACGTGTTCCGTCCTATTCTGTGGCTCGTAGATCTCCCGTGAAGCCCTACTTTGTCTGGAAATTCCGACTTGTTGAAATTGATTTCATGAAAGGGAAAGAAATCTCTATTTGGTGGGTGGATTTGTAGTGTACAGAGGGGGGAGTTGATAGACAAAATATTTAGTTTGGTGAGTGGAAGCGTACTGTACAGAAGAGAGGGGGGGGGGGGTTGATAGACAAATTCTTTAGTTTTTGAAGCATGTGAAAGAAAACAATTTATTTTAAAGGCTTGTATTGCAAACTAAGAATTATCATAAATTGTTTTACTAATAAAGTCAGTATAATATATGTAGTTAGAGTCGGACAGGGCATATGTGACCCGAACAAGGCATATGTGAACCGGATGAGGCGTATGTGACCCAGACGAGGCAAATGTGACCCGGACAAGGCATATGTGACCCGGATGAGGCGTATGTGACCCGGACGAGGAAAATGTGACCCGGACAAGGTTTACCTGTCTCAGACAGGGTATACGTGTCACGAACAGGGTATATGTGTCCCGGACATGGAACACATGTCCTGGACAAGATAAATGTTTGACTGCAAATACGTTTAACAGAAAATAAATTTAGAATGGTATCATTCTGAATGTGTATATTTAGACATTGATAATTCTGAATGTATATATCATTTAGGCATTATAATTATCTAAACGTGTATCGTTAGACATGTCCTGAGTGTGCATATAAGTTTGAAATGTATCATTCTGAATGCGCATATTTATAATTCTGAATGGGTGCTGGGTGGCGAAAACATCACCAGCACCCCGGGTGGATGGTCCTCGTTAACCTAGGAGAAGGAAACTCTGAATTCAAACCCGGAGATGGAGTCCCGAAGGCGGATAACATTGATACAATGAAACATTCTTGCGATGCCGCTGGTGCCAAGCTGTATCATCCACTTGATGTTCCCTTGGGGTTATCCAGCGGTGTGGAGAGAGGCGATTTTCTGTTGGGAACCAGCTTATAATCCTAGAAGAACAATCACAGGCCTTGTGGATTCGTCCTGTGAATTTCACACCATCGTCACCTTGTGACTGGCGGATGCCAGGAGAAAAAAAAAATCTGAACATGTCCTGTTAGAAACTCATAATTCTAAATGTGTGGATCAGTTGGACATGTGTACTTTTGTCTCGTAATCACATACACCTCCAGCGCTCGTATTGTCTAGCTAAGCGTGCGTTTGTCAGCACCAGCCGTCCCAGGAATTTGATTTCGTAATAGTAGAAGGTTTCATTGTGAGCACTTGTATTTCCTCTACCCTATCCCATTATCAGACACCTTTGTTAAGAGAACAAACAATTTTTTGTAAAAGTAAAAAAAAAAAAAGGGGGGGGGAGGTTTGGAAAGGCAGTGCCAGAGGCAAATGTAAGTGGGGCAGAGGGTGACATATTCCCCCGGGCACCAGACAAGCGGGGGCGCCTAAATGGGTGGTATTTAATGGATGAAAATAATGGGTTTCAAGTTTGAAGGGGGTGGGGGATGGTAAAAGTGAATAAACACTCTTTACGCCAAACATTCTAGCTACGCCTCTCTGACAGTAGCGTAGAAACGGGGGGTGGTTAGGGTGGTGGGGAGCACTCACAAAATGTTTTATAAATTCAAAATGTAAGGATACATTTTGGCGCATACTTGAAATCATTGATTCGTTCAGACGACCTGGAAGGGTGCAATGCAGACTTTAGGGACATCTCAAACTCCAACCTATGCCCAACATGAATCAAATTCATTTCAGTTGTGGCGCCCTTGAGGCAGTGGCGTAGTGAGGGGGGGCAAGGGGGCACCATGCCCCGGGCGCTACTCACAAAGGGGCGCCAAATGGTATATTTTACTATTATATTGTATGGTTTTCGAATGGGGGGCGCTAAAAAGGTATTGGGGGGCGCTAAAAAGGTATTGTGCCTCGGGCGCGAGTTAAGATCGCTACGCCACTGCCTTGAGGGCGTTCTTTTAGCCATAGCCTAGTCTCGCCCCTTAAACCTGTTTTGTTCACAGTTAATTTTTTGATAAATTCAAAATGCAAGAATGCATTTTATTTTAGCTCTTAGCTGAAGTTTTGCATCATTCTACACTTAAGCGCATAGCAAAGGGAGAGATACTAGTTAAACTTGTAATAGTCACTTGACCTGAGAGCAATAGTGTTAGCCCTGAAACCCCTACGGCTGCAGGAGGTCTTGCATGTATTAGGGTCTTTAAGTTGAGATGTGAACACTTTTTTTTTTAAATCAATAACTTTGAACTATTTATCTGACCTTGTCTACTCAATCGACCGACAGAAAGTGTTAACGTGTGTCAAACAAAAAATTACGATATACAAATGACAAGATGGAAATAAGATTAGAGAGACAGTCTTTAATGGTAAAATTTCTTTTCGTTTCCTTTTTTTTAAAAGCTTTCAAATGGATTCTCATCTAGAAAAATTAAAATGCAAATTGTTGGGGCAAATGGTTCATTATTTTGATTTTAAAAAGAGAAAAGCCGTTGGTAATTTAATAAAAATAAGCTGAGAATTTAAAAAATAAAAATAAAAAAAAAATAAAAGTGCTATTCAAGAAACTGTTACAAAAGTATCACATTTAATAAACATACAAATCGTTCAATTTAATAATAATGGATGAAAATGAAACATCCACTATTTGTACACACTCTTTAAATTCTGAATTTTAAAAAAAAGAAAAAAATTAAATATTTTTTTGTAAAGTTTTTATTTTATCTAGCTGAACTTATATGGAATCGAGTACATTAAAAATTATGCTAGTTACTGTATTTTTTAAAATGTGATGCCATCATACAGTTTATAATTAAACACCTACTGATACTTGACAAGTCATTCTTTTATGATGGCATACACATTTCAAACACATTGATTGAACATGTTTGATACGTAGCAAGAGATTTATTCATTTAATAGATCTTTATATTGATGCAAAGGTAGTTGAATACAATATTGTTAAAGTCTTTAAACGTGTGAAATGGCAGAAAAATAAATATAAAATACTTATATAGGCGAACAACAGGAAGTAAGGCTTCGACTCATAATCAAGAGCGGCCAATTTTCGGAAGAGTGCTATATTTATAATTGAACAGTGTCAACTATCAACAATATTAGCTTTCAATATACGGATCATCAAATATATCGAGCGTAGTGTTCATGGGAAGTTCATGCATTACCACCGCCTTTGTTTGGCGGGCTAGAGATGGGAAGTTCACGCATTACCACCGCTATTGTTTGGCCGGCTAGATAGAGATAGTAATTTATTAAAAACTTAAGAGCCTAAATAAAGTCAACAAAGCGTCACAACTTTGCACACCAGTAGTGCACGCCAAAGCGTCTCCTCCCTTCCTAGTGTAGCCTCATACCAGATTTAAACGTGTGGTGCGCTCCATGCAATATTAACACTGCCCACATAAGCTTGTGCGCACAGGACTTAATCCCCATGCCTTCAGGAAAAGCCAATCCGTGGCCGACAGAGTCTGACCAGTGGTTGGGATAATCCGATTTCCTGCTCACCAAATTAAGAGAAGTCTTCGGGGCTGGCTGGAAACGTCTCACGATAAATTGTTAATAATCGTCTGCTCCAAGGCCCAGTACTCACACAGCTGGCTCGAAGGAAACAGTTTGACACAAGGAACACAAATAGCTATTTACATCCCTGCATTTGTGTCTATAGTTAAGATTTTCGATAGTCCATCATTTGTATAGATACATACATAATTCTGAAGTCCACCACTTGCATAGATACAGACATAATTCGGTATTTCATCATTTGTATGGATAACAAATATAGACATTTATAATTTACCGAAGTCGCAAATTGGAGTGCAAACTCGGGCATGGATTACATGCAATTGACTTAGGGGTCTAAAATATGGGCCAACAAATGACGACATACTACTTCCTTTGACATTCAATCATTCGATTGTGAAAATATCTGGTATAACTAAAATGACTTATTTTTATTAACTATTTTGAATTGATAGGTACCGTAAAAACAGCGTTTACCAATCTAAAATATGTGTCTTCAGTTCTTGCATGAAGCTCAGTCCATCATAAGTAAGGGAAAGCTATTTTCTCTATATATGATATCAGTTATGTTTCAACATAGTTTGACCATCTTGTTAGTTTATTTGGCTTATTTTTTTGATACGTTGCCTATTGTTGCCGCACGACCCAAAACGTCTCGTATCTCGTCATTTGTTTATGCTCAGCTCGATCCCATTCCAAGCCAGCTCACATGTCGTCTGGCAGGCTCACAGGTCGTCTGGCAGGCTCACAGGTCGTCTGGCAGGCTCATAGGTCGTCTGCCAGGCTCACAGGTCGTCTGGCAGGCTCACATATCGTCTGCCAGGCTCACAGGTCATCTGACAGGCTCACAGATCGTCTGCCAGGCTCACAGGTTGTCTGCTAGGCTCACAGGTCGTCTGGCAGGTTCACAGGTCGTCTGCCAGGCTCACGGGTCTTCTGCCAGGCTCACAGGTCGTGTGGCAGGCTCACAGGTCTTCTGCCAGGCTCACAGGGCGTCTGGTATACCAACAGACGGGGCCACTAGCGTTGTTTCATGATCACGGTTGACAGCCTTGTGTCAAATTACTGACCATTCTTCAAATACTTGACTATATATGACCCGATGTTATCGGGGTAATAATGGTAGGTCATTTGTGATAATTTCTACCTGCTATTGCAAAAACTCATCACAATTCCTAACTTTAAAAAGAAATATCAAGAAAGGATATTTACGTTTCTAAAATCATGAAGTTTTGAGAAGTATTTATCTTCTACATATTATACGCCTACTATACTGTTGAGACCCGTTGGGTCTCACCAGTGTGAGAATCACTGGAACATTCTTAAACCAGGACTTTCCCAACATAACCCAATTAGGGTTTGGCCGTAGGGGTACGTGACCTAATGGTCGTATCAAACACAATGAAAACTTTCCAGTTTCTGTGACCGTGGAATAGCTTAGTCTTATTCGCAATGGAAAGTTACCACAACTTAGGACAATGAAACAGTTCAGTTAAACTCGCACGTCGCCAGAATATTGACCCGGCTTGTAAGCAAAGGGTTAGTAGGACAGTGAACTGCCTTTATGTCTCAATGCCAAGGGGCCTTTATAAGTTGGAAGCATGCGGGTGCTCAGTCTCTCACATTGATTGACGAAGGAGAGCCTGGTAGACGTCACTTTGCTGCTATGGTTTGCGTATCCTAAGAGTTGTCTGGTTAGTAATAGTAGCATTGTTAGTTGTTAGTAGCATAATAATATATCTTATAATGTTAGTAAGAAATGTTAGGATTGTAATTAGTTAGTCAAGTACTGTTAGATTATGATTAATCATTACTAATGTATTAGGAATGTACTTCTTTCTTGTAGCTTATGGATTGTATTTATTCTTATTTACAGCCAGTTAAGGCCAGTTAGGTTGAATAAAGTAGGTTTAGGTTAATATACGATTATATAATATAATATAATCTAGAGTGAATGTAGTAAAGTTGAGCATAGTGTTAGACAAAGCTCAGTCTAACTCATACCTCAGTAAGGTTGAGAGTACGAGCAGAAGGTCAGCTCAGACAAACGCTGACGTCACCTGAGAAAGCTAGAGCGCCGGTCGAGGCCCACATAGTAGTAGTAGAAATTAGCATAAGCAAGACCGGGTCAACAGTGACGAGAATTCGACCCTATTCAACCCATTCGCCCGTGACTAGGGCCGGCGTGTGAGAAACGGAGTCCATTCATAAGCGGAGGACGCTGACAGCCTGGAGTCTTTGTTGTGTGTTATTGGACGTGGCGTGTGTGTAGAGGCCAGCCCAGAAGAAGGACCGTTCAACACACCATCCAGTCGCACGTGATATCCGTAATGGAACTGTATCACCATTTGATTTCTTGATGTTTGTATGCGTAAAGAATGTTTTCAAACTTTGTAATTAAATATTTATTCGTGGCTGAACCACCTGTGTCCTTAAGTCACGTAGTACTAGAAGTGGACGTGAGTGAGAGTGGCTTAATAATATTCGTGTGAGAAGAGAGGAGAATAGTGTAACTATTACGAGTCATCATACCTTAGACATAATAGTACTAATCAACGTAGCGCTAGGGACCAAACAAGATATAATAAGAATATTTAACATTTGGGGACACCTAAAGTTATAACATATACCCCCCTTTCACGCAACAAAACTACTTTTTTTTTGTCTCTAAACTTGACCTTAAATTACCAATTCTAAATTATAACTAATAATATGATTATTGTCACTAAAGAAGTTAATTGAGGGACGATTTCTACGATTGAGAAATACTTAAGATGTCACGTGTTTTTAAATTGTTCAATGTTGGACCTACCCTACCGCTTTTCGTTCCCTTGAATTACAATTTTTTTGTCTGTAAAAATGTGAAAACATTATCTTAAATTTACAACAAAAACTCTACATATGATATAAATATACTTTATATTAACGTAATTTGACATATTGATATCTTCATTAAAATTTAACCATACTTTTGCTTTATTTTTCAAATTATACATTATCGGAAAATCGTGAAAAAAATAATTCTTTCATCAAAAGAAGAATCTTTTAAGCGTTTTTATCGTCTATAAGAGACTTGAGTGTCTTTAAGAGACTTGTGTCTATAAGAGACTTGAGTGTCTATAAGAGACTTGAGTGTCTATAAGAGACTTGGGTGTCTATAAGAGACTTGGGTGTCTATAAGAGACTTGGGTGTCTATAAGAGACTTTAGTGTCTATAAGAGACTTGAGTGTCTATAAGAGACTTGAGTGTCTATAAGAAACTTGAGTGTCTATAAGAGACTTGAGTGTCTATAAGAGACTTTAGTGTCTATAAGAGACTTGAGTGTCAATTTTACAGACATATTATCTTATAACAAAATACACCTACTTTACTTTTCGCAAAGTTTAAAAAAAAACAAAAAACAAAAAACAATTTTCAAATTTTGAGAGAAAATCAAAATCCATCTCTATTTTTCAAAATTAAATTTTCACGTGTCTAAAATGATTGGGTTTTGATATTGATGGGTAGACTTATGTAAATGTACCAACGTTTTGTTAACGTCATTGCTTGTCTTAATTGGTAAACATACGTTTATTTGTAAAAAGAAAATTTTTTTGGGAGGTATTTGCAAATATATTTAAAATTTGGATAAACCCAATTAGACCTTCATTCCCACATCTGAAATTAATCGATCTATCATCTATCTAATAGATCAAATTCTATTCTATTAAACAAATGAATCACCTATCAATCAATAAATCAGCCAGTCAGTCTATACATCTAACTCTCTTTCTGTCTGTCTATCTATCGATCTCCCTTTATCAGACACACATGCACACACACATTTGACATTTCCTATTCTTATTAAAAATGAATTATGGGTGAAGCGGACGAGAAGTTCTCTACGAGAATAAGTAAGCAATGAAGGCGAGGGGCGATGTAATCCTAAATTGTTCAATAATTATCAAAAGGGCGCCAAAAAGAAGTTCCATAAAATCACCTTGTCTGACTACGGCGGTTAGGTGTTTGTCCCTGGCTGGGGGAGGGGGGTAAAACTTTTATTTTATTCTATAGATAAGTCGAGCATTAGATTTTAATTCTCATAAGGGAGGCAGAAGTGAGCGTAAAGGGAGGTAGAAGTGAGCGTAAAGGGAGGCAGAAGTGAGCGTAAAGGGAGGCAGAAGTGAGCGTAAAGGGAGGCAGAAGTGAGCGTAAAGGGAGGTAGAAGTGAGCGTAAAGGGAGGCAGAAGTGAGCGTAAAGGGAGGCAGAAGTGAGCGTAAAGAGAGGCAGAAGTGAGCGTTCATTAAACACCAAGACAAATGAGTAGTATCGTCTGCTCATAGACCAGCAACAGATCTATTTAAAAAAAAACCTTGGCAGAAGCAGACCTCAAATCGATGGCGGGGACAAATGGCTACTTAAGTTCTATGTTTAAAAACAAGATACTAAGCTGTTTAAGTCTAGTTCGAGTTGTAACATAGATTAGCTGTAGGGACAAGTATTAAGATGGCCTATTGAGTTATTTGATGTCTGCTCTGTTGCCAAGGTAACAAGGTGATGATGTGTGAACTGGCGGTTTTTTAATAGGCGTGTGTGTGGCGTGGGGGGGGGGGGGTACCGATTCTCCCGATGTTGGCTTGTCATGGCTTGTCAAAATTTTGTAATTGTGGGGCGGTCGTAAAGGTAAAGGAGATGGGGTATTTGTGAGTGTGTCGTAAAGGTAAAGTAGATGGGGTATTTGTGAGGGGGTCGTAACGGTAGAGGAGATGGGGTATTTGTGCGCTGAGTTAATAAGCTCATGTTCTTGGGGGTTTCCAAGTCACTGCCACGTTCATATATAAGCAAAGTGACCTTTAACGCAAAATAATAGTGGAAAAACACCTTGTAAATATGGTAAATTCATGGAAATGAAAATTTAACAACAGCGTATGTAGTATGTTGTCGTATAATGTTGATCTTCTTCTTATATCTGCTTTAATTATCCACATTCAACTAACATCACAACACTTAAAATGCATGAGGCCAAAATTAATGAATTCGTATGACGATAAATTTATTGACTGTATATTCACACAATATATAATAGTTCTCCTGAAACTGGAGAAAACATATTTGATATTGTCTTATTGTTTCACGTGCATAAATCATTCAGATCTGCTGGATACACAATACGATGTTATCAGTATATCGCGGCTTGAGCCATCCGTGAATCCTATTCATACATCAATGTTACGTCAATCTTGTTGTACTTCTGCGCATGACATATACATATCTAACTAACTTCCTGTTAATCTTAAATTGCGAAAACAATACATTGTACGAAACAATACATCATGTTAATATTTTGAGCTGTTACAGAAAATATTAAAAAGAATTTTTTCTGTATTGTAATTAGCGACATATTTGATGACATGTGTGACAGCGTAATTGAAATTGTATCTCAAACTTTGAAGACAAATATTAGAATGGTAAACTTTTAAAATCACAATTACTCTATATTCTGTTGTTTCAGACGACGACACCACATGGGCTGGAAATATGTGCTCTAGTAGCTTAATATCCCAAGATCTTCAGGTGCCAAACAACCTTCATGTTATGTCGTTGCTTTATATTTATTTTAGAAATGAACGTACACGTCTATAAATGCATGCATCAAAATTGTAAAGTGCTATTTTTTTTGTTTGAACCGAACCCCTTATTACAAGTTGTTCGAAACATTTGCTTGTAAATATTCAAACTAGAATGAGCGAACTGTCAAGATTCCAGTGCTCATCAAATGTTGATGGTTTGTTTTGGTCTACATGCGGTTATATCAAACTTTTGTTTAATAAACATACGCATTTTAATACTTTGCTAGGGAAAGCAGTGGAAAATGAGGCGACAAATAGCAGGCGACCTAAGTGTTAGCTAACCTTAACATTATTTTTATATTCATTTATAGATAACATTAATTAAACATCTATAAAAATGAACTATTTTATAGTTTAATTCAGTTTATAATTAAATATGAACCGGGTGGATGGTACTCACTATGGATGGGAACTCATCAAGAGAAGGCAAATTTGAAATCAAACCCGGAAATGGAGTCCCGTAGGCGGTATGACACTGACAATAAACATTTCAACAACTCCTGAGACGTAGAAAGCATAAAGAGCACAGTGAGACACACAAGACACACTGCTGGTCATCTACTGCATCCTGGTTTACTTTTAGTCGTCTTGATTAAGTGATGGCATTGGATCAAATAGGCAAGGACGAGAGAGAGCGAGACTGACAAATTGAGCAACTTTACCGTACTTTATACATAAGACAACTCAAGTCAAAGCTTTTTCTCAATTCAAAAATTGCCTTCGTCATCTTCACGTGCGAATGAAGAACAATAATAATAATAACATATGATAAGGAAAACTTATATCCAATGTTCCCGGGATAAGAAAACCCCCGGGAAATGAGTAACCACTACTGTAAGATGGTCGTAATGGTAGAGTTAGGGAAGTTATGAGGTGGTCGTAAAGGTAATGAGATGGCGTATCTTTGAGGTGGTTGTAAAGGTAAAGAGGAGAAGACGTAGTTTTGAGGTGTTTGTAAAGGTAAAGAGATGGCGTAGTTTTGAGGTGGTTGTAAAGGTAAAGAGATGGCGTAGTTTTGAGGTGGTTGTAAAGGTAAAGAGATGGCGTAGTTTTGAGGTGGTTGTAAAGGTAAAGAGATGGCGTAGTTTTGAAGTGTTTGTAAAGGTAAAGAGATGGCGTAGTTTTGAGGTGGTTGTAAAGGTAAAGAGATGGCGTAGTTTTGAGGTGGTTGTAAAGGTAAAGAGATGGCGTAGTTTTGAGGTGGTTGTAAAGGTAAAGAGATGGCGTAGTTTTGAGGTGGTTGTAAAGGTAAAGAAATGGCGTAGTTTTGAGATGGTTGTAAAGGTAAAGAGATGGCGTAGTTTTGAGATGGTTGTAAAGGTAAAGAGATGGCTTAGTTTTGAGGTGGTTGTAAAGGTAAAGAGATGGCGCAGTTTTGAGGTGGTTGTAAAGGTAAAGAGATGGCATATTTTTGAGAAAACCTCTGACATCATCAAGGAGTTATTGTTGACTCCCGACTCTTCGTCTGTGGTCTGAAGTTGTGTTGAAGAGATCGCTTCCCCTGTGGAGATATTATTCTAGTAACAAGGTTTATCAAATACGTTTTCTTAACATAACAACGGTTTGTAGAGGCTTGCTTACAACGTAACGGCGTTGTAAAAGTTCATATTAATTATCTTTGACCCACTAAAGGCATTTATTAATGAGACATTGAAACATCTAATTGTTAGGACTTGTGAAAATGTAGATGGAATGAGTTATAATTAGGTGCACTTAAGTGTAAGGTCAAGGCCACCTATACACACGTCAATGGCATTTCGAAACGCTTACACATTGATTGCATCACACAATGACCGTCTGCCTGTCACTACTACACATTGATATCATCCCCAGTATGACCTTCTTAATGTCTCTACAGTACATTGATAGCATCCCCAAAATGACCTTCTTAATGTCTCTACAGTACATTGATAGCATCCCCAAAATGACATTCTAAATGTCTCTATAGTACATAGATAGCTTCCACTAAGAACTTTCTCCATGTTTGCTCTACACATACATTCCATCATCTAATGACCTTCTCAATGTCACTACTACACATTGTTAGCTTCACTATCCTACAAAATTTCGGTATTTTTATCCCCAATCCCTCAACCTTCCGTGTCAAAGTCCACATTGAAGCACATACTACTCCATCACCCAATGGAAATTGTGTGTAGTTTCAAAATGAAACCAACACTAAGACCACCGATAGTGTTACCTCAGGACCAGATGGTCTGTCTGGCACACGCGCGGATGTCTGTCTAAAGGTTAGCCATTGAGTGCTGTGTGCCACAGAAATAGAAACACTGACAGCTGTTTGGCGTGCTTCTGGCTGTTAAGAGTGGTTCGGACTGTTGGTACATTGGTCAGGCACAAGTCTGCTGGGACCAGACACAGAAACCCGAGACGCTTCCTGCTGGCGCTGTGATTAGTTCGATTAAGCCTGCTACTCCAAGGGTAAGTCGGCGTGCTGATACACAACCTGATACACAATCGGCAGAGATATAGACGCGGCCGTTTAAATAAAAGGAAAGGTATTCAAAGCCCACCTGCAGTCACAGGAAATGTTGAGGTGGATAACGTTGGTGAACAGCGCAGACTCGATATCAAGTATTATGAATGAGAAACAGTCCAGGTCAAACAACACTCAGAACCTTAGGCCCTACTAATTTCTCTTTCAGCGAAAATAAATATTTTTTTTTTACTATGTGCGATACAGCGCTCAGACGACGTCAATGGGTTTTTTAAAATTTAAAGTTCACGGCACTGAGATCTCATTGTTTCTAAAGAATATATACTATTTTTCTATGATCTAATTTACAACATATCGATGTAGGATGCTTCCCATTTGTTAAATAGATATACAAAGAAATTTGTGGCTGGGTGGCCGAGTGGTCTAAACTGAGCAAATCTCAAGTTGATGGTCTGGAGTTCAATCCCCAGTCAAGCAAACACACCACCAGCAGCCCGGGTGGATGGTACTCGCTAACCTTGGACGGCAACTCATCTAAGAGAATTCTCTGAATTCAAACCCGGAGAGGGGGAGATGGTATTTCACATGCTGCCTAACATCGAACATCGGAGCGCCGTGAGCATGCTATCATAGCATGGAATGAGCGCTATATAAGTACTCCCATCAATCAACTATCAGAATCAAAAGTTTAAGAAAATGATTTTCATGGTTGCTGAAATATTATTATTGTTATTATTGTTATATAGAATTATATTGATTGATTTATAGTTTATGTGTTTGAATTTAAAGCGTTGTTGTATACAGACAATTTAACAAAAATAACCATGAACAGTTCTCAATAAAATAGGCTTCCTCATTCGGATGGTCTCTTCACGTCATCTCTCATACCGTCTAAATCTTTACAAATAATTAAAATAATTTACAATAGAACAATTTTTTTTTAATTATGATGTTTCAAAGGGTAACAACATTAACAAATACAAAATTCCATGGCGTAAACTTCCATACCACAGTCGTTGTTTCCATCCACACCATAAACTTCCATACCACAGTCGTTGCTTCGATCCAAGGCGACCACTGGAATGTCGAGGTCGCGTTTAACTGGTGATGTCATTTCCTCTGCAGTGGCAGTTAAGCCAAGCGTATGTTATCTTTTGTTTGCGCTGCCGTCCCGGGGCATCCCTACCCCGACCCCATCGGTTTTGATCCCCACGAGACTAGCTCGACCGAGGCCTCGAGCACTTGGCTGCGGCAGTTGGGATTATGGCGTGGGCGGTGGAATGGTTAATCGATGTCACTGATCATCGTTTTATCGAGGGCGTTTCATCCCGTGGTGCTTCAGACCAGGGGAGCCACGGTGAAAAAGTCAATCTCCAGTCATGAAGTGACATAGACAACACGGCTCAAATGCCTTTAACCTATGTATTGTCTGTAGAAGCTGCACGCTGCTAAATGGTAAACACTAGATAAGAACTCTAGGTTTTAAAAATTATATATATATATGTAGTCTCCAATCATTCCACTGCTCCTACTGCACAAGAAAATTTCGTGCCAGAATCGGTCTCATTAGCCATCTGCGCACCCACAGACAGAACTAGCACAACTCTGATGATTAAAGTAGTCATGGTCGACTCCCGACTGACGAACAACAACAATATAATACATGTATATATATATTACGAAAATCACTCCTTCACAAACACACTGACGCATACTTACCCCTAGGTTGGGGTACTACGCTATAAAAACTTCTTACAATAATAATAATAATATAAAGTATATATACATATATATGCAAGTATGTATATGTGTATATATATATGCAAGTATGTATTTATATGTATGTATATGTATCTACTAGCTATAGTCCGCAAAACTATGGTGGCGGCAATGGTTGAATTTCCCATCTACAAAAGTTACTTGAAAAAACATGCATTCATGTAATGCACTTTATAAGAATCCCAATTAGTGTTAACCCCCCCCCCCCCTACACACACACCTTTAAGTGCTTTATCGCACATGTTTTTAACGCCCCTAAACTTTAAAATATTCACACCCACCTTTTACACAGCAGATTTATTACACCATAAATCTAATTGAGACTATTTCCGTTAAACAAAAGACATTATTACGCACTACGCACCAAAAGCACTTATTACGCACTACGCACCAAAAGCACTTGCGGTAACTTTAAGAATCTTTTTTAGCGCAGTTATCCGGAATTTTATTTTCCGCTCTATTGAACTCACCACACCAATAGAATTATATTGATTGATTTATAGTTTATGTGTTTGAATTTAAAGCGTTGTTGATTTATTGTTTTATCCTACTACATCCCTTATTTTGTCAGTGTCGTGCCTCCTCTGTTTGTTCTAGATCTGCCACTGCACGCACACAGCCAACGATTTCCACGTCCATGAAGAGAATTATCACAGAAAAGATTTAATTCAATCACAAATCTGGACAAAAATGTTATATTTCTTTTTACCATCACGACCGCAATGTACAAATTAAATCTGTCAATTTCAGCTAAACCAAAAGTGATTTTAAAAAATAATTCAACTGAACAGCAACCTTAGTGTTAAGGCCAAAATAAAACTTATAACAAAGACGCTGAGTAAATTTTAAAAAAGCCATCCCCACCCTTTTGAATATCGTGTATGGAAATATCAATTCAGCAGAAGCCAATATTTCCTAATCAATGACCCACTTTTACCACAGGAGGCAGAGAGGCAAGAATTCTTAATTGTATTATTCCCTCGCGATTGCCCCGAGCCAGCCTGAATCAGTGAAGTGACGAGACCGTCTGAACAATTGTAGTGAGTTCAGTTCAAGAAATCTTTCTACAGCCCACCAAACCCACAATACTGTTGGGTCAAATTAAGGTCAAGTCTCAACCAGTTACCCAAATACAAGAGGGTTTAACATTTTTATAAACTTATTTCTGACAGAGATACGCAGTTGCAAAAAAAAAGTTACCGATGTAAGAATAATAAGATTGATGGAAAATAAAATAATTTCATTTATAAGATAAAGAATGGTTTACTCTCTAATTGGTTTCATAACGCCCTGGGACCTGTGTGTGTGTTGTGCCTGTTTGTGTGTGTAAGTGTGTATGAGTGTGTTTATGAAGGATTGATTTTCGTGACCTGAATGCCACTGCACTCATGCAGTACTCGTTGCTCCAGTATAATCTGTGTGAACCTGCATGCCACTGTACTCTTGCGGTACTCAGTACTTCAGCATAAGCTGTGGTAAGTCCCTAACACTGTAAACAAACTACTGCCAGAATCCCGCTGGTAGACTGGCCACTATGGCGCCAGACAGGAAGTGAGATAAGAGGGAACATGTCTCAGATATAATGGAATGATTTCGACCCACAAAAAAAGAGAAGGAAAATTAAACACCTGGTGAGACACTTTGAAGACAGACTGTCTCATTATTTAAATTTTATTTTTTTATTTCAGAAATGCTTAGGAGTATGTTTCAATGGAAGACTTAATTTTAATCTGAAAGACAAATTTTCTCAAGTTCTCACCACTTACATTTGAATGACGTTGGTGGAAATATTATTCCTTGTGTAGAAATTGAAACTGATGTGCCAGAGAGTATCCTCTGTAATGATAAATATAAACAACTCGTTGCAAGGCACTGAGAAGCTCTATTGAAAGAAGTGCAAGTTCGCAAGTTCTTGAAACCAACAACCATATGTGACCGAAACAATGAGTTTCTTGATGAAACATTTGTCTGGATTTAACTATTCCATTTGTGTATTATTATTTTTTTTTAAAATAACATTCTCTTCGCTGTAAGTCAGATATGTCAATTTCCATATTACGTCAGGGGACTTGAGAAACCAAGTGACAACCTCATCTTCAGTAGAATGGTTACATTTAGTTGCGCACAATAGGGTTGGTAAAGTTTTGCTATCTGGTTTATGACTGGCTATCTGGTGAAATGTTTGTTGCGTATTTCTATCTGATGTATTGCTATCTTGTGTATTGTTATGTTATGTATTGCTAGCTTGTGTATTGCTTTCTTGTGTATTGCTATCTTGTATATTGCTATCTTGTATATTTCTATCTTGTATATTTCTATCTTGTATATTGCTATCTTGTATATTGCTATCTTGTATATTGTTATCTTATTTATTGCTATCTTGTATATTGCTATCTTGTATATTGCTATCTTGTATATTGCTATCTTGTATATTGCTATCTTGTATATTGCTATCAGGTAGGTGAAGGTAAAATTACGGTAAAAATTATTCAGTGATCCAACCGCTACAAACAGCATTGAGCCAATGCTAAATGGACATGTTTAGAATCTTTTGAGTCAGAAAAACATGTCAAAACATAATTGCGTCATGTCCAAACGATGGTACGTCATGACATATCACTGTCATGATAAACCTATGTCATGATATAAAATCATTTTATGTAACCAGTAACCACTTTAAACCTAACAATAACTATATCGTTAGTTAGGGCTAATTGAGGTCATCTAGCAGAACAACGTGAGAAACGCTGATAGGGCTAATTGAGGTCATCTAGCAGAGCAACGTGAGAAACGCTGATTCTATGAAAACCCCATTCAAGTTGTCCGGATATACGCGATAAAAGAAGGTGAGTCTTAAAACACCTGCCTGTGGCTACAATAAACACTGGCGTGAAAGTAAAACAAAGTTACGATGAACTCATGGTAAACAAGGGCTGTGTTACACGTGTCTTGGTGGTGGTGAGTGTGTCATGGTGGCGGTGAGTGTGTCATGGTGGCGGTGAGTGTGTCATGGTGGCGGTGAGTGTGTCATGTGGCGGTGAGTGTGTCTTGTGGCGGTGAATGTGTCTTGTGGCAGTGAGTGTGTCTTGGTGGCGGTGAGTGTGTCTTGGTGGCGGTGAGTGTGTCATGGTGGCGGTGAGTGTGTCTTGTGGCGGTGAGTGTGTCATGGCGGCGGTGAGTGTGTCTTGTGGCGGTGAGTGTGTCATGGCGGCGGTGAGTGTGTCTTGTGGCGGTGAGTGTGTCTTGTGGCGGTGAGTGTGTCATGGTGGCGGTGAGTGTGTCTTGGTGGCGGTGAGTGTGTCTTGGTGGCGGTGAGTGTGTCATGGTGGCGGTGAGTGTGTCATGGTGGCGGTGAGTGTGTCTTGGTGGTGGTGAGTGTGTCTTGGTGGCGGTGAGTGTGTCTTGGTGGTCTTCATATCCAGGCAGTGGGAGAAGTTATGGTAGTAAACCAGTTGTCTTCATATCCAGGCAGTGGGAGAAGTTATGGTAGTAAACCAGTTGTCTTCATATCCAGGCAGTGGGAGAAGTTATGGTAGTAAACCAGTTGTCTTCATATACAGGCAGTGGGAGAAGTTATGGAAGTAGACCAGTGGTCTTCATATCCAGGCAGTGGGAGAAGTGATGGTAGTAGACCAGTGGTCTTCATATCCAGGCAGTGGGAGAAGTTATGGTAGTAGACCAGTGGTCTTCATATCCAGGCAGTGGGAGAAGTTATGGTATTAGACCAGTGGTCTTCATATCCAGGCAGTGGGAGAAGTTATGGTATTAGACCAGTGGTCTTCATATCCAGGCAGTGGGAGAAGTTATGGTAGTACACCAGTGGTCTTCATATCCAGGCAGTGGGAGAAGTTAGGGTAGTAGACCAGTGGTCTTCATATCCAGGCAGTGGGAGAAGTTAGGGTAGTACACCAGTGGTCTTAATATCCGGGCAGTGGGAGAAGTTAGGGTAATAGACCGGTGATCTTTATGTGCTTAAGATTAGATTGTGTGAGCTGCATGCATTTTTGCTCCATCATTTACATAATATCATCTATTCTTGTGAATGGCCTAAAACATAGTGTGTAATAATAGATCATCTATCCTTGTAAATAGCCTCAAACATATTGTACAATAATAGAGCATCTATTGTTCTGAATGGCCCCAAACATAGTAAGAATTGATAATTTGAGGACAATATTTAAATAAGTTATTTTTAAGTTTTAGTTGTATCCATTTGACCTGCTTCGACATGAATCTTTTCATGTTAGCAGTCCCAGAAATACTTTCAATCTACAAATTAGGGACTGTCTTGGCCTATCAAAGAAGCAATAACAATTGTGGGGTGAGACCCGAACAATAGGCAGGGCGTCGAAGGGAGCATGTCGTAGAGGTTGGGGTGGTGGGGAAGGTGTATATATCTATTTTTATTTGATTCTTTTGTATTACTTCCAACTTTTAAGACCATTAAAACAAAACAACAACATCACCTTTAAGGTGCCATAAGACGTCTATGCGGCAGCTCGACATCGCCTTTGAGGTGCCACAAGACGTCAATGAGGTGCCACAAGACGTCAATGAGGCAGCACACGACGTCAGTGAGGCAGCACAAGACGACAATGAGACAACACAAGACGACAATGAGGTAGCACAAGACGTCAAAGAGGCAGCACAAGAAGACAATGAGACAGCAAAAGATGACAATAAGACAGCACGAGACGTCAACGAGGCAGCACGAGACGTCATTAAGGCAGCACAAGACGTCAATGAGGCAGCTCGAGTAATGACTCTATACTTACAGAAGCAATCGTGCAAAGAAACAAAACTTCTTCGGGTTTAACGTTGTCGTCATTGTCCTCAAACCCGTTCTACCAACGCTAAGTTAGAGTTGCAATCTCTAGGCCAGTGTTTAAATCAAAGATAGAGTTGCAATCTCTAGTCCAATGTTTCAATCAAAGCTTGGGTATTTAAATTGTATTTTTTAAAAAATTATTTTAATCACTAAAATTTTGTGACACTTGTTTTTGACATTATGTTAAAGTAAACTGAAGGTGACCACCCCAGACCAGGTCCAACAGAACCATGACTCGGACAGAAAATAGCAACAGCTGAATCGATGAGGCTCCATTGTCCACGTGACTTTTGACTCTCGTGGGCGGTGAAGGAAACAAAACATTGAAAGCCAGGCGAGTGTTGAGCGCGACTGAATAAGTCGACCAATAATTAATCAGGTTCAGCCGAGATCTCCCCACACGACCGGCTTAAGAGGACCAGGCAGCCAGGTTAATAGGCTCGGGTAAAGCTCTTCATTAGCCAGTGGCATTTGACACTCAGATGTCAGTAGCCGAGTCTCGTGCAGTGTCGTCTGTTTACTTGTGTCTGCTGGGGCGCCACGACGCGTCACTGCTAGATTCATCATGGCGTCATTGGATTTAAGAAAATAGAGTAGAGGCTGGGTTCAAGCCGTGTAAATGAAACATTGACAAGATGATATGTGGCAGCTTGAACAGCCACACACAACAATTAAGGAAACGTTTCGCTGTAATGCCTTTTTGCGCAAAAACAACAATAAAGAACACAAGAGAATCAGACAAAATGAAAAGCTTAGTTTACGAACGAACAACTTCACCGAAAGTTGTTTATGAGCCCAGCAAGGAAAAGTTATAAGGGAAGTATCTAATATTTTATAGTCTAAGAATTGCGCTTATTTTATAGTCTAAGAATTGCACTAACCCAGTGGTCGGCAAAGCGCGGCCAGTCGGCCACAAATAGGTTTTGACTCCGAAAAACATTGTTCTGGACAGGTTCTTGAAAAGAAATTTGGCCCTCAAGACAATTGTAATAGTCCTGCTGCTATGTTTTGGCTCTTTTCACTAATGAGTTTGTCGAACACTGTGCTAACCAAGTCAAAAATAAATGCCAAGGTTTCAAAACGCGAATTTAGTTCTATTTTTCTTGTCAGTATTTAAGGTGTACGACTGCTATTTTCTTGTTAGTATTGAATGTGTACCACTGCTATTTTCTTGTTAGTATTAAAGGTGTAAGACTGCTATTTTCATTCATCCCTTAATTTTTTATTTTCAGTGTCAAAAATCGCCACGATTTGCTCAAGGATGTGTTACCCAAGAACTGTTGGGTCTAAACTCACGTGCACTGGTATCATTTGAAATGCCGCCAGTGCATGCAAATTAAACAACGGTCTTAAATACGACATGTCTGGGCACGTGAGGGTTGCTCCAGGAGACAAGTAGTTTATAATACAGGGGAAGGGGTGCAATAATACAGGGGCGGGGAATACAAAATACAGGAGATGGGGTGCAATAATGTAGTGGAGGGGGGAAACAATAACATTGGGGAGGAGTATACAATAAGAAAGGGGGGGGGATAAAATAATATAGGTAACGGAAGAAGAAACATATGCTAATGCTAATCCATACATGACATATGAACGGCTCCTGATAACGTCACCAAATTAATGACCAACATGGCAATCACATTGCTCTGGAAGCACCAACGTGGCAATCACATTGTTCAAGTTATTCGATTTCTCTTAGACAGGAAAATATTTATAAATATTCACGTTGACTGCTGCAAGACTCGCAAATATGTGTTTCGCAATACAAAATGTGCTTTCGGCATGATCGCCAACAAACAAATTCCTAAACATGCCAGATAACCATCTGTCACATAGTGATGTGTTGTTTTATTTCTTTGTTATCTTTCCTGTCGATCGGCTAACTTTTGCACATGGTTATTTTTGTGGTGCGCATTTCACAAGAGTGCATCAAGTCCCATCAGACTCACGTGTATACAATGACGTAGTCAACATAACTTGGTGTTGGTAGAACGTATGCAGGGCAACATGGTGAGGGTGTTCGTGAAATGTAGGATGGGCAAAATGATGGGGGTGCTAGTCTGGTAGGGTTCTCATGGGTTGGATGGGGTGTTGGTGGAACGTTAGTTAGGCAAACTGATGGTGGTCCAGTCAGGGGTGGTGTTGGGAAAGATTGGGGATCGGTGGGGTGCGGTAGAGGTATTGGTAAGGTGGGGTGGGGGTGAGATGGAGATTGGATGGGGTGCAGGTGTCGGGAGTTCTGGTTGAGTGGCAGGGGGTTGAGAAGGTGGAGATGGAATGGGGTGCTGGTCTGGTTCTGGTGGAGTGGGCTGGGGTGCTGGTCTGGTTCTGGTGGAGTGGGCTGAGGTGCTGGTCTGGTTCTGGTGGAGTGGGCTGGGGTGTTTATGGGGTGTGGTATAAAAGTTGGTGGGGTGGGATGGAGGTGAGAAGTGGGCGCTAGTAGTGCTGAGGGCGCTTATTGGGTGGGGGTGTAAAGGCGTGGGCGTCATACGGGATTGTGAATTGTTTAAGAGTAGAATGGTGGAGATTCAATAGTTGTTGGATAATGTGTATACAATATTTAGAAGACTTTAGGACATGATAGACGTATATGACATCAATACAATCTCTATGACTTATTGCTTGGCGAAGCACGCATTATATGATGGCACTGATGAGTCTTGTCTGCACAGGAGTGATTCAGCAGAAAAAAACATCAGGGGCGTATTCTTGGGACAGAGTGTCGAACACGAGGGACTGCATAACAAAATACACACAATGCAGATATTTAAAGAAATAAACGAAACCTACTCTCCTTATTTATGTATCTGATGACGCTACTGGGAATATAAATTTATAAGTACAAGTCCAAAATAGGTTATCTTTATAACCTTAATGTGTGGGTTCTCTCTATATATATTTGTTTTGTTCGTGAATTTGCACTGGAAAAAAAACGTACATTTTAGCCGGAAAAGGGTGATATAAACAATACGGTTTCGTTGGGAATGGAAGGCCCGAAGAAGTTGCGAGACAAAAAAATAATATAACAATAAAGACATCGAAAGGAAAAAGCAGGTAATGGAGAGGCATGCGGTGAGACGGAAAGAAGAAGCAGGTAAAGGAGAGGCACGCGGTGAGACGGAAAGAAGAAGCAGGTAAAGGAGAGGCACGCGGTGAGACGGAAGGGCACGGGGAATGCCGGGAAGTTGCCTGATGATGAACAAACATATTCACCAACACATGAACATTGCCATATTCATTTGTTCCAAATATCAAGATGGATCAGGCGGGTGACCCCAGGTGAGCAGAGGTGAGCGGAGGTGAGCAATGCTGGCAAATTGCACGACACAGATCACTGCAGTGGCGTAGCCAGCTCAACTCACCTCGTGTGGGGGTGCCACTGGATATATCCAACGGCGTAGCCAGCGAAAATGATCGCGTGCGTGGCTGTGTGGAGGGGGGAGGGGTGCATTTACACATTGACTAATTCTAGGTAACTTGACATTATAGGAATACACAACTGGTAGGTAACTTGATATTATAGGAATACACAACTGGTAGGTAACTTGAGATTATAGGAATACACAACTGGTAGGTATCTTGACATTATAGTAATACACAACTGGAAGGTAATTTGATATTATAGGAATACACAACTGGTAGGTATCTTGACATTATAGGAATACACACTGGTATATATCTTGTCATTATAGGAATACACAACTGGAAGTTAACTTGATATTATAGGAATACACAACTGGTAGGTATCTTGACATTATAGGAATACACAACTGGAAGGTAACTTGATATTATAGGAATACACAACTGGTAGGTATCTTGACATCATAGGAATAGACAACTGGTAGGTATCTTGTCATTATAGGAATACACAACTGGAAGGTAACTTGATATTATAGGAACACACAACTGGTAGGTATCTTGACATTATAGGAATACACAACTGGAAGGTAACGTGACATTATAGGAATACACAACTGGTAGGTATCTTGACATTATAGGAATACACAACTGGAAGGTAACTTGACATTATAGGAATACACAACTGGTAGATAACTTGACATTATAGGAATACACAACTGGTAGATAACTTGACATTGTAGGAATACATAACTTGCAGGTAAATTAACATGATACGAATACTTCAGCACAAGATTCTTCACTCAAGATTTCACATCTTTACCAGGAGCGTTTGCATTGAAAGGAGGTGGAAGGGGTGGCATAATCTCGGAAGCATCGTCCTTTATAATCATGCACTTAAAATCAAGTCTCTTTCAACACAAAACTAAAACTATTGATTTAACTTAAGGGCCTGAAAGACATGGGATTATTTAAGATTTATTTTACCTCATCATGTCATAAATATAAACTGTATTGAATTTAATTGAATCTTCATTAGTTGGAGCAAAGCAGGAGATACATTTCAAGCTGCTGCTATCGTTTGAAGGCTTGAAAAACAAATGTAGATTGTAAAATATTAAAAACGCTTTGTGAATTTTCAACTGCTCAAACTTTCTGAAAAAGTTTAAATCACTCGTTAACATGCAGAAATCGGAGCGCCTCCCTGAGATGCAAAGAGCCATCTTTAACCAACAGCACGTCACGTGTTATGAACAGTTAAACGGGTTTAATACTAACAAGCCATCTTATGGTAGAGACAAGAGGCAAGCAAGCAAGAACTTGATCAGTTTTAGTCTTTTGTCCAACTATCAAGTGTCAATTATTAGATGAATAATAATATTTTTATATTGTGTGGATTGAATGGACTTAGCATGGAATGTGAAGGGGAAAACAAACAAACAGATTTCGTTTAGAAATCAACACAAAACTCTAATGACAGTTTCAAAAACTCTTTACACTTTTAAAGCTGGAATAAATTTTTTTAAAAATTAGCGCCACCTGTAAACATGTCATCGATATCCCGTATGTGCTAATGGTGTCACTTCCGGCGGGTAATTAGTCGAGCACACACGTCTTTATCTATCCTTTCCGCCTCCTCAAATATTCACTTATTGCATAAACACGAGGAACTCGTGAGTGGGTATCATCACGTGCGTGTGTGTTTGGGTCTATTTTGGAAAGGGCTCTAATATTACCCGCGCTGCAACGCTATATGGGAACCTGTCATGCTGCGCACTGCATATTATCATCTCCATTTACCAGTTCGGGGGGTTGCTTGACCTCGTCTAGTTCATACGAGCTGCTCGTGTACGCAGACCCGAAGAACACTTGCAGATCTCAATCAAACGTTATTGGGCCACGAAGGCGCGAGACAAACGCCACAAAGTGTTTTCATAACAAACAATTATTGGGTTATTGATTGTTTGGTTTTCGCTGCCATTATAAAGGCTGCTGCCGCTTGGAATGTGCTGATTGGATGGACGTAGCTTGGAATGTACTGATTGGATGGACGTAGCTTGGAATGTGCTGATTGGATGGACGTAGCTTGGAATGTGCTGATTGGATGGACTTAGCTTGGAATGTGTGGATTGGATGGACGTAGCTTGGAATATGTGGATTTTATGGAAGTAGGTTGAAATGTGTAGATTGGATGGACGTAGCTTGGAATGTGTGGATTGGATGGACGTAGCTTGGAATATGTGGATTTTATGGAAGTAGGTTGAAATGTGTAGATTGGATGGACGCAGCTTGGAGTATGTGTATTTCATTGACGTAGCATGGAATGTGTGCATTTGAAGAACTATCGTTACTTACTAGCTAATATACCCGGCATTTCCCGGGATTTCATTTTGAAAAACTTACACATCATTTTAGCTATTATTTAAATTAAAATCCCTGTCAATCACTATCAACTGTTGGATTCCGTTCCCCGTATAAAGGGTATATTTACCAATTTTGGCCAAGATCCATAAATGCACGTAGAAGCGACTGTTAAGCCTTTAACTTCATTTGCGTATATAGATTAGGCGATTAAAAGATAAAATAAAATTGGAATTTTCTATAAACTTTCAAAATTATCTTTAATTCCTATTTCACAATATTTGAGGATACTCACTAAAATATATAGAAACATTAAAAAAAACATTACACAGATATATATATATAAACTTGAAACGGTTATAGAAGAAAATGAAATATTCTAGAACATTCCAAATTGAAACTTATAAAAAGGTAATTATGTCATACTGAGGACATTCCCAGAATGTATTGAAGTCTGTAGCACTAAACTAACATTTCCATAAGATTCTAGATCCCAATATGTATATATATATATATATATATATATATATATATATATATATATATATATATATATATATATATATATATATATATATATATATATACATGCTTTTAAGCGTAAAATGGGTAAGAATATTTTTGTATTTTTTGTGGGGTTTATACTCTAGTTTTGCGTCAACCACTAATTATTACCTTTTACGTCAAAAAATATTGCTTTAAATGGTATTTATTAAGATAAATTTTAAATGAAATTAAAATGGGTTGGTAGCATCATTTGGTTCATATTTAGAGGTTCAATTATGTTTATTAGCATTGTTAGTGACTCGCACCAAACATTCGCATTCCTCCTATCCACGACGGGTTCTGGAACATTACATCGCGAATGTTCGAGCTATTCAAGGAATAAAATAATAGCATGAAGTAAGACATGTTTGCTAACGATCCGGGCATTCTTCGTTCAAACAGAAATAGTGGCGGTGCATAGACAGAGGTCGATGCCGTCTTTTGACAACTTAAAAATGACGTTTCGGAGTAGATCTATGGATCCACTACATTAAACATCGTCATCCACGTACTCCAACTCCAGTGTGACGCCAAACACGAACTCCACGTCCGTTATAACGCCACACACGCCATCTCTATTATTACGTCATACACTTTAATAATAATCCACCCCTTGCATATGACGTAACACAGGTACCCCACGGGTTTCGCTGAGTTAATGACATATTACGGATATAGCAAATCAGCTTCCGCGAATGAATTCCAATAATTGACCGAAATCATGGTTAAAAATACGTGGACAGCGAGCGAAAAATAGAGATGTCGTTTACATAGTTACATTTGCATTTAATGAGGTGCTATGGATCAATACAGAAGGACACTAGAACAACGCATCGGGATGTAACGGTCTCATTCTCTATATATAGAGACAATCAAGAACTTTGTACTTCTCGTTGTCGGCTCCTCTATCACTTGACGAGGGACGCTTGCGTCGAGTGTGGTCTTGTACCAGCTCTGAGCAGAAGTGAATCGGGGGGATTAAATGAGTATACCCTCTCATTAACCTAAATGTGATCCGTAGTAATATGACGGGAAAAGAAAGGGGAGGGGGCGCTTTTCTGGAGGAGGGGGGGTCTCATTACACCCAGTCTGCTCTGTAACGTGCTTTAATTAAATTTGTTACATTATTACAGATACGACTAACCCTGATCATGTTTTGCTCTTGAAATAATTTTTACTGTCAACTCTGTAGTACTGCTGCTAACGATGTGGTACTGCCGCTAACGATGTAGTACTGCTGCTAACGATGTAGTACTGCTGTTGGACGCAGCTCAATTAGCGACAAGTGTTAACATTTGCACCATCGTGCATTATCTTGTTGTGTCTAAGTGCCATCGTTATTAAAGAAATTCCCTTTTAAAAAAAATTAATTGTAGAAAATGCGCAACTGTTTATCTGTGTGCACTGAGTACTGTCTATAGGTGTGCACTGAGTACTGTCTATAGGTGTGCACTGAGTACTGTGTATATATATGTGCACTGAGTACTGTCTATAGGTGTTTACTGAGTACTGTCTATGGATGTGCACTGAGTACAATCTATAGATGTGCACTGAGTACTGTCTATAGGTGTGCACTGAGTAGTCTATAGATGTCCACTGAGTACTGTCTATCGGTATTCAATGAGTACTGCCTATCTGTATTCACTGAGTACTGTCTATCAGTGTTCACTGAATACTATATAACAGGGTTCACTATCAGTGCTCACTTAGAACAACAATCCTATTGGTGAAAGCATTTCATAATAAATGCCAGGTATTTTGAAAGAAGAGTTCTTCAGACTTCACCACACATGCACATGGAGATAAATTGAAAACAATGCGGATGTTTGAACTACCTCAGGTTAAGAGTGGAAAGGGGAGAGGGGCGCGAGTGATTGAGCGCCCTGACATTCATTGAAGCCATGTATTCACATTCCAAAAGATACTTGAACGTTAAACCTTTGGGAAACCATACCTTAAGATAAAACTTTGGGAAACCATACCTTAAGATAAAACAATGGAAACCATACCTTAAGATAAAACAATGGAAACCATACCTTAAGATAAAACTTTGGGAAACCATACCTTAAGATAAAACTTTGGGAAACCATACCTTAAGATAAAACTTTGGGAAACCATACCTTAAAATAAAACTTTTGGGAAACCATACCTTAAAATAAAACTTTTGGGAAACCATACCTTAAAATAAAACTTTTGGGAAACAATACCTTAAAATAAAACTTTTGGGAAACCATACCTTAAGATAAAACTTTGGGAAACCATACCTTAAGATAAAACTTTGGGAAACCATACCTTAAGATAAAACTTTGGGAAACCATACCTTAAAATAAAACTTTTGGGAAACCATACCTTAAAATAAAACTTTTGGGAAACCATACCTTAAAATAAAACTTTTGGGAACCATACCTTAAAATAAAACTTTTGGGAAAAACCATACCTTAAAATAAAACTTTTGGGAAACCATACCTTAAAATAAAACTTTTGGGAAACCATACCTTAAAATAAAACTTTTGGGAAACCATACCCTAAGATAAAACAATTCTTTACGATCAGTTTGTACCCAATGCATACTGCGCAGGAGAATGACGCTTGCAGTTTAATTCGGATGGAAACTTGTTCTGTTCCGACTCCAGCCCGGAGGAAGCATACTTCACTACCCAGCCGCAGAAAGATTCAACAATTTACCATCTGCTTTTTGACCTTTGACCCAACGAATCGTTTCATCCTGAGATACACCGCAAAGGTGCTACAAATGTTTCACCCTCAACGAGGGCTCGTACATGATCCAATGGGCGCTCACAGGTGTGTCTCGGCACGTAAGACTATAGTACCGAGACGCTGTCCAGATGACCTGGAGTCATTGACGCAGTTACAATTCCTATCATTCATATATGCACCCTGGCGGTATAATAGATGACATTAAATATTACATTTTGACACCATTCTGTTTTACCCATAGTTCAGACTGGTTTTTAACTCTTGTTAAAAAAACATATTAAATCAGCTCTATAATGAATAAAACGCAAGAATGCCATCAAAATGTGACAGAAACTTTAAATAAAAAAAAAATTAAAAATAAAGAAGTATAAACGAAAGCTTCAGATGGCCAAACTATTTTTGTAAAACGGCCACAAAAGGCTGTAGGCTAACGCATTGTCCATAAACGGCTATTTACTATAACATTGCAATCTATTACCTGATCAGATCTTTAAACAACATCATTCTCTAACAAAATAACAAGGATGCTATTTAGAATTCTAAAATTACACACTACTCTAATCAATTTATAACAAGGTTCATTTATAGATCTTTCATTTCTGTATACAAATTAATCAAAAGAAGAATGTTTTCTACGGCCTTAGAACCGGTGATAGATGAGAGGGTTTTTAGCTTTCAGAAGGCGCTTGAGAAACATTCCTTGTACCCGGGTAAGAGATAAAAAGATGAATCGAATTCAGTAGATAAAAGAAGGGGCATACATACATATAGACATATTGACGGAGACAAAGATATAGACATATGGACGGAGACAAAGATATAGGCATATGGACGGAGACAAACATATAGACATATGGACGAAGACAAAGATATATAAATATGGACGAAGACTAAGATAGACATGTGGACGGAGACAAAGTATAGACATATGGACGGAGGCTTACATATTGACAAATAGACGTATGGGACTCGGCCACGTCACCAGATGTACCCAGGCAGTATTACCAAGACGCTGTTGTTTGGCAAAAATGATATGGGATGTGGATGGGGGTGGTGGAGGGGGCGGACCCACTGTACGGCCCAATGTTTTTTACAAGGTCGTGGGTAAGACGGAACGACCCATTGGGCAGCTAATTCATGTACACGGCAAAGAACTAGACGGACAGACCCACTGGGCGGCCAAGTCTTTATTGCAAGAAAGGGGATGACGAAAATCCAGACTGTCAAAACACCAACCCGTGAGTGTGTGAGGAATGTCTCGACTGGCGAGCTGATCTCAGACTGAAAGCCCCCCCTCCCCCACCCAATATGGCCGCGCACCAATGGCATGCATACTTTGATTCATACCACCCAAAGTGACTAGGAGTCTATAATAAATAAATAAACAGGGTCTGTTTCCCTTTTTCCAGCCCCCCAGGAGTGGTTAATTAAAACTCCGAAGCTTATTTCTTTTCGCCAAGGCCTTCATATAATACATATATGATGAACAGTTATGTCGGAAACTTAGCCGATTAGGGCCTAAGCCGGGCATTGAAAAAAATACCCGGAAAAGCGAAGCATTCACACACCCGACAATACCTGGAAAACGAAGTATTCCCACACCCGACAATACCCGGAAAAGCGAAGTATTCTCACACCCGACACACCCGACAATACCCGGACCAGAAAAAAATGGGAACGTGTCCGCGTGGCTAAAAAAATATAAAAAAAATCTTCTCATTTTCTATAATGTGTTCCACACAATGGGGAAAAATATAGAACCAGTCTTTGTCACATTTTTAAATGGGGTATATTTGACCTGAATTGAAGCATCATTAGAAATCTCTCGATATGAACTTATGGAGTAATGGTGAGTAATGGTGAGTTCAATAGCTAGCAATAGCTAGCAAAATCACATCCCCTGCCCTATAACTGCGCCAGATGAGATTCTCAAGAATACCGTGGTACTTTGGTGCGTACTATTTTCTTCAGTTTTACCTTAATAGTATCAATTTAAATATGATGTAATAAATGGGACATTAGAATATTAGTATAGTTCATAGGCGTGGAAAAGAAAGTGCGGTAGTGTATCTAGGTGGTCGCACTAATTGGGATTCGTATCAAGTGCGTTGCTTGGATGCATGTTGTGTAAACATTTCAGTAAGACTAGTAGATGGGAATTTCACGTATTGCCGACGCCATTGCTTGGGCGGACTACAACTACTAACTAATAATAGAAAACCGATGAGTCATTGTCGCGAAACGAAATGTCAGCTACATGATGAAGCCTAGGATGATATCAAGGCCAGGATGGTATCAAGGCTAGGATGGTATCAAGGCCAGGATGGTATCAAGGCTAGGATGGTATCAAGGCTAGGATGGTATCAAGGCCAGGTTGGTATCAAGGCTAGAATGGCATCAAGGCTAGGATGGTATCAAGGCTAGGATGGTATCAAGGCTAGGATGGTATCAAGGCCAGGATGGTATCAAGGCTAGGACGGTATCAAGGCCAGGACGGTATCAAGGCTAGGACGGTATCAAGGCCAGGACGGTATCAAGGCTAGGATGGTATCAAGGCTAGGATGGTATCAAGGCTAGGACGGTATCAAGGCCAGGACGGTATCAAGGCCAGGATGGTATCAAGGCTAGGACGGTATCAAGGCTACGATGGTATCAAGGCTAGGATCGTATCAAGGCTAGGATGGTATCAAGGCTAGGATGGTATCAAGGCTAGGACGGTATCAAGGCCAGGACGGTATCAAGGCTAGGATGGTATCAAGGCTAGGACGGTATCAAGGCTAGGATGGTATCAAGGCTAGGATGGTATTAAGGCTAGGATGGTATCAAGGCTAGGATGGTATCAGCATGATGAGGAAATAAGTTTATTAAAAAATAATATACGTACGTTGGTATCAGAAAAATGGAAGTGCTACTAACCAGCGACCAGCGACACCGATGCATATATAGTAGCTCCACTCCATGTTTGAATTAAATGTTTTAATTTATAGTTTGGGGCAGCGGTTTGGTTCTCAAACTGTTGGTAACTTTCCCCACGGGGGTCACCTGACATCATGTCAGTGGTCGCTTGAGAATTTAAAAACTTTCGGGTGGGGGGGGGGGGGGGAATTGTGTGGGTAAATGAATGTTCCTATTAAAATTTAAATATTATTACAAGGTTCGAACTATTTTTTATTGTTACTACGCTCTGAATACAATCTGACTAGGTCACAGTAGAATTTTTTTTTAAAATTTAGATTCATTCGATAGATGTCAGCAGCTTATTTAATACACCCATACCTCGCTATACGGCCAATAGATACCCTCTCTTTAGTTTCAGCTTCTCCCCTTAGGCGGCTCTGTTTTAGTAGTCTGCCTTATTTCCTGTGCTATCCCACCTTATTCATATCCTGTGACTCAGTAAGTTGACGTGTATGTTTCTGTCTTGATTGTTTGGATTAATTGGTGAATTTTATTTTATGTATAAATACGTGCATATGCTTTCTTTTGTTTTTTAATTTATATGTTAATTTTAAAATTTGTTTACTATTACAAATATTACAATGTTTTGTACTTTTATTTTTTATAGGAAATGAAAAGAATAAAATGATTTATGAACTAACGACTATATTATTTTATACAAAAATTGGAACAGTTCCAATTAAATTTGCATGGGTTTATATCAAAATTATTTATTCATTATACGGCTTTTCGCTTTACGGCCAACTTTTCCGGAACGTATCCAGGCCGTAAAGCGAGGCATGGGTGTATAAATATGTTGGCAATTAAAAAAAACAACATTACATTAGTTTTGAAATATGATTTAAATTTTTTTTTAAATTGTTCTTTGTTCTATTTAATTTTTGTGTGTGCCTAAACTTAAAAACTTGGGAGTTTCCACGCAAACGTATAAAAAGGTTTGTGAATGTATCCAAACTTTTCTGGGTATTTTGACGTGAAGAGCTCTTCTGCAGAACCCTCCACCATTCTTAGCTATTTCAAAACTACGATACCAACAACTTTTAGTCTACACAAAAGCTCGGCCCCTCCACGTCTCTCAACAAATGGTTCTCAGTTTCATGGTATAATTCTGGTTGTGTGTTGCCACAACTTGGGAAATGTTTTAAAAGGGTCGAGGCGCTAAAAGGGTTGATAACCGCTGGATTGAGCTTATATTGTTACGCTGTTGGTGTTTCGAAGCATCCCACTATGATTGCTACTGGTTCTAAAACAGGCAGTTTTGACAGGTGAAACATATCCATACAATGAAAAGACAATAATTCTTTTTTAAATACCTGGACACGCCGGGTATTTTCTCAAATACCCGGAAAGGGGAAGTAAAAAACTACACCCGGCTCAGCCCTAACGCCAGTGTGGTTCTATCTCCAGGCCGAGAGAGGTACGACCGACCGTCAAAATGTGTACCAGATAATTGCACTGTAACTTTGGAGCATGCCACAACCGCTCTACTCCAACACTCAAGATCAAGGACGTATCTGGCAGTAAAAGTACCCCCTCCTCCCCCCCCTCCCCCACAGTTTATCATAAATGATCTCACCTAAAGAGCAGAGCTACATCTTGGCACCGTCATGGCGTGATGAGATTCCCGCTGTGAGTAGAAATCGGGGACTCATCGGATGTCTAAATTTCCCAAACACCTTGAATAGACAAGTCGGGGAGGAAAGTGACGCGTAGAGTGAAACAGTGAGACGTCATTGCTGTGCCTGCAAATCTCAGATGAGAAGACTGACTTAAAGATTTGATAACTGGTTCGTTTGCTATGTAAGAGAAGTTGGTACCCCACTGAATGGCGATATTAGAGAATTTGGTAACCAACTGGTTGGCGATGTAAGAGAAATTGGTAACATAATAGTTGGCGATGTAAACGAATTTGGTACCCCACTGGTCGGCGATGTAAGACAATTTGGTAACCCACAAGTTGGCGATGTAAAAGAATGTATTAACCAACTGGATGGCGTTGTAAGAGAAAATGCAAGGGCCGACTATAACGTACACCTGCGATACCAACAACTTAACATCAATGTCTGCTCTCACACCTGCGGCGCTAACGTGCTGACGTCAAGACAGGATACAGCTATGACCGCTGCGGCCTTGAAAAGGAGGGAGGAGGTTATTAATGAACGGGATAAACGTGAATTACGAAATGTTCCATGTGAAAGATTTAACTCAGTCTTTGATATACATCATATCAAGAGAGCAATCGCTAAACCAAAACAATCTTTAACGTTATCAATCATATTTCGAAATCAATCATTTCACAACAATCACTTAGCTACATCAATTATTATAGGACTGCAATCATAGAACCACAACAATCATAAGACGTGAGCAATCATAATTCGACATCAACCACTACACCAAAACAATCATTACAAGACGTTGATTATTATAGGACATCAATCACACGTCAACAATCATCCTACGACGGCAATCATCATACGACAGCATCATTACTGTGTTTAGTTTTATCTCGACATTCCCCTTTTACTGTGTTTAGTTTTATCTCGACATTCCCCTATTACTGTGTTTAGTTTTATCTCGACATTCCCCTATTACTGTGTTTAGTTTTATCTCGACATTCCCCTATTACTGTGTTTAGTTTTATCTCGACCTTCCCCTATTACTGTGTTTAGCTTTATCTCGACATTCCCCTATTACTGTGTTTAGTTTTATCTCGACATTCCCCTATTACTGTGTTTAGCTTTATCTCGACATTCCCCTATTACTGTGTTTAGCTTTATCTCGACATTCCCCTATTACTGTGTTTAGTTTTATCTCGACATTCGCCTATTACTGTGTTTAGCTTTATCTCGACATTCCCCTATTACTGTGTTTAGCTTTATCTCGACATTCCCCTATTACTGTGTTTAGTTTTGTATCCGGAAATTTGATCGAAAGAAATTTCGTCGACGGAAAATTGATCGACGGAAATTTGATGGAACGGAAATTTGGTCGAATCGTTTTTTTAGTTTATACGTTAAAATTGTGCGTCAAATTTCTTTTTGAACGCATTATTTTGTTTTACTGTATAGTATAGTGCGTTCAAAAAAAAATTTGACGAAAATTTTAACGTCTGAACTGAAAAAAAGATTCTACCAAATTACCGTCGATCAATTTTCCGTCGACGAAATTTCTTTCGATCAAATTTCCGGTAACCGTTTAGTTTTATCTCGACATTCTCCTATTACTGTGTTTAGTCTTAATTCGACATTCCCCTATTAAGGGGCTTTGGACATTATAAACATCTCGCGTGCGGCACTATTAAAAAAGGAATGCTACTAGAGAGGGTTTGTGAAATAAGAAAAGCATCTTGTGGTATTGCTGAACATAGTTGGTGCATGGCTTTACACAGTTGATACATGGATGTACACAGTTGGTACTTGGCTATACACAGCTGGTACATGCCTCTAAACAGATGGTACATGGCTCTACACAGCTAGTACAGAGATAACAGATATAAATCCCTAATGATGTTGTATAAAACAGAATTTATCTTAGATTTATCCCTTGTATCATACACATGGGCATCTTATCCTGTCCTATCTTTTTTATGCTTCCGAGGGGGGCGGGGAGCGCCACGGCCTTATCTTATGAGCCAAATATATTAGGTAGGATCATTTTATGAGAAGACTACGATTAAATCGCCAATGGGGTTTGTGTTGTATCTACAAGGAATGAACCAAAAGAACTCATGCCGAGACCGAGAAGAAATCGGAACACTGGCCACATAAAGTTGGTATTAACCTTCACAATAATAATCATCTAATATTAGTTTGAGACAATTAACATCGAACGGCGACTTTCAATGTTTCTCAACCTTCCTAATGCCGCGACCCTTTTAATACAGTTCCCCATGTTGTGGTGACCTCCAACCATAAAATTATGTTCGTTGCTACTTCATAATTATGTGTTTTCCGATAGTCTTAAGCGACATATAAGGGATATTTGACCCCAAAAGGGGTCCCGATCCAAAGGTCGAGATCCGTTGCTCTAAGTCATTTGCCTTCCTTGCCACGCGTGTACCCATTTTAATGTTGTACTTGATAGCTATAATATTGGGCATCCTTCCGTCTTTATGAGACGATGAAATAGCTGATTGACACTTTCTGGAAGGGCTCTTGAGACCGTACTAGGAATGACAGCCACGGCTGTACTACTCACGTGAGAACCTTCACTTCTGGTTTACTTTGGCCTTCCATAATGCTTCTCTTCTTTCAAGAGCTTCACGTGGTTTCATGAACAAGTCTTCTGATTATTTCAGCCTCTCACACATAGCTGACCATAAATTCGGTACGTGACTTACCCAGAGGTTCACTACTAACTCTTACACTACGCCAGAACATCCGAAAATTAAGCTCACAAATAACACACTATTTTTAACAGGGCGCTACAGTGCTTTTGTATTTTAAAAATTATTTTGTGTGTGTGAGAAAATTCAAAATATTACGCAATTCTTGATAGCTTTGTTCCCCCCTTTTTAAGTGGGAAGTCCCCACGACTAAGGTTGAGTCGGGTGCAGTTTTAGTGCAGGTAACGGGTTCGGGTATTTTGAGACTATACCGGCGGGTCAGATTTCAGAGTTTACTATTCATAGATTATCTGTATTAAAAAAAAGATAGCCATATCTTCTATCAAAAGGGGAGAGGGGAAAACTGCAAGTAAAAATCCAGGGGACATCCATTTATAAGTTCGCAAAAAACGTCGCATCTAATTTCACCCCTTCCCTAACTTTCATCCACGTTGCACCTGTGCTTTTTTGGACACCCCCACCCACCCAAAATTTTATGTACGTACAAATGAGGTTTCACGCCCCCGCCCCCACTGAAAAACAAATTAATAAAAATCAATCTCTTAATGGACAATTTTATCCTCACAGTAAGCCGTGTTGAACATGTGTCACGGCTTTTCTCCGCTGTTGGGCGTAGCCTAATGGTGCCCAAACTGTGCGCCAAGTCACCCTGGGTGATCGCTGCTTTCTTACAGGGGCGCCGCGAAATATTACATGATTTTCGTACTTTTATTACAATTCAAATCCGGTTCCGTTTCTTTTCCTGGGTCCGGGTAACGTCCGGGTATGTGATACTCAGAAGTTCCATCTATACGAGTAAGAACCCGGCTCAGCTCTTTCCGTGACCGTTTGAGATCTGCTGATGAGAAACATCTAGTAGATTTTTATCCACTTTTTGAACATCTTTGACAACAGCTGATTCTTCTTTGTACTTTCCGGTGGGGGGGGGGGGGGGGGTCTAATTAAATGACTATATCATGGCGTGAAAGAGGTAGAAAAGACATGGAAATACATTTAAAGCTCAGAATAGCAACATAATTATGACTGAGAAAATCTCGACTTATGACTGAGACGACCTCGACTTAGGGCTGAGATGACCTCGAATTATGGCTGAGATGACTACGACCTATGGCTGAGATGACCTCGACTTAGGGCTGAGATAACCTCCACTTATGGTTGAGATGACCTCGACTTATGGCTGAGATGACCTCGGCTTATTCAATACATATATGTCTGACGTGTGTGTGTAAATTAAATTATTACTGCTGAGGAGATGCCTTAGGTTGGGAGGTGGGGTGCGGCGGGATTGGCACCACCGTAGTTGACAAAATCAACAAACGCTCACCCCACGAGAATTGATCCGCATTATTCATCGCTGAGACCAGTCTGGGCAGCATTTAGGTCAGTGAAAGTCGTTGCCCTCAACTCGCCGTACCCTGGCCGGATTGTAAGACGGAAGAAGGGAACGGGAGACCCTTCAAGAACTGTTGCCCCAATAAAACGGTTTGATGCCATAAAACTATTCGTTATTCAAGCATCTATGAAATAATTTTTGTGAAACTTTGTTTGAAACATTTCGCAACAATTGTGAAATATAGAGCCGAAAACTATAGGCTAAACTTCAGTGTTTTCCTAAGTGGTGGTCCGCGAGCCTAACACTGCCGGTACGGACAATCCTAAGTGGTGGTCCGCGAGCCTAACACTGCCGGTACGCACAATCCTAAGTTGTGATATGCGATCCTCACACTGCCGGTACGCACAATCCTAAGTTTTGGTCCGCGGGCCTAACACTGCCGGTACGCCCACTAAGGGACAAGAAACTGGATAAATTTTAAAGAAACCTTTAAGTGCCATAATAACACTTACATCAGCTAGTATTGCATTGTCATAGTTAAGTCCTTTCATATTTGCTTGTCACATATTCAACAATACTTTAATGTCAAATAATAAGAGAAGAAAATTTATTACATCTGGTACCGGCACCTTGTGCATTAGAAAACTGTTCAAAAGGTCCGTTTAATTTAAATGTTTGGGAAACACTGGGACACATGTTTAAATTTTTGTTTAAATTTAAAAAAAAACAGCCCGTAAATGTGCCAGATTTCATACTAAAGACCGGCATTATTTTATTAAATGCAACGATAACCAGATTCCATTGGGCTGTCTGCCACCTCGACACTTGTGCGCTCTAAGAAAAAAAAAAAAAGAAGTTAAAAGAACATGCCCTTAGGGCACACACCGACGTCAAAGCTGACCTCATTTCAATCGCCCTCATGGATTTAGAAACAAAGGTTATTTCTGACACAGAATTCAAATTTTCTATCATCGAAATTTGCTTATAAGAGGATTACCCGAGAACTTACTGGGTCTATTTGTGACTTGCTAAATATGTCTTCTAAGAGCATTAGTCTTTTTTTTTAAGGAGCGAGGATAGTAGCGGGGAGATGCTCGATAAGGGAATTAATCACAATTTTACTCCATGGACTCTAATGAGATCTATATTTAACATACACTCTGATTGATGATATTTCATTTCATACCGAAAAATCGTCGAAATGTTCGATGACATCGCTTTTTGTTTGGGGTTGTATGGATCAATGCAATATATTCTTGCTAAGTTTTATTTTGAAAATGCATCATGCAATAGAATCATGCTAAGATAGACCTTAGGAATTCACCAGTGCCATAAAATCTTGCTAAGTTGGACCTTGTTGGGTTGGACATTGTTGGGTTGGACCTTGCTAAGTTGGACCTTAGGAATGCACCAGTGCCATAAAATCTTGCTAAGTTGGACCGTGTTGGGTTGGACCTTGTTGGGTTGGACCTTGTTGGGTTGGACCTTGTTGGGTTGGACATTGTTGGGTTGGACATTGTTGGGTTGGACCTTGTTGGGTTGGACCTAGTTGGGTTGGACCTTGTGAATGCATCATTGCAATCGACTATCCGAACCACGTCACCATGACAGTTAATTTCCCCTCTGAAGTTTTAGAAATACATTAACATTTGTATTGTCCCAAAGTCTACCTGTAATTCACCAGGGATCAGAGCTGTACCAACATTGGATCAGAGCTGTACCAACATTGGATCAAAGCTGTACCAACATTGGATCAAAGATGTACCAACATTGGATCATATCTGTACCAACATTGGATCAAAGCTGTACCAACATTGGATCAAAGATGTACCAACATTGGATCATATCTGTACCAACATTGGATCAAAGCTGTACGAACATTGGATCAAAGATGTACCAACATTGGATCAAAGATGTACCAACATTGGATCATATCTGTACCAACATTGGATCAAAGCTGTACCAACATTGGATCAGAGCTGTATGAAAATTGTATAATCGGCCGTTCATAAAGGTTTAACCCATTGAATAATGACAAGTTTGAGCTATCAATTCATTGACTTATCTTGGATTTCTAAAACAAAACAAACAAATTATCAGCCAAAATTGAGAAAACCAGATAACGTGTCGATTTGACAAAAGCGATAATCAATTACTAACATTGTTAATTATTATTATTATGATTTACAACATTTACATACTTGTTGTTTTTATTCCTTTGACTCACAAAACATAAACATGTTAAAGATAAACTATTGAAAAGGACTCTCTTTGAAAGATGAGTTTAAAAGCACTGAAGAGTAGAATATAGTTTAACATTTCTTAAAATGGATTTCGCAAAGAAAGACTGTGCGTTAAAACAAATTTTTGGTAAAAAGTATGTTTGCCTTTAAAAATATATTATTTTCCCACTTTTCGGTATTAAAATGTTAATCTACAAACTATCGACAAAAGTAGATTTATATACTGCTTTAAGCATCGAATACTTGGAAAATCCCAGTTAACGTGACTAAGGAATAGAACTTTACACAAAAGAAGTAGATCTGAGCTCCCCCCCCCCCACCCCCCGTTCACTCAACCATGAAGCAGACGCGTCAACCACAAAGATATGAACTACAGTGTCAACCAGCCTCCGTCGACCCAGTTCTTCGGCGGTTCATCAGATGAACACTGCGCGAGAAGGTCTGAAAATATTACGAGTGTTAACAGATTACTCTCGATACACAAGATTACGCTCCACAAGACGGACATGCGAGTGGAGAGAAAGTCTATAAATAATATTTTAAAAGAGGTGTTTAAAAATCCATGTCAGACAGCTAAGCATGCAAGTAATGAAAAAATGGGAAACTAAAGCTAAAACTTATTTTATGGCATCAAATTAAAATTGAGCGTTTTCTAACCTGACCTAATTTGGTTTTAAAACAATAACGCTGGACTCTGATAAATCGTAGATGACTGAGACGTATGATCAATGGTAGATGACTGAGACGTATGGTTAATGATAGATGACTGAGACGTATGGTCAATGATAGATGACTGAGACGTATGGTCAATGATAGATGACTGAGACGTATGTTCAATGATAGATGACTGAGACGTATGGTCACAGATATGTAAAAAATGCATCCATATGTAAGAAGAATTGTCAATGATATGTAAAAATTGCATCCATATGGAAGACGAATGGACAATGATATGTAAAAAATGCATCCATGTGGAAGACGAAAGGTCAATGATATGTAAAAAAAAATGCATCCATATTATGGAAGACGAATGGTCACTGATATGTAAAAAATGCATCCATATGGAAGACGAATGGTCACTGATATGTAAAAAATGCATCATTTGGAAGACGTATGGTCACTGATATGTAAAAAATGAATCCATATAGAAGACGAATGGTCAATGGTAGATGACAGACGTATGGTCAATGATATGTAAAAAATGCATCTATATGGAAGACGTATGGTCAATGATATGTTAAAAAAATGCATCCATATGGAAGACGAATGGTCAATGATATGTAAAAAAATGCATCCATATGGATTCGTTTTAGACTGTTATAAAGATGTATTTTTATTATTAGGAACATTTCAACACACACAAAAACCGAAGCCAGCAACAGATAATACTAGGACAGGATTATGACCGTCCCTGGGATGTGACAGCAAGCCGATAGCACGCAGAATAGGACGGTGAGTAATCATTGGATTATACCAAAGAACGGTCAATTTGCGTCGTGGTCTGGCTGCGAGACAAGACAGAGAGGAAGAAGATGGAAGTTGGAGAAAAGAACAAAAATGAATATGTAACTGGAGCGATACAAACTTATGAGAATGAAATGAACGGGGTGAGAACAGATAGAGAGAGATAAAGACAGACAGCGGGAGAATGAGAGATAAATACAAAGAGAGGGTGAGAAAGAGAGAGAGGGAGAGAGATGGAGGGAGGGGGGAAAGAGAGAGAGTGAGAGAGGAGGGAGAGAGAGAGGGAGTATCATTTGAAACATTCATTAACGGCTTAGACATCGAGAGATGCATAAATCATTCTGTACTATGGTTTTCGATCCAGATAATCCCCGATGTAGATGCAGAGCAAACACGAGTTAGGAACCAGCCAACAAACATGGCTGACAGAAGATTTGTTATTCAGACTACTGTGATGGGTGGCCAAGCGTTCTAAATTCAGTCCATTCCACGCTTGTGGACTGGAGTTCAAACTCCAGAAAACGCCCAGACAAGCAAAAGCATCACCGGCAAACCTGGAGTTGGAGTCCCGTAGGCGGTATGACAATAGCACAATGCGCTATTTGGAATTACAACAACACAATCATATTCCCCTATTTTAAGGAAGATCTTCGGTATCAAGGTGTGTCTCGAGTATTCTTACAATGGGGTTAAAAACAAAGTCATCAAAATGATATTTATTCTGTGTTTTTTATTTATTAAATCATATATATTAGCATCGCTTTTGTGTGTTTATGGCAAAATATTCGGACGCTTAACCGACCCACTTCCCGTCCTCCTATCGAACTTGAATTTGGCTCATAGACTCGTTACCGATGACAACACATTCAATTTTCAGCCACACCCACATCAATCAGTTTTTCCTGTTCTTCTAGGGGAAGATGAATGCAATGTGAATTGATCCATGGGTGCGTGTTTTGGTTATGGAGATTAGTTGTGCAGCCGTTGCTATGTTCTTTGTATTTGTCACGTATCTGGTTATGAATTTTTAAAAAAAATGTATTTTGAAGGGGAAAATGAAGGAAATATAAAACGTGTTTTTCTCCAGAATCTTACGTAACCGCTTGTTAATAAATGATAAAACGCGTAGCATTACATAAATTCAAACAAAAATGCTCATAAAGGATGTTTACCATAAACTTTTTTTTAGGGGTTGTCTAAATAATAAATATATTTAATATGTGTCTCTAACTAGTCGCCCATAACCATATTGTGCGAGCTTTTATTTTTCTTTAAGATATGTTTTCCTCTCTTTTTGTTATTTTAGACTATAGATCACAACAGTATAATACTTATGATTTCTTTTTCAAATTAGTATGAAGTTATAGCTTTAAGAGGGGACCTCAATCTGGGGCACACAATCAGAATTACTACTCGCCAAAATTCTATATTAAAGCCCTCGAAGGCCTCTCGTGCCTGACTGAAACCCCCACGGTATCGACTGACGTTTAGGTCAAGCTCCCCCGCCACCCGAGACTCGAGGCCCCGCAGTGTCGCTAAACCCCCTTTCACACGCGACACCTCTCGTGACTACGTCACTTAACTATTCCTTAAAACTACGATCATTTACCCAGAGTCGCCTCGTTAGGGTAATGATGTGAGATGATGGAGTCAACTTTCTTCTAATATCGCCTACTCGTAAGTGTTGGTTTAAGTCTATGACCGTTATAACGTCACCAGTTTTGTTTCATGTAGATGCAAGCCCCCACCCCCCCACCAGTTCCAAGGATGATTTCAAAATTTCATGAACTTAAACCAGCACAAGATAGCACCCGGTGCATTTATTAAAGTGCAGAAATCGTAGTCGACAATTGTGTACCGTAGAGCTGACGAGTTGTGCAGTTGGTGAAGGAAGTCGATCATATCAATTATCGTTTTGCTCTTCTGCCTGCATTAATCCATCTTTATAGTCTAGGATTAAGCATTCTACACAATGCAATGCGAGCTGTTTGCACCCTTAAATATCAGGTTGTAGGGCTTCAATGATCCGCCCCTGGCACCCAGGGCATAAGACTTCATCTATAAGACTAGAGTCAGGACCTCATCCTCACAGGACATAAGACTTCATCTAGACTAGAGTCAGGACCTCATCGTCACAGGACATAAGACTTCATCTAGACTAGAGTCAGGACCTCATCCTCACAGGACATAAGACTTCATCTAGACTAGAGTCAGGACCTCATCCTCACAGGCTATAAGACTTCATCTAGACTAGAGTCAGGACCTAATGATATGGGTGCTGGGTGCTGGGTGGCCGAGTGGTCTAAACTGAGCAAATCTCAAGTTGATGGTCTGGAGTTCAATCCCCGCCAAAGCCCAGTCAAGCAAACACACCACCAGCAGCCCGGGTGGATGGGACTCGTTAACCCTGGACGGCAACTCATCTAAGAGAAGGAAACTCTGAATTCAAACCCGCGATGGAGTCCCGATAGGCGGATAACATTGATACAATGAAACATTCCGGCAACTTCCGGGTGGATGGGACTCGTTAACCTTGGACGGCAACTCATCTAAGAGAAGGCAACTCTGAATTCAAAACCCAGGAGATGGGGAGATGGAGTTCACATGCGCCTAACTGGCAGCAGTGATGCCTCTCGAACATCGAACCTTGTAACGCGCTTCGAGCCTTTGGGGATTAAGCGTGATTTCTCAAATAAACTTCATTATTATTATTATTATATACCCTACGTGAATAATGATTTATCTCAGCTTGCACATTCAGGGAATAAAGTATGAACTTATCTTATTATTTTTAATTACAGCAGAACATCCGTTTGCTGAGATATAATGAAGTAATCATTTTATTTATTGGTGTTTGGAGCAGGGTCAGCAAGCAATCGGTCCACAATCTATAAATAGTAACCCCTTATAACCCCACTAAGTCGGGAAGCTAACAAAAAAAGGGGTGGGGGTGCTCCGAACTTTGGAAAGAAGAGAACCATCCGAGAGAAATAGGGAAAGTAAGTGAAAAGTCTGACGACGTTAGCCTCGATTATGTCAGGTGGTCGTGGAAGAGGTCAAAGGCCAGCGTTTTGAAGGAGGGAGGGGAGTAGGGATGACGGGGAGAATGATCATTTTTGTGATAATGCAAGACTAATATAGGAGGAGACGCACAGGGTGTTACGTGGCATACAGGGTGTTACGGAGCACACAGGGTGTTAGGTGTCACGTAGGGGACTAGGTGGCACGCAGGGTGTTAGGTGGCGCGCAGGGTGTTAGGTGGCACGCCGGGTGTTAGGTGGCACACAGGATTTAAGTGGCACGCAGGGGGTTAGGTGGCAAGCCGGGTGTTAGGTGGCACACAGGATGTTAGGTGGCACGCCGGGTGTTAGGTGGCACACATGATGTTAGGTGGCACGCCGGGTGTTAGGTGGCACACAGGATGTTAGGTGGCACGCCGGGTGTTAGGTGGCACACAGGGTGTTAGGTGGCACGCCGGGTGTTAGGTTGCACACGGGATGTTAGGTGGCACGCCGGGTGTTAGGTGGCACACATGATTTAAGTGGCACGCAGGGTGTTAGGTGGCACGCCGGGTGTTAGATGGCACACAGGATGTTAGGTGGCACGCCGGGTGTTAGGTGGCACACATGATTTAAGTGGCACGCAGGGGGTTAGGTGGCACGCCGGGTGTTAGGTGGCACACAGGATGTTAGGTGGCACGCCGGGTGTTACGTGGCACACATGATGTTAGGTGGCACGCCGGGTGTTAGGTGGCACACAGGATGTTAGGTGGCACGCCGGGTGTTAGGTGGCACACAGGGTGTTAGGTGGCACGCCGGGTGTTAGGTGGCACACGGGATGTTACGTGGCACGCCGGGTGTTAGGTGGCACACAGGATTTACGTGGCACGCAGGGTGTGAGGTGGTACACGGGATGTTACGTGGCACGCAGGGTGTTAGGTGGCACACGGGATTTACGTGGCACGCCGGGTGTTACGTGGCACGCAGGGTGTTAGGTGGCACGCCGGGTGTTACGTGGCACGCAGGGTGTACGGTGGCACGCCGGGTGTTAGGTGGCACACGGGATGTTACGTGGCACGCAGGGTGTGAGGTGGCACACGGGATGTTACGTGGCACGCAGGGTGTGAATGAAATAGTAAAATAATAAAATGTTGAAGCTTGAATTAAAAGACAAGAAATAAGATGTGAATATTTCAGCTCAGAGCCTTCTTAAACTAACAGGACAAATAGAAATACGACAAGAAACAGACAACATTTATAAAAAAAAAACGTTAGAGATCTCTTTTGTTGTTGCCGGAAGTAGGATTACAGGAAGTGAAAGAATATAAATATTGGTACTGTGAAGATTAAGGTCCAGAATCTTAATGGAGCAAAATATTTAGGGATACATAAGATCTAAGGCATAAGAAACAAGAAGAAATACAGGGACACAGAGAAATGATAGGGTGTGACGTGACACACAGGCTGTGACGTGGCACACGGGATGTGACGTGATACACATGATGTGACGTGTCACAAGGAAAGTAGGAATTGAACAATAAGAATCATGCTTACACATGGACGTATTAGGAGAGAATACGAATATAAGGTAGATATATAAAAGGTTAGTTGATACAAAAGATATCAGGACATCCCAACCATCATCAAGACATCCCAAACATTCATCACGACATCCCAAACATTCATCAGGACACTGCCGCATTTCAGCATGAGCTCCCCACCATTTCAACAAGAGCTCCCCCCCCCATTTCAGCATGAGCTCCCCCCCCCCCCATTTCAGCAGGAGCGCCACACGATTTCAGCATGAGCTCCCCACCATTCAACATGAGCTCCCCACCATTCAACAAGAGCTCCCCCCCCCCATTTCAGCAGGAGCTCCCCACGATTTCAACAAGAGCTCCCCCCCCCCCCATTTCAGCATGAGCTCCCCACCATTTCAACAAGAGCTCCCCCCCCCCATTTCAGCAGGAGCTCCCCCCCACCATTTCAGCAGGAGCGCCACACGATTTCAGCATGAGCTCCCCACCATTCAACAGGAGCTCCCCACAATTCAACAAGAGCTCCCCCCCCCCATTTCAGCAGGAGCTCCCCACGATTTCAGCATTAGCTCCCCACCATTCAACAGGAGCTCCCCACCATTTCAACAAGAACTCCCCACAATTAATCAGGTACTTTCCTGATGAAAGCTGGATCATTAAAACAAATGCGATTTTAATAGATCTAATTTGTGGCAGATTAAGCTAATGAAAGTTAGCTGTCAAAACGGTATTACAATTTTTACCTCCCATTTTACGCATTGCTCCATAAGATCAGACTTTCGAAAGTGCAGATGTCTACACAACAGCCAGTAACAGACTAACGAATAATGATTGAGGTAATAAAGAGGATAGTGAGTTAACAAAAACACTGAAGTGGGACATTAAGGTAGCAAACACGGATGTGGACATTGAGGTAGAGAACACTTTGATGTGGACATTGATTGAGGTGGCAAACATACTGATGTGGACAATGAGGTAGCAAACATACTGATGTGGACAATGAGGTAGCAAACTCAGATGTGGACAATGAGCTAGCAAACACACGGATGTGGACAATGAGGTAGCAAACATACTGATGTGGACAATGAGGTGGCAAACATACTGATGTGGAAAATGAGGTAGCAAACATACTGATGTGAACAATGAGGTAGCAAACACACTGATGTGGACAATGAGGTAGCCAACTCAGATATGACAGTTCTTTTCAAAATCTCTCTATAATATAGCATGCCTGCTACTGTCTCAGAGAGGGATATGGCTAAAAGTGAAAATTTCGACAAGGAATAAGAACAGGGGCCGTGGATCTTTTTCAGCCATTACCCCAAAATGTTTTTTTTTTGTTACACCTAGTTCGCCGACCACTGGCGAAGAAGGAAGTAAGACAATGGTTTACACTTTAAGCGAAAGTTACGACTAGCATTAATATAGTCCACTGCTCCCCCATAGACAGCGACGAGGCCATGACAGGCAGTTCCGGCTCATACCAACGAGAAGCCAGTATAGGAACTGCTCATTCCTACCAAAGACAATCAGGGACTGGAACAATCTTTCAAAAGGAACAGTTGAGGCGACAACACTTGACTCATTTGCGTCTATTGCCTCAGGCCTTCCAACCCCCAGTTCATGATACCCTCAAACAGTTACTTTTGTAACCAGTAAAATATCCTCATCAACACTAGGCACTGAAACATTGCAAATCCCATCTACATTCATATGAGCAATAATAATCAATAAATTGATCGTGGGCCCTTAATATATAGAAGACAAAGAAGGATGATGGATCTTAAGCAACAGGAAAAATACATACGAACAATTCAGCCACTCAGGTTGATCTAGGTCAGTGGTCGGAGACCTCTTTAGTCAAAAGAGCCCGAAATCATCAGCAGGACGATGATAAAAAAAAGAAGAAAAAATTCACATTACACAGCATGTAATATATATCTACGACAAATTACATGACATGAATGACACATTACAGGGCATGTATATTAACACAACATGTATATGTATATGACACATTACACATGTTCTATCTACGACGCGTGTTGCACATACAATGTACATAAATGAGATACACATACGTTGTGTACATAGTTCAGTCCAGGCAGAGTTCCTGACGTACGCAACCTATGATTTTGTTGTCCAACCCACACAGCTACCAGGCCCAGCGCGGGATGCAGTTACTTTGAAAAATCGATAGTTGTGACTACCGACGCCCTGGTGTCTTGCATCAATACATGTATTTTCTGTGTGGTGTTATTCATCTATTTACGTCAGTATGGTGTATATGACTTGTTGCTCTGTCATTTATCCACGCCAGTACAGTGTGTATGACTTGTGTGTATAGTCTATGTATATATGACTTGTTGCTCTGTAATTCATCTATTCACGCCAGTATAGTCTACATGACTTGTTGCTCTGGCTTTTATCTATTCACGCCAGTATAGTCTACATGACTTGTTGCTCTGGCTTTTATCTATTCACGCCAGTATAGTCTACATGACTTGTTGCTCTGGCTTTTATCTATTCACGCCAGTATAGTCTACATGACTTGTTGCTCTGGCTTTTATCTATTCACGCCAGTATAGTCTATATGACTTGCTGCTCTGGCTTTTATGTATTGATACGTACGATTTGTGTGGGGAAGTCAATGAAGAATTCTAGGCATATAGGTGACATCACAATAACCACAAAGGTTTTCCCCCTAGCAAAAGAATATAATGGTTTAACGAAAGTTTTAAAATGGTGATCTAACGCAGCTTTGTCGTAATCCCTTCGGTTCGCCAAATTCATTTACATTAGCTATTACAGTGGTCTAATGAGAAGCAGGATAAAAGTGTCTACATTCGCTTAATCAGAATGACAGAGTTTTCTTGGTGCAATCTGTATAATCAACTACTCAAACAGTTGGATGTTATCTGCCAGGTAACGCTAAGTCTATTAGCTCTCACTGGCACTTGCATCACTGAATACATCGATATGGAATGGGAGGCGGCACAATCTGGGGCAAAGACTGGGAGGCGGCACAATCTGGGGCAAAGACTGTGAGGCGGCACAATCTGGGGCAAAGACTGGGAGGCGACACAATCTGGGGCTAGGACTTTCTAGTTTTGACAATAAAAAATCCATCGCTGATTTGAATGAAAAAAAACAGCTTTTGACGTGACTTAAGATCAATATATTGATACAGATTTGAGAGCTTGGTGGCGTGCTTATGTCGTATAGACCCATATGTGGTCACCATTACAGCGCGATAGGGTTTCTCTTCCGGAATCCCGCACAAAAGACTTCCCAGGAAGTCCCGGATACACACTTTTAGAATACAATGCTTTTTTGAAAAAACTTCGACCAAGTTACAGATTGCTAAACCTGTCATTATATGCCAGGACCTGTAAGACTTCTAAACCTGTCATTATATGCCAGGACCAGTAAGACTTCTAAACCTGTCATTATATGCCAGGACCTTTAAGACTTCTAAACCTGTCATTATATGCCAGGACCTGTAAGACTTCTAAACCTGTCATTATATGCCAGGACCTGTAAGACTTCTTCGTGAACTGCGTTGACTGCTGAATTACTAAGCCCAGTAGTTCTAGCACACAGGTTCTCAAGCGTTTGCAAGTCACGACCACATTCATATAGAAGCAAAGTGACCCTAACACGATATATTTGAAAAAAGGCTTTGAAATAGGCTACATTACTAGAAAGGAAAACTTAATTTTCAAATATAATATTTGCGATATATTTTATGTCATGATTTCAATTGTACCTCAAACTTGTCATGATTTCAATTGTACCTCAAACATGTCATGATTTCAATTGTACCTCAAACATGTCATGATTTCAATTGTACCTCAAACATGTCATGATTTCAATTGTAACTCAAACTTGTCATGATTTCAATTGTACCTCAAACATGTCATGATTTCAATTGTACCTCAAACATGTCATGATTTCAATTGTACCTCAAACATGTCATGATTTCAATTGTAACTCAAACTTGTCATGATTTCAATTGTACCTCAAACATGTCATGATTTCAATTGTACCTCAAACATGTCATGATTTCAATTGTACCTCAAACATGTCATGATTTCAATTGTACCTCAAACATGTCATGATTTCAATTGTACCTCAAACATGTCATGATTTCAATTGTACCTCAAACATGTCATGATTTCAATTGTACCTCAAACATGTCATGATTTCAATTGTAACTCAAACTTGTCATGATTTCAATTGTACCTCAAACATGTCATGATTTCAATTGTACCTCAAACATGTCATGATTTCAATTGTACCTCAAACATGTCATGATTTCAATTGTAACTCAAACTTGTCATGATTTCAATTGTACCTCAAACATGTCATGATTTCAATTGTACCTCAAACATGTCATGATTTCAATTGTACCTCAAACATGTCATGATTTCAATTGTACCTCAAACATGTCATGATTTCAATTGTACCTCAAACATGTCATGATTTCAATTGTACCTCAAACATGTCATGATTTCAATTGTACCTCAAACTTGTCATGATTTCAATTGTACCTCAAACATGTCATGATTTCAATTGTACCTCAAACATGTCATGATTTCAATTGTACCTCAAACATGTAATGATTTCAATTGTAACTCAAACTTGTCATGATTTCAATTGTACCTCAAACATGTCATGATTTCAATTGTACCTCAAACATGTCATGATTTCAATTGTACCTCAAACATGTCATGATTTCAATTGTAACTCAAACTTGTCATGATTTCAATTGTACCTCAAACATGTCATGATTTCAATTGTACCTCAAACATGTCATGATTTCAATTGTACCTCAAACATGTCATGATTTCAATTGTACCTCAAACATGTCATGATTTCAATTGTACCTCAAACATGTCATGATTTCAATTGTACCTCAAACATGTCATGATTTCAATTGTACCTCAAACATGTCATGATTTCAATTGTAACTCAAACTTGTCATGATTTCAATTGTACCTCAAACATGTCATGATTTCAATTGTACCTCAAACATGTCATGATTTCAATTGTACCTCAAACATGTCATGATTTCAATTGTACCTAGAACATGTCATGATTTCAATTGTACCTCAAACATGTCATGATTTCAATTGTACCTCAAACATGTCATGATTTCAATTGTAACTCAAACTTGTCATGATTTCAATTGTACCTCAAACATGTCATGATTTCAATTGTACCTCAAACATGTCATGATTTCAATTGTACCTCAAACATGTCATGATTTCAATTGTAACTCAAACTTGTCATGATTTCAATTGTACCTCAAACATGTCATGATTTCAATTGTACCTCAAACATGTCATGATTTCAATTGTACCTCAAACATGTCATGATTTCAATTGTACCTCAAACATGTCATGATTTCAATTGTACCTCAAACATGTCATGATTTCAATTGTACCTCAAACATGTCATGATTTCAATTGTACCTCAAACATGTCATGATTTCAATTGTACCTCAAACATGTCATGATTTCAATTGTAACTCAAACTTGTCATGATTTCAATTGTACCTCAAACATGTCATGATTTCAATTGTACCTCAAACGTGTCATGATTTCAATTGTACCTCAAACATGTCATGATTTCAATTGTACCTCAAACATGTCATGATTTCAATTGTACCTCAAACATGTCATGATTTCAATTGTACCTCAAACATGTCATGATTTCAATTGTACCTCAAACATGTCATGATTTCAATTGTACCTCAAACATGTCATGATTTCAATTGTACCTCAAACATGTCATGATTTCAATTGTACCTCAAACATGTCATGATTTCAATTGTACCTCAAACATGTCATGATTTCAATTGTACCTCAAACATGTCATGATTTCAATTGTACCTCAAACATGTCATGATTTCAATTGTACCTCAAACATGTCATGATTTCAATTGTAACTCAAACATGTCATGATTTCAATTGTAACTCAAACATGTCATGATTTCAATTGTACCTCAAACATGTCATGATTTCAATTGTACCTCAAACATGTCATGATTTCAATTGTAACTCAAACATGTCATGATTTCAATTGTACCTCAAACATGTCATGATTTCAATTGTACCTCAAACATGTCATGATTTCAATTGTAACTCAAACATGTCATGATTTCAATTGTAACTCAAACATGTCATGATTTCAATTGTAACTCAAACATGTCATGATTTCAATTGTACCTCAAACATGTCATGATTTCAATTGTACCTCAAACATGTCATGATTTCAATTGTACCTCAAACATGTCATGATTTCAATTGTACCTCAAACATGTCATGATTTCAATTGTACCTCAAACATGTCATGATTTCAATTGTACCTCAAACATGTCATGATTTCAATTGTAACTCAAACATGTCATGATTTCAATTGTACCTCAAACATGTCATGATTTCAATTGTAACTCAAACATGTCATGATTTCAATTGTACCTCAAACATGTCATGATTTCAATTGTAACTCAAACATGTCATGATTTCAATTGTACCTCAAACATGTCATGATTTCAATTGTAACTCAAACATGTCATGATTTCAATTGTAACTCAAACATGTCATGATTTCAATTGTACCTCAAACATGTCATGATTTCAATTGTAACTCAAACATGTCATGATTTCAATTGTACCTCAAACATGTCATGATTTCAATTGTAACTCAAACATGTCATGATTTCAATTGTACCTCAAACATGTCATGATTTCAATTGTAACTCAAACATGTCATGATTTCAATTGTACCTCAAACATGTCATGATTTCAATTGTAACTCAAACATGTCATGATTTCAATTGTAACTCAAACATGTCATGATTTCAATTGTACCTCAAACATGTCATGATTTCAATTGTACCTCAAACGTTAAAATGCAAAGTATAAAGACAACTGTTTGATTGTTGGAAATCACTCATTTTCTTAGTCTATTGTTTCAGCCGGCTACCCCACAACTTTATCCACAACACCATTTGAGGTCCCCATGGGAGGAAACCCTGTGCTCTAGTAGCCTGATTGCCTTAAGACGTTATGTGTCAAACTATCTTTATAATAATTTTTATTATGTAGTGGGTTTTTTCTCATAGAAAGTCATATAGAAAATAAAGATTAATTTATTATCATTCCCAACTCTTTGGTTTTTTGACTAGTCGTTGCGAACACTTAGTTAAACGTTGCTAGAATTCTTTGCTTGTAAATATTGAGTAACAGATTCGAAACTAGAATGAACGACGTGTCAAGAATACAGAGCTAATAAAGCATTATGTTTGTTTTTGTTCTACAGTTGGTTATATCTTTGTCAAGAATACAGAGCTCATAAAGCATCATCTTTGCTTCTGTTCTACTGCCGGTTATATCTGACCTTTGCCTAACAAGTGATCATTAGCTAGTTATTAGGTATTAGCTGTGTAAAAATGAAGCAACCAGAACCACGTGACCAAACTCTCTAACCTTAGCATTGTTTACTTTATTATATATCAAATAATAGACAATGACAATTAACTTTAAAATCATTAACTTCTATATTATAGTTTAATTTAGCTCATAACATATTTAAATTAATATTATACCGGGCGGGATTTCCCGAGATGAGGAAAACACTATTTCCGTTTTACCGGGATAAGGAAAAACCCGGGAGATGAGAAACCTTACAGCGGGGGTCCTATCAATAAAAGATGTACAAATAATGTGTCGAACAGTTCGCAACAGACGTCCATAAACTTGTTTGCCGAGAAGTCAGGACGAGGCCAACAGGAGACTGCCCAATCACAATAGTTGGCCATGATTGCAATATTATCATAAATGGTTGGGAAATTCCATCTGCCCTCCTTAATTGGCAGGCCCGAAAAAGGGGGAAACAAAAGTTCACAGCGACTTCCCTTTCTGAAAAGTGTCCACACTGCCTGGTGTGCACCACGTGACCCAGATGCTGGTGACGAGATGCTGACGTAGTTTTCAAAGTTTATCTGTACTCCCGCCCACCTTGTCGACATTGGATAATTCCTGTATATAAAAGAAAATCCCTTCCCAGGCTGATTCCAATATCTCCTTTACAAGAGCTAAATTCCCGTTTAAATAATTCTTATTATGCAAAGTGATTTTCTGTAATGTTTTTCTTTTAATACAGAAATTGTTGAAAGCATGAACGACATCTACGCAGCGAGGGTCCTCACTCAGATTTCAGGGGGCACGCGGACTTCTATTTGGGTATAAAAGGTTTTTATTTTTAATTTCCAAGACCGTACATTTAATTTTTTTAAACTATTTCTTTGTTTGACATAACTCTCTCTTTCTCTAGGACTCTCTCTCTCTCTCTCTCCATTTCTCTCATTATATAACTCTCTCTCTCTCTCTGTGTCTCTCTCTATCTCTCTCTGTGTGTCTCTCTCTCTCTGTGTCTCTCTCTCTCTCTCTCTCTCTCTCTCTCTATTTCTCTCATTCTATAACTCTATCTCTCTCTCTCTATGTGTCTCTCTCTATCTTTCTCTTTCTCTATCTCTCTGTGTGTCTCTCTTTCTCTCTCTCTTTCTCGCTCTCTCTCGCTTTCTCTCTCGCTTTCTCTCTCTCTCTCTCTCTGTGTGTCTCTCTCTATCTCTCTCTTTCTCTCTCTCTCGCTTTCTCTCTCGCCTTCTCTCTCTCTCTCTGTGTGTCTCTCTTTCTCTCTCTCTTTCGCTTTCTCTCTCTCTTTCTTTCTTTCTTTCTTTCTACGACTATCTGTCTCTGTCACCTGTGTATCGCTTATTTTCAGCTTATCTAGCGTCACTTGTTGAAATGAAAACGAGGGCACCCATCCTCATACCTTCCACCATTCAACCCCTACCTCCACTCATGAAGTCATTCAAGATATTCAATTATAGTGAATGTTTCACTCGATATAGTGAATGTTTCACTCGATATAGTGAATGTTTCACTCGATATAGTAAATGTTTCATTCGATATAGTGAATGTTTCACTCAATATAGTGCAAGTTTCACTCAATATAGTGAATGTTTCACTCAATATAGTGAAAGTTTCACTCAATATAGTGAATGTTTCACTCAAATCATAAAAGTAAAACAAATATCATTTTTTACAATGTCATAAAAGTAAATTAATTGTTCTAGGCAGTTGACAAGAATCTACGTGTTTGTGTGTGTATCTATGCGTGCGTGTGTGTGTGTATGAGTGTGTGCGTGTGTTTTTGTGTGTGGAAGCTACTTTAGGGAACAAATAATTTGCATCCACACAAAAAATTGTGAACCGGACTAGGATAACTCGTATGATCTAATGACGTCGACAGCTCAGCCAAAGACACAGAGCTGGAGTCGGAGATGTAGAGAATTAGTTTCGGCATTGAAGCAAATTTATGGGTTCGTGAATTTATACAGCCAATTTAAATAATATGGACAATGGAACCATGAATCGTCAAGGTTGATACCTTAATTCGTGAGCACGACTTTTGTTGTTGGTCTTCACACTGACTAGGTTTATCGATCTCAAGCTGCAGTCCTTGTATAAGATACGACTGAATACACTTCAAGCCCTGATCGCTAAAGCTCGTTCACAAGACAGATACACAGTCTCTCTCGTGACGTGATGTTTTAGGAAGCAGTCAATATTGAAGTAATGGAATCAATATTGTCCTGCCATGGTGTTTGTTGCACATTCGTTTAGGTTTTGGTTATAAACTCGGGCCACGTAGAAGATAGTTTATTTGCCAGAAAATTTTAGGTTGTTGGTTAGTTGTGGCAAACATTAAAATTACTGCAAGCCATCGATTGTGAATTTTCATTAGTGAATTTAAAATTGTTTCTCTGAACATTGGCGAATTTAACCATTCGTGTTTTAGCATTGGCGAATTTAACCATTCGTGTTTTAGCATTGGCGAATTTAACCATTCGTGTTTTAGCATTGGCGAATTTAACCATTCGTGTTTTAGCATTGACGAATTTAACCATTCGTGTTTTAGCATTGACGAATTTAACCATTCGTGTTTTAGCATTGGCGAATTTAACCATTCGTGTTTTAGCATTGGCGAATTTAACCATTCGTGTTTTAGCATTGGCGAATTTAACCATTCGTGTTTTAGCATTGGCGAATTTAACCATTCGTGTTTTAGCATTGACGAATTTAACCATTCGTGTTTTAGCATTGACGAATTTAACCATTCGTGTTTTAGCATTGGCGAATTTAACCATTCGTGTTTTAGCATTGGCGAATTTAACCATTCGTGTTTTAGCATTGGCGAATTTAACCATTCGTGTTTTAGCATTGGCGAATTTAACCATTCGTGTTTTAGCATTGGCGAGATTCGCACTTTTTCTATTTGACTTGGAAGAATTAAACATTGGTTGATTAAATAAATGTTTAATTAATTGTCTGACAAAGAAATAATGTCATTGAAACAACAACAAGCATGGACCAAATACCTGAACATCAGGTCTTTTAGAGACAAAAGATGTCCTCATGTGAAATTAGAGGTTTTTCAAAATTTCTATCTAATTTATAATATATTTAAGTATGTTGTTTATGTTGACCCAGGAGCGGAGCACTAGGCCTCGTAACACAAGCGCGCAGAATGCAACTAGCAGGGCGAATTATGGATGAATGGGACATTCACAGGGATGGAAATGAAGGGGCAGACAGAAAGAAGTGGGTAAATCGATCGTTGTATTCACAACGCAGTGTGGGAGGGAGTAAGACTAAGATGTATAAATCCTAGCATTGGTCACGTTGCATTGCTATCTAATTGTTCGAGTACTTACTTAAAGCTCTGCTGGACAAGCGCCATAAGCGCTGCCGTGGCACTCCCCTTCCTTGGCATGTTAGAATCCATGGACTTTGACCGCGCCTGTTTCTTCCCTGGACTGTCCTTCAGGGCCTCCTCCAGTCCGATTTTCTTTGGCGAGCCCATCATGCAGGACGCGTCCAGCGAGGTAGAGCGTTGTTTCATAACCGGCACCTCGAGTGTTACGACGTCTGTGTACGACACCTGGTCCCCTTCAGGTGAGTTGGGGTCATCTATGACGGACCTGCACGGGTAGTCGATCAGATTGAGGTCGTCGAGACTTTCGTTGTTAACGCGGATGTGATGCCGGGGGCCGTGGCCCCCCAAAGGGAATGTCTGTATGCCGTTGACGTCGTCTTCGTTGTTCAATTCAAACGTGAACCGCACCCCACAGTTGGTGACGTCACTGCTTTCAGAGTCGCTCAGGTACATGTCGTCGTCATCGTCTTCGCTGTCGAAAGGGCTGGAGTTGCTGGAGCAGGTGGACTGTGACGTGGGCGAGAGAAGCTCGGATGGCGAGCCGTCCCCGAGATAAAACCTTGCGCCGTCCTCAGATTCCAGCTTATCTTTAGCGAGTGTTTCTATATGCAGACAGTGCAAGCAGATCTTTGGAATTTCCCAGGATGCTCGTCTCATCTGGCCTTTCGGTACACGCAGGTTATACGCCGCACTGCCTTCTTTATCAGATAAGTTGTCGTCCGATGAGTTCGCAGCATACCATTGAGTGGCATTGTCAAACGAGTTGGATCTTCTAGCGCCGTGTAACGACACTGCTCCCGAACTGTCCGCGATGACGGAGTTTTTGATGGTGCAGTCGGGAACTTGTAGCAGATCCGGGGAAGACTCGACCCCGTGCGGGTGTAAAGCACTCGAGTCGAAGCTCGAAGACCGGATCCGGCTGTCGGAGACAGGAATCTCCAACGTCTCCAACTTGGCGTCTGCCGAGTCGATTGACGTAGATCTCTTCTGACGTGTGAGGCACAGCTTGGGGATTTCAAAGGACGACGGGGACCGAGACCGGTTCCGGTTGCTGGGCTGCTGCGTCCGGCTGCTTGGTTGCTGCGGCGACTTCCTGAACAAGTTCATCATGGTCACGCCGGAAGTAGGCATAAGCACGTGGACCATTTGGGGAAGAGCGTGGGTGCGGCTTCAAAGATAACGATGGTGACTTTATATCTCAGATGCTCCTTCTTTATGAACTAGCATATCGACGATACTTGGCGTACGTTTTTTTGGAGAGTTTCCATCTACTATTATTTTAAACTTCCATTTTTTCAACATTTAGTTTCAGAACAACACTGGCACATTTTGTTTTGACTTAAGACACAACTTTATTCGGAAAACAGTGATAATGGGTCTGTAAACCGTATAGGACAATTCAATGTATATTGTACAAATACAGACTTGCTCCGTTTGCAATAATCCCTTATTTTTTAAACTAAATTCGCGTAGAAGTATATGATGATTATTAAATAGCAAATATAATACATTGCTTGAAATCTAGATAATTCATTAGATCAAAATAGCCTTCAACCCGACTTGGTTTCCCGGAATAAAGCTACAGCTTAATTAAGAAAAGATTGAAAACAGCGATAATGTCTGGTGTTTGAATTTATTGGAATTTAACGAAACAAATTAATTTGGTTTCAGACAATCACAATACTATCTGATGAGAAAATCACAACACTATCTGATAAGAAAACCACATTACTATCTAATTAAAAAAAAACACAACACTATCAATAAGGAAGCCATAAGAATATCCCATGAGAAACCACAAAATCTCACTAGAAAACCATACAATATTCTCATATGAAAATCACAATACCATCAATGAGAAAATCTCTTGAACGAGAAAAAGACACCACTGAGCTACAGACGTGTGTAGTTTAGGTCTTAGAGTGTATTGCTGTATAGTGGAGCTAGTGACGGGTGTGTGTATTTAAGGTCGTAGAGTGTATTGCTGTATAGTGGAGCTAGTGATGGATGTGTGTAGTTTAGGTCGTAGAGTGTATTGCTGTATAGTGGAGCTAGTGACGGATGTGTGTAGTTTGGGTCGTAGGTTGGATTGCTTTATAGTGAATGAGATTGTTTGAAGATTATCATCCGTTGTTAAGTGCTAAAACTTGGTTGTCCGTGTATCGGCCAGGTAACAGCTGTGGACTTAATCAGCCTGTTTATAACACATTGGTTCCACCCCCACCCCGCCACCCTCCATTGGGACCGGCTGATCTGTTTCATCGTGGAGTGACGTGAAAGCCAGCTCGTTGAGTCAGACAGACTATATATTAACAACAGTGGGGAGACATAGTAACTTAACATACTCGAGTATGTATTGTGACGGACAGATATGGAAGAGCTACTTAACAACTGGGTGTTAAAGGTACAGCTGGTTGTTAAAGGTACAGCTGGGTGTTAAAAGTACAGCTGGATGTTAAAGGTACAGCTGGTTGTTAAAGGTACAGCTGGGTGTTAAAAGTACAGCTGGGTGTTAAAGGTACAGCTGGGTGTTAAAAGTACAGCTGGGTGTTAAAGGTACAGCTGGTTGTTAAAGGTACAGCTGGTTGTTAAAGGTACAGCTGGTTGGTAAGAATGTGGAGTTGTCTGACTGTCTGACTGTCTGACAAGCCGAGCGGTTGTACTTGATGTTTCCATTCAGATATTTGTTTTGAAAGAAACACACTAAAAGCATAAGTTGTATAATACGTCAGAATCGGAAACTTAAGGTGTGGACAATCAGACTCTATGAAAGAAATACGAATTATGCACAAGACTCGCAGTTTTGAAAGCTGGCATCCATCCTTGCTTTTCATCAAGTTCAATGTCATGCACAAACGGATGTGACTAGGTTGCCTTCTACCATTAGCCAATCTATGACTAAGTTGTCATCTAACATTAACCAATCTATGACTAAGTTGCCATCTAACATTGACCAATCTATGACTAGGCTGCCTTCTACCATTAACCAATCTATAACTAGGTTGCCTTCTACCATTAACCAATCTATGACTAAGTTGCCTTCTACCATTAACCAATCCATGACTAAGTTGCCATCTAACATTAACCAATCTATAACTAGGTTGCATTCTACCATTAACCAATCTATGACTAAGTTGCCTTCTACCATTAACCAATCCATGACTAAGTTGCCATCTAACATTAACCAATCTATAACTAGGTTGCCTTCTACCATTAACCAATCTATGACTAAGTTGTCTTCTACCATTAACCAATCTATGACTAAGTTGCCATCTAACATTAACCAATCTATGACTAAGTTGCCTTCTACCATTAACCAATATATGACTAAGTTGTCATCTAACATTAACCAATCTATGACTAAGTTGCCATCTAACATTGACCAATCTATGACTAGGCTGCCTTCTACCATTAACCAATCTATGACTAGGTTGCCTTCTACCATTAACCAATCTATGACTAGGTTGCCTTCTACCATTAACCAATTTATGACTAAGTTGCCTTCTACCATTAACCAATCCATGACTAAGTTGCCTTCTACCATTAACCAATCCATGACTAAGTTGCCATCTAACATTAACCAATCTATAACTAGGTTGCCTTCTACCATTAACCAATCTATGACTAGGCTGCCTTCTACCATTAACCAATCTATGACTAGGTTGCCTTCTACCATTAACCAATCTATGACTAGGTTGCCTTCTACCATTAACCAATCTATGACTAAGTTGCCATCTAACATTAACCAATCTATAACTAGGTTGCCTTCTACCATTAACCAATCTATGACTAAGTTGTCTTCTACCATTAACCAATCTATGACTAAGTTGCCATCTACCATTAACCAATCTATGACTAAGTTGCCTTCTACCATTAACCAATCCATGACTAAGTTGCCATCTAACATTAACCAATCTATAACTAGGTTGCATTCTACCATTAACCAATCTATGACTAGGTTGCCTTCTACCATTAACCAATCTATGACTAAGTTGCCTTCTACCATTAACCAATCCATGACTAAGTTGCCATCTAACATTAACCAATCTATAACTAGGTTGCCTTCTACCATTAACCAATCTATGACTAGGTTGCCTTCTACCATTAACCAATCTATGACTAAGTTGCCTTCTACCATTAACCAATCCATGACTAAGTTGCCATCTAACATTAACCAATCTATAACTAGGTTGCCTTCTACCATTAACCAATCTATGACTAGGTTGCCTTCTACCATTAACCAATCTATGGCTAAGTTGCCTTCTACCATTAACCAATCCATGACTAAGTTGCCATCTAACATTAACCAATCTATAACTAGGTTGCCTTCTACCATTAACCAATCTATGACTAAGTTGTCTTCTACCATTAACCAATCTATGACTAAGTTGCCTTCTACCATTAACCAATCTATAACTAGGTTGCCATCTACCACTAACCAATAAACGGCTAGGTTGCCATCTACTAATTAATCAATCACCTTTATAATATTTCCCTTCCCGACCTTTAACCTTTAAAACCTGACGAGTCAGAAAAGACGTTTAACGTTGGCTCCTGAAATGCCCCGGACGTCAATTCTACACGGTGTTACAACTACCAATATCGCAATTTCGGGGTAGCAGACCTGGTAAATAACAGTAAAAAATGGACACGGCTTTGGTAATGCACGGGTGTGGTCCAGTGACTGATGATATCATATGAACTTCTAGACATGTGCGACGTGGCGTTCATTCAAGCAGACGATATTTTGCAAGTCTGCCAAAGAAGCCCGTTACAATAAATGATCTGGCAGAAGTCACCGGGCGACGCATTTTTTTTATGGCGAGCCATTGGTGGTGTTATTCGAGAGTACATCGAATTATCGTAAGATTGTCATGACCGCGGCACTGCTCATGTAATATTGTCATGGCCGCGGCACTGCTCATGTAAGATTGTCATGGCCACAGCACTGCTCATGTAAGATTGTCATGGCCGCGGCACTGCTCATGTAAGATTGTCATAGCCACGGCACTGCTCATGTAAGATTGTCATAGCCACGGCACTGCTCATGTAAGATTGTCGTGGCCACGGCACTGCTCATGTAAGATTGTCATAGCCACGGCACTGCTCATTTTGTTAATGAAAGAACTTGGGCAATGGTTTCTTTATTTCACTTCTGTACACAAACAATCACTTGTACATGAAACATTCCAAATATTGATGAATGACGTCACAGAACTTCCTTTCAACGGAACGTGTTCAAAATAGATCTGTTCTCAATCATGGTAAGTCGGCCATCTAGGACATTCCCTGACATTTAAGAGGTCGATCCAATTAGGAATTAAACACTTACAAAAAAACAACATAAATTCGATTGTTCAAATCTAGAACATCTCTGAACTACTATAAATTAGGCCAGTTAAATTAGGCCAGTTAAATTAGGCCAGTTAAATTGATCAAGTTAAGCCTCAGTTAGAACATCTCTGAAATGCTATAAATTAGGCCAGTTAAATTAGGCAAGTTAAATTGATCAAGTTAAGCCTCAGTTAGAACATCTCTGAAATGCTATAAATTAGGCCAGTTAAATTAGGCAAGTTAAATTGATCAAGTTAAGCCTCAGTTAGAACATCTCGGAACTGCTATAAATTAGGCCAGTTAAATTGGTCAAGTTAAGCCTTAGTTAGAACATCACTGAACTGCTGTAAATTAGGCCAGTTAAATTGGTCAAGTTAAGCCTCAGTTAGAACATCTCTGAACTGTTATGAATTAAGCCAGTTAAATTGGTCAAGTTAAGCCTCAGTTAGAACATCTCTGAACTGCTATAAATTAGGCCAGTTAAATTGGTCAAGTTAAGCCTTAGTTAGAACATCACTGAACTGCTGTAAATTAGGCCAGTTAAATTGGTCAAGTTAAGCCTCAGTTAGAACATCTCTTAACTGTTATGAATTAAGCCAGTTAAATTGGTCAAGTTAAGCCTCAGTTAGAACATCTCTGAACTGCTATAAATTAGGCCAGTTAAATTGGTCAAGTTAAGCCTCAGTTAGAACATCTCTGAACTGCTATAAATTAGGCCAGTTAAAATGGTCAAGATAAGCCTCAAGTTTTTCTCATCTTAAAGGTTTTCAAAAATCATCAAATGATCCTGGTGTGATCTCATCTCCTCATAATCTCACGCGCATTGTCATAATCAAGTACACTAACGAAGTTCTACAGCCTAAAAATTAAACATTTTGAATAATTAACTAAATAGATCAGGTCTGCACAACATAGGGACTGCCAGCACCCACTTTGTGGCCCGCTAGCACCCATTTTGTGGCCCAACAGCACCCACTTTGTGGCCCGCTAGCACCCATTTTGTGGCCCACCAGCACCCACTTTGTGGCCGGCTAGCACCCATTTAGTGGCCCACCAGCACCCACTTTGTGGCCCGCTAGCACCCATTCTGTGGCCCACCAGCACCCACTTTGTGGCCCGCTAGCACCCATTTTGTGGCCCACCAGCACCCACTTTGTGGCCCGCGAAATAAATAATTATTATTTTTTATAATTATTTTCTCAAAAGCTCTCCCCCCCACCCCCCAGTCCTATTTTCTTTCTGCCCGCACAAGTTTTTGATACAGTATTACGGCCCGCCTTACATTTTGAGCTGTGCAGGCCTGAAATAAATAATCGTTTGAAGCTTGAATGCAATCACGGCCACATTACACGAGGTATATTCTCGGGTGTCCTCGCATTGTTAATGCACTACACCAGCGATTCACGGAAGAGACTAGACCAGGGGTGGGCAAACTACGGCCCGCAACTGATATTATGTGGCCCTCGAAGGCATTTAGAAATTTTTAAAAATTACTATGTTTTTAAGTTATTTTGTTGAATTTTACAGAATTTCATGCACTATTATGATTTTTAAAACATTTTTGATCCAATTTCTTTCTAATTTTCTATTTTTTAAACAGTCCTTGACCTTTGTCATGTAATGCTAAAATGCGAAACTATCGATTTTAATATATGGAAATGTTTATCGATATTTAAAAATTGGACATAATATACATGCTGCCCCCCAATAGCTTTACCTTTGTCAATGTGGCCCTCCGCACAAAAAGTTTGCCCACCCCTGGACTAGACGGTAATAAGAAAACCCGTCAATATATGTGTCCTAACCATACGCTGCTATGTGTTGGTCACATTTCCATAGACCAGTGGTGACTAATCAGTGGTCATACACTAGTGGTGACTAATCAGTGGTCATACACCAGTGGTGACTAATCAGTGGTCATACACTAGTGGTGACTATCAGTGGTCATACACTAGTGGTGACTATCAGTGGTCATACACCAGTGGTGACTAATCAGTGGTCATACACTAGTGGTGACTAATCAGTGGTCATACACTAGTGGTGACTATCAGTGGTCATACACTAGTGGTGAATAATCAGTGGTCATACACTAGTGGTGACTAATCAGTGGTCATACACTAGTGGTGACTAATCAGTGGTCATACACTAGTGGTGACTATCAGTGGTCATACACCAGTGGTGACTAATCAGTGGTCATACACTAGTGGTGACTAATCAGTGGTCATACACTAGTGGTGACTATCAGTGGTCATACACTAGTGGTGACTAATCAGTGGTCATACACTAGTGGTGACTAATCAGTGGTCATACACTAGTGGTGACTAATCAGTGGTCATACACTAGTGGTGACTATCAGTGGTCATACACTAGTGGTGACTATCAGTGGTCATACACCAGTGGTGACTAATCAGTGGTCATACACCAGTGGTGACTAATCAGTGGTCATACACCAGTGGTGACTAATCTGTGGCCAGGTCTCGATTATAAGTTTGTTTAGTAAAATAATTGGAGCGTCCATTCAGATTATAAAACAAAAAATATGTGTCAAGAACCTACAGGAAAAAAAACTCTCCTTTTATACATCAGATTTTTATAATACCTATGCTGATTTTACGGAGTCCACATCGAAGTGAACGACTCAATTATGCAGAATTAACCGTACGTTACCAGAAGAAAACACGAACCCAGTAATCGTATCGTTGAGTAATTATCATTGTATTTCGTAATCAGGAGTCTCGCGGCAAACAGATGATTGGAAATGGACACTCAACAAACACCCACGTTGTCTGGGCATGGATGCTACTTGTATTCATGCAAACCACATACTTTTTGTGTGTGTGTGTCTGTTTTTATGTGCTGGCCGATGGCGGCATATTTGACATACACAAAGTATTCCGAGGATCTTGTGTTTAAATACACTGCACACAGGATTTCCATGGCCCACTATCAGGGAAAACTGGGAGAATAACAATGGGGTATCGCCCACTCTAATAGAGAGTACTCTAATTACGACATTGCAGTTCTTTGCTTTCTTATTTATACTCGTTTGATGTATACATTTCGTAAACCTCATTAGATTAGATATTGATATGAATGTTGTACGCCGCACGCGACTGACATGTGGCAGTTAGATGACATGTGGCAGTTAGATGCCATGTCCCCCTCGACACATGCAACTGTTGTTTAGTGTCATGTCCCTCCCCCCTTTTTTTAACACATACATTCAACTATTTTTTAGTGCCATGCCCCCCTCCTCAGACTATTATTGTTTGTTGCAATTCTAATTTTTACCAATTTAAATAAATATAAATTGAAACATACATCTTCGGCGGCACTAAGTGTAAAAAAGGGACGAGTGATGCGCGGCGGTGTGAGAGAACAATCATATCTAGCTGTTAGAGAACAATCATTATATCAGTCGCTAGAATCTGAACGCTAGAGAAAAATCATGTCTGAACGCTAGAGAACAATGAGAAATTGGATTTGATTTAAACAATCCCTAACAGCAAAGTTTTTGGTCTAAATCCTGTTTATGAATTTTTATTATTTTATTTTGTATTAATATTCTAATGTCCAGCCCGCTTTTACACCGCAGATTAATTCACCACTATTTCAGAAAACAAACGAAAATACAACTAGCGCTTGACTTACGACCAATGCAACTTACGACCACAACCACTAGACATACTGTATTAGATTTCAGATTTATTTCTGCCTCAATCATCAGTCGAACGGCGTTGTCGGCAATCATCGGCGGTCGTGAACATCGAACATTATGATTTATAACAATTATTTAAACAAAATTGTATGATTTAACTTAACTTAAATATTTGTATAACATCCCTTCACATTACTGTACACATAGCGTACTCAACGTACGACCTAATCGTGTTACGACCGGTCTATCGGAACCGATCGTGGTTGTAATTCGAGCACTAGCTGTAATAGGCACCAAACGCACTTGCGATATAATCTCATTTAGCGCAGTTATCGGGCATTTTATTTCGTGAAATCAGTGACGTCATATTATTTCCTCCAAGAAAAACTGATTTGTGGGGGGTTGTGGGGTTGGCCTGAAAGACTTTTTAAAACAGAAAAACAATGAATTGACGAAGACTTTAGACACAGAAGACACTATATTTAAACACAAAACTTGGAGATAGGTGAGCTGGAGTCAGAACATTAGGTGCGGTGGAGTCAGAACATTGTGAAATTTTGCCCAAGTGAGGAGAGAACATTGTCAGACACTGGCCTAGTGAGGATAGAACATTGTCAGATACTGGCCAAGAGAGGAGAGAACATTGTCAGATACTGGCCAAGTGAGGAGAGAACATTGTCAGACACTGGCCAAGTGAGGAGAGAACATTGTCAGATACTGGCCAAGTGAGGAGAGAACATTGTCAGATACTGGCCAAGTGAGGAGAGAACAATCATTGTCAGATACTGCCTAAGTGAGGAGAGAACATTGCCAGACACTGCTCAAGTGAGGAGAGAACATTGTCAGACACTGACCAAGTGAGGAGAGAACATTGCCAGACACTGCCCAAGTGAGGAGAGAACATTGTCAGACACTGGCCAAGTGAGGAGAGAACATTGCCAGACACTGCCCAAGTGAGGAGAGAACATTGGCAGACACTGGCCAAGTGAGGAGAGAACATTGCCAGACACTGCCCAAGGGAGGAGAGGACGTTGTTAGACACTGCCCAAGTGAGGAGAGAACATTGTCAGACACTGGCCAAGTGAGGAGAGAACATTGTCAGACACTGGCCTAGTGAGGAGAGAACATTGTCAGACACTGGCCAAGTGATGAGAGAACATTGCCAGACACTGGCCAAGTGAGGAGAGAACATTGTCAGACACTGGCCAAGTGAGGAGAGAACATTGTCAGACACTGGCCAAGTGAGGAGAGAACATTGTCAGACACTGGCCAAGTGAGGAGAGAACATTGTCAGATGTTGCACACTCTACAGCGCAGTCCAGAACTCACAGCACCGTCAGTGTTAAAGCGCAGTTCTCCGACTTCTTCTTTAACATCGGCTAAATGTTCCAGAGTTGTGTGTAAAACGCATTTAGTCAGACTATTTTTGTCCTACATGAAACAATCGTGTGTGTGTATAGTGAGGACCTCACGGCTAGAGTTATTTATCCAAACTGTAATTTCTATATACAATGTGTTGAATAGATATGGTTATCTCTTTTGATCAACGACAACTTCTGGCAAAGGCGTACATATTGCTATGCATACACATATAATAAATACACGCAATTAAACCTATGAGATGGTACAAACGCAATGTTTCCAGTGAAGTACCACTTATTTTAGCATGCACGGATTTATTAAAACAATTTCGCTTGTGTTTCCCACAGACGAGTGGATACAACGGACAGGGGCGCGGCTCCATGGGGAGAATATTTGCAGAGCTGAACGAATTATTATTAGAAAATAAATCATACTCGTCTTGGTCGCGTGGACGATATTTATACAATAAAGGGAAATCAACAAGTGCCGGGTTTCGTCGCGACGAGTTGTCTGTGCTTGTATGCTGTAGTCGGACCGGGGGGGGGGGGGGGTTGTTGATGACGTGCTCTCACACTTTGTTAAATAAACGCGGGGGCGGTGATTGGAAACAGAAACCAAACAACAAGGCCGTGCATCAGAATTAAACAAGTGCGCCGGAGATGTTGGAGACAGCAACGAACAGACTACGAGAACACGACGAGGGCTTAAATAAATACACAGTAAATAAAACACGGAGAGACGAACAATGGGCGGACTGTGGCTGTGTGTGACTGGGATTAGAAGAATTCGTTACTGACAATAAATATCGCACTTCGACCTATTGATGGTGTCATTTTACAACTCTCGGTATCTTTTACATCGCACTTCGACCTATTGGTAGTGTCATTTTACAACTGTCGGTATCCTTTCTGCACGTCGGAGTTTGAGCCATACAGTTACAGTCAAACGTTCAAAACATCTTTATTCTTATCCGACACGGCTCGTCTGGGAACATAAGAAGAACAAAACTAGAGTGTCGCTCGTCGCGGTCCTTGAGTGTGTCCTCATTCCCTTAGAAAGTGAACAAATAATGGTAATAAATAAAGTCGAAGTTGCTAAGGTGGAGTCCAAGTTGCTAAGGTGGAGTCCAAGTTGCTAAGGTGGAGTCCAAGTTGCTAAGGTGGAGTCGAAGTTGCTAAGGTCGAGTTGAAGAAGCTTAAGTTTCCGAGTATGAAACCTGGAGCTGGGCTGATAATTACAAACGATGACCATTCAGAGGTGACGTCATTAACGTCTTATGGGGTGGGAGAGGAGTGGGGGAGCTGGTCATTTGAGATTTGACAGACGAGCACAGTAGGATAGATTTTTACCTTTCTAACATCACATAATTTCATGAACCTATCTATGTCATAACTCAGGAAAGTCGACTAGACGCATATACCTTTTGTTCACTCTTAAATGTATATGAATTGTTAGCCTCATTAAACCCCAGTCCGCTGCTAGGGGATGAGTGTCATTTGAATTGGTCAATTCTGCTGAGCTGCAAGGGGATGAGTGTCATTTGAATTGGTCAATTCTGCTGAGCTGCAAGGGGATGAGTGTCATTTGAATTGGTCAATTCTGCTGAGCTGCTAGGGGATAAGTGTCATTTGAATTGGTCAATTCTGCTGAGCTGCTAGGGGATGAGTGTCATTTGAATTGGTCAAATGTGATCATTAATAAAACACTCGGACTTTATGCGTCCCACTATCCAAGGAATTAATTGGTCTAGTTGAAACTATGTTGAAGTGCCAGATGTCACCCAGCTGTGACATTATGGCAATCGATGTACCGGCACTAATGTTGTCCATCGCATGCCCAAAAAGCTGATATTAAATATTTTAGTAATTTGCCGCAAGTAATACCATTAAGAAGTAGATGTTACAGTCGTTGACTAAAAAACAAATTGAGCATTATTGCCTGGTACAGAGGTATCGACGTCATACTATCAACACAATTGGGCATTATTGCCTGGTACAGAGGTATCGGCGTCATACTATCAACACAATTGGGCATTATTGCCTGGTACGGAGGTATCGACGTCATACTATCAGTTATGGTACATATCTTTGACATGTTTTTACTACATGTGGGAGGAAAGAAACTGAGGGGGACCATGTTTGTCATGTCCCTCGCTTCCCCCATCCACCCCTCCCCAAAACGCACGACTTATTCCAGAATGTTCTACTGATTGGGTTGTATGCAGCTAATACGGCCACATATTATAGTGATGGTGTTGTATGCAGCTAATACTGCCAAATATTATAGTGATGGTGTTGTATGCAGCTAATACGGCCAAATATTATAGTGATGGTGTTGTATGCAGCTAATACTGCCAAATAATATAGTGATTGGGTTGTATGCAGCTAATACTGCCAAATATTATAGTGATGGTGTTGTATGCAGCTAATACTGCCAAATATTATAGTGATGGTGTTGTATGCAGCTAATACGGCCACATATTATAGTGATGGTGTTGTATGCAGCTAATACTGCCAAATATTATAGTGATGGTGTTGTATGCAGCTAATACGGCCAAATATTATAGTGATGGTGTTGTATGCAGCTAATACTGCCAAATATTATAGTGATTGGGTTGTATGCAGCTAATACTGCCAAATATTATAGAGATTGGGTTGTATGCAGCTAATACTGCCAAATATTATAGAGATTGGGTTGTATGCAGCTAATACTGCCAAATATTATAGTGATTGGGTTGTATGCAGCTAATACTGCCAAATATTATAGAGATTGGGTTGTATGCAGCTAATACGGCCAAATATTATAGTGATTGGGTTGTATGCAGCTAATACTGCCAAATATTATAGAGATTGGGTTGTATGAAGCTTACATTTCTGAAAAGATTGAGCTTCTTGTAACTATTAGCACTACAAAGTTTCCCAACAAGGGATGGCACGGCTTTGGGTGTGATTTGGCATTTCAAGGGAGTGCGAGGTGACATTTCAAGGGTGTGCGAGTTGGCATTTCAAGGGAGTGCGAGGTGACATTTCAAGGGAGTGTGAGTTGGTATTTCAAGGGTGTGCGAGTTGGCATTTCAAGGGTGTGTGAGTTGGCATTTCAAGGGAGTGCGAGGTGGCATTTCAAGGGAATGCGAGGTGGCATTTCAAGGGAGTGCGAGTTGGCATTTCAAGGGTGTGTGTGAATGGAATTTAAAAAGGAAATAGTGCTACAATTTTTTTCTTTCTAATTTATTTGAAGAAAATTAGAGGTTTTTAAAAAAAAAAAAAAAAGATATTTAATGCACTGTTCTTTTGTAGGGGTGGTACACTTAGTCAAACAATTCGTAAGTTGGTGCAGTACATAGGAAAAAAGGTTGGGAAACCCTGCACAATACACATCTAAAAGCTGTGTATACTTGTTACTACTACATTATGATGTAACACTCAAATTGGATTTGATTTGATTTTCGGCGCCAGAAACATATCTTTCCATTTTACCGAAGCCTTCCGCGATCATCTTAGTATCATCTGTGTGTTTAATGATGGAGTCGGTCATCTTAGTATCATCTTTGTGTTTAATGATAAGGTCGGTCATCTTAGTATCATCTGTGTATTTAATGATGGAGTCGGTGAGATAACTACCCATCTGTAAAACAACATTTTTCTATTGCCACTGTCGACAGTGTTTTCTGAATTTCCAATAACACATACATTTTACATCATCAAACATTTTGATTCGATTCTTAGGCTCTTGAACAAAATGACTAACACATTTTTTTAATGATATTATTCAGTTTTTTAATCCGGTCAACTGAAATGTGATGATCTGTATTTAGCTGTGCACTAAAATGTATCTTTAACGTGCTATCTATTCTGTTCGTATTTTGTTTTAACTCAGCGGTTCTCAACCTGTGGGTCGCGACCCCTTTGGGGTTCGCACGATCCTTTACCAGGGGTCGCCTAAGACCATCTGAAAACACATATGCTCTACAGTTATGAAGTAACCACGAAAATAATTTTGTGGCTGGGGGTCGCCACAACATGAGGAACTGTATTAAAGGGTCGCGGTATCAGGAAGGTTGAGAACCACTGTTTTAACTGCTCAGCCAATGGCCAAAACTGGTGGGAAAGAGTTGGTGGGTGGGGGGGGGGGGTGAATCGGGTAGGTCTATTGTATACAAGACAGGTGCCACCAACAGATGAATATGATGCCGACCAGCGGCGCTTCCATACCTATGAGTGGGGCGACCACAGCAACGCTTTGATATTATGGTATTTGATAGAGAATTGAAAAGTAGAATGGTTGATAACACTTCTGATTACACTCCTGCAAGTAGAATGGATGGTAACACTTGTTTGAATATCTTGCATAAATGAAACCAACTGGCGGGAAGGGAGAATGGGACGAAACGTTAATCGCCACATTAAATCCTTTGAGGTTCAGGTCATTAAACAAATAAATAAAAGTGACAGGAAAATGTGACCTGTGCCGCACGAGGAATACGCCACTGACAATTAAGAGCGTGTTAATTATACATTGATTGAATATTTGTGAAACGTTTTTCCAAATGATTTCTATACTACCATGAAGTATAATCCTTCCACTGAACAAAATTCACAATAAAAAATCGCCAAGTGTAACTCGTGATGCTCTTGATAACTCCTACTTCGTTATCTCAAGAGACAAGTAACTTCCTGACGTTGAAACCTATGCCCTCAGCGGGAGACCAGTACACAACAAACTCTTGCCAGAATTAAAACACTGCATGGTATACGTTTTAGAACGACACCTCTGTCACACGACACAGTACAATGAATATATAGCGAAGGTATCCCATAAGACACGCTGACACACGGGTAGGAACAGCCACTCACACTTAGGGCAAGCCGAATCGAATGAGACGCCAGTTCCATTGAGGAGGATAGCGCGCTCATTGCATCCTCGGTACGTCAGGGAAGTACCTCATCATGGACACTTTCTGGGAAATATTTCTCCGGCCAGCTTCATGATAGTTATGGTGCAGCGTATGGGTTAAATGTATGAGAATTGAGTATGGTGGTTCGTAGGGGTTATTTATTTGGTAACTGGGTATGGTAAGGCGTAAGGATGCATCGTAATTGAATATGAATCAGAGAATGGATTGATGTGTGCTATTAATAGAGTATTGTGTTTCGTATGGGTTTAATTTCAGATTGTCTACAGTTAAGAGATTCTTTGAAATAGATTGCAACTCAGAGTTAAAGAGTTTGTGTAGATGAAATTATCGCTTTAATTAAGATACGTTTTAAAGAGGAAAAAAAAAACCACTTATGCCAGCATAAGAATCATTTCTCAGAGTTACAGTAGACACAAGTGTCGTCAAAGGATCACAAAAATTGTTCAAATGTAACATTACGACACCAAAGAGGCCCTCAAAACACAAACAAACAAACTAATTATACCAGCAAAGTAAATCTTGATATTGTGTTTAATTCGCTAGAAAATTTAAGTAGTCAACACATTTTTGTGTTATTGCTACTGTAAGTAATTACCCCACGAGACAATGGACCATAAGGTGACAACAAAACACAGCTTTGAACAATACGAGAACTATTGACGATGTATTTCAATTGTCGATTAATGATATTACAAGTTCATGTGCAATGAGCATCGATTATGTCCAGGTGGCACGATACTATTGGCCATAATCGTGTATTTTTTACTATATCATAATGTATCGATACGCTTTATTATATCAAGAAGTATCGATATTTCACACACCATCAAGTTGTGACGCAAGACAAGTGGTCATCTAAATTCATTGAGTTATTTATTGTCTCTTGGCTACGATTACATGTGACCTGGTCTGTGATGACCTGGTGGGTCATCGGTTGTTGGGTAAAAATACCTGTCTCGACATCTCCTTAAGTATTCATATTATTACACTGGGCTATTTCCCCTGGTGACTACATCATATATGGCATGGTAACCCCCCCCCCCCCCCCCCAAAAAAAAAAAAAAAAAAAAAAAAAAAGCAGATTGTATATGAATAATATTTAATGATTAAAGGTCAACTTGACAAAAGGCCAGTTTGAGAATTATATGACGTCTACAGGCCCATTAGAGAGAATCCCAGCCACAAACGGCCATGGTCTAAAAATAGCAATTATACAATAGAGATAAAAGATTAATTAACTTAATTCAGCTGATTTATGTAAGTCTATGGAGTTTATCAATTCTTTCAGTTATGCAATCAATGAACATTTGGAGTCAGACTCAAGGTTTGAACTTTTGGAGTCAGACTCAGGGTTTGACCTTTTGGGGTCAGACTCAGGGTTTGAACTTTTGGAGTGAGACTCAGGGTTTGAACTTTTGGAGTCAGACTCAAGGTTTGAACTTTTGGAGTCAGACTCAGGGTTTGAACTTTTGGAGTCAGACTCAGGGTTTGAACTTTTGGAGTCAGACTCAGGGTTTGAACTTTTGGAGTCAGACTCATGGTTTGAACTTTTGGAGTCAGACTCAGGGTTTGAACTTTTGGAGTGAGACTCAGGGTTTAAACTTTTGGAGTCAGAATCAAGGTTTGAACTTTTGGAGTCAGACTCAGGGTTTGAAGTTTTGGAGTCAGACTCAGGGTTTGAACTTTTGGAGTCAGAATCAGGGTTTGAACTTTTGGAGTCAGAATCAAGGTTTGAACTTGTGGTTTTAAATTCAAGTTCCGAAATAAGTCGTTCGATTCGTACAGTACAGTGACGCTTGTTACATACTAGCGATCCCTGGGGTCATCAATTACAAACATCAAGCTGTCATTGTTGTTCAATATTATAGCTGAATTGTCCATTGTCCTATGTCGGAGACATGGTCTCATTGTTTCATTTCTGTCCCTATTATTGTTGTTGTATCACAGCAGACTTTCGTCACTGCTCTACAGCGCACGGGTTTTATCAATAGTCCAGTACAATCCGTGACTGAGAATTTAAAAAAAATAGTCTAGACAATCCATGGATTGATCGCGAGGCATTAGTGGATAGGATTCCATTAGCTCTACAAGTCCATGTTAGGATTCCATTAGCTCTACAAGTCAATGTTAGGATTCCATTAGCTCTACAAGTCCATGCTAGGATTCCATTAGCTCTACAAGTCCATGCTAGGATTCCATTAGCTCTACAAGTCCATGTTAGGATTCCATTAGCTCTACAAGTCCATGCTAGGATTCCATTAGCTCTACAAGTCCATGTTAGGATTCCATTAGCTCTACAAGTCCATGCTAGGATTCCATTAGCTCTACAAGTCCATGCTAGGATTCCATTAGCTTAACAAGTTCATGTTAGGATTCCATTAGCTCTACAAGTCCATGCTAGGATTCAATTAGCTCTACAAGTTCATGTTAGGATTCCATTAGCTCTACAAGTCCATGCTAGGATTCCATTAGCTCTACAAGTCCATGTTAGGATTCCATTAGCTCTACAAGTCCATGCTAGAATTCCATTAGCTCTACAAGTCCATGCTAGGATTCCATTAGCTCTACAAGTCCATGCTAGGATTCCATTAGCTCTACAATTCCATGCTAGGATTCCATTAGCTCTACAAGTTCATGTTAGGATTCCATTAGCTCTACAAGTCCATGCTAGGATTCCATTAGCTCTACAAATCCATGCTAGGACTCCATTAGCTTTACGAGTCCGTGCTAGGATTCCATTGGCTCTACAAGTCCATGCTGCTCATTTCTATGCCATTCCTTTACCAAATGATAATACTGTGATCCACTGAGAATAACGCTATTTAGAAAATGTAGGTTTAATAATGAATACGTAAAGTGTACCGTGCTTAAGACATTGTGACGTGATGCACTGTTGGGTGTTGAACTTGATTGTTCCTAAACAAATGGGCTTCTATTAAATCCATATCAATTCCTAACATGACGTGGGCATAATTATTCCTAAAATATCAAACGTGCGGGTTAAAAAAACAACTAATTTTATTATAGAGCAGGGCTGAAGAATTAATACAGTGGGTTAAAAAATGTAACTATGAGTAATCATTATAAACTAGTGATTAATTGAAGATTAAACCTAATATTATTTAATACTTTAAAAATGGTTGTGTAGATAGGTTTTAATAGCATGCCTCTCACTCACCCTCACCCACTCTGACTCTGATGTGCCACATGTGGAAGCAAAGATGAATATCTAAGAAGACATGTCCTTGTCTGGGCAGTAATCAAGGAAGTTGGCCACACCTCTAAACCTTAACAAACAATAACTTGACCAATGGCCACACCTCTAAACCTTAACAAACAATAACTTGACCAATGGCCACACCTCTAAACCTTAACAAACAATAACTTGACCAATGGCCACACCTCTAAACCGCAACAAATAACTTGACCAATGGCTACACCTCTAAACCTTAACAAACAATAACTTGACCAATGGCCACACCTCTAAACCTTAACAAACAATAACTTGACCAATGGCCACACCTCTAAACCTTAACAAACAATAACTTGACCAATGGCCACACCTCTAAACCTTAACAAACAATAACTTGACCAATGGCCACACCTCTAAACCTTAACAAACAATAACTTGACCAATGGCCACACCTCTAAACCTTAAAAAACAATAACTTGACCAATGGCCACACCTCTAAACCTTAACAAACAATAACTTGACCAATGGCCACACCTCTAAACCTTAACAAACAATAACTTGACCAATGGCCACACCTCTAAACCTTAACAAACAATAACTTGACCAATGGCTACACCTCTAAACCTTAACAAACAATAACTTGACCAATGGCCACACCTCTAAACCTTAACAAACAATAACTTGACCAATGGCTACACCTCTAAACCTTAACAAACAATAACTTGACCAATGGCCACACCTCTAAACCGCAACAAATAACTTGACCAATGGCCACACCTCTAAACCTTAACAAACAATAACTTGACCAATGGCCACACCTCTAAACCTTAACAAACAATAACTTGACCAATGGCCACACCTCTAAACCGCAACAAATAACTTGACCAATGGCCACACCTCTAAACCTTAACAAACAATAACTTGACCAATGGCCACACCTCTAAACCTTAACAAACAATAACTTGACCAATGGCCACACCTCTAAACCTTAACAAACAATAACTTGACCAATGGCCACACCTCTAAACCTTAACAAACAATAACTTGACCAATGGCCACACCTCTAAACCTTAACAAACAATAACTTGACCAATGGCCACACCTCTAAACCGCAACAAATAACTTGACCAATGGCCACACCTCTAAACCTTAACAAACAATAACTTGACCAATGGCCACACCTCTAAACCTTAACAAACAATAACTTGACCAATGGCCACACCTCTAAACCTTAACAAACAATAACTTGACCAATGGCCACACCTCTAAACCTTAACAAACAATAACTTGACCAATGGCCACACCTCTAAACCTTAACAAACAATAACTTGACCAATGGCCACACCTCTAAACCTTAACAAACAATAACTTGACCAATGGCCACACCTCTAAACCTTAACAAACAATAACTTGACCAATGGCCACACCTCTAAACCGCAACAAATAACTTGACCAATGGCCACACCTCTAAACCTTAACAAACAATAACTTGACCAATGGCCACACCTCTAAACCGCAACAAATAACTTGACCAATGGCCACACCTCTAAACCGCAACAAATAACTTGACCAATGGCCACACCTCTAAACCTTAACAAACAATAACTTGACCAATGGCCACACCTCTAAACCTTAACAAACAATAACTTGACCAATGGCCACACCTCTAAACCTTAACAAACAATAACTTGACCAATGGCCACACCTCTAAACCTTAACAAACAATAACTTGACCAATGGCCACACCTCTAAACCTTAACAAACAATAACTTGACCAATGGCCACACCTCTAAACCTTAACAAACAATAACTTGACCAATGGCCACACCTCTAAACCTTAACAAACAATAACTTGACCAATGGCCACACCTCTAAACCTTAACAAACAATAACTTGACCAATGGCCACACCTCTAAACCGCAACAAATAACTTGACCAATGGCCACACCTCTAAACCTTAACAAACAATAACTTGACCAATGGCCACACCTCTAAACCTTAACAAACAATAACTTGACCAATGGCCACACCTCTAAACCTTAACAAACAATAACTTGACCAATGGCCACACCTCTAAACCTTAACAAACAATAACTTGACCAATGGCCACACCTCTAAACCTTAACAAACAATAACTTGACCAATGGCCACACCTCTAAACCTTAACGAACAATAACTTGACCAATGGCCACACCTCTAAACCTTAACAAACAATAACTTGACCAATGGCCACACCTCTAAACCGCAACAAATAACTTGACCAATGGCCACACCTCTAAACCTTAACAAACAATAACTTGACCAATGGCCACACCTCTAAACCTTAACAAACAATAACTTGACCAATGGCCACACCTCTAAACCTTAACAAACAATAACTTGACCAATGGCCACACCTCTAAACCTTAACAAACAATAACTTGACCAATGGCCACACCTCTAAACCTTAACAAACAATAACTTGACCAATGGCCACACCTCTAAACCTTAACAAACAATAACTTGACCAATGGCCACACCTCTAAACCTTAACAAACAATAACTTGACCAATGGCCACACCTCTAAACCGCAACAAATAACTTGACCAATGGCCACACCTCTAAACCTTAACAAATAACTTGACCAATGGCCACACCTCTAAACCGCAACAAATAACTTGACCAATGGCCACACCTCTAAACCTTAACAAACAATAACTTGACCAATGGCCACACCTCTAAACCTTAACAAACAATAACTTGACCAATGGCCACACCTCTAAACCTTAACAAACAATAACTTGACCAATGGCCACACCTCTAAACCTTAACAAACAATAACTTGACCAATGGCCACACCTCTAAACCTTAACAAACAATAACTTGACCAATGGCCACACCTCTAAACCTTAACAAACAATAACTTGACCAATGGCCACACCTCTAAACCTTAACAAACAGTAACTTGACCAATGGCCACACCTCTAAACCTTAACAAACAATAACTTGACCAATGGCCACACCTCTAAACCGCAACAAATAACTTGACCAATGGCCACACCTCTAAACCGCAACAAATAACTTGACCAATGGCCACACCTCTAAACCTTAACAAACAATAACTTGACCAATGGCCACACCTCTAAACCGCAACAAATAACTTGACCAATGGCCACACCTCTAAACCTTAACAAACAATAACTTGACCAATGGCCACACCTCTAAACCTTAACAAACAATAACTTGACCAATGGCCACACCTCTAAACCTTAACAAACAATAACTTGACCAATGGCCACACCTCTAAACCTTAACAAACAATAACTTGACCAATGGCCACACCTCTAAACCTTAACAAACAATAACTTGACCAATGGCCACACCTCTAAACCTTAACAAACAATAACTTGACCAATGGCCACACCTCTAAACCTTAACAAACAATAACTTGACCAATGGCCACACCTCTAAACCGCAACAAATAACTTGACCAATGGCCACACCTCTAAACCTTAACAAATAACTTGACCAATGGCCACACCTCTAAACCGCAACAAATAACTTGACCAATGGCCACACCTCTAAACCTTAACAAACAATAACTTGACCAATGGCCACACCTCTAAACCTTAACAAACAATAACTTGACCAATGGCCACACCTCTAAACCTTAACAAACAATAACTTGACCAATGGCCACACCTCTAAACCTTAACAAACAATAACTTGACCAATGGCCACACCTCTAAACCTTAACAAACAATAACTTGACCAATGGCCACACCTCTAAACCTTAACAAACAATAACTTGACCAATGGCCACACCTCTAAACCTTAACAAACAATAACTTGACCAATGGCCACACCTCTAAACCTTAACAAACAATAACTTGACCAATGGCCACACCTCTAAACCTTAACAAACAATAACTTGACCAATGGCCACACCTCTAAACCTTAACAAACAATAACTTGACCAATGGCCACACCTCTAAACCTTAACAAACAATAACTTGACCAATGGCCACACCTCTAAACCTTAACAAACAATAACTTGACCAATGGCCACACCTCTAAACCTTAACAAACAATAACTTGACCAATGGCCACACCTCTAAACCTTAACAAACAATAACTTGACCAATGGCCACACCTCTAAACCTTAACAAACAATAACTTGACCAATGGCCACACCTCTAAACCTTAACAAACAATAACTTGACCAATGGCCACACCTCTAAACCTTAACAAACAATAACTTGACCAATGGCCACACCTCTAAACCTTAACAAACAATAACTTGACCAATGGCCACACCTCTAAACCTTAACAAACAATAACTTGACCAATGGCCACACCTCTAAACCTTAACAAACAATAACTTGACCAATGGCCACACCTCTAAACCTTAACAAACAATAACTTGACCAATGGCCACACCTCTAAACCTTAACGAACAATAACTTGACCAATGGCCACACCTCTAAACCTTAACAAACAATAACTTGACCAATGGCCACACCTCTAAACCGCAACAAATAACTTGACCAATGGCCACACCTCTAAACCTTAACAAACAATAACTTGACCAATGGCCACACCTCTAAACCTTAACAAACAATAACTTGACCAATGGCCACACCTCTAAACCTTAACAAACAATAACTTGACCAATGGCCACACCTCTAAACCTTAACAAACAATAACTTGACCAATGGCCACACCTCTAAACCTTAACAAACAATAACTTGACCAATGGCCACACCTCTAAACCTTAACAAACAATAACTTGACCAATGGCCACACCTCTAAACCTTAACAAACAATAACTTGACCAATGGCCACACCTCTAAACCGCAACAAATAACTTGACCAATGGCCACACCTCTAAACCTTAACAAATAACTTGACCAATGGCCACACCTCTAAACCGCAACAAATAACTTGACCAATGGCCACACCTCTAAACCTTAACAAACAATAACTTGACCAATGGCCACACCTCTAAACCTTAACAAACAATAACTTGACCAATGGCCACACCTCTAAACCTTAACAAACAATAACTTGACCAATGGCCACACCTCTAAACCTTAACAAACAATAACTTGACCAATGGCCACACCTCTAAACCTTAACAAACAATAACTTGACCAATGGCCACACCTCTAAACCTTAACAAACAATAACTTGACCAATGGCCACACCTCTAAACCTTAACAAACAGTAACTTGACCAATGGCCACACCTCTAAACCTTAACAAACAATAACTTGACCAATGGCCACACCTCTAAACCGCAACAAATAACTTGACCAATGGCCACACCTCTAAACCGCAACAAATAACTTGACCAATGGCCACACCTCTAAACCTTAACAAACAATAACTTGACCAATGGCCACACCTCTAAACCGCAACAAATAACTTGACCAATGGCCACACCTCTAAACCTTAACAAACAATAACTTGACCAATGGCCACACCTCTAAACCTTAACAAACAATAACTTGACCAATGGCCACACCTCTAAACCTTAACAAACAATAACTTGACCAATGGCCACACCTCTAAACCTTAACAAACAATAACTTGACCAATGGCCACACCTCTAAACCTTAACAAACAATAACTTGACCAATGGCCACACCTCTAAACCTTAACAAACAATAACTTGACCAATGGCCACACCTCTAAACCTTAACAAACAATAACTTGACCAATGGCCACACCTCTAAACCGCAACAAATAACTTGACCAATGGCCACACCTCTAAACCTTAACAAATAACTTGACCAATGGCCACACCTCTAAACCGCAACAAATAACTTGACCAATGGCCACACCTCTAAACCTTAACAAACAATAACTTGACCAATGGCCACACCTCTAAACCTTAACAAACAATAACTTGACCAATGGCCACACCTCTAAACCTTAACAAACAATAACTTGACCAATGGCCACACCTCTAAACCTTAACAAACAATAACTTGACCAATGGCCACACCTCTAAACCTTAACAAACAATAACTTGACCAATGGCCACACCTCTAAACCTTAACAAACAATAACTTGACCAATGGCCACACCTCTAAACCTTAACAAACAATAACTTGACCAATGGCCACACCTCTAAACCTTAACAAACAATAACTTGACCAATGGCCACACCTCTAAACCTTAACAAACAATAACTTGACCAATGGCCACACCTCTAAACCTTAACAAACAATAACTTGACCAATGGCCACACCTCTAAACCTTAACAAACAATAACTTGACCAATGGCCACACCTCTAAACCTTAACAAACAATAACTTGACCAATGGCCACACCTCTAAACCTTAACAAACAATAACTTGACCAATGGCCACACCTCTAAACCTTAACAAACAATAACTTGACCAATGGCCACACCTCTAAACCTTAACAAACAATAACTTGACCAATGGCCACACCTCTAAACCTTAACAAACAATAACTTGACCAATGGCCACACCTCTAAACCTTAACAAACAATAACTTGACCAATGGCCACACCTCTAAACCTTAACAAACAATAACTTGACCAATGGCCACACCTCTAAACCTTAACAAACAATAACTTGACCAATGGCCACACCTCTAAACCTTAACAAACAATAACTTGACCAATGGCCACACCTCTAAACCGCAACAAATAACTTGACCAATGGCCACACCTCTAAACCTTAACAAACAATAACTTGACCAATGGCCACACCTCTAAACCTTAACAAACAATAACTTGACCAATGGCCACACCTCTAAACCTTAACAAACAATAACTTGACCAATGGCCACACCTCTAAACCTTAACAAACAATAACTTGACCAATGGCCACACCTCTAAACCGCAACAAATAACTTGACCAATGGCCACACCTCTAAACCTTAACAAATAACTTGACCAATGGCCACACCTCTAAACCGCAACAAATAACTTGACCAATGGCCACACCTCTAAACCTTAACAAACAATAACTTGACCAATGGCCACACCTCTAAACCTTAACAAACAATAACTTGACCAATGGCCACACCTCTAAACCTTAACAAACAATAACTTGACCAATGGCCACACCTCTAAACCGCAACAAATAACTTGACCAATGGCCACACCTCTAAACCGCAACAAATAACTTGACCAATGGCCACACCTCTAAACCTTAACAAACAATAACTTGACCAATGGCCACACCTCTAAACCGCAACAAATAACTTGACCAATGGCCACACCTCTAAACCTTAACAAACAATAACTTGACCAATGGCCACACCTCTAAACCTTAACAAACAATAACTTGACCAATGGCCACACCTCTAAACCTTAACAAACAATAACTTGACCAATGGCCACACCTCTAAACCTTAACAAACAATAACTTGACCAATGGCCACACCTCTAAACCTTAACAAACAATAACTTGACCAATGGCCACACCTCTAAACCTTAACAAACAATAACTTGACCAATGGCCACACCTCTAAACCTTAACAAACAATAACTTGACCAATGGCCACACCTCTAAACCTTAACAAACAATAACTTGACCAATGGCCACACCTCTAAACCTTAACAAACAATAACTTGACCAATGGCCACACCTCTAAACCTTAACAAACAATAACTTGACCAATGGCCACACCTCTAAACCGCAACAAACAATAACTTGACCAATGGCCACACCTCTAAACCGCAACAAATAACTTGACCAATGGCCACACCTCTAAACCTTAACAAACAATAACTTGACCAATGGCCACACCTCTAAACCTTAACAAACAATAACTTGACCAATGGCCACACCTCTAAACCTTAACAAACAATAACTTGACCAATGGCCACACCTCTAAACCTTAACAAACAATAACTTGACCAATGGCCACACCTCTAAACCTTAACAAACAATAACTTGACCAATGGCCACACCTCTAAACCTTAACAAACAATAACTTGACCAATGGCCACACCTCTAAACCTTAACAAACAATAACTTGACCAATGGCCACACCTCTAAACCGCAACAAATAACTTGACCAATGGCCACACCTCTAAACCTTAACAAACAATAACTTGACCAATGGCCACACCTCTAAACCTTAACAAACAATAACTTGACCAATGGCCACACCTCTAAACCTTAACAAACAATAACTTGACCAATGGCCACACCTCTAAACCTTAACAAACAATAACTTGACCAATGGCCACACCTCTAAACCTTAACAAACAATAACTTGACCAATGGCCACACCTCTAAACCTTAACAAACAATAACTTGACCAATGGCCACACCTCTAAACCTTAACAAACAATAACTTGACCAATGGCCACACCTCTAAACCTTAACAAACAATAACTTGACCAATGGCCACACCTCTAAACCTTAACAAACAATAACTTGACCAATGGCCACACCTCTAAACCTTAACAAACAATAACTTGACCAATGGCCACACCTCTAAACCGCAACAAATAACTTGACCAATGGCCACACCTCTAAACCGCAACAAATAACTTGACCAATGGCCACACCTCTAAACCTTAACAAACAATAACTTGACCAATGGCCACACCTCTAAACCGCAACAAATAACTTGACCAATGGCCACACCTCTAAACCTTAACAAACAATAACTTGACCAATGGCCACACCTCTAAACCTTAACAAACAATAACTTGACCAATGGCCACACCTCTAAACCTTAACAAACAATAACTTGACCAATGGCCACACCTCTAAACCTTAACAAACAATAACTTGACCAATGGCCACACCTCTAAACCTTAACAAACAATAACTTGACCAATGGCCACACCTCTAAACCTTAACAAACAATAACTTGACCAATGGCCACACCTCTAAACCTTAACAAACAATAACTTGACCAATGGCCACACCTCTAAACCGCAACAAATAACTTGACCAATGGCCACACCTCTAAACCTTAACAAATAACTTGACCAATGGCCACACCTCTAAACCGCAACAAATAACTTGACCAATGGCCACACCTCTAAACCTTAACAAACAATAACTTGACCAATGGCCACACCTCTAAACCTTAACAAACAATAACTTGACCAATGGCCACACCTCTAAACCTTAACAAACAATAACTTGACCAATGGCCACACCTCTAAACCTTAACAAACAATAACTTGACCAATGGCCACACCTCTAAACCTTAACAAACAATAACTTGACCAATGGCCACACCTCTAAACCTTAACAAACAATAACTTGACCAATGGCCACACCTCTAAACCTTAACAAACAATAACTTGACCAATGGCCACACCTCTAAACCTTAACAAACAATAACTTGACCAATGGCCACACCTCTAAACCTTAACAAACAATAACTTGACCAATGGCCACACCTCTAAACCGCAACAAACAATAACTTGACCAATGGCCACACCTCTAAACCTTAACAAACAATAACTTGACCAATGGCCACACCTCTAAACCTTAACAAACAATAACTTGACCAATGGCCACACCTCTAAACCTTAACAAACAATAACTTGACCAATGGCCACACCTCTAAACCGCAACAAATAACTTGACCAATGGCCACACCTCTAAACCGCACTATTTTCGTCGTCGAAGATAAATGAAAGCAGAAAAACCAAAAGTCATTGTTTGTGTTTGTAAGGGTCACAACAACGATACGTTCCTAACACCAAACGTCAACACAATCTTAAGTCAGATTTAAACAGTTGTTATCTCGTGAGACGGGTGACCTACTAACGGAGACATATTCAAATTACACCATCAGCCACACGTAGCCGCAGAAGTAACACCCATTTAATGTCTTACTTTTCACTGGTCAAACAGATCGTTTCTTTAGCTTTTGGCGGATGAAGTTTCTGTTCAGAAAAATAACAAAATAAGAGATGCTAGACCTTTAATGGCATCCTCTGTCGGTGAATGTTTCTCCTATCTGACGAACGAAGTGTGTCATTAATATTTAGGACGAGACTCTAATTTAAGCTATATGAGACCAGGTTCGACTAAGCCCCTCTTACTCAACGTCCGTTGAGTGGACGCTATGACGTGACATTCTCATATGTACATTCACACTCCATAATTAATAGGAATCCATTTGACGTTAAACATGGAGTTCTAAAATGTTTCAGCACTTCCAATAACACCGAGACACGTTTGGCGAGGCAACTATGGGGGCGATCACTTCATGTCGACATTTTGTTTGTCTGGGTCGACGAAACCATTTATTTGATTTGACATTTTTATTTAAAAAATCTCTAGACTATGTCAGTGAAATCATTAGTGTCGTAAGCAGGGGTTGATGCTCAAAGAGGAAACACCAACCCTTAAGATGGCGGTCGAGGACCTGGCGTAGGGAGTAGCTGACATGAGAGTGGGGGTTTTAACCCCGTATTTGAAAGTGTCTGCTGGACTATGCAACAATTTTCCCGAATTGGCAATCCTCCCACCCCTACTCCCCAGTTAAAACTCCCTGATGGCCTACCATGAAGTTAAAAGAAAGCATTTGTTTCAAATAGTGCCTCACTTGAACACGTCAAGTCACAGACCACACACAACAAGTTGGAGTGCAACGTCTTCTTTCCTTGACTGTGATCGATAGCCATAGTTGTGCTCATTGATCATCTGCCCCGACACTATGTGAGTAGTGCTCGGACATGCTTAAGTCAATACTGAGCTTACCAGGAGCGTAATTAGGTCAAGGTTCTTGGGAACAACCAATGTAGACTTTAAAAAGTTCAAGACTTTGACCAATTGAACATTTTATGGCACTTTGTAATTTCTAACGTGCATATTGAAATGCTATGTGACATGTTGGGATGCTATGTGACATGTTGGGATGCTATGTGACATGTTGGGATGCTATGTGACATGTTGGGGTGCTATGTGACATGTTGGGATGCTATGTGACATGTTGGGATGCTATGTGACATGTTGGGATGCTATGTGACATGCTGGGGTGCTATGTGACATGTTGGGGTGCTATGTGACATGTTGGGGTGCTATGTGACATGTTGGGATGATATGTGACATGTTGGGGTGCTATGTGACATGTTGGGATGCTATGTGACATGTTGGGGTGCTATGTGACATGTTGGGGTGCTATGTGACATGTTGGGGTGCTATGTGACATGTTGGGGTGCTATGTGACATGTTGGAATGCTATGTGACATGTTGGGGTGCTATGTGACATGTTGGGATGCTATGTGACATGTTGGGGTGCTATGTGACATGTTGGGATGCTATGTGACATGTTGGGATGCTATGTGACATGTTGTGATGCTATGTGACATGTTGGGGTGCTATGTGACATGTTGGGATGCTATGTGACATGTTGGGGTGCTATGTGACATGTTGGGGTGCTATGTGACATGTTGGGGTGCTATGTGACATGTTGGGGTGCTATGTGACATGTTGGAATGCTATGTGACATGTTGGGGTGCTATGTGACATGTTGGGATGCTATGTGACATGTTGGGGTGCTATGTGACATGTTGAAATGCTATGCGACATGTTGGGGTGCTATGACTCTCCACATATGACTTGGTACTCCTGGTTTCTATCATCACTTGCCCGGGGTACACCATCACTTACCCGGGGTACTCTATCGCTTACCCGAGGTACACCATCACTTACCCAGGGTACTCTATCGCTTACACGGGGTACACCATCACTTAACCAGGGTACTATATCGCTTACCCGGGGTACACCATCACTTACCCGGGGTACTCTATCGCTTACCCGGGGTACACCATCACTTACTCGGGGTAAGCCATTACATACTTGGGGTACGCCATAACATACTCGGAGTACACCATCACTTACCCAGGGAACACCATCACTTACCCAGAGTACACTATCACATACCCGGGTTACACCACTTCTCTACCCCATTGTGATAGATGTGTCGATGCTGAACATATTGATGAGCGCCCCACTGCACCCCGCTTTACGGGTGTTACATTTCAAAGTCAGCCGGGTCCTTTCATTTTAAAGGAGTTCCTTTGTATGTGGAACTTCCTTATACTGGACTTCTTACCATTATGAATTGGCGTTTAATGGCAAAAACATAAGTGTTTGTAATACAGACAGCGTTTGTAATACAGACAGCGTTTGTAATACAGACAGCGTTTGTAATACAGACAGCGTTTGTAATACAGACAGCGTTTGTAATACAGACAGCGTTTGTAATACAGACAGCGTTTGTAATACAGACAGCGTTTGTAATACAGTGGAACCCCGCTATAACGCGATGATCGGGGTCCATAAAATCGGATTGCGCTAAAATCGGGGTCGCGTTAATGCGCGGTATTACAATATTTAAATTAACACAGCGGAAATCCCTTAAGTATTACTATTTATAGTTCTACTGGAAGAAAGCCTCGTTTTCAGCATTAAATTTGATAAAAGTTGTGATTTTTTTTCGCTTTAAAAAATGGCTTTCTAAGCAATGGATAAAATTTTCAAAGAACTTATGCCTGATGGAGTAAATGAATTTCAAATTTCAGGAACCATGCGACGATCATATTATTTTAAAAGTCACAACTAATCTCCTGCCCACAATGAGGTCAATTTCTTGTTTTGTTTTGTTTTTTACTTTTCTCCAAATTTTTTTTTTCTTCAAGTGAATGAATATACAAAATTTCGGAAGCCATGCTACGACCGCGTTATATCCGAATTCCCGTTATGGCGGGGCGCGTTATAGCGGGGTTCCACTGTACAATGTTTTAATACAGACAGTGTTTGTAATACACTGTTTGTTAAACAGACAGTGTTTGTAATACAGACAGTGTTGCCGAGTCATGAAAATAAAATGTACGGACCACTGGAACATTCCAAATCTCCACAATTTTTACGGATATCTATTAATTATATACAACCTGTGAAACCATAAAGCTAATTTTTGTTCAAAATCAAATAATATGTTTCTATGACACGAAGTACTTTGTCAAATATCCATACCACTGTGTTCCCATGACTATGTGAGTGTATCTCTACAATGATTCTATGTCCTATGACAATGATGCATGGGCCTATTGTATAGCTTTAGTTTATTGTATGGCGTCGTCATCATCGTCCTTACTGTTCATCCTTATTACGACCCTAACACGTTTGAAGCAAACAAGAAGAAGGAATCCTCCACGCTGAGATTGACCGTTCGGTTTAACTTCTAAAGAGTTTGTGAATAATGTCTCAATGTAACGAACAGCATTGAGTTCTTAGGAGTTTGTGAACAGTGTCTCAATGTAACGAACAGCATTGAGTTCTTAGGAGTTTGTGAACAGTGTCTCAATGTAACGAACAGCATTGAGTTCTTAGGAGTTTGTGAACAGTGTCTCAATGTAACGAACAGCACCGACTCCTTAGTAGTTTGTGAACAATGTCTCAATGTATCGAACAGCATTGAGTTCTTAGCTTCACGGACGGTTGACAACCCTGAGTTCGAACCAGTGTTCACGGACGGTTGACAACCCTGAGTTCGGACCAGTGTTCACGGACGGTTGACAACCCTGATTTTACACCAGTGTTCACGGACGGTTGACAACCCTGAGTTCGGAACAATGATTTCATTAGCCGTATTACGTTAAAGTTTTGAGAATCAAATCTGAATATTAAACACTTTCAAATGTGGACAACTTAATTTTCTAAAGTTTTAAACATCGCCCACGTACAAACAACTCCAACCAATGTATTCGAGCGTGAACGACACAGTCAGTGCTAGAGATCAGTTCCAGATTCGATCACAACATTTCATCAGTACATTCATGTTCATTTCTGCATTAAAAATCATGTGTTTTTGAAAAAGCGTGTCATGTTTTTATCAGAGCGGTAAGCAGCGCCAGTGTCAGAGGATGGGTGTATTTTTAGCCGTCAACGCGATGCCGGGGGATTGCTCGACTATTTGCTCTTAATATTTACAAGTATTGATGTTATATGGATAAATCTTATTTCTACCACCTCCAATGTCTTAAATGAACTCTATAATTCACCATTGAACCCACCTCCCAACTTGCCATCTAATATGTTCTATTTACCTTTTGTCTCGTTTTTCAACTAGGCAACCTAACCCCCCAACAATCCAACAACCTAACAACCCAACACCCCAAGAACCCAACACCCCAAGAACCCAACACCCGTTCCTCCCAACATTTACCTTCTATTTAATGATCCCAAGAACGGCAGCCCTACCACGAGCCCCCTTAGTCCAAACATACATGTCCATCTCTGAAACCCCTGGACACTTCCTGCCCTCGCTGAAATAGACATTAATCAAATTGGGACGGAGAAGACCACTGGCGATGGTCTTGATTCGCGCGTTCTGGAAGCAGAAAGGGGAGGGAAGCCGCACCGGTCGGCGAGTACCACAATCAATTGTGACCATCCACAATGACTTTGTTCATTCGTGTCCATGGGGATTTGCGGAGGAAGAACACGGTTGGGGTTCTGTGAAGTTGACCAGGAGCGTACGTTTCAGATAGGCCAACAAGCGCGGCTTAGTAGCAGGAAAGATTTGACTTGAATCGAATAAATAAGTAAATAAATAAATATAAATAAATATATAAAATATATATTTATGTATAGAGATTTCTATCAAAGACGAGTTTAAACGCCCTAAAAAGTAGAAAATAATTACAAATAACTTAAAATGCACTATGCAAAGGATAGTGTGCAGAAGTTTAGATTAGAGACTATGTATCAAAAAGATTCGAAATGAATGTAGAAAAACTCAAATATGTTTTATTTGGATCAATTTTTGAAAATATTTTCTGCGATGAGCTCCTTAGCGTGGGGCATATTAAGTAATTTGTAATTATTTTATGTCGGGGGGGGGGGGGGGGGTGTTTTCAAATCGTCTTTGATATATAGTCTTTGATAGATAGTCTTTGATAGATAGTCTTTGATAGATAATCTTTGATAGATAATCTTTGATAGATAGTCTTTGATAGATAGTCTTTGATAGATAATCTTTGATAGATAGTCTTTGATAGATAGTCTTTGATAGATGATCTTTGATAGATAGTCTTTGATAGATAGTCTTTGATAGATAATCTTTGATAGATAATCTTCTATTTTAAAGCTATTTTTAATTTGAATGCTTTTTTAACATTTATTTTCTATAGTTTAGTATTACAATTGAATATTTCAATTATCGACAGAAGAATAATTATTGACTTTTTGAAACATTGAACTCTTACAAAATCCCGGTTGAAGTGACTCAACTCTTTACTGAGGCATACAACTTTTTTTTTTAAAAACTCCACCCACCCATCCGTTCATTCAACCGCGAAGCAGATGCGATCAAAGACGATAATTTGAGCAACAATGTCAAACCCACGCCTTAGAACATGTTTTCCAGCTGTTTACCAGGTAACTCTATTACCCTGACTGATTCCTCAAATCTGACCGATAAACGATGCTGCTGGCCGCCGTCCATGGCTTCACATGTAAAAGTTCTGGGGTGGGTGGGGTGAATATGCATTTGTTTTTGGTTGACTCAATACAGCTGTTCTTTATTACATAAATGTATTTTATTTTATTGTTACGATTATGTTGTTTTTTTTTGCTAATATTTTTATGTACAGCGCGGTGAGCCTAGCCTTAGGCTGGGGTACCGCGCTATATAAGACAACATATAATAATAATAATAATAATAAACAATTCTTAAAATTTTAAGCGAGTAAACAAACACAAAAGAATATGCTCCACAATATGGAAAGGCGAGTTGGAAATTGTTTTTAAATTAAATATAAAAGAATGAGCTGGGCTGACCATAACGCTAGAGAAAAGAATTAATTTAAATACGTTCGGATTCTTAAAAACAATTATAGTGATTGTTCTATTATTTTACGGAAATCGAATAAATTCAAATGCGTCATAATTATAATATGTCCGCTTTTATTTAATTAAATGTTTAAGCACTATTATTATGAATTACAAATACATTTAAAATAATGATAAATGAACTTTTTACTATTTTTCAACATTTTATCTCAGTTTGAAAGTAATGATTTATTTTTTAATCAAACAAGTATGATTTTAGAATTGCATCGCAATCTCATTTATCGGGAAAACCAAAACATCTGTTGTTGATAGTGCATTTTAATATGTATTGTTAATATTCCGAAATAAAATTTAATTAATTCATCTATTTTAAAACTTTATGCAGTGCAACACTTTTATGATTTAAATAAACGCGCAAATGACGTCACACGCCTATTTTAGTCTAAGCGAAACATTTAAGAAGTTGTTCCTTTTCTTTCATTCCAAAAATATACTTTTGTTAAATTTATAAAGTAATAACAACATAACCGTTAAATGTACTTTTAATAAGAAAATGCCGCTTAAGTCAATTGATGCAGCGAAACTCCATAGCCACAGAGCATTCGCTATTGCACTTACCAAGTATCCAGACAAGAACAAACCATATGAAGTGCACAAATGTGTTTTTGGGTACGTAAGGGGCTACAGTCCCGTGGGTCATTTCATTAATTGCTATGAAAAAAGGGAGGTGGGGGATTCGACACTTTCATTTTATCCCAGGCAGCACAAGATGAGCCTCAGATTAAATGAATGAATATGATAAATAATTAACCTTCTTAGCTACATACAAATCGGGGTAGGAAATAAGATGTGAAAATGTTTACGTGGATGACAATAACTTATGATATTACAGTTGTGAAAAAGAGATGTTAAATTCTCTTTTTTACAAATAAACATATGTTTACCAATTTTAAAAACCCATGGCGTTAACAAAACGTGTGTAAATTTACATAAGTATACATATGAATATCAAAAGCCAATCCTTTTACACACGTGAAAATTTAATTTTAAAAAAAAAAAGGGACGGGATAAGATTTTCTTTTAAAAAATGAAAATATATATATTTTTTTACTTTGCGAAAAGTGAAGTGGGTGTATATCGTTATGCGATTAATAACAGTTCTGTAAAAAAATGACACCCAATGCTGTTACATACGGGAAATAAGGTTAAAAGATTCTTATTTAGATAAAAGATTTTTTGTTTTACGATTTTCCGATAATATAGTAGAAAACAAAGGGAAAGGTTTGGTTAAATTTTAATACAGATATCAATATATCAAATTCCGTTAACATAAAATATATTATTTAAAAAAATATATAGACTTTTTGTTGATAATTTAAGATGATGTTTTCACAAGCATAAGAGAATGTATTTTTTTAGTTTAGGGCAAGGAGAGTGGTAGGCCCAACATTTAACAATTTAAAAACACATGACATCTCAAGTATTTCTCTAGCTTGGAAATCAGCTGGCAATGAACTACTTTAGTGACAATAATGATTAAATTGGTGATCATTTAGAATTGGTAACTTAAGGTCATGTTTAGAGAAAAATATATTGTAGTTTAGGGGCGGGAAAAATGGTAGGGTTGACGTATAAAATACAGCAGAAAAATACTTCTTAAAACTTTTAATGATGTTAATAATGTAAACATCAGGGCATAGATACTTCTTTTTAAAATAAAGAATTGTGAAGAGTTTTCGCAATAGCAGGTAGAAGTTATTGCCAAATGCCTGCCATTATTATCCCGATAATATCGAATGATATTTTCTAGTATAAATATACTACTAAATATGTCATTTTAAAAATGATATTGTAATATTTAGCAAGTGACTCACACAAACAAACATACACACACACACATACTTAAATTTGAATCTGACTACATATATATGATGAAAATCTCTATCTTTGTCTGAGTATGACTTATCCGTGCCCGAATGTGACATACCAGTGCCAGAGTGTGACATGCCAGTTTGTGACTACCCAGGAATGCTAAAAAAATCCCTGGTATAACGACTTGGCTCTTTAACCAGGCATAAAAAAATATGGCTTTTGTTTTACCCCTGGTCGCTTGCCATCCGTAGATGAGACTCTAATTTCCGAAATGCCCTGCCCATACCTTAGGACTGATGGATAGGTCTTATTTTAAATCACCTTTTCTTATTTCCCTATCCCTCACCACCCTATTGCCCCCTCTCCCTCAACCCAGCACCGGAACTATTTCATCATCTCAGATGTGACCTTGTAGGGTGGCACGAGGAAGACTGGGAGCACCGAGCGAGAGGGTCTCGTGTGGCAACACAAAATTATGCTACAAAGTTACAAACCCAATGGAAAGAAATTATGTTAAAATATTGTAAAGGTGAAAATATTGATCGATTCCAACTGAACGGTACAGGGTTGTCTCTGGTTTTCTTAAACTTAAACACCCCAGCAATGCACATTAGTAAAGAGTGACCACACTTCAAAGATATGCTTTAAAATCTCGGCAGTTTGACCAGCCGTCGGACCGACCAAGGCGCTGGCATGAGCAGGTCAACGTGCCACAAACTGTTGACATGACACAGAGCTTACCTTAATGCGACAGATTAATCCAAACTTTAAACTAATCCAATGTGAACGTGACTCACCTGAAATAGAAGAGACAACAAAATTCTGCTCATGTCAAGGACACAACTTTCACATTGCAATAAGATCACTATAATAATAAAAAATAAAATTACGTACGCACATTACATGCGCACGTTACATGCGCATATTACATGCACATATTACACGCACTTATTATGTGCGCATATTGCATATACATATTACATGTATATATTACAATATCACATACACATTGTTTCGCCAGAACGACGGGTTGAGCTCACATGTTATGGCCAGAACGACAGGTGGAGCTCACATGTTATGGCCAGAATGACAGGTGGAGCTCATATGTTATGGCCAGAACGACAGGTGGAGCTCATATGTTATGGCCAGAATGACGGGTGGAGCTCACATGTTATGGCCAGAATGACGGGTGGAGCTCACATGTTATGGCCAGAATGACGGGTGGAGCTCACATGTTATGGCCAGAATGACGGGTGGAGCTCACATGTTATGGCCAGAATGACGGGTGGAGCTCACATGTTATGGCCAGAATGACGGGTGGAGCTCACATGTTATGGCCAGAACGACAGGTGGAGCTCACGTTATGAGGACCTAAACTCCACAAGGTGTGATTATCAAGGTGTTTTTTTAACTCAACACACCTTTGGATGGATATTTAGTCGTGAGATTCGTGGTGAAGTGTTTCATGGAGCTTAACTCTATCACTGAATCTTTGGGGTTGTCTATCTTTGTACGATAATAATTTTGACAATTATTCACCTACCGGTAAATACTTTTAGTTGTAATGTGAACAAATGAGCCACCTGTTTGTTAGTGATGCATGTTTAACAAATAGGTGTGGGAGAAGGTGTGTGACAAATAGGTGTGGGAGAAGGTGTGTGACAAATAGTTGTGGGAGAAGGTGTGTGACAAATAGGTGTGGGAGAAGGTATTAACAAATAGGTGTGGGAGAAGGTGTGTGAAAAATAGGTGTGGGAGAAGGTGTGTGAAAAATAGGTGTGGGAGAAGGTGTGTGAAAAATATGTGTGGGAGAAGGTGTGTGACAAATAGGTGTGGGAGGAGGTGTGTGAAAAATAGGTGTGGGAGAAGGTGTGTGACAAATAGGTGTGGGAGAAGGTGTGTGAAAAATAGGTGTGGGAGAAGGTGTGTGACAAATAGGTGTGGGAGGAGGTGTGTGTGATAAATGCACTTTGTTTAAATGAACACTATTAAAAAAAAGATAAGGACAAAAGCTGTATTTTTGTTCAATGATCGCAACAAGAAAGATGTTGCTGATTTAATGACGATGCGTGCATGTTGACGGAAAGGCTTTCTGTTAATTAAAGATTGTTTCCACGCGTGTCAATCTCTTGATTGCTTTCTCCATGCAGCAGACCCACCAACAGAGGGGCCGTTATTATTATAAGACATTGGCCTTCATCAGATTACACCTTGAATAATGGAGTTACTGTAACAGTTAATATTTATAGTAGTACGAGACAGAAAAATCAAAGTAGTTGGCCCATGGAAGCCTCCCACTTTTTGCCACTTCCGGAGAGTTCCTACTTCCTGTTTGAATTTTTAAACACGACTCAGTAAGTTGACACGGGATAATTCAAACAGGCCCCCATGAAACATTTTTAAACTAACAGTACACATTCAATCCGAACAATTTCTTTCATTTCAGTTCACAGTAAGTCATACAATCCGTGTTTACATAACCACAACCCGGCAGTGACAAAGGACGTCTTCTACCCCCCACCCCCACCCCGGGCAGCGACCAATGACGTCAACAAACCACGACCGCGACCAATGACGTCATCAAACCACGGTGGAACCAACCAATAATATGAAAGCAGTACAACCTCATTTGCTTGTTTCTCCCCGATATAAAAGTTTTTTTTTCCTTTTAAGTCATACATTCCCGTGACTATAAATAATTAGCCATTGTTACTCATTGTAACAGCTCTATATTTATAGAAATATATTGTTTCGATATTTTAAGTATTAAGATGATGATTTTGATGTCATGTGCAGAGCGGCAGGAAGGAAGTTGAGACATAGATTTAAAAAATGGAGAGCTCTTGCATCGTATGTAGGATTGATGTAAGTTGCATCATATTGAATCGGAGCAGCTATCTTTGATCTCTTCCAACTATACGTGTATGAACTTACACATAGCACCATGTCAGTTACACTAATGTTCATAACAAATGATATGTTCAGTATATTGATCTTTGCTTGTGATTAATATTAATGAAATATAAGAAAAAAGTATGCCAAACTAGAATTCACAGACGGGACAAAAGATTTTGACGTTTCATTGATCCCACTTCCGGCAACAAAAAAGAAAATCTCTTAAGTTTTTTTACTGTGATCTAATACTTGTTATAGTCTACTTCTTTTTGTCTTGTTGTCTGATGTAGGCTCTAAGCAAAAACGTCAAAATCTTTTGTCCTGTCTATGAATTCAAGTTTGGCATACTTTGTTCTTATATTTCACTTACACAACTTGAATGCAGTCCATCAATTATTATGATTATTATTACAGATCTGGAGAGTTGCATCCAACAACAGCAACAAACCCGCCCACCCTCCCGACCCCGGGGGCCAAATACATACATGAAGACAATAGATGTAATGATATCAGGACACTTCATCAAATGGCTCACTAGGACGATTATAGAATACCAGCACAGCGTCTTAGCGTGGGTGTGGTTTTCTGGTGATCAGCTGCTGTCCCATGCAAAAGGTCCCAACTCTCCACGCAGCCAAAGGATTCAGGGGGGAAAGACAATTGTCAATACAACTTGACACTGACTGCGCCGCTTGAGCTGCCAAAATGACATTGTTATCAGTGTCAGATCGACTTCGGGACTCCATCTCCGCATTTTACAGTTTGAGCTTACTGTCGTTGTCCTACCCTTGCTTCCAGCATTGATTTTATATATTTATATCGGCGTTCATTGAACATTTTCCAGTTTTGTATCAACTTCTGTACACATAAATTTTCGAGACAGCCATCTAGTATAACTATCTAATAAAGGTTAGATATGAGTACCTTTACAATAAACCTTTACGCTTTGAGTCTTCCGTTATTTACAGATCCAACATTGAGTTTCGAATCCTTCATTAAAGATGTATAAGCAAACGCAACTAGTAACAAGAGTTGGTTATTTTAATAGTAAAAAAAATAATTGTAGATACATATATCTAATTCAGTGGCGTAGTGAGGGGGGGCAAGGAGGGGCATCATGCCCCGGGCGCTACTCACAAAGGGGCGCCAAATGGTATATTTTACTGTAATATTGTATGGTTTTCGAATAGGAGGGGCGCTAAAAAGGTATTGGGGGGCGCTAAAAGGTATTGTGCCCAGGGCGCGAATTAAGCTCGCTACGCCACTGATCTAATTATTATGTATCTGTCTTAAGCTGATTTTGGAACATTAAAAAACACTACATAACATAAAGGTAGTTGGATACAAGAACATTTTGGGATAATCAAGATGCACAGGTTTCTTATCCATGAAAGGGGACCTAAACTAGGATCGCCAGCTGAAATAAGATACTAAGACAAATAGGGATTTTAAAATAAGATACTAAGAGAAATAGGGATTTTAAAATAAAATACTAAGAGAAATAGGGATTTTAAAATAAGATACTAAGAGAAATAGGGATTTTTTTTTAAGTTTTCGCTTTTAATTGGTGTCTTAAAGTTTGAGTTACAATTTCAATCATGGCATTAAATATGTCGCTAATTACAATTATATCGGCAAGTCTAGTTTTAATATGTTTTAAAAACTCGGCTCGTGCACAACACTCAGTCCGTTAAATTGAACTGTGAGTACATCAAAGTCTTTGTAAAACAGAGAAACTTGAGCGTGGACGCCACCTACTTTCTGTCAATTTCAATTAGCTCCAAAATCATGTTTCCAATCTCGATTCCAGTAAGTTGAGTAGGGCTAATTAAGACAGACCCAATAATATAAAATATCTTTGAAAATGTATTCTTTTACTCTGAACGATGTCTTTTCATTCCATTCACGGTATCGCCTTCCAATCCATGTTTACTTAGGCAAACCATGACAACCGCAAATGATATGAAAGCGGAACATATCCATTTGCTCTTTCCTCTCTGAAAATAAATAGCTTTTTTTCGTACGTGGTCGTCCCCCATAAATATAGATGATGATTTCAGCTTCAGGAGCGATAACTCATCAGAAATCGCCTCCCCTTAAGATAAAATTAAAGATGGATTGTGTCAAAAACTATAGCCATGTACACATTTCTATCCGTTGGCTGTTCACACACACCATCCTCCATGTTCTTTTCTTGCTCCACAACTGCACCGCGACGTTTGGCAACATGTCAGTAATGTACTGTGAACAAACGACGGAAGCGGATGTGGTGCTACTGTTGTAGACAATTGAATTTACTTGCTCGTCCCATTCATGTGGACGGTGAGCTGCCACCGCCCCCGCAGAACTCTGGTACATCTCTTGAATCGTTCTGTGAACTTCATGTTGAGACAGAGTAGACTTCTATTTTCATGTCTCTTATAAATGTCGCGTATCTTATATAAGGCCAGGTTTAAATATTGGGATCACCCATGCCCGTCAATATATCTCACCTTATTACGGGTACTTTACATATGGCATATGGTTATTTGGTCGATTATTCCCTCAATTTAACGGTCATTTCTGGGAGGTAATTAGGGGAGACCTCGACCACGTGATCCACTGTCCTTAGTGTCTGAACAAACAACAAATGAGACAACTTGATTTATAACGTCTTGTCAGGTTTCTGACAACTGTTCTAGTTTCTGACAGCTGTTCAAGTTTTTTGTCAGCTGATCTAGGTTTCAGTCAGCTGTTGCAGGAAAGTTTCAACACATGTATTAAACCATAAGAACTCACACACCATATCATAAGTTTAGCTCTCCCTTAAGTTTAGCTCTCTTTAAGGTTTAGCTCTCCCTTACCCATTGATAACTAAGAAGCTTACTGGATTTTGAACCTGATAAAAGTAATGGAGCCCAGATTCTTGTAAAACAACATGGTGATTTGAGGTATTCATGCCGATGAAAACACCATTTAACTTGAGACACACAACAAACAGTCAAGGCGCAATGTATGCTCACTATGTAGTGGAGATCAAAGGATGAGGGATGATGGGAAGGCCTAAAAAATAACTCTCTCTTTCCTGCAATACTAAATGACTTTTAACAATTTTTATGACGTGTTATGATTTAAAATGCTATATAATGGAGGTGGGATAAAAACAGAGCGATTTGCCAAACATAATTGTATAATCATTAAGATTAATTGACGAGCGATTCTGAACTCATTAATCGCCGCTGTCCCGAGGCGTTTCTATCAACGTATCAACTGTTGCCCTTAGAGACGTTTCCGTAAATAGCATCCACGGATGCCCTGGAATCGGTCCATCAAATCCATTTCAACCAGTTAAACATATGACCGTGATAAAGTCTCTTGTATCATTCTAAGTAGGGCTGAAGAGAGTATTATATGCATTAAGCGATGACTGTGGGAGGTCGGACTACAAAAGCAATAGTCAGAATATCTCCCCATTACTACCATGTTCTAATCTGTAACTATAGTTGAGATATATAGTTACTTTCCTTTACTTGGCTACTATTAAAAGTGCAACCTATAACTAAAGTTGAGGTATATATTTACTTTCCTTTACATGGCTACTACTAAAAGTATAATCTGAAACTATAGTTGATATTTATATTTACATTCCTTTACATGGCTAACACTCAAATATAGGATAAGTTCATAAAATGTTTAAATTCATGCGAAAATTTTAAGCCCATTTACCTCGCACACCCTGACATACGTACTGGCTTCCGCATCACCCCACCTTTCAGTTTTCAAACCCGTTGGAAATGGGGTCGGCAACCCATGGCACGTAATCTAAACGTTGCACACTGAGCAGTTTTCAAAGGCACACGGCTGACCAAAGATATTAAAATAAAAGACTGACGAATAAGTCTTCTAAAGTTGTTACAATTGATGCCCGCTGAATGTGTTAGACCTGCATGTTGTTACACTTGATGCCCGCTGAATGTGTTAGACCTAAATGTTGTTACTCTTGATGCCCGCTGAATGTGTTAGACCTAAATGTTGTTACTCTTGATACCCGCTGAATGTGTTAGACCTATTGCTACACTTGATGCCCGCTCAATGTGTTAGACAGAGGCGTAGCGTAGGGAGGGCAGGGGGGTACAGATGTACCCGGGCGCCAGCTAGTTAGGGGCGCCAAAATGTGCTTTGGTATCATTTTATTGATGAAAATAATGAGTTTGAGAGTTGAAACAGGAAAAGGGGGCGCTTTAAAATGAATCTTGTCCCCGGGCGCCAAACACTCTTGCTACGCCACTGGTGTTAGACCTACATGTTGTTACACTTGATGCCCGCTGAATGAGATTTATTTGGTTTCTTTGGCACAATATTACCAAAAGGTTGCCGATTTCTGCCTTGGAACAGATTTAATTGTTCACCTACCTGACTGCAATATGTAATGTAATGAAACTATTGGTCTATAATTTATACAGTAAGATTTTTATCTTTAAATAATCCAAAAGCGTCATTTAATAATAAATAAATCGGTAGCTCCGCAACCAGAATGAGAATCACTGATCGAGATATTTGTTCTTATGCTTCTTACGAAGCGCATTGTAGTGTTTGTAGGAGTAATAAACACGTGACAATGACCTGTTACCAACTAGACCCTACGGCATTGTAACAAAATAGCAAACCTCGTGAGCTGAACTTACAAGAAATTCAAAAAAAATCACTCCAAATGAATCGGACGTTTCAAAACTTGGAACATAACAAGGGATGGACTCCACCAACTTGGTCTGTCTAAAGTCAAGTAATCAAGGACTCCACCAACTTGGTCTGTCTAAGGTCATGTAATCATGGACTCCACCAACTTGGTCTGTCTAAAGTCATGCAATCAAGGACTCCACCAACTTGGTCTGTCTAAAGTCAAGTAACCATGGACTCCACCAACTTGGTCTGTCTAAAGTCAAGTAATCATGGACTCCAACAACCTGGTCTGTCTAAAGTCATGTAATCATGGACTCTAACAACCTGGTCTGTCTAAAGTCAAGTAATCATGGACTCCAACAACCTGGTCTGTCTAAGGTCATGTAATCATGGACTCCAACAACCTGGTCTGTCTATAGTCATGTAATCATGGACTCCAACAACCTGGTCTGTCTAAAGTCAAGTAATCATGGACTCCAACAACCTGGTCTGTCTAAAGTCATGTAACCACTCTGACTTGGTCTGCATACCGTCGTGTGATCAGAGACTATACCTACTCCGCTCGCCAGATTTCATGTAATGGACTCGCTCAACTCGATCTGTCTGCTGTCTGCTGTCAACAGGGCAACAGTGTGCCTGTGTGTGTGTGTGCGGAAGGCAAGAGATAGGGGAATCAACAGTCTGTTTTTATTGATTGCATCTCTCTGATGGCTGAGGAAGATTTGTGTGGTGATGAATGGCGAATAAATTGTAAACGTTGTAGTTGTTCCGGGGGAAACAATGTAATGTGGGCACACGTGGAGACGGCAACATTAAATAAATGGTTGGGAAGACACCAAATGGCTTTACACTCCTGCAACGCAATTTCGTTTCGGTGAGAAAGCACAAATAAAAATGAGAATGAAGACTATGTCGTTTATTCCATTTGTTGGCCAAACATACAGCTGGCTAAAAGTGACCCGAAAATGGCAATTTTTAACAGTGATGCGTTCAAATTTATGTGTTCAACAATGATGTGTTCAAATGTATGTGTTCAACAATGATGTATTCAAATGTATGTGTTCAAAGATGATGTGTTCAAACGTATGTGTTCAACCCTAATGGGTTTAATATAAATATGATTAACGTTGATTTTATGATTAGTTTGCTAAGAACATTTCTATGAATTCTACATGTTTATATGTGGCCTATGTTTGTATGTGGCCTATGTTTGTATGTGGCATATGTTTTTTATGTGGCCTATGTTTGTATGTGGGCTATGTTTGTATGTGGCCTATGTCTGTATGTGGCCTATGTTTGTATGTGGCCTATGTTTGTATGTGGTCTATGTTTGTATGTGGCCTATGTTTGCATGTGGTTTATGTTTGTATGTGGCCTATGTTTGTATGTGACCTATGTTTGTATGTTGCCTTTGTTTGAATGTGGCCTATGTTTGTATGTGGCCTATGTTTATATGTGGCCTATGTTTGTATGTGGTCTATGTTTGTATATGGCCTATGCCCACATCCCCACAACCCTACCCCTTCATAAATTTTCTCCATTTTTAAAGTCAATTCCTCCTATGATTCACTCGTATATTCTCATTTGATTTTTTTGTTAGCTTCCAACAAAGGGTCGGGAAGTTGTCCCAGGGCGGGGTGGGTGGAAAGAACACAAGAGCTAAAATAAGAACACTTCATAAGCTCGGTAATTGATCTCCAGAAATAGCGAGATGAGAATAGACTAACATCGGAGTTGGTTTGAAAACCGGTACACTCACGTCCTCGGTAAGAACACGGTAACTGCTCGCTCAACATTCGCTGTCTCCCGGCGGTCAGACATCCCATCAACGTTAATGGTTGGCAGAATACGGGTCTAGTTAAGCCGACGACAAGACGAATCCATTTTTTGTAGTTGTCTCACACTTGCATGTATCAGAACACGAATTGTAATTCCGTAATGGCATTTTTTACAAATCTCATTTCAATGAACTTGTGAGACAGAAAGAGACAGCCACCCTGATCATAATTAAACACAGGAGTTTTCAACATTTTTCTTTACAAAATACGCCCCGCTCCCCAGTCAAAATATGCAAAGAAACAGTAAATAATTCGTCCATACTTCCTTTTATCTTCTACACCCGTGGTTCTCAACCTTCTTAATGCCGCGACATTTTAATGCAGATCCTCATGTTGTGGCTACCCCCAACCACAAAATTATTGTCGTTGCTACTTCATAACTCTAGAGTGTATGTGTTTTCCAATGGTCTTAGGCGACCCCTGGAAAAGGGTCATTCGACCCCCAAATGGGTCGCGACCAACAGGTTGAGAACCGCTGGTCTACACTGATGGATTGGACAAAAGTATGGCAGTTATTTCTGCTTTTAGCTTTTTGCTTCAATAAATGATTAAAAATATATTTTTCTATTATAGTGATCCTAATTCATATCCAAAGCACATCAACGTCCACACACAGGTGCAACCAATAGTGTTTATAGAGCAGTGTAACAGACAGTGCGCGTAGAGAAGCGAGTAGAGAGTATTGATGGAAGTCGGCCTCCCAACACTCGGCACTGATGGCAGGATACTTGGTAGGCGATGTGGAGTCTCTCGTATTGATTCGTGTTACGATCTTGTAACAGCGCGATCTTTTTTTTTTTTTGCAAGGTCTTTTTTTAATACTGTTTTATTTCACTATAAGTGAGTGCACAGATTATGCTATTGCCGATAATGAGACTAGGTCATGCGTTGAAAAAAATGTAACATATTTTCTTTGTACTTATCATGTGTTGTTGATTTTTTGTGTTATCGACATTGTCTTAGTCACTTGACATTAGATGTCATGGCATTAAGGAAACTGGGATTTGATTACATGACATAAGGCAAATTTGCATTTGATGTCATGACGTCAGATCTTTACCTACTATTTGTGAACACGTGACATTATTTTGTGTGCGGAAATACGTGACATGTGTAGCATGTATGCTTGATTTTTATATTGGTTTTCTACGTCAGCTTTTTCATATGGACAAAACTCGCATGAGCTGTGTTTTCCAAATCAGGTTTTTCATATGGGAAAAATGGAACGAGCTGTGTTTTCCAAATCAGGTTTTTCATATGGGAAAAATGGAATGAGCTGTTGTTTTATACGTGTTTGAGCAAAATTTTCTTGAGATTTCCTGATCTTAGAGAAGCTAAAATCGTTACATATTAGGTTTGATGGATCTACAATAGACGGATTTAGATATCTACTTAAATAAAAAAAAACTGTCTTCTAAGTCGATATTTTAAAGATGATCTTTGAGGGACACTGCTCTTTTTAATATAATACTCAATTAATATTTCGACAAAAACCTCTAAAACTATAATTTGTCGTTTAGGACCAATGCTTTTCTTGACAGACATATAGACTTACATACATACATACACACATCCATACATACATCCATCCATACAGACATACATACAAACATACAGACAGACAGACATACATACAGACAAACATACTGACAGACAGGCAGACACGCAGACATACATACATACATACATACAGACAGACAGACAGACAGACATACAGACAGACATACATAAAGACACACATGTATACATACATACATACATATATTCATACAGACAGACATACATACATACATACATACATAAAGACACACATGCATACAGACATACATACATACAAACATGCATACATAACTAGTTTGTGATTTTATATGTCTTTATTATTTGTTTAAGAATTACATAACACTATGTTTAATTTATTTACTTAAATATTAAGCATCCATATTTTCAATCTTTTACTCAAACATTTAACTACTTTCCTTTATTTATAATCTTGAGTTTCACAAGTACAAAGAGAATCTAAACAGTCATTTGGTGACGTTACTTCCAAACACCGGGCACGTCACGAGCGGATCTGTGGAGAATTTCCTGCTGTCGGGAGCAGGTTGTTTCAGAGCTGGGGCCGGAAAGATTGGGACTAGTTCAAATGTCAGTTTGTTCAAGGGAGTGACGGGGATCGTGGGGGGGGGGGGGCTAATCACATTCTACAATCGTGCTGATGGTAGATATTAACACGTAGAGAACAAATAGCACAGAACAATACGTTTTTAGCACGGAGATTATTTCATCTTGTCCTCTCACCAAGACATCGGAAGCTGTTGTAGGTTATTTCATCTTGTCCTCTCACCAAGACATCGGAAGCTGTTGTAGGTTATTTCATCTTGTCCTCTCACCAAGACATCGGAAGCTGTTGTAGGTTATTTCATCTTGTCCTCTCACCAAGACATCGGAAGCTGTTGTAGGTTATTTCATCTTGTCCTCTCACCAAGACATCGGAAGCTGTTGTAGGTTATTTCATCTTGTCTTCTCACCAAGACATCGGAAGCTGTTGTAGGTTATTTCATCTTGTCTTCTCACCAAGACATCGGAAGCTGTTGTAGGTTATTTCATCTTGTCTTCTCACCAAGACATCGGAAGCTGTTGTAGGTTATTTCATCTTGTCTTCTCACCAAGACATCGGAAGCTGTTGTAGGTTATTTCATCTTGTCTTCTTACCAAGACATCGGAAGCTGTTGTAGGTTATTTCATCTTGTCTTCTTACCAAGACATGGGACGTTGTTGTATTCTCTGATCCCCTGATGAGATCATTTGAGGGTTGTTGCTCAAATTATTCACAATCCGGTTTCTCAAGCGAAATGTTTGATATTTCTGGGCAACTGTAATGACTCACGGGGCTGTGGTTGTAAGGCACAAGGCTGTGCTTGTAAGGCAAAAGGCTGTGGTTGTAAGGCACAAGGCTGTGGTTGTAAGGCACAAGGCTGTGGTTTTAAGGCACAAGGCTGTGGTTGTAAGGCACAAGGCTGTGGTTGTAAGGCACAAGGCTGTGGTTGTAAGACACAAGGCTGTGGTTGTAAGGCACAAGGCTGTGGTTGTAAGGCACAAGGCTGTGGTTGTAAGGCACAAGGCTGTGGTTGTAAGGCACAAGGCTGTGGTTGTAAGGCACAAGGCTGTGGTTGTAAGACACAAGGCTGTGGTTGTAAGGCAAAAGGCTGTGGTTGTAATGCACTCAATCATATTTGCACTTAAGAACAGATTCTGAGCAGGATTTAAAGACACACCTTACCAGTGGTACTAAGACGCATCTTTTTTATGTCCTTTACATTAACTATGCTTTTCTTCGTGTTTCTTTCTTTCTTTGTGGCGGAAAATCTTTGGACGACTAACTGACCCACTTCCCGTCACCATATCAAGCTCACACTTGGCACATAGACTCGTTGCCGATGACAATATATTCGATGAAATTTTCAGCCCAACCCCCCAAAAATCTGATTTTCAAGGGGACAGGAATGCTAATGTTTTGTTCAATGGGTGTGCGTTTTGGTTTTGGTGTGGAGATTAACTAGGTATCGGTTGCTATGTCCTTTGTATTTTTGACGTATTTGGTTGTGGGAAAAGACTTTGTTTGAAAAGGATTTATACGGGAAAAAAAATATTTTTATGGGTTGGTTTTTTTATTAGGTTTTATCTCCACTGAGATAGCGTTGATCTATTTCAGTGGAGTGTGAGATGTACTGTCTAGTTCGTTCGCTGCATATATGGTTTAAATTAAAAACAAAACAAGTGGTTTGAATATATTTTTTTATATAATCTCGTTCTACCACTGTAAAGCATGTGCACTTATTTCATTCCAATTCATCGTTTGCTTTTCATTTGATACTAAAGAGTGAGACGAGAGTCCACGAGACAGGGCGCAACATAACATTAGCGTGTACATTTGGACTACATTGGATTCGCCCCCTTGTTTCACGAGTAACACCGCTTCCGGCGGCCAGGGAGAAAATGGCGCCCGACAAGCAGAGCAGTTGCCGGAAGGAAAATGAGGTTTGCCGATAAATGAGCCCAAGGCGAGGGTCCCAATGAAAACTAATCAAGAGAAAATAGAGAAAGGTTGTTAGTTGGGGACAGGCAATCTTCCAGAAACTAGCTTAAGCTAATTTTCTCGTGGACTCTTCGCTTGACTCGCGCTCGGTGACAGGGTCAGAAGGGGTACCAGTGAGCGATGACGTCAGCGTGTCTTGCTCGTGGCTATCTGGCTGTGGACATGAGTAGGTAAAATAACGCATCCTGTTGTCAATAGCGATGTCAGTTGATAGCTTGACAGTGGCTTCTATTGTGCCGACTATATGTAGTAATCCTTGCACACGAGAGCTCAGAATGAACTATGTTGAACGATACTCAGACTTCCGGTTATCAGTTTCGAAGTCGATAATCTGTTGCCGATTATTGAAAAACGATAATCGAATTATTTTTTTTTAGTTTAAAAAAAAAAAAATTATATAAAATTCAAAGGTTGATACTTTTTTAATAAGTTTTTGAAATAAATTATTTTTCTTGTTTTGTAATAACTGCTGAGGAAGGCATTTAGTCGAGACGTCCTTTTGATTGTCCTGACTATTTTGTCCAAGCCTAAACATATCTTGTACACTATTTATTTATAATACGTACACACCCACTTGATTTGAAAATAGCATCGACCACGCAGTGTGCTGGGAACTATTCAGTCTAGTTTCAATCATGCATGGCGACTGACCACCCGGTGACCAGCACATGATCCGCCCCTCTTTCTCTCTGCTAGTATGATGGTGTTACACACATTCTGGTGTCAGTTGTCTCCCGTGGGTCAAATATCACGGAGTCCAGTCTGACCCCTTCGATTCAAAATGGAGAGAGCCGAATTGCATAGGAGCTAAAGTATTACTCATGTTGGGTCTTACGATACTAATGATGGGTCTTTGGATAATCATGGTGGGTCTTTGGATATTCATGTTGGGTCTTTGCATACTCTTGTTGGGTCTTTGGATTATCATGTCGGGTCTTTGGATAATCATGTTGGGTCTTTGGATAATCATGTTGGCTCTAATATTATAATTAACCATCATTGCTGTTCAACTGTATTATCCAAAATGATTATCTAACATGAAAAATATGTTTATTGCTAGTTATGTATGAGTGTCATACCTGTTATATCCTGTGTTAATGATATGAGTGTCATACCTGTTATATCCTGTGTTAATGATATGAGTGTCATACCTGTTATATCCTGTGTTAATGATATGAGTGTCATACCTGTTATATCCTGTGTTAATGATATGAGTGTCATACCTGTTATATCCTGTGTTAATGATATGAGTGTCATACCTGTTATATCCTGTGTTAATGATATGAGTGTCATACCTGTTATATCCTGTGTTAATGATATGAGTGTCATACCTGTTATATCCTGTGTTAATGATATGAGTGTCATACCTGTTATATCCTGTGTTAATGATATGAGTGTCATACCTGTTATATCCTGTGTTAATGATATGAGTGTCATACCTGTTATATCCTGTGTTAATGATATGAGTGTCATACCTGTTATATCCTGTGTTAATGATATGAGTGTCATACCTGTTATATCCTGTGTTAATGATATGATTGTCATACTTTTAATTTTAATATTTTAAACAAAAGACTTCTAAAGTATTTTTCTATCTTAGAAATCAGCCGCCAATGAACTCATTTAGTGAGAATATTGAATTAATTATGGATCATTTAGATTTGGTCACCGCTGGGGAAGGGGGGGGGGCACGCTGAGCTGATAAATTCGTTAAGACGGGGGAATATAAGATATTTTTGTATATGTATTTCGGTCCTAACTTAAAGAGAAAGAATTCGACCCGATCGAGCTGATCTCAGGTATCTGTAATGAAGAGAGAGGGGGTGTATCGGTAAATCATTCACCTTTTTAAAATAGCGTTACAACATCATATTTTTCAAACAGCTCTTCAAATGAAGGATGTTTAGTTTGTGTGATATTACCAGCTTTCTGGGTTAGTAGTTTCATTTTATTAAATGTATCTTTTCAGACATTGTACCTTATTTTAGCTTCTTCTCCTACTCCTAGTATTTCTTTTTACCGTACTCTAGAACAAATAGAAACTGTACTTCTAAGGATCTAATTTTACCTAGAATGTGTATATAATAATTTATAAACTGTCAGTCGCTATCACAACCCAACAACTCAGCTACATATATGCTGTCAGTCGCTATCACAACCCAACAACTCAGCTACATATAAACTGTCAGTCGCTACCACAACCCAACAACTCAGCTACATATAAACTGTCAGTCGCTACCACAACCCAACAACTCAGCTACATGTATGCTGTCAGTCGCTACCACAACCCAACAACTCAGCTACATGTATGCTGTCAGTCGCTATCACAACCCAACAACTCAGCTACATGTATGCTGTCAGTCGCTATCACAACCCAACAACTCAGCTACATGTATGCTGTCAGTCGCTATCACAACCCAACAACTCAGCTACATGTATGCTGTCAGTCGCTATCACAACCCAACAACTCAGCTACATGTATGCTGTCAGTCGCTATCACAACCCAACAACTCAGCTACATGTATGCTGTCAGTCGCTATCACAACCCAACAACTCAGCTACATGTATGCTGTCAGTCGCTATCACAACCCAACAACTCAGCTACATGTATGCTGTCAGTCGCTATCACAACCCAACAACTCAGCTACATGTATGCTGTCAGTCGCTACCACAACCCAACAACTCAGCTACATATAAACTGTCAGTCGTTACCACAACCCAACAACTCAGCTACATGTATGCTGTCAGTCGCTACCACAACCCAACAACTCAGCTACATATAAACTGTCAGTCGCTATCACAACCCAACAACTAAGCTACATGTATGCTGTCAGTCGCTATCACAACCCAACAACTCAGCTACATATATTTACGGGAGAACATTACTTAAGAAGTCATTTCAGATCATTCTAACCACCAAAGAAATATGACACACTATTTAAGAAATATTCTGGAATCAGAGAGTAATGACAGGTGTCGACGTCATTCAGTGGTACTCATCCTATCTACTGAAACAACACTGCACTATAAGGAGGTTCCCATTACATGACGTGCCCCTTATGTGGGATCAATAGAAACAACGTCTTGTGGATGCAGGGGTACAAACATTTGGAAAACGAGGGGCGAGAATAAATTGTGCAAGGGCCCGTCGTCCAGTAGACATACCCCTTGCCTTGTCTGCAACCTACTTTAATACAATATCGTTTATGAACCAGGAAGATGGGTTTTTACATTGAACTTCTAAGTCATCTCTATGTTTATCAACAGCACAAGGATGTAGTATGCGTCTTTATAGAGTTAGTATCAACAACGAAAAGCTCAACTATGTTTCTAAATAGATTAATTACTTTCCAATAGGTACAAGTCCAAGATGCACGAGTAAGAACATGTAACTTATCTTTAAATACATGGTGATGGTATGCACATGGACACACGGCACATCGACACAAGGACACAGGGGCACATCGACACATGGACACACGGACACATTAACACACGGACACATGGACAACGGGATACATGACACACGGATAATAAGAAACTTGGACACTTGGACACATGGACTATTGGAAACGTGGACAATTGGACACATGGACATATGGATACATGGACAATTGGACACATGGACAATTGGACACATGGACAATAGGACCCATGAACACATGGACACAAGGACCCATAGACACAAGGACAATTGGACTCCAGGACGCATGGAAACATGGCCACACGGACACCGACTGCCAAAATGTGTTTCCCAAAATGATGAAACATGACGTTGAATAACGGTGATTACGGTGGCCATGAGTGTTGTCGAAATCTTGTAGCTTATAGGTGACACTATATTTAAATGTCACTAAAGTTGTGAAGACGCCGTCTGGCTCTAGGAATGTGACTAGCCTTATATTAAACGACCGTTTGGGGCTTTTTAAAAATAAATGTGACTTCTCGCCGTTTTTTATATTTTTTAAAGAAAACATGATGTCAAATGAAAACCAGTTTTTTTTTTCCAAACCCTCAAACAAATCGACTTATTATAAACCAGGCCATGGCTACTACTCCGCATGTTGCGTATACAATCAATTCAATGCAGAAGCACGCATTTTAAGACAATGCCCTCCAACAAGATCTTTCTATTTTTATTAGCCGCATTTCCTTGTGTTTTATTGCGATATCGCACACGGGCGCATTGAATCATTCATTTCTACGAATTCCTTTAACTGGTTTTTTTACTTTCTTAACAAGACAAGAACTAAATTAAACAACACCTAAAAAGAAAGTTGTTATTATAAATCCTTTATAAAATATAATATCGAGCAATTTGGGGGGGGGGGGGGGGGACTGAAAAATTTGAATACAAGTAACGCACTTTGAACGAATCTCAATTAGTGCTCCCCCGACCCCCAAGGTTCGCACCCACACAATTTTTTCCCACCCCTGAACTATATTAATAGTCAAATGACAAACCAGCTTTGAGACCGCATATTTATTTCACCAACTATTTCAGAAAAAGAAAAGAAATTATTACGCACCAAAAGCAATTTTTTTAAAGAATCTTATTTAGCGCAGTTATAGGGAATTTTATTTCGTGAAACCAGTGTAGATAGAATGCGTTGTCATCGGTAAAGAGTCTATGTGCCAAGTTTCATCTCGATGGGTTGACGGGAAGTGAGTAAATTAGCCGTCAGAAGAATTTGACAGTCCGCCACCTAGCAAGCCACGAAAAAAGTGAAGTTAATGTATAGGATACAAATAGTGATGTTTTGTGTCAAGACACCTTCAATGATTTAATTTTTTATAAGACAACTAATAAGAATAATGTGTTGATATGCACGTGAGACTTGTATCAGTCACATTTATCACACCTAAATACATTTAATCATTTACATTTATCATACACATGCACTGATGCAGGTGTGTACTAACTAGCATGCACTGATGCAGGTGTGTACTAACTAGCATGCACTGGTGCAGGTGTGTACTAATTAGCATGAAAAGGAAAACCAAAAAGGTGTTAAATCTGGGATTCTATTCACGATTCAACTCTTAGTATTGTGTAGAATGAAATATGTCCATACTAAGTGGGTCATAAGGGGAACAAGTGTTTGCTCACTCGGGTACAAGTGTATTGCCCACTCGGGCACACGTGTATTGCCCACTCGGGTACAAGTGTATTGCCCACTCAAGTACAAGTGTAATTCCCACTCAAGTACAAGTGTATTGCCCACTCAAGTACAAGTGTATTGCCCACTCAAGTACAAGTCTTTTGCCCACTCAAGTACAAGTCTATTGCCCACTCGGGTACAAGTGTATGGCTAACTCGTGCAATAGCATCAAGTTGAAATAAATACTTGGTTAAGTCAGGTACATAATTGGTCATTGATTCCCCATCACTACTGACCACATGACTTCCCCTCACTACAGACCACATAAGTCCCCTCATTACTGAACACAGGACACCCCTCACAACTGACCACATGACACATTATTGGACGGGAATGTGGCCTTTTCGGAGATGAGAGCTACTCAATGTCTCCTTTCGGCGACACTCGAGTCAGAGCTTTTTAAATCGATACTTGGGATGAGAGGAAATAAATGGCAGGAATCGATACTCATATAACGAGGAGTTGAGAGATAAGGAGATGCGGTGCGATATTTTAGTGACAATTAAATAAAGTGCGCATCGATTATTTCTCGAAAGGTTAAGAACAATAGAGACAATGTACACCGACCAAAACAACATAGATACTGGCACGTGTTCACATCTACTAGCTCTGAGGTTTAATTTAATCTATTGTATGTATATGGTATACTTTAATCTCTGGCCTATATATGGTATACTTTAATATCTTGCCTATAAATGGTATAGTTTAATCTCTGGCCTATACATGGTATACTTTAATCTCTGGCCAATATATGGTATACTTTAATCTCTGGCCTATATATGGTATACTTTAATCTCTGGCCAATATATGGTATACTTTAATCTCTGGCCTATATATGGTATACTTTAATCTCTGGCCAATATATGATATACTTTAATCTCTGGCCAATATATGGTATACTTTAATCTCTGGCCTATATATGGTATACTTTAATCTCTGGTAAATATATGGTATACTTTAATCTCTGGCCAATATATGGTATACTTTAATCTCTGGCCTATATATGATATACTTTAATCTCTGGCCTATAAATGGTATACTTTAATCTCTGGCCTATACATGGTATACTTTAATCTCTGGCCTATATATGATATACTTTAATCTCTGGCCTATATATAGTATACTTTAATCTCTGGCCTATATATGGTATACTTTAATCTCTGGCCTATATATGGTATACTTTAATATATTGCCTATAAATGGTATACTTTAATCTCTGGCCTATATATGGTATACTTTAATCTCTGGCCTATACATGGTATACTTTAATCTCTGGCCTATACATGGTATACTTTAATCTCTGGCCAATTTATGATATACTTTAATCTCTGGCCTATACATGGTATACTTTAATCTCTGGCATATATATGGTATACTTAAATCTCTGGCCTATACATGGTATACTTTAATCTCTGGCCTATATATGATATACTTTAATCTCTGGCCTATAAATGGTATACTTTAATCTCTGGCCTATACATGGTATACTTTAATCTCTGGCCTATATATGATATACTTTAATCTCTGGCCTATATATAGTATACTTTAATCTCTGGCCTATATATGGTATACTTTAATCTCTGGCCTATATATGGTATACTTTAATATATTGCCTATAAATGGTATACTTTAATCTCTGGCCTATATATGGTATACTTTAATCTCTGGCCTATACATGATATACTTTAATCTCTGGCCTATACATGGTATACTTTAATCTCTGGCCTATATATGATATACTTTAATCTCTGGCCTATATATGGTATACTTTAATCTCTGGCCTATACATGGTATACTTCAATCTCTGGCCTATATATGGTATACTTTAATCTCTGGCCTATACATGGTATACTTTAATCTCTGGCCTATACATGGTATACTTTAATCTCTGACCTATACATGGTATACTGTAATCTCTGGCTTATACATGGTATAATTTAATCTATAGTGAATAAAAGGTATACTTTAATCTCTTGCCTATAAATGGTATACTTTAATCTCTGGCCTATATATGGTATACTTTAATCTCTGGCCTATACATTGTATGCTTTAATCTCTGGCCTATACATGGTATACTTTAATCTCTGGCCTATACATGGTATACTTTAATCTCTGACCTATACATGGATAAAAGTGAATAAAAGGTATACTTTAATTCCGTGGCCGGCGAAATGGGGTAAATTACCGGGCACCCAACACTCCTAGTCACGCTACTGCTTATTCTTTATCCCAGAGATGCAAATACTTACAACTGGCTCAGAAGGACATAGTAAGAGTGGCCAATACTTACAACTGGCTCAGAAGGACATAGTAAGAGATGCAAATACTTACAACTGCCTCAGAGGGACATAGTAAGAGATGCAAATACTTAAAACTGGCTCAGAAGGACACTAGTAGCAACACACCAGTAGCAACACACTAGTAGCAACACACAAGTAACAACACACTAGTAACAACACACTAGTAACAACACACTAGTAGCAACACACCAGTAGCAACACACTAGTAGCAACACACAAGTAACAACACACTAGTAACAACACACTAGTAACAACACACTAGTAACAACACACTAGTAGCAATACACTAGTAGCAACACACTAGTAACAACACACTAGTAACAACACACTAGTAACAACACACTAGTAACAACACACTAGTAACAACACACTAGTAAAACACACTAGTAGCAACACACTAGTAACAACACACTAGTAGCAACACACTAGTAGCAACAAACTAGTAGCAACACACTAGTAACAACACACTAGTAGCAACACACTAGTAAGAACACACTAGTAAAACACACTAGTAGCAACACACTAGTAGCAACACACTAGTAACAACATACTGTAGTCTTTTCGAGCTGGGGACTTAATTTTTTCGTTTGGCGACCAACCAACCCCACCCTCTTTGGTGGGTGAAAACATTTTTTTAACCGGGTCTCTTAGATCGTAGTACTGACTTGTCTGTTAGATCGTAGTACTGACATGTCTGTTAGATCGTAGTACTGACGAGTCTGTTAGATCGTAGTACTGACATGTCTGTTAGATCGTAGTACTGACATGTCTCTTAAATCGTAGTACTGACGTGTCAAGACATCTCGAAATCGTTCAATGTACGCCAAATCGTAAGAGTAAACAGGTCTAATTTAGGGTATACTTTAAATATCTGGTATATATATATATGTATATATATATATATATATAAGGTATACTTAATCTCTGGTGTATATAGGGTATAATTTTCTCTCTGGTGGAAGTCATTTAGTTTTGAAGGAACGCATTTCAGTTGATACTATGATGCATTTCTCATTATCCTTATCCAATGTCTATAATGACATTCCTTTATATACAGCCATTTCCTTCTATAAAATACACTATATCTTAATCCAAGGTCTTTGTTGCAACCACCTTATCCACACCAATTGTCTTTGGTGAAATCCACATTATACCCACATCCAATGTCTGTGATTGTGATGTAATCCCCCTTATCCACATTCTATATCTGGTATTTAATCCCCTGGTCTTGTAGTGCCGACAATGATTCGGTGATGACCATCAAATAGTTGCTTGGTTGCTAATGTCATGAATATTCAACTGACCGTCCCAGTGTTTGTCCCGTTATCTTACAGAGCAGCCACTGAGACTGTTCCGGCCATCAAATGAGAATTTGTTCTTTACCCCACCCAAGCGAACGACGCACACAAAAGCCGGGGCTGAACGATCCCATGTCGCAAATGGTCATTTTCCCGTCTACGACAAACTTATTTGCCTAATGGAAGAAACTCTTTTATTTTAGAGACGGCAGATAGAGCGCTTGTAAATGTGCATAGATTGGGGCACTTGTAAGTATGCATAAAACGATGATGAAATCCCCACTCCCCTCCCCCACACACACACAAGATTGGGTTCTTGTTTACGGATCAATATATTACATTATGTTGGACACATTTTTTACGATATATATTGTATTTACTTTTGTAAAAAATAAAAAAGGGCGTTTACACACTGGCACAGCATGGAGTCATGAATTTATTAAATATGTGTACAACAAATAGGAGAAGCCCGCTAGGTAGTTATGAGATGTCCGCTAGGTATATAGGAGAAGTCCGCTAGGTATATATGAGACGTCTGCTAGGTATATAGGAGAAGTCTGCTAGGTATATAGGAGAAGTCTACTAGGTATACAGGAGAAGTCTGCTAGGTATATAGGAGAAGTCCGCTAGGTATATAGGAGAAGTATGCTAGGTATATAGGAGAAATCTGCTAGGTATATAGGAGAAGTCTGCTAGGTATATAGGAGAAGTCTGCTAGGTATATAGGAGAAGTCTGCTAGGCATATAGGAGAAGTCTGCTAGGTATATAGGAAAAATCTGCTAGGTATATAGGATAAGTCTGCTAGGCATATAGGAGAAGTCTGCTAGGTATAGAGGAGAAATCTGCTAGGTATACAGGAGAAGCCTGCTACTACAACTCGCGCACTCAGAGCGCAAGGGATTCGTATAACAAAATATATTAAGATTTTGTTTTTGAACGTGTCGTTGATAGAGCTTTATATACAACAAGATGACTTGAGAAGCGGTCGGGTCGATCCTCTAAAATAATCCAAAATATTTGGACAGTTGTATCGCCTTCTCGGTGCATGCCTTGAAGTCAACACTTCACTTGTTTTATCCTGATTTAGACGGGCCCCAGACTTCCACAGACATCCAAGCCTTACATCTGTTCAAGGGGTATCCTAAACTTGTCTCTTATTTATACGGGATCTCATGGGCACAAAGAAGATCTATTTTAGTTACAGGACCACTGTTATATCCGAGCCAATATCTCTGTCCGGACACGCAGGCATCCTGCTTAATCAGCATCGTACATTTCTTTCCTCTGTCGGCTGGAGAGCTCAGATTATGTCAGTAGCTTACAAAAGTACAGTTTTAAAATTCAGTACACGTGTGCCTACCGTTGTTAAGGTGGTGGTGGTGTGCGTGTCTGTGCGTGTGTGGGGGGTGGGGGAGGAGGTGAAAGGAGACGTTTTTTAAAATGTGTCAATTAAAGAGTAGCTTTATAGGCAGCTATTTATAATGAGTTGTTTATAAGATATGTTTATAATTAGTTTTTCTTATTTTTTATAATGATTTGTCTATAGAGAGATGTCTGTAAAACTGTATATAAATAGATGTGTATAAAGAGATGCGTATAAAGCAGGACTGCACAACAAGCGGTCCGCCAGCACCCTCTTTGCGGCCCGCGAAGTGACGAGACATTATTTATTATTATTATTTTCTAAAATAGCTTTCCCCCCATGCCCTATTTCCTTTGTGCCCGCACAAGTTTTTTATAAAGTATTACGGCCCGCCTTACATTTTGAGTTGTGCAGGCCTGCTATAAAGAGATGTGTATAAAGAGATGTGTATAAAGAGATGTTTATAAAGAGATCTGTATAAAGAGATCTGTATAAAGAGATGTGTATAAAGAGATGTGTATAAAGAGATGTGTATAAAGAGATGTGTATAAAGAGATGTGTATAAAGAGATGTTTATAAAGAGATGTGTATAAAGAGATGTGTATAAAGAGATGTCTATACAGAGCTTAATGTGAGGGTTTTAATTGTAAAGCAAGTCAAAAGGGATAACTAAAATGCCTTCATGGTCCGGTTAGGGAACGGTCAGGGGGGCAGAAACTGGAACAGACGTATTTGCAGTTGTCACATACATTATTTAGGACCTCGCAACATATCTTGATTAGAATGGTCCAGTTTGCTGCACGTCGAGCAGACCTTACAGATGAATGAGGGATACCAATGTAGATGTATGAGTGAGTCAACATAGGGCCCAGTACAAGGCTGGATAAGGGCCCAGTACAAGGCTGGACAAGGGCCCAGTACAAGGCTGCATAAGGGCCCAGTTCAAGGCTGGGTAATGGCCATCTGACATACAATGTTAAGAGTGAGTCAACATAGGACCCAGTACAAAGCTGGATAAGGGGCCCAGGACAAGGCAGGATAAGGGACATCAGACAAACAATCTTAAAAGTGAGTCAACACAGGGCCAAGGACAATGCTGGATAAGGGCCATCTGACATACAATGTTAATTGTGAGTCAACATGGGGCACAGGACAAGGCTGCATAAGGGCCCAGGGCAAGGCTGGATAAGGGCCATCAGACATACAATGTTAATTGTGAGTCAACATGGGGCCCAGGACAAGGCTGGATAAGGGCCCAAGACAAGGCTAAATAAGGGTCATCCGACATACAGTGTTAAGAGTGAGTCAACACAGGGTCCAAGACAATGTTGGATAAGGGCCCAGAACAAGGCAGGATAAGGGCCATCTGACATACAATGATAATTGAAGTCGATAATAAAGTACAAAGACCGTCTACAGATGGTCGCGATATGGCCAAAAAAAAATTATGCGATCATAAACAGAGATACTATGGTGAGGGGGGGACAGAGAGATAAGAATGTAAAGATGACGAGAGAGTTTGAAGAGATACAATGGTAAGAGAGACGGCACAGATGTGAGTTAGAAGAGATATAATGGTAAGAGAGACGTTAGAGAGATGAGAGTTAGAAGAGATGCAGTGTTAAGAGAGACTGTGAGAGATGATGGAGTTAGAAGAATAACATTGAGTCACTAGATATGCTATATTCAAATATCTTATATCCTATCATTGAGTCACTAGATATGCTATGTTCAAATATCTTCTATCCTACCATTGAATCACTAGATATGCTATTTTCAAATATCTTCTATCCTACCATTGAGTCACTAGATATGCTATTTTCAAATATCTTCTATCCTACCATTGAGTCACTAGATATGCTATGTTCAAATATATTCTATCCTATCATTGAGTCACTAGATAGGCTATGTTCAAATATCTTATACCCTATCATTGAGTCACTAGACATGCTACCCGCTGGTCCACCACTAAATTATCTGATTTTCAAAGATTCTAGGGACAGCGTACGCCGGCAAACTATAGACGTTGTTGTTGTGTAATATTAACGGGTATGTCAGGCCAGAGCCTACATGGGCTGTAGCGCCACTGATGATAACTAATGTATGCCAGGCCAGGGCCCTACATGAGTCATTGACGTGTAAGCCCTTGAGACTCTTCATTGAGTTATAGACGTGTAAGCCTTTGAAACAAAAACTTTAAAAATAGATAAACCTTAAGAAGGATTTGTCAGGATTTGATTATATAAATCAGAGTACCGAGTCTGATGAACAATCCTGATTTCGGAACTTGCATTTCTATCCTGGCATCCAGCGTCTAACTTTTATTTTCTGAGAATATTTCTAATACTCCGAGGTCTCAATGTCTCCATTAATTATTCTCATTGATACGTACCGTGTATAAAGGAATGCCGTTTACATAAAGAAATCGTTTTCATTTTAAATGTCAAATGTCATGATGGCGTCAACGTAACAGGAAGTTGAAGTCATGTTATGAGAGAGATATATTAATAGAGCGGGTAAAAATGCTGACAAAGTCATTAACTAAAGTGACTGAAGCCTCTTGTCTCTCACAGTATGTAATAATTATGTCTCAGTACATTCATTAAAGTATCATCTATTACTTTGACGCTTGTTCCGCATGAGAAATGTACAACTTCGACTCCTTGAGTCCTGTAAGCAGTTCGGTTGAAGCCAGGTCAACATGATCCAATGCGAAATGGCAATTCACAAAAGGGGGGAGGGGGGGATATGGGTGGGTGGGGGTATGTCAGTGAAAGCTCTGCTCAGTTCTCATCACTTAAGAACAAACTTAACTCATTTAAACCGGTTTGTGGTTATTTTAACCAGCTTCTGGTTATTTTATTTAAATAAATTACATTAATTTAGGTCCAGGCGGGTTGAAAACAATAGTCAGAGTAAAAAAATTCTAGAGAAATGAGGTAGGTGATTGGCTGTTAAGGCAATTGGGGGGGGGGGGGAGTCAGCCCCAGTGGTGGGGATAAATTACACGTTGAGTGCGTAAGCAAAAATGTAAATAATTGAAACCGCCCAGTCCAGACCTAATACTAACCCCGTCCTTTATTTCCCAGGATGAAAGATTTCAAAACACCAGTTACGTGTGGGTCAGGACGATACCGTCGCAAGTAAGGTATCGAGAAGGCCCTGGATAGCATGCCGTAAGAAAACGTTAATACTTACTTTGGGGAAAAGGTTATTTAAATAGCTCAATTTTATATTTGTTAGTGTAAGAACTTATGAAATTGATACGAATGGGTACTGGGATCAATCTCCAAGAACACATTTGGTACTGTCCATTGAGCCGTCTCGGTAAGTCTTTGTAATACATTGAAGCTACTTGTCCAAATATATATCATTTATTATAATGGTAAATCCAAACTTCAAGTTTGAACAGTGATTGCAATAATTAATTGTAAATTAAATAATCACTGACTGAACTTCGGTTTTAACATTTAGTATTATATACATTTATTTAGTATGAGATACATTTATTTAGCATTAGATACATGTATTTATATAACATTATGTATTAGATACATGTATTTAGATAACATTATGTATTAGATAAATGTATTTAGATAACATTCTGTATTAGATAAATGTATTTAGATAAAATTCAGTATTAGATAAATGTATTTAGTACACATTTAGTATTAGATAAATGTATTTTGTACACATTTAGTATTAGATGCATATATTTAGATCATGCAGTATTAGGGTACGGAGATAACTTGCACATGGTCTAGGATGACGTCACTTGAAGTGAAAAGACGTATTTGTGTGTGGGGGGATGTAGTGCGGGTAATGAGTGTTTTAATATATGGTGGGGTTAGGGTAGTGGATGGGGTACAATAAGATATGGAGCTTTTTGGAAAGGTGTAGGGGTCATGGAGAAATGCCATCAATGATACTGCCATTATTCAGCAGGATACTTGTTAGTATTAAATAAATGCAGACGACCAAATCAGAAACCAATTTCCGTGCAAACTGTGGAGAACATCATTTTCTTCACGTCTGCTAGCACCTGTAACAACGTAACCCACCTGTGTTACCAAAATGTGATACCAAAATGTGTTACCAAAATGTGTTACCAAAATGTGTTACCAAAATATGTTACCAAAATGTGTTACCAAAATGTGTTACCGAATGTATTGGTAATTAGTTAAAAGCTCAACCAATTCAGCGCTACATGGACCTGAAGTATCGTTCATCGGGACTCGGATCATCCTTCTCGGAATCGATACCGTCCGGTTAAGACGAGATACAAACGTGTTGATCGCATGGCCAGCTAATTCTTGGCAGAAAATAAGTCGCCTAGCCGAACGTGAATAAGATAAGAAGTAGATTACAGTTAGAAAATCAATTGTAAGACGCGAAAGTCCCCCAATTGACTGTAATCATAGAACAATCCACTTTAACTCGGAGCCATATCTGAAATCTAAATCCTCAAACTCAATTTAACCCCCTCCCCCCATCCAACCCTAATTGACTGTAATCATAGAACAATCCACTTTAACTCGGAGCCATATCTGAAATCTAAATCCTCAAACTCACTTTAACCCCCTCCACCCCCCCCCCCTTTTCCAACGCTAATTGACTGTAATCAAATACCAACCACTTTGAACTCGGCGCCACCTCTGACATCTAGAACCGATCAAACCCACTTTAACCCCCCCCCCTGTCCAACTCCAATTGACTGTAATCATAGAACAATCCACTTTAACTCGGAGCCATAACTGAAATCTAAATCCTCAAACTCACTTTAACCACCTCCCCCCCTCCAACCCCAATTGACTGTAATCATAGAACAATCCACTTTAACTCGGAGCCATATCTGAAATCTAAATCCTCAAACGCACGTTAACCCCCCCCCCCAACCCCAATTGACTGTAATCATAGAACAATCCACTTTAACTACTAGCCATATCTGAAATCTAAATCCTCAAACTCACTTTAACCCCCTCCCCCCTCCAACCCCAATTGACTGTAATCATAGAACAATCCACTTTAACTCGGAGCCATATCTGAAATCTAAATCCTCAAACGCACGTTAACCCCCTCCCCCCCAACCCCAATTGACTGTAATCATAGAACAATCCACTTTAACTACTAGCCATTTCTGAAATCTAAATCCTCAAACTCACTTTAAACCCCCCCCCCCCCCCCACTTTTCCAAACCTAATTGACTGTAATCAAATACCAACCACTTTGAACTCGGCGCTACGTCTGACATCTAGAACCGGTCAAACCCACTTAAACCCCCCCCCCCTCCACCTCCAATTGACTGTAATCATAGAACAATCCACTTTAACTCGGAGCCATAACTGAAATCTAAATCCTCAAACTCACTTTAACCACCTCCCCCCTCCAATCCCAATTGACTGTAATCATAGAACAATCCACTTTAACTCGGAGCCATATCTGAAATCTAAATCCTCAAACTCACGTTAACCCCCTCCCCCCTCCAACCCCAATTGACTGTAATCATAGAACAATTCACTTTAACTACTAGCCATATCTGAAATCTAAATCCTCAAACTCACTTTAACCCCCTCCCCCCTCCAACCCCAATTGACTGTAATCATAGAACAATCCACTTTAACTCGGAGCCATATCTGAAATCTAAATCCTCAAACTCACTTTAAACCCCTCCCCCCCCCCCCCCACTTTTCCAAACCTAATTGACTGTAATCAAATACCAACCACTTTGAACTGGGCGCTACCTCTGACATCTAGAACCGGTCAAACCCACTTTAACCCCCCCCCCCCCTTCCACCTCCAATTGACTGTAATCATAGAACAATCCACTTTAACTCGGAGCCATAACTGAAATCTAAATCCTCAAACTCACTTTAACCACCTCCCCCCCTCCAATCCCAATTGACTGTAATCATAGAACAATCCACTTTAACTCGGAGCCATATCTGAAATCTAAATCCTCAAACTCACTTTAACCCCCTCCCCCCTCCAACCCCAATTGACTGTAATCATAGAACAATCCACTTTAACTACTAGCCATATCTGAAATCTAAATCCTCAAACTCACTTTAACCCCCCTCCGCCCCCCCTTTCCAAACCTAATTGACTCTAATCAAATACCAACCACTTTTAACTCGGCGCCACCTCTGACATCTAGAAACGGTCAAACCCACTTTACCCCCCTTCCTCCACCTCCAATTGACTGTAATCATAGAACAATCCACTTTAACTCAGAGCCATAACTGAAATCTAAATCCTCAAACTCACTTTAACCCCCTCCCCCCTCCAACCCCAATTGACTGTAATCATAGAACAATCCACTTTAACTACTAGCCATATCTGAAATCTAAATCCTCAAACTCACTTTAACCCCCTCCACTAACCCTCCAACCCCAATTGATTGTAATCATAGAACAATCCACTTTAACTCGGAGCCATATCTGAAATCTAAATCCTCAAACTCACTTTAACCCCCTCCCTCCCCCCCTTTCCAACCCTAATTGACTGTAATCAAATACCAACCACTTTGAACTCGGCGCCACCTCTGACATCTAGAACCAGTCAAACCCACCTTAACTCCCCCCTTCAACTCCAATTGACTGTAATCATAGAACAATCCACTTTAACTCGGAGTTATATCTGAAATCTAAATCCTCAAACTCACTTTAACCCCTTCCCCCCTCCAACCCTAATTGACTGTAATCATAGAACAATCCACTTTAACTCGGAGCCATATCTGACATCTAAACCCTCAAACCCACTTTAACCCACCCCCCTTTCCAACCCTAATTGACTGTAATCAAATACCAACCACTTTGAACTCCACCTCTGACATCTAGAACCGGTCAAAACCACTAAAACCCCCCCCCCCCCTTTTTTTTTTTTGCAAGCCTAATTGACTGTAATCTAATACCAACCACTTTGAACTCGGCGCCACATCTGAGATCTAGAAACTGTCAAACCCACTTTAACCCAAATAGTCTGCACAATTTTAACACTTGAAACTTCCAAAACATCGCAGATCCATAACTACACAAACAATTATAACGTATTATTTAATAAAGTCGTCCAAGTACTTTTAATGGACACTTGTGGAACAATAACAACCCCAGATCGTGCTCTACTACATGAATGACTCAAACAACCCTTTAAGGGACAGTCTGTTTGGGATGTCATCTGCAATGACTACCAACCCATAGTGACAACCCGTATGGGATGCCATCAGCAATGGCTACCAACCCATAGTGACAGCCCGTATGGGGTGTAATCAAAATTACTTCCAACCGAAAGTGACAATTCGTATCAGATGTCATCACAATGTCTTCAAACCCATAGTGACAGCTTGTATGGCAGCAATGATTAAATAACATGTCACCACTATATAGAAACGGTGGGGGTGCACTTACGAGACCCCCACTGTCCTTGCTCGAATAAGCCGAGATACGCCCTTACCCAATGAATATAACAGCTCCCTTCTTTAAATAATTTGGCCACAAAAAAAAACCCACAGCTCAACCTAATCCATTAAACTAACGTGTTAGTTCAAGTTAATGTACACGAGTGACCAATGGTCAATCAAGTAGTGACTCAAGCTTCAATATTTGCTAGCGATACATCTCTCGGCCATTAGTTAATAGTAGACTTGTATATTTATAGTAGACTTGTATATCTAACACCTAGAATTAGATGGGCTGTCTACAACAATCTCATTTTGTGACAAAGTGTGAGTTTAATTTGTACGAATATGAATTGACTATGACTCGGACAAATTAACCAATGGAACAATATCTATTTACAATAAATGCTACAAAAGTTGACCCATCTCAACTCGGACTTAAACTGGTAGTTGAAATATTTAAACCAGTTGAGACATTGAGTATTCCTTAAAAAAAATATGACATCAGAGTAGCCTGTGATATATTATATGTTGGTATAGACTTTGTAGAGATAGCAATGTTTTAGAGGAGGGCCATGTTTTAGAGTAGGGCCATGTTTTAGAGGAGCGCCATGTTTTAGAGTAGGACCATGTTTTAGAGGAGCGCCATGTTTTAGAGTAGGGCCATGTTTTAGAGGAGGGCCACGAGACAAGCATGGAGCCCTTTTCTTTAGTAACTTGTTCAATTTCTACTTGCTATTACTTTAAGGAAATAATTACTTAATTGTTTCACCTAATAAATAAATGAGAGATCCATGCCTGACAAACATAGATTAACCGAGGACAACCATCATATGACAGATCCACGGATAACAAACATGGATTCAGTGCACGGCCTGTGACAACGAATGAAGCTAGGGGTTCGTGATCTAGTGCTGTTAATCAAAGTCGGCTTTGTGTAAACGTAACCTTGAGATCCGAGCTGGAGGTCAAATCTAGCTATCGGACTAATCGATATTAACAATGGAGCGTCTTCGAATCCTGTTATACATTATGTAGTGTGACGTATTTATTTCATGTTACGTCATTATTTAAGCTTACGTCCTTATTGAATGTGACGTCATAGTTTAATATGTTGCACGATATGAGTTCAGGTCCGCTTCTGTTCCACTTTCGTATATATGTTGTTTTTTTCTGGTGTGTCCAGCTTCCTCTTCACAACCGTCCCTCCCCCAACTTCACATGTTTTATATTAATAGTACTGAGGGAAAAGGATAAGAGAAACTATCACGCAGCCAGCTCTCATGCGTGGTTCATCAGATCAATCATGCGTGACTATCAGATCAATCAATAAAGAGCCATAGGTATGGTGTAGGACTGTCTATGGGATTGTCTGTATGCCTACTGGTTTAAAGGCCCGGCAGGTAGTCTGGTGGACTGCCTGTAGGACAATTGCTTAAAGGCCGGCCGGTAGGCTGTAGGACTGCCTGTGGGTTTAATGGTTACAGGCCGGTAGATACGGTGAAGGACAGTCTGTAGGACAATTGTTTAAATGCCGGCAGGTAGACTGTCTGTAAGACAACATGCTAAAGGCCGGCAGGAAGGTGTAAGACTTTTGTTTAAACGCCGGCCAGTAAGGTGTTCAACTGTCTGTAGGACTATTGTTTAAACGCCAGCATATATTATATAAAATGTGAGGTTAACTTTTTTTTAACACCTGGAGCCGCCTGGTATTTTATCAAAATAACCGGACCCTGTTGAAAAAAAAATGCATCCCGTCAAGCCATAGTTTTTTTTATGTTTTATTTTTATATATATTTATTTAACATTTGATTCATGATTTTAAACAGCTTTCAGAATTATCATCAAACGTTCAGATAACCAAGCTACTTCAACAAAATTGTGATATAATATGATTGAAGAAAAGAACGAATCACATTTGAAGGAATAGAATTACTGAAAGTATATTGAGCAAACGCTTCTATTGGGAGCCATCAGGAACACACAGCAGAAGCTATTTGTGCATGAATAGAGACAGATATGTCTACAGGATTCTAATTTAAGAATTTTTAAAGTAGAAAAACCACACAGAAAATTCGTAATTCTCTAATGGGTTTTACATTATCCTGGGACAACTAAGCTGTCCATTTGTGACATTGTAGAATATCAAAATGCTTGAAACTGCACAGAAAAGGCTGTCGAAATGATTCTACAATCGATACAGAGTTTTAAATGACAGTGAAATAAATAGGGAATGACGCATTCACATCGCACTTATTTTTGTACGCTCATTTTCTAAGTTAGGGATTCTTAAACCTGGAGAATTGGTATCCTTTAAATAAGATGCTAAAAAATCGCACTATTATGTGCATTTTTCATAATTTTTAATGGATTTCTCTATTTCCAATCATCTATATCAGCGGTTCTCAACCTATGGGTCGCGACCCCTTTGGGGGTCGAACAACTCTTTCACAGGGGTCGCCTCAGACCATCGGAAAACACACATACTCTACAGGTATGAAGTAGCAACTAAAATAATTTTGTGGTTGGGGGGTCGCCACTACACGAGGAACTGTATTAAAGGGTCGCGGTATTAGGAAGGTTGAGAACCACTGTTTTTGGGGCTTTGAAAAATTGCTAAGTAATTTTTTTTTAAATATTCAAAACGTACCCCCAACCCAATATCCCCGCCCTTGTAATGTTAAATCGAAAAATTGTTAACGACATAGAACATTTTGTTTTAATTATTAAAGATACACAAGTAATGATTGGTGTGGTGTGTTAACAATTCAAAAATCAATCATAGAAGAAAAAAATTGTGATTTGCGGGTGTAAAGAAAGTTTTTATAGGTTAATTCTAATTTAATTTTTGTGTCTATGAACCACCAAAAATAAGTCTCTATGAACCACCAAGAATAAGTCTCTATGAACCACCAAGAATAAGTCTCTATGAACCACCCAGAATAAGTCTCTATGAACCACCAAGAATGGGGCAATTCACCATATACTGCAGTGTTTCCCAAAGTGGCACGTACGCAAAATTATCTGGACACATTATGTATGTCAAAGATAATAACCTATTTGCTTCACAGCGGGCGTTACAGACTTAGTTCACCTTCTAGCTTCCTGTATTTGCCGATGATGGTTGTCCTGTAGAGGCATGCGCAGTCGAAAAGGTTGAAAAGTACCTTTTGACCAAATTCGGAAAGATTGAAAATTACTTTTATGACCAATCGCAAAAAGGTTGAAAAGTACCTTTTGACCAAATTCGGAAAGATTGAAAATTACTTTTATGACCAATCGCAAAAAGGTTGAAAATGTGCCAGGATTGTAACTCACTGGGATAATACGCCAGCATGTTATCTCATTCGGGATACAATACTAGCGTGGTATCTAATGAGCCTACTATGTCAGAATATTGTCTCATAAGATAATGTACTACTAGTACTAGCATGGCAAATCTATAGCATAATATTACTATGCCAGCGTGGTATCTCATTAGGATATTATGCCAACATATGACGACCTAAATAATTAAGTACCATGTCTTTAAGTAAAACACTTTTGAAAAGGTTTTTCTATTGGAAATAAACCATACGGACATAAAACACAGACTGCTAACATTGGACTTGTAATAGTAGAAAACACCTTAGAAACTTTGTACGATACACAACTAGTGTTAGAGTGCAATAAACTCAACGAACCGTCCTATTTATAATGATCAGTGCACAGAAATGAAGATTCGAGGTAACTCAATGATCAACGCTTAATTGTTTCGGCTTGACTTTACGGGACGATTTCGCAAATTTGTTTATTGAAAAAATCATAATAAAATAATAACAGCATTGAGAATAGATTTTTATTAACAAAATTGTCCAAGTAACAAAACTTGCAAAGGTGATGAACATTTTAAAACACAGATTTAAATGACACGAAGTAGAAGCCATTTTGAAAATGTTTATGTTAGATTGTTGTAGTTTTTTTTTCATTCATTAACCAAAAGATAATAACAGAGATAAAAATGTTACATTCAACATATGACGGATTCTCCAAGGGCTACAGGTATTCAAAGCTTCTCAAACTAGGCACTGCTGTAGGCACATTCTCATACAATTTATTTTAGTCTTGTCGTAGTCGAAGTTATTCGCACCATAATATCCCAGAACATTTTATTGCACAAAATTGTTTTAACAGGCAGACGTTTTTTTATTAGTAAGTGCAGACAAGACAGCAGACATTTGAATTTCAGAACCACTCCAGTTGGCAGAATTGTTTTTCTCGCTTCAAAATGTGTATTGACTATGAAGTGTCTTTCACAACACAACTACAAACTAAGTATTGACTATTGAGTGTCTTTCACAACACAACTACAAACTAAGTATTGACTATGAAGTGTCTTTCACAACACAACTACAAGCTAAGTATTGACTATTGAGTGTCTTTCACAACACAAATACAAACTTAGTATTGACTATGAAGTGTCTTTCACAACACAACTACAAACTAAGTATTGACTATGAAGTGTCTTTCACAACACAACTACAAACTAAGTATTGACTATTGAGTGTCTTTCACAACACAACTACAAACTAAGTATTGACTATGAAGTGTCTTTCACAACACAACTACAAAATAAGTATTGACTATGAAGTGTCTTTTACAACACAACTACAAGCTAAGTATTGACTATTGAGTGTCTTTCACAACACAACTACAAACTAAGTATTGACTATGAAGTGTCTTTCACAACACAACTACAAACTAAGTATTGACTATGAAGTGTCTTTTACAACACAACTACAAGCTAAGTATTGACTATGAAGTGTCTTTTACAACACAACTACAAGCTAAGTATTGACTATTGAGTGTCTTTCACAACACAACTACAAACTAAGTATTGACTATGAAGTGTCTTTCACAACACAACTACAAGCTAAGTATTGACTATGAAGTGTCTTTCACAACACAACTACAAACTAAGTATTGACTATTGAGTGTCTTTCACAACACAACTACAAACTAAGTATTGACTATGAAGTGTCTTTCACAACACAACTACAAACTTAGTATTGACTATGAAGTGTCTTTCACAACACAACTACAAACTAAGTATTGACTATGAAGTGTCTTTCACAACACAACTACAAGCTAAGTATTGACTATTGAGTGTCTTTCACAACACAACTACAAACTAAGTATTGACTATGAAGTGTCTTTCACAACACAACTACAAGCTAAGTATTGACTATGAAGTGTCTTTCACAACACAACTACAAACTAAGTATTGACTATTGAGTGTCTTTCACAACACAACTACAAGCTAAGTATTGACTATGAAGTGTCTTTCACAACACAACTACAAACTAAGTATTGACTATGAAGTGTCTTTCACAACACAACTACAAACTAAGTATTGACTATGAAGTGTCTTTCACAACACAACTACAAGCTAAGTATTGACTATTGAGTGTCTTTCACAACACAACTACAAACTAAGTATTGACTATTGAGTGTCTTTCACAACACAACTACAAGCTAAGTATTGACTATGAAGTGTCTTTCACAACACAACTACAAGCTAAGTATTGACTATGAAGTGTCTTTCACAACACAACTACAAACTAAGTATTGACTATGAAGTGTCTTTCACAACACAACTACAAACTAAGTATTGACTATGAAGTGTCTTTCACAACACAACTACAAGCTAAGTATTGACTATTGAGTGTCTTTCACAACACAACTACAAGCTAAGTATTGACTATGAAGTGTCTTTCACAACACAACTACAAACTAAGTATTGACTATGAAGTGTCTTTCACAACACAACTACAAACTAAGTATTGACTATGAAGTGTCTTTCACAACACAACTACAAGCTAAGTATTGACTATTGAGTGTCTTTCACAACACAACTACAAACTAAGTATTGACTATGAAGTGTCTTTCACAACACAACTACAAGCTAAGTATTGACTATTGAGTGTCTTTCACAACACAACTACAAACTAAGTATTGACTATGAAGTGTCTTTCACAACACAACTACAAACTAAGTATTGACTATGAAGTGTCTTTCACAACACAACTACAAGCTAAGTATTGACTATTGAGTGTCTTTCACAACACAACTACAAACTAAGTATTGACTATGAAGTGTCTTTCACAACACAACTACAAGCTAAGTATTGACTATTGAGTGTCTTTCACAACACAACTACAAGCTAAGTATTGACTATGAAGTGTCTTTCACAACACAACTACAAGCTAAGTATTGACTATGAAGTGTCTTTCACAACACAACTACAAACTAAGTATTGACTATGAAGTGTCTTTCACAACACAACTACAAACTAAGTATTGACTATGAAGTGTCTTTCACAACACAACTACAAGCTAAGTATTGACTATTGAGTGTCTTTCACAACACAACTACAAGCTAAGTATTGACTATTGAGTGTCTTTCACAACACAACTACAAGCTAAGTATTGACTATGAAGTGTCTTTCACAACACAACTACAAACTTAGTATTGACTATGAAGTGTCTTTCACAACACAACTACAAACTTAGTATTGACTATGAAGTGTCTTTCACAACACAACTACAAGCTAAGTACAGAAAAACCATCCATGTATCACTGACAAGAGAAATAACATGAACATGTATTGGGAAATAATCTATGACGTCAGTGTTCCGATCGTTATACTTTGATTTCCTTTTATAGGTGTATTTTCCAAGGGAGGTAAACGAAGTAACTAATCTACATTTAGTATTAGCAGTATGTTCCCTTTAGTGAATTAGCTCCAAATCTGTATTTGTTTATCTTTTTATTTTTTTATTTCTTTGCTCAAGAATAAAAAGTGTGCTTGTGTGTGGAGGTGGACATTTTAGGCTGGGGGGGGGGGGGAGTAAAGAGCACATTTAATTTAGTAGTTTCATTACAAAAATTGCCCACTTTACCTAATTTATATAATTTACATTGAGTGTATAGCACTTACACAGTGAGCTTTTTGAAAGCTACGTTATTCAAATAAAAATTATATCAGTTGACCGAAACAATACTGAGTGACATAAATATCAATAGTTCTCGCTGACTAAGTCATCAGTATGTAGTACAGTGTTTATGGTCATCATTTTATAAGGTGTTTTTTTTAATGTCTTGTGAATGTAACACAGCAAATCCACAGTCACGCTAAAAATATTCATATATTCAAAGATCTTACTAGCAGAGGCGTAGCGAGCTTAACTCGCGCCCGGGGCACAATACCTTTTTAGCGCCCCCTATTTCGAAAACCATACAATATTATATGTAAAATATACCATTTGGCGCCCCTTGTGAGTAGCGCCCGGGGAATGATGCCCCCCTCCCCCCCCTCGCTACGCCACTGCTTACTAGAAATTATCGTGCATCTGGGATTGTTAAAATATATTCCTGCTCTAACTTTTATTTAGGCTAAACTGAAAATTGTTTAATTATTTTATCAGGCAGGGACGTAACTAGTGGAAATTATGTGAAACGCCAGTGTCATGATTATTACGTCCCTTTGAAAAGATAATGTTTTCCAAACGAATCATTTCCCCATCTAGCAATATCCCGCCTAACATCTGCACACGTTTCTTGACAAAACATGCATTTAAGTAACGCATTTACAAAATTCCCAATTAGTGCACCCCCCCCCTACCCCCGTACCCAACAACCCCTAAATTATATTAATATTATTTTATTTTGCGGCCCCCCCCCCTCCTCCCCCCCCCCCCCCCCCCCCCCCCCGCTTTTAACACATAAGATTTATCTCCCCAACCACCTACATGAAATAAAAGAGAGTATTTCGCAGCAAACGCACCAAGAATCTCAATATCCGGAATATTTTATGTTGGGAAATCAGTGGCAGCTGGCAGCGTTAGTGACATTGTTACATAGAGATTATGTTTTTGTATTATAATTCCAGCCATCTGAGGTATTTTCTTAGTTATAATTTGAACACAAAGCAACTTAAAAGAAATATAGGATGATGCCACCTAAGGTAAATTATACAAGTGTTTACTTATTAGTTTTGCATGTACGTAATATTCATATATTTATATATATTGCATCATTCAAGAAGTGTAGACGTCTTTACATGTGTCACTAATTTGCTAGTCAGTAGATGCTTGATAGAAAGACTTCTAAGTTATATTATTAGTTTAACCCAACAGTTTTTACAGCAACGTGTGGTGTAGGCGTTAATATTTTGGCCCCAGGACTACCTGGGTCAAACCTCCGTCAGTGATATGTATTGATGATGCCCATGTTTCCTGCTTAAGTTACAACATACCTGGATTGTGGGCTAAGACCACCGCCTTAAATCCTACCACTTACCACACACGAAGAGGCAGCCTACCGCTTACCGCACACTTACAACACACAAAGTGGCATTCTAACACTTGCCGCACACAAAGTGGCATTCTAATGTGAGATTCAATTAACAAATACCTGACAGTCAAAATGTTTGAGAAACTATCTCTGCTGTTCAGAATAAAATAGATGTGTACAAAAAGTCGATCACACAAAAAAATTGAGAAACAGGGCTCCAGGCGAAAAATACGATAATCCTATCAAGAAATACAATAATCCTATCAAGAAATACGATAATCCTATCAAGAAATACGATAATCCTATCAAGAAATACGATAATCCTATCAAGAAATACGATAATCCTATCAAGAAATACGATAATCCTATGAAGAAATACGATACTCCTATCAAGAAATACGATAATCCTATCAAGAAATACGATAATCCTATCAAGAAATACAATAATCCTATCAAGAAATACGATAATCCTATCAAGAAATACGATAATCCTATCAAGAAATACGATAATCCTATCAAGAAATACGATAATCCTATCAAGAAATACAATAATCCTATCAAGAAATAGAATAATCCTATCAAGAAATACAATAATCCTATCAAGAAATAACAATAATCCTATCAAGAAATACGATAATCCTATCAAGAAATACGATAATCCTATCAAGAAATACGATAATCCTATCAAGAAATAGAATAATCCTATCAAGAAATACAATAATCCTATCAAAAAATACGATAATCCTATCAAGAAATACGATAATCCTATCAAGAAATACAAATTCACTCTCTTTCACAAAAAATGCACACAGCCTTTCTACCGCGAGTAAGATTCGTGATTAACGGGGAAATAACAATAGGGGGAAAAATACCATCGTTCACTCACTTGATATCCCGAACAGCACGCCTTGACACAGCAGTTGAGAACCGCTGGTCTACGGGTTGGCGAGGTCCAGTGGAGCAGTTTAGGCGATGAAATGCACAATACATTACGTAGAGTGGCAAGACACACACACACGTAGAGTGACAAGACACATACAAGTAGAGTGGCAAGACACATACAAGTAGAGTGGCAAGACACATACAAGTAGAGTGGCAAGACACATACACAAGTAGAGTGGCAAGACACACACACACGTAGAGTGGCAAGACACACACACACGTAGAGTGACAAGATACATACACGTAGAATGGCAAGACACACACACTTGGAGTGACAAGACACACACACAATGGAGTGACAAGACACACACACACGTAGAGTGACAAGACACATACAAGAAGAGTGGCGAGACACATACACAAACGTAGAGTGACAAGACACATACACGTAGAGTGGCCACACACACACACGTAGAGTGGCAAGACACATACATAGAGTGGCCAGACACTACACGTAAAGTGGCAAGACACATACACGTATAATGACAAGACACATACAAGTAGAGTGGCAAGACACACACACGTAGAGTGACAAGACAAACACACGTAGAGTGACAAGACATATACACGTAGAGTGACAAGACACATACACGTAGAGCGACAAGACACATACACGTAGAGTGACAAGACACATACACGTAGAGTGACAAGACACATACACGTAGAGTAACAAGACACATACACGTAGAGTGACAAGACACATACACGTAGAGTAACAAGACACATACACATAGAGTGACAAGACACATACACGTAGAGTGACAAGACACATACACGTAGAGTGACAAGACACATACACGTAGAGTGACAAGACACATGCACGTAGAGTGACAAGACACATACACGTAGAGTGACAAGACACATACACGTAGAGTAACAAGACACATACACGTAGAGTGACAAGACACATGCACGTAGAGTGACAAGACACATACACGTAGAGTGACAAGACACATACACGTAGAGTGACAAGACACATACACGTAGAGTGACAAGACACATACACGTAGAGTGACAAGACACATACACGTAGAGTAACAAGACACATACACGTAGAGTGACAAGACACATACACTTAGAAAGTACGAAGGCGTCCCCCAATTTTTTATTGATGACCTTTTTAAAATTGAGTTTTTTACACTTGCGTGCGTGTGTGTGTGTGGGCGGGGGTTGTTGTGTACCTTTAGTTGTTCGTGTATATCAATTTTTGTATACCGAAGAAGACTTTTGGCAAACACGTTCTTTGCTGTGTGATGTCGTTAATCAAGATTTCACTTAACGACGTTCGTGTGCTTTTCATTTCCGTATAATTTACAAGGTTGAACCGATTAAACCTTTGTTACTATTTACTGTTGTCTTGAATCATTTTCTGAGAACCGTTGTTGTTGATGCCCTCTGTGTTGCGTTCCATCGTTCTCTTCCAGCGTATGACAAGTTCAGCCATCTCATAAATATGACGGTGTCAAATTTCTTCATGTAGATCACACGGCAAAAGAAAGCCAGTTGTCACCATGGAGACCGACAACAAGGTATGTCAGATCCGGCTATTTTTCTAGGCCAGTATCTCTCAGACCAGTGAGAAAACTCAGACCGACTCGCTGGTCTGAAACATCAGACTGGAACATGAGACTGGAACATCAGACTGAAACATCAGACTGGAACATCATTCTGGAATATCAGACTGAAACAGACTGAAACATCAGACTGGAACAACAGACTGAAACATCTCAGACTGAAACATCAGACTGGAACAACATACTGAAACATCTCAGACTGAAACATCAGACTGAAACATCAGACTGGAACAACAGACTGAAACATCTCAGACTGAAACATCAGACTGGAACAACAGACTGAAACATCTCAGACTGAAACATCAGACTGAAACATCAGACTGAAACATCAGACTGAAACATCTAAGACTGAAACATTAGACTGAAACATCAGACTGAAACATCAGACTGAAACATCTCAGACTGAAACATCAGACTGAAACATCAGACTGAAACATCAGACTGAAATATCAGACTGAAACATCAGACTGAAACATCTCAGACTGAAACATCAGACTGAAACATCTCAGACTGAAACATCAGACTGAAACATCAGACTGAAACATCAGACTGAAACATCAGATTGAAACATCAGACTGAAACATCAGACTGAAACATCAGACTGAAACATCAGACTGAAACATCAGACTGAACCCATCAGTGAAATCTTTCTAACAGACCATTGCAGATGAAAGGCCGCCAACCTTCTGTTGGACGTTGGCTTTAGTGGGGTGTATTGTAAGAATTGCAATTTTTCTCAAAATTTTTTAACAATCTTAAGTTCAATCGTTCTTGAGCTTTTCTATAAAAAAAAAAACGGAACCCCATTCTGACATTAGGATAATTGGTATATATTAATTAAGCTTTAACAGTTTCATTTTTAATCAGTTTCTGATGAGGAACCCAGTATAAACATATATGAAATTGAACACTGTCTATAAATGTAAAATAACACAATGTATGCCTGTACAAAAACAGTGTGTATATTTTACAAAAACAGTGTGTACACGTGTACAATTTGATGGATGCTCTTAAATCAAACCCGGAGATAGATTCAAGTAAGCGGTATGACATTCACACATTGAAGGCTTTCCGACAACTCCTGCGATGTGGAACGCATAATAGCGCAGGGAGACACAAGAAACACTGCTGGTCATCTACTGCATCCTGGTCTATTTCCCGTCGTCTTGACCTAAGTCTTGCCATTGGAACAAACAGGCAAGGTAGAGAGAGTGAGCCTGAAGAATGGAGCAACGTTCCCTTGTTTTAAACAAACTACAGCTCACGCCAAGGCTACTACTCAAGTCAGGGCTACTACTCAAGTCGAGGCTACTGCTCAAGTCGAGGCTACTGCTCAAGTCGAGGCTACTGCTCAAGTCGAGGCTACTGCTCAAGTCGAGACTGCTACTCAAGTCGAGGCTACTGCTCAAGTCGAGGCTACTGCTCAAGTCGAGACTACTACTCAAGTCGAGGCTACTGCTCAAGTCGAGGCTACTACTCAAGTCGAGGCTACTACTCAAGTCGAGGCTACTACTCAAGTCGAGGCTACTACTCAAGTCGAGGCTACTACTCAAATAGAGGCTACTGCTCAAGTCAATGCTACTACTCAAGTCGAGGCTACTGCTCAAGTCAATGCTACTACTCAAGTCGAGGCTACTACTCAAGTCAATGCTACTACTCAAGTCGAGGCTACTACTCAAGTCGAGGCTACTACTCAAATCGAGGCTAATGCTCAAATCGAGGATACTGCTCAGGTCGAGGCTACTACTCAAGCCAAGGTTACTACTCAAGTCAAGGCTACTACTCAAGTCAAGGCTACTACTCAAGTCAAGGCTACTACTTAAGTCAAGGCTACTACTCAAGTCGAAACCTTGGTCATCTTCGCACGCGAAGGACAAATAAAAATAATCAATAATAATTATCACACAACAAAAGTGTGTGGTCTTGTGGGGATCTCTAAAGAAAAGAAATTGATATTCTACTCTGTGTCCTTTTCTCAAACAAATGAATCTCAGGAAATGACATTTCCAGCTGATATCATTGAGCTCGTAAATTTATGAGAAAAGACGTCGTATGAAAAATGTAGCGGTAAATCTTGTCACCATATCCTATTACACGTCTTTAAGTGTACGTGCATAGTAATGTCCTTATGAGGAATCTTCACAACGTCGCGTGCCTGCCTTCACCGCTGCTGACAGGTTACGAAACACCTGCGAGGACAATAGATTGGAATTGAATCGTGTCACCGAAGTGTAATATCCATGAATGTACAGACGACCATCTATGTTAACTTTTGTAGTTATTCTTTGACATATCTAGAAGGCTGCGACTATAGCGGATATGCGTACCCGGGTCCATTTAGACTAAATCCCTTTTGGATGTCATTTGTGGTAGTTTATGTTAGTTAAACTGAAGAAGTAAGTTTACAAACAAATAAACCATTCAATTATCTTTTATTTGATACCTCATTTTGTCTTACAAACCCAGCAAGAATATTTTAAATAGTGTTTTTTTAAATCTCAACCTCTCTCTTCTGATACCCGGGTGCGAATAGCCGCTTCGTATCTAGAAAGTCACAAGGGCGTTAACTTCAGTAGGTATACTCCGATATAAGTGGAAAGCTAAAACGGTACGGTACTTAAGAAACACACGTGAAACAATTGAAGTGTGGAATAGGTTTTTAAATCGTTAAGACTTGTTTGTTCTGTTTCGATTGTGGGCTCTCTTCGTTTCTGCGGTGTACTACAGATACGCCTCTGGAAATGGTCATTGCATTCATTGAATACACTCAATGGTTCAAGCTCAGAGAAAATCCGACACCCCCCCCCTTACTTGATGCAAATCAAGAAACGCACGACGGGAAAGGAAAGAGTAAAATTACTCTCAGAAGCACTACCACCACAACAATGCTGTTGGTAGAGATGATTTCGTCCAGACGTAATTAGATTGCCCTCGCCCCGCCTCGTGGTGTTAACCCGTGAGGTGATACTATGGCTACTGGTTGGCGCTCAATCAAACCGACGCACAGACAGCCTCCTGACCACAGGAGATAGCTCAGTTTCACTATTTGTAGTGGTTAGATTAAAATATCTCCGCGATACCTCCATGTCTCGTGGTTTCTGGGGGGGGGGGGGGGGGGGGGGTTACTGTGGTCAAGTTCAGTGAAATACCACATACAATAGAAACCCGTCTATGCTGCTGCTACTACAATTTGTGCCTAGTCTAATTGATGTCACATTTGTGGAATATAGAGCGGAGTCTTTAATAACAATGACCTTTATCTAAAGGATTTTGTGGTACGTTATAGAAGCTATCCGGACACAACTCATGTGTGGTCACTTTTATTTGGTTAGGGCGTTAGGGGTCATTCCTATATTACCAACGCAATGAGAGGTGAAAAAAAAAAGGGGGGGGAGGGACGTGTACGTAAATTGATGCATAAATTCTGCAATATTCCGAAAGTCTATCAATAGTTTATTTATGTTTATAATAAAGCAAACTGACAGCTAAAATATGTGAAATCCTTGTGATTTCTATTTATTGGCGTCCAAGGATATACAAAATATCACCGCAATATGTCGTAATTATCGCCATACTGTTGCTTTGTATGGACACAACTTTACCAATATGTAAAATTGTCTTCTTAGACTTTTTCGAATCTTGGCGCCCTTGCCGAATCTAGGTGCCCTTGCCGAATCTCGGTGCCCTTGCCGAATCTCGGCGCCCTGGCCGAATTTAGATTTTCCCTCAAGCGCCCAGTGTTGAATTAAGTTCTTTCATAATTGAGATTTTTTTATTTAATTTAAAGGGCTGGTTAGACCAATAATAAAACAGATCGGTTACTTCACGTCATAAAGTAAGCATTTGTAGGAGCATCTCTAGTAGTTTGCAGGTCTGCTTTCTGTCGCATTCTGTCACAATGGATTCAAAATGGAAATACAATTATGAAAATTGTTTAATATTACGAGGCGCCCATGTAAGAACGCCATGGCTCCCCGGGTAGCAGTGGCGCACATTTTGGGAACTTCTTTGATTACACCAAAACAGACAAGAGCAGAAACCCATTAAGAAAATTTTGAACGCCTCTGACGTTGACTTCCTGTAATTTACATGTGCATCATAATCAAGGGTTAATAAACGGATACAGAGGGTTTGGGGGAGTGGTGGGGTGAGTACGTATACGTACGACATTGATGACTTTTTATTTTAAAGTTACTAATCTGGGTCAAAGTCCAAACTGTTTTAGACACCGTTCAACTCAGTAGAGATGTTCGAATTTTCTCTTGCTATTTTTTTTCCCTATAAAAATGTTCATTCACATTTCTTCATCCCTTCATTAGCAAAGAAACAAATTTTGATCTCCGCACTTTCTGTCGTATGTTTTTCCGAATGTAAAAAGGATCTCTGATGTATGTATTCATAAAATGTGTCCCAGTTAGCAATAACCAGAACCACACATTATTATTTTCTGCTTCTTAAAATAATTTTATGATTTTAAATTATGACATTATTTGTCATATCTATTTAAACGTCAGCTAGACATACATTGTTCTTCTGTGGAGATATTCTCCTCACCATGGACTTAAATCAGAGTAATGCAGACTTTAATCAGAGTAATGCAGACTTTAATCAGATTAGTGCAGACTTTAATCAGAGTAACCCGTGTTTTATGGACATATGCTCTGAGATTTTAATCTTTTCTTATGACAATCTTCATACATTTCAAAATTCTACATGAGGTCAGAAGATCAGCAATCAGAGAATCTGATGAGGCGCAAGAAATACGATCTAAATTATTGATGTTAGTTTTCATCATTAGTTTTAAAAGCATTTCTTTTGTTTCCATAGAGGTTGGACTGAATGAGAAGATTTAAAGACAAGATGCGAATGGTTAGTTTATCTTACGAAGAACCCGTCAGATGTGTGTCCGTCAGATGTGTGTCAGTCAGATGCGTGTCCGTCAGATGTGTGTCCGTCAGATGTGTGTCAGTCAGATGTATGTCCGTCAGATGTGTGTCAGTCAGATGTATGTCCGTCAGATGTATGTCCGTCAGATGTATGTCCGTCAGATGTGTTTCCGTCAAGCTTAACAACACTTACCTCTTTCCACCCAACCCTTCCCCACTTAACCTATACAGATGATTGCACCACCCCACACATCCCACATTGCACCACCCCACACAGCTCACATTGAACCACCCTAAACATCTCACATTGCACCACCCCAAACATCTCACATTGCACCACCCCACACATCTCACATTGCACCACCCTAAACATCTCACATGGCACCACCCCACATATCTCACATTGCACCACCCTAAACATCTCACATTGCACCACCCCACATATCTCACATTGCACCGCCCAAAACATCTCACATTGCACCACCCCATACGCATCTCATTGTCTCATTGCCATCTGTTGGAATATAAAATCCTCGCTACCCACGAGTCATTTAAGTACCCTGACATACACCACACACGTCACCGACTACTTCTGGCATACACATCATACACCACATACCACACACATGTCACCGCCCTATCATGACATACACCACACACATGTCACCGACTACGCCTGTCATACACATCAGAAACCCCACACATGTCGCTGCTCTCCCTTGATAAACACCCATACACAAACACATACACAAACATATGTCTCCTGACATACAAGCCCACACATATGTAACTGCCAACTCCTGACATACAAGCCCGCAAAAATGTCACTGCCATCCCCTGACATACATCCCACCCACACACATTACCCTGCCAGCCCCGCCCACTGTCGCGGCAAAGCTCTCACACGCCCTCCCTGTTCAAAGCGACTCATCATCTCCCGATTTAGCCGCTGGAAACATTTTTTTTGTTGTCTTCAAAAGCCTGAACCAGGCTCAATCTTGAGACAGTCGTTGAGGTACAATGCTAGAGAATGACAGCACTGATCCATCTCACTGTCACCGGGGCAGCAGCCGCTAGATCACTTGGGAGTTAAAGCAACGCAATCGAATTCAATTTTGTCATGTTTGTGAAATGGGCCCTTCATAAGCTCACAGACTTGATTTTCTTCTCCATAGCGCCTGATCTGTGTTTCCATGAGATCAGAGGAGTGTCAATAGACAAGGGGGGGCTCAAACTAACGACGGGGAGATAGGGGAGAAAGGTACGTGCATCGATTGGAGGGTGTTTCAATATAAAGACACCGCCCCTGGTGAGTGGGAGTATCAAAAGATAAAAGGTATTAGATTAGGGCCAGAGCCCCTAGTAAATATGCACTGTCTGTAGCTTTACAAGTCTAATAGTACACAACACAACATATTGGTAAAGTTGTTTTGGAAAAGATGTATTATATTAAAGGTATGAGTGGGGTTGGATAGTTATACCATACGGTCCAACAGCTGCGATTATTGTATAGCGATACCATCTAATCCAACAGCTGCGATTATTGGATAGCGATACCATCTAATCCAACAACTGCGATTATTGGATAGCGATACCATGTAATCCAACAACTGCGATTATTGGATAGCGATACCGTGTAATCCAACAGCTGCGATTATTGGATAGCGATACCATCTAATCCAACAGCTGCGATTATTTGATAGCGATACTATATAATCCAACAGCTACGATTGTGGTGGGATAGTAATACCATGTGGTCCAACAGTCGGTACTGGGTCGGGATAATGATACCATGTGGACCAACAGCTGATACTGGGTCAGGATAATGATACAACATAATTTTTTTATTAATTTCCGCTAACAGATGTGATGGATGGTTTAAATCAAAGCTTCTTCTCATAGACTTCTCCCAATTGTTTCAGATTTTTTTGTTTTTCTTTAATAGTCTTCTCCCAATTGTTTCAGAATCAAATCTTCTTCTCTTATAGTCTTCTCTCAAATGTTTCAGAATCGAATGGTATTCTCTCATAGTCTTCTTCCAAATGTTTCAGAATCAAATCTTATTCTCTCATAGTCTTCTCTCAAATGTCTCAGAATCAAATCTTCTTCTCTCATAGTCTTCTTCCAAATGTCTCAGACTTGAGCAGATCAATAAAGGAAATTAAATGAATCAACTTTTAGAAGAGGTTCCTGTCGTGTTGTTAACGTCAGGGATCCCCCTGTTTATTTAATATGAGCTACAGATGGAGTATTACATATCTCGCCAGCGGCGTCTCCTCTTTGGCTCTAGTCTTAAAATGGATAAACAAAAAATTAAAAAAACAAATGAGAAATTCGGGGAGGACTGCACTCAGGTTGAAGCACTAAGAAGTATATAAGAAGTATACACGAAGTATACACGAAGTATGCAAGAAGTATACAAGAAGTATACAAGAAGTATACTAGAAGAATACAAGAATTATACAATGGGTGGAGAGAAACCTGAAAGAAAGCGACAGCAGAAAAAGCACTAACTACATAGCTTGACAACAAGCTGAATCTGTGTCTATGTTTGTCTCTGTTTGTCTCTTTGTCTCTGTCTCAAGCTGCTTTGCAGAAACCTCCGCATTTTTTTTATTTGGGTCCATGCTCAGGTTTTCCTCTACCATTTAAAGACGATCTGGTAAATCAATGCTGAGTTGTTGAACTAACGTCGTAATATTCATAGAACTTTACCACAAACGGGATTTTAACAAACTCGACAACGTCAGACAGAGGAAGGATATGAAAACTGTTGATAAACATCAAGTTATTTCTAGAGTCCTATCTTCAACTCTGTTGCGTGTGACGATTTAATCATAGTGGAGCGGCGTTTATGCTTTAATGCGCAAACGTGGCCAGAAGTTTCTTTAGTAAACCCGAATGTATTATTTTACAGCAATAAAGACGGGATACCACCATATCACTGTTGACTTAATGAATGAGTGCTGTGATTGTCCTGCTTTTCAGGACATGCAGCGTTTTCGGTTGAAGTTGTACGAAATTGGGAAGTTTCCGGACAAGAGAAGATTTGGTGTGCTGTTGGTTTGTCTATTTTTATCTGCTAAGAAATATTGAACTGAAAGATATCGTATCATATGATCAATCTGAGATCTATTTTTTTTTTAAAGAAAGCAGTTCTGGGAAAATCAAAGCAAATTTTTCATTCCCTAAACATTGTTTCATTGATGAGACCCGCTTTTATACGGTGTCATTGTGTTTCATTGATTAGACCCACTTTTACACGGTGTCATTCTGTTTCATTGATGAGACCCGCTTTTATACGGTGTCATTCTGTTTTATTGATTAGACCCACTTTTCACGGTGTCATTCTGTTTCATTGATGAGACCCGCTTTTATACGGTGTCATTCTGTTTTATTGATTAGACCCACTTTACACGGTGTCTTTAATGAGATCCGCTGTTTCCCCATGTCTTCATGTTCCATTGATTAACCTTTCCAAAATGAAATAAAGAAAATATCCGTAACACCTGCTAGTGACAACATGATGAGAGTAACCATGATAACGTTGCATTGAGAGTAACCATGATAACGTTGCATTTATTCAGCTCAGGATGAAAAGAAACTCATAATATTAACAAGTGTTTTCAAGTAATGTAAAACAGAGAGCTTCTGTTAAAGAAGATTCTGTTCTTCAAATGCTCCATGATTGGTGTACAGGTTAGCACAACAATGAACGCGTGAAACTGTGGTGTGTCGTGAAAGGGCAATGAACGGGACTGAAGAGGGTTCGCGAAAGAATCATACGAAGTCCTGCAAGTTGCACGGTTCTTATACTCTCAACGATGAACACAACGTTAACATTATTTAGGGAGACTAACATCACCAAATTACTTTTGGGGACAGTTGGTTTAACAGTTCAGAGGTCAGACGCTCTGCTTCTCCTTGTATATGTATTTCCTTTGATAAATTAAGTTGTTTCAATGATTGCCGCGTTTTTGTATGTGTGCGTGCCCGTGTCTGCGTGTGCGTGCCCGTGTCTGCGTGTGCGTGCCCGTGTCTGCGTGTGCGTGCCCGTGTCTGCGTGTGCGTGCCCGTGTCTGCGTGTGCGTGCCCGTGTCTGCGTGTGCGTGCCCGTGTCTGCGTGTGCGTGCCCGTGTCTGCGTGTGCGTGCCCGTGTCTGCGTGTGCGTGCCCGTGTCTGCGTGTGCGTGCCCGTGTTAGTGTGTACGTGTTAGAATGGTTGCTTATTGTTGAGATTTTTCAAAGTGGGTCAAAGGTCATATTAAGAAATACACATTATGCAAGTAAAAACAAAAATAAAGATACGTTTTTTAAAAAGATAAAAAAAAATGCTTGCTCATGTGGTCAGGAGGTATAATGTCGGAGAAATGAACCCAAACTTCTCTCTCATTCTCTGTCTCTCCTCATCCCTTACGACACCCCCTCTTTAACTTTATCTTTCTCTCTCTGTCTTTTCCTCTCTTTCTCTCGCTCTCTCTCTCTCCTTCTCTACTGACCAATTTTTATTTATTTTTTGTTACAAAACCTATATCTCTTATATTTCTAGCTCTCTTTCTCTGTCTCAATATCTCTATTCATCTCTCTATCCTTCTCTTGGTCTCCTTATGTAGCTCTCGGTCTATACATCTCTCTCTCTCTCCTTTTTTTTTGCTTTCTATCCATCTCTCTCCTATATATCTCTCTATCTTTCACCCTATCTATCTCTCTCTCTATCTATAACTCTTTTTCTGTCTATCTCTCTTTTTCTCTCTATCTCTCACTTAGTCTCTCTCTGTGTCTTTCTCTCTATGTATTTATTTCTTTCTATCTCTCTGTATCTATCTCTTTCTTTTTCTCTCTATCTCACTCGGACTCTCTCTCGGTCTCTCTTTCGGTATCTACCTCTGTCTCTCTATTTATTTCAGTCTGTCTCTGTCTCTCTCTCTCTCTCGCTCCGTCTCTCTCTCTCTCTCTCCCCTCCCCCCTCCCACCCGGCCCATATGCATGTGTCTGCCATGCACATTTCTACTTTCATTCCACGAATGTTCTCCCAAAGTTTAATCGATGTCTCTTAATCATTGATGCCGCGCTCGAGATCCTACGGTTGGTCACGTGACGTCTGACGTCAGAGGACAATGACGACCTCTATGTCACGCTGACCCTCCCCCGGACACCAAACAATGAAATAATCCTCATCCCATCTCCAGGCTTTGAGTCTCCTATGAAATTATTGAATCTTAACGAGATATCTCACTTTTGCTTTGAGTCTCCTATGAAATCATTGAATCTTAACGAGATATCTCACTTTTGCTTTGAGCAGAGACACGGACACCATTCTGTTGTGCCGTCCATAACGGTGAATACATCGAGTGACACTTGATGAAGTCAAAGATTTACACCCCCCACCCCCTACCACGGTACTCATCTGACCATCGATCAGACTGGAACATTTCGCTAGACAAATTGAGTTGTCGGAATTAAGTCGATGGCTGAAGAAATCTCAGAAAGCAGGAACACGGCACTTGAAGAAACAATGAATGAAACGAGGCGGTGGGGAGCATGAGAATTAGACACACTGCATACAAAGCAGGGTATCTGTTTAATGTTGTTGTTTTTTTTTCAGCAATTTATTTTTTTTAAATATGATTCAGTGACAATAATTTGTTGTTAAATTTTAAACTAATTGAATGTGGATATGAAGGACAAATTGGAAAACTCGAGAAGTCACAAGTTTCTGGCCAGAGTCGCAGAGCAAAGTAAGTTTGGCTTATAGCATGGTGTATTTTCAAAAGTAATGACTAGAGACGGACCAAGCTCTGAACAAAGACAATTCTATTGAGTAGCCTAGAAGAGTAGAAATGCGACAGAAAACCCGGCTAAAACTCACACATTCTATTGCTCTCTCGCATATACACTCTTTCACATACATTCTCTCTCTTTCTCTCCCTCTCGTTGTTTTACCAATTATCTCCCTTATAAATCACCATGTTTCTCTATATGTCTCACTTTTCTATCTTTCCCTCTAAATTCTAAAGTATATTATCCTACTGAACAAAAGTTTTGCTTAATATATAATTGTGTATCAAGTCCCTTGAGATAGGGCCTAAACGCCTATTTCTGCTATCTGCCCCTGACACAACAGTTAATTCCTTCTGACACCATATTTCCTTACATGTCCTTGTTCTAACACCATATTTCCTTACATGTCCTTGTTCTAACACCATATTTCCTTACATGCCCTTGTTCTGACACCATATTTCCTTACATGTCCTTGTTCTAACACCATATTTCCTTACATGCCCTTGTTCTGACACCATATTTCCTTACATGTCCTTGTTCTAACACCATATTTCCTTACATGACCTTGTTCTAACACCATATTTCCTTACATGTCCTTGTTCTAACACCATATTTCCTTACATGCCCTTGTTCTGACACCATATTTCCTTACATGTCCTTGTTCTAACACCATATTTCCTTACATGTCCTTGTTCTAACACCATATTTCCTTACATGCCCTTGTTCTGACACCATATTTCCTTACATGTCCTTGTTCTAACACCATATTTCCTTACATGCCCTTGTTCTGACACCATATTTCCTTACATGTCCTTGTTCTAACACCATATTTCCTTACATGACCTTGTTCTAACACCATATTTCCTTACATGTCCTTGTTCTAACACCATATTTCCTTACATGCCCTTATTCTAACACCACATGTCCTTACATGTCCTTGTTCTAACACCATATTTCCTTACATGCCCTTGTTCTAACACCACGTTTCCTTACATGTCCTTGTCCTAACACCATATTTCCTAACATGACCTTGTTCTAACACCATATTTCCTTACATGTCCTTGTTCTTACACCATATTTCCTTACATGCCCTTGTTCTGACACCATATTTCCTTACATGTCCTTGTTCTAACACCATATTTCCTTACATGTCCTTGTTCTAACACCATATTTCCTTACATGCCCTTGTTCTGACACCATATTTCCTTACATGTCCTTGTTCTAACACCATATTTCCTGACATGACATTGTTCTAACACCATATTTCCTTACATGTCCTTGTTCTAACACCATATTTCCTTACATGTACTTGTTCTAACACCATATTTCCTTACATGCCCTTATTCTAACACCACATTTCCTTACATGTCCTTGTTCTAACACCATATTTCCTTACATGCCCTTGTTCTAACACCACGTTTCCTTACATGTCCTTGTCCTAACACCATATTTCCTAACATGACCTTGTTCTAACACCATATTTCCTTACATGTCCTTGTTCTAACACCATATTTCCTTACATGCCCTTGTTCTGACACCATATTTCCTTACATATCCTTGTTCTAACACCATATTTCCTTACATGTCCTTGTTCTAACACCATATTTCCTTACATGCCCTTGTTCTGACACCATATTTCCTTACATGTCCTTGTTCTAACACCATATTTCCTTACATGCCCTTGTTCTGACACCATATTTCCTTACATGTCCTTGTTCTAACACCATATTTCCTTACATGACCTTGTTCTAACACCATATTTCCTTACATGTCCTTGTTCTAACACCATATTTCCTTACATGCCCTTGTTCTGACACCATATTTCCTTACATGTCCTTGTTCTAACACCATATTTCCTTACATGTCCTTGTTCTAACACCATATTTCCTTACATGCCCTTGTTCTGACACCATATTTCCTTACATGTCCTTGTTCTAACACCATATTTCCTTACATGCCCTTGTTCTGACACCATATTTCCTTACATGTCCTTGTTCTAACACCATATTTCCTTACATGTCCTTGTTCTAACACCATATTTCCTTACATGCCCTTGTTCTGACACCATATTTCCTTACATGTCCTTGTTCTAACACCATATTTCCTGACATGACATTGTTCTAACACCATATTTCCTTACATGTCCTTGTTCTAACACCATATTTCCTTACATGTCCTTGTTCTAACACCATATTTCCTTACATGCCCTTATTCTAACACCACATTTCCTTACATGTCCTTGTTCTAACACCATATTTCCTTACATGCCCTTGTTCTAACACCACGTTTCCTTACATGTCCTTGTCCTAACACCATATTTCCTAACATGACCTTGTTCTAACACCATATTTCCTTACATGTCCTTGTTCTAACACCATATTTCCTTACATGCCCTTGTTCTGACACCATATTTCCTTACATATCCTTGTTCTAACACCATATTTCCTTACATGTCCTTGTTCTAACACCATATTTCCTTACATGCCCTTGTTCTGACACCATATTTCCTTACATGTCCTTGTTCTAACACCATATTTCCTTACATGCCCTTGTTCTGACACCATATTTCCTTACATGTCCTTGTTCTAACACCATATTTCCTTACATGACCTTGTTCTAACACCATATTTCCTTACATGTCCTTGTTCTAACACCATATTTCCTTACATGCCCTTGTTCTGACACCATATTTCCTTACATGTCCTTGTTCTAACACCATATTTCCTTACATGTCCTTGTTCTAACACCATATTTCCTTACATGCCCTTGTTCTGACACCATATTTCCTTACATGTCCTTGTTCTAACACCATATTTCCTTACATGCCCTTGTTCTGACACCATATTTCCTTACATGTCCTTGTTCTAACACCATATTTCCTTACATGACCTTGTTCTAACACCATATTTCCTTACATGTCCTTGTTCTAACACCATATTTCCTTACATGCCCTTATTCTAACACCACATGTCCTTACATGTCCTTGTTCTAACACCATATTTCCTTACATGCCCTTGTTCTAACACCACGTTTCCTTACATGTCCTTGTCCTAACACCATATTTCCTAACATGACCTTGTTCTAACACCATATTTCCTTACATGTCCTTGTTCTTACACCATATTTCCTTACATGCCCTTGTTCTGACACCATATTTCCTTACATGTCCTTGTTCTAACACCATATTTCCTTACATGTCCTTGTTCTAACACCATATTTCCTTACATGCCCTTGTTCTGACACCATATTTCCTTACATGTCCTTGTTCTAACACCATATTTCCTTACATGACCTTGTTCTAACACCATATTTCCTTACATGTCCTTGTTCTAACACCATATTTCCTTACATGCCCTTATTCTAACACCACATGTCCTTACATGTCCTTGTTCTAACACCATATTTCCTTACATGCCCTTGTTCTAACACCACGTTTCCTTACATGTCCTTGTTCTAACACCATATTTCCTTACATGCCCTTGTTCTGACACCATATTTCCTTACATGTCCTTGTTCTAACACCATATTTCCTTACATGCCCTTGTTCTAACACCACGTTTCCTTACATGTCCTTGTCCTAACACCATATTTCCTTACATGTCCTTGTACGCACGCTAAAATTTTAATTTCCTTAAATTTTCTCCTCCGTCCTCCCACTCCTGACTCCCGAGCTGTAATCTGCCCGGGAAACAAGAATTCAAGATGGCATCTATTAGATTATTTAAAGCCATTGGTCCACTTACAGCACTTGCTTCTGTTACAGCGGAGGCGGCGGTGGTGGTGGTGGTGGTGTTAGGATGGGAGAGTTGCAACCGTACTTTTAGAATGTTTGAAAACTTATTTCAATTTTAAGTTCTTGAAGAAAACAAAACACACAAAAAAAACGTCACTGATGACGACACCAAAAAAACGTTACTGATGACGACACCAAAAAAACGTTACTGATGACGACACCAAAAAAACGTTACTGATGACGACAACAAAAAAAAACGTTAATGATGACGACAACAAAAAAACGCCACTGATGACGACAACAAAAAACGTCACTGATGACGCTAACGACTGGCAATCGACTTTGAACTCTGCGGGTATCAACACGAAGATGAATCCTTTCTGTTCTGCTGACTCACAGTCTGTGACTCTTACCACTGTGACTCTTACCACTTCAGCCCAAAATACATTATTGTCAGGGGTGTCTATAGGGGGGGGGGGGCCGCGGCGGCTGCTTCCATTCCGAGTTAGGGTAAGAGTGGGAATAAAATCTACACCCCCCTCCCCCCAAACCTGTCGTTTTTTGTACGTCTCGAGTTAACGAAATGAATGAAATACTCTTGTATATTTCATTTTTCTTTTCCCTTTGAGATCGAAACACACAGTCACAAGGTCAGGGTTGTTTTCTTTAAATAAAAGAAAAACTCGTCCACGAGAAACTTGAGATGTTAAAAGTGTTTTAGCTTTAGCTTTGCAGGGGGTTGAGCTCCAATACAGGTTTATAGGAAAGATAAATGTTCACATACAGCTATCCGGCAACCTACAAAATGTCAGGATGTTTATTATTAAAAATAAAAATAAAATAAATAAAAAATATATTTGTTATAAATATATGTACCTAATAGTTTCTTTTAAATTTTAAATCATTGGATTGGATTATTTGATTTGCTGTAAAAATGTTTAGAAGTATTGATCTATTTGGATAATTGTGTTATCATTATGAATTAGTTAACAATGCTCTTACAATTTTTTAGATCGCAAATGTGTGTATTATCAATGTCCATAGTGAGCTAAATGAATACCAATAATACTATGACCCATTGATTGACCAAGGTCCAGTAGGGGGGGGGGGATGACGAGTCAGTAATGTTTGTGTTTCTCGCGTTCATACGTCGTAATATCATCAAACTGAACACAAATCCTACTTCAAGGTCAAGGTCAACTTTTTAATGCAGTTATTTATCATCTGGTCAAACAATAATTCAAACACACATAAAGCGCAGCTCGCTGTCCCAGACAATAATTTTCAGTTCACGCGATCAAAATGTTCAGTTCACACGATCAAAATGTTCAGTTCACGCGATCAAAATGTTCAGTTCACGCGATCAAAATGTTCAGTTCACGCGATCAAAATGTTCAGTTCACGCGATCAAAATGTTCAGTTCACACGATCAAAATGTTCAGTTCACACGATCAAAATGTTCAGTTCACACGATCATAATGTTCAGTTCACGCGATCAAAATGTTCAGTTCACGCGATCAAAATGTTCAGTTCACACGATCAAAATGTTCAGTTCACGCGATCAAAATGTTCAGTTCACGCGATCAAAATGTTCAGTTCACACGATCAAAATGTTCAGTTCACGCGATCAAAATGTTCAGTTCACGCGATCAAAATGTTCAGTTCACACGATCAAAATGTTCAGTTCACACGATCAAAATGTTCAGTTCACACGATCAAAATGTTCAGTTCACACGATCAAAATGTTCAGTTCACACGATCAAAATCATCAGTTCACACGATCAAAATGTTCAGTTCACACGATCATAATGTTCAGTTCACACGATCAAAATGTTCAGTTCACACGATCATAATGTTCAGTTCACACGATCAAAATGTTCAGTTCACACGATCATAATGTTCAGTTCACACGATCAAAATGTTCAGTTCACACTATCAAAATGTTCAGTTCACGCGATCAAAATGTTCAGTTCACACTATCAAAATGTTCAGTTCACACGATCAAAATGTTCAGTTCACGCGATCAAAATGTTCAGTTCACACGATCAAAATGTTCAGTTCACGCGATCAAAATGTTCAGTTCACGCGATCAAAATGTTCAGTTCACACGATCAAAATGTTCAGTTCACACGATCAAAATGTTCAGTTCACACGATCAAAATCATCAGTTCACACGATCAAAATGTTCAGTTCACACGATCATAATGTTCAGTTCACACGATCAAAATGTTCAGTTCACACGATCATAATGTTCAGTTCACACGATCAAAATGTTCAGTTCACACGATCATAATGTTCAGTTCACACGATCAAAATGTTCAGTTCACACTATCAAAATGTTCAGTTCACACGATCAAAATGTTCAGTTCACACTATCAAAATGTTCAGTTCACGCGATCAAAATGTTCAGTTCACGCGATCAAAATGTTCAGTTCACACGATCAAAATGTTCAGTTCAAGCGATCAAAATGTTCAGTTCACGCGATCAAAATGTTCAGTTCACACGATCAAAATGTTCAGTTCACACGATCAAAATGTTCAGTTCACACGATCAAAATGTTCAGTTCACACGATCAAAATGTTCAGTTCACACGATCAAAATGTTCAGTTCACACGATCAAAATGTTCAGTTCACGCGATCAAAATGTTCAGTTCACGCGATCAAAATGTTCAGTTCACGCGATCAAAATGTTCAGTTCACACGATCAAAATGTTCAGTTCACACGATCAAAATGTTCAGTTCACGCGATCAAAATGTTCAGTTCACGCGATCAAAATGTTCAGTTCACGCGATCAAAATGTTCAGTTCACGCGATCAAAATGTTCAGTTCACGCGATCAAAATGTTCAGTTCACACGATCAAAATGTTCAGTTCACGCGATCAAAATGTTCAGTTCACGCGATCAAAATGTTCAGTTCACACGATCAAAATGTTCAGTTCACGCGATCAAAATGTTCAGTTCACGCGATCAAAATGTTCAGTTCACGCGATCAAAATGTTCAGTTCACGCGATCAAAATGTTCAGTTCACGCGATCAAAATGTTCAGTTCACGCGATCAAAATGTTCAGTTCACGCGATCAAAATGTTCAGTTCACGCGATCAAAATGTTCAGTTCACGCGATCAAAATGTTCAGTTCACGCGATCAAAATGTTCAGTTCACGCGATCAAAATGTTCAGTTCACGCGATCAAAATGTTCAGTTCACGCGATCAAAATGTTCAGTTCACGCTATCAAAATGTTCAGTTCACACGATCAAAATGTTCAGTTCACACGATCAAAATGTTCAGTTCACGCGATCAAAATGTTCAGTTCACGCGATCAAAATGTTCAGTTCACGCGATCAAAATGTTCAGTTCACACGATCAAAATGTTCAGTTCACACGATCAAAATGTTCAGTTCACACGATCAAAATGTTCAGTTCACACGATCAAAATGTTCAGTTCACGCGATCATAATGTTCAGTTCACGCGATCAAAATGTTCAGTTCACGCGATCAAAATGTTCAGTTCACACGATCAAAATGTTCAGTTCACGCGATCAAAATGTTCAGTTCACACGATCAAAATGTTCAGTTCACACGATCAAAATGTTCAGTTCACGCGATCAAAATGTTCAGTTCACGCGATCAAAATGTTCAGTTCACACGATCAAAATGTTCAGTTCACACGATCAAAATGTTCAGTTCACACGATCAAAATGTTCAGTTCACACGATCAAAATGTTCAGTTCACACGATCAAAATGTTCAGTTCACACGATCAAAATGTTCAGTTCACACGATCAAAATGTTCAGTTCACACGATCAAAATGTTCAGTTCACACGATCAAAATGTTCAGTTCACGCGATCAAAATGTTCAGTTCACGCGATCAAAATGTTCAGTTCACGCGATCAAAATGTTCAGTTCACGCGATCAAAATGTTCAGTTCACGCGATCAAAATGTTCAGTTCACACGATCAAAATGTTCAGTTCACGCGATCAAAATGTTCAGTTCACACGATCAAAATGTTCAGTTCACGCGATCAAAATGTTCAGTTCACGCGATCAAAATGTTCAGTTCACGCGATCAAAATGTTCAGTTCACACGATCAAAATGTTCAGTTCACGCGATCAAAATGTTCAGTTCACGCGATCAAAATGTTCAGTTCACACTATCAAAATGTTCAGTTCACGCGATCAAAATGTTCAGTTCACGCGATCAAAATGTTCAGTTCACGCGATCAAAATGTTCAGTTCACACGATCAAAATGTTCAGTTCACACGATCAAAATGTTCAGTTCACGCGATCAAAATGTTCAGTTCACACGATCAAAATGTTCAGTTCACACGATCAAAATGTTCAGTTCACACGATCAAAATGTTCAGTTCACACTATCAAAATGTTCAGTTCACACGATCAAAATGTTCAGTTCACACGATCAAAATGTTCAGTTCACACGATCAAAATGTTCAGTTCACACGATCAAAATGTTCAGTTCACAGGATCAAAATGTTCAGTTCACACGATCAAAATGTTCAGTTCACACGATCAAAATGTTCAGTTCACACGATCAAAATGTTCAGTTCACAGGATCAAAATGTTCAGTTCACACGATCAAAATGTTCAGTTCACACGATCAAAATGTTCAGTTCACACGATCAAAATGTTCAGTTCACACGATCAAAATGTTCAGTTCACGCGATCAAAATGTTCAGTTCACGCGATCAAAATGTTCAGTTCACACGATCAAAATGTTCAGTTCACACGATCAAAATGTTCAGTTCACACGATCAAAATGTTCAGTTCACACGATCAAAATGTTCAGTTCACACGATCAAAATGTTCAGTTCACACGATCAAAATGTTCAGTTCACGCGATCATAATGTTCAGTTCACGCGATCAAAATGTTCAGTTCACGCGATCAAAATGTTCAGTTCACACGATCAAAATGTTCAGTTCACGCGATCAAAATGTTCAGTTCACACGATCAAAATGTTCAGTTCACACGATCAAAATGTTCAGTTCACACGATCAAAATGTTCAGTTCACGCGATCAAAATGTTCAGTTCACGCGATCAAAATGTTCAGTTCACGCGATCAAAATGTTCAGTTCACGTGATCAAAATGTTCAGTTCACACGATCAAAATATTCAGTTCACGCGATCAAAATGTTCAGTTCACGCGATCAAAATGTTCAGTTCACACGATCAAAATGTTCAGTTCACACGATCAAAATGTTCAGTTCACACTATCAAAATGTTCAGTTCACACGATCAAAATGTTCAGTTCACACGATCAAAATGTTCAGTTCACACGATCAAAATGTTCAGTTCACACGATCAAAATGTTCAGTTCACACGATCAAAATGTTCAGTTCGCACGATCAAAATGTTCAGTTCACACGATCAAAATGTTCAGTTCACGCGATCAAAATGTTCAGTTCACGCGATCAAAATGTTCAGTTCACGCGATCAAAATGTTCAGTTCACGCGATCAAAATGTTCAGTTCACGCGATCAAAATGTTCAGTTCACGCGATCAAAATGTTCAGTTCACACGATCAAAATGTTCAGTTCACGCGATCAAAATGTTCAGTTCACGCGATCAAAATGTTCAGTTCACGCGATCAAAATGTTCAGTTCACGCGATCAAAATGTTCAGTTCACACGATCAAAATGTTCAGTTCACGCGATCAAAATGTTCAGTTCACACTATCAAAATGTTAGGTTCACACGATCAAAATGTTCAGTTCACGCGATCAAAATGTTCAGTTCACGCGATCAAAATGTTCAGTTCACGCGATCAAAATGTTCAGTTCACACGATCAAAATGTTCAGTTCACACGATCAAAATGTTCAGTTCACACGATCAAAATGTTCAGTTCACACGATCAAAATGTTCAGTTCACACGATCAAAATGTTCAGTTCACACGATCAAAATGTTCAGTTCACACGATCAAAATGTTCAGTTCACGCGATCAAAATGTTCAGTTCACGCGATCAAAATGTTCAGTTCACGCGATCAAAATGTTCAGTTCACGCGATCAAAATGTTCAGTTCACGCGATCAAAATGTTCAGTTCACGCGATCAAAATGTTCAGTTCACACGATCAAAATGTTCAGTTCACGCGATCAAAATGTTCAGTTCACACGATCAAAATGTTCAGTTCACGCGATCAAAATGTTCAGTTCACGCGATCAAAATGTTCAGTTCACGCGATCAAAATGTTCAGTTCACGCGATCAAAATGTTCAGTTCACACGATCAAAATGTTCAGTTCACGCGATCAAAATGTTCAGTTCACACTATCAAAATGTTCAGTTCACACGATCAAAATGTTCAGTTCACGCGATCAAAATGTTCAGTTCACGCGATCAAAATGTTCAGTTCACGCGATCAAAATGTTCAGTTCACACGATCAAAATGTTCAGTTCACGCGATCAAAATGTTCAGTTCACGCGATCAAAATGTTCAGTTCACACGATCAAAATGTTCAGTTCACACGATCAAAATGTTCAGTTCACACTATCAAAATGTTCAGTTCACACGATCAAAATGTTCAGTTCACACGATCAAAATGTTCAGTTCACACGATCAAAATGTTCAGTTCACACGATCAAAATGTTCAGTTCACACGATCAAAATGTTCAATTCACACGATCAAAATGTTCAGTTCACGCGATCAAAATGTTCAGTTCACGCGATCAAAATGTTCAGTTCACGCGATCAAAATGTTCAGTTCACACGATCAAAATGTTCAGTTCACACGATCAAAATGTTCAGTTCACACTATCAAAATGTTCAGTTCACACGATCAAAATGTTCAGTTCACGCGATCAAAATGTTCAGTTCACGCGATCAAAATGTTCAGTTCACGCGATCAAAATGTTCAGTTCACACGATCAAAATGTTCAGTTCACACGATCAAAATGTTCAGTTCACGCGATCAAAATGTTCAGTTCACACGATCAAAATGTTCAGTTCACACGATCAAAATGTTCAGTTCACACTATCAAAATGTTCAGTTCACACGATCAAAATGTTCAGTTCACACGATCAAAATGTTCAGTTCACACGATCAAAATGTTCAGTTCACACGATCAAAATGTTCAGTTCACACGATCAAAATGTTCAGTTCACACGATCAAAATGTTCAGTTCACACGATCAAAATGTTCAGTTCACGCGATCAAAATGTTCAGTTCACGCGATCAAAATGTTCAGTTCACACGATCAAAATGTTCAGTTTTGAAAAGAAATTTGAAGCAAAATCGACGAACATTTGATCGTGTGACCTGAGCATAACTGCCAAAGAAACGGGACATACTGAAAGCCAGTCTAGGCACTACGTCACGGATACGTAAGAACCACGTCACAAGACTCATGGCGTCAAAAACGTTCATGAACGTAACCAGCACACAGGACGCACCGCGCGCAATAAATTAACACAACATTCGGTGCGCAACAATCAAAATAAAATAACACAACATTCGGTGCGCAACAATCAAAATAAAATAACACAACATTCGGTGCGCAACAATCAAAAGTCAATATCCTTTCTCGGCAGGGGGTCGGCTTCCACCAAAACCGGGGGTCACGTTGGGGGATAGACGCCACCGAACATTTCATGTATCAATTAATAATTAATTTAAGGTTTAAAAAATAAATTTAACAAATAATAATTTGTTAAAAATTCACGCTCAAGATGTCGGCCCGAGAATTCGATTGATGTGATTTTTATTTTCTCCGTTTCTGGCACCACTCCACAAAGACTTCACCAAACGACCCGACTGGACGGAAACTGTCCCTGACCAACATACATATTTGAATTCTCACAGCCTAATGTCCTAACACCAGCCCACGCACAAGCTGCTTATTATCACAGTTTATGAATGGGCCGCTGGCTGGCATCAAAGAGTGAGGGAGTCGTGTCCCTAGAGAGCTGTGGCGTAGTGACGGTACGGGGCAAGTACAGTTATTACTGGATGTAAGCCAACAATGGAGACTGAAGCTAGATATTGTGAATACGTTGGGTGTGTGGGGGAAGGAGGAGGGGTGAATGGGGTGGGGGTGATCCAAGTGTAAAGGACTTAATAAACGAATCCAGTCAATGAAAAAGTCATCTCACTCAATATATTCCTGTAATATTAACTACATAAAAAAGAATTCAACTGAATTCAGTAACTAGTTCACAAATGTGACAATATGGGTGGCGGGTGTCTATGATTACCCACATCAGAATTATTATAAAAGGGTAATGTTGAGGTACAGCGTTAACATAAGTAGAACAAACCAACCAGATGGCAATAAACGTGCACATTTTAACGTACATCACATCAACTGATCTATTACATTTTACCGTGATCTTCTCACAGTTTTAAAACTCCCATGATGGCATGAAGTCCCAGCTTGACAACTTTTCAATCATCCGTATCCACACACCCCCCCCCCCCACAACATCCAAAAACCCAAACACATCTCGAAAGTCACCTATGGGTGGTGATGGTATATTGTGACAATGAAATTTGATCGTCCAACTGAACCGTGGTTTAACATTGACTCCCGAGTTTTGCTGAAAGTGTTAAAAGCTTCTTTTTAAAAAAAAAAACGCTCACTTAACGATGATAAGAAAATATCGTTCTAATCTATCTCAATAGAATGACGAACATAAGAGGTAAAAATGAAACTCTCAAATGTGCCCAGAAATATCTCTGAGACCCATTGATTATTAAATACCACTTTTACGTTTAGATTTAGAGTTTAAAGACCACAACGCTCTTTCCATTCACCTGCAGTTTGATAGATAATTTTGGTCAAATTTGTTTTGTTAAAAGAACACTTGCTACCGTTGTATACACACACACACACATATATATATATATATGCTTAAACGGTTGCAGTTTTATTTTACACAGGGTCCGGGTATTTTTTGAATTTATACGGTGCGTCCAAGTGTTACCAAAAAAAGAGTTAATTTCTGATTTTCTAGAATATGTAATTAAACAACAGTCACAGTATAACGAAAATAGCAATGCCTTCCTGTACCAGGCTACGGAAAAGACTCACAGGAGCACTCATGCGCGAAGGGAAAAGACGGCCCATGACCCAGTTCTATGTGGTGTGCAGACCCAGAATAAAAAGGTAAAAAAAAAATTGTGACATTATAAAAAAAGAAAATTTAAAAGAAAAACATTTGTAAAGAAAATAAATCAACATATTTACCGGCGTTCAGAAGTTAAGCATGAAGCTCGCAGCCTGATTGCCTTTTTTAACAGTACTATTAATATAAAACATCTGGAGTTGGGGTGGGGGTAAGGGTTGAAGAAGAAGCAGGCGCACCAGAAGCAAAATATATAATATCTAATTAACTTCCTGTTAATCTATATTACGAAAACAATACATTATCCGAAACAAATCGCCATGTTCATATTTGAGCTGTTACATATCCCGAATAAAAAACAGGGCAAGAAACCAAATGACTAGGTAAAAGCGATTTGTGTCTCATGTAAATTTGCCACTTAGATTCCCCTGACGTGTTCAAGGTGTACGGTGGTGTAAAGTTAGTCTCTTTAAAGGTTGTCAGTCTATCATTCGGCCTGTAAGATGGCCTGTCAGTCTGTCTGTCAGTCACACAACTTGTCACACAACTTCTTGATGTCAAGAAACAATAAACAGTTTGTTTGGTTCTGATATTTTGGCCACAAGAAGCTAGAGACATACGTATAGTTTAGTTGTCCCTTTTTTTAAACCCTATATTGTCTCCTCCCCAATCATACCAGGATTACTTGGTTAACAAGTTCATTCTACCTGGCTATTTACCGATAGTTCATTGAACCTCCAACCTCAAGGTCGAGTTACAGTCACCAAGGCAGACATAGTAATTCACATAAATTCACATTCTAGAGTTATACCCATCCATTGATACCCATCAGGCGAGAGATGTTCAATAATCAATAAAGAAAGTGCGCAAGTCTGCTGGTGTTAGAACCCATGAGTCTGTTACAAAATACGTTTAAATTAATAATACACATGAAATGGTTTGGTAGGTTATTCATTAAAAAATTGGAGTAATTAAGTCAAATCAGGAATACACTTTCAATTTGCACTTTAAACGATAGCCCAAGTATGCAATGATTTAAATGTTCAAAGTCGCAACAGGTCCTCGCAACAAGATACATCAAAAAAGGCCCTAGCCACATGACAAGTCACAACAGGTCATCGCCACATGACTCGAAATTTCGGACAAACATCATTCCAGCCAGGCATGGAGATTTTACAACTAAACGATAGAGCTCCATATTTATATTGATATCGTTATTCATTCTTGGGAGGGGGGGGGGTTGTTGTATCTATACATGAATCTAATAAGATTAAGTTCAACACCTCATTACTCCACGTCATCTAGGACATGATGTCTTCATCGGCTTAACAACAACATTTTTGTCGTCATGAGCTGTGTTTAATGAACATATTATTCTCAGATCCCGAGCCGCACGATACCGTCCAGGCCGAGTGTAAGCCGAGATCTTGTGCATCGCTGTCTAGTCTATTCAATCATAAGATTGTCAGCAATTGAAGAATGAAGCGTCAGGATATTATGGGGATACAGACATACTGAGGATAGAGACTTGTGTATAAATCATGTGGATATAGACATTATGTGGATATAGAAATTACGTGGATAGCGACACTGTGTGGATAGATATATTACGTGGATAGAGACATTTCGTGGATAAAAACATTGCGATGATAGAGACATTTCGTGGATAGAGACATTTCGTGGATAGAGACATTACGTGAATACAGACATTGTGTGGATAGAGACATTTCACTGTAAAGAAGAAAGAAAGAAAGAGAGAAAAAGAAACAAGCCAACAAAACAAACAAGGAACAAACGACACGAAGGAAGTAAATGACAGAGGAGGGGTGGACGAAAGACTAGAAAGAACGGGACGTTTGATAGCGTGGGAGTAAAGAAGGAAGAAAGGAAGATCCGTGTTCACCACACAAGCGCACATCCAATCTAGCAACATAAGAAGAAAAGAAAGAAAGAGGATAACGTAAGAGAGGAAGAGACTTCCGTGCCAGTAGCCAGTAATCCCATTAGCAGTGCATCCAGGGATTGCATTATTAATGCCGCCACAGGGAGGAAACAAAACACAACATAGCATTGTACTTTATATGCGAACCCATTTCTAGGTAAAGTATGCGAAAGGAAAGGTATACAGTACTGTAAATAGTAGTTCATGTAAAAAAAAACTCACTACACGTATTTCCAAGTGGTTAACTATTGTTCAAGTATACCACTATCCTTCCAACAAGCTACCATCAAATAGAGAACAATAGTTCAAGTACACCACTACCATTGCCACTACCACCAAATAGAAAACAATAGTTCAAGTACACCACAACCTTTGCCACTACCATCAAATAGAGAACAAAAGTTCAAGTACAAAACTACCCTTTCCATTACCACCAAATGTAGAACAATACTGAAGCCAAATCTTTTAACAGGTAAATCTTAATCGAGGAATTCAAAAGACTTGGTTTGAAAGTTTGATTTCAATATATTTCAATTTAAATAATAAAATAATTAAAATAATAAATAAAAACAATATTTATAAAATAATACAATCAACCGATTGATTAATTTATTAATTAATTTATTACTTCAAAATCATAGTATGTAGTCTCTATAAAAACGTACACAGGAAAGGAATTTAAAAAATAAATAAATTCGGATCCAAAAATATAAATTGATAAAAACCTTTGAAGTATCAGATTGAGTAGTCACGGCTAAATTTAAAAACGGAAAATCCCAATCTACAGTCGTAATCCAGACATTTTAAAGAATGTTTTGGTCGGTTCCGAAATATTTCCTCATCTCCGGGCAAGTTTTGAAAATAGGCTAGGCGGGTTAAAGAGTTGAAATGAGATTCGTCTCTGTGAAACTCTTCCTTTGATCAAGTTGGCGTTAAACACACCCGAGTCTCAAACCATCTGTTCTCAAACTGGGTGGTGGCGAATATAAACGGTGCATATATTTCAAAGTGTGTTTGAAGAAAAAATATCATGAACAATCGATATTTTTAGTAATCTCAAATCGCTCGCAAAAGATCGCTACTATAGGCGGTGCGAGAGACTAGGAGGGTTTGAGAGCAACTGAAGCGTGCGGCGGAGGCTAATGATCCGGCCCCTTTGTCACGACCGAATGAGTCCCCGTACAAGGGGCATAGGAGACGCAACTCCCAGACCTTAGGCCTTATGGGGTTTAAGCTACTGTACTTTGTCTCTATTCTCTCTTGCACGATTAATACCATAAACCGAGGTCTGGATGATCTTCTGAACTCCAGCACGTCGATATTGGGGAAGAAGTTGGCGAATGGGATCACTACAGTGGAGGTGGCTCAGGGACATCATTCCCCCGACATTCCTGGCTTGAAAGGGAACTCGCATCAGTGGCGAATGACAGGCCCGCACGTGGCGAACAAGTGACCGACCTTGGCAGGTGTGGTGGGAGAGCACCGTCCAAAAAAGCTGGTGGTCCTACAACTGAATGCGTGTGGAATAAGATAAAAGGCGCATGAAATAACCTAACTACTCAAAGAAAGTCAAGTGGACGTAACCTTATTCCAAGAAGCGGTGCTGCATGGCAATCCGTTTCATATATCTGGTTATTCGATATACCATCGCAAAAGCACCCGACGTCGAGGTCTTATCACAGCGGTTCGAAACGATCTCACTGTGGAGATCGTAGAAGTGAGAAACTACAGCAACACGGATACTCTCACCGTGAGAATAATAAACCGAAGATGGAAAAAAACAGGCACCGTTTCTTCGAGCTTTCGCCCGATATCCTTAAAATCTTGATTGCAGAAAATAGACGAACGAATGGAAAACCCACGACTTTACAGTTTGTTAGAGCGAAATAAGGTCTTAACACTGACACAAGGCGACTAAGCTTAACACTGACACAAGGCGACTAAGCTTACCACTGACACAAGGCGACTAAGCTTACCACTGACACAAGGCGGCTAAGCTTACCACTGACACAAGGCGACTAAGCTTACCACTGACACAAGGCGGCTAAGCTTACCACTGACACAAGGCGACTAAGCTTACCACTGACACAAGGCGGCTAAGCTTACCACTGACACAAGGTGACTAAGCTTACCACTGACACAAGGCGACTAAGATTACCTGTGACACAATGCGGCTTAGCTTACCACTAACACAAGGCGGCTTGCGCAAAGGGACGCCATCCGACAAACCAAGCTTTGTCCAAACCATTATCAATGAACTACAAATGAGAAATCACGTGACAATATTATTTGACCTTAAGCAGGCATATGACAAATTCTGGCGCATTGCATTTTCACGAATGGAAGTATTGCTCTTAGACAGTGAGTAAAATTAACCATCTGTGGGAAAGGACTCACATGGGATGGGATACCAATCTATTTGGGCGTGAAACTGGATCAGAAAGTCCAATTACACAACCATACATGTGAATTGTTCGCCAAAATAACGTCGAAACAAAGTCTGGTGAAGAAACTGACATGTACTAACTGTGGAGCTGATGCAGGTCTCCTAAGAGCTCGTTATCTTAGGCGCGTGAAAAGCACCATTGACTACAGCCTCCTGGTCTAAGACTTTGCAAGTCGCACGACTCGCTAGGACCTGGATCGCATATAAAAATTTGCTCTTCGTTGTGAGTGGGGATGGTCGCTCCGTACCCGTGAGAGGCGCAGCGTACCACATCAAGCGACACTGGTAGAAGTAAAACCATTTGGTGTGAGAAGAAACAAAGCAACGCTAACATCGGTGTAACGGTACCGCAGGCTAGACACTACGGATAGCTGCTTCCAGTTCGAAGACCGATGGTTAAAGCAGACGAGGTCAAAAAGACCCTCCTTTATGGATGCGAACAACGATTTTGGAGAAAAACCTTCAAATATTCAGGAAAAGGGTTGTTACATATTAAACGTCATATGCATCAGATGAGCGTGATATTGATGTTTAAATATAGAAACTCAATTATTCTGATGGCGAGAATGCCTCCTTTAACACGCGCTATGCAATATGTAAAAATCGCTTCCCATGGGACAAGTTCATAGCGGTGACACGCAGCAAGTTGTTCAATACAAGTATAGAAGAATTTTCGTTAACAACTACAATTAAATGTCAACTTTTGAAATAACCTACAAAAGCTGTTGGGCATCAAACTGACATTTCAACTGATATTTAATATGTGAGATCGTCAGTTAAGACAAAAATCTTTTGAAAATTAGCCATTTTTTATTTACATGCATGAGGCTCTATAAGTATATTGCAAAATATACCTTCCAGTATTTAATAAAGATTCTTTTACTGGGAGTAAAAGTTGCCGTAAGACAACCATCTTGACAAGTGTGCAAGGGCACTTCGGTATTTGACCTCTGTGTTTTGTTGACACGATTGGGATTAAAATGAAGTCCAATTTTTGCTCTAAATAATGTAAATCGATCCTCGTGCAATACCGAAGAAAGAAATGTGAAATTACAAGGCTGTGGCCCATGGAGGAGCTTGGAAGTATCAATGCTAAAATGAAACGATGGAGTGAATAATTCACATTTTCTATTACATTGCAACTTAATAAATGTTGATTCTGTACAAAAGCCGCAATGAAACAAATCTATGATTTGGTCACTATAGCAGTTAATGTCTGTATGAAAATATAGTTATGCGCTGAAATATTAGATACCTTGAGGTTCATATTTTAGATATTTGAAAACTGTTCAATGTTGGTTGTTATAGCATGTGTGCTGACCTAGTTCGAGCCTTGGCATGCAAACCAAGGGGGGGGGGGGGGGTCGCAATAGAGGGAGAAAATAATCTCTGGCCTTTGCTCCGTATTGCTTATCTAACTAAGGAGCCAAAGTTTCAGAGATTAAATGTGTAACCCATCTAACAGGGCTAACATGGCGCATCGTCAAAACTGTTCAGACTTTTTCATTAACCACAGCAACAAAATCAATATGAGAGAGAGTTGTTCTTGGTATCAAGTGCTTAATTATATACACTTGATGGTACAATGTAATAACATAACCTATCCTACCTGTATGATGTCTGTTTTCTGATGGTGAAGGCAGACAACCTGTCTGGTAAGCTTTCCTCAAAATCCGAGGAGTCGCTGTGCCCCCCTCCAGGGGCGACCCCTTTAGGCATTACGCTGGTCCCTTGTGCCATGGGTGGCACCTTCCAGCTCCCAGACTGTTTGAAAGCCACTATAACTTGCGGTGTGGAGTTAGCATAATCCGAGAAGGCACCGAGGGCTGCTGTCTCCGGGATATCCAATATGATGATGGGCTGTGTTTACATTCTATATCAGAATGGGCAATCTGTTGACATTATTAAGAAAAATATGTTTAATCAATGTGAAATCAAGAAAAGCAAACAATCATATTCAGATCTAAACAGCATGGGTCAGGCTTAATCCCTGGAGATAGAAAAGAAAAAGCGGGCTGCTGTTTGACTGAATAGTTCAAAACTTAAATAATTTCTATTATATTATATGACTATCAAGCAGATATTTTGTTCTGCTTCCGAAATTTAAGTGTAAGTATTAGTATTACTGTCCATCTTTAAACCTTCTTTAACGTTGGCTAACATATTCTACGGGATTATCTTCCGATTTGACAGACGTATTCATTAAATTAATTTGATCTACTACTCAATATCGATGTATACTTAATACGTAAAAATTAATTAATCTGTTCAATTCATCAAACAAGTTTATTTGAAAAGGCGGCATTCCTTCCCAATTCCATTCCCGTTTGGAAGTATATATAGATCTGTTTGGCAGCCGTCCGTCTCATGGGACGATGGGGTCGACATCGCAGGGTCAAGTGAGGACGGATGATGGGGTCGACATCACAGGGTCAAGTGAGGACGGACGATGGGGTCGACATCACAGGGTCAAGTGAGGACGGACGATGGGGTCGACATCACAAGGTCAAGTGAGGACGGACGATAGGGTCGACTTCGCAGGGCCAAGTGGGAACGGACGATGGGGTCGACATCACAGGGCCAAGTGAGGACGGACGATGGGGTCGACATCACAGGGCCAAGTGAGGACGAGATTAAATTGAAATAAACAGAATCCAATTGTTATGAGAGTGACACAACTAAGATGTTAAGTAGACTGGCCGGTCTTGGCCAAACTCACAGAGGTCAAATTACAGGTGTGTGCGTGATAACACTTCTTCCAAAAGACAAAAGAGGCGCACATTTATATCATAGACCTCCCGGGGCCAATCAGAAGTCACGATAACTTCTTGAGTCTCTTCTCAAAGCAGCTATCCACACGAAAGATGCCATGTAACATTATTTTGAATGTGTTGGGTCGCAAAACACCAAAACGGTTTGAGACTCAGTCCATCTACTGCTACGCATAGAAAACAAAACCAAAAAAAAAGAACGCTTGTCCATTGATGTGGTAATCAGATTGAGGGGATGAATGGCGACCTATTTATCTCATGGAATCTACGTCAAGTCGAACCCATTCAATAGCTCATTACGCAGGAGGAGGAAATGGACTTCATGGAAATCGGTGGATCCCTTAACAAATTACAGCCCTTGTTCGTGTCTCGGCGGAGATGCCTGACATTTGTTGTTTTGTGCTGTTTATGCTAAACAAACGGACTCCATCGGTACCACATCAGTTGCTCTTTGTTGAGCAGTTCCATCATGGCGTCCAGGGCTTTGTGACGGTAACTAATATGCTAAAGTCTCGGACTTTTTGTTTTAGTTTGCTCAAATAGTTTACTCTCTTCTCCTTACATTCAAGTGTGACGTTAACCGTATGCTAAACTCTCAAACACCACACACAACATTTTGTTTTAGTTTGCTCAAATAGTTTACTCTCTTCACCTTACATTCAAGTGTGACGTTAACCGTATGCTAAACTCTCAAACACCACACACAACATTTTGTTTTAGTTTGCTCAAATAGTTTACTCTCTTCTCCTTACATTCAAGTGTGACGTTAACCGTATGCTAAACTCTCAAACACCACACACAACATTTTGTTTTAGTTTGCTCAAATAGTTTACTCTCTTCTCCTTACATTCAAGTGTGACGTTAACCGTATGCTAAACTCTCAAACACCACAAACAAAATTTTGTTTTAATTTGCTCAAACTTAACATTTATAAATGAGAAGCTCTACTTTACATTAATTTTAGCATAGCGACGTTTCAGTCTATTTTTTAAGTATATAAAAGTAATAAGAAAGGAACGATAGGCTTGCGCCTAGGTTGCTTATCTAAAAAGTAAATGGACAGATACATATAAGCACTCACAATCTCAACAGTACAACGACAGGTAAATATAAGCACTCACAATCTCAACAGTACAACGACAGGTAATTATAAGCACTCACAATCTCATCAGTACAACGACAGGTAAATATAAGTGTTTGTTTGTTCGTCCTTCGCATGAGGAGATGACCAATGCTATATTTGATGGTGAATACGCAAGTGTCCTGCCAGTCCTATTTTTTCCTGGAAAGCTTTCCCGCAAGTGGGACACACGTTGTTGCTGTTTGTTTTTTTTTGGTCCCAGTTGCATTTGAGTTGATTCTAATTTTCCTTGCCGTGCGCTTTCTTTGGGCGTGAGCGGTGCGCTTTCTTTGGGCATGAGCGGTGCGCTTTCTTTGGGCATGAGCGGTGCGCTTTCTTTGGGCATGAGCGGTGCGCTTTCTTTGGGCGTGAGCAGTACACTTATTCTCCGAGGATTGTGCTCCGACAGTGATTCTGCAATGCCAGCTTGTACGGTCCATGGCAAGAGTCTCCCACGAATCAATGTCAATGTCCATGGATTTGAGTGACGCTTTTAGACAGTCTTTAGAGCGTTTTTTTCTTCTTCGCACCGCCTGAGCGTTTCCCGCTTTTTAGTTTAACGAATACTAGTCGTTTGGGAAGTCTGTTGTCTGCCATTCTTGCAAAATGCCCTGCCCATCTGGCTTGTCCATTTTGTAGGTGCATGTTGATGCTGATACAATCAGCCCGTTGTAGGAACTCTGTATCATGGACTCTTTCCTGCCACCTTATGCAAAGAAGTTTACGTTCACAGCGTAGATGGAGATGGCTTAGCTAACATGTTTACTGAAAACCGTCTAGCTCTTCATGAAATTTGTTTTTGGTTTGCTCGGAATTTGTCATCGTTGGAGCATGAAAACTTATGAGTGTGGCTCTTCTATGTTTGAACATATGTCGTTTTTGCCTTCTGGTAGCTTTGAGAGTGCGCGGGCCATTCTTGTTTTGATGGCAAAACCAGCAATCAGCGTTTCGTCGTTCGTTATAGCAGAGCCCAGTCCAGAAGAAAGTGTAGCCGCCTCCAAGCTCTGTAGGTTGACTTTATCTGGTTGGCGTGTTTCTGATAGAGCTGCTATGTCGATATTGTATTTTGCGAACTCTTTGGTAACAAGTGCAGTTCGCCACTCTAGTCTATTTACTTCGGTGTTATCCATCAAAGTTCGCATATTGGCAACAAGTGCAGATCGCCACTCTAGTCTATTAACTTCGGTGTTATCCATCAAAGTTCGCACATTGGCAACAAGTGCAGTTCGCCACTCTAGTCTATTTACTTCGGTGTTATCCATCAAAGTTCGCCACTCTAGTCTATTTACTTCGGTGTTATCCATCAAAGTTCGCCACTCTAGTCTATTTACTTCGGTGTTATCCATCAAAGTTCGCCACTCTAGTCTATTTACTTCGGTGTTATTCATCAAAGTTCGACACTCTAGTCTATTTACTTCGGTGGTATCCATCAAAGTTCGCCACTCTAGTCTATTTACTTCGGTGTTATCCATCAAAGTTCGCCACTCTAGTCTATTTACTTCGGTGTTATCCATCAAAGTTCGCCACTCTAGTCTATTTACTTCGGTGTTATCCATCAAAGTTCGCACATTGGCAACAAGTGCAGTTCGCCACTCTAGTCTATTTACTTCGATGTTATCCATCAAAGTTCGCACATTGGCAACAAGTGCAGTTCGCCACTCTAGTCTATTTACTTCGATGTTATCCATCAAAGTTCGCACATTGTCAACAAGTGCAGTTCGCCACTCTAGTCTATTTACTTCGATGTTATCCATCAAAGTTCGCACATTGGCAACAAGTGCAGTTCGCCACTCTAGTCTATTTACTTCGATGTTATCCATCAAAGTTCGCACATTCCAGGTACCAACGTTAAGTGTTTTTAGATTTGATCTGTTTAGTGCTGAGACCGCTTAGATGGGGGTTTTTCCAGGACAATATTTGTTGTGTTTTACGCACTTCTTCTATCTTCCTACTTCTTTTAGATGCACAATGGTGATCTCAAATTGGGTAGCCTACTTATCTAGAGGTAATAACCCTGTCAGGCACTTTATTTTGATTAAAGTGAGGGAGAGTTGCACTATGCGTTGGCCTCAATTTCTTGTCCTTGTCTATTTTGAAACAGTGGCGAAACTTAGTCAAGACGACTGGAAAAAGAAAAAGGATGCAGTGGATGACCAGCAGAGTGTTTTTTTGTGTCTAACTATGCTCTTTACGCGTTCCAAGACAAGTTTGCTGTATCTGCGTTTTCACCCACTGTATCACGTAACACTCTCTTTTTCGTGGTCCACCAGGTCCAGTTATCACAGGGTCCACCAGGTCCAGTCTTCCCGTGGTTCACCAGGTCCATTCTTCACGTGGTCCACCAGGTCCAGTCTTCACACGGTTCACCAGGTCCAGTCTTCACACGGTCCACCAGGTCCAGTCTTCACATGGTCCACCAGGTCCAGTCTTCACATGGTCCACCAGGTCCAGTCTTCACACGGTCCACCAGGTCCAGTCTTCACATGGTCCACCAGGTCCAGTCTTCACACGGTCCACCAGGCCCAGTCTTCACATGGTCCACCAGGTCCAGTTATCACAGGGTCCACCAGGTCCAGTCTTCCCGTGGTCCACCAGGTCCAGTCTTCACATGGTCCACCAGGTCCAGTCTTCACATGGTCCACCAGGTCCAGTTTTCACGTGGTCCACCAGGTCCAGTCTTCACATGGTCCACCAGGTCCAGTCTTCACGTGGTCCACCAGGTCCAGTCTTCACATGGTCCACCAGGTCCAGTTTTCACGTGGTCCACCAGGTCCAGTCTTCACATGGTCCAACAGGTCCAGTCTTCACGTGGTCCACCAGGTCCAGTCTTCACGTGGTCCACCAGGTCCAGTCTTCACGTGGTCCACCAGGTCCAGTCTTCACGTGGTCCACCAGGTCCAGTCTTCACGTGGTCCACCAGGTCCAGTCTTCACGTGGTCCACCAGGTCCAGTCTTCACATGGTCCACCAGGTCCAGTTTTCACGTGGTCCACCAGGTCCAGTCTTCACATGGTCCACCAGGTCCAGTCTTCACGTGGTCCACCAGGTCCAGTCTTCACATGGTCCACCAGGTCCAGTCTTCACGTGGTCCACCAGGTCCAGTCTTCACATGGTCCACCAGGTCCAGTCTTCACGTGGTCCACCAGGTCCAGTCTTCACATGGTCCAACAGGTCCAGTCTTCACGTGGTCCACCAGGTCCAGTCTTCACGTGGTCCACCAGGTCCAGTCTTCACGTGGTCCACCAGGTCCAGTCTTCACGTGGTCCACCAGGTCCAGTCTTCACGTGGTCCACCAGGTCCAGTCTTCACATGGTCCACCAGGTCCAGTCTTCACGTGGTCCACCAGGTCCAGTCTTCACATGGTCCAACAGGTCCAGTCTTCACGTGGTCCACCAGGTCCAGTCTTCACATGGTCCATCAGGTCCAGTCTTCACATGGTCCATCAGGTCCAGTTTTCACGTGGTCCACCAGGTCCAGTCTTCACATGCGAGGTAGAGAATCCTGATGTCGTACCTTTGTCTTGTGGCATGTTCACAAATCTATGGGTCGGCACAATAGTTGTAGGATTATGATGTTATTGGATGTGAAGTCGGTATAACGATCTGTTTGTTTTCATTTTATCGTCTCACTAGATGAATTATACTTATCCAAAAATATATGCATTCTGATTTTGGCTAAAGTCTTTAGTGTGTTTTCCACAAATTTGACAATTTGTTCTAATTAATTTGAGTCTAAATTTCCTATTGCCAATCTTTTACTTTTGCTCTTCTTATTTTGTATTCCGTCAACTTGTTGCTAGCCGGACAAATGAATATGAATATTGACAATCTAAACAGCACAGGAACAGATACATAGTAGCTATGGCAATCTAAACATCACAGAAGCAGATAAATATTAGCAATGACAATCTAAACAGCGCAGAAGCAGACTAACATGAACACACACGAAGATTATTGATACCAAAAAAGTGTGAATAATCTCAGAAGCAGAGCATTAAACAAAGTCTTATTTAAGTCTTATGTTCTGATACATATTCCTACATTTTGACTGACATTTACCTGTAAACCTTACAGGCAACTGTAATTTATTTTTCAAAAAGGATTTCAATGGCCAAAAAATCAATCTTGTTATGTTGACTAATGTGTCCCATCTATCTGTGTCGGATCTTCTGACCACTCATTTTGACGTCACTACCAACACGCGATAACTTCCTCTCTCGCCAAAAGATTCAATAAATGACAAGCTAACAAGCTAGGCTCTCGTGGAAACATTTAAACCTCATGTACAAGGCTTTCCTAGTCGATAGCCCCAGTTATTTTTGTACCTTCAATTGATCGACGACCTTTAACTACCCAACATCATATATCCCAGGGATTCTCAAAGCTATTCGCCATTGTTGGGTCGATATTTAGTTGCTTTCCATTTTGAAACTTCAGATTAAAGATATTGTAAGACTTAATGCTTGACTTATAACGAAAAAAAATCCGGAAAAAAATTAAAATTAAGAGACATCATTCAATCACAAATAAAAGTTGACGTGGTATGTGTGTATGGCTGTTACGATGTGCTCAATAGGCGCGCGAAATACAAGTGCCACTTAACACTAATTGGAATTCTTATAAAGTACGTTACTTGAATGTACGCTTTTCCCAGTAAGTTTAGTAGATGTGAAGTTCCCAGTAAGTTTAGTAGATGTGAAGTTCCCAGTAAGTTTAGTAGATGTGAAGTTCCCAGTAAGTTTAGTAGATGTGAAGTTCCCAGTAAGTTTAGTAGATGTGAAGTTCCCAGTAAGTTTAGTAGATGTAAAGTTCCCAGTAAGTTTAGTAGATGTGAAGTTCCCAGTAAGTTTAGTAGATGTGAAGTTCCCAGTAAGTTTAGTAGATGTGAAGTTCCCAGTAAGTTAAGTAGATGTGAAGTTCCCAGTAAGTTTAGTAGATGTGAAGTTCCCAGTAAGTTTAGTAGATGTGAAGTTCCCAGTAAGTTTAGTAGATGTGAAGTTCCCAGTAAGTTTAGTAGATGTGAAGTTCCCAGTAAGTTTAGTAGATGTGAAGTTCCCAGTAAGTTTAGTAGATGTGAAGTTCCCAGTAAGTTTAGTAGATGTGAAGTTCCCAGTAAGTTTAGTAGATGTGAAGTTCCCAGTAAGTTTAGTAGCTGTGAAGTTCCCAGTAAGTTTAGTAGATGTGACGTTCCCAGTAAGTTTAGTAGATGTGAAGTTCACGCATTGTCAACGGCCATTGTTTGGTGTGTTATTTCTAGTCATAATTTATTCAAAAGTTCATCTTATCTAATGGACTAAAGGAAATCTGTAGTTAGAGGATGGCAACGTCATTATAGGTCCCACTAAGCATCGCAACAATCAGTCAATCATGGACAAACATCTGCGCAATGTTATAGCCAAAAGGCTGAAAACAAGCATGACCAGTTTTTTTTGTTTATTATTGTTTTATTTATTTTTTTTGGTTGTCCCTTACTGCTTGCGGTTGAAGGAGATGATCAGTCGGGCGTAACTGTTCCAGACGGCGAAGTGAAGCCCGCGACAACATCCCCCGTTAAATATAAATGAGCCCAGTCTTTAATCCAAATTATACGGTTTGAGAAACGCTGATCTGAAGCGCCCCCCCCCCCCCAAACCCTTTTTTATAAAGGTATATTTGTCAGTCTCAAGAAAGCCGATGACGAGGCGAGGCGTGTCTGTAGTGCACAAGGCGTGCATAAATAGATAGCAAACAGCAGCCCAGAGGATGGATCATATCATAATTGTTGGCTTAGCGAACGCGTTCAATAAAAGAAAGAGGTTCTAAAATCTTGGATTTTCTCAAACTGTTTTCCCTATCTCTACATGTTAGCCAATCTAAGTAGTTAGGCGTAACAAACCAAGGGAAATAAAATTGGTTTATTTCATCGTTTTCTTCTTTTAGATTTTTATAATTGTAGTAATTGTAATACTATTTGTTACAAAAAGCGATGTGTAGTTGAGATCAGCGATACATCGCAGTTGGTGAATGTCAGTAACCAGGCATAAATCGAACAGTTATAATTATGCAAAGTATAGATCTGTAGAACCAGGAGCTGGAGGTTGGGGGGGGGGGGAGTGGGTAGCTTAGTACCCTGAGTTACTTTGTCTTTGATATCTAGTAACTTTGACACATTGTCCTTGATATATTGTATCTTTGACACTTTGTCTTTGATATCTAGTATCTTTGACACATTGTCTTTGATATATTGTATCTTTGACACATTGTCTTTAATATCTAGTATCTTTTACACATTGTCTTTGGTATCTTGCAAGAGCTAAAGTTCATTCGAAACACACTAAAGATAGTTTAATGAAATGAGGAGATATTACAAGAGAGAAATTGGACAGATCAATGTAGACTCTGGACCAATGAAGAGAAAGGTTGGACCAATGAAAAGGGAATTTGGACGTACAATGCAGAAATATAAGCAAATCCTCACAGATCTCCGACGCTTGTTTACCTTCCAATTTTACAGTCGCAAAACGTGTGACAATAGAATTAAAATTGAAAAATTGACCAGATCATTCGTGATAATGACATATCAAATATAATGAATAAATTGTACTATATTTCTCAATAGTATCTCGCATTGGAGAGCATCGATTTCTGACCCATTTGGCCAACATATGTCTTTAATAGTAAGCGCTGCTACTACCTGTTGAGCTCAGGTACATGGATGATGAGTCAACTTCTACCTGTGGAAGTCAGATATTCAGACCGTAATTCAGCAACATTCACCCTCATTCAAAATTTAACCGATGCATACAGCAAACAGATACAGTCATACAATATGCTCCATGTTATGTAACAGACAGACAGACTTCATAAGACATTTACTAGCTGCGTGTCAGAGGGTATGGGAAAGAAAAAATAAGCGGGGGTGAAGAGGGGAGGGGCGAAAAGAGATTGGTAATCGAACCGAAGACACCGAACTCAAACCCTGCTGACCGAACCCGAAACGAAATTTTAAAGTCACTAAGTAAGAACCCGAACTTTCTATCGAAAATGTATTAGAACCGATACTGTTTTACCAATGGGGCAAAGTAAGACTGCGCATGAGTGTAGATTAGCACTACATGATGCCAGAGTAAGATAGTGCATACGTGTAAATTAGCCCTACAAGAAACCAAATTAAAAGACTGCACATACGTGTAGATAAGCACCGAATGAATCCACAGTAAGACTGTGCATACGTGTAGATTAGCACTACATGAAGCCATAGTAAGACTGTCCATACGTGTAGATTAGCACTACAAGAAACAAAAGTAAGATAGTGCATACGTGTAGATTAGCACTACATGAAGCCATAGTAAGACTGTGCATACGTGTAGATTAGCACTACAAGAAGCCAAAGTAAGATAGTGCATACGTGTAGATTAGCACACTGTGAAGCAAAAGGTTTTAAATTGGAGATAGGCGAAAATCAAATGTTTTATTTATAGTTTTTAAAAATATTTCTTGGCGTTATGCATTTTATGACTTTAAAATTATTTTCTACTTCTTATTGCTTTTTAATTCGTCTTCGACAGTATTCTTTTTTAATTTTTTTTTTTTTAATTTTAGTTTTAATATCTACTGTTAAGTATTAACATTGAATCGTTGCTTTATCGACAAAGTATAATTGTTGACGTTTTTAACATCGCATATTTCAAAAATCCCATTGAAAGTGACATAACTCTTTTCTACCCATACAACTAAAAAACTTTCATCTGAACTCACTGGTTCACTCAACCGCATAGCAGACGCGATCGACCACGAGAATCTGAGCGACAGTGTCCACCGGTCTCCGTCGCCCTAGGGTTAAGAGAATGTTGACACAACGAGGGTGCAATGAAACTATCCACACCTTTGAGGTGACCACTTCAACATCTTTGAGGTGACCACTTCACGAGACAATGATCAGCTCAGCGAAAATGTTAGGTGTGTAAAAAATATAATAACGAACTCTCTCCATCCACACATCCATAAGATCCACAAGATGGAAAAGTATTGGAAAGAAAGTTTTTTTTAAAAAGGACAGAATAGACATAACAGACAAAATAGACAGCGTCCTCCGCCTTTGTTGTTTCAGCGCGTGCCCTTATTGTAAAAACCCAAAACCGGCCAAACACCGGAATAACAAAAAATTTCAGAAACCGATAACCAGTTTGCTAAACAAGAAATGGTTTTTACATCCTGGCTGTTACTAAAGGTGCAAAACGACAACTTCCTAAAAGTAACGAAAACTCATGTCAAGAGAATTCATTAAGAGAAAAATGTAGGTTTTAAAGAATATGAAGTTGACGTAAAATGCCTTCTCTCCCCCCCCCCCACAAAGTAGCGTCTAGGGGCGAACAGCCCTCTCAGCCCCCTCTCACACCGCCAGTGGATGGTACTGTCTTATAAAATATCACGTGGACCTTACATGGCTACAAGTAAAGGTTTAGTGTGCATTGCAAGAAGTCGGAGGGGGGCGGGGGGGATCGGAAATCATACAAGGCCACAACGCCCCTGCCATAAAACATCAAACCCCCGCCCACACACCCTCAAACCCCCTCCCACACACCCATAAACCCCCTCCCACACAACCTCAAACTCCCACCCACGCACCCTCAAACCCCCGCACACACATCCTCAAAACCCCCGCCCACACACCCTCAAACCCCCACCCACACACCCATAAACCCCCTCCCACGCACCCTCAAACTCCCGCCCACACACCCTAAAACCCCACCCACACACCCTCAAACCCCCGCACACACAATCTCAAAACCCCCGCCCACACACCCTTAAACCCCCGCACACACACCCTCAAAACCCTCGCCCACACACTCTCAAACACACCCGCCCACACAACCTAAAACCCCCGCACACACACCCTCAAAACCCCCGCCCACACACCCTCAAACACACCAGCCCACACACCCTCAAACCCCCGCCCACACATCTTTAAACACCCACCCACCTTCCATTTCAGACATATATATGCAGGATGTATCTTAGCAACAACAAAAAAGGTACAGGTAAGCTGTTCCTGCAGGACTCAGCCCTGATCGTACGAAACGAAATCAGGTTGTTACGTACCGTTACATAGTTGAACACATTTTAATCTGTTTTTAAGATCTGGCTCGTTAGATAAACAATACGTAACATAGTACCAAAACAGGTATGCAAAGGAAAACGATACCAAAGCTAACCATGAAAGATGCCGGCCTAAATATGGGTATTGAATCAGAACCATCGTGTGAAGAAATTCCAGAAATTGAGTCAACCGATAGCATTCTTTAAAACAAATAAAGTGTATTCAAACATGAACGAACTTTTTCCCAATCAAGGAAGGGGCGGGGTTGGCACAGAGCTACACATTTAATCAGTGACGTCAATTTCAAAACAAACAAGGGCGAGGGGAGTGATGGACGCTTTAGCTATACGTTGAATTGAAAGAATGGGTCAAAACATAGGCTATATTATAACATAACAAGATTGATATAAAAAGTACATAATTAAATATTTTAAAAAAATAAATAAAGTACGTATACTAAGAGAAATGTAACAAATTTAATCAACACACACACATGAAAACAGGTGTGTGTATTGCAAGCTCTTATATCTCTGGTATCTCATTTATAGTCAGTGAATGAGAGTTTTCTAGAATAGAAATTCTATAAATGCCATCACCGGAGAGAATCTTCTCCCTCTATGTAGTCTCTTCTGAAAAACTTCAACTTTCCCAATCAAGTGAGATGGGGAATGAGTGGTAGGATGTTGCAACAAGTTAATTGGTGACGGCATATAAATAACATTTGGGGAGACAACTCTACGATACAGCTCCGCGATTAACTAAAATTGGGTTCATCAAAGTCTACAAGCGGGGCTGGGCTATAACACGGCTTAAAACAGGATTTCTAAAACCGTAAACCGATTTGTTATAATAAAAAAATAATAACCGTTTATAACCCCTAGTTTATGACCAAACGTAAGCTGTTTCCAAACCAAACCCGAACTTAAGTTGTTAAAAACAGAACCCAAACATAAGTTGTCAAAGAACCGAGCCCATCAAACTTCTAAAAGTGGGGTCGAGTCCCATCTTTACTGGAAAAAAACGGACACGCCGTAACGTTGCCTCACTGTGGCTTGGTGGTTTTGTCAAGACTTGATGGTTTTGTCAGACTTGATGGTTTTGTCAGACGTGGTGGTTTTATCAGACTTGTTGGTTTTGTCAGGCTTGATGGTTTTGTCAGGCGTGGTGGATTTGTCAGGTTTGGTGGTTTTGTCAGGTTTGGTAGTTTTGTCAGACTTGTTGGTTTTATCCGACTTGTTGGTTTTGTCAGGCTTGATGGTTTTGTGAGGCGTGGTGGATTTGTCAGGTTTTGTGTTTTTTTCAGGCGTGGTGGTTTTGTCAGGCTGTGTGGTTTTGTCAGGGGTGGTGGTTTGCTTTGAAAGATGCTCCGGATACAGATCCTGGGTATTTCATAAGATATAATAACATAACCAACAAACTAATTTCATAGCCAACGTCTACCACTTGTGACGAACAAATAGATACCCTTCTCTGCCTATCTACCACTTGTGACGTACAAATAGATACACTTCTCTGCCTGTCTACCACTTGTGACCTATAAACATACACTTCTCTGCCTATTAAATACTTGTGATGTACAAACAGGTACATTTGTCTGCCTATCTACCGCCTGGTGGAAGCATCATAACACGACCGGAAATGTCAGGCGAAGAAGAATCACCTTCCGTTTTCCGGTCGGATCTGTTTATTATTCCGGATCCGATCCGTAGAGGATCATTTGACTCTGGTTTCATGAGTTATAAATATTAAATGGCCCTCTCCGTGTCCATCGCGCCCTCAGTTTTCCTCGTGTGATAGATGAATATGTCATGAAGTCCCATCGCCCACGCGAGACCGCTTGTAGCGCCAAAGCAATTGTTTTATATCTCTTAAGTGTGCACGAAGTATGTCTAATCTTTAATGTATCTTAATGCCTTAGCAGCTGTTCTCACGAGTTGAACATCTTTAGATCTATATATATGATATATCCTTACCGTTCCTTCGCACAAATATAATGTAACAATTAAATTCGCAAATAAGCAGTTGAATAATGTTAAATTATGCTGATAGCATTGCTGTTGTTGGTTTGACTAAGTTCACTGTAATTATTAATTTTTCCTAATTTTTCTTAAGGAAATCTCAAATTTTTTAAGTTTGTTTTGAAGGGAGAAACAAATATGTAACTTGACCATAGTTTCTTTAATAATCTCATGCGGACCGACAACGTAATGCTCGCGGACCGACAACGTTACAACCAATCTTTCGGGGGGGGGGGGGGGGGGGGAGATGACTCTTGACGCCACACACCTAGTTTCGTGGCACACCTAGTATCGTATCCTGGCACATCAGTGTGCCGTGACACGCCAACTATCTTCTCCTGGCACATCAGTGTGCCGTGACACACCTACTATCGTCTCCTGGCACATCAGTGTGCCGTGACACGCCAACTATCTTCTCCTGGCACATCAGTGTGCCGTGACACACCTACTATCGTCTCCTGGCACATCAGTGTGCCGTGCCACACCTACTATCGTATCCTGGCACATCAGTGTGCCGTGACACGCCAACTATCGTCTCTTGGCACATCAGTGTGCCGTGCCACACCTACTATCGTCTCCTGGCACATCAGGGTGCCGTGCCACACCTACTATCGTCTCTTGGCACATCAGTGTGCCGTGCCACACCTACTATCGTATCCTGGCACATCAGTGTGCCGTGACACGCCAACTATCGTCTCTTGGCACATCAGTGTGCCGTGCCACACCTACTATCGTATCCTGGCACATCAGTGTGCCGTGACACGCCAACTATCGTCTCTTGGCACATCAGTGTGCCGTGCCACACCTACTATCGTATCCTGGCACATCAGTGTGCCGTGACACGCCAACTATCGTCTCCTGGCACATCAGTGTGCCATGCCACGCCTACTATCGTCTCCTAGCACATCAGTGTGCCGTGCCACACCTACTATCGTATCCTGGCACATCAGTGTGCCGTGACACGCCAACTATCGTCTCCTGGCACATCAGTGTGCCGTGACACGCCAACTATCGTCTCTTGGCACATCAGTGTGCCGTGACACACCTACTATCGTCTCCTGGCACATCAGTGTGCCGTGCCACACCTACTATCGTATCCTGGCACATCAGTGTGCCGTGACACGCCAACTATCGTCTCTTGGCACATCAGTGTGCCGTGCCACACCTACTATCGTATCCTGGCACATCAGTGTGCCGTGACACGCCAACTATCGTCTCCTGGCACATCAGTGTGCCGTGCCACGCCTACTATCGTCTCCTGGCACATCAGTGTGCCGTGCCACACCTACTATCGTATCCTGGCACATCAGTGTGCCGTGACACGCCAACTATCGTCTCCTGGCACATCAGTGTGCCGTGACACACCTACTATCGTCTCCTGGCACATCAGTGTGCCGTGCCACGCCTACTATCTTCTCCTGGCACATCAGTGTGCCGTGACACGCCTACTATCGTCTCCTGGCACATCAGTGTGCCGTGCCACACCTACTATCGTCTCCCGGCACATCAGTGTGCCGTGACACGCCTACTATCGTCTCCTGGCACATCAGTGTGCCGTGACACACCTACTATCGTCTCCTGGCACATCAGTGTGCCGTGCCACGCCTACTATCGTCTCCTGGCACATCAGTGTGCCGTGACACGCCAACTATCGTCTCTTGGCACATCAGTGTGCCGTGCAACTCCGTTGGCGGAGCTCTGTTATACAAGATCCTTCACTTGTAATATTAAACAACGAAACAGCAAAACTGTAGATTTCTTCTTACGAATAAAAGCTTGGATCATGATTCTCAAGAGACATTATTTTGTGCTTAGTAATTGAATGATCTCTCAAATAATTTTCATAACAAATGTGTAGTTATATTACTTAGATTAGATAAATGTAAACTTAAGCACAGAAAAATTTAAGCATTTCTTTTCGCTACCATCTCTTATATATATATATATTTATATCTTCTGATGCGTTTTTCTTCCTCTTCAACCTTCACTCCCCCCACCACAAGAAAACCACCTCCACATGTTTTTGTTTAATAGTATTGAGTGAAATGAGGCTGTCGAGATTCATGCGTGACGACTGAACTCCGGTTAATAGGTTCATTTGTTTTTTTTCTTTAGAAAGACATTTTTCTCAAAATCCCCGGACCCGGTGTACAAAAAAAAAAAACAACTGCATTCGGTTTAAGCCCTAGTGTTGAGTATTCAACAGAGGTAACCAGTTTAAACCTAGTATTGAATATTCAACAGAGGTAACCAGTTTAAACCTAGTATTGAATATTCAACAGAGGTGATTGATAGCTGAAAAGATTGAACAATCTTGGCATTTAAAGAATATGATTGTTAGAAATGCCGTTTAATTTAAAGTAGGACATTTTTAAATAATTCAAATTAAGAGATTAAAAAGAAATTAAAGTAAACCATTTTTCAACAATTCGAAGGCTATTTATAGGCAATTAAAATATAAGAACAGAGTTTGCTAAACTTGAATTCATAGACAGCCCATCACTTAGTATAGACAGAATAACGGTCCTAGTTGCGCTCAGGGCTCCCGAAGACTTTAATCCACCCCTTATCATATAGCGCCAAAATTGCTGCTTTCTTAATTAAGCATCATATCGTGAATTATAAAATAACTTAATCAAAATTAATCATCATAAGATAGCAAATAGTTTGCTTGGGTCAAAACCCGAGATTGATACAAACGTATAGAGAGGGCTAAAGTTTTGACGATAATACAATATTTTGTTAGAATCAATTTTTTTATCTGGACAAAGAACTATCATACAATTAACTATGTAACCTGTACTAGATACGTCCAAATGACGCGATTAACGATACTGCAATACTAGGGATGCTCTAGATGTTCTTATACTTTTGATAGAAAATATGAAACCTTACAATTCTCCTCTCCGTCTTATAATGAGACTGAGAGATAACATTTGTTAAACGAAACTAAGTCGTCGGCATAATTAAAACTGTTAAGGATGTGGTCACTTTTACTTAAACTTGCTTCTAAAAGGCAATGTTTATGCCATTTAATTAAAAGTGTGTGGGGTGAATGTTGAAAACCGAGCAAGGGCAAGAAGAGGGGTAGAAAGCCAAAGGACAAGAGGATGGGTAGAAAGCCAAAGGGCAAAAGGATGGGTAGAAAGCCAAAGGGCAAGATGATGGGTAGAAAGCCAACGGAGGGACACATGCAAGTATTTCCACTTAAAGCTTTTTTTAATAAAAAAATATATATTTTACCAATGCCAGGAAACGTTGCCCCGTTCTGCCCTTTGACTGTGAGCTAAACTGGGACGCTGGAACTACCCCGACGCTAATCAGAAGACGGGAAAAGAAACAAAACATTTTGAGGGCGTCTGTCGGAGATACTGAATTATTGAATGGGCAATGTTGTCAGCAAAGAGACTGCCGTGCTTTTGTTGTGTTGTCATGTCAGCAAAGAGACTGTCGTGCGTTTGTTGTGTTGTCATGTCAGCAAAGAGACTGGCGTGCATTTGTTGTGTTGTCAGCAAAGAGACTGGCGTGCATTTGTTGTGTTGTCAGCAAAGAGACTGCTGTGCGCTTGTTGTGTTGTCATGTCAGCAAAGAGACTGCCATGCGTTTGTTGTGTTGTCATGTCAGCAAAGAGACTGTCATGAGTTTATTGTGTTATCAGCAAAGAGACTGGCGTGCGTTTGTTGTGTTGTCAGCAAAGAGACTGGCGTGCATTTGTTGTGTTGTCAGCAAAGAGACTGGCGTGCGTTTGTTGTGTTGTCAGCAAAGAGACTGCTGTGCGTTTGTTGTGTTGTCATGTCAGCAAAGAGACTGCCATGCGTTTGTTGTGTTGTCATGTCAGCAAAGAGACTGCCGTGAGTTTGTTGTGTTGTCATGTCAGCAAAGAGACTGCCGTGAGTTTATTGTGTTATCAGCAAAGAGACTGGCGTGCGTTTGTTGTCATGTCAGCAAAGAGACTGCCGTGCGCTGTTCGCGATCCGTCCCAGAAAGTCTTTGTTGGAAAAAAAAAAAGGGGGGGGGGGGTATCTTCTTTTTGTGAGAACGGGAAAACAGATTGATTCATTTTCAAAGCTTCATCATATGTCAGGAGTCAAATTCAACTTGTTGGAGTTCGTTTTAAGCATTTGGCCGGAGTCGTATCGTAGGTTTATTTCTACTTAAAAAAACAATGTCCTATCTCGAGGTGATTGTCTTAAAAGAACTCGCTACTACAAAAGAAAACATCCTGCGTTGTATAAATACGTCACATGATAATATACGCCACAAGAACAACACAACTTACATGAAAGGATACGCTACAAGACAACATAAGTCACGAGACAGCATATGTCACAATACATCATACATCAAAAGACAGCATTATCACAAGACAGCATATCCCACAAGACAGCATATGTCATAAGACTGCATACGTCACAAGACAACACACGCCACATTGTCAAACCAATCGGGATCGCGAAGAATGCCGTCGACATTTTGTTTTAAAAACAGGAAATGGTACTATGACAAAGGAGAAGGGGAAAAAACTGATCCTATAATAAATAGGCTTTCCAGCGAGACGATGTGAAGAGGAATCAGGGAACTCAGGCACTGGGGTCAGGAGGGCTTTGCAATCATGGCTGATGAAGCATTGTGTCTGAGAGTCACAGTAGCCATCCCTTCTCCATTCTTACAACTCACTCCCCCTCCCTCTCTCTCTCTCTCTCTCTCTCTCTCACACCTCCCTCCCCTCCCACAACCCTGATTTCCTAGTCACACGACTCCCAAGTCCGATGGACGTCGCCTTGCTTCCGATGGGAGAAATGAGAAATCTCTTAAGACTATGAATAAGTTGGGGTCATTTGGGATTGTGGACGTAGAGATGCCCTCATGCATGCACACGTCCGTGATATTCGAGAGACCAGGAGTGGGGAACATTTGTTGGTGTATATGAGGGGAAAGTGTTGGTGTGTGCGCGTGAAATGTTTGGTGTGTGTGAGTGAAATGTTTGGTGTGTGTGTGTGTGTGAAATGTTTGGTGTGTGTGTGAGTGAAATGTTTGGTTCGTATGAGTGGCCTGTTTGCGTGTGGGGGGGGGGGGATATCTGGTGTGTGTGAGTGGAATGTTTGGTGTGTGATTGTGTGCGGGAGTGGAATATTAGGTGTGTGAGTGTGCGTGAGAGTGTAATGTTTGGTGTGTGTGCTGAATGTTTTGTATGTGTGTGTGAGGGGAATGTTTGGTATGTATGGGGGAGGGCTTTGTTTGGAATGTATGGGGGGAGGGCATTGTTTGGAATGTATGGGGGAGGGCATTCTTTGAATGAATAGGGAAGGGCATTGTTTGACTGTTGTAATTTAATGCCCCTTAAGCATCCATAAGAACAGGTTTCTCCAATATTTCTCCAAGATCAAAGACAATAATAATGGGGTGTCAAAGATAGCGAGTCTAACAACAGAACTTAACAGTTACACAACCAAGAGGTTTAAGTGGACAAGCTCAAGGGCGTGGCTCATCTTTTTCGTTCAATAATTTTGAAATATTGATTTGAATTAGGTCTCTCCCTATAAAGTTACATTGACATAGCTGCTTGGGGCTTAGGATTATTAAAAATGTATAAATATTTATATTGTTCAAATGAATGTTTTGTTAACTAAAAATAATTTGGCGGCATTGCCAATGATGATGTAACCACCGCATGAGAACCTCTGCATTGCAAGGGATCGATATGTTATGAAATAATACAATGATGAGAACCTCTGCATTACAAGAGATGGATATGATATGAAGCCATACAATGATGAGAACCTCTGCTTTGCAAGAGATGGATATGTTATGAAACCATACAATGATGGGCACATGAGTTTTATTGCAAGACTCTACTTATTGTTCTTATCTCTAATAATCGACGAATTCTGTATACAAGAAACATGCGCTTTATTGCGGTGGTTCTAAACATTCATCATTGGACTCACGTGTTATCAACTGGGTTGAGAGCGTTATAGGGTTATGTGGGAAATTGTTGTTGATCATGAAATGGTTAATTGTTTTGTTGTGACTGGTCATGTTAATTGAGGGCCAGTTGTGATTGGTCGGGTTAAGTGAGGGCCAGTTGTGATTGGTCGGGTTATGTGAGGGTCAGTTGTGATTGGTCAGGTTACGTGAGGGTCAGTTGTGATTGGTTGTGTTATTTGAGCGCCAGTTGTGATTGGTCGGGTTATGTGAGGGTCAGTTGTGATTGGTCAGGTTACGTGAGGGTCAGTTGTGATTGGTCGGGTTAAGTGAGGGCCAGTTGTGATTGGTCGGGTTATGTGAGGGTCAGTTGTGATTGGTCAGGTTACGTGAGGGTCAGTTGTGATTGGTCGGGTTAAGTGAGGGCCAGTTGTGATTGGTCGGGTTATCTGAGGGTCAGTTGTGATTGGTCGGGTTATCTGAGGGTCAATTGTGATTGGTCAGGTTACGTGAGGGTCAGTTGTGATTGGTTGTGTTATTTGAGCGCCAGTTGTGATTGGTCGGGTTATGAGAGCTAAATAAACAAGTGAGATGTTTGAATGATGTGTGAGCACGGGGCGCGGGTTCGTAACGTTGAGAGTACTGTAGTTAATGTCGCACTGTGAAAATACACGTCCTAGTTAACCAATGGCGGTCATTATTGTCAGTGTGGTGATGACTTTATAAGACGTCTTGTGAACTTGTCGTTGTCCAATGTGGCCGTTAAAATAAAGAACTTTGGTATTTACATCCTGGTAAACTGAGATAACAGATGAGCCTTGCAAACTGCCCGCGAATAGATGCAATATGTGAGTCTCTTAACTGTGAACTCGTCTTGAGAAGGAAGTTCGCTACAATAAGACAATACAGAAAACGATAGTATGCTCAAAGACGCAGTTTAAGTTAATTATGGCGGCTGGACCCTCCAATTGTTGTTATACTCAGGCGATAACAAACATCTTGGTTCATTCACTTTCAAGAAATCCAGATGTTTTCCGTTAAAAATATTTTTGAGACACAATGCGTTATGACACAAACTGTTCAAAAGTTTTAAAATGTCATTGTTTCAAGTTGTAAAAGCATTAGTTATTCTAATATCCATCATGCAGGCCTGCCTTTATTGAAGGTCCAGTATCTTTTTTTTTAAAGACTCGAGGACCTCGTTTGCCATAATATTAATGGCACCACTTAGTACACACATGCACTCGGCTCTCACAAAAAAACTCGACAGTATTGGGACAAACCTCTGGGGATCTTCACTGTGCTCACGTGTTCAATAGTGTAATGACATGTCTGGGATAACATGGAGATTGGAGGTTTCACGCCATTTAAATGTGCGATGCGCAATGTAATGTCAGTGGTTCTCAAAAGATGAGACACAGATTTGAATAGCACGTCTATTAAATGAGCGCTGCTCATGTTAATATCAGCGGTTCTCACAAGATCGTTACCGCTGTTCTTGTTGCGTCATGAAGAAGCTAACCATGGTGGCGCGCCATATTATATCCGATCATCCGAAACTAAGCCGTTACGTTTACTGAAATCATTAGTCCAGAATAATACGGAGTTTATAGCATCCTTACGTGTCTATTATTATTTATTCGCATACGTGAAATGCTATAAATATTTTAGTTATGTGGGGGGAAAAATCCAAACTAATATTTGGTTAAATCATACTATATTAAAAAATTAATTCCCTTATAATAGCATCAAACACTAAACGTGATCCATCACCCACCCCTCCCCCACCGACACCCCCCTTTGGGAACAACTTTAAGGCATGCATTGATGTGAACAATTGGTTCAACTAAACACAACAACGGAATGAAATGGCTAAGTGGGACAGAAGGGTGTCTGAAGTCTTAGACACTTTAAGAAACGCTATACTGAATAGTAGCAACAATATCTTATTAGATATTATCATATGAAAGTACATGTTGTAACATGCACCACACCTTGACCCCTGGGTACCAGGCAGTTGTAACATGCATCACACCTTGACCCCTAGGTACCAGGCAGTTGTAACATGCATCACACCTTGACCCCTAGGTACCAGGCAGTTGTCACATGCATCACACCTTGACCCCTAGGTACCAAGCAGTTGTAACATGCATCGCCCCTTCACCCCAGGTACCGCGAATAACCAGCAAGTATACCATTAACCACCACATGCCTCTTTGTACCATGCACCCCTCCATGAAATAAAGCAATTGCACCATGAACAAGGCAATTATCCCGTGGAACCATGCAGCTGTACCAAGCACCACGCCGTGGGACCATGCAGGTGTACCACGCATCAACCACTCAGACCATGTAGTTGTACCACGCATCAACCACTCAGATCATGTAGTTGTACCATGCATCATCTCATCAGACCATGTAGTTGTACCACGCATCAACCACTCAGACCATGTAGTTGTACCATGCATCATCTCATCAGACCATGCAGTTGTACCATGTATCACCCAATCAGACTATGCAGTTGTACCATGCATCATCTCATCAGACCATGCAGTTGTACCATGCATCACCCAATCAGACTATGCAGTTGTACCATGCATCATCTCATCAGACCATGCAGTTGTACCATGCATCACCCAATCAGACCATGCAGTTGTACCACGACTGCTTGTGAACACGATCCTGGGAATGAGTAAGGTTGTAATCAGTTGGCCATCTGTGAGAATCCTGGAGTGGGGATGACTTCATCTGTCCAGAGATCTACGTGGTCTCTGAATGCCAGCAAATACTGCCCCCCCCTCTATCAGCCTGTCAACATCAAGGACAGTAGGGATGGACATGGCTGATGGGAACCAGGATTCAGTTAACTAATTCCAACACTACAGACTCTCGCCCCAGTGAATGACGCTAGGCAAGAGTTGATTGCTATTAACATTAATAACAAACTACTCTCTAAACCAGAGACTCTAGCCCCAGTGAATGACGCTAGGCAAGAGTTGATTGCTATTAACATTAATAACAAACTACTCTCTAAACCAGAGACTCTAGCCCCAGTGAATGACGCTAGGCAAGGGTAGTTTGCTCATAAAATTAATAACAAACTAATCTAAAAACGACATACTACAGCTGCGCTGCATGACTTTATGCGAATTCTGTTTGCTGATTTCGGTAGCAACAACCGAAGTCAAGCCAATGAATATACATTTCTAAACCAATATTTCAGAGATGTATCCCGTGTCCCAAACGATCCATCGTGTATATTCTGTCTAAGCATCGAGTGGGCGGGAGATATCGTGCATCCATCACCACCTGAACCTACTTCTTTATAAAGCCATCCAGCAATTTATCGATGAGTTAGTAATTCGGCTAGACGTTTTGCCGAAATTTGTCACGTGCGTGCCTCGTTCTGATATCCTAGGTTGTTGTTTTTTTTAATTTATAGAAACAATTACTCATTTGATTTGACAGAAATATAATTTGATTGTTATGGGTATCTTAGGAGATTTGAAATGAATTGGCCACTGCTGACACTCATTAATCGATGCGTACTGTTACCACGCTAGGCAGGAGAGACAACTTGATGCAGTGTCTCTGACATATCCCACTTGAACACCGTTCCATAAGCTCGGGTAGATCATTATCTAAGTGGCGTACTTCTCGTGCCACTACTATACACGTAAACAAGTCTTTGGCGAGACACTTCCTTGATCGAGACACCGATTATTTTATTAATTTCATCATTAATTGGAACGCGGCGGAAATGTCCTAATTAAACACGCACAGAAATGTTGTTAAAGACGTCGCACTATTGGTTATATGTCACTGATGAAAATGATGATTCTAGTTTGATACAGGCCAACGTCCGTATAGGGTCTACGAGTTTCTCGACACAAAATGTGGAGTGTACGCCAAACTCTATGTGTTGGACACACAGAAAGAAACCATTTCTGGCAATATGTAATGTCAGACACTATTTATTTGTATTATCTGACTGGCAGTATGTAATGTCAGACACTATTTATTTGTATTATCTGACTGGCAGTATGTAATGTCAGACACTATTTATTTGTATTATCTGACTGGCAGTATGTAATGTCAGACACTATTTATTTGTATTATCTGACTGGCAGTATGTAATGTCAGACACTATTTATTTGTATTATCTGACTGGCAGTATGTAATGTCAGACACTATTTATGTGTATTATCTGACTGGCAGTATGTAATGTCAGACACTATTTATTTGTATTATCTGACTGGCAGTATGTAATGTCAGACACTATTTATTTGTATTATCTGACTGGCAGTATGTAATGTCAGACACTATTTATTTGTATTATCTGACTGGCAGTATGTAATGTCAGACACTATTTATTTGTATTATCAGACTGGCAGTATGTAATGTCAGACACTATTTATTTGTATTATCTGACTGGCAGTATGTAATGTCAGACACTATTTATTTGTATTATCTGACTGGCAGTATGTAATGTCAGACACTATTTATTTGTATTATCTGACTGGCAGTATGTAATGTCAGACACTATTTATTTGTATTATCTGACTGGCAGTATGTAATGTCAGACACTATTTATGTGTATTATCTGACTGGCAGTATGTAATGTCAGACACTATTTATTTGTATTATCTGACTGGCAGTATGTAATGTCAGACACTATTTATTTGTATTATCTGACTGGCAGTATGTAATGTCAGACACTATTTATTTGTATTATCTGACTGGCAGTATGTAATGTCAGACACTATTTATTTGTATTATCTGACTGGCAGTATGTAATGTCAGACACTATTTATTTGTATTATCTGACTGGCAGTATGTAATGTCAAAACACTATTTATTTGTATTATCTGACTTGCAGTATGTAATGTCAGACACTATTTATTTGTATTATCTGACTGGCAGTATGTAATGTCAGACACTATTTATTTGTATTATCTGACTGGCAGTATGTAATGTCAGACACTATTTATTTGTATTATCTGACTGGCAGTATGTAATGTCAGACACTATTTATTTGTATTATCTGACTGGCAGTATGTAATGTCAGACACTATTTATGTGTATTATCTGACTGGCAGTATGTAATGTCAGACACTATTTATTTGTATTATCTGACTGCCAGTATGTAATGTCAGACACTATTTATTTGTATTATCTGACTGGCAGTATGTAATGTCAGACACTATTTATTTGTATTATCTGACTGGCAGTATGTAATGTCAGACACTATTTATTTGTATTATCTGACTGGCAGTATGTAATGTCAGACACTATTTATTTGTATTATCTGACTGGCAGTATGTAATGTCAGACACTATTTATTTGTATTATCTGACTGGCAGTATGTAATGTCAGACACTATTTATTTGTATTATCTGACTGGCAGTATGTAATGTCAGACACTATTTATTTGTATTATCTGACTGGCAGTATGTAATGTCAGACACTATTTATTTGTATTATCTGACTGGCAGTATGTAATGTCAGACACTATTTATTTGTATTATCTGACTGGCAGTATGTAATGTCAGACACTATTTATTTGTATTATCTGACTGGCAGTATGTAATGTCAGACACTATTTATTTGTATTATCTAAAAACGTATGTTTCATTTAATTTTATGGTATGACGGATTCCAACTGCAATATCCATTAGGGTAAAAAAACTACACTCACGGCCAGTAACGGTAGTCTTTGGAGCAAACCCTTCTGCTCAACCAGCCCTTCCAGATTATTGCACAACTTTTTTATGTTTACGTACTAAATTGAATCGTTTAAACAGGTGTACTAGTCGCTACCCACGTCTCCTGTTAGGATGCGTGGTAGTCATTCAATGAGTCATGATCATAGACACTGGTTACCAGCAGGTAACACTGAAGTCAAGGTAACCAGTTCCAAGATATCAAAGATGAGGCTGATCTTGAATCATGAATTTTAAACAGAATGTGTGTTTAAAATTATTTTTATGATTTAAAAAAAATATATACAAAAGGATAAAGTAAAAAAAACAACTATACTTGAGTTACGCAGGCCATCGGGGCCGGCTCAAGGTACCGGTAACGCGGGCGGTTTCCAGGGGCTTAGGAGCACCATCAACGGTATTCCAAAATTGGAAATAACATTGGATGTGGACTCCATGGAAGAAAAATAGAAATTGCAATAAAAAGATGTGCTGATCTAAAGGCTGGGGGGGGGGGGGGGGGGGGGCTCATTCTTTACACTGGCCAGGTAATAAAATCATTGCCTAACTATTAGCTTTTCCAGGCAAAAAATGTAGGATTATTGGACAAGTCATTTGCTGCCCTCTTGTATACTACTTCTCAACTAAGTGCTATTTTTTTTATATTTTATTAGTTTTTTTTCTGTTTGTTCGCTGACGAAGGCTTCCTGCCGACACGTTCGTTGTTTTGTTGCGTTCCTTTTTTCAGGTTTAAACTTACTTTGTTTTACTAATTTCCTATTGTGCTAACCTGATTGCAGTCTCTCCCCTTATTCCCCACAACATAAGCATATGTTAAAATAACACATTATGAAGCATCTTAAATTTAAAATCTACTTAAATTTAAGCGAGTACAAATATTAAGGGCATAAACATGATGCACATTCTTAATAAAAATGTTCATCTAAATATAAATTTTTTTTTTACACCGAAAAATTTACCCCCGACTTGCGACCTGAAATATTTTACATTTCTTTTTTTTAAACTTTAAAAAAATAAATACTTATAATTCCTCTCTGTATAACGAACTCCACGCTTGGGAAAGGTAAATGAACTGACAGCGATTGTCATACTGTGGTATGTGCATTACCGGTGGTACAATAGTCGTTATTGGTACACATAGTCGTTAACAAAACAACAAAAGGCGTATACATGCACTGATATCAAAGTCTAAATTAACAGAAATTGGCAGTAAGTGCTAGGCCATACAGCGCTAAACCATTTTGAGAATCCCTGAACTTACAATGAATTAGCCAGAAATAAAATATATTCAATTAAAGCGGCGGTTCTCAACCTGTGGGTCGCGACCCCTTTGGGGGTCGAATCACCCTTTCCGAGGTGTCGCCTAAGACAATCGGAAAACACATGTACTGTGCAGTTATGAAGTAGCAACGAAAATAATTTTGTGTTTGGTTGGTCGTCATCATATGAGGAACTGTATTAAATGGTCGCGGCATTAGGAAGGTTGAGAACCACTGAATTAAAGTAACGTGTATAACAAACAAACAATAGGACCTATAAAAGTTCGTCTGGACAGATATTTGCCTCTAATGAAAACATCGATAATGTTAATTAATTAAATTCTGTGGGGAAACAATGTAGCCACCTCTCGAGTGTTCTAACGTTGTGCTTTATTTAAGTTTCATTCAGCCATATATTTATTAGAAACAAAGCAGAAAGGGTTTCTTGATAACTTATGAAACACCTGGAAACTACGGCAGCAAAGCAGCCTTTAAAAAAACTCTAGATTATTTATTTATTTATTTACTTATTTATTTTCAAATATCATTTTAAAAATTGTTAAAAATGTTTCATTTGACAGTGTGCGCCAAAAGCAACAGTTCTGAACTCCCGCATCTTGAACGCGTCGTGCGTTTGTCAACGGTTCAAATCTCCAGTCAACACATGTTCTCGGTCGTGAAAATAAAGTTACGTGGCGCAGTTGATGTTGAAAGATCGGGTACTCGACTGAGGAAAAAATGATTCATAGCTGACCTTTATTTTCACTCGTTCGTAAGTCATTTAGGGATTTTAATTAGGGACAGTGTTTGAAAAAAAAAGTGTCAAATAATATTTTTTTAAGAAAGCACCAGGTAACACATTTATGCTGTCTGTTGTTACAAATTAACGCCGTTATGGAAGCGTATTGTGTCAGGGGAAGATGAATTCTGGTCTAACCGTGTGAGTTTTTAAATAAATAGAGTGACACCGTGTTCTCCAGAAGGTGCTGTGATCGCCCGTACGAAGTCTGCAAGGAACTTCATTCGTACTGAACCTAAGCTTTACGTCCGTTGGCCGGTTGTTTAAGGACATGGGTGCATTTTCGTACCAGATAATGATTGGATAGAGCCAGGCGGAGCCAGATATACGAGCCAGGATGATGTATTGTTGAAATTTCTGGCTAGGATCCAGATTTTCATGGGAATGAGTGGTTCTGCGTGAAAAGTCTCATTAACTTACAGGTCGATTAGACTTAACCTTCCGTTGACAGAATATATTTCCAGAGCCTTGTTACTTAATGTGTTGGGTTTTTATTTCATTAATATCTCTCAGATTGTTCTTCCACATTTTTTTTTCAAAAGCGGTCAACATTTAGTTCCGTGATTTATGAGCGAAAATATTGCTCGACTATTAATGTTTCCCTCCGTGGTCAGAATCATTTCCAACAATTGTCAAACATATAATCATTTTACTTTTCATGGTCAATGGGCGACTGGAGCCATGCACCAGGTTGACAAACGCAGGTTCGCATTCAAGATACCTGAGTTTCAGAACTGCTGGCATTGTCGCTAGAAACGACAAAGGGGGAAACATGTGTATGTGGAAAAGGAGGGGGGGGGGGGGTCTTTGTAATTTTAAAAATTGAGCATTAGCAGAAGGAAATTGGTGTATATTAAAGAAGGGTATATAATGGATAAGTGCGTATATTGGAGAAGTGCGAACATTAGAGAAGTGTGTATATTGGAGAAGTGAGAAAATTGGAGAGGGTGTATATTGGAAAAAAAACATGTAAGTATATACATGTGTGTGTGTGTGTTAAGAAGGGTGTATATTGGAATAAAACATGTAAGTATATACATGTGTGTGTGTGTTAAGAAGGGTGTATATTGGAATAAAACATGTAAGTATATACATGTGTGTGTGTGTTAAGAAGGGTGTATATTGGAATAAAACATGTAAGTATATACATGTGTGTGTGTGTTAAGAAGGGTGTATATTGGAATAAAACATGTAAGTATATACATGTGTGTGTGTGTTAAGAAGTGTGTATATTGGAATAAAACATGTAAGTATATACATGTGTGTGTGTGTTAAGAAGGGTGTATATTGGAATAAAACATGTAAGTATATACATGTGTGTGTGTGTGTGTGTTAAGAAGTGTGCATATTGGTGAACGATAATTTGTTGTTTTTGTTATCTCCTACGAATTGTGACAATAGCTCAAAATATTGACAATAACATTAAGATTAAGTTTTTTTATGTACAAATACGCCAGTTTCAAATGGGAATCTGTAGAGAAGTAAGCAATGCGTTCATTTGATTGGGATATCATGCATGTAGTCTACAGGGATATCATTCATGCAGTCTGCTGGGATATGATTAATGCAGTCTCCTGGGATATCATTCATGCAATCTACTGGTATGTGATTAATGCACTCTACTGGGATATCATTCATGCAATCTACTGGTATGTGATTAATGCACTCTACTGGGATATCATTCATGCACTCTACTGGTATGTGATTAATGCACTCTACTGGGATATCATTCAGTGTTGTCTACTGGGATATAATTCGGAGTTGTCTAGTGGGATATCATTCGGAGTTGTCTACTGGGATATCATTCAGGGCTGTGTACTGGGATATCATTAAGTGTTGTATACTGGGATATCATTCGGGGCTGTGTACTGGGGTATCATTAAGTGTTGTCTACTGGGATATCATTCGGGGCTGTGTACTGGGATATCATTAAGTGTTGTCTACTGGGATATCATTCGGGGTTATCTACTGAAATATCATTTACAGCAGTCTACTGGCATATGATTAATGCAGTCTACTGGGATATCATTCATTGTTGTCTACTGGGATTTCATTCAGGGCTATTTTCTGGGATATCATTCAGCGTTGTCTACTGGGATTTCATTCAGGGCTATTTTCTGGGATATCATTCAGCGTTGTCTACTGGGATTTCATTCAGGGCTATTTTCTGGGATATCATTCAGCGTTGTCTACTGGGATATCATTCAGTGCTGTCCACTGGGATTTCATTCAGGGCTATCTTCTGGGATATCAATCGGTGCTGTTTACCGGATTTACTATTTTTGTAAACATTTACAAAGAAACTATTTGTTTTTCAACTCCGAGTGCAACCAAGAAGATTCATAGCAATGTACAGAAGAAATGTTATTTATGTTGACAGAGGGCGCATTATAACACCTAGACACTCAGAATAGAATATGTGATTGGACCCATGTCTTGGTGCCTCCTAGGTGTTGAGAATAATGCACACATTCTGCTACTCACCCTATCAATAGAAGACGAGGTGTTTATGTCGTGCCTTCTCTCTATCCCTAGGCAGTGAGACGTTTCTGAGTGTGCTCAGTACGCCGGAGTGAGGAAGCTGCGAGTGTTACCTGACGCTTCAAAAGAATCGTTGACATTTTGTTTCTTCTAGATTTGCATACAATGCATTCTGGGTAGGTTATCTCTTTCTCTCTCTCTCTCTCTCTCTCTCTCTCTCTCGCTCTCTATGTGTGTGTGAGAGAGAGAGAGAGAGAGAGAGAGAGAGAGAAAGAGAGTGAGTGAAAGAGAGAGTGCGGGTGTCCCATTTAAGATCGATCTCTTACTCACTCACACAGTGTATGTCTGTCTATCTCCTACTCATTGTTATAGTTCTATCACGTCTATGTTTCTGCTTCTATCTGTGTCCACACTCTCAACGTAGTATGTAAACTGCGACTTTAACGCATAGCATGTCCTCACTATAGTCCTACGTGAATTGTACAATATATTGGTTCCAAAAACTGTAATACAGGACTTATACAATATAGGTCTTTCAAATAATCCAACAGGACTTATACAATATATTGGTACCAAAAATAGTACTTAAGGGTCTAAAAATATATATTGGTTCCACAAATAGTCCTACAGAACTAGTATGATATAGTGGTTCCGGGTGGTACGACAGGACTTCTACAACATATTTGGGAACATCGCGAAAATCAAAACTCACAGCATCATATTTATTCTTTTTACCTGCATGGACACCTTGACTTCGCCAGTTCCCAGGTGAGACGATCAATCTATGAAGCACGTACAAACACACGGCAGTTTTTCTCACTATAAAAATGTACTTTTTAAACTGCCAAGTCCCTCGCGTGACGGGTTATGCAGCAGCGAGCAATCTGACGTCCTAATGAACATTGGCAGACAACAGGCAAATGGTTCAAATAATGAGGTGAGAATCTGACAAAACCAGGTTACTACAGGGATGTGTGCGTGTGAAGGGGTTGTTGTGTACTCTAGAGGAGAGGTGCGTGCCTGTGACGGGGGTTGTGCGTATGTGTAAAGGGGGTACGTAGTGTAAACGGCGCGGCGGTACGTGCGTGTAAAGGGGTGGAGCTTGAATGTAAAGCGGTGGTGCTAGAGTGTAAAGGTGGTACGTAGTGTAAAGGGGAGTTTTAAGTGTAAAGGTGTGGTGCGCGGGTGTAAAGGGGGTGGTGCGTGCGTGTAATTGGGGGTGGTGCGTGCGTGTAATTGGGGGTGGTGCGTGCGTGTCAAAGGTGTGATGTATGCGTGTAGAGGGGCAGGGGTTGAAGTAAGGCACATATATAGTAGTATTTTCAACGTGCGTAGTTGAGTGCAGTACGTAAAGTCCTTAACTAAATTATTTCAATGGCTGAGATTTATCATTCTAATTAAGTCAAACATATGCCAGGGGCTCTCAAGATTGCACAAATGAACACCAACGGTTCAATATTAGAACGTTGTACGTATATTTTTATATAATGAAAGGAAATAAAGAAATATAAGGGAAAAGTATGTCTCCGCCCTAACAATTTTTACATGTGAGTTTGGTAACGATCCACAAAACTTTGATCCTTTGACTGCAGAGATACTGCAGAGGCAACAGATTAAAAAACTAACTAGTCAACGCCGGCTATGCTTACATAATGTCTGATGCTACATTCAGCTCGCGGAGGAGGCGAGGCTCCAAAAGTGAAGACGTGCCAATGTATATATTCTTTCCTTTAGCATTTCAAAGGAAGTGTATACTATACCAGAGCTGCACAACCCGGCGTGCCGCGAGATGATGCTAGCTGCGCCGTGGCAAAATTCCTCCAAAGGGATGAAACACTTGCCAATTTATGTTATATACATTTGTTAAAACAAAGAGGACAATGATTACCCTAACAATCGTTACTGTTAAATATTTGAAGTGCAGCACTTCTGCTAACAAGCTGTTAAATATTTGAAGTCACATTTGAATTACAGCATATCTATGTGTTTATATTTGTCAAAGCACGTATAAGTTATTTCAAAGTGTCTGTAGACACAAGTAAAATATGTCCCTTTCACTCTGGCTTTTGATTGCACGATTTTCACGCACCATATATTACTGCCAAGAAGAATGCCTGCACCATGTATTACCGCCAAGAAGATACATTACATCAGCACCAAGAGAAAACCCCAATCAATCAGCACTGAGGGAACTGAACAGTCGAAATCAAACACGTGTTGGGCGTATGAAATCTCTTATGAATATTTTGCTTCTGGTGCGTCCTGCTTCTTCTTCAAAACCACCCCTCCCCCCAACTCCGCATACTTTATATTAATAGTGCTGAATGAAACAAAGGCTGTAACGCAGCCAGCTTCATGCGTTACGTCTGAACTCCGGTAAATGGGCTGAGTTTTTTCTTTATACTTGGACCCACAGGCATAAAAAGTTTATAATTAATTATAAAATTACCACTTCAAACATGTATAAAATACGTTGTGTTTATAAAAATAACAAATACAATTTAATTTTTTTTTTTCTTAAATCCCGAAGATAGTTTAAAGGCAATTTTTAAAAATATGCTTTTTGCATTTCAGCTCTATGGATATACGCTCTTAAAAAGTGAAAACTAAATTTTTACATTTCTTAGTAAAATTAAATCTACTGGTTTAGATACTTTCACTTATAGAATAAATGTTCACAAAACCGCATTTAAAATATCGGTAGGGGTAAATAACAATAAGCAAATACATGAAAACCAGTTGTTTGTTTTTCCATCATGTTTTAATTATGGTATGCCGCGAAAATCTGGTGTTATCTTTAGGCCTTATTTTAGCTACCACCGCTTATCTTCCTTGTTTTTTGACATGATATTGACGTCACCGAGTAAATGTGCTGTTTCATTCCTTACCCACCCCTCCCTTGAGTGGGAAAATTTTGTTTACGTTCAAATATGTTCTATGTGTTCTAAAGAATGCCATTAAGTGACGCAATGTCTACGATTTCTTTACTAGATGGGTCTGATTTAATCCCTATATATAGGCCGGCAGCTTTCCTAGCCAGGGGACAATTTTTTTTAATAACATATACGAGACGTTATATCAATGTGTGTGTGTAAATTACTATTTGTGTTTTTGAGTAGTCACCTATTGATTTGATGTGCCGTAAGTTGATATAGGTTTTTTTCTGATCCAGAATTTGTATTTACATGTACATAGAAATTAAACAGTATCACTAAATTGAATATCGTTAGTATCACTAGCTTTGGTATCGTTTTCTTTTGGTATCATTTTCTCTGCATACTGTCTTTCTGAGTCCTTATTTACGAATTGTTAATTCTGCGAGCCAAAGCTTAAAACAGATTAAATCTTCAAAACCATATAACGGTACGTAACATCTGAAAAGGGTCTAAGACTGCCGTGAGTGAAAAGTTTACGGAGCACTGTACTATGCCACAGTCAGGAGCACTGTACTATGCCACAGTCAGGAGCACTGTACTATGCCACAGTCAAGAGCACTGTACAATGCCACAGTCAGGAGCACTGTACTATGCCACAGTCAGGAGCACTGTACTATGCAACAGTCAGGAGCACTGTACTATGCCACAGTCAGGAGCACTGTACTATGCCACAGTCAGGAGCAGTGTACTATGCCACAGTCAGGAGCACTGTACTATGCCACAGTCAGGAGCACTGTACTATGCCACAGTCAGGAGCACAGTACTATGCCACAGTCAGGAGCACTGTACTATGCCACAGTCAGGAGCACTGTACTATGCCACAGTCAGGAGCACTGTACTATGCCCCAGTCAGGAGCACTGTACTATGCAACAGTCAGGAGCACTGTACTATGCCACAGTCAGGAGCACTGTACTATGCCACAGTCAGGAGCACTGTACTATGCCACAGTCAGGAGCACTGTACTATGCCACAGTCAGGAGCACTGTACTATGCCACAGTCAGGAGCACAGGACTATGCCACAGTCAGGAGCACTGTACTATGCCACAGTCAGGTGCACTGTACTATGCCACAGTCAGGAGCACTGTACTGTGCCACAGTCAGGAGCACTGTACTATGCAACAGTCAGGAGCACTGTACTATGCCACAGTCAGGAGCACTGTACTATGCCACAGTCAGGAGCAGTGTACTATGCCACAGTCAGGAGCACTGTACTATGCCACAGTCAGGAGCACTGTACTATGCCACAGTCAGGAGCACTGTACTATGCCACAGTCAGGAGCAGTGTACTATGCCACAGTCAGGAGCACTGTACTATGCCACAGTCAGGAGCACTGTACTATGCCACAGTCAGGAGCACTGTACTATGCCACAGTCAGGAGCACTGTACTATGCAACAGTCAGGAGCACTGTACTATGCCACAGTCAGGAGCACTGTACTATGCCACAGTCAGGAGCACTGTACTATGCCACAGTCAGGAGCACTGTACTATGCAACAGTCAGGAGCACTGTACTATGCCACAGTCAGGAGCACTGTACTATGCCACAGTCAGGAGCACTGTACTATGCCACAGTCAGGAGCACTGTACTATGCCACAGTCAGGATCAACTTTTAGACGCATTTTTAACACGCTTTCATCCCAACATTCACTTCAAAGCACTGACGAGAAGTCCAATAAAAATGTTTCCAACGATGCCGAAGATATACAATATTTGGCAATCCCGGACAGTTCGAATTTTTAGCGTGACTTGGAAATTACACACACCAAACTGGCCTGTGCCGACACCATTCTAGAAATTAAAACAGTTGTTTACAAATATATTTTATTATATAAGGGGTCACTCTCACTCAAGTGGGGGGGGGGGGGGGAGACGACCCGTCTCTAACCTTATAATAGTAAGCTGTAGACTAGTGGGGGGGACGACCCGTTATCCGGCTGGATCCGTCTCTAACCTTATAATAGTAAGCTGAAGACTTAGGGGGGGGGGGGGGGGGAGACGACCCGTTATCCGACTGTTTTTTGTCGGAAAAGATCTGGAGCTTATCGACGTTGATATCGGAAAAGGGTTTGCAGTGTACAAGCAACAAAGCAACGTACCAGTTCGACCCGCATCGATCATTAATTCAACCTTATTGATTTTCGTTGATAATTAAATAAATCGATAAATGCTTCCAGCACCATATTTCTATTTAATGCATCATTATTTCCAATAATATGCTCTCCTAAATGGCAGACTTCTTCTACCAAGCAGTAAATGGCAGACTTCTTCTACCAAGCAGTTAATGGCAGACTTCTTCTACCAAGCAGTTAATGGCAGACTTCTTCTACCAAGCAGTTAATGGCAGACTTCTTCTACCAAGCAGTTAATGGCAGACTTCTTCTACCAAGCAGTTAATGGCAGACTTCTTCTACCAAGCAGTTAATGGCAGACTTCTTCTACCAAGCAGTTAATGGCAGATGTCTTCTACCAAACAGAAGACGGATCTTCAAATGTTCTCTTAAGTTTACAAATATTTTCTAATGAAATATAGCAGTAATGCACTTGTAACACTGAGATATTCCATGACAATCACAGCCTGACTATTCCCGATTTTAATTACAGATACCAGAGCCCTCGCGTGGGACCCGCAACTCGTGCAGCTGCAGGAGGGGCCTCGGATTTTTAAGAGCCCATATTAGGGATGTGGAAAAATGTAACCATCAACTTGAAATACAGGGGCCACGAATACCCAAACGTTGCAAGGGCCTCCATAAGTTACGCGGCGGCTTTAAAAAAAACCTTGCCGTCTCTCCCTCCCCCCCTCCCCCCGGCCCAGAGGTGTAATTGTCAGCAGTATTGATTTAGCTGAGTATGAAACCCTAGATCAATATAGATATGCGATAACAGTATACACTGGATGGTCAGCGTCCTCACTCCAGTCTGAATTAAGTATTTGTTTCCTTTTATTTGACATCTTATTGTTTAAATTATTTAACTTATCGCAGGCTTAATCAGTTTGTCAATGAACACACATTTTAAGTACAGATAAAATGCTGCAAACGTATTCCATTACCGTCATTTTCGACGGGTCATTTCTAGTAAGAAACGATTTGCTAACGATGTCACGGGGCGTCAAACAGGGACAGACAGCAACCCAGCGTCGTTTCCAGGTGTTAACAGGTTCCGACAAACTGTGACAGAATAACATGAGGTGTATATCTGACAGATTACACGAGATCACGTGACTCACATTTTGACCTCTAGTATTACAATAACAACTAATGCGTAGCGTTTTGGCCAGGGGGGAGGTGAAAGGGGGGCATATTCAATGAGCTTTCGAGTATTTCTAATATAGGGCCTTAGTGGTCTATCCAAAAATTCTGAAACATTTACCCCAGTAGGCGTCTAAATCAACAACCATTTCTTGACAGCACTTAATAATGTTTATGCACTAGCTGCAGCCAACTAGTCAACACCGTTTTCTTGACAGCACTTAATAATGTGTATGCACTAGCTGCAGCCAACTAGTCAACAACCATTTCTTGACAGCACTTAATAATGTGTATGCACTAGCTGCAGCCAACTAGTCAACAACCATTTCTTGACAACACTTCATAATGTTTATTCACTAGCTGCAGCCAATTAGTCAACAACCATTTCTTGACAACACTTCATAATGTTTATTCACTAGCTGCAGCCAATTAGTCAACAACGTTTTCTTGACAGCACTTAATAATGTTTATTCACTAGCTGCAGCCAACTAGTCAATAACTTTTTCTTGACAGCACTTAATAATGTTTATTCACTAGCTGCAGCCAACTATTCAACAACCATTTCTTGACAGCACTTCATAATGTTTATTCACTAGCTGCAGCCAATTATTGAACTACCATTTCTTGACAGCACTTAATAATGTTTATTCACTAGCTGCAGCTAACTAGTCAACAACCATTTCTTGACAGCACTTCATAATGTTTATTCACTAGCTGCAGCCAAGTAGTCAACAACCATTTTTTGACAGCACTTAAAAATGTTTATTCACTAGCTGCAGCCAACTAGTCAACAACCATTTCTGACAGCACTTTAAAATGTTTATTCACTAGCTGCAGCCAACTATTCAACAACCATTTCTTGACAGCAATTAATAATGTTTATTCACTAGCTGCAGCCAACTATTCAACTATCTTGTAAATATTGTTGTTCCACAGGTCGGCAATAAACAATACAAATTACGCCCCGACCGTGGCACGGCACATTCGTGTAAAACAGAGGTTCTTTTCAGGGCCGCATCCCCATCTCGATATCAAAACATATTTCACCCCCCCCCCCCCCAAACCCCGCACTAACAAATTATAACATGAATGCAAAATGATAAAAACAACCTGCAGGTCTTCCCGCACCCCCAGCCTATATACCCCCTTCCCCACGCCGATTGTGAACCACTGTTGTCACTGAACTGAATGATCTCCATCCCATTGTGCTTTAAGGGGAAAATCTCTTGACGGTTTTCAGCTTCAGCGGAGTGCACAACGCGGGCCGACTTCGTTATGTATCTTGTGTGATCTTAGCTCCAAGCAATTTTTATTTGTTTAAATTAATGCGGGGATTTGGGGGGCGCAGTGTTGCCAACAAGTTTGGTTCAAATGGGGAGGCTGGGCGAAGCGATTCCAAGTGACGAACATATGAACATTTAATGAACTTGGTTAATCTTGATATTAAGTTTCCTAACCGTGCGGTCCGTCAAGTCTTGTCTATGGCTTTAGAGATGTCATGGTGTCACATGATTTTTCAAAAGATGTAGTGCCAAAAGTTTGGTTGTTATAGTGTACGAACCACAAAAACAACCGCCGGCTTACCGCGAGACTGGAGTTGGGGGAAGAGGGGGTGGCAAGGTTTAAAAAAACAGTTACCGTTAATCTTTTATTTTTAGCGCTTACTTGCTTAGTGAGAATTATGGTGTGAGTAGACACTTGGATCATCATTGAGTGGACACTTAGGTCAACGGTGAGTGGACACTTGGATCATAGGTGAGTGGACACTTGAATCATCGGTGAGTGGAGACTAAGATCATCGTTGAGTGGACACTTAGATCATCGGTGAGTGGACACTTGGATCATAGGTGAGTGGACACTTGAATCATCGGTGAGTGGAGACTAAGATCATCGTTGAGTGGACACTTAGATCATCGGTGAGTGGACACTTGGATGATCGATGAGTGGACATTTGGATCAACGGTAAGTGGACACTTGGATCATTGGTGAGTGGACACTTGGATCAACGGTGAGTGAACATTTGGATCATTGGTGAGTGGACACTTGGATCATTGGTGAGTGGACACTTGGATCATTGGTGAGTGGACACTTCGGGTTGGTTTATATAAGCCTTTTATGGTATATTCCTTAAGCCACTCAAAGGGTTTATTCCATGAGCCCCTCAAAGGGTTTATTCCATGAGCCACTCAAAGGGTTTATTCCATGAGCCACTCAAAGGGTTTATTCCATGAGCCACTCAAAGGGTTTATTCCATGAGCCACTCAAAGGGTTTATTCCATGAGCAACTCAAAGGGTTTATTCCATGAGCCACTCAAAGGGTTTATTCCATGAGCCACTCAAAGGGTTTATTCCATGAGCCACTCAAAGGGTTTATTCCATGAGCCACTCAAAGGGTTTATTCCATGAGCCACTCAAAGGGTTTATTCCATGAGCCACTCAAAGGGTTTATTCCATGAGCAACTCAAAGGGTTTATTCCATGATCCACTCAAAGGGTTTATTCCATGAGCCACTCAAAGGGTTTATTCCATGAGCCACTCAAAGGGTTTATTCCATGAGCCACTCAAAGGGTTTACTCCATGAGCCACTCAAATGGTTTATTCCATGAGCCACTCAAAGGGTTTATTCCACGAGCCACTCAAAGGGTTTATTCCATGAGCCACTCAAAGGGTTTACTCCATGAGCCACTCAAAGGGTTTACTCCATGAGCCACTCAAAGGGTTTACTCCATGAGCCACTCAAAGGGTATGTTCCATAACACACTGGGCTACTGTGGAAACAGAAGTGGACGTTGGTGTATTTATCGCTTGCTGGTTATATCAGTTGGTGTTTGTAGAGACAGGAAGATAAACATGTTAAATCAGTTTGTGTTTGTAGAGACTGGGAGATAAACATGTTAAATCAGTTCGTGTTTGTAGAGACTGGGAGATAAACATGTTATATCAGTTTTTGTTTCTAGAGACAGGGAGATAAACATGTTAAATCAGTTTGTGTTTGTAGAGACTGGGAGATAAACATTGTATATCAGTTTGTGTTTGTAGAGGCAGGGAGATAAAGAGGTTATATCAGTTTGTTTTTGTAGACACGGAGATAAAGAGATTATATCAGTTTGTGTTTGTAGAGACAGGGAGATAAACATGTTAAATCAGTTTGTGTTTGTAGAGACTGGGAGATAAAGAGGTTATATCAGTTTGTGTTTGTAGAGACTGGGAGATAAAGAGCTAATATCAGTTTGTGTTTGTAGACAGGGAGATAAAGAGCTAATATCAGTTTGTGTTTGTAGAGACTGGGAGATAAAGAGCTAATATCAGTTTGTGTTTGTAGAGACAGAGAGCTATAGAGTTCCAGAACTCAAGCCTAACCAACAATTTCCCTTGACCACTATAGAAATGTCCAGCTGCTAGTGAAGTTCACAAAGGTGGCCATCAATGACATCCTCCCTGTGGGGGCAAAGTCCGGGGATTTGTAATGTATGTCACGTAACGCAATCCCCTCTCTACCACAAGCACACACTTCACTCACTCACTCACTCTCTCTCTCTCTCTCTCTCCTTCTCACACGAACACACACTCACACACGCACAAATTCCCTTCACGTGTATCATTGTATTTTCAATCAGGGGTTCTTAAACGTATTTATTCGTATCCCTTTGTTATGTATATAAATCTCACGCAAACACAAAGTTAGACATGCAGAAAAGTACTTTCATTTTTACTTGAAATGGCTTAGCTACTCATACTTACCGACATTTGTCACGTTGACGCAATTGTCTTCGCTGTCCGTAATTTAAGAAATGCGATTAAAAAGAACCGCTTATGACCAATGAAACGTATCTGGCATCGAGCTTCAGGTCTATTGAGTTTTTACCGCAATATGTTTCTTTTTACATGCTTAAGTCGTATTTTAACCCAAGGTCACAGCTCAACGCTTGAGGTCATCAAGGTCATTGAATTGGGATCCTGCCATAGAAACTAGACAACATTTACAATATTATGTGTGGAAGCGGGGTGAAAACGATCAAATGTCCATTATGTAAATGTCGTCCCGTCCTTAATTTCCATTCCGATTCCAATTAAGATTTCTTGTTGTGGCTCTTGCTGTTGTTGTGGTTAGAAATTGAGAAACTGAAAGTGAGAAAATATCCTCGAATCGACAGGGAAGGTGATTATGTTGTATTTGAGTCCCAGACATTCAAACAAAATTACCCAGATGGTGCAAGAACCCCGGCGTGATATGTATCTAAGGTCGATAGCTATCTAAAAATAGAGTAGAATGTTGTAATTTCATATCAAAACATGACGTCAAAGAACAGAGAGGGAAAACCCGAACCAAGGGCGGAAAGTCCATTAGTTCACAGAGTAGTGGGCCCTGCGATATTGTGACTAAAATGTCGTGACTTGTGTGCATCGGTCCTGAACCATTTTAATTAAACCCTTTATGTACTCATGTACCCTTGTCAGTTACTAATATAACATAGTTTTCATTATTTCCGTAGATTCTTTAGAGCTTAATAATGTGATTCTTATATTCAATGTGTTATATACATATTTTTTTAATTCGCAATTAAATTCAAAGTGATGCAGACTTTAAACACATTAATACAAATGCTCATTCCTCTCTCTCTCTCTCTCTCTTTCTCTCTCACTCTCTCCTTTCTCTCGCTACTCCTTCACACTCTTCTCTCCTCACTCACTATATCTCACTCCCTCTTCCTCCCTTTCTCTTCTCTTACTTTCTCTCCCACCCCTCTCTCTCACCCTCTCCTCTCTCTCTCTCTCTCTCTCTCTCTCTCTCTGTATAACGGCTCAAGCACAGTGCAGCTGTTATCAGACAATTATTTCACGACCTTTCATGTCAATAGAGAGAATATCAGTGTACAATTTATTGTTTCATGCCAATACAACGATTTCAGTGTACATTTTATAGTTTCCAGTCAATACAGCGATCTCAGTGTAAAATTTATAGCTTTCTGTCAATACAGCGATCTCAGTGTACACTTTATAGTTTCCTGTCAATACAGCGATCTCGGTGTACAATTTATTGTTTCATCCCACTACATGCCAATACAACGATTTCAGTGTACAATTTATAGTTTCCTGTCAATACAGCGATCTCGGTGTACAATTTATAGCTTCCTATCAATACGGCGATGTAAATGTACAATTTATAGTTTCTTGTCAAAAAAGCGATCTCGGGGTACAATTTATAGCATCCTGTCAATACAGCGATCTCAGTGAACAATTTATACATGTGAAGATAAATAGAATAAACGTTTGACGGAAAGTTGGAAAGTTACAAACTCGAAGTCACGTGATATGATAAGCACCTTCCCACAAATCATCCTGAACGAGGCCAAGTCGTGGTGAGCTAAAATAGCCCAGGGGAACCTTGCAAGGAATGTCATTGCTATTTCTGGAAAGCGACCAGTCGTTATCTCAGACTGTGCAGTGCGTGGAGGAAGTTAGAAGAAATATTCATTATCTATATTCAATAATTAATTAGCCTTTTGCTGATAATTTCATTGAGCATGTATCTCATAATGAACTATGAGATGAGATAAGAGTATTGGCATTATCCTTTGTTCCGGTTCACCCAGCACGTGAAACATGACCTAACGTGTAAAGTAAATGTATAAAAACAAATGAGCATCTCATCTTTGACTCATTCTTGATGACCGGTCTTCCTCTAATGAAAAAAGGAAATAATTCAAGAAGCTGAACGAAATAGTTGGCTGCCAAGCTGAAACCAGCTGCTAGTTGATGACAATAGACAAAAACAACACATTAAGTACAGACTATTTTAGAGGATATTAAGTATCGCATTATGGAAAATAAATAGTTAAAATCGCATGTCTCTATAGAGAAATCTACTTTATGTAAGATGCATCAGAGACAAAATGTAATCCATGTTGGATGCATCAGAGACAAAATGTAATCCATGTTGGATGTATCAGAGACAAAATGTAATCCATTTTGGATGTATCAGAGACAAACTGTAATCCATGTTGGATGTATCAGACACAAAATGTAATCCATGCTGGATGTATCAGACACAAAATTTAATCCATGTGGGATGTAAGGCACAATTCAGCACTTTGACTCCGTTACGATAAAAATAATAAATAGCCAGACGGAGACGTCGGAAAAAACTTTTTTTTAATAGATAGTTAATAAATCTGCTATATATATACGACAGCGATGCGTGGTAAGATAAAAGGTAATCTTGCTATGAGTAATGGAAGTTATTAAAGTTCGGAAATGTAAAAGTAACTCGAGCCACGACAGTGGTGAAGCATTACTTGTCATCTTTAACGAGAATCGTCGAGTGCAGCCTCAAAGGAGGCCATCAGGTCACTAACATCACGTCTAGAATTTCACTCCTGGCTGACCATTAATATTTGAACAATGCGGGAATATAAGACTCTAATTTAATGCTGTAAGTGAGTGGTCTCCAACGTATGGTCATCGGTGCCCGGCATTACCATATTTCATTTAGTATTAGATGATTTGAGTTAGCGATAAGATAAGAAAGATAAGATAAGATAAGATTCTTTAATGATCGAAATAAATGAAAATGTCATTTGATACCATTGTACATATACATTCGCATTCTTGTATTTTCAATGTATCTTAAGTTTACAAAATCCTGTCCACTTGTTATTATTGAAATGTAAACGCACACAATTGAATAAATTATAACTGCAACTATGAAAGCTGCTTTCTTCGGCCGTGGAGCTAAGATAGAACTAATAATACAACAAGAACTAAGGCGGTGGCCGCAACTTACGCCTGCTTGTAATGGGTGCTTAGGTTTCAAGTGTTTGGGAACCGTTGTGTAGGACGATGAGGACATATAATGTCCCTTTCAAACCCTCGAAACGTTTCTTCTTGTTCTGTTTAAGCTATTTGGCTCTTTTATATCCAACCATTCTAATTTATTTGACCATTATGTTCAGTCAGAACTGAACGCTGTTAAATACCAGCAATAAAAGTTACTATAGAAGAAGATGTTGGTGTTTGTTTTGGGTTTTGTTGTTGTTGTTTTTCAAATTGTTGGTGTAATGAATATTCAAGAGATATCCATAGCTTACCAGTGACGAATTCAATGCTTTACCGTGGAAAAGAAAGAGTTGGGTGTTGTTAACAACAGATTCTTCAAGCATAAATGAATCCATCCGCATTAACTTACAGCCTCAGCAGCTTGAAACATACAACTATGCCGGAGAAACATACAGCTATGCTGGAGAAACATACACTATGCCGGAGAAACATACAACTATGCCAGAGAAACATACAACTATGCCGGAGAAACATACAGCTATGCCGGAGAAACATAAAACTATGCCGTGGAAACATACAACTATGCCGGAGAAACATACAACTATGCCGGAGAAACATACAACTATGCCGGAGAAACATACACTATGCCGGAGAAACATACAACTATGCGGGAGAAACATACAACTATGCCGGAGAAACATACAGCTATGCCGGAGAAACATAAAACTATGCCGTGGAAACATACAACTATGCCGGAGAAACATACAACTATGCCGGAGAAACATACAACTATGCCGGAGAAACATACACTATGCCGGAGAAACATACAACTATGCGGGAGAAACATACAACTATGCCGGATAAACATACAACTATGCCGGAGAAACATACAACTATGCCGGAGAAACATACACTATGCCGGAGAAACATACAACTATGCCGGAGAAACATACAGCTATGCCGGAGAAACATACAACTATGCCGGAGAAACATACAACTATGCCGAAGAAACATACAACTATGCCGGAGAAACATACAACTATGCTGGAGAAACATACAACTATGCCGGAGAAACATACCGCTATGCCGGAGAAACATACAACTATGCCGGAGAAACATACAACTATGCCGGAGAAACATACAACTATGCCGGAGAAACATACAACTATGCCGGAGAAACATACAACTATGCCGGAGAAACATACAACTATGCCGGAGAAACATACAACTATGCCGGAGAAACATACCGCTATGCCGGAGAAACATACAACTATGCCGGAGAAACATAAAACTATGCCGGATAAACATACACTATGCCGGAGAAACATACAACTATGCCGGAGAAACATACAACTATGCCGGAGAAACATACAACTATGCCGCAGAAACATACAACTATGCCGGAGAAACATACCGCTATGCGGGAGAAACATACAACTATGCCGGAGAAATATACAACTATGCCGGAGAAACATACAACTATGCCGGAGAAACATACAACTATGCCGGAGAAACATACACTATGCCGGAGAAACATACAACTATGCCGGAGAAACATACAACTATGCCGGAGAAACATACAACTATGCCCGAGAAACATACAACTATGCCGGAGAAACATACAACTATGCCGGAGAAACATACAACTATGCCGGAGAAACATACAGCTATGCCGGAGAAACATACAACTATGCCGGAGAAACATACAACTATGCTGGAGAAACATACAACTATGCCGGAGAAACATACCGCTATGCCGGAGAAACATACAACTATGCCGGAGAAACATACAACTATGCCGGAGAAACATACACTATGCTGGAGAAACATACAACTATGCTGGAGAAACATACAACTATGCCGGAGAAACATACAACTATGCCGGAGAAACATACCGCTATGCTGGAGAAACATACAACTATGCCGGAGAAGCATACAACTATGCCGGAGAAACATACAACTATGCCGTGGAAACATACAACTATGCCGGAGAAACATACAACTATGCCGGAGAAACATACAACTATGCCGGAGAAACATACAACTATGCCGGAGAAACATACACTATGCCGGAGAAACATACAACTATGCCGGAGAAACATACAGCTATGCCGGAGAAACATACAACTATGCCGGAGAAACATACAACTATGCCGGAGAAACATACAACTATCCCGGAGAAACATACAACTATGCCGGAGAAACATACAACTATGCCGGAGAAACATACCGCTATGCCGGAGAAACATACAACTATGCCGGAGAAACATACAACTATGCCGGAGAAACATACAACTATGCCGGAGAAACATACCGCTATGCCGGATAAACATACAACTATGCCGGATTCGCATACCAAGAAAAACGAGACCTAGCTATTTGCTTTACAGCATTGCTGTTTAACATTTAACGTTTAACGGGCAAAAAGCATTAAGATAAATTGATTTTTTCCCCGTGGCTAAAGAGCGACTGACAACCTCCCCTTACCTTACCCTCCTCCCTATACCCTAAACCATATGAAGACCTTGTCAGGACCCTCTCTATACCCTAAACCATATGAAGACCTTGTCAGGACCCTCCCTATACCCTAAACCATATGAAGACCTTGTCAGGACGCTCCCTATACCCTAAACCAGTGGTTCTTAACCGGTGCTCCTCGGAGCACTGGTGCTCCGCGAGGTAGTTGCAAGTGCTCCGCGAAATTATGAAACTCAGAATTTAATGTTCACTCACTTACTCTATCTGATTGAGCTGAACAAATGCTTATAATAGGTAGTCCAAACGGGGAAAAATCGGCATTTTTGCCTATTTTTACTGTTTTTTTATATCAATTAAAAGCTTGGCTTTTAACCTAATTTTTGTTGTAAAATCAAATTGGAGTGTAAATTTCACTCGGAGCGCCGCCGTTGAGAACAACGCTACCCACAATTGAATTTGACTAGCACTAAAATGGCAGCGTAAAGCTTGCTCGCCCGGCGAAAGTAGGTCAGTGAAGCTTTAATCGGAGCTGTCAAATGTTCAAGTAAGTAGTAAAATAAACATCTTCTTTTAAATATATGAAGATATTTGATGAATAATTAAAAGTTGAAATTCTAAAAATAAACCCCAAAAAATATTTATATAAGTAAAAGAAAAAGTTTAAAATTTTAATTATTTACAGGTGAAGACCTAGGCCTAAATACCTATTGGGATGGATTTCGGTCGTTAAGTTCGGATCATAATGTTAAAAAAGTATTATTAATTCCCAATTCATTTTTGGTTTTTACAGTAATACCCCATAATGGACAAATTTCTTATCAAACGAAAAGCGAATGATTCGGAAGAACAAAATACTAAAAATGGACCAAGTACAAGTGGAAGCGGTAGTAATGCTCTTGCTGCACATATTGTGTCTGATACAAACGGTAGAATTAAAAGAAGAAAAATTAATCGACAGTATTCTGAAGAATATTTAAGTTTTGGATTTACATACATTTGTGAGGAAGAATATCACATTCCACAATGTATTGTATGTGGAGAAAAATTATCCAACAGCGCGATGGTTCCTACCAAGTTGAAACGTCACTTTTCTACAAATCACACCAACCTTGCTAAAAAAACTAAAGATTATTTCAAATGATTGTTAGATACGCAAGGTAAACAAGTAAAATATTTTGAAAAAACTGTGAAAATTTCCGATAAGGCACAATTGGCGTCATATAAGGTTGCTGAAATGATTGCTGTTCAGTTAAAACCACTTACTATAGCAGAGTATTTAATTATACCTGCATGTTGTGAAATGGTTAAAATTGTGTTTGGCGATGAAGCAACAAATATGAAAATTCCTCGTTCAAATGATACAATAAAAAATAGAATTAAAAATATGTCGGATGATATCGAGAAAACAGTTGCCGATAAGCTTTTCAAACGGCATTTTGCTCTGCAAATTGACGAGTCCACTGACATAAGTGGAAAAGCTCATATACTAGGGTTCGTTTGTTTCATTCATGAAAACGAAATAGTGAATCAATTTCTATGCTGTCTTGAGCTTACCGAACGTTCGACAGGACAAGATGTCTTTGATTCTACTTCTTCCTATTTCGAACAATTCAAAATATCATGGGAGTTGTGTGTGGGAATTTGTATGGACGGTGCTCCATCAATGGTAAGCTCATTAAAAGGGTTTGTGACTCTCGCCAAGAAAAGAAACGCCAATATTATATCTACTCACTGTTTTTTGCACAGAGAATCTCTGGTGTCCAAAACATTACCAGTAGCATTAAAACCTGTTCTAGACAAAGTTGTAAATATGGTAAACTTCATAAAATCGAGACCTTTGAAAGTACGAATCTTTGCTTTTGCATTCTGAAGTGAGATGGTTATCCAGAGGAAAAGTGTTACGTCGTTTCTTAGAACTGAATGATGAATTGATGAACTTTTTCCAAAATGAAAATATGGATGATTTTGTGGAATATCTTCAAAATGACATTTGGTGTGCTAAATTGGCATATTTAGCTGATATTTTTGATTTTTTAAATTGTGTTAATACCAGCCTTCAAGGAAGAAAATAAATTTTTTTAACATCGACCGACAAATTGACAGCCTTTCGGAAAAAAAGTTATTTTTTGGAAAAATCGTTTGTTGGAGAAAAAGAAAGTAGATATCTTTCCTTCTCTTAATGATAACACTACCGACGAAATTATTTCAGCAGTAACAGATGATTTAGCTTTATTAGAAGAAAAGATTGAATTTAATTTTCCATCAATAAACGTAGAATATGGTTGATACATCAAATGGTAAGTTGTCATACCAAGAAGAAGAAGAATTAATCAACCTATCATCGGATCGTACACTTAAAATAAAATTTTCCGAAATGGTTATTGAGGAATTTTGGATCTTTGTGCAAGAAGAATACTCAGCTCTCTCCATGAAGGCACTTAAAATCTTGTTGCAATTTTCAACATCATATTTGTGTGAACTCGGTTTCTCGATAGTCACCAACATAAAAAATAAAAAACGAGCAACACTTACTAATTTGGATGCAGAATTGAGGGTAGCTATTTCTAAAATTAGGCCTAATATCACTGAAATTTGTAAAAACAGCCAAGCTCAGGTTTCACATTAAATCTTTTTATTTTTCTGAATTAAATTTTGCTCAATGTTATTTTTTTACTTATTAAATTTATGTTTATTAAAAATGTGTTTATCATGTTATAATTTTAAACTCTTATGTTATAATGTTTTATTTTCAATAAAAGTCGTACGTATGTGTATTTGTTTGTTTTTTTTTACTCCTTGATTTTGGTGCTCCCCAAATTTTTGTCATGATCAAAAGTGCTCCCCGACTTCAAAAGGTTAAGAACCACTGCCCTAAACCATATGAAGACCTTGTCAAGACCAATCCTTGAAAATGTACGAAGGTTTTTGTTTTAAAGTTGTACATCTCATTAAAATTCTTTACTTTAAAAGTATTTTGTTTAAAGATGTGATCGCTGTCAGACATTTAAACACACAACACGTCAGACACGTTACATCAATGTGATAGATTGATTATGTTTATCGTGATTACGTTTTTGAACAAGTATTACCATATAATATTACCGCGGTGATATGATGTTGATATTAATTTCAGGGCTAGGAGAAAACAAATATTTTTTACGTCTTCGCTAATAATTCTTACCACGCACTCACTAATAATTCTTACCACGCATTCACTAATAATTCTTACCACGCATTGACTAATAATTCTAACCACGCATTCACTAATAATTCTTACCACGCATTCACTAATAATTCTTACCATGCATTCACTAATAATTCTTACCACGCATTCACTAATAATTCTTACCAAGCATTCACTAATAATTCTTACCACGCATTCACTAATAATTTTACCACGAATTCACTAATAATTCTTACCACGCATTCACTAATAATTCTTAATCAAGGGTCGACTGACTACGGCTCAAGAACCTATTCCAACCTGTCACCTCTCTTTGGGCAGCCCACTGACTACGGCTCAAGAGCCTATTCCAACCTGTCACCTCTCTTTGAGCAGCCCACTGACTACGGCTCAAGAACCTATTCCAACCTGTCACCTCTCTTTGGGCAGCCCACTGACTACGGCTCAAGAACCTATTCCAACCTGTCACCCCTCTTTGAGCAGCCCACTGACTACGGTTCAAGAACCTATTCCAACCTGTCACCTCTCTTTGAGCAGCCCACATTCTAACAATGGATTTAAAAATTGTTAGTCTGCGCTGTAAGGGAATTCATGTAGTTTGTTTTACATTGGCCAGCAGTGTACTAACAGACTAACTCATTACTTGGCATCGCTTACGCATTTTCCGCATCAAAACCAAAGGGCGGTCAAAACAACATTTACAGCCAACAGCCTCCCCCACCCCCCCCCCCCCCCCGGGGCCACACTTTCTCAATTCACGACAGATATTTTTGGTCACCCGAATGAAAAAGCGATGTGTGTACAGATCAGTGGTTCTCAACCTTCCTAATGCCGCGACCTTTTAATACAGCCCCTTATGTTGTGGCGACACCCAGCCATAAAATTATTTTTGTTTCTACTTCATAACCGTAGAGTATATGTGTTTACAGGTGGTCTTAGGCGACTCTTTGAGAACCGCTGGTATAGATGTTAATAATATTTAACTCGGTGACACACGAGCAAGACAGGTACCTAAGAGAGAAAACGCGTGTCAAGTTTCTCCAATAATCCTGTATGTCTTTGTCAAGTTTCTCCTATAATCCTACCTGTTCGTGTCAATTATCGCCTATAATCTTACCTGTCTGTGTCAATTATCACCTATAATCTTACCTGTTCATGTCAAGTATCACCTATAATCTTACCTGTTCATATCAAGTATCACCTATAATCTTACCTGTCCGTGTCAAGTTTCTCCTATAATCTTACCTGTTCATATCAAGTATCACCTATAATCTTACCTGTTCATATCAAGTATCACCTATAATCTTACCTGTTCGTGTCAAGTTTCTCCTATAATCGTACCTGTCCGTGTCAAGTTTCTCCTATAATCTTACCTGTCCGTGTCAAGTTTCTCCTATAATCTTACCTGTTCGTGTCAAGTTTCTCCTATAATCTTACCTGTTCATGTCAAGTATCATCTATAATATTACCTGTTCATATCAAGTATCACCTATAATCTTACCTGTTCGTGTCAAGTTTCTCCTATAATCTTACCTGTCCGTGTCAAGTTTCTACTATAATCTTACCTGTCCGTGTCAAGTTTCTCCTATAATCTTACCTGTTCGTGTCAAGTTTCTCCTATAATCTTACCTGTCCGTTTCAAGTTTCTCCTATAATCTTACCTCTTCGTGTCAAGTATCCCCTATAATCTTACCTGTCCGTGTCAAGTTTCTCCTATAATCTTACCTGTCCGTGTCAAGTTTCTCCTATAATCTTACCTGTCCGTGTCAAGTTTCTCCTATAATCTTACCTCTTCATGTCAAGTATCCCTTATAATCGTACCTGTCCGTGTCAAGTTTCTCCTATAATCTTACCTGTCCGTGTCAAGTTTCTCCTATAATCTTACCTGTCCGTGTCAAGTTTCTCCTATACTTGTGTCAATGCCAGACTAAGACGTTCGATCTCGGATTTCATATATAAATTTAAATGAGATTACGTTTTTTAATTGTAAAAATAATTAATCTGATCACAGTTTAAAAAAATAACATAAAAATAATTTTACAAATAGCAATTAGCAATTAATATTTTTTCCAATGTAAATCATATTTCACTTTTTAAAAAATAATGTAGCCACTAATTTAAGATGTAAATGAAAAAAAATGCAAAAATGTTTGGTGATTTCATAATATAAATTAGGTTAAAATGACATGCTTCGCCCTTTAAAGTCGCCTGCAGTGAATTGAGTAATGCTCCTACCATTGAAAAACATAATTTGCAAGAATTAAAAGACCCACATCTTTTATCAATAGTATCCAACTCGCTGGAGACTTCATCCAGCAAAAGTCAAACTACGCTCCTGACAATGTGTGACCCCCAAGACCTTTTGTCCCCCCCCCACCCCCCCCCCCCCCCCCCCCCCCAGAGAGAAGGACTGTACGCCGCTCTAACCAGTCAGCCGTCGGTATCAGAGCTCGTTGTTTGCTTTCAAGACGTCAGAAAAACAACGAGAAAGCAAACTCCAACTCACGCTGTCACCGAGTGTGAGCGCGTCACGAGGGAAAGGTCACAGGCGATCGAAGTGGTACCTCGTAGCCCTTCCTTACCAATCACGCCCGATCAACCGAATCGATCGATACTTGCATCATACTAATCGATTCATCGAATAAACAGGATTATATTGAAAACGTGTAACGACAAGAACATCACGATTACCTAAACTTTGAACTAGAACGAGCCATTGGCTGTTGATTTATTCTTCTAAATGTGATTAGAACACCCCAGAAGGGACCGAACACGGAAACATCAAAATGACAAAGTCATCAAAATAAAAGAGTATTAAAAGTCCTTCAACTTCTTTCAGCGATAAAAATAATTCTGAACATTTCAAAATAAAATATCATATTATAATTGTAGTTTATACTCTTAGAATGTACTCTCAGAGTATATTTTCGTAGTATATGACTGCCACGGACAGTGAACATTGAGCCTTAGCATAGAAAAATGTAATAATCTTTATGCTCCGAAATATTCTTAAAACTTTGCTATTCCCGTTCTTGGCTTTTATTTGTTCATATTTATATTTTTATAATCTAGACCAGTTGAGTCTCTGTAAGGAAGCTTTTTGGAACCATGAGAGAATTTATGTTTTCAACATTTAATAAATTTTCGTGTTTTATTTTTTAAGAGATAGACAGATACAGATTACACAGTTTGTATGAATGTAAATGGAATAAAATAATTAAACACAGACATGTAGGAGGTTGTTACAAAAGAAACTTAATGCTTTCTTTATCAGAAAGTGGCGCTTCCTTCTTCCCTCGCTACCGTCTCGCCCTGGGGGACACACATTCCATTAACCTTGAATGGTATTAATTAAACTCTTGAACACGAGCTAATAGAAAGCAATTAAACCACCAAGAGCAACAAAGCAAGCAAGGGTTGACAATCGTTTCTATAAGATGAAGCTAAATGTAGGGCTGCGGGGACAGTTGCTACCAGGCCCCGGAATGAAAGACAAACAACGACGCTAAGATGAGGCTAATGTAGGGCTGCTGGGACAATGGCTACCAGGCCCTGCTGGGACAATGGCTACCGGGCCCTGCTGGGACAATGGCTACCGGGCCCCGCCTTGTCAGCCAAACAACGACGCTAACATGAGGCTAATGTAGGGCTGCTAGGACAATGGCTACCAGGCCCTGCTGGAACAATGGCTACCGCGCCCCGCCTTGAAAGCCAAATAACGACGCTAAGATGAGGCTAATGTAGGGCTGCTGGGACAATTGCTACCAGGTCCTGCTGGGGAAATTGCTACCGAGTCCTGGAATGAAAGACAAACAACGATGCTAAGATGAGGCTAGTGTAAGGCTGTTGGGACAATTGCCACCGGGCCCTGCTGGAACAATTGCTACCGGGCCCTGCTGGAACAATTGTTACCGGGACCTGCTGGGACAATTGCTACCGGCCCCACCATGAATGCCAAACAACGACGCTAAGATGAGGCTAGTTAGAAGTCTACTAACAATGCGTAGACAAAATAGAGCCAGGTCAGTGAAAGCTTTTTTGCGGTACGCCCCACCCGCCTTTGGGTTCTTGGGTCACTTTACATTTCTAAATACGTTAAGTCAGCCAGCACGTACATACACATATGTGCAGGGTTTACATAATCTTAATTACAAATATGTGCTTAATGCTTCACGGGTTAGAAATATGAGATAGACATCAACGGTCGCTGTGACACAATTATCCCGCAACGAAGTACACCAGTTTTAGAACCGTTGTCTTCATTTAGGGCCAGTTAGGGGAAAAAAATTTAAAGCATTAAAATTGTGAAATAATTTTAAAAACATGTTTCATGTTGAAGTTTGTTATAAAAATTGGTTAAAGACTAGAGAGACATGCTCGAACAAGATACACTTGTACGGCTGCCCTGCTGTTCGGAAAAGATGTGATGGTAAAACTGTTTCAATTAGGGAAGCCATCCATACGTTACAAGTTGTATGCCAACTTCAGAAGGTGTGGGCATTGGAGGAGTAGCTGCCCAGAATAGCTTTACATTTGAGTTCAATAGGCTGGTCAGCATTTCTTTCTCAATTGGGCATGTCAGTTAAATCGGGGTTGCCCAAACGTTTTATATTGTGCAAGCCTAATAATTCATCACGGTACTGTGGAATTATCCTGTGAACATGATTCATCTCGGTACTGTGGAATTATCCTGTGAACATAATTCATCTAGGTACTATGGAATTATCCTGTGAACATGATTCATCTCGGTACTATGGAATTATCCTGTGAACAATCTGCGCTATGTGTTCGAGCTGGCCATCTTTATCCAACTAGCAATTACCACCATGATAGTCTATCAACGTGCTACTTGTCTGAACAGTTAAATGGGACCTATGGGAAACTTGCATCCTTAATTAAACAACTTAAAATGTAACGGGAATGGATTCATCCATTAAAAAATGTTTAAATTATTTTTTCAATCAGGCATCAAAAACTTCTTTGAATTAGATCAATTTTGCCTGGGTCAACTGCCTCAATTTAAAAACAAAATGCTGGCATCTGTCCGTCACAATGTGAGGATGGTGTAGACTTCGCCTGAGTTTTTTTCTTGACGAGCTAAAGCTTGTTCCCTAGACAGCAAATCACCTCTCTCCACGCACATGGATAACCCAAAGGAATATCATAGGTGGATGATACAGCTTGGCACCAGTGGCGTCGCCGGAAATTTTACTGTGTCAATATTATCCGCCGACGGTACTCTATCTCAGGGTTTGAATTCAGGGGTTACCTTCTCTTGGGTGAGTTGCCGTCCGAGGTTAACTATTCCCATCCACCCGGGTTGCTGGTGCTGGTATTTGGTTGTCTAGGTTTTCATAGGGATTGAACTCAAAACCACCAGCTTTTTGGATGGACTCAGTTTAGCCTCTAGAGCTTTTTGTAAGATCCGTTGTTTTTTAACAACATAAAAAGACATGTTCAACTACTCAACTTCCCGACCTCAATGACTGCACTAAGTTTACTATAGAAAGTACACCAATCATCGACATTAAATGTATTTATCGCAAAACATTCCCAAGGACTTGCGCTCATTTGTGAATGAAGCAAAGAGCACATCCACCACAGACTCTTGTTAACACTGCAGATGATTTCTCGGGTCATTGTCAGTGACCGAGGCGGATTCGAGAGCTTTAAGGCGCTATGGGGGATAAGAATTGTATAATAAATATTTGGAGAGGTTCAGAAAAATCCTTCGCATTAATACAAATAAGAAAAAAAACAGGTCATCAAAAAGTGACCTGCATATTGTCCAAGTAACTTAAAAAAAGGTTCGGTCACCCCAACCCCACACGTTTATTTCCCTTACAGGGCGGTGTGCCGCTCCTCGATTGAAGCTGACGCCATAAATGCAGCTCTTGCTGTTATCAAGAAGTTTGACCTCTCCGGCTTTCCATTATTTATAATAGAGCAATGGCCGAAAAGAAACACAATATTTGAAGAAGGAGTTTTCATAAAGGTAAATGTATGTAAACAATGCAGGTAAATAATAAATGACCATTCATTACTTCAGGTGTAAGGCTAACGCTGTACGAGCGCACCAGAGAACTGCGCGAGGAAGCGACAAGTTATTTCAAAAGAGGTTTCAGGAGAGATCGTTCGAGAAAACAAAGATGAGCCCAAGATTATATTATAAATGCTAAGTTTCCTCGACATCTTTCTTAGCTACAAGTTTCACTTAGGTCAACATGTTTAAAATGACATGAATTTTCCAATTTTTTTCTGCATTGCCAAAAGTATTTGTGCAGATAAGATTAATTTCCATAACATAGAGTATTTTGATTGAAAAGGCTGGATGTTTGACCATCTCTTGATTTTTACCTGATAGGTATTTGAACAGCTTCTGATTTTACCTGATAGTTATATGAGCATCTCTTGATTTTTACCTGATAGGTATTTGAACAGCTTCTGATTTTACCTGATAGATATTTGATCAGCTTCTGATAGTATAATCCCACGTTTTTTAGTCAAAGAAGCCGATCTGACATATGGATTGTGCAAGGTTCCCTTCATTGTCTCACATAGAAAAACACCAGTTACCATTTCCGCCTTTAAATAGTCAACTTCAATTGTTGTCACAGTTTATGCAGACATTGAACAATAATAAAGAGATAACGTCCATTGGAGCTTTCCAGATATCTTCAGTTATTTTATTTATTTATTTATTTTTTTTTGCTTTTTCCAGACTTTCTTTCTTTATTTTAAAAGCTAAATAAACTATTTAACCGGTTTGTGTTACCGATGACTACTGTTTTTTAAGGTTAAATGACGGCTTAATTTGTCGGGTAACTTATGCGAAATGACGGCTTAATTTGTCGGGTAACTTATGCGAAATGACGGCTTAATTTGTTGGGTAACACGTTAAATTGACGGCTTAATTTGTTGGGTAAAATAAGGTTAAATGACGGCTTAATATGTTGGGTAAAATAAGGTTAAATGACGGCTTAATATGTTGGGTAACATAAGGTTAAATGACGGCTTAATATGTTGGGTAAAATAAGGTTAAATGACGGCTTAATATGTTGGGTAAAATAAGGTTAAATGACGGCTTAATATGTTGGGTAAAATAAGGTTAAATGACGGCTTAATATGTTGGGTAACATAAGGTTAAATGACGTAATACATAATCTTGCATGAACGCATAATTAAAGAGTAGACAAAATTCACTGCACAAATTGCTACGCGTTGGTTTCAAAGTGTTAACTCGAAACGTTCATGATTGATCATTATTGTTAGTAGGGAAGCCTGTAGACAGGCCGTGGATAAGGGCCCATTGTGGATTAGCAGGGTAAGGCGCACTTCTGAGACACGCGCAAAGTGGCGCACTTCGAGGTCACAAGATAAGTGGCGCACTTCTAGGACACGCACAAAGTGGCGCACTTCGAGGTCACAAGAAAAGTGGCGCACTTCAATGTCACAAGAAAAGTGGCGCACTTCTAGGTCACAAGAAAAGTGGCGCACTTCTGAGACACGCGCAAAGTGGCGCACTTCGAGGTCACTAAAAAGTGGCGCACTTCTAGGTCACAAGAAAAGTGGCGCACTTCTAGGACACGCACAAAGTTACGCACTTCGAGGTCACAAGAAAAGTGGCGCACTTTAATGTCACAAGAAAAGTGGCGCACTTCTAGGTCACAAGAAAAGTGGCGCACTTCTGAGACACGCGCAAAGTGGCGCACTTCGAGGTCACAAGAAAAGTGGCGCACTTCTAGGTCACAAGAAAAGTGGCGCACTTCTAGGATACGCACAAAGTGGCGCACTTCGAGGTCACAAGAAAAGTGGCGCACTTCTAGGTCACAAGAAAAGTGGCGCACTTCTAGGTCACAAGAAAAGTGGCGCACTTCTGAGACACGCGCAAAGTGGCGCACTTCTAGGACACGCACAAAGTGGCGCACTTCGAGGTCACAAGAAAAGTGGCGCACTTCGAGGTCACAAGAAAAGTGGCGCACTTCTAGGTCACGCACAAAGTGGCGCACTTCTAGGTCACAAGAAAAGTGGCGCACTTCGAGGTCACAAGAAACGTGGCGCACTTGTGGGACACACGAAAAGTGGTTCTTCTTAATAATAGGTAAATGTTAGTTTATACGGGAACTGGCGTTATCAATTTAAGTGTTCACCGAGTCCCTGTGTAGACATAGATATCATTATATTGCTTGTAGTACGGTCCTGTATTTCAAATGCTTGAAGTATTCACTGGACTGTCTTTAGCTAGATATAATTAAGCTCATGTAGATAAGATAGACTCACAGATAGCAGAAAGTATTTTCCTTCATAATTTAAATGGCTGAACCCCTTCCTCCCCCCCCCCCCCCAAACCACAACCCCTTTGATTATGTTCATGATTGCATCAAGATGGGAGATAACTTGAACACAATGTCTATCTATTGTATTGGTAAAGGTGGGGAAAGATGAAAAAAAGGAGGGGGGGGGGGGGAAATCAAGTATGTACACAATAAATGGTAGTAACTCACCTGCGCTTGCGTGACACAGTTATCCCAAAAATCTGTAACGAAAAATTCACAAAAGTATGTAAATATTCCCACCGTAACGTAATGGCATAAATTCCTGTAAGGTAAATCTATGCGTAGTCTCTAACACGAACATGAAGTCTGATTAATGAAGTCGAAATCACTGATACACTAATATGAAGTCTGATTAATGAAGTCGAAATCACTGATACACTAATATGAAGTCTGATTAATGAGGTTGAAATTTCTGGTATACTAAGATGAAGTCTGGTTAATGAAGTCTAAATCTCTGGTACGTTTACTTCTAGAACATAGAATATTGCAATCAGAAAACTATGTCATTAACATTGCACATTCTAATTGTTACATAATCAAAGAAACAAATGTTTCGATTAAGCTTTCGAAAATACAGACCCTTTGATAAAGACGTAACTCTAGAATACCGACCAGAACCATAACTAAAGGATAACAGCTAAAACCATGACTGAATAATAACAGGCAATTCCATACCCGAAGAATATCAGGTAAGAAATACTTGAAGAATACCAGGTAAGCAATACCTGAAGAATACCAGGTAAACTATACCTGAAGAATAACACGTAAACTATACCTGGAGAAGAAGAATTATGTAAAAGCCTAATCAGTGAATATTTTCAGATATATCAGGTCAACGATCGTCCGCTAGTACGAGTCGAATAGTTAGTCTGAGCTAGAATGTGAATAGTCTGAGCTAGAATGTGAATAGTCTGAGTTAGATTGTGAATGGTCTGAGTTAGATTGTGAACAGTCTTAGATAGAATGTGAACATCACTAGGAGATATTAGAATGTGAACATCACTAGGAGATATTAGAATGTGAACAGCACTAGGAGATATTAAAATGTGAACAGCACTAGGAGATATTAGAATGTGAACAGCACTAGCAGATATTAGAATGTGAACAGCACTAGGAGATATTAGAATGTGAACAGCACTTGGAGATATTAGAATGTGAACAGCACTAGGAGATATTAGAATGTGAACAGCACTAGGAGATATTAGAATGTGAACAGCACTAGGAGATATTAGAATGTGAACAGCCCTAAGAGATATTAGAATGTGAACAGCACTAGGAGATATTAGAATGTGAACAGCACTAGGAGATATTAGAATGTGAACAGCACTAGGAGATATTAGAATGTGAACAGCCCTAAGAGATATTAGAATGTGAACAGCACTAGGAGATATTAGAATGTGAACAGCAGTAGGAGATACTAGAATGTGAATAGCAGTAGGAGATATTAGAATGTGAACAGCATTATGAGATATTAGAATGTGAACAGTATTAGGAGATATTAGAATGTGAACAGCACTAGGAGATATTAGAATGTGAACAGCACTAGGAGATATTAGAATGTGAACAGCACTAGGAGATATTAGAATGTGAACAGCACTAGGAGATATTAGAATGTGAACAGCACTAGGAGATATTAGAATGTGAACAGCACTAGGAGATATTAGAATGTGAACAGCACTAGGAGATATTAGAATGTGAACAGCACTAGGAGATATTAGAATGTGAACAGCCCTAAGAGATATTAGAATGTGAACAGCACTAGCAGATATTAGAATGTGAACAGCACTAGGAGATATTAGAATGTGAACAGCACTAGGAGATATTAGAATGTGAACAGCACTAGGAGATATTAGAATGTGAACAGCACTAGGAGATATTAGAATGTGAATAGCAGTAGGAGATACTAGAATGTGAATAGCAGTAGGAGATATTAGAATGTGAACAGCATTAGGAGATATTAGAATGTGAACAGCACTAGGAGATATTAGAATGTGAACAGCACTAGGAGATATTAGAATGTGAACAGCCCTAGGAGATATTAGAATGTGAACAGCACTAGGAGATATTAGAATGTGAACAGCACTAGGAGATATTAGAATGTGAACAGCACTAGGAGATATTAGAATGTGAACAGCACTAGGAGATATTAGAATGTGAACAGCACTTGGAGATATTAGAATGTGAACAGCACTAGGAGATATTAGAATGTGAACAGCACTAGGAGATATTAGAATGTGAATAGCAGTAGGAGATATTAGAATGTGAACAGCAGTAGGAGATATTAGAATGTGAATAGCAGTAGGAGATATTATAATGTGAACAGCACTAGGAGATATTAGAATGTGAATAGCAGTAGGAGGTATTAGCTTAACGGCGTTAAATGTTGCTTGTGGGATCTGATAAGCCACATTTGTTGAAAGGTTGAAGACGGGTATTTTCCCCGTGGATCAATCAATGACAAATGATTAATAACCACTAAAGCAATAGACAACGTGTCGAGAAAGTCAGTTTTCATGATAAACCCGATTCTACCCTAACCCCAAAAACAATAAACGATCCTATTATACAAAATAATAAATCCACATGGATATGTCTAAATACTGATTTGATAGAATCCACAGACTTCAATATCCATATTTTAAAATGAAGATTTAAAAATCGAAATAACACAACACAATTAGTTGAAAATGACAAGGATGGAACAACATTTTTGAAAAAGTACATTTGTTTGTTTCAAAGCGTTGTTTTACGAAAGAAAAACAACACAATAAAATGATAAAATAAACACACTACACATGAGCAGATGGCGGCACAGTCAATAGTACTCTCAAATTGCCAGTTATGAAACTGATTTCTATATGAGGTATTATGATGTATCCCAATATGCCTCACAAGATCACTGCGTGGATTTTCCTTCCAAGCACGTGATCAATAGACACACACTGTAGAATCCCGCCTTAGAAACACTGCCTCACAAAGGCTCGCGTAAGATTGTGAATGCAATACAGCCACTCGTCGCCCCATGTCTCCCCGACCCCGCGCAAAAGAAAAATCCATTAACTATTTTCGTGGTCTGAGAATTTCTGGGTGCATCCGACTACTCAAAGAAAAAATAGTCTAGCAAATTACTTCTTTTCAAAAAAAGTATATTAATACGCATTTTACATAAATTTAATTTGTCTTTATTTTTTTGTTCAACTGGAGTCAGAAATCTTAACTTAGCTTAAACGAGAGTCAGGCAACTTAACGGAGCTTAAACGAGAGTCAGACATTTTAACTTAGCTTAAATGAGAGTCAGATATCTTAACGTAGCTTAAATGAAAGTCAGACATCTTAACGTAGCTTAAATGAAAGTCAGACATCTTGACGTAGCTTAAATGAGAATCAGACATCTTAACGTAGCTTAAATGAGAGTCAGACATTTTAACAGCTTAAATCAGTTATTTGCATTGTAATACAATAATGTGACCTGTTGTTTCCCATCACTTTCCATAATAGCCATAATTTTAAAAAACCTAACAGAAACTATTTGATGTTTGTCAGGGTCAGCTCAGAGATTTAATTGACATATTGTATACCGTCCATGCCCCTCACCAATCTTAGAGGTCATAGGGTAGTATAAAGTCCTACGTGTTGTCTTCTTCTTTGGTAGAGTGTCATCAGGTTGTGTAAGTCCTACGTGTTGTCTTCTTCTTTGGTAAAGCGTTAAGCCTATTAAAAGTTTTTGCCTCACGACCCAGATGCTAAGCTAAACATATTTAATTTAATGTGTCCCCCCCCCGGTCCTGTCTAACATCATGCACTGCCATAAATTTGTCCTGTCTAACATCGTGCACTGCCCTACCTTTGTCCTGTCTAACATCGTGCACTGCCCTACCTTTGTCCTGTCTAACATCGTGCACTGCCATACCTTTGTCCTGTATAACATCGTGCACTGCCCTACCTTTGTCCTGTCTAACATCGTGCACTGCCCTACCTTTGTCCTTTCTAACATCGTGCACTGCCCTACCTTTGTCTTGTCTAACATCGTGCACTGCCCTACCTTTGTCCTGTCTAACATCGTGCACTGCCCTACCTTTGTCCTGTCTAGCATCGTGCACTGCCATACCTTTGTCCTGTCTAACATCGTGCACTGCCCTACCTTTGTCATGTCTAACACCGTGCACTGCCCTACGTTTGTCCTGTCTAACATCGTGCACTGCCCTACCTTTGTCCTATCTAACATCGTGCACTGCCCTACCTTTGTCCTTTCTAACATCGTGCACTGCCCTACCTTTGTCTTGTTTAACATCGTGCACTGCCCTACCTTTGTCCTGTCTAACATCGTGCACTGCCCTATCTTTGTCCTGTCTAACATCGTGCACTGCCATACCTTTGTCCTGTCTAACATCGTGCACTGCCCTACCTTTGTCATGTCTAACACCGTGCACTGCCCTACTTTTGTCCTGTCTAACATCGTGCACTGCCCTACCTTTGTCCTATCTAACATCGTGTACTGCCCTACCTTTGAAATGTAAATGCATTTCTCCCAGAGAATAAACAACCCCCTTTAAATTGCGCCCCACCCCCCCACCCCCGCCTCCCCCACCCCGACCCCGTAAACCTCCCACGTTGGGAAACACTGATCTCAGTGAAGGTTAAGCTACTTAAGATATTCTGGCAAATGTATTTATAACGCAGTCCAAATTGTGAATAATTTTATGTTTAGGTTAGTATTACCGTAATGAAAAGACTTACGTATAAAATATATTGTAATATTTTTTACATGCTATACGTGATTTCTCCCAATCATGCACACTCTTGGAACACAAAGGCTTGGGTGTGCATTGTGCATCATAGTCTACATGCCAGAACCATTGCATTGAACATTGCTCAAATCTATTCGCCACGGCAATCTAGTAGTATTGAGTAATAAGCTATGCACAACAGTGCAGGAGATGAACAGCAAATCTGAATGTTTTTTGTTTTTTTGACAAATGACGAAAAAGAAAAATTGGCATGTGAAAACTGAGAGGGTACGGTGGGAGGCAAGGAGCTGAAACAGAAGGGGTAGAAAAGGTTGTGGCAGAGGGGTTGCGTTACACGTGTCAGGTAGTGAGCTGACGCACACCTGATGATCGCTGTGGCAAGATGATGGAGATTTTGAAGTCTGCGGTTCTACTATCGAAAGATTATCTAAAACTCAACATGATTCTGTGATTTCACTCTTTGGGGTCTTCTTAAATCAGAATGGATACGGCCATTTACGAACGTTTATTTGAAATGTACTGTGATTTCACTCTTTGGGGTCTTCTTAAATCAAAATGGATACGGCCATTTACGAACGTTTATTTGAAATGTACTGTGATTTCACTCTTTGGCGTCTTCTTAAAACAAATGGATACGGCCATTTAGGAACGTTTTATTAAAATGTCACATGGCATAAGGACGGACGGAGCCGTTCATGAATTATTCAGAGAGAGAGGCTTAATTGTAAGATAGTGGCAAGCTAAGAGAAAATATTGCCAGGATAAATGCCACGCCAATGCTGGAATTACAATGAACTAGACAAGTGCCAAAGAAGACAACACAAACAATTTAGTACAAAGCCGACTTGAAGTCTTCATCGGCGAACGTTGGCAGACAATAAATAAAAGCGGGGTTCAAAAGCTGAAATGAAAATCGCATGTTTGCAATTCTTTAATGAAGTATCTAAGCCGAATGCACTTGTTGGTGTATGTTTGCTATTGTTATGAAGGATGACGTGTTTTGAGACACGCTTTGTCCGCCTTCCACGTGCATGACCCCTTTCAAGTCGGTCCCGTGTTGGGGCGGCTAGAAAAATATCACTTTGTTGACATTTTAGTTTACTATCGTCCGTTTCTGTCGAACATGATAGAATGATCTCGAGAATGCCGGAAGCAGTAAGACTGCGTATTCCATTTCTAGAATGATCACTTGAAACAGGGTATAAAAGGGATACGATTTAATGAGGGGGGATATATTTTCCCTTTCCTTGATTACGAGATGTGCTGTGGGTCATTATTCAATACTTTGTTGTGTGTAGAGATTTTTATTTCCTCGTACAATTTTGTGCGCTTTGAATTTTTTTATACAGTACCGGTACCAGCAAATCTGTAAGTTTATAATTTTAATCATATTTCTCTTGCTGTTATTATTTAATTGAAGTTCCCAAATTAAAAAGTTATTAATTGTAATTAGCTCTGGCCTTGATTGTCGTTTTATTTTGTTATTATTTTTAAACTTTGGTATCGTTCTTTATTATGGACTGTTTTTAGAACGAGCCATAGACTAAAATAAAGAGATTAAATTCTCCATTTATAACGGTCCGTTATACTATTCTTTAATGAAATATCTAAGCCGAATGCTCTTGTTGGTGTTTGATTTTTACTTATTTTATTTAATTTATTTTATTTTATTTATTTTTATTTATTTATTTTTTTTTGGTTGGGGGGGGGGGGGGGGGGGGGTTATTTTGACAAATTTGAAGGTCACATTATGTATAAATTAGATTGATAGGACACAAACAATTTGTGTAAATAAAACAAAATAAGTTAAGCCTTAATAATCACCGTACAGAATACAAATATGTACGTTTCGGTAAATGCCTTCATTGGTACAAAATCTATATATATAAAAATGAATGTATGTCTGTATGTATGTATGTATGTATGTATGTCTGTTTGTCTCGTATGCGCTCCCACACCATTCATGCGATTGCAACAAACCATTGGTGAGTGTTTGGCCACCTACCTTGGCATTTAACTGCGTCATTAAAAAACTTTTCAATTATTTCGTTTTCGGCCGTTGGCCCTTCATTCGTTTTTTTTTCTTATACGAGCTTTGTAAAAAATATTTCCGTCTGCGCTCCTACACCATTCGTCTGAATGCGCTAAATCTTTAGTAAAATGCTGCAAGCACGCCCACAAAGGTTTGGAAATAATTATAACCGCTTTAAAATATTCCGTTTTGAGCCAGGGGCCCCGTGTTCGTTTTTTCTTATATGAGCTATATAAATATAGTTTTAAACCGTATGCGCTCCTACGCCATTCATGCGATTGCGACAAAACATTGGAGAGTTGTATTCCACAAGCTCGCGCATTTTACTGAGTCATTATAACACTTTTAAAATATTTCGTTTTGGCCGTTGGCCCCAAAATCGTTGTTTTTTCTTATATGAGCTTTGTAAACTATAGGTTTCGTCTGCGCTCCTACACCATTTATTCGAATACGCTAAAACTTTGACGAGATGTTGCGAGCATGCCCACAAAGGTTTCTAAATTATTACAACCGTTTTAAAGTATTCCGTTTTGAGCCAGGGGCCCCATGTTCGTTTTTTCTTATATGAGCTATATAAATATAGTTTCAAACCGTATGCGCTCCTACACCATTCATGCGATTGCAACAAAACTTTGGTGAGTTGCTGGCCACCTACATGGGCATTTAACTGCGTCATTAAAAAACTTTTCAATTATTTCGTTTTCGGCCGTTGGCCCTTCATTCGTTTTTTTTCTTATCCGAGCTTTGATTGCAACAAAACTTTTTTGAAAGGTTGTCCATAAAGTCGCGCATGTTAATAAGTAATTACAATACTTTTAAAATATTCCGTTTTCAGCCGTTGGCCCCAAATTCTTTTTTTTTCTTATATGAGCTGTGTACAAAATAATTTCGGTATGCGCTCCTATACCATTCATCTGAATTTTAGTTAGATGTTTCTCCCAAGCCCGCAAAGCTTTTCAAATTATTACAACAGTTTAAAATATTCTGTTTTAAGCCAGGGGCCCCATGTTCTATTTTTCCAATATGAGCTATATAAATATAATTTCAAACCGTATGCGCTCCTACACCATTCATGCGATTGCAACAAAACTTTGTTGAAACGTTGTCCATAAAGTCGCCCATGTTAATGAGTAATTACAATACTTTTAAAATATTCCGTTTTCAGCCGTTGGTCCCAAATTCTTGTTTTTTTCTTATACGAGCTTTGTACAAAATAATTTCTGTATGCGCTCCTATATCATTTATCTGAATGTGATAAAACTTTAGTTAGATGTTTCTGTAGGTTTCTGAAGTAATACAACAATTCTACAATATTCCGTTTGTGGCCGGGGGCCTTAATTCGTTTTCCACCATTTATTATCTATATAATTATCGCATGCATTCCTATACCATTCATCCGATTGCGATAAAAACTTTGGTGAATTGATATGTGCGCTCCCGCAAATGTTTCTAAATTAGAACAACATTTTACAATATTTAGCATGGGCCGATGTCCTTAAATTCGTTTTGTTTTCTTTAGCAAACTTTATCAAAATAATTTCAAACGGAGCTATTAACTGAACCGCCCTTGAACAAATGCCAACAGACATCAATTTGTAGCAAGAGCAGAGAAAACACGTTTTTGCATGTTTAGTGTAGAGAGTATTTTTGTTGTTTTTATAAATAAGCTTGAATTTTGTGACGTATTTTAGAATCGGATATAGCTTTGTAAATGTGTTGTGATTTTGAATAGCAATGATGTAGTAATACATCTATTATATAAGAATGATCTATGCTGACCGTAACTCACAAAGAACCGATACGATTTAAATGCATTCCCATTTTTTAAAACAATCATCGTTTTCTTCTATTATTTTAAGGAACTCGAATCAATGGTAATGCGAAAAATATATTGTATATTCGCTTTAATTTTAATAAAATTTTAAGTATTAATAATATAAATTACAAATAAATCTGGAGTAACAACTAAGGAACTATTTTAAACATTTTATATGTGGTTGAAAGTTATGAAAATTAGTAAAACAAATTATAATCAAAGAATTACACTGTAATCACATTTATCGGGGAAACCAAAACATCTGTTGATTTTAGTGCATTTTTGAAATACGTTCCAAATATTGCGTAATAAAAGTAAAACTAATTTGTTCTAAATAATAACGCAAATGACGTCAGAACTCAAATTGTCTATTTATTCAATGCAAAAATTTATCTGATTTAATAACCGCGCATAATAAAATTGATAATGTATTTCCCCCTTCCTAAAAGTAAAATTAATAAATATAATAGATTGCTTTTTAAATTGCTACAATTTAAAAAATGAAATACAATTTTTGCTTTTTATTTTTAACGTTTAATAAATTTTTACTTTTATTCTTTCCAAAAATATACATTTATGAAATTTATAAATTAGTAAAAAAAAAAAAACCTAACCTTTAAATATACTTTTAATACGAAAATGCCGTTTAATGCAATCAGTGCAGCGAAACTACATATCCAAATAGCATCCACTAATGCACTTATCACTCATTTAAATAAGAACAAAGCATTTAAAATGCAAAAAAATTGTTTTTGCGTAAGTAAGTGGATTACAATCCCGTGGATGATTTTATTAATTTCTTTAAAACTCTGTTTGGGGGATGGGGAAGGTGTAATTCAATAGTTTAATTTGCACATGGCAGCACACTATACGTCTCAAAATGAATTTGACAAATAATTTGCTTTCTTAGGTACATATATATGAGGGTTAGGAAATAGGGTGTGTACAATTTTATATCTTTAAATCCAATGATATTACTGTTGTGAAAAATAGATGCTATATTCTCATTTTACGAATTAAGAAAATCAATGACGTTAACACAACTTAAATACATTTAAAAAAGTATATCCATGAATATCAAAACCCATTCATTTTACAAAGAATTACCAATTTTGGACCGGGGCCCTATAGTAGTTTTTCTTTCTAATATGAGCTATTTAAATATAATTTCCGTATGAGTTCCTATACTATTCATCTGAATGCGATAAACTTTCAGTGAGTTGTTGTGTGCAGGCCCGCATTAGGTTTCTAAAGAAGTGCTAATATTTTACAATATTCCGCTTTGGGCCGGGGGCCTTAAATTCTTTTTTTTTCTTATATGAGCTATGTAAATATAACGTCAAGCAGAGCTATTGCATAAGTGGGTGGAATTACATTAAATATAAACTGAGACATTTCATTTTGTATATGTGACTTAATAAATAGGTTTCTGATTTAGTACAAATATTTCACAATATCACTTTTGGGGCCTGGGGCCCTAAATTTGTTTATATGTAATAAATGAGCCATATAAATATAATTTCAAACATAGCTATTGCATGGGGGGATCAATCGCCATATGTTTTGGGACTAAATTTGGAAAATCCATGCTTCCAGGATATCGTTGTCAGTCTTCTTCTTATGCCTTTTTACCCCGTCTGGGGCATAGGCCGTCCACAAGAATTTTCCACTCATCCCGGTCCTGTGCTTTCCTTTCCAATTGCTTCCAGTTGTATCCCATATTTTGGGTGTCTGTCTCTAGTTCACGTCTCCATGTATTCTTAGGTCTTCCTCTCTTTCTTTTTCCCTGTGGATTCCATGTTAGACATTGTCTGGTGGTGCTATCTGGGGGTTTTCTCAGAGTATGCCCAATCCACCTCCATCTTTTCTTTATGATGTCTTCATCAACGGGCACCTGGTATGTCCTTTCTAATAGATCTTTGTTGGTGATGGTATTTGGCCATTTGATGTTAAGGATCTTTCTAAGGCATGTGTTTATGAATGTCTGCACTTTCTGTGTAATGCTCGCTGATGTTTTCCACGTTTCTGCTCCATAAAGTAGGACTGTTTTGACATTTGTATTAAAGATTCTGACTTTGGTTTGAAGTTTCAGCTGCTTCGACTCCCATATTTTCTTTAATAACACAAATGCTGATCTAGCTTTTCCAATTCTAGACCTCACGTCTGCGTCGGATCCGCCGTTTGTGTCTATGGTGCTGCCTAAGTAATTGAAGGACTCCACTTCTTCCAGTGCCTTTCCTTCCAGACAGATATGCTCTTGGTTGGATGAGTTCACCTTCATGATTTTCGTCTTGCTTTTATTTATCGTTGTCAGTAGTTGTCATGTAATCTTTCATGAAATGAAATTAAAACTTTATAATTGGTAAAAAGAAGAGAAACGCGTGCCAAGTCTTGTTTCTGTAAGAATATTAGCTCAGTGTCTTACGTCTTGTTTCTATAAGAATCTAAGTCCAATGTCTTATGTCTTGTTTTTGTGAGACTCCAGTACCAATGTCTGTCTGTTTTCTGTGAGACTCCAGTACCAATGTCTTGTCTGTTTTCTGTGAGACTTCAGTACCAATGTCTTGTCTGTTTTCTGTGAGACTCCAGTACCAATGTCTTATGTCTTGTTTCTGTGAGACTGCAGTACCAAGATGTCTTGTCTGTTTTCTGTGAGACTCCGGTACCAAGATGTCTTGTCTGTTTTCTGTGAGACTCGAGTACCAATGTCTTGTATCTTGTTTCTGTGAGACTCCAGTACCAATGTCTTGTCTGTTTTCTTTGAGACTCCAGTACAATGTCTTGTTTCTGCGACACTCCAGTACCAATGTCTTGTTTCTGTAAGACTCCAGTACCAATGTCTTGTTTGTGTGAGACTGCAGTACCAATGTCTTGTTTCTGTGAGACTCCAGTACCAATGTCTTGTTTCTGTGAGACTCCAGTACCAATGTCTTGTTTCTGTGAGACTCCAGTACCAATGTCTTGTTTCTGTGAGACTCCAGTACCAATGTCTTGTTTCTGTGAGACTCCAGTACCAATGTCTTGTCTGTTTTCTGTGAGACTCCAGTACCAATGTCTTGTTTCTGTGAGACTCCAGTACCAATGTCTTGTTTCTGTAAGACTCCAGTACCAATGTCTTGTTTGTGTGAGACTGCAGTACCAATGTCTTGTGTCTTGTTTCTGTGAGACTCCAGTACCAATGTCTTGTCTGTTTTCATGGCCGCATTATAGGGAAAATAAATCATGGGATAGTTATCAAAATGGCGGTTCTTTTTACAACAGGGAACCCGGTGTCAGTGGCCATCAGTGAGTCTGTAGAGCTTAATTGGCTGTCTGTCAGCTATTAACTTAAGCAGCGTAAATTTAGTGGTTCTGTGAAAGGTTAAAGCGGGTAATGGTCATGAAAGCCACCAGAAGCCATTAGAGACTAAAGGTCAATTACGGGTTTCTAAAAGTTTTCTGCAGGAAACAAGTCAAATAAAGGATACACAAATATATTATTCAATCAACCATGGAAACAAGTCAAATAAAGGATACACAAATACAGCATTCAATCAACCATGGAAACAAGTCAAATAAAGGATACACAAATACAGCATTCAATCAACCATGGAAACAAGTCAAATAAAGGATACACAAATACAGCATTCAATCAACCATGGAAACAAGTCAAATAAAGGATGCAGAAATCTAATCGAATCTACTTAAGAAAATCATCAAACTATCGAGCCGAAGCTCATGAAGTTTCTCCAGGTCACCCCCGCCACTCCCTACCAGCATTCAGCCACTCCCCCAGTGGTCTTTATTCCAGACAGACTGCAGAATTCATGCAAGAACAAAGTCTGCCATCAGACCAAGTGACAGACTGCAGTATTCACCCAAGAACAAAGTCTGCCATCAGACCAACTGACAGACTGCAGTATTCATTCAAGAACAAAGTCTGCCATCAGATCAACGGATGGCACTAATATACAACACACAATGCAAAGTTTAGACGCTCGCACGTAGTGTATAACCTCGGGCCCATTGCTCCGTCAGTCCACACTCTTATGTATGGTTATATAACCGCACGTTCAAAGCCGCCATTATGGAGACAAATCAAACATAAAACACTGCCCCTTTCCTGTGTCAGACACGAGCTCCCAGGTAACCTACTGATATCATTTATAAGTATCGAGCACCAGTGGCGTAGCGAGCTTAACTCGTGCCCGGGGCACAATACCTTTTTAGCGCCCCCCCCCTCCATTCGAAAACCATACAATATTATATGTAGAATATACCATTTGGCGCCCCTTTGTGAGTAGCGCCCGGGGCATGATACCCCCCATGTCCCCCTCACTACGCCACTGTCGAGCACAGACTTAAGATGTTTCTATCTAACATAGGCTGACGTAGTGGTAGGACCCTAAGAAATATTAGGCCCATGAAAGGAAGTCCTAAGAAATATTAGGCCCATGGAAGGAAGTCCCAAGAAATATTAGGCCCATGGAAGAACACTCTATAAAATATTAGGCCCAGGCAAGGACACCATATAAAATATTAGGCCCATGCAAGGACACCTTATTAAATATTAGGCCCATGCAAGGAGACCCTATAAAATATTAGGCCCATGCAAGAACACCCAATGAAATATTAGGCCTGTGATTCTTTAAGCTGCCAACTCTCTTACAAAATACTGTTATAAGTAGTCTGCTAATATGGTTGCACCTCATCTACATATTATATATATTGACTTATTTGAACACAAATACATTTCAACATCACTGGATTTTTATAAAATGTTCAAAGTTTTCCAACAATCAAATTTGGGCCTATTAAAACAATGTTTCTCACATGGCGTCACGACTAGGACGTCACAGTATATTTGTATCTGATTCTGAAATAGGCTCTGTAAGGCAATACGAGAGTTTCTTTGATGTCAGATTCACTTAGGTAGATAAAGACACCATTAGCTGGATTGGAACATAACCATGCTGGATGACTAATCTTTTTTTTTTCCTAGACTCTTTTTTGTTACTTTTCATCACCATTCTAAGAATAAGTCGTGTATCGAAAAGTCTTGGATCAGGTAACGATAAGTCTGCAGTCAGGTATCGACAAGTCTGCAGTTAGGTCTCGACAAGTCTTAGATCAGGTATTAATAAGTCTTAGATCAGGTATCAATAAGTCTTAGATCAAGTATCAATAAGTCTTTGATCAGGTATCCAAAAGTCTGAAGTCAGGTATCGATAAGTATGAAGACGTTCGAGTGATGATTGTATGTGAGCTTTATAGGCATTCGTATAATGATGGTATGTAAGAATCCGTGTGATGGTGGTAGTAAGGCATTCGTGTAATGATGGTACGTAAGAATCCGTGTGATGGTGGTAGTAAGGCATTCGTGTAATGATGGTATGTAAGAATCCGTGTGATGGTGGTAGTAAGGCATTCGTGTAATGATGGTATGTAAGCATCCATGTGATGGTGGTAGTAAAGCATTCGTGTAATGATGGTATGTAAGGTGATGGTGGTAGTAAAGCATTCGTGTAATGATGGTATGTAAGCATCCATGTGATGGTGGTAGTAAGGCATTCGTGTAATGATGGTATGTAAGAATCCGTGTGATGGTGGTAGTAAGGCATTCGTGTAATGATGGTATGTAAGCATCCATGTGATGGTGGTAGTAAAGCATTCTTGTAATGATGGTATGTAAGCATCCATGTGATGGTGGTAGTAAGGCAGTCGTGTAATGATGGTATGTAAGCATCAATGTGATGGTGGTAGTAAGGCATTCGTGTAATGATGGTATGTAAGCATACATGTGATTGTGGTAGTAAGGCATTGGTGTAATGAGGTATGTAAGCATCCATGGGATGGTGGTAGTAAGGCATTGGTGTAATGAGGTATGTAAGCATCCATGTGATGGTGGTAGTAAGGCATTCGTGTAATGATGGTTTGTAAGCATCCATGTGATGGTGGTAGTAAAGCATTCGTGTAATGATGGTATGTAAGCATCCGTGTGATGGTGGTAGTAAGGCATTCGTGTAACGATGCTATGTAAGCATCCATGTGATGGTGGTAGTAAAGCATTCGTGTAATGATGGTATGTAAGCATACATGTGATGGTGGTAGTAAGGCATTCGTGTAATGATGGTATGTAATCGACTATGTGATGGTGGTAGTAAAGCATTCGTGTAATGATGGTAGGTAAGCATCTATGTGATGGTGGTAGTAAGGCATTCGTGTAATGATGGTATGTGGGTGTGTAGGCATTCTGTACTTATGTTATGTGGGTGTGTAGGCATTTATGAAACAATAACTTTTTTCAACGGATGCAGAATACTGGAATGTTAGTTGCCAGGGCGCCCTAGATCAGCGTTTCTCAAACTTTAATTTTTGGCGGACAAGTGCACACGTTTCGACATTGCACCAGGAACTTCTGTCAGACATGTTCATCATATTTTCTTTTTATTTAGCCATAAATACTCATGATATGCGTACCGGCAACGTAAGGCTCGCGGACCGATGCCTGTCGCGGACCGGTGCCTGTCGCGGACCGGTGCCTGTCGCGGACCGGTGCCAGTCGCGGACCACCATTTGAGAGACGCAGCCCTAGATCACTGCCCTTCGATTAGACACCACCACCACCCGTGTGTGATTCTAAATGTAAACAAGCCAAGAATGATTAGGCTGTGACCTATACTAATGTTAGTCAATAAACAAAACTGATCTGGTGCACAATGTTTCATAAATGTACACAACAACCAGTAGTCGTAACAAAGATGATTGTGGAAACATGTACAGCGAAACCAACGTACACATTGTCGTGGTCCAGAAGTCCTGGAGTCATGCCAGTGTACTCACTGACGGCAACAAATAACGTACACATTGTCGTGGTCCAGAACTCGTGGTGTCATGCCAGTATACTCACTGACGGCAACAAATAACGTACACATCACGAATATCCAAGGGACACGGCCTACCCTAAACTTAACCAGACAGCTCTCTACACATCCAAATTTATCCAAGTAAATTCACGGCTGTAAGCTGTTTTAGCCAAGCCACGGATCCAGGGGAAGGGGGGACAATCTCGACCAACTTGTAGAATTAGGCGAACACAAAAGCGGTAATATAGATCGGTGGGCTCCCCTTCAAAAATCAATCTGCTGAGAGTTAAGTCTCCCTCTGAACAAAGCAGGCGGCTGGGCGTGATGACGGGGAATGCGAGCTTTGTGCCTAACGTTATCACGTGACTCACTAGATCTCCAAACCGACTGACAGGTGAGGGCGTAATCGCTGATTATAACAGGTGGCGTTTTACCTGTATCAATACATCAAAATGGGGGTGGGGATATATGTATATATATGTTACGGTCCCTTGTGTCCACCAGCTGGAAGAGTTTACACCATGATGACGTAATTGAGAGAAAAATATATCCTATTCGACTCCGGGAATAGTATTCCGACATTTGAGGCAACTTGGTGACTAGTGGTGACTGCCCACGGGTTGACTCAAATTATTCATTACAACATCTCAACAAACCTGGAGAAAACCAACCGGATACGATATTTGAACAATGTTCACAGTGGATGTCTACAAGATTTGAACAATGTTCACAGTGGATGTCTACAAGATTTGAACAATGTTCACAGTGGATGTCTACAAGATTTGAACAATGTTCACAGTGGATCTGTCTACGAGATTTGAACAATGTTCACAGTGGATCTGTCTACAAGGGCTGGGGGAAAGTTGACACGTTTCAACTATTGTGAGGAATAGTTAATTTTTTTATTTATTTTTTTTAAATATTTGGGGGGGGGGGGGGGGGAGGGGGGGGGATTTTTTTTATTTTTTAAATTCTCTTGCTTTAATATTGCATGGATTGGAACAGGATGAGGTTTAGGTGTATGTGGGTAAGTAATTGGGTCAAGTTTTAGACCAGGGCGTATTTCAATTAAAAATTAATGTAAAATTGAAATTTCCAATAAAGCCTTGTAATATACAGGACACCTTATGACTTGGTTTTTATCCAAAATAGTCTGCAATTCGGAAGTGACGTCATACGATGTCATTTTTGTCTTTTATCGCGTCGACGCCTTGAAAGAAACTGTGTATCATTACTATCATGAGCGGGTCTCCTTTGGGCCCTAGGTCCGAATGCTAGTTGAACTTTTGTGACATTGATGATGTGCCAGCCGCTGGGGCACACGTGTTTAAAGAAGGAAAATAAAACGTAAAATTAAAACAAACCTTGACTTAAAGTTAAAGTTTTTTTTTAAAGACCTGCTTAAGATAGTTGCTGCGTTCAAAGACCTGTTAAAAGGCCTGAAGATATCTCATTTTTTCAAAGGCCTTCTATAATCCATCTTGATTTCAAATACCTTCTCAAAGATGTCTTCTGCTAACAAAGACAATGTTTTTTTGACTCAATACATCCACGAGTTCGAAAAGAATATCATATTCAAATGCAGCCCTTATACAGCCATTTATTTTGCAATAAATTCAGATGTTAAGTAGGACTGTAAATAACATAAGTTTTAAAAAACACAGCAAGATAGGAACGACATTGGTGTTCCCATACGTTACCGAATCTTTGGGGAATTTCCCTTCCCATGTAATCTGCTATCAACAATGAAATAATTAAAATTATAACAATAATTAACCTCGAACCCGACGCTACTATAAGAAGATAAGACTATCTATATTCAAAGAGTCTAAAAATATAAATATGGCGATCACGTCGGAACAACGAGGAAACAATGACCACTAGCAAACAATAACCACTGACTTTATAGGCGCCAACTACCACTTACTACAACAGCAAACGGTACAAAAAGTGCACCCAACGACCCCGACTAATTGCATGACGGTTATCCCACAGTGACATTATCTCTGTTTCCATCAATCACACGGACCCCAGAGGAAACCGCTTCGGTCTAATCAAGCTGTTGTTTGCAAGTACTTCACAGCAGGTTGTGCTTTCATAGTCATGCAGTCGGAATCGTGCAGTCGAAGTTATGCAGTCAGACTTTTTGCAGTCAAGAATCACGCGGTCAGACTCGTGTAGTCGGAGTCATGCAGCCAGATTTGTGCAGTCGGAGTCATGCAGCCGGAGTCATGCAGCCAGATTCTTGCAGTCGGAGTCATGCAGTCAGATTCCTGCAGTCAAGAGTCATGCAGTCAGGCTCATGTTGTCAGAGTCATGCAGTCAGACTCGTGCAGTCAGAGTAATGCAGTCAGAGTCGTGCAGTCAGAGTCATGCAGTCAGAGCCATGCAGTCAGACTCCAGCAGTGGGAGTAGTGTCTCACCTGTCACCTGCTAACAAGTCACAGTTTTGTCGCTATGCACCGGTTTGCAAATTAAATGGAATATTTAAAACGTGTCACATGACTTAGCATTCTTTCACCCTTATATGTAGGTGAAACCTCCTTTGAGCTTCTAACATTTTTTTTTTTTGGCATTCATATCTTGCCTTCGTACATCTGAAAGTGAATAGAACAATATGAATAAGTTATTCACTCATTTGGTATGGAATGTTTAGCAGATAATCCAATCATTGGTTACGGCAGCCACGTCAAAGAGTCACCAACCTTTACTCAGCTCTTTTGACAAAATTCTCGTGTTTTTCTCTTAAGTACCATTCCAGTTAAACTGGCCGTGAGGTTTTCGTTGACTACACCATAGCTCCGCAACCGGCGTGCCGCGACACACTGGTGTGCTAAGACACGAGGCTAGCTGTGCCCGACACACTGGTGTGCTAGAACACGAGACTAGCTGTGCCCGACACACTGGTGCGCTAGGACACGAGGCTAGCTGTGCCCGACACACTGGTGTGCTAGAACATGAGGCTAGCTGTGCCCGACACACTGGTGCGCTATGGCACGAGGCTAGCTGTGCCCGACATACTGGTGTGCTAAGACACGAGGCTAGCTGTGTCCGACACACTGGTGTGCTAGGACACGAGGCTAGCTGTGCCCGACACACTGGTGTGCTAGGACACGAGGCTAGCTGTGCCCGACACACTGGTGTGCTAGAACATGAGGCTAGCTGTGCCCGACACACTGGTACGCTATGGCACGAGGCTAGCTGTGCCCGACACACTGGTGTGCTAGGACACGAGGCTAGATGTGCCCGACACACTGGTGCGCTAGGACACGAGGCAAGCTGTGCCCGACATACTGGTGTGCTAAGACACGAGGCTAGCTGTGACCGACACACTGGTGTGCTAGGACACGAGGCTAGCTGTGCCCGACACACTGGTGTGCTAGGACACGAGGCTAGCTGTGCCCGACACACTGGTGTGCTAGAACATGAGGCTAGCTGTGCCCGACACACTTGTGCGCTATGGCACGAGGCTAGCTGTGCCCGACACACTGGTGTGCTAGGACACGAGGCTAGATGTGCCCGACACACTGGTGCGCTAGGACACGAGGCAAGCTGTGCCCGACATACTGGTGTGCTAAGACACGAGGCTAGCTGTGACCGACACACTGGTGTGCTAGGACACGAGGCTAGCTGTGCCCGACACACTGGTGTGCTAGGACACGAGGCTAGCTGTGCCCGACACACTGGTGTGCTAGGACACGAGGCTAGATGTGCTCGACACACTGATGTGCTAGGACACGAGGCAAGCTGTGCCTGACATACTGGTGTGCTAAGACACGAGGCTAGCTGTGACCGACACACTGGTGTGCTAGGACACGAGGCTAGCTGTGCCCGACACACTGGTGTGCTAGGACACGAGGCTAGCTGTGCCCGACACACTGGTGTACTAGGATACGAGGCTAGCTGTGCCCAACACACTGGTGCGCTAGTACACGAGGCAAGCTGTGCCCGACATACTGGTGTGCTAAGACACGAGGCTAGCTGTGCCCGACACACTGGTGTGCTAGGACACGCGGCTAGCTGTGCCTGACACACTGGTGTGCTAGGACACTAGGCTAGCTGTGCCCGACACACTGGTGTGCTAGAACACGAGGCTAGCTGTGCCCGACACACTGGTGCGTCACGAAACGATGCTAGTTCCCACAAAAAATAGGGAGGGGGTCCAAAAACTCAGCAAGGCAAAAAGCACAATTATTGGCTAAATATCAAGTGAAAAAGACACAATGAGTGGCCTTAATAGCAAGCTGTCAAACGACACAGCACATCTGCATGTTTTAATTTTGCGGGTCGCTTGACAAAGTCAAACTTTTAATATTTCTTCAGCCATGAATAAAAAATATGTCTCTGTCCCTTTGGCGTCTGATCGCACGCTTTTCGCGACTTTACTGTTTAAAATGCAGAGGTGTGCACCCAAACAGTTTCGTCTTATTGGTGAAAATTCAAACATTTTTTTTTAAAAATATAAATCACCATCCCCCCCCCCACACACACAGACACACACAAAACTTCTTTCTTTCCACCACTCAAATAGATATGATATGGTAACTTAAAACATGATAGCCATCCGTGAGTAAGCAGTCCCTGCTTATATGTGCAACCAAATAATATTTTTAATTGTGTTTTTGGATGGGAATGTTTCTTTGTTTTAAATCATTTTATGTAACATACAGAATTGTGTTTTCGAATTAATAAACAAAATTACCATTTCAAACTGTATAAAAGCAGCTGAAGGAGAAGGGAAAAAAGGAGGTGAAAAGAAAGTTTAAAAAAAAAAATATTTTTCCTTTTATTTTTTCTCATGAAAAGTTATCTTTTTATTTTTTTAAAATCTACTTGGTCATGTTAATTTCACTTCTATTAGGAAAATAAAACATTAAAAATGTTGTTACGTGTAACCAAAAGTAAGGATTTTTTTTTAAAGTTCATGGTTTAATTATGGTGAGCCGCGGAGATCTGGAGAGGGTCAAGGATTGCTTGAGGGTCAAGGATTGCTTGAGGGTCAAGAATTGCTTGAGGGTCAAGGATTGCTTGAGGGTTAAGGATTGCTTGAGGGTCAAGGATTGCTTTGTAACACGGGGCGAAAGTTTTGCGATATTTTTTTTTTATTGAAATTAAATGATATATTTTAAGTTTAATTTTAAATCAATGTATATGACATGTTTTTTTTAAAATCCTGGTGTAAGACAGTACACGGATTAAACTCTGGACATGACTAATAAACAGCCTAACCGCAACGCCGGCTTAAAAGCCTCGAAAACTAACGAATTCATATTCCTTTTAGGATGGATGGAATGGGGAGTTCATGCACACCCCATTAAACGCCCCTGATATATTTCCAGCTGGAAAAGACGTGTGTAATCATTCTGTCAAGCAATGTTCATAGCTAGTTGATGTCATAGGGGCCCTCGTGTAATTTACAGCAACAAATAAATTCCCGGCATGGATTAATCGTAATTTTCCTGTTTGTTGGTTTATGCCAATCTCTAGACGAGTCAATCCCCAGGACGCGACACGGCAAATGACGCGGTAAAGAGAACGTTCGGCCGTCGATTTCCAGGAACTAAGCCCTCGACATTACCTCGATTAATCCAAGGCTCTTAAAAGGCAATGACCTCCCTGCCCTTGCTCTTCGTCATTATCTGGGATCTAATTTAGCCAAAGACCCCTTTTGGGAAGTAGTCATTTTGGTTGAATGAACTGGCTACGGCAGCTCATGACTGACCTACACAAACATTTTACACGGGAGTATTGTTTGTGATGAGAATGCTGGGAAACAGGGCAATCCTGGCAGTTATGACCAAGTGTATGATTGACGTGACAAATAAGTTGTGTGTAAACTGTTTATGAGCTCAAAGGCATGTCATGTCTGGAAGTTACGGAGTAACTTAAGATTTACCGATAAAATACTTGTGTTACCAAATATCATGTTACATTTTTAAAAAGTAAAATTTCAGAGACTTCAGTTAAACTAAATGGTGCCTTCTAAATAATGGGCCAGTCCACTGCTCTGGCATTAAACAGAAACTCGTCCCTCTCCCCCATAGACAGCGACGAGGCCATGACAGGCAGTTCCGGCTCATACCAGCGAGAAGCCAGAATAGGAACTGCTCATTCCTACCAAAGACAATCAGGGACTGGAACAAGCTTCCAAAAGGAACAGTTGAGGCGACAACACTTGACTCATTTGCATCTATTGCCTCAAGCATTCCAACCCCTAGTGCATGATACCCTCAAACAGTTACTCTTGTAACCAGTGAAATATCCTCATCAACACCAGGCGCAGAAACATTGCAAATCCCATCTACATTCATAGGAGCCATAATGATCAATAAATTGATCGTGGGCCATTAATATATAGAAGAAGAAGAAGAAGAGATTTTATTGTTTGTTGTTGTTTTGTTGTTGTTTTTTTTATTATTACGTTTACCCCTGTAACAAAATCTTTATTCCAGATGTAGATGTTACGTTTTATTCTTGGAGATTTAATAATTTACGTCCGTCTTCTAATCAGTCATCCTCATCTCTTCAATAACACGAGACAGGAATTAGGCATCACTAAAATATTTAATTCTATCACTTTGACGTATTTCACAACAATAATATATTGGATAAAGATAATACGTTGTCCTTCACATAATCAAAAATCATACGATTTACACACGATGTTATATGATGAACAAATAGAATCATTGCAAGAGCAAAACATATCAGAAATCCATACTTGACAATACATTCGCTATCTCTCCCATAATTCCCACTATCCCCCCTGCTTCCTGTTTTTATTATTTCAAAAACCAAAATATAATTTTCCGAAATAAAGTTAGAATTTAAATCTATGATCTGTTACAACCCCTAATTATAAATGTCTGATGTCTGATTGATGTCCGAGTTAAGGCAATATTCTTTCTTTGCATTGTACTGCGTTTGTCCCCCCCCCCCCCTTTTTTCTCCCTTCCCCTATCCGATAACAATATTTCTGACATTGTTCTAACGTTGTTGTTTTGTCTCTTTTTTTTAGTTATGAAAACCAAATCAGATTCTGAATTATGGAGAAGACAATCACAAAGTCAGACCGCAGCAACAAATAACTTCAAGCATCGGTTTCGACATCAATGCTGCTGCATTCACTCGGGCTTCGTTGGTTGCCATTTGTATGGATTATTTATCTTTCACTAAAGTCTATCACAGTGGTCAATGATCCTATCATGAACACAACACAACAAGATCTATCCCGAAAATCGGCAATGATTAGTTGGTACGATTCTGCTCTCTGAATTTTTGCTGTTTCAATATCATCTCACTAGCTTCAGCCCGCCAAACATTGGCGACAGCAATGCGTGAACTTTCCATCTACTAAAGTTAGTTGACAAAACATGAACCCAAGTAACGCACATTTAAGAATCTCAATTTTTTATACACCCTTTCCCTCCATGATATGTCACTGCAGACTTTTTATTTCACGCCCATGAACTACATTAAAATCTTCTGATGTCCCAACCACTTTCAAATCGAATATTTTTTACACCATACTCAAATTTCCGAAAAGAAAATATTACGCACCAAACGCATTTGAGTTGTTTACAAAATATTTATATCATTTAGCGTAGTTATTGGGAATTATATTTTGCGCGCTATTGAACTCATTATTGACCCATACTTTCTTTCAAATATATAGAATTATTTGGAATATACTCTCAATAACAAATTCGTTTATTAGGAAGCATCTGCTGGAAATGAAAGCAGACCATATATAAGTGATTGGTTAGAGCAATCGGAATGGGGGGGGGGGGGGGCGCATAACTAGTCGATAACAGAGATGAATAACTATGAAATTTGTGTTCACTATATCTCTGAGCATTAATCAAGGGCGTAGCTCCGACTTTCCAGTGTGGTAACTTGATATTTTGTATAATGAGGACACTCCATATTCTTTGTAGAAGTTTACCAACAGCTTCTTAGTTGCGCCCCAGGTGCTATTGTTTGGACACAAGGGTAGGAAACAAAATGATAGTTCAAAATCCATCTCCGACTATAATTTTAGTCTATTCCTAATTCTAGTCACATTGTTTAATGTAACGTAGTTTGACTAAGTTAAACTTGAACTAACTAGTTTGTGTCCAATACGTATACCCTCCCCTTCCCCCCCCCCCCCCCCACACAAATCCAAAAATAAACTTAGAGCCAATAGATCTGTTGTAAATTAGTTCTGATATCATCTTGAGCCACGACTTAGAGCCAATAGATCTGTTGTAAACTAGTTCTAATATCATCTTGAACCACGACCTAGAGCACATGTTCTCAACCTGTGGGTCACGACCCCTTTGGGGGTCGAACGACCCTTTCCCAGGGGTCATCTAAGGCCATCGGAAAGCACATGTACTCTACAGTTATGAAGTAGCAACGAAATTAATTTTGTGATTGGGGGTCGCCACAACATGATGAACTGTGTTTAGGGGTCGCGGCATTAGGAAGGTTGAGAACCACTGACTTAGAGCCAATAGATCTGTTGTAACTTAGTTCTGATATCGCACTGAAGACTGCTGTACCGTCACTTTAAATCCCAGATTATGAATGGCCCACGACACAAGGGGCGTGAACGCGTTACACCAAATCCCATGATTATAGCCGAGGTCATACATTGTTCATAATGATTACAGCTGAGGTCCTACGTTTTCCTCTGAGGATTAAGTACGAACATCGCTATATTAAAGACAACACTGTTTCCAGCCTAGAGCACTGAGATGTTTCGTTCTCAGCTGACCCGAATAGATCTGCTGAAAGATTACATATTTTACTTGGTCAATTTTATCTGAAGAATATGAACGGGGGCCTGTGACGACCTTTCCCATTCAAACATTTCAGCTAAGGGGATTAAATCGACCGGGTGGTTTTAGCTGTGAAGATAAATCGATCATCATCAATAAGTTTTTGAAACAATACCGTTTGAACAAATAGTTTAATGAAATTGAGTAAGAGATAGTTTTGTGAGGCTGGTATTAACAACATTTTTGTTTATTTTGTATAATGTTTCTATAGGTGTGTTCTAAGTGGAAGACGCACTGTCATCATTTCATTGTAATCTTTACCATTGGTTACGTAATGTTATCAATATAGAGAATTTAATCTCTTATTTAAGTACGTGGCTCGTTGAAAAACAGTGCACAACAAAAGACAATACCGTAAATTATATACAATAATAAAGAAACGATACCCCAACCAGGGCTAATTACAATTTATAATTTTATTAAGTTAATAATAAATTACAAAATCAAAAAGAAATAAAATTAAATCTATTGTTTTACAGAATAATGATGGCTTGTACCGGTCCAATGTTGAAGAAGATACAATGTTGTAAAAGGTCCAATGTTGAAACAGGAACATACGCACACACGGCAAAATATTAGTAAACAATCTCAAACGTAATATTGATCGCAAAAATATCTCTCTTCCGAGTATTTATTGTCTGTTTAACTGATATTTCTAGAAAGGGTTTACACATTGTATAACCAATCTAGTATATTCTAAATTGCAGTTTAAAATAACGCAGAAACAGGTCGGGACATGGTTAAAGTTGCCGTATGGATATCAGGTGAGGGAACGTCACGACCCTCACCGATGATTCTAAATATGCAGTCTTTGAGGGTACTGCTCCTAGGTGACCCTTTTGCTCTCCCAGCTGCGGTTTGAGTTAGTCACACAGCAGAAAACCACGTAAATCCTATTAGAGGGTGCCTGTAAAACACCTGCATGTCTCCCCGGGGTGCGAGGTGGAGACATAAGAGACGTAAAATATATCCACCCCAGCCCAAGAAAGTCCGGCCCGGTTGCTGTGTTAAAGCAGCACCCCGGCCGGCCAGGCGTTCCTTCTCTGATGCTGCCTCAATCGCATAATCTATCGAGTGAAAGGGTGGGTGCGGCTGTCTCGGGGGCGGAAAACCCCCGGCGTACAGTTTCGCGGCCTGACTGGAATAGAGACCACTGGGGGAGTGGTTGAATGCCGGTTGGGAGTGGCGGGGTGCGCTGGGGAAAACTTCATGAGCTTCGGCTCGATAGTTTGCTGATTTTCTTAAGTAGATTCGATTAGTATATTCTAATACAGGCTATAGATTGTATTTATTTGAAATCGAGACTATTTTTAATTAGCCACACCCTAATAGCGCTGCCAAACTTGGGGTCAGCTTAAGTTCTTTTACGAGATAAGATGAATGAAAGTAAACGAGACGCCTGTAACACCATTATTATTGTAATTATTTTTTAAAAACTTTATTGCTAGTGGAATTGGTTTGGTGCTCAAAATTCGACTCCAAAATTAACTTTCATATTGCGACCTTTTAGTCCCATAAGACAAAATCTCCTGACAGAAACACAAGGTCATAAGCATAGGACAGTCACAAAAATGGGGTGGGGGTGAGGGGGTTGAAAACTTCCAACTTTCAACAACATGATACACAGGATAAGAGCTGAAGCGGACAAAGGAGCCGTGTAGTCTATCAACGTTATATTTACAACTTATGTCGTTAAGCTCATGAACAAAACGAAAGTGACTACAGAGGCGCCAAATGTAAACAACAAAGGTATTCGACAAATAAGAAATGGATATTTCCTTTGAGTATGACATCACAAGCTATCCTAAAATAGATCGACCGCCAGCATAGTTGCGGTCATTTATAATGAAGGCTACAATCCACCGCCAGCAAGGCGCGGTCATTTATTATGGAAGCTACAATCCACCGCAAGCAAGGTGCGGTCAGTTATGTCGATGGAGACTACAATCCACCGCCAGCAAGGTGCGATCATTTATTATGGAAGCTACAATCCACCGCAAGCAGGGCGCGGTCATTAAAATGGAGGCTACAATCCACCGGCTTAGGACATGAAGACGGGGAAAGCTTTTGAAGACCAGGATTGCCGGCGGACTCTATTTAGCAATAGCCGCAAATATTGCCGGAGGAATCTCCCATTAAGTCATCGATAGAAAATAATCTTTATTTGAAGCTTGCAAACTCATCGTGTTTTCTATCACGCGTTTGATTTAATCAAGTTTTTATTTATTTCCTCCCTCTTTCTCTCTCTCTCTGCAACATTTTACTTCTCTCCCTCTCTCCCCTTCTCCCTTTCTCTCCTACCTCCCTCTTTCAATTTCTTTCTCTCTATCTTTTACTTTCTCTCCCCAACTCATCCTCTGTCTAAATTTGTTAGCCATCAGCGCCCAGAAGTGAATAAAAGTTTCATCTATCTATTTGCACCAGTCGCGTTATGAAAAGAAGTCTTAAATATTTCTCCTGTCATTTATCACTGCACCCGTTACATTCGTAACTGTTATCATAAATGTACCTTTTACAATCATTACTGTACCCCTGACATTTGTGATTGACAGTAGTGACGGCGTTCAAACTGTTCCTTTGCGTCTTTTCCTAATAAATGTCTGCTTGTGCATTGTAAGGAGTACAGAAACCCATGTCCTTGTAATACAGAGGAGCTTGGTGTTATCAAATGAACGAATTGCAATTATCACTCCCAAAAAATTTCACATAATTCTTAACTATATATTTGCATGTACCCAGCAATGACACTCTAAACAAACATTTGAATACCCACGGCTACTTTATAAGAAGTTGTATTGTCTGCACAGCTTCACATATTTGATGTCAGATAATGGACCAGATGTTTCATAATGCTCTCACTAACAAGCATGATCTTCATATTACATTTCTCTTATTACAAATACCTTTTGGAATTTTTTTAATGAAATAGAAAACCTGGTGTGACGATTACTCAACTTTAAATTAGAGGAGGAGCTGATATCTTAAATAACACTGTAAACCATAGCAGCATAGAGGAGGAGAAAACAGCAATGTTCATCGTTTTTGTCGTTTTTTGAAAACCATAGCAGCATAGAGCAGGAGAAAACAGCTATGTCAACCGTGTTTGTCGTTTTTTGAAAACCATAGCAGCATAGAGCAGGAGAAAACAGCTATGCCCACCGTGTTTGTCGCTTGTGATACTATCTGAAAGACTTCAAGTAACAAATGAACAAAGAAAGCAGAGGTAAATATAGAAATCATATACAACGATTTCTAGCTATAGTTTAGAGAATACTTCATGGTGAATACATCCTTAGAATTCCACCGTCTGACAATGTGAAAATCATGAGATATATATGACATGAAATATATGACGTGAAATATGTGACGTGAAATATGTGACGTGAAATAGTTCAGGTTTTTATTACATGCTGGTAAGGATTGGTCAGTGAATGGTAAAAAAAATCGAACTCACATACACTGGAAGCTATATTTAGAACAGAAAGCTAGACAGAGCAAGGGGAAATCTTGACCTATAGAATGCCCCCCAGGGCATTGAATACATACAGTGTGAAACAAGGAAGGCGTCTCCCGATCCGGGTATCAAACAACAACTAGACGTATTGACTGAAGTGCTTTCGTTGGCCGGATAACAAATATATTTAAACAATACTTAAGAATGTCCCACATTCCATTTTATTAATGAAATCACATTGAATGTTTGTTTTGTACTCCGAGTGAGTTATGAATGAAACTAAAACTCAAATAGCTAAGGAATAGTGGTATTCAAATTTCATGATGTTTTATATGCCGAGTGAGGTATGAATAAAACTCAAATAGCTAAGGAATAGTGGTATTCAAATTTCGTTTATCAGGTCCCATGCTCCGACCTGTTAAGTCCGCTCTAAGAAATGTTCCAACTGTGCTCTACAAGGGTCCTTTCTCTATGCTCGAGGTAGAGCGAACAGTCGAATACAGGAAACGAAAGCCAGAAATCAATTTTAGAACCAATCAAATTTTTTAGAGAACTGAGTTGCATTAGATAGTCTGACTAATGTAATCAGTACAGATGCGGCTGAAGTAGCTGTGTGTAAGATGTGGCTGAAGTAGCTGCGTGTAAGATGTGGCTGAAGTAGCTGTGTGTAAGATGTGGCTGAAGTAGCTGTGTGTAAGATGTGGCTGAAGTAGCTGTGTGTAAGATGTGGCTGAAGTAGCTGTGTGTAAGATGTGGCTGAAGAAGCTGTGTGTAAGATTTGGCTGAAGTAGCTGTGTGTAAGATGTGGCTGAAGAAGCTGTGTGTAAGATGTGGCTGAAGAAGCTGTGTGTAAGATTTGGCTGAAGTAGCTGTGTGTAAGATGTGGCTGAAGAAGCTGTGTGTAAGATTTGGCTGAAGTAGCTGTGTGTAAGATGTGGCTGAAGTAGCTGCGTGTAAGATTTGGCTTAAGTAGCTCTGTGTACGAACATGAAAAGGGTGAGGTGTGGGGCTACCTTCAGTAAAAGGAAATAAATAAATGTTGAGTAGGTGAATATGAAACTAGTGGAGGATGCTAAGAGATGACTGGGTTTCATCAAGGAATTCAAATTCAAAATAGTTCTACTTGCGTTTACTCGATCTACTTGTTTACTCGATCTACTTGTTTACTCGATCTACTTGTTTACTCGATCTACTTGTTTACTCGATCTGCTTGTTTACTCGATCTACTTGTTTACTCGATCTACTTGTTTACTCGATCTACTTGTTTACTCGATCTACTTTAAGTGTTGTTGGAAAATGGTGGTAAGGATTCGTCAGTGAATTGGGGGCGGAAGGGGGGAGGGGGGGGGGGGGTCTTATCAATAGACTATTAAAATTAATGGCGTGAAAACAGTAGATTCTGAATAAGAAAAAATTCGACCAAAAAGAAAACAGAAAAACAGAAAGATGTAGGATTGGGAAAGATAATTTATAGTGAAGAGTTGATAATGTATATTGAAGAGTTGATAATGTATAGTGAAGAGTTGATAATGTATAGTTAAGAGTTGATACTGAAGAGTTAAGAGTTGATAGTGAAGAGTTGATAATGTATAGTGAAGGGTAGATAATGTATAGTGAAGAGTTGATAATGTATAGTGAAGAGTTGAAAATATATAGTGAAGAGTTGATAATGTATAGTGAAGACTTGATAATGTATAGTGAAGAGTTGATAATGTGTGTAACGGGTGATGAGAAATAAGTGTATAACAAGAAAAAAGAAAAGAGGTTTTGAGGATGGGGAGAATGCCGTGAGAGCGTTATGGGGGCAAGGAGAACTCGAGATGACCAGACAATGGAGAAAATGGACAGGAAGTGTGTGAAGGAAAAGATGCGGATAGAAAAATTAAAAGCAGGAAAAATAAAAAAAACCGACATCAGACGTGATCATAAGAAAACAAACCGACATCAGACGTGATCATAAGAAAACAACCGACATCAGACGTGATCATAAGAAATCAACATTGTGCTTTAAATGATTACGCTCAAAATACGGCCCCCTTTATTAAGTCGGTAGCCAAATTACGGCTTCTTATTAAGTCGGTAGCCAAATTACTGCTACACGAAACCAAGCAGCGGCAAGTAACCGGAGATTGTACGAGAAAAACGGTAATTCCCGCTCGAGTGTCCGCTTCTAGATGCAAAAGATGATATCAGAAAAAAGAACAAGTATTGAACAACTTTTTTTTTAAAAAAAAGCTTTTTCTGTCAAAGACGCGTTTAAAGGCACTAAAAAAAGTAGGAAATAGTTGAAAATTTCTTAAAATGCATTACGAGTCCAGTTTATTATAGTTAAAGAAATCACGAAAATGGATAATGTGGTCATCTAAGTTGATGCACAAGCTATAGTAAGGTCATCTAAGGTGATGCACAAGCTATAGTGAGGTCATCTAAGTTGATGCACAAGGTATAGTAAGGTCATCTAAGGTGATGCACAAGCTATAGTGAGGTTATCTAAGTTGATGCACAAGGTATAGTAAGGTCATCTAAGGTGATGTACAAGGTATAGTAAGGTCATCTAAGGTGGTGCACAAGCTATAGTGGTCATCTAAGGTGATGCACAAGGTATAGTAAGGTCATCTAAGGTGGTGCACAAGCTATAGTGAGGTCATCTAAGTTGATGCACAAGGTAAAGTAAGGTCATCTAAGGTGATGCACAAGGTATAGTAAGGTCATCTAAGGTGATGCACAAGGTATAGTAAGGCCATCTAAGTTGATGCACAAGATATAGTAAGGTCATCTAAGTTGATGCACACGATATAGTGAGGTCATCAAAGGTGGTCATAGGGGATAGTGAGTTTATCTAAGGTGATGCACAAGGGATAGATTCGGGCATCATTAGGTCAAAACTGTCCATTCACAGTATATTGGGGTGGAAAAATCTTGTCGGAATTAATTTCGAAGGAGCTCGTTGACCGCCGTTTTTCGGGGCCAAATTTGCAAAATGGAACTGGACAGGCAGGGGCGACTGCAGCATTCAATGTCATTCAGAAATGGAAGCTCGCTGATCGCTGACACTACAGCTAGCAACGCTACAACTAACAACACTACAGCTAGCAACACTACAGCTAGCAACGTTACAGCTAACAACACTACATCTAGCAACACTACAGCTAGCAACACTACAGCTAGCAACGTTACAGCTAACAACACTACATCTAGCAACATTACAGCTAGCAACACTACAGCTAACTACGCTACAGCTAGCAACGCTACAGCTAGCAACGCTACAGCCAGCAACACTGGACTTTGTACCAGCGCCTGCATATTTTTGAAAAAAATGCTCTGCAAGGGTCTGGTGGGCTAAACATGCAGGCATCACATCATGGGACTAACAGTCGCTCATTTGAAAATATTCTTCTGCCTCGCTCCAAATTCCGACTGACTGCAGTGAACTGTCATTTCTGGGCCACTTCAACACTTTCGTAATGAAGATCTATCTGAAAGCCTGATTTGCACGCGCGTGCCTTGTCTGCTCCGCAGAATGATCTGGATCTGTTCCGTGAGTTGGACAGCTATAATAAATCACAAAGCTGTTTCTAAATCTGCAATAATGTAGTACCTTAATTATTGATCTTCTAAAATCGGGCGGATATATATTTTATAATGTCAAACTATTATTTCACTACCAGTACCAGTGAACATGACACTGAAAAGTCCTCGGTCTGTTAGTTTTTTTATTTGTTTGTTTGTTTGTTCGTTGTTGTTTTTCTTTTTTCTTTTTTGCTTTTTTTTTTTGTTTGTTTGTTTCAATTTGATTTTTGGAAAAGTGTGATTGAAGAAAGTCAACTGTTTATATGTAGAGATTTTGTGGTCTTTCCCGCTCAGCGCAAAACTTATTGGGGCGCAAAACGTATTGGGGCGCAAAACGTATTGGGGCGCAAAACGTATTGAGGCGCAAAACGTATTGGGGCGCAAAACGTATTGGGGCGCAAAACGTATTGGGGCGCAAAACTTATTGGGGCGCAAAACTTATTGGGGCGCAAAAAGTATTGGGGCGCTAATGCTTGCTGTTAAATCAAGTCCGAAATAAAGCTGTTTCTTAAAACGGTTACTTTTACCCCAGTTGTGAACAACATAATCTGATGGACCATTTAAACAATGATATCAACAGATCTCTGAAGACGGGAGAAAACTCATATTATCAATGGCTCTATCAAGATACGGGGGGGGGGGGTGTGTTTGTCACGAAAGATCACAAAGTAATTCCCCGTTATTTATTGATTAGCACATCTGTTTCTAATGCTCGCCATCGTAGGCATTTAAAGCTTTATAACACTTGGGTCGCTACATGGCGTAATGCAGTTATAATCCATTTAGCTCTTTATGCGTTCTATTCATATCAGTTACTCCATACAGAGATGAAACTCCATCAGAAAAGTCTTACAGCTCGACCCAGTTGTTACTTTGTTACAGATTTGGGTTAAGCCTGGTATCAGATGTTGTTTTGAGGCAGAGAGATGTCAGTATGGGAAATACAATGAAAGATAGGCCCATAAAGATAGCATAGGGAGACACTGTGGCAGCTAATGGGCGGTTTACTGTAAATGCACGCCTCAAATGTTGCGTGATTTGGATTCTATCGAACTCTGAAACAGAATCAATATGTAATCATGAGCAGTAGCAAGTTATCGTGTAATCAATCATGAGCAGTAGCAAGTTATCATGTAATCATGAGCAGTAGTAAGTTATCATGTAAGAATGATCAGTAGAAAGTTATCATGTAAGAATGGTCAGTAGAAAGTTATCATGTTAGAATGAGCAGTAGAATGTTATCATGTAAGAATGGTCAGTAGAAAGTTATCATGTTAGAATGAGCAGTAGAATGTTATCATGTAAGAATGATCAGTAGAAAGTTATCCTGTAATAATGATCAGTAGAAAGTTATCATGTAATAATGATCAGTAAAAAGTTATCATGTAAGAATGATCAGTAAAAAGTTATCATGTAAGAATGATCCGTAGAAAGTTGAAATGAAACAATATGGCTGAAATTTAATGAAGCCACCGTTTTCACAACAAAGTCACTGAAGGTGGATCTTTCAACTCCACTTTCAAATATGCAGCCCTGAGAAAGCTGCTCCTAGGCAACCGTTTCGTCCCAGCTACTCCGCGAATTAGTTGCGGGGTGGAAACCCACTGTAGAGTCCCTCTTAGAGGGCGTCCGATGCTTCCCCGGGACGGGTGGGGGAGATATTAGGACGTTAATTTACCGTCCCGGCCCCTAGGAAAGTGGACTGCGGACGCTTTAAACGCAGCGTCTTCGGTCGACCAGATGTCTCCGGGCGGGGAGGGTCTCCATCGGCAAACCCGATCGAGCGGTTGCTGGTGGGGACGCTTCACGCCCGGGGAGGTCTCTGGCGTTCCCCCGCACGGCCCGGTGCCGGGGAGACCCGGCGTCTGGCAGGTGCGGGTGGGCGCCAGGGAGGGCATAAGGAGCGCAAGCTCGACGGCCCGCTGACGCCATTTCCTAATGAGATATTCCATGTAAGAATGATCAGTAGAAAGTTGAAATGAAACAATATGGCTGAAATTTAATGAAGCCACCGTTTCCACAACAAAGTCCCTGAAGGTGGATCTTTCAACTCCCTACGTCCATGTGTAGTCGACTATGTAGATGTTTAAAATGCCAGCAATACGGAAGTAGATGAATCTTTTAAATCAATAGGTCAATGTGTAGTCGACTCGGTAGATGCTTCAAATGCCAGCACTTCCAGAGAATGCATCAACAACAGGAACATCGGGTAAAAGGCGCTGGTCAACATTTGATGGTGGCTCATTTAATGAAGACAAGAAAAACTCCCACTGCAATCCTCTGATGTGTCAATTGTAAGTGCAACCAGTAGGAACCGGAAGGAAAAAACGTGTCTGATTTTTTTTTCCTTGGTTTCTCTCACAAGAAAGTGTCTCAAGCAAACAGTGCACCCGTGTCAACTAAATACAGGAAAGAGTATCAAGCAAACAGTGCACCTGTGTCAACTAAAGACACAACAAACAAGCCCTGAATGTCAACATGCGTTTGCATCAATGGATGTTGCTTGATTAGGGGGTCAGAGAGAACTATGGAGGGGAGTCAGTGAGAGATGTGGTGTAGGTCAGTGAGAGCTATGGTGTAGGTCAGTGAGAGATGTGGTGTAGGTCAGTGAGAGCTATGGTGTAGGTCAGTGAGAGCTGTAGTGGAAGTCATAGAGAGCTGACGTGGGGGTCATAGAGTGATGTAGTGGGTGTCATAGAGAGCTTTAGCGGTGGTCATAGAGAGCTGTGGTAGAGAGATGTAGTGGAAGTCATAGGGAGCTGTAGTGGAGTCATAGATAGTTATAGTGGAGTTCATAGAGAGTTGTAGTTGGGGTCATAGAGAGCTTTAGTGGTGGTCATAGAGAGCTGTAGTAGAGAGCTGCAGTTGGGGTCATAGAGAGCTGTAGTGAAGGTTATAGAGAACTGTAGTGGAGGTCATAGAGAGCTATAGTGGAAGTCATACAGAGCTCTAGTGGGGGTCATAGAGAGCTGTAATGTAGGTCATAGAGAGCTGTAGTGGGGATCAGTGAGAGCTGTGGTAGGGATCAGTGAGAGCTGTGGTGGGGGTCACTGAGAGCTGTATTTGGGTGTAAACATTGATTTTCCTTTCTTGCTACAATAGATGGTCACCGCACAGTTTTAAGTGCCCTGTTGGCAACTTGACGCCCTGTGTTGATATGGGTGACAGATGCGTGATACGGGTGACAGATGCGTGATACGGGTGACAGATGCTTGATACGGGTGACAGATGTGTGATACGGGTGACAGATGCGTGATACGGGTGACAGATGCGTGATACGGGTGACAGATGTGTGATACGGGTGACAGATGCGTGATACGGGTGACAGATGCGTTATACGGGTGACAGATGCGTGATACGGGTGACAGATGCGTGATACGGGTGACAGATGCGTGATACGGATGACAGATGTGTGATACGGGTGACAGATGCTTGATACGGGTGACAGATGCGTGATGCGGGTGACGGATGCTTCCTCACAAAGGTGTCACGTTTTGTCAAACACTGCCAGTTGAGCTAATCAAGAAAACACCTAAATATTGTGACCAATGGTTCTATAACGCGTGTCGAAGTACCCTGTAATGAAGCAAGAAATGTGCGTGGATGTTGAACTGGCAACGTGGCCTGTAAGATCGGCAATATTCCGTCGGTGTCGGTGAGCAAAATTCGGTCGGTGTTGGTCGACAATATTCGGCCGTATTGGTCGGCAATGTTCCGTCGGTGTCTTGAGCCTAGATCATACGCCTGTTATAAAACGAATTTTAAATGTCCGAAAAAAATTCGCCTTAAATTTTTATCGGCCTATTTAAATTTCCTAAAATCTTTTCAGTATATATTATAAGCTTAATTGCTTAAAGCTAACAGCGATGTCAGAAGCTGGCCTGGTTGTTGTACTGTCTGTATCATTGTAGTCGGGGACGACCCGTTGATTAAGTTACGTATAACGAAATCAAAACAGAAATTTAGGGACGCGTTATTTTATAAGTTTGAGAATCGGTGGTTAAAACGAATTCTGTGTAATTGTGGGGCAGATTTCAGATTTGCATAATTATCGCTAATCAATAAAGCCAACACGAGAACATCATTTGTAAGATCGGAAAGTCCTCGATATGATGCATAAAACATGCAGCTGTCCCCGTCTCCCCAGCCATCCATGACATGTATTTGTCGTTTTGTGGGAAATGGGCACAGATTAGAGATCCATATTATTTATGATTGACCAGTAAATGATATATTCACATTTGAATATGTCCTTTTAAAAAATGCAGACGTGCTGTAAAAAAATAAAAAGACTGTTAGGGGTAAATAATGCCAGAGGAATCTAGGAGTATTACGAGGAAGAGGGGGGCAGTGGGGTTGGATAGGCGACGTTTTGGAATAATTTATATCATATTGCAACGTTTCATTTATTTTGTCATTGTATCAACATATAAAAGAGGGGTTGTTCCATTAGCACTCAGTTGACGGGTTGTTCCATTAGCACTCAGTTGTGGAGTGTTCCTTTAGCACTCAGTTGACGGGTTGATCCATTAGCATTCAGTTGACAAGGTGTTCCATCAGCACACAGTTGACGGAGTGTTCTCTTAGCAAGTGTTGACGGAGTGTTCTATTAGCACTCAGTTGACGGAGTGTTCCTTTAGCACTCAGTTGACGGAGTGTTCCTTTAGCACTCAGTTGACGGGTTGTTCCATTAGCACTCAGTTGAAGGGTCGTTCCATTAGCACTCAGTTTACGGAGTGTTCCTTTAGCACTCAGTTGACGGGTTGTTCCATTAGCACTCAGTTGAAGGGTCGTTCCATTAGCACTCAGTTGACGGAGTGTTCCTTTAGCACTCAGTTGACGGGTTGTTCCATTAGCACTCAGTTGACGGAGTGCTCTCTTAGTACTCAGTTGACGGAGTGTTCTCTTAGCTCTCAGTTGACGGGTTGTTCCATTAGCACTCAGTTGACAAGGTGTTCCATTAGCACTCAGTTGACGGTGTGTTACCTTAGCACTCATTTGTTTCTCAACAATAACTAAAGCATCTACATAACAAAAGCATAAACTATTATTTAAAAAGTAAGGCTAAAGAATATAATCATTGCCATGACAACAACATTGCGATATTGTGAAGAGGGTTACACTATACGTTAATAAAATTGTCTACTATACTTTTGATTCATTAAATACATTTTTTTTTAACACACAAAAATACGTTTTATTTTTTAAACTTTTTTTTCCTCATCTAAAGTGTATCTTGTTAAGTAGCTACATTGGACGAGGACTTTTCATGAGTTCTGATAATATTAGATTATTTGTTTACATATAGTTCATGACTTAGGGGCACACATCCCCATGTACGGGACTTACAGCAGTTGTAGGACAAGACATTGTACTTGTAAAACAATAGTTCTAAAAACTTCTAGATCACAAGGAGCGACACGTCAACAGCGTGAAGTCAGACTCTGCAGGTCACCGTGACCCTCGGTGCACAAGGCCGCGAAGCACAACTTCTCTAAACCATTTGATATTCGAAAAGTGAGAAAATTTTAATCTTCGGAACCAGGGCTGAGATCTATTTTCTTAGCGCGTGAATCCACAAAAGTAAACAGTCTTCTGCAAAATAAAACGTTCGGACGCTGCACGGAAGGTATGAAAACGAAACAGGACTGGAGGAAGACTTCATACTTTTGGACATGTGTAACTTAATTCTAAGGTCACTGGAAACTACTTGTATACGGCGACCCCTTGTAACGCCTGTCTGCGATCCAGGGTAATTAGCAATGCAAGCAGGTCACACATTTGGCATGAAATCGTGACGGTGTGAATGTGCAGGGACAGTGCGTGGGAGTTTTGTGCTAGGTGAACATCGAGCTCATGGCGAAGGCGTCAAGTAGCTTGGCTGGTAAAAATGGGTTAACACATTTGTGTGACAGTAAAGTATCGTACGTCATGGTTTTTGTGTGCATGGATCGGGCAAAAAAAAACTGGTCATGAAATGAAATACATCTTTTGAAGTACATCAACTGCTTGTCAAGTACAACAACTGCTTGTCAAGTACAACAACTGGTTGTCAAGTACAACAACTGCTTGTCAAGTACATCAGCTGATGTCAAGTACCCGGTACATCAACTGCTTGTCAAGTACAACAACTGCTTGTGAAGTACATCAACTGCTTGTCAAGTGCATCCACTCCCACTCCCCACTCTGTATATCCAGCTATATCAATGATAAATTAGTTCTTAAAGTATTCTTTGCTGGTGGCAGAGTGTCGAGTCGAGAGCCATACAAAATTATTTTCTGAATATGGATCACAAAAAAAGATTGTGCTCGCCTTTAGTAATACAAATATTGAGTTTTGAGGTGACATTTGTTGCTATCGTTGGTGAAAATAAAAACGCAATCTTTAATGTTTGGACCTTTTTTCAAGACTAAGTTTGTAAGGAAGAGACAAAGTTATCTGACGCACACGAAACCCCCCCCCCCCCCCCAGCTCCCTTTTCCCTAAATTTGAGAAGACCAAGTTCCCTGACACACACGAACTACCAATTTGAGAGGACCAGGTTCCCTGACACACGAACTACCAATTTGAGAAGACCAGGTTCCCTGACACACACGAACTACCAATTTGAGAGGACCAGGTTCCCTGACACACACGAACTACCAATTTGAGAAGACCAGGTTCCCTGACACACACGAACTACCAATTTGAGAAGACCAGGTTCCCTGACACACACGAACTACCAATTTGAGAGGAAGAAAAAAAGAAACAAAAGAATTTAAAAGAAATGATTTCGAGTATTAGCACTGAAAAACTTACAGTTTCCATGACAACGCTGGAATGCATGTACACCCGATCTACTCAAGTTACTTGACTAAACATGACAAGCTGCTGGGTTGTTTAAAAATAAGAACCACATTAGTGCTAACTGCTGAGTATTTTATTGTGAGCGCCTATTGAACGCGGCGTTACAGCCGTACATACAAACATAGCTTTATAATAAGAGTTTGTAATCAGGGTTTTTTTGCCAGGCATTGGATCGACCTTGACCCCCTAGTGGCTGCTACCCCTTGAATATCAACCAAAAAAAAAAAGACGAGATTAGAAATAAAACAAACCGGTGATGAGCATTCTAGGGAAACGCTGTTACAATATTTAATACTGTGAACCCACAAGACTCCTTAAGATGACTACGGTGGTCTACCGAGAACTACGGTGGTCTACAGAGAACTACGGTGGTCTACAGAGAACTACGGTGGTCTACAGAGAACTACGGTATTCTAGAGAAATACTACACGCATGAACCGTAATTACTCGCATTTCGGTAAACCAGTTCTTCTCTGGCCGGCCAAACGTTGTAGGTCAAGTACACCAACATGTTCACCACACAATGAAGTCCTCCCAGCAAGCCACGCTCCATCAAGATGCCACCACTCCACCAAGACGCCACCACTCCACCAAGATTCAACCATTCTACCAAAACGCACACCCCCTTTAAATTAATCGTCTTGGGTTCTCTTCAGTCGCCAGCCAATGCGGACCATCTGGACTTTAATTAACGTCTGACCAGTTCATTTTTGGGCTGATAGTAATCACTGACCGTACGGGGACACGGAGTAAAAAAAAAAGAGAGAGAGAGAAACATGGCCGCAGGGTCTATTGTCCCTATATAGGAATCACGGACTGGGTTTTTAGATTGTTGGCTACGTCCTGTCGTGTGTACTTTGCAAAATAAAGAGAATGCAGTAAGAGAGAAAGATATAGCTGCTAGCTGCTAGGAGTCCTGTCTGAGTATCATAGTCATTGGCAAAGAAGTCATCCGTCGATGTACCGTGTAAATAGATCCATCTAAGAAGTACTCAAAATTGTATTAATGGAATGTTTAAACAAGAGGCCTCCAAATTCTATATAATGTATGACTTAGGCCTCACCAAATCTAAATAGGCACTGCCTCTGACCCACCCACCCACGGACTCCCCAAATCCCAACACAGAATATTTTGTATCCTCCTATCTTGATTTCACTGAGTACAATAATACCATCTCACCGTGGTGGCAGACGTGAGACCAATAATACCATATCATCATGGTGGCAGACGTGAGACCAATAATACCATCTCATCATGGTGGCAGACGTGAGACCAATAATACCATCTCATCATGGTGGCAGAAGTGAGACCAATAATACCATCTCATCGTGGTGGCAATACGTGAGACCCAATAATACCATCTCATCATGGTGGCAGACGTGAGACCAATAATACCATCTCATCATGGTGGCAGACGTGAGACCAATAATACCATCTCATCATGGTGGCAGACGTAAAGGTCAAGCCATCTCTAGACAGCGCGTTTAGCCACTCTCTTAAGATGGACGAAAATACTCAAATGAAAAATAACCATTAAATGTCAGAAAAATAAAGGCATTGCTCCACGGTGCAATAATTAAAATTTAAAAAAAAGGGTGGGGGGGGGGTAATTTTTTTTCTCTTCAAAATACGCCTTAAATGAAATATTTTGTTGCAAAACTTGACAACTACAAATTTGTTTACACTACTTGAATACAACAATTGTGTTTGCAATACTTAACAACAAGCAAATATTTTTTTGTACTGTACCGGACCAAAAAAAACAACAAATATGTTTGCTACACTTGACAATAGAAAATGTGTTTTCAATACTTGACAGTGGTGTAGCTAGAGTGTTTGGCGCCCGGGGACAAGATTCATTTTAAAGCGCCCCTCTTTTCCTGTTTCAACTCTCAAACTCATTATTTTCATCAATAAAATTATACCAAAGCACATTTTGTCGCCCCTAACTAGCTGGCGCCCGGGTACATCTGTACCCCCCTGCCCCCCCTACGCTACGCCTCTGATACTTGACAACGGCTAATGTGAGAAAAAGATGGATGGGGGAAAACTTTTTTAAATTAAGTAGTTGCTATTTATTGCCTGTTGTATTTATAACCCCAGTAATAATCACTGAATGTCAATGAGTCTTGAATGGATCGCCTTCATAAACATAAAGCTTATATTTATAATGTTAAAATGTTGGATTTCAAATATTATCGTGCATATATTTCGAATTAAATAGTTATTTGGAAGTGTTATTATCGTTTCATCGACTTTATAGCCGGTCAAAATAAAAATTCAGACACTCTAAATTAAATCTCACACATTTTTATAGAGGCGTGTGGCTGTTCAGTTCATAAAAGTGTATATTGTATCCACAATGAATCCGAGAAACGACGTCAGGACACGCATTGCTTTGGTATAATAGATAGCAGACCAAGCCAACAGTATTATAAATACGAGTTCATTTCCTTGATTTCATTACATTTCCTTGATTTCATTAAATTTCCTTAATTTCATTACATTTTCTTGATTTCATTAAATTTCCTTAATTTCATTACATTTCCTTGATTTCATTACATTTCCTCAATTTCATTACATTTCCTTGATTTCATTACATTTCCTTGATTTCATTACATTTCCTTGATTTCATTACATTTCCTTAATTTAATTACATTTCCTTGATTTCATTACATTTCCTAGATTTAATTACATTTCCTCGATCTCATTGCATTTCCTTAATTTCATTACATTTCTTTAATTTCATTACATTTCCTTGATTTCATTACATTTCCTCGATTTCATTACATTTCCTCAATTTCATTACATTTCCTTGATTTCATTACATTTCCTTGATTTCATTACAATTCCTTAATTTCATTACATTTCCTTGATTTCATTACATTTCCTCGATTTCATTACATTTCCTTAATTTCATTACATTTCCTTGATTTCATTACATTTCCTTGATTTCATTACAATTCCTTAATTTCATTACATTTCCTTGATTTCATTACATTTCCTCGATTTCATTACATTTCCTCGATTTCATTACATTTCCTTGATTTCATTACATTTCCTTGATTTCATTACATTTCCTTGATTTCATTACATATACTTGATTTCAATACATTTACTTGACCAGTTTCATGGATCGATTCATTCATCACTATATAAAATGTTTCATTACAAAGTGAAAGCCAGAGCGACGCGTGCAATTCAACAGATTTAATATGTTCATATTTCAGATAAAAAGGACATGAGTCTGAGACTCAGATTTCATCTGATAATGGATTGCAACAACAAAACGTCTTTTTAAATTGAACAAAATGATTAGATAAAGGAACTACAAGATGATGTGTTCAGAAGATGATGTGTTCAGAAGATGATGTGTTCAGAAGATTTTTTGTTCAGAAGATGATGTGTTCAGAAGAGGGCGGGGCGTTTGTGTTTCGTTGCAACGTTGTTACTTCTCAAATATAATTATCTGATTATTTTTGTCCTCTAATCAAACCCCCTTCCCCACTTCTAACACCCCCTCCACACACACACACTCACACTGTCCATACCCTAACAGTGCAGCATTATCAGCTGCAATTATTTTCTATCGACTTGTATTATTTATTGTGTTGACATCACCGAATCGGATTATTTTTGGAACCGTTTTCTTGGTAACGCGAAACTTTGCTCATAACAGGACTTCCTTATTTCTTAAACATTTGTTGTTGTTTTTCGGCTTGTGTGCGTGTGCGTGTAGAGGGAGTGTTGTTGTTTAGTATGTGGACGTTACCCTTCACATACACGTACTATTCACGTGCAGCTTTTAACGTAACAAAATAAAACGTGTTCAATAAAGCCGATCGTTTGTGTTTCGTGTTGTTGTTTCTTTTTATAGTATCTGGCTTTTATCTTCAATTGTAAGAACAGGGGTGCCCAGGGGAAGATAACCGAACACCTGTGATAGTATGATATAAATCAAACCTTATATCTAACATGGGAATTAGATAGATTAGGGTGTGTGAAGTTTAGGAGTTGTAAATCATCTTGGAATACAACATGGAAGAAAATTTAGACAAAGAGTCTAGTTTAAACGTCTAAGTTGTTTTGTTTCATTCATTAGAACTGCAATGTTTTATCTCATAGTTCAGTCAAAGTCATCCAACCGGAACGAAAGTCATGCCATCCCAGAACCCAGTCATCTCATAGTTCAGTCAAGGCCGTCCAACTAGTGCGAAAGTCTTGTCATCCCAGAACCCAGTCATCTCATAGTTCAGTCAAAGCAGTCCAACAGGAGCGAAATTCATGTCATCCCAGAACTCAGTCATCTCATAGTTCAATCAAAGTCATCCAAGCGGAGCGAAAGTCATGTCATCCCAAAACCCAGTCATCTCATAGTTCAGTCAAGGCTATCCAACCGGTGCGAAAGTCTTGTCATCCCAGAACCCAGTCATCTCATAGTTCAGTCAAAGCAGTCCAACAGGAGAGATATTGATGTTATTGAAAGTCATGTCCTCACAGAACCCAAGGTATTCTATTTTCAAAGTCGTTAGTTATTGGTATGGCAATATTTTCTTTAGAAATATCGTGATTGGTCAATAGCCCCCCCCCCCCAACCCCCAACCCCTTTACAAAAAAGTCCAAATAGCCCCACCCCCTGTCATCAATTTGATATCAAAGACCCAGAAAACAGATTTATTAGGCAATCGATGTTGAGTGTAAGACACAAGACAAACTTTTACTTTAAAAGAGCTAATTCGATTTTGATTTATTTCAAAAGTCTAAAGCCACAGAATCTCATTTCTCCACGTTTTATTCTATGACAGCCAATCACAGAATCTCATCTCTCCACGTTTTACTTCTATGACAGCCAATCACAGAATCTCATCTCTCCACGTTTTACTTCTATGACAGCCAATCACAGAATCTCATCTCTCCACGTTTTACTTCTATGACAGCCAATCACAGAATCTCATCTCTCCACGTTTTACTTCTATGACAGCCAATCACAGAATCTCATTTCTCCACGTTTTACTGCAAAGACAGCCAATCATTTCTCTAACTTTCGTGACAATAAAAATCCAGGCAGACATGCATGGTATTATTTTTAGTACGCTCCATTAACGGACGTAGCGGTATAGATTTTCATGGGAAAATAATTAAAATGTGTTTGCTCTTTTGAATGCTAGTATTCATATCAGATAGATATCATTACCTGACCGAATTAATGAGGTCACGCTGACATCAGCTCCTCCTCCTCCATTACCAGGTAATCTAATGGGGATTAACGAGGCTAAGCTCCGGGTGCCGGATCAAAGGGATGTTTATTGCGCTTAATTAGAGAGAAGCGAAACTCGATGATATCGCAACTGAAGGATGTGCAACTGGCGGAAAGGGTGAAAGTGAAATGCAACAAAAATTATCAAAGATACATTTCCAGGAGTATCGAAGACTGGTCATTTTAAATTTACTCGATGGTTCATTAATTTTACTTATTGACCGTTGACGGAAACAAAGAAGGAAGCAAACTTCCGGCAATATTCAAAATGGAAATGAGAGGATCTCAAATTGCGCTATAAAGAACCCCTGACATTCTCAGGCTTTAAATAAATATGTAATGCCCGTCAATCGTTTGTAACCTTGGGGTCACAATCTCGTGGTTTATTAACAGGCTTCAGTCGAGCTCTGTTGTGTAGAAACAATGAGTGGTTAACTAACAGGCTTCAGTCGAGCTCCGTTGTGTAGAAACAATGAGTGGTCAACTAACAAGCTAAAGTCGAGTTCTGTTGTGTCGAAACAATGAGTGATCAACTAACAAGCTACAGTCGAGTTCTGTTGTGTAGAAACAATGAGTGGTCAACTAACAAACTACAGTCGAGTTCTGTTGTGTAGAAACAATGAGTGATCAACTAACAAGCTACAGTCGAGTTCTGTTGTGTAGAAACAATGAGTGGTCAACTAACAAGCTACAGTCGAGTTCTGTTGTGTAGAAACAATGAGTGATCAACTAACAAGCTACAGTCGAGTTCTGTTGTGTAGAAACAATGAGTGATCAACTAACAAGCTACAGTCGAGTTCTGTTGTGTAGAAACAATGAGTGATCAACTAACAAGCTACAGTCGAGTTCTGTTGTGTAGAAACAATGAGTGATCAACTAACAAGCTACAGTCGAGTTCTGTTGTGTAGAAACAATGAGTGATCAACTAACAAGCTACAGTCGAGTTCTGTTGTGTAGAAACAATGAGTGATCAACTAACAAGCTACAGTCGAGTTCTGTTGTGTAGAAACAATGAGTGATCAACTAACAAGCTACAGTCGAGTTCTGTTGTGTAGAAACAATGAGTGATCAACTAACAAGCTACAGTCGAGTTCTGTTGTGTAGAAACAATGAGTGATCAACTAACAAGCTACAGTCGAGTTCTGTTGTGTAGAAACAATGAGTGATCAACTAACAAGCTACAGTCGAGCTCCGTTGTGTAGAAACAATGAGTGGTCAACTAACAAGCTACAGTCGAGCTCCGTTGTGTAGAAACAATGAGTGATCAACTAACAAGCTACAGTCGAGTTCTGTTGTGTAGAAACAATGAGTGATCAACTAACAAGCTACAGTCGAGTTCTGTTGTGTAGAAACAATGAGTGATCAACTAACAAGCTACAGTCGAGTTCTGTTGTGTAGAAACAATGAGTGATCAACTAACAAGCTACAGTCGAGTTCCGTTGTGTAGAAACAATGAGTGGTCAACTAACAAGCTACAGTCGAGTTCCGTTGTGTCGAAGCAATGAGCTCCAACGTCCTGACAGTGCTCATGACTTCCTGACAAAAACTGTTTGAACTGTTTTCAATGAAGGAGGCAGTTGGAATGCGGAGACTGGAATGCGGAGAGATTCGAGAAGTATGTTTCTTTCGAAATGATGTGGCCTGGGCCGAGTCGGGGTGACGATAAGTCCTTTTAATCCTAACACTGAGGTAAAATGTTAGAAATATTCCGTCAACATGAGTCATGCTGTTTTAGCGCTTTATCTGCAATAAAAAATGTCATCTCATACGCCCCCCCCCCCGGCTTCCCCTCACCCCATATCACATAAAATCAGGGTAAAGGTAAAAGGCTTATGATAATATTAGAATTAATTAAGCAAAGAAAGCTAAATGAAATCCTTGTAAAGCCCGGGTATAGATTTTATTAATGAAGGATGATTTCTTTGAGTTCTTATGTTTACTTTTAATGAGTGAGACAGGATCACTATGATGATGACCCACGGACCCACTAGACCTGAGTACTGATCATTTGTAACGAATCATTGCGTTGTGGTTAGTTTTGTTTTTACATTGTGCGTGTGTAGTGTGTAAGAGCAGACGTGAGTCGCGACGTGAAGGTACAGGATTGGTAAGTAAATGTCTTTATAGTATTGACAGATAAGTCAATGGTATAGTCGTATGAATATCGAATGTTGTAATCGACCGTATAGTACGATACTCTCAAAACGGTTTTCGTGAAAAGCGGTTAGCGGCATGGTTCAATTCTAAAGATATTTGTTCTATTTTTCAATGAAGTTCAATGCCACACTTAAATGTTGCCCTCATTAAATTACCGTAAAATATATTTCAAAATGTGTTAAGCATTTACCGAAGACAACTAAGTTGGCCAATCGGTTACTAATTTATAATATCCTGTTTGTTTTCGGACACATTGTTTAAGTCTCTGCCATTCTGAGAAATGGTCAAAAACCTTTTAATACTGGTCAACTTTTCGATTTGTATCCATAGCAATGTCAGTTACCGCATATGTTATCGCAATCAGCAGAGTCGAGATAGGGGTGGTCACCAGAAAGAGGTCAGCAAGGAGTAGATATCAGGGAATGGTCAGCAAGGACTGGTCAGCAAGGACTGGTCAGCAAGGACTGGTCAGCAAGGACTGGTCAGCATGAAGGGATCAGCAGCGTTGGTCTTCGGGAGGTGGTCAGCAAGGATTGTTAAACAGGTATAGTTGGAATGAACATGGTTTGAGACAGAAAAACAACAGAAAAAAAATATATATATGTCATAGAAATATTGTCACACCAGTGATACATCTAAAAGTGGAGTTGTTGTGACTGCCAAACTAAAAAGTCCCATATTACAAACACTAGCGCCCATTGTTTTTGCATTTGGCAGAACACTAGCAATGTGTTCGCAGGCACGTCAGCTGGAGTTGGCGTTGTTCATGTTGTTATTGCAAGACACGATCTCCACCCCGAGTGCTTGCCCTTGATGTCCCAAATTAAACAGCGGGGCATTATCAAAACGTGATCCGAAGTCACGATTGATGTTAAAAATATAACACGACAGTTAAAATTGCCATTTCTCTATTTCTTTCTTTGTGTTTTGTGAGTGAGGCCATTTCATGGGCGTTTGCAGTAGGGATCAGGGCAGCCATTTCCCCTCTCTGGATTTTGTGTTCAGATTTTTGTAAAGTCCATTGGCTTGTTGCTGTTTTTTTTTTTTTGTTTGTTTTTTTTTTTTGCATTATCTCTTATTTATATTGTGCTTGTGGTGTGTCCTGCTTCCTCATCACAACCGGCCCTCCCCCAACTCCACATGATTTATATTAATATTACCAGACCTGTTTACACTCAAAGTCTTAAAAGCGTACACTATCATCACAAAATCATTCTATAACTTATCTTAATAGTAAAAAATAAACATACAGTAATACATAATGTATACACCTCAAAATCGTACATTGTATGCCAAAATCGTAAGAGTAAACAGGTCTGTATTACTGAGTGAAAAGAACACTGTCATGCAGTGAGCTTTCGTGCGTGACGTCTGAACTCTGTTCAGGTTAAATTTTTTGTCTTTAGTGAAAAAAAAAAAGGGGGGGGGGGCTGGGGGCAGAGGAGGCGACTACTATATTAAATCAATAAACAGACACCGGCATGGTGTAGAAATGTCTGTATGACTATTGTTTAAAGGCCGGCAGGTAGAGTGTGGGACTGTCTTTAGGACTATTGTTTAAAGGCCGGAAGGTAGAGTGTGGGACTGTCTTTAGGACTATTGTTTAAAGGCCGGCAGGTAGAGTGTGGGACTGTCTTTACGACTATCGTTTAAAGGCCGGCAGGTAGAGTGTGGGACTGTCTTTAGGACTATCGTTTAAAGGCCGGCAGGTAGAGTGTGGGACTGTCTTTAGGACTATTGTTTAAAGGCCGGCAGGTAGAGTGTGGGACTGTCTTTAGGACTATCGTTTAAAGGCCGGCAGGTAGAGTGTGGGACTGTCTTTAGGACTATTGTTTAAAGGCCGGCAGGTAGAGTGTGGGACTGTCTTTAGGACTATCGTTTAAAGGCCGCACATCTTATAGAAAATGAGAAGTTAACTTTTTTTTTTGGAACCACCGGGTATTTTCTCCAAATAACCGGACCCGGTTAAGCTCTAGTTATAACTATTACGGTTTCAACTTTGAGTGGGAAATGTCATGGGCTTTGTCTCCTACTTTCAAACTAATGGACGCCCATCGATTATTGTGAAATATAGAAGACCTTAAACGTGTGTCTGCGTGTGTGTTTGACCTTTGACATTTCTTCTCGTTGTTTGTTATGAGCTTGATTAAGGCAGACGTACTTGACAATATCAATACAACTAGTCATAGTCGTCTTTTAAACAATAATCTGTACACATCGCCACTGTATGCAATCTACAATACTGGACAACGATGTCATCATTAGCGATTTATAGAACACAGCTTAACAGTCAACAAGGGACCAGTCGAACTGAGAAAATATAAGATGTCTGCAGATGTATGCAGCACCTATGGTTGCAGTATGTGTACACGTGTATGCAGCACCGGCCCTATGGTTGCAGTATGTGTACAAATGTATGCAGCACCGGCCCAATGATTGCAGTATGTGTACACATGTATGCAGGGCCGGTCCTATGGTTGCTGGATGTTTACTTATGTATGTCACAGGCAATGTGTGAAATCAAAGCATTCTATAGCATGCCTGGGCAAAGTGTATAATTGATTATGTATTTCACACTTTGACTAGAATGGTTAGACATTCTAGCCAAATTATACAATAACACAGAAAGGAATTAGACTTATAAACAAATAAACAGCATACAATAAATTAGTATAAAACTAATTTTAGAAGTGTTCTATTTATTTATTTTTTTTCCATTTTTTAATTTTTAAAAGATTATTGCAGCAGTCTCAACTTGAATAACATTTTGAATTATAACGTAATTTTTTTACAGCAAAACATTTTGTATTTTGACATTTGTTGTTACCCATGCACTTAACAAACCTTTGCCCAGTTACAGTTGATTGTTTCGTTGCAGCAGATCTGAGAGACATTGTGTTCGTCCATCGGAATGTCTTCTAATGTCAATAAAGGCTTCTTGCACACAGTCCTTGAAATTCGGCAGTTGTGAGATTTGCCCATATGGCAAAGAACACACGAGGGGAAAAGTAGCAACACTTGTGTTGGGCTGTTCATTGTTATCGCTCACAGTAGTTCGACGCGGTTCAAATCTAAAGTTATGGTTCAATACGGACACGATCCGTGGTCATCTCGGCAAATGTGCCCAGGCACGATGATACTCAAAGGTGTGCTTCACATATCTAAATCTATTACTTTAATTCGCTGAATCCACAGATAGACTTGATCTAACTCAGCATTCGATGCTCCAAGTAATCTTATCAAGCTAATAAAATGACAGAAATATCTGACGGAAAATTCCCGCCCGAGGTTTTCCACACAAAAGCGCGCAAAAGGCGTGGAGACAATGTTTTGAATTTAATCAAAGCCTTTCTTGTAGTTAGTAGACATTCCGATGCACACACAAATCGCATTCATTTCACCTGCAACACAACAGTCGACTGAACTTAGGAAAGTTGTTTCTTTGGAGCGTGTACAACACCAACAATAAATATAGAAGATATAAACAATGTATTTCTAAATCTGACTGTTGCAATAAGTTTTTTTTTAAACTAGAGACTTCTGACAGATGTTTAGAGACTTCTGACAGAAATTTAGAGACTTCTGACGAACATTTAGAGACTTCTGACTGACATTTAGAGACTTCTGACTGACATTTAGAAATTTCTGACTGGCATTTAGAGACTTCTGACTGACATTTAGAGACTTCTGACTGACATTTCGAGACTTCTGAGAAACATTTAGAAACTTCTGACTGACATTTAGAGACTTCTGACTGACATTTAGAGACTTCTGACTGACATTTAGAAACTTCTGAGAGACATTTATAGACTTCTGACAGACATTTCGAGACTTCTGAGAGACAATTAGAAACTTCTGAGAGACATTTAGAGACTTCTGACTGACATTTCGAGACTTCTGAGAGACATTTAGAAACTTCTGAGAGACATTTATAGACTTCTGACAAACATTCTGAGACTTCTGACAGACATTCTGAGACTTCTGACAGACATTTAGATCTGAATTTTTTTTTTGCTTATACTGTGTGTGCTTGTTTGTTTTTTTTCAATACCTTTCATGTTATTATATCTTTTGCCTAAGTTCATCCAGGCATTAAACAGAATACATAGGCAATATGTATAATGTCTCGTGTATTGCACTCCATGACAAGAATCTTCAGCATTTTCTACCATGCCTGGATTGCACACTTTGCGTGTTACATATACATATGCACTTGACAAGCAACAAGTCCTTAGAAATAGAAAGTAACTAAGAAAATTAAGTTGGTGGGTCAGAGGTAAAGAAAAAAAGGGAGGCGTATAGAAATGTGTACCATTTTAAATTTAATTGTATCCTCTACATATATCTACGTAAACGCCTAGTGATTGGTCTGAGATATCGCTATACGATGTTTTATCATCTTACTCAGCTTTTATTGTTCATAAAGAATTACTTGTTCATTTCTGAAGCCCTGCGTTTTAGCATTCGTAGATCCCAATATCAAAATGAGTTGTTTTATTTTAACGACTGGTCCAAAGTTCACGTGTAACCGATATATTAATTGGGTTCTTTTCTGTAATTTAATGATCATTATCAAATGCACAGTCAGAGAAAGACACATGAAAACTGTGGATGGCTTAAATAAACATTCTCTTAACAAACACCAGGCCAAAAATAATGGATTTTCTGACTATTTGTTTACCAAGGTGAAGTGTAGGTGAAGTGTAGGCGGTGAAAAGATTTTTGTAAACAACATATGTTAAGATGAGAACACTGCTAGCTGTGGCTCGAGATTTGGGGTCTGTGAGAAATGAGATATAGGTCATGGTCGAACACATATCTGACTCCGGATTAAACATTCGAACATTGAAATTTTGAAGGTATCGGCTAGAGTCGGTTAGACTAATTATACACCTGCAAGCAAGCTTGCACGAAGTCATTTTTTGGAGACAATACCGGAAATAAATACTAACAATTTTTCTGGCGCAGCGGATCACTAACAGCTCAACAGATACTTGAGAACATTGACAAACAAGAGGATGGATGAGAACATTGACAAACTAACGGATGGATGAGAACATTGACAAACCAGCGGATGGATGAGAACATTGACAAAGCAACGGATGGATGAGAACATTGACAAACCAGTGGATGGACGAGAACATTGACAAACCAGTGGATGAATCAGAACATTGACAAACCAGCGGATGGATGAGAACATTGACAAGCCAGCGGATGAATCAGAACATTGACAAAGCAGCGGATGAATAAGAACATTGACAAACCAGTGGATGGATGAGAACATTGACAAACCATTGGATGAATGAGAATTTTGGCAAATCAGCATTTTGACAAACCAGCGGATGGATGAGAACATTTACAAACCAGTGGATGGATGAGAATTTTGACAAACCAGCGGATTGATGAGAACATTGACAAACAAGTGGATGGATGAGAACATTGACAAACAAGTGGATGGATGAGAACATTGACAAACCTGGGGATGGATGAGAACATTGACAAACCAGCGAATGGATGAGAACATTGACAAACAAACGGATGGATGAGAACATTGACAAACCAGCGGATGGACGAGAACATTGACAAACCAGTGGATGAATCAGAACATTGACAAACCAGTGGATGGATGAGAACATTGACAAACCAGTGGATGGATGAGAACATTGACAAACCAGCGGATGGATGAGAACATTGACAAGCCAGCGGATGAATCAGAACATTGACAAACCAGCGGATGAATCAGAACTTTAACAAACCAGTGGATGAATCAGAACATTGACAAACCAGTGGATGGATGAGAACATTGACAAACCAGTGGATGGATGAGAACATTGACAAACCAGCGGGTGGTTAAGAAGAACATTGACAAACCAGCGGATGGATGAGAACATTGACAAACCAGCGGATGGATGAGAACATTGACAAACCAGTGGATGGATGAGAACATCGACAAACCAGCGGATGGATGAGAAGAACATTGACAAACCAGTGGATGGATGAGAACATTAACAAGCCAGCGGATGGATGAGAAGAACATTGATAAACAGAAAGTACCGAATTGTTCAGTCTGTTATTTCTGTAATGCCATATTTAGCTATTCTGTTGGCGTGCTTTGTCACATGCTCTTCTATCGATCAGCCAATATTTGATGTTGTGTGGGGTTTGTTCTGATGCCGTCGTGATTTCCAATGCTACATCAGCAGGGTGCTGCATGTACCAGTGCCTCGGTCCTCAGCAGGGTGCTGCATGTACCAGTGCCTCGGTCCTCAGCAGGGTGCTGCATGTACCAGTGCCTCGGTCATCAGCAGGGTGCTGCATGTACCAGTGCCTCGGTCCTCAGCAGGGTGCTTCATGTACCAGTGCCTCGGTCCTCAGCAGGGTGCTGCATGTACCAGTGCCTCGGTCCTCAGCAGGGTGCTGCATGTACCAGTGCCTCAGTCCTCAGCAGGGTACTGCATGTACCAGTGCCTCAGTCCTCAGCAGGGTGCTGCGTGTACCAGTGCCTCGGTCCTCAGCAGGGTGCTGCATGTACCAGTGCCTCGGTCCTCAGCAGGGTGATGCATGTACCAGTGCCTCGGTCCTCAGCAGGGTGCTGCATGTACCAGTGCCTCGGTCCTCAGCAGGGTGATGCATGTACCAGTGCCTCGGTCCTCAGCAGGGTTCTGCATGTACCAGTGCCTCCATTCTCCTCCACAACACTTACATGTGGCACGGTAATTAATGGGAGTGCACTTTATTTAAACGTGGTTTTTTAATAATACAAAGGTAACATTCTATTACGTACCCTTGATTAATATTAAGACTTGCATATGACCAACAAATAAATTGGGAATGTTCAATAATTTCGCGGCTTACAACACATCAATATAGTCCCATTATCCTTTAACACTGTCCGGCGCATTCTTTCTTTGTTGTACACAAATCAACATTCTTATAAGTGACATAAAGATATCCGTCAAATAAAATAATCGTCGAAAGACAGACATCTCAAAACTAATAATTGGGAACAAAGTAAAACATCCATTTTCATTGGCGGTGCTGCATGTACCATTGCCTCCATTCTCCTCCACAAAACTTAAATGTGGCAATTAGTACCAAGCATTTAAATTTTTTCAGAGTGACTAAAATGTATGTGAAAAAAGAAAATAAAAAGTGCGTGTATGTGCTTTTAAAAAATCAAAGTAAGATATACTTCAACTACATAATTGATCCTAATCATCTGCTCTTTTAAATTAATTAATGTAGCACATTTAGTGAACAGGTTTTAACTTGACCATCTTATAAATAAGTCTTGTCAGCAATGTTACGTCCCTTTGATACCATAAATATAGTCCGATCTATTTTGTCTTATCAGCCATATGTCATGTTCTTATCATACCTGTTATATGCAATCTATTACAGTTAACGTCAATCAATTATTTTTCGGTTGACCATTTAACACATCTAGACCTCTTTTAACAATATAAAAGGTCCCCCAGGCGGTAAAGTACAAGTTCGATATTTCTGACTGGATTCAAATTTCATTGGCTTCAGTTAAACAAGAAATGGCAATAAATATCTAAGAATAAAATAAACTATTGTAATGGTCCACTGATCAAGGGAAGACGGTCGTATCTTATTCACGTCCCTTGATCAACATGCACATCGACCTCTTAGGGAAGGAATACATCCTGTTTTTTCTGAGGCCGATGAATTTGTTGTTCAAACTCTTTATTTGTCTCCCTCCATGAGAAGCGAGTATGTGAGCCACGAGATGTGTGGGTGAAGAGAGTATGTGAGCCACGAGATGTGTGGATGAAGAGAGTATGTGAGCCACGAGATGTGTGGGGGAAGAGAGTATGTGAGCCACGAGATGTGTGGGTGAAGAGAGTATGTGAGTCACGAGATGTGTGGGTGAAGAGAGTATGTGAGCCAAGAGATGTGTGAGTGAAGAGAGTATGTGAGCCACGAGATGTGTGGGTGAAGAGAGTATGTGAGCCACGAGATGTGTGGGTGAAGAGAGTATGTGAGCCACGAGATGTGTGGGTGAAGAGAGTATGTGAGCCACGAGATGTGTGGGTGAAGAGAGTATGTGAGCCACGAGATATGTGGGTGAAGAGAGTATGTGAGCCACGAGATGTGTGGGTGAAGAGAATATGTGAGCCACGAGATGTGTGGGTGAAGAGAGTATGTGAGCCACGAGATGTGTGGGTGCAGAGAATAAGTGAGCCACGAGATGTGTGGGTGGAGAGTTTAAGCAACGGACGAAGTTTGACCTAACAAAATTCTACTATTCATACTATCCTCTTGCTGAGCATGCTTTGAAAGTAATACTATGAGAGCAAAAATCTGGACCCCCCACTTTCTTAGAAATCCGATCACATGTAGGTCTCTGAAATTAAGTGCGTCCTAGGTGCATTAATTAAGTATGCTACAAATAGAAAAGTTCAATATTAAGCACTGCTGTAGTTAACTTTATAATCATTGGCTTCGTGAAATGTTGATGTTGTTTTTCTGTTGTCTTTTAATTTTTATTAATAATGTGATTAATAATAGTATTTGTCTCCCTCTTTCTGATAGAGACGAATGCTACAGAAAACGTTCTATAATAGTGGGGGGGGGGGGGGGGGAGAGAGAGAGAGAGAAGAAGATGGTTAGGAGGAAATGTATTAAATGTAAACTGTAAATACAACTGTCAATGTAGTTTGGGCTCTCTTAGTTATTGACTGCATCGCGATTTTATTGTGCAATGCCCACAGCCAAGATGTCTAAGCCAGTGATTCTCAAACTTTTCAGCACGAGAAACCGTAAGAACTACCCACATTGCGTGTTTGTGTACAAGTCCTGGTCAAAACATGGGGTGGGTTCAAAGGGTACATGCTTGCTAATTAAGATGGTTCAATTGATTTATGGGAACCCATCTACTGTTTTGTATTTATGACCCCCGACTACGAAATAGGCTAAACGTTTGAGAACCACTATCGTAAGATTGCGCGACACGGTTGAGCCGGCTGCACTCTATCAAGTGGCAACATGTCAAAAGTGCCCAGATAATCCTGGCACGATAGTCTTTTGTTAACTGTCTTCCTATCATTGTTCATCGTCAGTGAACACAAAGTTTGAGCAGGGGAACAGGACAAGATACCCCAGTCAATGTTGCACGTTTTGTAAAACAGTGGCTCTCACGCGATGAAGATATCGATACTAGCCAGATAGCCCCAGTCAATTTTGCAGGTTTTGTGAAGCAGTGGCTCTCACACGACGAATATATTGATACTAAAGCGTATATTTAAGCAGATCGGAAAGTTGCGAAATCTCGACAACGTGAGAAACGAAATGCATCAAATACGATCATATGTGCATACATTACTGGCTCGGGCTGGTAAGACGGTTCAAATGGTTCATGAAGAAAAACAGAAAGAAAGAAGATGATAATGCGCTGGGTTTTCTTTAGAAAACAAAATTAACTAGAAGGTTGTTTTCTTTAAAACTATCAATTGATTTGGAAAAAACAAAAAATACATCGCATATGTTCCTTATAAAGACGGCACGGTGTATAGAGAGTGAGCGAGTGATCAGCGGCACGTCTCGCTGTTACAAGGCGCCCCATGTTTATTCTTAGATAGCCATTGCGAGAGACGACTGATACGAATGAATGGACTGATGCACAGATACCGAGAGTGCCGGGAGGGCGGGGTAGGGGTCATAGGAGGATCTTACACTCCGTTACGATAACTATCTGCGCCTGATAGGGTTTGTTTCTGTTCTTTGTTTTTTTTACTTCCGGTTTCTCTTTATTTTTTTTTAAACATTGGACACTATAAATAATCCATTGACCGTCATCAGCGGGTGATAACGAGCAGAAGTGATAACTAGCAGAAGTGATAACAAGCAGAAGTAATTTTGTTTTCAGACGGGCTGTGAAACGGAGAATAGCTTTCGGGTTGGGACCAGTGTTATGTATTTAGTCCTTTCGGTCGCAGAGTTCAAACTCGAAGCTTAAGTATCCAATTCCGTGTAGACATCGGAAAAGTAATTGGTCTTTTGTTACTGGCATTTATTACATCCAGGCTTTGAGCATAAGGCATGTTTTAACCCTAACTTATCACCCACATCTTTTATTTTTTGACGTCATTAGTCCTATTCTACCATCTATCACAAATACCTTCTGACTAAAACAATGATCTGATAGTAAAGAAGTATACTTTGTGAATGCATTTGTATGAGGATTTAAAAATTATACAATTTCATATTTTTCGGCGCCGTTTAGATCTAATGCCCTTGTTGCCGGAGAAGTACCGATTAAAACTAATGTTTACTACCCATGGATGAAGTGGAGCATGTCGATTCTGTTTGTGTGGTCATCGAAGGGTATAATCTCACCACTAACGGGTTTATTGGTGTATATATTCATGGAACACTTTCATTCGCTTTTCACTATGTCTGAGGTTTACGCAACACATCTCTTATTTTTACCCTCAAACGATTTGGTAAATCACGTCAGCAGTCCAGAGGGAATGCTGGTTTGGTCAGCAGTCCAGAGGGAATGCTGGTTTGGTCAGCAGTCCAGAGGGAAGGCTGGCTTGGTCAGCAGTACAAAAGGAAGGCTGGCTTGGTCAGAAGTCCAAAAGGAAGGCTGGCTTGGTGTACATTGGAACCTCGCTGTAAAGCGTCCTGATATAACATAAATTCGGATATAATGTTGTGGTCCCATGCGTTTTGAAATCGAGTATATTCATTAACACCTGAAATATCACAGTCTTGAACAAATAACTATTAAAAAAAGCATACTCTCGTACAACACAATATAAGACAAGTCAACCTTCAACGAGTCAACCTTCAACAAGTCAACCTTCAACGAGTCAACCCTCAACAATTCAACCTTCAACGATTCAACCTTCAACGAGTCAACCCTCAACAAGTCAACCTTCAATAAGTCAACCTTCAACAAGTCAACCTTCAACAAGTCAACATTCTTCGAGTCAACCTTCAACAAGTCAACCTTCAACGAGTCAACCCTCAACAAGTCAACCTTCAACAAGTCAACCTTCAACGAGTCAACCTTCAACGAGTCAACCTTCAACGAGTCACCCCTCAACGAGTCAACCTTCAACGAGTCAACCTTCAACGAGTCAACCCTCAAAGAGTCAACCTTCAACAAGTCAAACTTCAAAAAGTCAACCCTCAACGAGTCAACCTACAACAATTCAAGCCTAAACGAGTCAACATTCAACAAGTCAACCTTCAACGAGTCAACCTTCAAAGAGCCAACCTTCAACGAGTCAACCTTTAAGAAGTCAACCTTCAACGAGTCAACCCTCAACGAGTCAACCCTCAACGAGTCAACCTTCAACGAGTCAACCTTCAACGAGTCAACCTTCAACGAGTCAACCTTCAACGAGTCAACCTTCAACGAGTCAACCTTCAACGAGTCAACCTTCAACGAGTCAACCTTCAACAAGTCAACCTTCAACGAGTCAACCTTCAACGATTCAACCTTCAACGAGTCAACCTTCAACAAGTCAACCTTCAACGAGTCAACCTCAACCATTCAACCTTCAACGAGTTTACCCTCAACGAGTCAACCCTCAACGAGTCAACCTTCAACGAGTCAAACTTCAACGAGTCAACCTCAACGATTCAACCTTCAACGAGTCAACCTACAACAATTCAACCTTCAACGAGTCAACCTTCAACAAGTCAACCTTCAACGAGTCAGCCTTCAAAGAGCCAACCTTCAACGAGTCAACCTTCAACAAGTCAACCTTCAACGAGTCAACCCTCAACGAGTCAACCCTCAACGAATCAACCCTCAACGAGTCAACCTTCAACGAGTCAACCTTCAACGAGTCAACCTTCAACGAGTCAACCTTCAACGAGTCAATCTTCAACGAGTCAACCTTCAACGAGTCAACCTTCAACAAGTCAACCTTCAACGAGTCAACCCTCAACGAGTCAACCTCAACGAGTCAACCTTCAACAAGTCAACCGTCAACGAGTCAACCCTCAACGAGTCAACCTTTAACGAGTCAACCTCAACCATTCAACCTTCAACGAGTTTACCCTCAACGAGTCAACCCTCAACGAGTCAACCTTCAACGAGTCAAACTTCAACGAGTCAACCTTCAAGAAGTCAACCTTCAACGAGTCAACCTTCAACGAGTCAACCCTCAACGAGTCAACCCTCAACGAGTCAACCTTCAACGAGTCAACCTTCAACAAGTCAACCTTCAACGAGTCAACCTTCAACGAGTCAACCTTCAACGAGTCAACCTTCAACGAGTCAACCTTCAACAAGTCAACCTTCAATGAGTCAAACCTCAACGAGTCAACCTTCAACGAGTCAACCTCAACGAGTCAACCTTCAACAAGTCAACCTTCAACGAGTCAACCCTCAACGAGTCAACCTTTAACGAGTCAACCTCAACCATTTAACCTTCAACGAGTTTACCCTCAACGAGTCAACCCTCAACGAGTCAACCTTCAACGAGTCAAACTTCAACGAGTCAACCTTCAAGAAGTCAACCTTCAACGAGTCAACCCTCAACGAGTCAACCTTCAACGAGTCAACCTCAACGATTCAACCTTCAACGAGTCAACCCTCAACGAGTCAACCTTCAACGAGTCAACCTTCAACGAGTTAACCCTCAACGAGCCAACCCTCAACGAGCCAACCTTCAACGAGTCAACCCTCAACGAGTCACCCCTCAACGAGTCAACCCTCAACGAGTCAACCTTCAACGAGTCAACCCTCAACGAGTCAACCTTCAACGAGTCAACCTCAACGATTCAACCTTCAACGAGTCAACCCTCAACGAGTCAACCTTCAACGAGTCAACCTTCAACGAGTTAACCCTCAACGAGCCAACCCTCAACGAGTCAACCCTCAACGAGTCAACCCTCAACGAGTCAACCCTCAATGAGTCAACCCTCAACGAGTCAACTTTCAACGAGTCAACCTTCAACGAATCAACCCTCAACGAGTCAACCTTCAATGAGTCAACCTTCAACGAGTCAACCTTCAACGAGTCAACCCTCAACGAGTCAACCCTCAACGAGTCAACCTCAACGAGTCAACCCTCAACGAGTCAACCCTCAATGAGTCAACCCTCAACGAGTCAACTTTCAACGAGTCAACCTTCAACGAATCAACCCTCAACGAGTCAACCTTCAATGAGTCAACCTTCAACGAGTCAACCTCAACGATTCAACCTTCAACGAGTCAACCCTCAACGAGTCAACCTCAACGAGTCAACCTTCAACGAGCCAACCCTCATCGAGCCAACCCTCAACGAGTCAACCTTCAACGAGTCAACCTTCTTCGAGTCAACCTCAACGAGTCAACCTTCAACGATTCAACCCTCAAAGCCAACCTTCAACGAGTCAACCTTCTTCGATTCAACCTTCAACGAGCCAAACTTCAACGAGTCAACCTTCAACGAGTCAACCTTCTTCGAGTCAACCTTCAACAAGCCAACCCTCAACGAGTCAACCTTCAAAGAGTCATCCTTCTGTGAGTCAACCTCAACGAGTCAACCCTCAACGAGTCAACCCTCAACGAGCCAACCTTCAACGAGTCAACCTTCAACGAGTCAACCCTCAATGAGTCAACCCTCAACGAGTCAACCTTCAACGAGTCAACCCTCAACAAATCAACCCTCAACGAGTCAACCTTCAACGAGTCAACCCTCAACGATTCAACCTTCAACGAGTCAACCTTCAACGAGTCAACCTTCAACGAGTCAACCTTCAACGAGTCAACCTCAACGACTCAACCTTCAACGAGTCAACCTTCAACGAGTCAACCTTCAGCGAGTCAACCTTCAACGAGTCAACCTCAACGATTCAACCTTCAACGAGTCAACCTTCAACGAGTCAACCTTCAACGAGTCAACCCTCAACGATTCAACCTTCATCGAGTCAACCCTCAATGAGTCAACCCTCAAAGAGTCAACGCTCAACGAGTCAACCCTCAACGAGTTAACCTTCAACGAGTCAACCCTCAATGAGTCAACCTTCTTCGAGTCAACCTTCAACGAGTCAACCCTCAACGAGCCAACCCTCAACGAGTCAACCCTCAACGAGTCAACCCTCAACGAATCAACCCTCAACGCCTCATAGCCCACCTACCACAAGAGATTACAAGAGCAAAAAATAATAAATAATAAAATCTTCTTACCTTAAAAAAGACTAAAGCTATTCGCCCAAAACATTGTAAAACCCAGCTGTTAACGGGATCCGATTTAATGGCGCCTAATTATCGCGTTATAGCGGGGGTTTTCAATTATAGTGATGCGCGTTTAACTGGCAATTTATCGGTTTTTATACAGCACAAAGTAAACAATGATAAGAAAATTATAAGCTGAAAGAGCGAGCAAAATCGAGAGATAAAGAGGGCGAGAGAGTGAGTGTGTGTGAGAGAGACAGGGGTAGAGAATGTTAAAGAGGTAGTGACTGCTATAGAGGAAGAAGTATTTGAGAGAGAGGGGTTGGATATAGTGAGGAAGTTAGAGAGAGAGATTTAGGAGAGTGAAATGAGAGGTAGTTAAAATTAAAGTGAGAAAAAATAGGCGAAAGTGTGAAATATAAAAATTGAGAAAAGTGAGAGAAAAAAAATGTGAAAACAGAATGAAAAGAAAATTAAAGGAATGACAGAAGAAGGTGGTATAAACTGGAAAGAGTATGGAAGAGGCTGGTGGAAAACTAAATCCACTGCAGCTGCAATAATTAGGAGGGAAACAAGATATTACCAATACGTGATTTTAAAAAATATAAGAGGCAAAGTGCACATAATATTTCGGGGGGGGGGGGACCCCCAATGGAATAGCGCCCCCTTGCACGCGGGTAACTTAACCCTCCTATTTCCTTTATCCCTATGCCGTGGTTTAATGAGAAAGAACAAAGATCATGATTGTGATATCTTCCTGGTGTTACGAAAGAATTGTTATTGCACAGGCAAGACGCGGGGGCAAAAAACAATGGCCCAGTAATGATGTTGCCGTTGTCATTTCTGATGGTGTTGCTGCTAATGTTGTTGTCACTGTATCGGCTGATGGTGTTGCTGCTAATGTTGTTGTCACTGTGTTGGCTGATGGTGTTGCTGCTAATGTTGCTGTCACTGTATTGGCTGATGGTGTTGCTGCTAATGTTGTTGTCAATGTATTGGCTGATGGTGTTGCTGCTAATGTTGTTGTCACTGTATCGGCTGATGGTGTTGCTGCTAATGTTGTTGTCACTGTGTTGGCTGATGGTGTTGCTGCTAATGTTGCTGTCACTGTATTGGCGGATGGTGTTGCTGCTAATGTTGTTGTCAATGTATTGGCTGATGGTGTTGCTGCTAATGTTGTTGTCAATGTATCGGCTGATGGTGTTGCTGCTAATGTTGCTGTCACTGTATTGGCTGATGGTGTTGCTGCTAATGTTGTTGTCAATGTATCGGCTGATGGTGTTGCTGCTAATTTGGTTGTCACTGTGTTGGCTGATGGTGTTGTTGCTAATGTTGTTGTCAATGTATTGGCTGATGGTGTTGCTGCTAATGTTGCTGTCACTGTATTGGCGGATGGTGTTGCTGCTAATGTTGTTGTCAATGTATTGGCTGATGGTGTTGCTGCTAATGTTGTTGTCAATGTATCGGCTGATGGTGTTGCTGCTAATGTTGCTGTCACTGTATTGGCTGATGGTGTTGCTGCTAATGTTGTTGTCAATGTATCGGCTGATGGTGTTGCTGCTAATTTGGTTGTCACTGTGTTGGCTGATGGTGTTGTTGCTAATGTTGTTGTCACTGTATTGGCTGATGGTGTTGCTGCTAATGTTTTTGTCACTGTATTGACTGATGGTATTGCTGCTAATGTGTTTGTCGTGGTGCTTAAAATAAACATAGGAACAAATAAACATAACAGTGGCAACGTTGAGCTTCTGTGTAGACAATTTTTTTACATAAATTGTTCAATTAAAATGTTGGTGTAAAAGGACGGCTTTAAGTTAAAACACCCGCGAAACCGCCCCCCCCCCCAACCCCACCGCTTTACCGTTGAAAAAGTTCACGTAAAACTTCAGAATTTGCCACACACAAAAAAATGTTCAAAAGGAAAAAAAAAATAAAAATTCATAACAGTTTGGATTCTCCTTAACACTTTGGCCATAACGGGTAAGCTCCAGAGGCGACATAACAGTTTGGATTCTCCTTAACACTTTGGCCATAACGGGTAAGCTCCAGAGGCGACATGTGTATGTTACTACTAGAAATAACCCGCCGAAACAATGGCGTCGGCAATGCGTGAACTTTCCATCTACTAAATTCATTGACAAAACATGCATTCAGAATACGCACTTTACAACAATGACTTCTGGGAGTCTTATTTTCATGTCTATTGAACACAATGTTACAGGCATACACCCCACCTCCCCCCCCCCCCCACCCAAAAAAAAAAGTCCCCTGATTTACAGAGAGAAGTCTGTATCCCCCCAGTGGAAGGTCAACTATGGGACGGACTGAAAACAAACTAACTATGGAACTAACCATTAGTTGTAGACCGATACCTACCGCTATGAGCATTGCATTTAACATTAAATACTTTATAAGTTAATATTACGCTTAAATCATAATTTACTTGATTAAAACCCTTCAACGTCCAAACACCAATTAAAATGAATCCACGTCAAGATTAAATCTTAGTCGCACAAATTGAAAATTTAAAATTAAAAAAATAATGATAATAATAACTTTTGATAAAACCAGCCCTTATCCTATTTTCAATTAGACTCATTTTTTTTTAAGGGTCTCTTGTCGGTTTTGAGAGGAACGATCGAACCAATTACCAGCTGTGAGCTCACCAGCAAATATTAAATTAAATCATGATTACAATTTTGTTTTGTTTTTTAACTGGTACAATGTGCATGTTTTGTTTTGGTTTTTAACTGGTACAATGTGCATGTTTTGTTTTGTTTTTTAACTGGTACAATGTGCATGTTTTGTTTTGTTTTTTAACTGGTACAATGTGCATGTTTTGTTTTGGTTTTTTTTTAATTAATAAAAATTCACAATTTTAATTATCTCTCTAGAATATAAATAGCGACGGTTTATTTATAGAACGAGAGATTGGCTTTATTAAATCTCTATGTGGTAAAGTCACAATTTTTCATCAAATTTACTTTTGAGATAAAGAGCCGGGATGACGTCATGTGAGGAAATGAATGTAACAAAAGATTCAAAAATCGATTTCCTCCCCACCCCCCCACCCCCCACCCTCTTTATCCCACTAATAATCTCCCATGTCAATTTTAGTCCACCAATTACCAATAACATTTTATTTTTAGATCCGGTCGAAATCACATGGTTCGTAATCACATTTTGTTTTCTTTGTAAAAAAAAAGTATGGGTGGTGATCTTACTGAATCCCAGGGTTCAGTTGTTTTACCTCTCGTTATAAGCAAAATGTAATTGCTTTTAGTTCAGAGGATATTTTCATTGTTAGTTGTTGTTTTTTTTTTATCCTTTACATTAACTTCGCTTGTTCGCATGTTTCTGGCTGGGTGGCAAAATCTTCGGACTGCTAATTGACCCACTTCCCGTCAACCTATTGAGCTGAAACTTGGCGCGTAGGCTTGTTGCCGATGACAACACATTCTAACAATTTTTTAGCCCCACCCCCTACACCAACCCCCAGAAATAATGTTTTCCTGTTTTTCAAGGGGAAGATGAAGGAAAGATGGTGACACTTATTTCATGAAATAAAATTCCCGATAAGTTCGTTTGGTGCGTAATCTTTTCTTTTCTTTTTTTTTTTTTTTAAATATTTGGTGAAATAAATCTGCGGTGCATAAGCAGATGGGACATTAGAATATGAATATAAAATACTAGCGAGAACCCGGCATGCGTTGCATGCCACTCAATGAAAAAAGTGTTTGTGTTTTAATTAAGTTTTAAAGTAATTTTTAAATAGAAAATATTTATTGTTTTTTTCCGTCTAGTAACACAAATAAATTAGAATTTTTTTCAACGCGTGAGCAGGCAACATATAGCTGTCCACGTGAGAAGCATGTATTTTCAAAATTTAATCCACACACTTGTAGCGATTGATCCACCCACGCAGTAGCTATGTTTTAAATTGTATTTAGATAGCTCAAATATTTATTATTTTTAAAATAAGGCCCCCGGCCCCAAACGTAAAATTTTAAAATGGTTGTACTTATGTCACACACAAACTGAAATGTCGTTTGTATTTGATTGATTTCTAGCCACCCATGCAATAGCACTGATTGAAATTATATTTGTATAGCTCATATAAGAAAAAAATAATTTGGGGCTCCGGCCCGAAAAGGAATATTTCAAAATGGATAAGCTAATTCAGAAACCATTGGTGCGCACAACAACTTACCAAAGTTTATCGCAATCGGATGAATGGTATGGAACGCATACGAAAATTATATTTAGTTTATAAAAGGGGGGAAAAAAGAATTTAGGTCCCCGGTCCCAAAACGGAATATTGTAAAATGTGTGTAATAATTCAGAAACATTTACATTTTTTTACAATTCACACAATTTTCATCACTTTGGATTGATGGTATAGAAGCACATACGGGATATACTTATATATGTAAAGATATAGTTTACCGAATTAAGATAACTTTTTTGCAATTATTCAAGGATGATCTGTCTGTCTTTCTGACTGTCTGTCTCTATGTCTGTCTCTCTGTCATTCTGTCTGTCTCCCTATCTGTCTGTCTCTCTGTCTCTGCCTGTCTCTATGTCTCTCTGTCTGTCTCTCTGTCGCTCTGTCTGTCTCTCTGTCTATCTCTCTTTCTCTCTGTCTCTCTTTCTCTCTGTCTGTCTCTCTGTTTCTCTGCCGGTCTATATGTCTCTCAGTCTGTCTGTCTCTCTGTTTCTATGTTTGTCTCTCAAGCTGTCTCTGTCTGTCTCACCGTCAGTCTCTGTCTCTCTGTCTATCTCTCTGTCATTATGTCTGTCTCTCTGTCTGTCTCTCTGTCTGTCTCTCTGTCTCTCTCTCTGTCTGTCTCTCTGTATACATCTCTGTCTGTTTGTCTCTCTGACTGTCTCTCTTTCTGTCTCTCCTTCTGTCTCTCCTTCTGTCTCTCTGTCTGTCTGACTGCCTGTCTGTTTGTCTGTCTGTCAGTTTATCTATCTATCTACCTATTTACCATCTACATGCCTGCCTGCCTACCTACCTACCTGCCCACCTACCTACCTAACTACCTACCTATCTACCTAACTATCTACCAATCCAGCTACTATCTACAGACCTGTTTACCCTCAAAATCTTAAAATCGTACAATTGCATCACAAAATCGTTCAATACTTTATCTTAATAGTAAAAAAACACTCAGTATATATAATGTATACACATCAAATTCGTACATTTTACGCCAAAATCGTAAGAGTAAACAGGTCTGTATCTATCTACCCATCTATCTACCTATCTCCCTACCTAACTACCTACCTACATATCTATCTACCTACTTTCCTACCTACCAACCTACCTGCCTACCTACCTTTCTACCAACCTATCTATCCATCCATCCATCCATCCATTCATCCTCTCACCCACCCACCCTTCCATCCATCCATCCTTTCATCCATCCGTCTAGCTATCTTTTATCTACATCTCTATCTATCTATCATCTATCTGTGTATTTGTCTGACTGTCTGTCTGTCTTTCTATCTCTCTATCTAATAAACTCTCTATTTTTAAAATTAAATTTTCACTTGTGTAAAGTGATTGGGTTTTGATATCCCTGGGGATAATTATGAAAATATTTTTATGTTTTGTTAAAGTCATTGATTTTCTTAATTGGTTAACATATGTTCATATGTAAAATGAGAATATAGCTTCTTTTTTTTCTCAACTGAAATGTCATTGGATTGAAAGATATTGTCATCCAAGTAAAAATGCATGAACTCAATTTCCTACCATCGATATAAATGTATCGAAGAAGGTTAATTATTGATCAAATTTATTCTGAGGCTTATCTTGTGCTGCACTGGGCAAAATGAATGTATAGTGTATAGTGGGCTACACAGAGTTTTTAAAAAATAAATAAATCATCCACTGGATTGTAGCCCCCTTACTTACGCAGAAGATTTTTTTTGCATTTAATATGCTTATTTCTTATCTAGATCAGTGATAAGTGCATTAAAAAATGCCATTTGGCTATTTAGTTTTTCTACACCAATTTAATTAAAAGGCATATTCTTATTAAAATTTTTATTAAATGTAGAGTTTTTACTACTTTATAAATTTCATAAAAGGTTATTTTTGGAATATATAAAAAGTACAAACTTATTAAATATTAAAAATACAAAGCTAAATTAGTATTTAAGTTTAGCAATTTAAAAAGCAATCAATGCTATTTATTAATTTTACTTTAAAGAAGGGGAATATACATCATCAGTTTTGTCACGCTCTTTTATTAAATCAGATAACTTTTAGCTTTGGCTAAATAGGCAATTCGCACTATGACGTCATTTGCGTTATTATTTAGAACTAATTAATTTTAATTTTATTTCGCCTTATTGAAAACGCGCTAAAGAACGCACTAACAACAACTGATGTTTTGGTTTTCCAGATAAATGTGATTACTGTGTATTTCTTTGATCATATTTTTTTCTATTTTATTTTTTTTTTCATAACTTTTAAACGCATATAAAATGCTTAAGATAGATCCTTAGTTGTTTCTTTATATGTATTTGTAATTTATAATAATAATACTTAAACTTTTGCTAAAATAAAAGCGGAAATATAATATTTTTTGCGCATGTAAATTTATTCGATTTCCGTAAAATAATAGAAAAAAACTATGTTTGTTTTTAAGAGTCCGAACGTATCAAAATATTTTCGGCTCTTTGGCGTTATGTCCCTATAGCTCATTCTTATATATAATAATAAAATAATTTTAATGTATATAATGGATTTATAGGAACAAATTTGTTTGTGGGGTTGTTTAATTATTTGTTAATAACATTTCTATTTGTCGAAAGCTATTTTAATTTAACTTTGAATAATGAAGTAATTATAAAATACAACATTTCTAGAAGTAATTCGTCTTGACATTGTTCAGTAAGGCAATACGTAAAATTAGAAAACTATATTTATTTTTGAAGTATATAATTACCATGAGATCTAAGACTAAAGCTGTTCTTTCGTGTATGACCATTCTTGACGGACTTGTATTTGTGTCTAAGAAGTATGGCCAGTGAATTTGTTTTGTGTATGACCATTCTTGACGGACTTGTATTTGTGTCTAAGAAGTATGGCCAGTGAATTTGTTTTGTGTATGACCATTCTTGACGGACTTGTATTTGTGTCTAAGAAGTATGGCCAGTGAATGTGTTTTGTGAAATAATCAAATATTGACTCTCAATTTAGACTCACTATAAAGCTTATCGGAAATATGCCTAATGGTAAGGAAGTTAAAGCTGTAAACAGGAAAGATAAGAAGCGCTAAGTTATTGCAAAGCCTGAAGCTAAACACAATATCATGATGAACCTTTCAGCTGATAACCTACTTCAGTTCAGTCAATATAAAGTAAGTAATGTAAACCTGACGAAATTTTCGTCAAATTTCTTTTTGAACGCGCTATACTATATAGTAAAACAAAATAATGCGTTCAATAAGAAATTTGACGCAAAATTTTAACGTGTAAACTAAAAAAAAAGATTCGACCAAATTTCCGTTCGATCAAATTTCCGTCAATCAATTTTATGTCGACGAAATTTCTTTCGATGAAATTTCCTGATAAGAATAATTTCCCTTGCATCTGTCGTCACGGTGTTGGACGTTACGAGAGTACAATAATACAATGATGCTTGGGTATGAGGTCAATAAACAGCAAACGGTTCCGCCTATTCAATCTGAGGTCAAACGTTGAACTCTCAGGCAGCATTGAAAGCCGACAAAGAGATGTCAGTCCTATCTAATAAATGCAGCGAGATCTGGCATAAGGAGGATTTGGGTATGTTATAGGTTAATTGTGCTTTTCCTACACACAAGCCCCACAACTGTACTGATGATGTTGTGAAAAGTTAATTGTGCTTTTCCTACACACAAGCCCCACAACTGTACTGATGATGTGAAAACATGGGTCACGGATTCACCAAAGTGTTCACGGTGATTTCGTTGTGAATAACGTCAACAACCTCGCATGACCGACGCAACGTGGGTAGAATTATCACCCCCTCCTTGTCCAACAGGCCGTTGTAAACCAGCATTGACGTAGATTTAGTCCTTCCATATTCAACAACCCAAGTGTTCTTCATTCTTTTCCAATAGTGCCATGACTTACTTCGGTCTGAACGGCTCCTGATTTCTACAGGTCACCGCGTCCTTTGACAACTGCCCCGCTTTGAAAGAACCGGTCCGCATGAAATAAAAAAAAGACGATACATTTAATAGGTCCCATCCCAGATTTCAACTCAGTTCAATGCGATGACTATTTCCGGCTTATTCGCATTCTGTCTGAACTAAAACAGGATTTCCAATAAACTTTATCAGGACAACTTTCAGCTAGACGTGAGTTCTTTAGTTCAAGAAAAATCCCACAAGCGCTTAACCAGCAGCGGAAACTAACGACAGAGGACGAACGTGACCTACTCTTGAAGTTTTCATGTGAATTCAGTGGCGAAGGCACGGGATAGTTGTTTTCAAAGCACACTCCCTCTTGGGAGACCAAAAAAAAAAAATAATAAACAGGATAGAAAAAAAATGGATTCTGTTATCATTCTTGTTAGTAAATCCAAATATTGGCCAAATTATATCCAATAAAAACTTAGCAAAGGCAGCGTCACCGGAGATCCATTAATCAAAAATATAATCATGTACAAACCGCGTTGTCATCAGGCCTGGATTAACCATTTACCGATAGTATCAAGTGCTTAGGACAGCAAGAAGAAGGGTATCCCCAAAGATACAAATAGGAAAAAAATGTAGATTTTCTTAACAAACAAAAATCCATAAATAGCTCAATACTTTTGTACCCATAAAGTTGAGATATTTAGGATGATAAAGTATGTGCCACGTAATGGCACTTTATCATCTTCTGAATGTGAAATGTACGGTCAGGGTCGTGAAAAGCTGATTAATGCTTGCCCAGAGGACATACATTTCCACTAGCATGTCTTCTGTTGTTCTCCGATTAACTTTAGAATGATACAAAACTAAATTGAGATAAGCGCCAAAATGCATAACTGCATTTTGAAATTATCCACACACAGAAATATGAATAGGGGCTATTATCCACACACAGAAATATGAATAGGGGCTATTATCCACACACAGAAATATGAATAGGGGCTATTATCCACACACAGAAATATGAATAGGGGCTATTATCCACACACAGAAATATGAATAGGGGCTATTATCCACACACAGAAATATGAATAGGGGCTATTATCCACACACAGAAATATGAATAGGGGCTATTATCCACACACAGAAATATGAATAGGGGCTATTATCCACACACAGAAATATGAATAGGGGCTATTATCCACACACAGAAATATGAATAGGGGCTATTATCCACACACAGAAATATGAATAGGGGCTATTATCCACACACAGAAATATGAATAGGGGCTATTATCCACACACAGAAATATGAATAGGGGCTATTATCCACACACAGAATTTACTGAACTTATGACCATAGATGGTCCTATTAATTACTGGGGCTGATTCTCAGTGGTTATGTTAACAATTACACGTCTGCATGTCAGAACGCCTGGTCCAAATAACAAATTGATGACCCAAATAAATGAATACGTTGGCGAGACAGCTCTGACTTGTGTTTGTGAAATAATTTCTATTGTGTGTAAGAGATTGGAGGGTTTGTTTGATTTGAAACAATCTTGGTGCTAAGAAAATCCACGCAAAGATTAATGTTCTAAGATACGTGTATATTATCTAATGCGTGACATCCCCATCGACACATATAAATATAATTATACCCTCCCCAGCCACCCATATAAATGTAGGCATACCCCCCACACATATACATATAAGCATACCCTCTACAAACACACATATAAATGTAAGCATACCCTCACCAAACACACACAAATGTAAGCATACCCTCACCAAACACACTCAAATGTAAGCATACCTCATCAACCACACATATAAATGTAAGCATACCTCATCAACCACACATATAATTGTAAGAAAACCCTCCCCAACCACACATATAAATGTTAGCATACTTCCCTAACCACACATATAAATGTTAACATACCTCACAGCCACACATATAAATGTAAGTATACCCTCACCAACCACACACATAAATGTAAGCAAACCCTACCCAACCACACGTATAAATGTAAACAAACCCTCCCCAACCACACACATAAATGTAAACAAACCTTCCCCAACCACAAACATAAATGTAAGCAAACCCTCCCCAACCACACATTCCAATTTATTGGTAACCCTCTCATAAGACAAACACTAATGATTGTTAGTTAAGATAGTACAGTGAATCTCAAAGTTCACAAGAGCTAGACACTAACTAATTGTATGATAAGTGAAGCACAAATCAGGTGTTAGAGACATTATTCTTTCAGAGAGCATCAATTGTTTATTTATTTTACACTTATCTTCATTGAATTGTAAAATCATGCATTTATTTATGACTTATGTTTATCAGCACTCCAAATGTTCAGAAAAATGTGAACTTCAGCAAAAATCTCTGGCACAAGTGACATGTAAGTGTAAGTAATGACCCGGGACATGAACAAATAAGAAATTATTGTGGATGACCAAATCTCTGAAACAGGTCAACTACAGACTAAAGCATATGACTTATAAGAGTGGTTACAACAATCACTATAAAGGGGGTGGGGGGAGGGGATGTAGGCAAAATTAAGCCAAAGATTGTTAGGTTACTTTACAAAATACAAATAATTTTACATTTGATGTCAGATCACAGAGGGGCTCGACAATTCATCTCTTATAATGTATGTCTTTTATTTTTTTTTTTAACTTTATGTTTTCATGTTAAGGTAAATAGAGGTAGTCCAGAATAATTAATTGTACAGTAAGAGTAAGGGAGAGAATGATTAAATGTACAGTAAGAGTAAGGGAGAGAATGATTAAATGTACAGTAAGAGTAAGGGAGAGAATGATTAAATGTACAGTAAGAGTAAGGGAGAGAATGATTAAATGTACAGTAAGAGTAAGGGAGAGAATAATTAAATGTACAGTAAGAGTTAGGGAGAGAATGATTAAATGTACAGTAAGAGTTAGGGAGAGAATGATTAAATGTACAGTAAGAGTTAGAGACAGAATGAGAAACTGACATAGTCCTAGACATATACAAATATTTGGTACCCACACAACCCCCAGCCCCCCCCTCCCCCCCCCGGTCAACCCTCAAAGTGGTATTTGTTTTTAAATTATTATTTATTTGACTTATGTCAGATCAATTGTTTCTGGCACTCCTGGGACACTAACAAGCATTATGTCCCCATCTTGGGCTTAGCTGGTCATCTGGTACTAAATCTGGGCCATAGATTCTTAATGAGGATAATCGCCTTCAGTCTTATCCTGGCTTGAAAAAACTTAATGGTTCTTTTAATTCCATTTTACAGTTCTGATTAAAGTTAAAGGGTTGGGTCTGTAATAACTTATGTTACTAATCGTTAATAGGGACTGGGGACTAGGGACTGGAGACTAGGGACTGGAGACTAGGGACTGGAGACTAGGGACTGGAGACTAGGGACTGGAGACTAGGGACGGTAGGGACTGGAGACTAGGGACTGGAGACTAGGGACTGGAGACTAGGGACTGGAGACTAGGGACTGGAGACTAGGAACTGGAGACTGGGGACTGGAGACTGGGGACTGGAGCCTGGGGACTGGAGACTAGGGACTGGAGACTAGGGACTGGAGACTAGGGACTGGAGACTAGGGACTGGAGACTGGGGACTATGGTGAAATATTGTTTCGAACAATGAGAGCATTTAAATTTTATTAAAAATTGCCTGGATCCCCTTGCCAAGGTTAATTAGATTTTTGACATTTCCAAATATATAAAGCTTGCCCTGTATCAACTTTGACAAACATCATTGAACATGGCACTAAAGCAAAATATCTTTCACATCCCTATGTAACATGTGAGGATTGATGAAATCTCTTGACATAAAGAATTCCACAATCCTACTACATACATATATTATACATATTTGTATTTGTCCCAGGTAATAATAATTGAAATAATATAACAACCAGAGACACTATAACTGATGCATATGATTGTTAGACATAATATAACAACCAGAGACACATTTCCGTGGTGAGCAAAGCTTTTTTGTGCAGATGTTAGAACGAAATTATTTTTTTAAAAATGGGCTGACTACTACATCATGATAATTTAGGAATCTATAATTCTAGTTTTAGCATACGAGATTAAAGATGGACTCCGTCTTCAGTTTAAAATAATCAGTGGAATGATTTTTAAATTATTATTATTATCCTAAACGTTATAGTGGGCTGCGCATGTTGGCCGCGGGTCGTAGGTAGCCCAAACATGCTATAGCTGTAACGTATGCTCGCTGACTGCTTTAAACTTTAACCCATGATCTGGTAGCACTGTAGCACTAACGGGGTCACTGGACGAATGTACGTACGGGAATCTATTAAATAGGGGCGGGGGGGGGGGGGCGATTCACAGACAAATTAAGCAAATTAAGAGCCGTTATGATTGCCAGGCAAAATTCTCGGGTCACCCCGGGCGCCAATGACCTTTCTACGCCACTGCTTTTATATGCCAGTTATCTTAAGTCAAGTCTTAAACTTAAGGTAAAAATATTCGCACGCCCGCAATGGTCAAATCTCAGTTCATGGCAATTCGGTGATTTTAAATTGATATATGATCATGTAGAATATTCTATGACTGAGACTGAAACTGACCGATTTGAATTTGAGAAATATCAGTTCAAAGTTAGTATTAGTACTTAAATTTAGTCTACTACTTTACTTTAGTTTTAGGCCTACTTAAATTTTAGGGACTTATGATGAGACTTATAATATGACTTATCAGAATCAAAGTTAAATCAGTATCAGTAGTCAGTAGACCTAAGTCTATCATAGACTCTATGCCATGCCTTAAGTTTAAACTTAACTAATAGTACTTGACTTACTTATATTAAATTATATATACTTAAAATAGCGTTTAAATACTTTTAAAAGCATCATTATATGATCATTAATTTTAAGCAAACTGCAAACTTGTAGGATATGACTTGACTAGGCGTATTGCCATTATTATTATCTACCGGACCGGCTTCTTTTTGGGCAACTAGTACTGGTAAGTAAACATGGGGCGTGCAAAGTGTGTCAAAGTCAAGTGCGACGGCCAACTGTTCTGTTATGACTTGTTAAGTTTAGCTGTGTTGACAAAAAATGACCTCGTGTGCAAGCGAATATTAGTATGTCGTCTGCTACGCTTGCCAACACAACAAACGGAATCGGTACCACCCAGTTGAAAATGTTAAATGTTCCTCAATTCTTGGTCTATAAAAAAGAAACATGTTTCAAACTTACCCTAAAGTTTATTTGTCCCAAGAGTTAAATGAAGAGTATGAAGATATTCCGAAACACTGTTTGAGTTTGTTGATACGTCGTATTCCCACTCAAAGAAAAACTTCCGTGTTAGGAATGTTAAAAACTTAAACGGAGTCGAGCGAGATAAACACTGTCTTACCTGCGCGACCCCATTTTTGTGGGCGTGCTGCGCGATGGCGTCCCTTGCTTGTCGATGATGATAAGGGACAGAACTTAGCGCAGACGACAAATGCACGGATTTTATGACTTATGGAAACTCACGGTGGTCATTTCTGTCAGACAAAAATAGAAGTTGAAAACAGATAAAACGACGAAATAAAATAAAGCAATTGAGTTAATCAATGTTCGATATAGTAAACAAACTTATTCCAATCACAACTATTAATTATGATGTATTTGATTTTTTTTTTTCAAATTAAGATTTTATTTCACGCGCCATCAATCGAACATCAATCAGCTGACACGCGCATGTACAGAAGCGTAGCTAATGGGGGGCAGGGGGCAGATGCTCCTGACGCCATACTATTTAGGGTCGCCAAAATGAGCTTAAATGAAAATAATGGGTTTGAGAGTTGAAAAAAGAAAGGAAGTCTCATTAAAATGAATCTTGTCCCCGGGCGCCAAATACTCTAGCTTCGCCTTGCGAATGCAAGATACAAGAAAGCATCTACGTGTAAAGTTGAGAATACATTAATTGTATTTTATGCACTACTTACTTTTTAACAAAAAAACTTTCAAGGTCGAGTGTTCAATTATTTAAAAAAAAAAAGCGAAATGTTATCTGAGCAGCTCGGTTTAAAAGGTTGGGATACTCGCAGTCTACTGCAGTGGTGAAGTCTACTGCAGTGGTGAAGTCTACTGTAGGGGCGAAGTCTACTGTAGGGGCGAAGTCTACTGTAGTGGCGAAGTCTACTGTAGTGACGAAGTCTACTGTAGTGACGAAGTCTACTGTAGTGACGAAGTCTACTGTAGTGACGAAGTCTACTGTAGGGGCGAAGTCTACTGTAGTGACGAAGTCTACTGTAGTGACGAAGTCTACTGTAGTGACGAAGTCTACTGTAGGGGCGAAGTCTACTGTAGTGACGAAGTCTACTGTAGTGACGAAGTCTATGTAGGGGCGAAGTCTACTGTAGTGACGAAGTCTACTGTAGTGACGAAGTCTACTGTAGTGACGAAGTCTATGTAGGGGCGAAGTCTACTGTAGTGACGAAGTCTACTGTAGTGACGAAGTCTACTGTAGTGACGAAGTCTACTGTAGGGGCGAAGTCTACTGTAGTGACGAAGTCTACTGTAGTGGCGAAGTCTACTGTAGTGACGAAGTCTACTGTAGTGACGAAGTCTACTGTAGGGGCGAAGTCTACTGTAGTGACGAAGTCTACTGTAGTGACGAAGTCTGTAAATTTCACATCTAAAGTTCGCTTCAGTAACTTTAAGAAGTTTTTTTTTCCATAACGATGTAACGTTATTGTAATTCAAGGTGATATTTTCAATACATCTTAATTATTTTTTTTTGTTGATTGAGACATGTTAATATGGGATATTGTCCAGTGGTGGGCAAATTGCGACTCGCGAGCAACATGCGCCTCTTTAGCGACCTGAGTGCGGCTTTATCATTCGGCCACAAATCGGTTTTGACCCCGAAAAATATGGTTCTTGACAGGTACTTGAAAAGAAATTTGGCTCTCTAAATTTTTTTAAATCGTCCTGCTGCTGATTTTTGGCTCTTTTGACTAATGAGATTCCCGACCACTGGGATAGGCAGTAAATGGGATATTGAGCAGGGCTGATACTGTGGCAATTAGGGATATTATATAGTAGCATGCGAAATTGCAAAAAAAATACAACATGGTATATTCAGAGATATTATAAGATGGGATATTGAGGAGAGGATAAAATGGGATATTTATAAACATTGGAATATGAATAGGATGGGTGGAGATAAATAGAACATGAAGGTATGTGGGATTAATAATGGACTGATGGTGTATGGAATGAGTATGTGTGAGTTCAATGTAACACGGCAATGGAAAGCTGCATGTATATGTGTGTGTGGTGGGTGCAAGGGAGAGAATCTGTTGAACTGAGATTTAAAAGCATTTAATTAAGAAAGACGAGGGGCTCCAAACACAAAGAGAGAAACAAGAGGTGGTAAAAACCTGTATTGTCATGAAACTCAACACTGGCTGGACATTGGTCAAAATCTGTATTGTCATGAAACTCAACACTGGCTGGACATGGGTCAAAATCTGTATTGTCATGAAACTCAACACTGGCTGGACATGGAGGGAATTAGAATGTTTTAAGAGTTTGTCTTCTGGTTGGCAAGATCAAGAGAGTCTTAATTGAGCTTCCGGTCAGGGCTTACATTTAGCGTCCGATCAGGGCTTTGATTTAGCGTCCGGTCAAGACATTTATTTAGCGTCCGATCAAGGCATTAACATAGCTTCCAATTAGGGTATTGATTTAGCGCCCGATCATGGCATTGATTTAGCGTCCGGTCAAGACATTGATTTAGCGTCCGATCAAGGCATTAACATAGCTTCCAATTAGGGTATTGATTTAGCGCTCGATCATGGCATTGATTTAGCGTCCGGTCAAGACATTGATTTAGCGTCCGATCAAGGCATTGACATAGCTTCCAATCAGGGTATTTATTTAACGCCCGATCATGGCATTAACATAGCTTCCAATTAGTGTATTGATTTAGCGCTCGATCATGGCATTGATTTAGCGTCCGGTCAAGACATTGATTTAGCGTCCGGTCAAGACATTGATTTAGCGTCCTATCATATGTCTTACATTGCAATTTATTGCTGCTATTATTTTTCTTATTATCTCCACGCGTGACGTAACCGCCATACGCAATCGCTGCTATTAAAAACTCTGCCAGTGACGTCATTAGGTAGATCCTAATGAACACAGCTAATTTCCACACCACGAATGGGTGCTAAAATTAACCTTAAATTAGGACACTACTGTAAACATGTATTTCTGCAACGCATAAAGTTTCTGCAACGCAGGGAAACAAACAACTAGATTAAGTGATCGCGTTTTCAAAAAACACACAAAACACATTACAGTACGTGGAAAGAGGACGCTGCTCGGGTATTGGCCCCCGGGGCGGTCATTTGGGCCCCCGGGGCGGTCATTTGGGCCCCCATCGACCATAGTTGAAATCGCAAAAGAATCATAAACGATACATAAATGTTTACTTCGAAAACTGGAGCATCAAAAGTGGGGGCGGGAGGAACGGGGAGAGGGGAGGAAACTGAGAATGTATGCCACAACATGACAGCAAAATATGACTGATCCTAAACGACCTGTTGTTTTAGCCACCTGAGTGGAGTTGTTAGAGCCACCTGAGTGGAGTTGTCAGAGCCACCTGAGTGAGTGGAGTTGTCAGAGCCACCTGCGTGGAGTTGTCAGAGCCACCTGAGTGGAGTTGTCAGAGCCACCTGAGTGAGTGGAGTTGTCAGAGCCACCTGCGTGAGTGGAGTTGTCAGAGCCACCTGGGTAAGTGGAGTTGTCAGAGCCACTTGAGTGAGTCGAGTTGTCAGAGCCACCTGATTGAGTCGAGTTGTCAGAGCCACTTGAGTGAGTCGAGTTGTCAGAGCCACCTGAGTGAGTCGAGTTGTCAGAGCCACCTGAGTGAGTGGAGTTGTCAGAGCCACCTGAGTGAGTGGAGTTGTCAGAGCTGCCTAAGTGAGCCAAGTTGTCAGCGCCATCTGAGAGAGTCGATTTGTCAGAGCCACCTGAGTGAGTGGAGTTGTCAGAGCCACCTGAGTGAGTGGAGTTGTATGCTTCTTATAATGCAGTCGAAAATATTTTATTTTTATTTTTTCTTGAAATCCCACTACAATGTTTGAAAACAAGCGTTTTAAGATACAGTTAACTCGGAGATAGTAGAGTTGTGTGGTGATTGTAGGAGAAGGTTGTGTGGTGATTGTAGGAGAAGGTTGTGTGGTAATTGTATGAGAAGGTTTTGTGATGATTGTAGGGGTAGTTTGTGTGATGATTGTAGGGGTAGTTTGTGTGATGATTGTAGGGGAAGTTGTGTGATGATTGTAGGAAAAGGTTGTGTGATGATTGTAGGGGAATTTGTATGGTGATTGTAGGGGAAGGTTTTGTGATGATTGTAGGGGACGTTGTGTGATGATTTTAGGAGAAGTTTGTGTGGTGATTGCTGGGGTATTTTGTGTGGTGATTGTAGGGGAAAGCTGTGTGATGATTGTAAGGGACGTTGTGTGGTGATTGTAGGAGAAGGTTGTGTGGTGATTGTAGGAGAAGGTTGTGTGGTGATTGTAGGAGAAGGTTGTGTGGTGATTGTAGGAGAAGGTTGTGTGGGGATCGTAGGAGAAGGTTGTTTGGTGATTGTATGGGTAGTTTGTGTGGTGATTGTAGGAGTAGTTGCGTGTGATTGTTGGGCAAGGTTGTGTGATGATAGTAGGAGAAAGTTATGTTATGATCGTAGGGCAAGGTTGTGTTGTGATTGTAGGGCAAGGTTGTGTGGTGATTGTAGGAGAAGGTTGTATGGTGATTGTAGGATAAGTTTGTGTGTTGATTGTTGGACCATGCTGATGACCGAACCTAAAACTTGATGTATTGAAATTTTTTTTAAAAATGACTTTTAAATGAGTTAAATGTAAATTCTTGGAAATGAAACCATATTAAAACTGTATTTTTTTCAGTATTTTAATTAACGCAATTTTTATGATATATTTCATGACATAATGTATGTCATCACGAAAATTAAACAGAAAATTTAAAAAATCACAATTTCTGTTAGTATATTGTTTCAGACGGTGACAAGACAGAAATCCCTTTGTAGCACCATTTGAAAGGACGTCCCATGGACAAGGAAACCTGTACTGTATTAACATATATTATTATTACCATGCTGTTTATGTTTCGAACTACTGTTTTATTATGTTATGTATTTTTAAAAAAGAAATCCACCTAGTAAAACATATACGTAAATAGATACATTTATTAATGTTTCTAATTTTTAAATATTTTATTTTACTTAAAACAACCCCTTGATACAAGTTGTTAGAGAGTAAATTGCAAATATTTAAGGACGGATTTGAAACTAAAATTTGCAAACCTGGAGTGAATGCAAAAGTCACATATATTTTTTCTATAAGCAATAATTATATCCAATTTTTTTTGACAAACATATTATTAGCTAGTAGGTGTCACAAACTGGGATCGCAACTCTCAAAAATACAGGAATACCGGTCTAGAACGAATGATTCAAAATAACGAGGATAAAAATATGAAAAGCGGAATTTTTAAAATTTTCTGAATTTAATTTTAGAAAAAAAAATTCTTGTTTAGAGTAAAATATTTCAAAAGTTATTTCTAAAAACAACTTCAGGCTCAGAATAATACTTCCAGACCAACCGATGGAGACACTGACGTTGAAAAACTGATACAAATAGAAATGCCTTTATTAAGCCTTTATTCGCCAATGGCGGTTCAAGAGGAAAATATCTCGAAATTGCATATAATAGACTTAGGTCTATTCCTCCGACCAGTGTGGAGTCTGAGCTGGTGTTCTCGTCATCGGGTTACTTTTGTAAACATTTATGCTTAAAATCCAGCATCCAACAGCCTAACAAACATCTTGTAGTCATGCTACTCTCAGTTCAAAATGTGATGGCCGACGACTTAAGGGATGGTGTGACTTGGGCTTAGTCAGTTTTTGCACTACTCAATATTTAGATCATTCTAAATCATAGACATTGTTTTGTGTTAATTGCATATACTTGGTGAAGTTTTGTATTATCATAAGAAAGAAAAGGATGAGAATAATTATAAATATATATAACGAAAACGTGGGGGAACGTCAATAATGATCAAAGACTCTCAGTCTAGCGGTTATGGGGTCAGGAAAAAATTAAATATAGGATGATTTTTTTCAACATTCATTTTGCATTGGAGGATTTACTTAATGACTTGATGAGGCCATGGATTTAGGCATTATACTATATGAGGTGCAGTGGATTTAGTTGAGGCCATGGTTTTATACATAATAATATATGAGGTACTTTGGAGATAGTTAAGGCCATGGATTTAGACATAATAATATATGATGTACTTTGTAGATAGTTAAGGCCATGGATTTAGACATAATAATATATGATGCACTTTGTAGATAGTTAAGGCCATGGATTTAGACATAATAATATATGATGTACTTTGGAGATAGTTAAGGCCATGGATTTAGACATACTTATATATGAGGTACTGTGGAGATAGTTGAGGCCATGGATTTAGACGTAATAATAAATGAGGTGCTGTGTAGTTAGTTGAGATGTAATCGACGTGATTGTTTGCCGAAGATCCTCCTTCTGTTTTATAGATGAGACGGGAAGAAGGCTATATGATAGGTTCAAGGAACATCATCGGCAAATTGAGCAAAACAAGTCACCCCGGTCTCATTCAGTTTCTTGTCTTCTATTTTCAAACATAAACATATCTTGTTCCACTATTTATTGACCATACATATAAAACTTTTCAAAAATATTTAAAGAGATATGGCAACAACAAAAATTACTGCATTTAAATCTAAATTTAATTTGGTTTTTTTTATAATTAGGAAATGTAACAACACATATGGAGAGTACATGGATGCAGCAACGAACCGAAACCAGAACCAGAACACAGTGGCGTAGCGAGCTTAACTGGCGCCTGGGGCACAATACCTTTTTAGCGCCCCCCAATACCTTTTTAGCGCCCCCCCCCCATATTCGAAAACCAAACAGTATTATATGTAAAATATACCATTTGGCGCCCCTTTGTGAGTAGCGCACGTGGCATGATGCCCCCCCCTTTGCCCCCCCCCCCCTCACTACGCCACTGCCAGAACATATGATAAATTTGAGCTAAACTGTTTATTCCATGTTTGACAACTCTTTTGCTGTCCTCCCGGATATTACTTTTCAGCTAAGTGCATTTTTAAAAATTTAATTCTGTTGTTTTTTTTCTATTGTATGTTCGGTCGCTGACGAAAACTACATCTCGACACATTCATTATTTTGTTCCGTTGCTTTTTCAGGTTTTCCACATATTTTTTTTTTTACTCCTTTCCTTATTCCCAGTCATGAATAAAATATAGGGAATGCTGTTTCTGTGATGTGTGAAGTCCTAGTTTTCAGATGTAGTAGATTTTGTTTAGGCAGATATGTAATTTATAGTAACTGAGGTGAAACCCAAATAAAACTGCGAGTAGGTAACAAAAAGAACAAGGTCGGTGAACTCTTAATAAGGAAAAAATAAAAACAAAGAACACTTGAAGAACTATTTGAAGAAAGATTTTATAGTAAAACTAAACACATTTTGGATGATACATCCCACTCTCTTCATCATAGATACTTGGGATCGGCCCGTTCGGGGCGAATTCTTTTCTTCAGGGAGAGGACTGAAAGATATAAAATGCAGGTTCCCCCCCCCCCCCACTCCCCCACATAACTACCTCGCAGACCCAAGGTGAGAGTAGATGCAGACACAAAGCGAGAGCAGAAACTCGAGATTTTGTAAGGATTCCATTGTTTAAGTTATTAATCATTCTTTTTTTCGATTAAATTTTGAATACTTAAAAGGTTTAAAGACATTTTTAAAACTTTATTTTTACCCCGTTTAAAAAAAAAAAAAATCTTTCAAAGTCAAGTTTCAACGCAATGAAGGATAGGAAATATGCTAATTTAAAGTTACTTAAATGGTGACGCAAAGAAAGACTGTGCGTAAGATATTTACCAAGGGGGGGGGGGGGGGGTTGGGGAAAGCGAGAGAGAGAGGAGAGAGAGGGCGAGCGCGATTAAGATTAGTAAAAAGACGAATATAAATAAGGATAAAAGGGTAACAACTCTGGCAAAATACAAAGTTGAAGGGTCATGTTTTATTTATGCTATTCTTTTCAAAGTAGCATTCAGTGGAGTCCGTCACTATTATTATAAGCTTTAAATCCTTTAACTCTTCCATAACTATCTATTATATATGAACCTAACATTTAGAACTAAGTCTAGACATGGCTATTCAGTTAAATTTTCACCATATTTCCCACAACGACTAGCATGTGTATCTTCACAATATTTTGGGATAGCAGGTTAGTCTCAACTACACAAGTTCAAGTCTGCCACCTCTCTGGCCCAGGCTGTAACTGCAGTCTAAACGAGTAAATTAAATACTGATACCGTTGTTATTATTGTTGTTTGCTTTGTTTTTATGGATAGTATGGCGTTGGTGATTTGTATTGAAATAGTAGAGAGGTATGGCCAAATATTATTCAGTGGCATAGCCCTAGTCGAGGCCTAGGGTTGGTGTCACCCGGTGCTGTAAACTCATGGTGTCACCCCCCCCCCCCCTTTTCCACGACGGATTTCTCCTTTTTACGACAACGAAAATAGAAAGAACAAAATTAAATTAATTGAGGGTCAGGAAGTTAATGTATTTAAGAACTGTAACATATTACATATACTTAGAATCGCCCGACCACATCGTATTTGGTATCACAGCTTCTTGTCACTTACCAAAGTTACAGAATACTTCAATTCGCATTGAATCATGGTCAAAATTATTTTTTTTCTGACCTCGGTCACCTCATTTCTGATGCAATCAACCTTGGACCTTAAATAAAGCATGCATTTGGAGTGGTTACATGTGTGTAAAATTTAAGTCTAAGTGTCATTGGTTATTCTTTTACGAAATTCGCTTAGAGTAAGCAGTATGTGCTCTGTAAATATATACATTTTCAATTTGGTGCCACCCCTAAAATGATGTCACCCGGTGAAGTCCGCACCCCCCTTGCTACGCCACTGATATGATTAATATATAATAAATGCCTTCAATTACATTCCTGCAGCACTTTGTTACTCTCAATCATATTCATTAACTAACTGCATTCGAGCCAAGAAAATTTCATTTGAACTTTTAATCAATCATATTCGTATATGAAATCGTCTGTTTGATTTTTATGTTTAAATCAATCTTAATCTCAATCATTTGTTGGGTCTACCTTTGGGGATATTCCTTTCGGCCAAAGGCAATGGTGAAAAACTTGCTCATTCTCTTCAGCTGGTTTATTTAATAAAGTTTTTTAAGGTATGCAAAGATGTCATATGGCTTGGTCTACTTAAATAAATGATAAAAAAATGTCAAATGCTAGCAAAGTCTGCTTTGGGTTCTGTGAACTTCAACTAATAACTTGGCTTGGGGCTGATTTTATGACAACTGCATTGTACCTTTTTTAAAAAAATGATTGAAAACTTTGTGAGCTTAATACATTTATTCAGAACTGCTTAAAATGTATTAACTTTATCCAGGCTGTGGAAGTCTATTTATTCTTGATGTTTATCCCAATGAAATTCGATTGGTCCAGCTATTTGATTGGAATGATGGTCTGTTTGATCTTGCATGGGCAGAAAACAATGAAAATGTGTTGGTTACTGCAAGTGGGGATGGGTCCATTCAAGTCTGGGATGTTGCTCAGAATCAGGTTTGCTCAACTATTTGCTATTATATTAATAACTTAAATCTATTTCTATTTAAATAAATGAAAATTTCTCATACAGGTAGAGATAATAAGAAGGGTACAAAAAATTTTTTTTATCCACAGCTAGCAATTTTTTTATTATTTCTTTGTTAATTCACATTTTGAAAAAAAAATTTTTTTAAAAATCTGAATAATGTATCTTTGAAGTGGTTGAATTATAAATAGAAAAAATTGAATTGGATGAAATTGCACTGGCTTTATTAGGAATTTTATTTTAAATAAAATGCAGACTCTGTAACATCTATTTCTACAGTAACCACTGCCTAAGGTTTAGATTCCTAAAACTTTCCCTCTCTGCTGTAACTATTTATCTGTATTCTCAACAAAGAATTCACACCTTCTAATATTACATGTATAAAATGTACACTAAAAATATCAATGTAACTGTAACCAAATCATATATGATCCTATGGCCAATTTTTATTCTCTATTTTAATTAACAGGTCCCTTTGAAAGTTTTGAAAGAGCATACAAAAGAAGTAAGTTTGATTGTTTTTGCATCCTCTAGATCAGGGGTGTACTACTCAAATGGCATTTTTATTGCAAGTCAGCTCCTTGTCATTATACTAATAAATAAAAATTTTAAAAAAACAAATAGGCCTACAGAATAGTTTATATATTCTTATTGGATGTAATTCTCAGATGATAGATAACATATCGACATGATTATACAAACACATAAATAATTTTATAGATTTAATTAAGATAAAACTCTATTTTGAAAATATAATTATAAACACTATGTCGCTGTAACAAGAATATAAAGTCGCGCAAATCAAATGAAAACGTGTTCGATACATCTGGCATCTGATGGACCAGAAAAATTATAGTTCCCTGGCCACATGGGAGCCTTGGGTTGTCCACCCTTGCTCTAAATTTGTCTTCATACATTAACACACATGACAGTACATTAATGAGATTGACATAAATTGAACACACATGACAGTACATTAATGAGATTGACATAAATTTGAACATACATCAATCCGCATTGCTATATTTTTTGTCTTGACAAACACTGAAGCAATCACCATGCAGATTGTCAAGTTACCACTATGATAAACAACACTTGTCCCTGTACCAGTAACAGAAAATGTTTGGTGCTATTTCTGTATCTGTGGGGTACAGGATACTTTTAAAACATGTGTTTCAAAATATTTGATTTCAATACGGTAGCAATAAAAAAACATAAAAATTAAAAATACATGTTGAAATTTATTTTTATTTTTGTAATTGTATAGGTAAATTCTGTTGACTGGAGCCAAACAAGAAATGAGCATTTTGTGATCAGTGGCTCATGGGATAAATCAATAAAACTTGTAAGTCTAAAAAAATAACTCATTGTTCTTTTCTGAGTAAATTGTATGTTAAAGATATCTGAATGAATATTGACATTAAGCAGTTTCCATGAATTATTGAAATAAATGTAAATGAATAAACTTTGACCAATGTTTTTGTTCATCTTGTGATCATCATCATCCTGTAGGAACAGAAGTGACATCATTCTAGTGTTTACCATAATAAACTAGAAGATGCCTCATTACAACAGGGCTAAAGGTGATAGATTTAAAACAAAGCACTCTTAGAAATGACTGGCACACAATTATACATGACCACAGTACTTTACTTCAAGTTAAAAACCACATATATGAGATGAGATAGCAGAGTCATGTAAACAAATAAGGTCAAACATGAGGCAGAAAAATGAATTAAAAGACCTATATTTTAAAGAAAGGAAAACACTATGTAAGTACCTGGTACCCAGTATACATATTAGCTTATGAAAATTAGAAGGAAGTTGAACCTCCTCAAGGAAAACAAAAAAAACAATATCTAACCACGATATGAACAGAAGTTATGCATGCATGGGAGACATAGACTCTCACCAAGGAAGCTGAAAATTACCAGTATATATTTGAAATAGAAATGTCCTGAGAAAAAGATACTGTCCAGGCTGACACAACATGATGATCAAGAACTATAAAAATTATACAAGGACCATAGTAGCAACCATAAAAACAGTGCAGTCTGCAATTGATTGGGCGGCTCAAGATTTAAGCAGTTCACAGAGAATAGTGAGTTCTCAGAAAATAACGACTTGGACTGGTAAGTGGGGCCAGATCTACCACTGCTAGAGAATTAAAAAAAGATGGATTGTTCCCAATGGAAGGATATGGTGTTTCAGGTCAGAACCCTCTGTGAGATATATCGGTGTTGGAAAGGTCATTATCCTGTAGCTGTTCAAGTGAGGCGTAGGCCATCAAGATTATCTTTCCATTTACCATTTGACCATCCTTTCAATGTCTCTTCCATCACCTCATCCTGTCTATTGAAGTTCCTCCTCTATCTACTTTAGGGCTCCAAAGTCTTCTTGCTTGCCTGGTGATGCTTGTGTATTTTGTCCACTCAAAGTCCACATCCCTTTCATATCCTATTCTATTTGAAGAGTTTTGGTCAAGTTAGCATTTGTTAATAAATGCTTTTCAACTTGTGTAACAAAATAATTGAATTCTGCTCTGATAAGACATTATTTATTCATCCTCATTTTTATAAAGTTGCGACTTTTGACTTCATTATAAACTTCATACAAACCACATCTCCATTTAGTAAATAACATTTTAAATCTTTTATAATATTATGTTTTGGAATGTTCTTTTCTCCTTTTTTAGTGGGATATCTTACAGAGCAACTCTTTGTTAACTTTCTTGGGTCATGAACACATAGTCTACAATGTATCATGGGCTCCACATATTCCAGGCTGCTTTGCTTCAGCTTCTGGTAAGAAGGTATTAAATTGTTGTTACCGCCTACTTTACCTGCAGCCTCAAAATGTTATGACCTTCATAACGTGTCGGTATACTTCCCAACATGTTACGGCCTCGTTGTCTAGGGTCTTTCTCTAGGTCCCTTTTAATGACACAATAAGTCCACAAAAGAGTTACACAACTCTATCCTTTATTTACTTTATACACAAATGTAATGCCACATGGCCAGGAATAGTACATAAGGAATAACACACGTTTCTCAACAACTGCTCGGGCTCGCTATCCAAAAATATCTCGGTCTCCTTCGTCCTATCTCTCTCAAGCACTAATTAATCTCTGATCTTCCTAACACAAAACTCTCTATACAACTCTCTACCAATGTCTCTCCACTTCTACTACCTGCCTAACACACACTCCTCATATACACACTCACTTGTTTATTAATAACTCCCTCTCAACCAATGACCATTCCGCCACAACAACACAATTCATAGTACAACTCATGCACCCAAAAAGTGTTCACACCAACAACAGTGGTTCTCATACAAATCATGTTCACAACAATTGTCAACCCATACTTTCTATTTTCTTCAGTTCAGATAGACATATTTTTATTCCATTATAATTTAGTTTTAATTCTAATGTCACACTTTAAAAATTGCATTGTCGGTATGTCAATGTTATGTAAAACTTACTTTACGGAATGAGACATTTTTTGTATTGATAGTTTCTATCAGTTCTATCTATTAATCTTAATATTTTTGAATATTAAGATTAATAGATGCAGTGAAGCATGCAGTTTGGTTTTGTGCAGTAAATTCTTTTTTCAGATCAATTATTATCATACTATTGTCATGCAATTAAATACTTCAAATTATATGAATTGGTGGTCAACTTACTGTAATCAATGGATTAAAATGTTTTTATTGAGGTTTTTATTTACCTGCATGTTGTTGTTTTTTCTTCAAATGTAAGTTTTGGATTTATTTTGGCATCTATAAGTAAAGGATGTGAGAACACTCTATAGATTAGACTGGCAATTTTCAATTCCACACCAAGTTAGCTTGTTGTTCACATATTTAATTCAGAGAGTTTATCCCAAATATAGACGCCTTACTTAGCTAACAAGTCCAGTCCATTCTCCTGCTTTTAATCCATTAGTTATGGATGACCCTCAGACAAAATTGGATCCAACTATCTCTTGGTAGGCAGATACCCATGCAGTCAACCATTATTTTCTTAAAAAGGCTGATGAAACGTATATGCTGTATAAAGTATAACCCAACCTGTTAACATATAAATTATTTTATAACTTGATTCTAATGTTATATTAAATTACTTGTTGTAATTTACAATTACAAGTACAAGCCATTTAGGAGATATTCATCAAAACCATTGTCCTTTATTTAATTTTAAAAAACATTTCACTTCCGGTATCTGATCATTAAATTTTTCTCCATAAAAAATCTAGCTAGCTCTTTTTCCAAATAGGTGATCATACAGTACGACTGTGGGACAGAAGGAAACCAGAAGGCTGCATAGCTCTAATTCCTGCTCATGAGGGAGAGGTATTGACTTGTGACTGGTGTAAATATGATCAGGTAATATGTGGTTATTAGTCTTATTTAAAATTATTAATCTTTTTTTTAAAATGTTATTTAGATACCAATAATACCAGTTTATTATTGCAAATGACCTGCTTTTGCAAATGTAAAATTATTTCTCAGAATATATTATTCTCTGGAAGTGTTGATGGAGTTATAAGAGGCTGGGACGTGCGCAATACCAGTCAACCAAGATGTGAATTGAGAGGTCACAGATACGCTGTCAGACGAATTCGGGTACAGTATCTCATTACAAATATTGCAAAGACCTTCAACTTCAATAATGGATTTTAGTTTGGAGAAAATTTTTTCTCTCATGCTGTCATATACTACAACAATTTTTGTATGTAAGCAGTCATTTGTCGTAAAAAAATAAATTTTAACCATTTGAAAACCTTTCAAATGTGTGGAAAACTAATGTTAAATTGATGCTTTATAAACTTACACTACTGATACTTAAGCTCACTTTACTTCACCATCACACAAAGTATTTTAGTCAGCATTCTATTTTCAATTAAACTACATGGTCAATGGTATTAATAGTAATAGTGCTAAGTGGATCCGTGGCAACAATCCCTGCTTCTTGACCAAGAGGTTCTAAGGTTCAAATTTGTTTAAGGTCGTGCCACTAAGCATGACATTTAGTGGCCAAGCTGGCGCTGGATTAATTACACAAAAAAGCTGTAGACTTACCAGTTAAATAAAATTTTGATGTTATGGGGATTCAGTATAATATTAAATGTAATGTACTGGGTGGTAAATAATACTTGGGAAAATAAAATTTCTTATTAATCGTTGAGCTTTTTCAACGACTGGTACCGTTTAATACAGTTCTCTTAACTGACACTTTTATTGAAATTTATTCTTAATCCATTAAGATTTGATTAGATCAAATAGCAAGATATGTTTAATGTTAAGAATTTATTTTTTGAAAAGGACCTATGACACTGATCATTGTATGAGTACCAATGTCCAGGGAAATTTAAATGACTCATACATTGAAGAGTTCTGATGACCCATGACACTGATCATTGAATGAGTACCAATGACCAGGGAAATTTAAATGACTCATACATTGAAGAGTTCTGACGACCCATGACACTGATCATTGAATGAGTACCAATGACCAGGGAAATTTAAATGACTCATACATTGAAGAGTTCTGACGACCCATGACATTGATCATTGTATGAGTACCAATGACCAGGGAAATTTAAATGACTCATACATTGAAGAGTTTTGACGACCCATGACATTGATCATTGTATGAGAACCAATGTCCAGGGAAATTTAAATGACTCATACATTGAAGAATTCTGATAATCCTCCCCCCTTTCTTTCCCTGTCACTCCTAACTTACCTTACCTCTTACCTGTACATTAATTTTAAAATTATTTTTATCTCAGACATCTCCATTTGTGGGTTCAGTTTTGGCATCAGCGTCTTATGATTTTTCAGTGAAGTAAGTAGTAAATAAAGTAATATTTGTTCTGGTATATTTTCACAGGTTATTAATTATGTAATTAAGTCATTAACATCTGGTACGGGTACTTGGAATGTCATAATAATAATAATCCAATGCTGGTATCATAAAGAATATTTAAGATCCATTTTGGTGAAAATTTTACAAGCTGCAAGTTTTACTCCACTTAAAAAAATTAAGGTACCAGTATTAGAGATATATGGGCCAACAATTACTATACAATATTCATCTGATTCATACAGAAAATGCACAAAAGATATATATTATATTCCATTGAAGTACCGGTAATGAGAATTAAATCATTTTTAATCAAAAAATTTACATCTAAAATATAAGGCTGTGGGAAGTGGATAGACAAGTCTGTCTCGACACCATTGAGCACCACACTGAATTTGTCTATGGTTTGGATTTCAATATTCATAATCCTGGACAAGTAAGCATACTGCATTTTTCAGTGCAAATGCACTCACTATAACTATAAGCTGCACCCTTTGGTGCTATTGTTGTCTAATTAATTTTTGTTTTTCTAATCAAATCCCTATCATAATTGTAGCCTTATCCCTAGTAAAAAAGACAGACCTATACGTTAGGGTAATTACATTGGCTTTATTAATTAACGACGTCTTATTATTATAATCCAAAGATAGGTGTAATTAATTTAGTGCCGGGAACAGTACCTTTGTCAGTAATGACAGTGAGCCACTCAATGTAGTGTCAGACTCATTTGATCAAATATATGATTTACCTACGTAGATATCTATGGGGTACCGTCCTTGAAAGATGCATGTGTCTAGGGTTTTCTTGAAGGAATTCACAAGAGTGATAACTACAGTGATATAAATGTTACCTCCTTTTTTTTTTTTTAGATGGCAGACTGTGGCTGGGATGAACTTGTCCATGTCTATCAACCCTCATCTGCAGCTTCTGCATCAATAGTATCAGTTTAGAATTGATGCAGCAGAATTATTCTTATAATTATTACTTATTGGTACATCAATCTCAATTTTCTTTTGATGCAAGTTTTTTTAAAGTATTTTAACTGAATAAAAGTATTTGACAAGATGTATTATTATTATCTCAATTACTATAAACTGGTACCATACCAACACACATTTTTCACTTATCTGGAACAAGGCATAGGCTAACAATGTCAGGTTTGAGGTCTCTAACCAGCAAATGATTTCCAATATGTATTTTCCAAATGTGCAATGTACCAGTACTGTACCAGTGCCTGTATCTTTTATCTGTAAAAGGAATTACCTTTTCTTCCTTTGGGATAAGCCGGTACTTTATAATAATTTTTGATCGGTATTGAGAAAGAAGTTATATTTCAAGACAAATTTTAATCAGACACTCACAAAGTTAATTCAAACTCTAACTTAAATACCGGTACTTATTTAAATTACTATACAATTTGCAGGCCATGCTCAAAAGTTTACAGTACACTTACTTATTGTAGAGTACCGGTATAGTCTTCTTTTTATAATAAAAATAATACTTTGTTTTATGAAACATCTCTATTTTATTTCTATAATCTCTAAGAATTATTATGGAACAAACTTTAGAATTTTTTGTCACAATGCAGTGTTCTGTCATTGCACTAAAAAGTGGAAAATTGCTATTGAATTGAATATGCAATCTTTTTGAAAATGCTTTTACTTTCATCAGTTGTTGCACTCACTTTAGCATAATCAGATATAATTTTGTAACTATGAGGATGATTTACTCTTATTTTATACTTTTACTTTAATATTTGACAATAAATTTGAAATACCGTACCTTAAAAGCAATGTGTCACTTTACTATATGATTATATGTGCTGCACACATCCTAACTGAATAAACCACAAGTTTTACATCCAATTCTTAAATCACATTTTTGTCAATTTGTTACCAATGTTGCACCAAAAATTTCGAATTTAGCCAGGAAGATGATAAATTTGGTATAATTTTTTATATGTAACTTTAATTCATAGGTAACTCCAGTAACAGATTCCTGTATTGAATTTCAATTACAAGATATATTGTAGTAAAATCTTAATTTGGTTCAAAATAAGGCCTCGGTGTATTGATTTTAAGGCTATTGGTGAAGATGTTAGTATTTGGCCAAATGGAAATTCGTTGGTGCTTAAAATCAAGCAATTGAATTTGTATTAGAAGTGCTGCAAAATGAGTCGGGCAGTACCCTAAACTCATCTGTGAAATTAACATCTTGAACTTTTAGAACATACACTTATTGTGACTTATTTCTTCCGTTAAGAAAAGAACACCCAAGTGGTACGGTATAAGATTTTGTGCTCCTGGTTTAACCTCTATGCTGGTTGTATGTCAAAGCTGCTCTAACTCTATGACTGTGGTGAACATTTAAATGTTTCAATTGATAAGGAGAATTCTTGTCTTGATTTCAGTCTCTTTGTAGTGTAGTGTTTTTTTTTATATGGTTCAGAGCTGATTCAGTGACTGAATGACATGCTCGGATACTGCTGACGGTTCTACACTAGTAGTAGTCTACAGTGATCTAAATTTTGTAATATCACTGCAAATTACCAGGCCAGTCCACTTCAAATGGTGTGTCCAGATCTGGATTAAGCGCAATTGGTTATTTATGGTACCGGTACTTAAATTGTATCAACAGAGGAATAGTGTCATTAAAATTTCATAAATTTAGGATAATTAATATTATTATACTACTACTACTATTTACTTCAGTATGAAAAAGTCTTAAGAAACATTAAGCCAGGGGTCGCAAACTTGCGGCCCGCTACATGACAGCAAAGTTTAGAGTTAATGCGGCCTGCGCATTTCCCCAGTCTCATATTTATAATGTGACACTCCGCGAGAGTTTAAGTCGAATCTCACTAACTAGTCTATTTTTTATTTTATTGTTTGTACAGGTACAGATTTGGACGTTGATTTTAATGGTAAAAACTGATATTTTAAACTGGACTAAAAGTTTTTATTTTATAGCATTGTATGAGATAAACTTGATCAAAGTGCAGTTTTGAGAAAAGTTTAAAAAGTCAGTGAGTAATGCACAACCATAATTGTATAAAATTATAGCAATCTGACATAGTATCAAAGAATCCCTATGACTATTACTAAGTATTACAATTGCCGCTAGTGTTTACAAGTGAGGGGAATTCCGAGCCGGTCAGCCTGGTCACTTTCAAAATAGGGTTTGTCAGAGGTCGTTTGTATTATAAAAAAATAAAAATTCATTCTTCCTACAACTACAAGCATCTTCCTTCAAATCAATACGGTAATTCATAAATATTTCCTGCCTCCTGTTTGAACAAGCTTTAGTACAAAGCCTTCATGGAGGATGGGGTGGTTGTTCCTGTACCAAGTGATCCTAAGTTAACATTACAAATTACACAGGAGCTGAAGAAAAAGTGAGTGTACTAACAAGAAGGTACAAGGCTAGGGACAGCTTGACAGTGTTGCCTGACAGTGTCTGTGCATTCTGCACAAAACCTGTGTTGGGGAAAGCCTAGTGCCATTTCCCAATAATCCAAGTACTCATGGACTCTGGCACACCATTCAGTAGTAGTAGCAAGTATATTGGTGCCATTGCAAAGCTACATGAAGAATTGATCACGTTTTTAATTTTTAGACTTCAAAACACTCAGAGCCACTTTTCAACTTTTGTTGACTCTTTCTTTAGTGTGAAAGATGCCCCCCCCCCCTCCCCCAAACCAACTGCACTTTAAAAATGGAGCTGATTTATCTTCAACACAATTCTAAGTTCAGGGAGTTGAATGGGAAAACAGACTAGCAATAGCATGGACAATTTAGGAGAGCATTACCCTCCACCTTCCCTCAGATTTCCAGGTTGTTAGCTATTAAAGCGGATCATGTGCCTTTTTGGGATTGGTAGTACCTATCTGTGTGAAGAACTCTTTTCCACTATGAAATTTAACAAGTCAAAGTTCAATACCGTACCAAACTTCAAGCTATACTGAGGGACTCCGTTGCTTCCTCACTCAAGCCATAAGTTTCTCTGGCAACAAGGAGTAGAGGGGAAGGAAGTGATACCCGGTACATAACTCTTGAGAACCCTTACTTAATGTTTTTAAATTTGTTATTAATAAAGGTTGAGCAGATTGTAAAAGTTTTACTTTATTGAATTTGTAATTGCATTTGTGTGGAATACTTGATGCAGCCCAGTCTCACTCAGACTCTACCTCCTGCGGCCCCAGGATAATTTGAGACCCCTGCAGTAAGCCATCCGAGTTCTGAGGCAGCACTCTGACTTCACTTTTCATTTTGTAATTTTCTTGGTGGAAAGTAGGTGACCATGAATATTATTTATTGCCTTTGATATTTTTGAACCACCCTAATATACAAATACAGTATTCTTCTATTTCTGTTCAGAGACTTATATTTCACCATGGTGGGGAGAAAAAAAGGTGTGGATACAGAGGTGTTTCCCTATGTGCGCCAGAAGGATAAAATAAGTGCTAGGGCAAACTGAATGAAATGTAAGTGGTAGTTGCTACTTGCTACAAATGTTTTAATCAAAATAAATTTCACATTTACACAGATTTGAAACATTAATTGCATACCATGCATACTCAAGCAAACAAACAAACCTATCTACATGACAAGAAAAGGTAATCCATTTATTAGAGTTCATTGATTTTATTCACAGTTTAAAACATAACCATCTGGCCCTGTGGAAGTAAACAAAATAAATATTTGAAACTATTGTAAAACTGAAGGGAAGAGATTTTAAAAATGTATCTAATATTGTTTGTTGTAAGTTCTTCACATCATTAAATCTTATCTTAGAGTCATTTTTATAAAAACACAAAAAACAACAGGTATGACTTTAATATAAAAAAACTACAGTTTCCATAAAGTTTACTTACCTTTCTCTTCTTGTCACCTCCCAACTCAAAGTGTTTGCATCGCTTGATGGGTAATTGTTTCCTGTATTTGCATTCTGTGCATTCCATACGCAACACAATCTTCCTTGTTGTCTTGGCCTAAGGTGGGAAAAGTAAAATTAATATAATTGACAAAACACAACAATGTATTTAAAAAATGTCATTTCAAGAAAATATATGCCCACTACTGGTACTGCTTGTAACACTTTCTTTCTCCAAGACCTAGGACTCCTAAAAACGTAAATATCAGGTCAAAAACTACATCGTCTCAAAAGCGTAAAATATAGTTTACAGTAAATAATCATACAGTATATATAATGTATACAATGACTACTCGCATCATGTGTCTAGTGGGATTGAGTTAAGCTAACGTCAAAAAAGCTAACGTCCAAAAGAAGGCCATATGACTGACATTTATCTTGCAATCTGTTGTCACTTTGTTTTGCCGACATGTATATGCTATGAATATCAATTAATAATTAGATGAACTAGCAGATCACATTATCAGTCTGTCAGTGGCAAAAGTAAAGTTACAGTGAAAGGTAACGTCAGATAAGCATAAAATAAAATTTAATAAAAATATGAATTAAACTAAGGCGTCATGTAAAAAAAACAATGTAACTTAAGATTAATTTTTTAGGAAAAGCTGTTATGTCTGAAAGGAAGAGGGGTTTTTTAAAATCGTACAGCAATTTTGTGTGATTTAAACATGTCGAGATCCAACGTTGCTGCTCCTAACAGTTGAGAATACACTCGATAATTGTCTCCATTTCTGCACTGGTCGCAGCTGAGCCATTAGAAATAATTATGTCACAAAATAGCCCAAGCAAACAAAGGTGAGCAGGTGCCATCTACATGGTATGGAAAAACGTCAATTTTATATACCCTCCACCCCCATGCATTTTTAATACCTCCACCCATCAAATAATTTTTACTTAATCATGTTACAGTACATGAAAAGTGTCACAGGTTTTCACCGCTGGCTGTTTAGTGAACCCAGAGGTTCCCAGATTATATGCAGCATCGCATGGGGTCCTCTTTGCCCTCGAGCAGAGCCATGAGAATGGGGCAAAGAGTCAAAGTCAAGGGGCGCCAAAAACTTCTTTAAAATAAACCATTTAATGAATTAAACTATAAAATGCCTATTACTTCACAAAGAGCAGGGGCGCCAAAAATAGTACTTTTAATCGAATGTGACATCTACCCACTTGAGTGACTACTGTTTGCAGTTACTAGATGGCACTTTGTTACCTACATACGTGTTATTTATTTTTAGCCAACACGATGTTTTATTTATATTCCCGTATTCGCTATTTTGAAGTGTTCTTGCTAGAATTTAAAACAGGGAGCCTGGCGAAAACCTGAATTTGGTATAGGTTCCTGGTATTTTTTTTTTAGAAGCACTGGCATAGCCCAACAAAATATGTCATTCGCCATACGCAATTACGCATGTTGAACATATAGTGGACTAAATTTACTGTAATATCGCTACTACTTAGCACCATACTATCCGAGTACCGGTATACTAGCGAGTTCATTTGTGAAAATACATGGCAACATGATAATTCACAAAACAATGTATGATACTTTTATGACTTTCAAAATATAAATATGCTAACAGTTGCAGGATGAATATTGTAGAATATTTAAATAGTGTACAGTAGACATTCATACTTTCTCAAAAATCCCCCCATATCTTCTGTGCATATGTACTATATGGTCCCCAACCAATTAAATATTTCTGGATCCAATCACTGCTGGATGTAGAATACAAAGGCAAGCTAAAACTAACAACCGAAAATTTACTTGTTACTTTTTTTTTAATCAGAAAAAAACTACTGGTACTGGAATGTAAATATTTTCAACTCTGCCCCTTAAAATCAGAGTTCTGACAGGTCTTGGCGTACATGCATAAAAGACATCTCAAAATCATACATTGTACACTGAAATCATAACAGTAAAAAGGTCTCTCAACCCAACTTCTCACTTGCTGCTAATAAAGAGTTTAGGTCTACAACATGATTTTTTAATTTCTTACTTAACTTATTTTAATTCACTTTGCACTAACAATTTTTAATGTCTATTTCAGGCCCAGAAAAAAAATATATACCTATCCAATATTTTAACAGATTCAGGCTTTTTCTTTCAATCCATCCTTACCTTCTTTCTAAACACAGGCTTAGACTGACCACCATAACCACTCTGTTTTCTGTCGTAACGCCTTTTACCTGTTGAATAAGAAATATAATTTAAGTTTAAGAAAGTTGTAAAATGCATATGTTGAAGTTGAAATATCAACCAACCTCTATGGAGGAAGGCCCCATGGCAGATGAATAGACTATTTTGCATATGTTTCATCCAAATTATGTGCGAATAATATCTTGTGCATCCTTACTGTTGATTACTTAAATGACTATCCCCAATGAATAATATCCTAAGCCAATGTAAACAGCTATAATATTAATAGATATATGATAAAAATCATCCAGTACGAAAAAGATCTTAATCACCATCTCGGCATCACAAAATTAGCTAACCTGTTTCCAAGTACATCATCATGTCTGATGAGGTCTACTAACAGTAAATTCAGATCGATCGTATAGCGTTTTTTTTAACCATGGCCGCCAACTTGATTGCCGTGTCCCGTAAAAATAAGAATAAAACTTAAAAAATAATTAACAAATTTCCTAAATGTATCCCTAAACCTAACCTGAACCCTAAATCTATCCTTAAACCTAACCTAATGAAATGAAGTACGATCTATCTTAATTAGCCCTCCTACTAACAATTAAGTGAAATTGAAGTATGAATTAATACACTTACCTTGTGCATACAAGGAGGCTTTGCCAGCCTTATATTGTGTCACTTTATGAACAGTGTGCTTTTTGCACTTCTTGCCCTTGCAAAAGGTGCGTCTCTGTTTTGGGACGTTAACCTGAAGAAAAACATGAAATAACGATTTTAAAAAATTAAGTTAAGTGCATAATAGGCCCAACTTACTGAAGCAAACGACAGTAGTATAGGCAAGTATTTTCATTTAATCTGTGCCTTGCAATAATCACAATTCCATTTAAACACTGAAGAGTTTCATACAAAAGCATTGATCTTTTCAAAACCTATAGGCCTTATAGGAATAGGTCTATCCTTATGTTTGGTTGTGATGAAATGGAGTGTGTCAGTTAACAACACTGACTAAAGAATTGTGCTTCATTTGGCCAAAACTGCAGGGGTTGTTAATCCTGCTTGTAATAACCTTTCTAAACTCTTGATACCCAGTTCTTCAATCACTCACTGAATTAAGTTTTAATTTAGCAAGTAAAAAGAATTAACGTAGATTTGCTAGATCCAGAAGGCCACTGGGTTAGAGGAAAAAATGTTAGAGAGATTTTAATTTTCTTAGGATGGAAAGGAAGACTTATATTTAGAAAGTATCAACATTACATATAAAATACAACAAAAAGCTTTTCATTGGCAACCTTGACATAGTATACAAAGAAAATAACGGTAAGCTCCTAAAACATAACTTTTTATGTTTAATTACAAAGATTACAACAGATTTAATCACGGACTTTCGCTTCTGCAACCCACCATTTTGAAGTTTACATAGGAAAAGGAAGTGAAGATGTTGTATAAGCGAAAAGCGCAGGTCTGATTTCTATTTCCGGCTCTTCAATAGATAAAAATAATAATGTAATTCACGTGTTCAATCTCCTATGGTTATCTCTTGTACTTGTACACACCTCTTAGTTTGTTATGAATGAATGAAGACCCATCATTTCATTGAATAACATATATTATATGCAAGATTGCTAATTAAAAAGCAGGATATAACCATATAACGCTGCATTATAGAGAATACATAATCCTTCAATTGGAATTAAATAGTCCCATGCAATTTAATAAATTTAACAACAATTGACTCTAAATGAGTGAATGAAAAGTTGACACAACATTGTCTCCATTTTAATATTAAGATTACTATGGGGCCTCGGAATATGAACTTAATTCGTTACAGTGCCCCGTTCGAGTTCCAAATCGTTTGAGGTCCGGGACAATTTATTTCCCTTTAAAATATTTGGTAATGAGTTAAACCGTTCCTGTCACAAAAACTCAATGGATTCCAGTCCTTTTAATAAAATAAAGCTCTCGAACCACCCCATATTACTAATACCTTTATCCCCCCCCCCCTCCAATTTTTAGCTCTAGTAGGCTATCAGAAATGCCTTTTAATAAATCATTGTGGAGGAAAGTGGTTTTCACACAAACTATCGTCTAAAAATCACATGATTAATGAGCTGTTTTTTAATTAATCCAAACTATGAGGAGTTTTTTTCATATCTTTCATACTTTTCGATCTCCCAGAGCAGTGCTTTACATATATTTATTGTTGGCGACACGCTTTTTAGACATTCATACATAATTTTTCGACATTTAGTAGTTTTTTTTTTCAGTATTACGGGTTTTAACTTACCCATTTTAAGAAATAGGGTAAAACATAAAGTTAAAGTAAAATAACGCAATGTTTGATTAATTTACATATCTCGTGAAAACTTTTTTTAAATATATTTTTTTAATGCATTATTGAAACGTAAATCCAAAAGCTAGCTCATCTTCTTTGTACCTCAATTTAACATATTCCAATATTTTTTTTTAAATTTCAGCTCATTCTTTTCTCCAAATTTTGTTTTTTCACTTTCCATTTCCAAAGTTGATATCTTGACTCCTAACCACATAGTATGAATTTTTACACCACATATTAATTTCACCAATTATTTCAGAAAAACAAAGAAAATGTTACGCACCAAACTCATTTGCGATATTTTAAAAAAAATAATCTCATGAGCAGAGTTATCTGGAATTTTATTTCGTGAAATCCTATTTCCTTCATCTTTCCCTTGAAAAACAGGGAAAACTTATTTGGGGGGTCGGGATGAAAATTTGACAGATTGTGCTGTCATCGGCGACGAGTCTATATGCCAAGTTTCAGCTCGATATGTTCACGGGAAGTGGGTCAATTAGCCGTCCGAAGATTTTGCCAGCCAGCCAAGAACAAAAGCGAAGTTTATATGAAGGATTTAACGACAGGTAACTAAGTAATGAAAAATAACACGAGATGGTTTCCCACTGAACAAAAAAGGGTATGGGGGGCCCAAAGGGGGGTGGCCCAGGGGGTGTGGCCAGAGGGGGTGGCCCAAGGGGGGTGGCCCAAGGGGGTGGCCCAGGGAAGGCCCAAGCTCTGGGGAAATGTACACAAATCAATGTGCTGGGGATTCGGATTTCAAAGTAGCGTTCGGATTCCAAGTTGTTCGAGTGCTAGGGCATTCAGATTCTGTTTATTCAATTATGTGAAAAACCTTTTTTAAAAAGTACATTGCTAGATTACAACGTGACACGTTTACTGTTGCGAAACATAACTAGCAAAATTTCAAAGTGCACTACCATAACTAAATGAACTTGTAGTAATAAGGTGCGGTCCGCCAAGGAGCAGCACTTTTTACCTTATGAAAATGCCATAAAAATCTTTCAACTATCAGAACCAGATCGATAAAAAAATATGCTCAAGCCTCAATGTCGAATCCATCACATACATTGAAGAATACAATTTTACAAAGTCATTAGAAAAAAATTTCGAACGGATCTTTAAATTTTAAAAACTTTGTACCGGTAAACTTATAATTTTTTTAACGTTGCTTGTCCGTAGTAGGGTCAGCCCTACGGTTGCTGGCGCCTCGGGCAAGATTAACTTTGGTGTCCCCATTTTAAGTACCTATAATGATAGCAATATTTGCAAGGAAAAAATTGGGGCTAGGTAATGAGTTTATTACCTCAACAAGACAAAAAAAAAATTCCCACTGTATGGAGTAAATAATGTGTCTGAAGTTCCTCTAAAAGACAAATTTCGTTCAGCTAAATATTGAGTGATGCTCATTAAACGTTCCAAAACTTGACGCCAATATTCACGTTCTGTAATCACAGTGATGGTCCAAACTATTTACGGTATATCATTATAAATGTCATAAAACAAAAAAATACAAGAAGCGAATTTTCTCGAGGGAGGGATTAGTCTATTTTATAAAGAAAAGAAAGATGGAATATGACAAACATGCTAATATTACTGGTCATTCAGCAAATCTCGACTAGTTGTAACATTTTGATATGTGTATAGGCCCAGTGGCGTAGCGAGCTTAACTCGCGCCCTGGGCAGAATACCTTTTTAGCGCATCCCCTATTCGAAAACCACACAATATTATATGTAAAATATACCATTTGGCGCCCCTTTGTGAGTAGCACCCGGGGCATGATGCCCCCCTTGTCCCCCCTCGCTACGCCACTGTATAGGCCTACATAATTATTACATTACATATTTATTACAAAGAGAGATAGTTAAATTACTTTCCGATTGGAATATATCTCATACATCAAATCACGATTATAAACGATTTATTTAAATCTATTATTTATAATCTACTAAACTTTCGAAAATCGAGGCATCGCACCGAGTTTCATCGCTCTAGGAAGCTGAATATGCCAACTTAAAATTCGCTTCCAAACTAAGTGAGCGGAAAATTCATAGTCGTCACCTGCTCAGCTACCTGTCTACAAATGCATATTGCCGCCACTGTCAAACGATCAAAGTCACAGAAAAAGAGGTCTAATGATCAGCAAATCGCTGACAACCCTACCGACGTCGCCATATCAAAGTTGCTGTCACGAGAAACTGGTGAAGAACTCGATGCACTTACATGCGTTTGTCAGCTGCTACTTTTTCCGGTCACTTCCTTTGCACGTGCATACGATTTATGTAGTATGGCAGACCAACATTTTGCGCTAAAATTACTTTTATTCCTTGGCGCCCACATGCAATGTTTTTTCCTATTTTGGAAGATCGTTGATGGCGCCCTACGAACATGACACCCCGGGCAACTGCCCGAGTTGCCGGTACCTTGAGTTGGCCCTGGTCCGTAGGAATCTGTAGAGATTTAGAATATTTGTCCGTAGATTTTATTTTCATGAGATGGCAATCTTGGTTAAGGGTAAGGGAAAACGTGTAAGAAAACAATGATCATTTTGGAAAACGCATTCTTTAGCAAACAGTAAAAAAAAATGCAAAATAAATCTCCCCTACACTATTCCGAGTTACCATATATCTGTTTTTGTGACATATGCTTGGAATGCACGGAAATAATAGATTAGTCTACGCCTAACGCCTCATTACGATAAACGCCGCCTTATAAGCTTTGGCGCTTTTGAAATAACATTTTGAGTGGCTGGTAACGGCAACGGGGGTATAATACCCCCCTCCCTAAGAGGTGGAAGCCAACACCCTTCCCCCCCTGGACCTTGGTCAGTTTTGTGGGTCATGGTATTAACCACCAGATATGGGGATATCGGGGAAATGATAAGCTCAGTGTAGACCAAAATCCGTACTTACAAATAAAATTAATGTTAAGCGTTTTACAGTTGCCGTAATCCTTAAAAGTCCGCTATCTCCAAAACCGAGGTTCAGCTTGCAGCCACGATAAATGCAGCCACTTCGTTTTTTAAAAAAGCGCTCTCCATGATTAGAAAGTATGGAAAGTGCCAAGGGCCGTAACTAACATTATACTTCATAGTGGAGTAAGTTCCAAAACAGTAAAAAAGTGTAAATTCTATACGTTCCTTATACAGTAAAAAAAAGATTCAATATTAAAAATGAGCTCTGCCACTGAAAAAGATGGAGACAACAAAGAAACAACTTTAGAAAATGTATGACATGTAGCAATAGTATATTTTTTCGTAGACTTCATTTTATAAGGATTTCCCCTGTTCTGTTTTACCGTGACTGGCGTGACAGAACCGTGTGTGTTTTTGCACTACTTTTTTTTACATGGACCCCATCATGACAGCAGAGGTGTAAAAAAAAATGAGATGGGGAAAGAGAGTGTTTTCGCTAATTTTTACAGAACGAAAATGATGAGAATTAGATGTAGTTATTTTCTTTTTAAACAATGACGATATTAACAACTATACTATAATCTATACTATAACATTTAAAATTTTAAGAAAAATAATTTTTTTGAATCTTACGCCACTTACGGTGCATAAAAATGATAGTGTTAAGTAAATTAAAGAGGTTTAAATAATTAATGGGAAAAAATGTAATGAACTGAAATATTTCTTCAAATTTCAAACTTAAATTATATTACTTTACCTAGGTACTTCAAAGCCCCATCGGCGCATTCTTCTGCGCATGTCCCAAAATGTCGAAAATTCCGTTTCTACAATTTTGGCTTACGGCTACACGGTATCGTTGGAAAATTGCATACTACGTCACCTTTGTTTATTAAATAGTTGCTTTTATCATCAGTGACGTTTCAGTTTTTGTGTTCCGGTGATTTATTGATTTATGCTACGAGATTTTTTGTGTATCACTGACAGTATTATTATAATGACGGGGTCAGTATATACATCACATAAATACTTTTTTATTAGTTATGACAGGTTAAAAAGGTTTAGTGCCAGAGACTCAGCATTCATTGTACTAGTTTTTTCGTTATATGAGTTATTATCATTAACCATGCATCCCCCTATGGAAGGGGGGTACGAAATTTTTATTAATTTTCTTTTTTGAGCGAGAAGCCGGAAATGGGTATTATCACTGTCAATTATAAAGTGATTCGTTATTGTTAAATCCGTAAACATCGGAATAATTATAAGAAGTTTAAAATGAAAAATTTAAAAAAAGATAATAACCAAACTTGAAAAGTTTATGTAGTGAGCAAATAGCTTTTAAATTTTACGTTAAAAATTGTTGTAACACCGGCACTTAGTCAGTTTACCGATGTACATTATTGAATCAATAATTAATAGTTTTATGATAATGACAGTAATCTCAAAAATAATTGTTGTTATTCTCTTATTAATGACAACTCATTTGGGGGAATATTACTAAAATTAGGCCTACATATCAATATCATTTATAATTATAAACAACAGTTATTAATATCTTATAGTCTATTTAGTATTTACGCCTAGGCCTAGGCCTAGGCTTAATTTAATATTTTTCACTTACTGAACTTTTATTACTATTAGTTACTATTACTACAACCACACTTACATGCCTAATTAAAGTTAGTATCTTTTTAATTTAATAAGGTATTAAAATATACATTTTAAAATAATTGTTAATTAATGTAAAAGTAAAATTCTAATACTTACCCTACTTACTGTGTGTCCTTACTTAACTTAGTCTTATAACTTATGACTTATATGGATGATTTTATTTGAGTAATTTTTATTTATAATTATATCCATCAATTTTACATATAAAAAAGAATACTTACCTTTTTATAAATATGATAATTGATTTAAAATTTAACAATAGCTTAATAAAATTAATGTTAATTCAATAAACATGTTATTTTCTGTTTTTTTCTTCATAAATAATGATTGTTCCAATTTTTCTATTCACTTTTTTCGTAACATACCCGCAAATAAAATTATCCAAAATGCAAATTCTTGATGTTATGTAAAAGTTTTGTTGTTCATTGTGTTGTAAATTGCATTGAGAATGTCTCCTAAAAATTTGGTAGCATTATCTATTAAAATACAAAAGTTGTGGGCAAAAAAAAGGCAGAAATGTGGAAAGTCGGTCACAAGTTTTTACAGTGAAATACAAAGATAAAGAAGGGGGTTAAAAAATTCACTAAAAAAATCATAACTTCATTTCTATAAAAGCTAGAAAGATGAAATTGGTATTTTTGCAAAGCTTATAGCTAGCCCTTTAAATTGATGTATCATTTGTGGCAATAGGACAATATTAAAAATTTCTGTCAAAGTACCTACTTTACCTAGCCTGAACGCAAAATGTCTCTAGTGCAAAAATTTGTCTCCCTAACTCGAACTTAAATCTTCAAACCTAAAATCAGTCTCCCTAACTCAAGGGTAAATCTTCAAAACTAAAATTTGTCACTAGATCTAGAGCTAACCTAAACCCTAAAACCATGTATTCATGTGAGAAAATGGTAAATTTGAATAAAAAGAATAAAACCACTTAAAAATATGAATGAAAATCCAAATTACAGTTTCATCTTATATACTTTTACTCACTTTATCACAAGTTCCATCATAAGTAAAATCCAAAACATATCAATAAACTAAAAATCCATGTATAAAATACTTCAGTCTTCAGATTTTTACAGGCAGAAATGAGCACCTTGTTTTCCAATACTCGTATTAATTTACCTCACTTTGAAATATTAATTGAAACATACATTCATACATCCCATCTGCGTATTAATTTAAAAAAAGAGAATAGCTAACTCTTAGTAACAAGCTGTGACTAAACAAATGTGAGTTCACTCAATCTTAATTAAATGATGGAAATATGTTTAAAAATGTCATCTGAAAATTATTTTTTTCTTGAATTTGTGACTAATACTATTAGTAATAGGAAGGATCACTACGTGCCGATGAGCTCTACAGGGCGGGAGCAGCTGTGAAGAGAGCGCTGAGAAAGGCAAGAAAACACTACTCCACCGCATTCATGTGCGGGACATGCACAAGAGACTGCCATTCGTGGATTGGTCTCATTAGCCACACGAAGAGCTGCAACCAGACAAGATAATCTATCGTCTCTCGTAGACGGAAAGATGCCATACATACATACATACTATTAGTAATAGATAGCTATGTCCAGAAAAATTGTATCAGTCTTTTCTTGACGTACTTCAATCCTGTTCCTCCACACATATTTTTGACATACAAGAATCTAATATGTGCCCATGCGTACCGTTAAGGTGCTTGTTGCTCTCTTTAGCTGTTTTCCAGGTTCTCTCAATCTTTTGTGTGTTCATACCAGTGTTAGAGTTAGGATCAAGGAAGCTGACAGAGTGATTTACTTTAAACTTAAATATGGTTAAGGCCAGGAAGTGTCCCAATGGCATTATTCACATGCCATTGATCTGAAATAGCTGTTACACCGGGAAGTATGTTTGCTATGATTAAGGGTATCAGTGTTGCAGTATATGAAGAGAACCACTTGTCTGTGTGTAGGCTGCAACCCCTGTATCCACGTCTCTTTCCACACATGAATGTCTTCTTGGCAAATACCCTGACAACGATCCGTTCATTGGTTAATGATAGAGTCATCAGATGGTTGTTCGCACAATGTGGTATCAAATGAACAATGCATTGTTGCTGTAGTAGGAATTGAAAGGGACTTTGCTGAGCAAGTAACAATGAAGATAAACAGAAAATTCGTTGTCCAAATTTGCACAATTATTTATTAGGGAAATTTACCGCCAGAAAATGAATCTGGATTTTGAGTTAGTGATATTACAAAAAATAACTTTAAAAAATAATAATAATTCCGGGGAATTAACAATAAAATTTCCTTTTTTTTCTTCAATGCTTATTCACTCTGTAGTCATGGATTCAATGCTTATTCACTCTGTAGTCATGAATTCATTGCTTATTCACTCTGTAGTCATGAATTCATTGCTTATTCACACTGTAGTCATGGATTCATTGCTTATTCACACTGTAGTCATGGATTCATTGCTTATTCACACTGTAGTCATGGATTCATTGCTTATTCACTCTGTAGTCATTGATTCATTGCTTATTCACTCTGTAGTCATGGATTCAATGGTTAGTCACTCTGTAGTCATGGATTCAATGCTTATTCACTCTGTAGTCATGAATTCATTGCTTATTCACTCTGTAGTCATGAATTCATTGCTTATTCACACTGTAGTCATGGATTCATTGCTTATTCACTCTGTAGTCATGGATTCATTGCTTATTCACTCTGTAGTCATGGATTCAATGGTTAGTCACTCTGTAGTCATGGATTCAATGCTTAGTCACTCTGTAGTCATGGATTCAATGCTTAGTCACTCTGTAGTCATGGATTCAATGCTTAGTCACTCTGTAGTCATGGATTCATTGCTTATTCACTCTGTAGTCATGGATTCATTGCTTATTCACGCTGTAGTCATGGATTCATTGCTTATTCTTGCTGTAGTCATGGATTCAATGCTTGTTCACTCTGTAGTCATGGATTCAATGCTTATTCATGCTGTAGTCATGGATTCAATGCTTATTCACGCTGAAGTTATGGATTCAATGCTTATTCCTGCTGTAGTCATGGATTCAATGCTTGTTCACTCTGTAGTCATGGATTCAATGCTTATTCACTCTGTAGTCATGGATTCAATGCTTATTCACTCTGTAGTCATGGATTCAATGCTTATTCACGCTGTAGTCATGGATTAAATTAATTTTTTACATGTCAGTGTCATTTTCAAAATTTCAACCAGATTAACATTAAATTTTGAGTGAATTGGCACATTTTCATAAGGCTATTATTAGCTATCTCATCAAATGAGCGTAGCATATGATCATGTGAGAGAAATTAAAATAGTTAGGATAGGCTAATAATATAAATATTAATAAATTTATATAGCCATCTATCAGTGCCTGTGTCTGCTTTATATTGATAGCCCTATTACTATTAACTAGTTAAGTTAAGGCATAATAAACTTAATATCATAATTTAGGCCTAGGCCCCAATGCCATTACTAGTGTCTAGTACAAATTTGAGAAAATTACTAAAGATGTATCCACGCTGCCTAAATTTATTAGTTCAATTTACAGTCCTACACTTCCTACAGCCACTAGTACTAGTTCTAGTTTTGTTAGCCTACTTAACTAGTTGACCTAGTCTAGCCAGCATAGGTCCTAATTATTTTAGTCTAATAGTATTACAAACAGCAAATTACCACCCCATACAATAATGAAGTTATACTAGTATATAATAGGCTACCCAATAATTACTACTATTCTCATTTAAAGTCTAAGCTAAAAAAAAATTATCATTTATCATATTCATTCTGAGTTACAAAGTGTTTAGGCCTAATGTCAATAAGTCTTAGTGATTACCTTAATATTGAAATATATGCCTAGATTGATATAATTTAATTTAGAAAGGCACCAACTCAACCATAAGTATAAGTAATAAATAAGGCCTATCTATTATGTCAACATGACAGTCTGTCAGATAGATAAGAGATTTCAGAATTTGTGTTTATTATTGCATCAATGCACTTACCTTATTTATGCACATCTTCTTTACTTTAAGTAAAAAAACCCACAAATTTTTGCTTCAATACACATGAAAGATTCAAAATAAAATAAACGTTTTCGGATCCTAATTATTATTTTCAGCCTTAATTTTACAACTAATGAATTGTGCAATGAATGTTACACAACTAACTACCTGATTTTGTCTTTACTTGGAATCATACAGATATTAAATCACTGTATTTGGAGCCACTAAAATTGCTGTCGCAAAATCCCAACGCATCTATAAATTTCTACTTGAACTTTATTTTGTTTCTTTCATAGAGAAACACTTGAGATACTTAATTAGGAAATGGTACTTTAGAAACACATGATATACTTTATTCGGTACCAACACTTCTAACACAACTTTGATGTTTCACAAACCATGTTAGTTTTTCATGCATTAAAAGCATGACAATTTAGAAAAAGTCTATGGCCGTTCCAGGTTCTTTGGGGATAGTTTTTAATGACTGAATAATAACATGAAACTCAAGTAAAAGTCTTCAAGAACTCTTTTATCAAAACATTTATTTACATGTTGGTGTTGAGTATGGGAGTTCATTTTTAATTGTTGCGACTGAATGTTATTTTTCATTACGTGCTGTGTGTGTTTGAGAGTTTTAATTAGTTAGTGAACGCTACAAAAATTAACTTTGTAACATCTGCTTTTGATTGTGGAACGGTATAGAATTTTAATAAAAAATGAACATAAACAGGTTTAATATCATATTTATATTACCAAAAAAAAAAACTATGAATTCTAGAATGCACTAGAGTAATAGTTGGTAAATATTTTTTACAGAGGTTTTTATTTAGAAAGAAACTAATTTAAAGTTGCTTAATTAACTCTTGTATTTTCATTAAAATAGTCAGTAGATTTTCACTTGTGCTTGCACCAGTTGCACCACTGGCTGCTTTATTACATTAATTAATGAATTTTTATGACAGTCCCTTTTTTGAAATTATGAATAGTTTCATAATACAGTCAAACCCGCTAATCTCGACCTCGGTTAATTCGCCAACCCTATTAAGTCGACGTTTTTGAAGTGGAGCCGCCAAATTCTCTCTTTGTCTTAGCATTTTCTAATCGGTTATGTCGATTCTTTTATGTCGCCGAACCCTAATATCTCGAGCACAAAAGAGGGCCAAATTTGCCACTTAACGTTGGTTATCTCGATTCCCATGACCAATCGCCAGCTTTTGAAAATGTTAGTTATCGATGCCACTTCACCATCCTACTACTGTATTTTCGCGTTTGTATCGACAACCCCATCTTAGCAGTGCATTGTTGGTTGTCAAGGAAATTTGTGGCATACGAGACACATGGGTAGGGGGATTGGTAGGTGTGTCAAAGGTTATAAAAATATCACCGCAACGTATCGTATTGATTGTGATGGTCATGTTGTTGCTTTGTGTGTCACAGTTAACTAGCTATCTGCGGGTGGGGGAAGGTTGGTTCCGCTGAGCGAAATAATGACGTCACAGACGGAAAGACGTGTTGGCGGACTACAGTGTATTGTGACTATGTCATGTTACGAAGTTGTAGTAGTTTATTTAAGTTAAAATGAAGACTAAAGTTTACAAACGTATAGTTCATTCAATTATCTTTCATTTGATACCTCATTTGATCTTACAAACCCAACAATAATATTTTAAATCGTTTTTTAATCCCAACCTCTCAATTCTGGTACCCGGGTACCAATAGGTGCAGCCGTCATGTTAAATATTACCACTACAGCGATCTCTTTATGAAAACACAAAGCAATAGTATACGGGCATACGACAACTGCGAAACATTGTGGTGATATTTTTATATTTTTTCCATTCTGTATGTACATTTTTATAGCATGCCGATCGCTTCATCAAACAAATAACGGCAATGCTGTTGTGTAAAAAAAAACCTCCAAAAACATGTACATTCTCATTTATTAACGCACATCATGTACATAAAGAAATTTCAAGCACATGTTAATATTTTGCCGCCATATTGGTTTTCGTTTATCTTGATCCTCGGTTATCTCGACGCTTTTTGGCAAAGCCCGAGGCCATCGACAAAACCGGGTTCTACTGTAATATTATAATAATATTATGAAACCATTCAAAATTATTAATAAAATCAAAAACAATTTCATTGTCCATTGAGACATTCTTTTGAGGCACAAAGTAACTGGTTCAATTATAGATCAAAAGTTTATTTATTTTCTCTTTGACTCACTAAAGAGAATCTTTGTTTCAAACACTTAAAATCTTTTTGCTGGTGTTGTCTAGTCTATGACTATAATGCTATATTTCTTTATAAACTCAAAGGTGACTTTACTTTTTTTTTTTTAATATATATATCAATTGGCTCTTATATGACATAGAGCCATCATGGTTTTAAAGAGGCATCCCAATGTTTGAATAGCTTAAAAAATCAAAATATTTTTTTCAGGTTCATTCTGCAAACAGTTGGGAAACAGCTGATCTAGGTGACAAACAGCGCAATGAAAAATTCCTAAGACTCATGGGTGCTGCAAAGGTTAGTTCAAACTTCATATTAGTTTTGACAAAAATTTCAGGCAACATGCTTAGAGCATTTACATACAGATTAAGTTTCCTTCTTACCACCTAAAATCCAATGTTTGGTATTGTAAAGTGGCTCTTCAATGTAAGACAAATGTTCAGCTTCTGCTAAGTAAAATAGACCACATTTGGTATGTTGGTAGTTTTATGGTTGTAAAATTATTGTAATTTAATTAAAGAGATGCATTATGTAACACTATTTGATGATTAAATGGACTGAAAATTTGATAACTTATTTAAATTAATTAGTGACTTGGCTACATAATTTTTTTGTTTTATTCATTATATAATTATTTAAACAAATCATTTACAGAAGGAACACCATGGGAAAATTGTCATTGGAGATCATAACCCAAGTCTAGCCCACAAGAGAGGAAGTAAGGAACATTTTTAAATGTGAAATCTTTTTTTAGCCCTTCACTGGACTATTTTCTAATTTGGTGCATAAGTTAAATAAATTTTTTAAAAACAAAATTCAATAACTTAATATTTAGGTACACAATGCTGGTAGCAACTCTTAAACACCACACTACTGAATTCCTAGCACCACATGACTTACTTCCAAAACTAAAGTAAAGAGAATACTTTAAAAAAATAATTAAAAAGGTTTAGATTAAAAAAAAACAAAAAAACTAATTTTTCACTGATAATTTTTAAAAGCTTGTTTACAAAAACGTAATAACACTTTGGTACTTCAAGTGAAGTTGCTTACAGCTCTAAATCTTCAGAATAATTTCTCCTTTCATCACGCTCCTATCTCCACTTAAATTAAGAACCCAGTTAAAAAAGAAAGCAAAGATAGTTCCAACAAAATTATTGCATCAAATTAGAAATTACATGCTGATATTTTCTTCACACGAAAAGCTTAATTGAACCAAATCAAATGCTTGAGATTAAGATAGTTATTATTAAACCATTGGTTCTGCTACAAATTATTTATTTATAACTTCAAGGGAGAGAGGAACAGCATTTAGAAGATGATCTGGCTGAGCAATATGAGCAGAGTTTGGAGCATCGATTGGCTAGCGGTAAAAGAGGTCATTTAGGCCTCGGCTACCGCCCAGAATCTGAATCAGAACCGGAAACTAAAAATGAAGAGGAGGAAGAATCTGCAGTTGTTGCTAAACCAGAAGAAGATAAAGCTGAAGAAGATGATGAAGAAGAAAAGGCTGGAGATGAAGAAAAAGATGCAAGTAGAAAGAGCAGTGCCAGTGAAAGAAATGAGACAAGCCAAGATGAAAAAGTGGATGAAAATAACTCAAATGAAGATTCACCAGAGCCTGAGGTGAAAAAGAAGAAATTCTCAAAAGACAGTTCATAAAGGAAATTATTTATTTTTAGTTACAATTCTATTTTTTGGTAGTTTGTTGTAGTCTGTATATAAGTGGGTGTAGAATGCATTTATTTTTTTTTTTACACTAAAATTACAGAAGAAATAATTCTTCTCAGCTCAGTATAATTTCAATAAATAAAAGCACTTTGTTGGTGCTCTTATGCAAGTAAACCTCTCTTAGATATTAAATAAAGATTCTAAATGATTTGTTCTAAATGACAAGTTAAAAAAAATAACGGAAGATATATTTACTGGAAATTGGAAAATAAATTTAATAAATTTGCTCTTTTCAAATCTTCTTAATTCGATAGATTGGTGGCATTGAAAAAAATTAATTTAAACTGAATATAGCATACATATTTAGAATTATAAAAATTATTAGTTTTTCTCATAAGTAATTAATAAAGAAGAAGTTAAGTGTGTTTATCTTACACTGTATAGTCAATAATTGAAAGTATGTTATATTTTAATTTTCACTAGATTTATTTTTAAATAATCGAAACATGCACAAAAAGCTTATGGACTTCTTTGACATAAATGTTTTTAAATGTGTCAAAAGAGTTCTATGATGCACCATACTGCTATCAGATATCACAAGTTAATGAATTTTTGTTTTAAAAGAGAAGTTGTATACGAAGGGAGAAATAAACAATAAATGCTTCATTTGTAAAAAAATATCTTTCACATTGCTACTTTGTGTGACTCAGTTATGAAGCTTTTAAAATGAATGTGTTCCCATCATTAAATGACCAATATTTTTTTATATTAAAAGATTATGTTAAATTAACAGATTATTACACTTCTTACTATAACTTACACATAAAGCACTTTCATATCAAGCTGTGCATGTGGAAATAAAAAATGAGAGGCTGTAACTCATATTTGTTAAATTTAGCTAATGCATGAAATTGTATTAATTGATACATCATGTTTTATTTTATGCAGCTTTTATCAATTAAATATCATTCTTTATCATCCCAGTGAAGGGTTGTCTTTCTTTATTATTGAGGTCTTTCAATTAAGATTTATTGACCAATCAGTGTTTGTTATGAACATTTACCATTTTAACATTACCTTATCCTTACTTTCAACTGAGTTAGTTTTTATAATCAGACATTAGCAATAAAAAAATTCAAGGAACAAGAAGACTAAGTGATTTGTGGACTCCCTAATATTAATTTAAACAACTTTTGCAACTTAAGTTATAAAAAAAAAATATATTTAGGGGTAAGATAAAATTATAACTAAATCTATAGCTATTTTTCAACTTCACATGATAGTGTAGCAGTAGCGGCAAAGAAAGTATATGACTGCATGCGAAACGTAATTGCTTCTTGTTCATTCACAAATGTATTACACATCAGAACACTGTATCAGCAAGTCAAAGAGTTGTGAACCTCAATGATTACAAATTATGAGTTTCCCAAACATGTACATAATGGAAAAAGAAATTGAAAAGCAACAGACTTTTGTTCTCCCCAGAATTCTTTTTATCATTTAACACTTTGTACAAACAATATTAAAATATAACAAAAACAAGCAAAACCTCGTCAAATCCCACACGTTCATTTACTGTGATGGCTTTTTCCCACACGTTCATTTTCTGTGACGACAGTTCCCACATGTTCATTTAAAGTGACAACTGTACAAGTGGCATTTTGTCCCACATGTTCATTCACTGTGATGACTTTGCGAGTGGCATTTTGTCAAATGTTTAGTGTGGCCAGCAGTGAAAATGCATTTACTGAAAGCTTCACAGCAGGTTACAAAATCAAACTTAATAATTCACGTAAAATACGATATTTGTGGTTTTAATATTTGGATGATATACAAAAAATATTTTATTTAAAATATATAATAAGGTCTACAAACTTTTTAAAAAAATCAAGCATTGACTTTATGCACTACATAATTGATCAAAACCAACAATTTTGCAGATGAAAAAACATATCATTTATGGAATGCATCTTTTTACTATAGATGGTTTAATTTTAGCCCACCTGGCACATGAAATTCTGATTGAAACTTTATGAATAAAAAACATTTTCTGTTCAATTATCACAAGGGTCAAGTATACACTTTTTCTCCTTCTTCTTTTTAAAAAAATGTGTTAAGCTATTTAATAAAAATAAAGATACTTTGGGATTTTAAGCACCTAAAATTTGTGTCTGTAATAAATATATGAAGATATTTGCAATTACTATCAAGGGCAAAAATACAAATCACATTGTCAAACACAGAAGTCCTAAACCATAGCAATTCACCCACAGACCAGTTCTAAAGCCTGACAGCTGTATCTAAATGAAGGAAATTTCAAAATATTAACATCCTTTAAACATCCTAAGAAAAGACTGGGTCAATGGCTTTAATTTCGGTTGTGCATTAACTTAGAAATTAAATGAAACAACTGGGTTACTAGACGGAGATAGAACTAGTGGGCATGGGCTTATGGTTGCTAGTTTGAGACTCTGTGGTTAATTTACATTAATCAGCAGTTGTTGATGTAATGAGTGCCAAAAATATACATACTTTTGTCTAAACATGTTATATTTTTCTATATATATATATATATATTTATTTATTTATTTACAGTGTAGTTTTGGCAAATAACACTCATTTGACAGCAGAAATTTCTAAAAATTGCTCCATACATTACATAGATAATATGTAGAAATATCACAAGGGAACAAAACAATTTGAGTGTGATCTTCTCATAGCTCAACACTCCAGCAGATGTAGTACAAATTATTTTACAAGCTGCAATCATTAAAAAAAAAAATCATGAAATTTGTAACTATTAATCATAGATGTGAGCCCATGATCATGGTTTTTAACCATTGGTAATATAAATGATTAAAAAACAACAATTTATTTCATTATAATAAGGTAATCCATATTTTTAAAATTGATAAATCTAAAATAATTGTTACTAAGTTCTTTTCTAAAAAAAAAAAGTACCATAATTCTGGAAATTGCGTACACTGATATCAACACAAATGACCTGTATGATATCAACACATATGGACTGCATGATATCAACACATATGGACTGCATGATATCAACACAAATGACCTGTATGATATCAACACAAATGACCTGTATGATATCAACACATATGGACTGCATGATATCAACACATATGGACTGCATGATATCAACACATATGGACTGCATGATATCAACACATATGGCCTGCATGATATCAACACATATGACCTGTATGATATCAACACAAATGACCTGTATGATATCAACACATATGTACTGCATGATATCAACACATATGACCTGTATGATATCAACACATATCACCTGTATTATATCAACACATATGGCCTGCATTACAAAATTAGAAGAGATTTAACAGCTGTCAAGGAAGCAAGAACATTTATTTTATAGTCACTCTTCATTAAAATAATAGTATTGAGTCTTCAGATTTTATAAAGTTTAACAGCCACTGACATAGGCAGGACTTAATGTTACTCAGTTTCATAGGACTTAATGTTACTCAGTTTCAAACTGTTTTTAATTTGTTAAATATGACACATATAATATGGAATAAACAGTTTTTTTATGACCAAAAACCCAAAGTGCTATAAACTAAATTAAGATCTAAGAGGTGTGCTGCAAACAAAACATTTTTTTTTTTTACAAAACCTGCTGTCAAAAGAAGATTTCTAAAACAAAAACAGGAAAGTAAGAATTGTTGCTAGACAAAACATTGAACATAATTAGTACCATTGCCTGAAAGCTCTTTTCATGCACATTTTCCTTCTTCAGCCTAATAGCTGTGATGTATACAGTACATGAAGGCGCAAATTGAAAGCAACAGATTTTTTTAACTATGTTCCTACAAAAAAAAAAAGTTTCTTTATAAAAGAAACTAACTGTGCTGACTATGAAGCAATATTTGTGTGTTAATTCCATTGAAATTAAAAACAACTGTCGAAAGGAGACAATATTAAAAGTCACAGGAGAGTTTGACTTTTTTATGTATCACAAGAGATCAATATCAATGTAATCTTTGGACTCATAAACTATTATTGCATCTTTTTGTTAAATACTAAATTAAAAAAATGTTCAGTTACAATTACTGAAATATAATAGCAGGAGGAACAGGTAGATGACATTATGGCAATTGAAAAAAAAAAAAAAAAAATCTACATCTGAAAGAAATGGCAAAAGTTCCTGAATTATATCTTAACTATATGTTGAAGTATTTTAATAAATGAAAGACTGGCTGCAAGCTGTGTGAAGGAAATAGCAGAGAAAGGTATGTGGAAGTTTGAAATAGGAAAGACAGGACAATAAAACAAGAAAATTTCGGCTAAGAGCCTTCCTCAGCAGACAGGACAAATGAAGAAAGCTGAGGAAGGCTCCTAGCCGAAACTTTTTTGTTTTACTGTCCTGTCTTTCTATTTCAAGCTTCCACACACCTTCTTCTTCTATTTGAAATATTTGAGCTCATCTCAAAATCCACAACCAAATTTAAGTTCTCGAAAGTTGGATTTCAAACATTTTTGGTGACGTGACATTTCTTAAACTGCTGGGAAAATTTAATCAATAAACATTATTATATAAATGATTTAAAACATTGGTTTACACTGGTGCATGCGTACTGTAGTCCTGGCAGTATGCTAAACAAAACCTTCTTTGCCCAAACTAAAGAAAACTAGTTAAAAAAATAACCACTGTAACCTTTAGCTAGACCTCAGAATCTTTTTGAAGTATTTCCTTTGCAAACTTAGCACCTAAATTTTGTATCTAAATGAAACTATCGGTTTATTTGAATATGCCCACTAGGATGTCAACTATAATAGGACATTTCAGCATCAGTTAAAAAAAAATAAATCAAACATGACTCATTACATAATTTATTAAAGATGACATTGATAAGCAATAAAACATAGCAGTTTAAAATATATGTTAATTTATAGACTCTCTAACCAAATGGTTAAACAAAAACAAATAAACCACATTAACTAATAACAGAGATATCATTCTTAAGTTCCTTTCTTTTTTCTTCTTCATTTTAAAAAAGGGAAAAAAAAATAAAATAAAAAAAAATATAATGCATTGGAGTTTGATTTTGTAACAAAAAAAAAATAGCAACTGTCATTTTTTCTTGGTTTTGAGTGTTAAGGCAGTTCTTGAGACTGCATCTGATGGAGTTTTCTTGGGAGGTCCATTTGAAACACTTGTTTTATTACTTGCAGTGCTGGTACTTGTTGTTTTCAGCTTGTTGGTCGCTTCCATGACTGACCTTGGAGTTTTGTTGGCAGGACGGATTGTTGGAGAGCCAAATGGGGAACCAGTCACTTTAAGCTTTGTCTGTAGGAATCAAGGATGTGTAACAAAACAAGCATTGATTAAAAACATTTTGCTACAATAGTTACATAGAAATATAATTTAGTGATGTGGACCACAAAAATTTGGCAAAACAAACAAACAAAAAATCTATGTGAGGCAAATGGGTTCTTAAATATATTTTCTTGTGAAAATGGCACTCAATTTATGCATTCCCAGATAATTATGCAAATTTTATTAAACAGCAAGTGTGAATCCATGCCTAAATGATTTATGTTTTAGATCATGTTGTTAACATTTCAACTTTAGGCAACAAAATAATTTCTACCAATCTTTCCCTTTGGAAAGTATTTATCTTTCTGAATTTGACATAAACCAGTTTTTGGATGAACTCCTAGATGGGCTAAATAGTTTTTAAAAAAACTGAATAACAACATCCATGAATGAGGATCCAGAAACAATGACATACCAAAGGATGGGAGACTACTGGAGTATAAGTAAGGAGACTACTGGAGTATAAGTAGGGAGACTACTGGAGTATAAGTAGGGAGACTACTGGAGTATAAGTAGGGAGAACACTGGAGTATAAGTAGGGAGACCACTGCAGTATAAGTAGGGAGACCACATCAGTATAAGTAGGAAGACCACTGCAGTATAAGTAGGGAGACCACTGGGGTATAAGTAGGGAGACCACTGGGGTATAAGTAGGGAGACTACTTATACATAAGTAGGGAGACAACTGGTGCATAAGTAGGGAGACAACTGGTGCATAAGTAGGGAGACCACTGGAGTATAAGTAGGGAGACTACTATAGCGTAAGAAGGAAGACAACTGGAGTTTTTAGGAGACTACTGGAGTATAAGTAGGGAGACCACTGGGGTATAAGTAGGGAGACCACTGGGGTATAAGTAGGGAGACCACTGGGGTATAAGTAGGGAGACCACTGGGGTATAAGTAGGGAGACCACTGGGGTATAAGTAGGGAGACCACTGGGGTATAAGTAGGGAGACCACTGGGGTATAAGTAGGGAGACCACTGGGGTATAAGTAGGGAGACCACTGGGGTATAAGTAGGGAGACCACTGGGGTATAAGTAGGGAGACCACTGGGGTATAAGTAGGGAGACCACTGGGGTATAAGTAGGGAGACCACTGGGGTATAAGTAGGGAGACCACTGGGGTATAAGTAGGGAGACCACTGGGGTATAAGTAGGGGACCACTGGGGTATAAGTAGGGAGACCACTGGGGTATAAGTAGGGAGACCACTGGGGTATAAGTAGGGAGACCACTGGGGTATAAGTAGGGAGACCACTGGGGTATAAGTAGGGAGACCACTGGGGTATAAGTAGGGAGACCACTGGGGTATAAGTAGGGAGACCACTGGGGTATAAGTAGGGAGACATAGGTTTTAAAAGTTCCTAAAATAAAATAATAAACTGTTATTTAATTTTTGTAATAATTACATTATCCAAATAATATAACTCAACTACTACACTATTGTGAAAGATGTATGTATGTATGTATGGCATCTTTCCGTCTACGAGAGACGATAGATTTATCTTTTTATAGATAGCTTTAAACATTAAGTGAAGGGACTCACATTGGCACTGGTTACAGAAGAGCTGACCGATTTTCTTTGATCACCAGAAGATGGCTTCTTGGTACCTGAACCTGTTCTTGGTTCTTTCTGGAAAAATTACATAAAATATAAGGAGTGTAAGGCACGCATGTACCATGCATATTGTGGGCAAGCTATTGCCAGGGCAAAGTAAGTTGATTATCAACATTCATAGTAATGATTAAACAAGTAATGTCTTCAAACTTTGTGCAAACCAAAGGACTTGTAATTTAAAATATGATTATGACAACTACACACCTTGGTTGTAACAACAGGTGAAGGATCAGACTTTTGACTCAGCCCATTTATTGCACTTGGTTTGTGGCCCTCACCATCAGTGGACGATGCCGTACTTCCTCCACTTTCTTTCTGTTCCCTTCCATATTCCTTCATCAGTTCAAGAACATTACCATGCTCCTTTTTCTTTCCCTAAATAAATATGTAAAAACATGTACCTCTTTGGACTGTAAGATAATTTGTCGTTGTGAACAAGCAATATTATTAGTTTTTGTAATGACATTGTAGGTAACATTTTATAAACCAGTCATTGAAAAATACCCAAATACCCAGGACTGCAGCTATAAAACCTTTTGTTAATGATTTATATTCCACCCACCCCCCCTCCCTTTTTCCCATTTCTAGGATTTTGATTGCAGCATAAGAAATAGTTTTCTCTCATTCATTAAACTAAAGTATGATATCAACATTAAAAAAAATATTTCATGACAGTGTAAAATAATTTGAAAATCTGAGACTAAAATATGCTCAGACTCCGCAGCCAGATAGATGCATTGTAGTTGGTGGTATGATTAGGTAAAACCAGAGTGAAATGATACATTTTGGAAAAAATCTATTATTGCTTTAAAATCGTTTTTATAATTAACTATTCCAATTACACCCTTTTTGATCATGTGATTGGTCATACATAAGAGTATCCTAATAGGGTTTAAACCTTTGAACAAAATCAATATTGGATAATTTTAAGTGCTAAGAGGTTTGTTAGAAATCGTTAAGATTACAAAGTTAAAATTTACAGAAATATAATTTTTTTTTTTTTTTTTTTTTGAGTTTGATTTTTAATTTATAGGTGCTATAAATAAATATGACTTCCATATCAACTCTTTAATTCTAAAGATTTCAAGTTATCTTCTTTTAGGAGTATTTACATAATTTAATTTATAGGTGCTATAAATAAATATGACTTCCATATCAACTCTTTAATTCTAAAGATTTCAAGTTATCTTCTTTTAGGAGCATTTTCATAATTTAATTAATAGGTGCTATAAATAAATATGACTTCCATATCAACTCTTTAATTCTAAAGATTTCAAGTTATCTTCTTTTAGGAGTATTTACATAATTTAATTTATAGGTGCTATAAATAAATATGACTTCCATATCAACTCTTTAATTCTAAAGATTTCAAGTTATCTTCTTTTAGGAGTATTTACATAATTTAATTTATAGGTGCTATAAATAAATATGACTTCCATATCAACTCTTTAATTCTAAAGATTTCAAGTTATCTTCTTTTAGGAGTATTTACATAATTTAATTTATAGGTGATATAAATAAATATGACTTCCATATCAACTCTTTAATTCTAAAGATTTCAAGTTATCTTCTTTTAGGAGTATTTACATAATTTAATTTATAGGTGCTATAAATAAATATGACTTCCATATCAACTCTTTAATTCTAAAGATTTCAAGTTATCTTCTTTTAGGAGTATTTACATAATTTAATTAATAGGTGCTATAAATAAATATGACTTCCATATCAACTCTTTAATTCTAAAGATTTCAAGTTATCTTCTTTTAGGAGCATTTTCATAATTTAATTAATAGGTGCTATAAATAAATATGACTTCCATATCAACTCTTTAATTCTAAAGATTTCAAGTTATCTTCTTTTAGGAGTATTTACATAATTTAATTTATAGGTGCTATAAATAAATATGACTTCCATATCAACTCTTTAATTCTAAAGATTTCAAGTTATCTTCTTTTAGGAGTATTTACATAATTTAATTTATAGGTGCTATAAATAAATATGACTTCCATATCAACTCTTTAATTCTAAAGATTTCAAGTTATCTTCTTTTAGGAGTATTTACATAATTTAATTTATAGGTGATATAAATAAATATGACTTCCATATCAACTCTTTAATTCTAAAGATTTCAAGTTATCTTCTTTTAGGAGTATTTACATAATTTAATTTATAGGTGCTATAAATAAATATGACTTCCATATCAACTCTTTAATTCTAAAGATTTCAAGTTATCTTCTTTTAGGAGTATTTACATAATTTAATTAATAGGTGCTATAAATAAATATGACTTCCATATCAACTCTTTAATTCTAAAGATTTCAAGTTATCTTCTTTTAGGAGTATTTACATAATTTAATTTATTTACTTTAAATATGAAGACACTAATCTAAAAAACATACTAATCTAACATATATCACTGTAAAGGTACGCTCACACTGCGGATTTGTTGCAGCCACACATTTTTTTTTTTTTTTGAGTTTGATTTTTAATTTATAGGTGCTATAAATAAATATGACTTCCATATCAACTCTTTAATTCTAAAGATTTCAAGTTATCTTCTTTTAGGAGTATTTACATAATTTAATTTATAGGTGCTATAAATAAATATGACTTCCATATCAACTCTTTAATTCTAAAGATTTCAAGTTATCTTCTTTTAGGAGTATTTACATAATTTAATTTATAGGTGCTATAAATAAATATGACTTCCATATCAACTCTTTAATTCTAAAGATTTCAAGTTATCTTCTTTTAGGAGTATTTACATAATTTAATTTATTTACTTTAAATATGAAGACACTAATCTAAAAAACATACTAATCTAACATATATCACTGTAAAGGTACGCTCACACTGCGGATTTGTTGCAGCCACACATTTTTTTTTTTTTTTGAGTTTGATTTTTAATTTATAGGTGCTATAAATAAATATGACTTCCATATCAACTCTTTAATTCTAAAGATTTCAAGTTATCTTCTTTTAGGAGTATTTACATAATTTAATTTATAGGTGCTATAAATAAATATGACTTCCATATCAACTCTTTAATTCTAAAGATTTCAAGTTATCTTCTTTTAGGAGTATTTACATAATTTAATTTATAGGTGCTATAAATAAATATGACTTCCATATCAACTCTTTAATTCTAAAGATTTCAAGTTATCTTCTTTTAGGAGTATTTACATAATTTAATTTATTTACTTTAAATATGAAGACACTAATCTAAAAAACATACTAATCTAACATATATCACTGTAAAGGTACGCTCACACTGCGGATTTGTTGCAGCCACACATCTCAGAGGTGAATCCATGTTGAGAATCCACTGACACAGATATACCACGTAGGTGTTGACACTGATATGGCACAACTATGAGATCTGATGCAGAACTTTTTTTAAAATTTATCAATTTTTAAATCTGTTTTCAAGCGGAATGGTCGCAACCTGCTCGGGGCTCTTACATGAATAAATTGGATACTTTCATTTAATTTGATTTTACTAATAACCACCCACACAAGGGAAAATTAAAAAGTAAAATTATCATACAAAAAATTAATTAAAGTTGTAGATTGTTAATTTAACATCTATTCTTATCTTGCCCACTCCAATGAAATAAAAAAAAAATTTAATCTTCCATTTCCAAAATATACCCTCCGGTAGGGCTAGTATTGAACACCACATAAAAATTAAAATTGTAAACAAGCCCTGTCAGCTAATAATGACAAGGCATGCGCATTGATAAAAATATGATGGCACTGTGTCTGTAAGTTGCCAGCTGACAAGATGCTGCAACTCTCAACAAACCCGTGAAATGGAAACAAGTTGTCCCGTTTTTGTTACAGCAAATAGCACATGGTCGCAAAAATCAGAGAAAGTCAGAAACACATCCAGTGTGAACGTACCTTAGAAACACTAAGAGAGATAAGATGAACATTTTATCTTACCGTGAACCACTCATGGCCTAGCACTTCACCAGAGGATAATCTGTGGGCTGGATCTTTGTTTAACATGGCTCGGAGAAGGTCTTTAGCTGAAATGTGATTCACACAATGAACACAACTACTCCGTGAGACTAAGACTAGCTACAGCATGCCAGGAAATGCTTGGCAGTGAGTCAGTACATGTGACATCGGCAGTAGATGGAAAATCCGCAGCACATTTGACATTGGATGTACATAGGACATTGGCAGTAGAAACATATTCAACTCGGTCATGATTCAAAGTTTTTTTCCTAATAGCACTTATGTAAGATGATTAGGTTCAACCATTTGGGACTTGTAATTCAAAAGCAGAAGAAGTGGGTACCTTCTTTTTCAAATCTTCAAGTCAAACAGTGGTTCCTGAACTAGAATATATGAACCTCAAAGTAATGATATTCGGTCGGTCAAATAATTTTGGAAACTTCAATTTTTTTTCATTTTTTTAGTGAGACCAAATTGTTTAACATTATTTTTTTATTAAACATTATTCCTTTGAACTGTGATCTCATTTACTAATATTCAATTACTTGGCCATTTAATGAACAATAAAATCTTTCTGTGGGCTTTCATTTACTCCAAACTATGCTGGTGATAAGAGATGCAGAGAGGCAATGCAGAATTATACTTTGTTTAAGGGGGTCATCATATAAAAAGGTTTTTAAAAAAACACGGCTGACTTCCACTGTAATACTTTGAACACATGACCTTTCATGGCAGCCACTAGGTCACATTAAAAACTTGTCATCAATTAGTTTTTTTGTCACTTGAAGGAAAAGGTCAATAAGTTTCCTAAGACCCGACTTAGTCTTCAAAAGACTAAATTTAAACACCCAGTGAACTTGAAAGACACGAGTGTACATTTATGATCATAAATTTAAGATCCTTAGAGTTTGAGATGGTCTGCCTTCCACATATTGGATCTCTCAATGATTTTCTTTAAACAAAGCCAAAATAACAAATTTCCAATTTCATTGCTTCATGGAGATTGACGTCATTTGTCATTTATCACATTTTTATAGTTATAGTATGAACTACAATGCAATATTAAACTATATAAAGATAGACGAGTGATTTTAAAAAAAAATTCAGTGGCAAAATATAAAAATGCATTCAAGCAGATCTATAAGCTAAGTGCTTCTCAAGTTTTGAGCTAGTGGAAACTCAATGGACAGTTTGTTGAGTAACAATTTTTAAAAAAAAAATATTTTTGCAGGAAAAATAATTCTTTTAATTCTCTTTGCCTTGAAAGGAATTCTTTTCCCTCTGTTCTAACAAGACTTCGTTTTCAACTTTGCTAAGATTTAATGTTACAGGATTTCAAAAACATTTAGTTTGATTTTATATTGACTTTAATTGTTGTCTACTGACGTATACAGTTATTGTATTTATTATTGTTCAAAATTCAACTGAAACAAACTGATCTGCATTAACAGGTAGGTAAAGAGAGAAGTTGGAAGCCTAGAATGAAGAATGCCAGACAAGTTTGCTATGAGTGATTAACCAGGAGCACACTAAAATCTTGTACACAAACCTTGTTCGCTGATATTCTTCCACTGAGGCTCTTCAAACTTGGGCCCATCTTGGGATATGGACTCATTCAGCTCATTATCCTTAGGATATTGAGTAAGTCTGTGGAGACATAATACAAGTGAAAAAAACTTAAGTTTGAAGTGAGCAATTTTAAAGTAATAAACATATTTTTAGTTGTAAAGATGTTAAGTTTTACAGAGTAAGGTGAATCATTAGATAAGAGCAAAACAGCAATGAGCCTACATCAGTTAATAACAGCAAAATTCCAGAAAAAAGTTATGACATAGGAGACAAAGCTACATATTTTTTTGGCATCCATCTGTCACAATGTGACAATGGTGTAGATTTTGCAAGACAAAATCACAAGGCCTAAAATTTTTCTTTAGGAGTGTAAGCTGGTTGCCTAGACAGCAAATACTTTCTCTCAATTGATCTTGTGAACCCAAGGAAGCATCATGTGTGGATGATACAGTTTGGCACATGTGGCATCGAGGGAGTTGCTGGTTTTTCATTAAAGTTAATGTCATACCGCCGATAGGGTTTTAATGAGTTGCCATCCACAGTTAATGATGCCCTCCACAGTTAATGATTCGCCCTCCACCCAGGGTGCTGGTATTGTTTAAGCTACCATGCATAATAACAAGAGAATTAATAAGAAGCAAGGGACAGAAGTGAACCCTGATAAGAAATAAAAGAAAAATCTTAAGACAAAATATTGTAAGAATGACACCATTGGTTGGGGGGGGGGGGCACTCATGTTAATTTCTGCTTATAATTCAATCCATGAGGTGATAACATGCACCTGTTGTTGTTTTCTCTTTAAGAATGTGTCTACAGTAATGTTACAGAATCTCTAGAAGAATGTGTACAGTAATGTTACAGAATCTCTAGAAGAATGTGTCTACAGTAATGTTACAGAATCTCTAGAAGAATGTGTCTACAGTAATGTTACAGAATCTCTAGAAGAATGTGTCTACAGTAATGTTACAGAATCTCTAGAAGAATGCATCGACAGCAAAGCTACAGAATCTCTTTAAGAATAATGTCAACATTTGACTTACAGAATCTCTTTGAGAATAATGTCAACATTTGACTTACAGAATCTCTTTGAGAATAATGTCAACATTTGACTTACAGAATCTCTTTAAGAATAATGTCAACATTTGACTTACAGAAATCTTTGAGACACAGGTAGCACATGAATGCCATACAGACAAAACAGGATCAGTTGGGAAGTAATCAAATAATTACAAAGCAAAAAGAAAGTTTTTAGCTTACAAGTAATACATGATGACTCCCATGGCCCAAACATCCACTGGGTAGGAATAAGTAGAGTTCATCTCTGGAGCTGTGAACAGATGGAAAAAATTTTGAGGGGTGACATTGAATTATCTAAACAAATTCATGCTGGTTTTAGGTTGACAGGTAACCCATAGTTGCATTTAGACAGTTTGCTTCTGGTTCAGTTAAAATTCAGTTACATGTATAAGGTCTACATCTAGTTTACCCCTAAGCTTTCATCACAGTAACTACATTTTTAAGCCTTAGACTACGGCGAGCCTAAAAAAACTATATTTTTTTGAGTTTTTTCGTTTGTTTGTTTTTTTAAAAAAATAAATTAATAATGCTGGTGTTTTCAGTAAAAATGTACAACAATTTTTGTGTTAACACCGTAAGCAAAAATAATAACAGTGATTGGCCTATTCTGTTCTGTCTCCAACTTGAACCAACCAGAATATTTTTCTTTAAGAGGATGGCAATGTTAATACTTAACTGCCAATGTGCTTGCTTAAGACCTTTTCTACTCCTTAACAAACAAATGGGAAGACCATATCCTGTATATTTATTTGTGTTAACTTACATAAGCAGTTGAGTTGATTTCCTTATACAACTTGTATTTTTATTGCAAACCAGCCCCCCCCCCCCTTTTTTTTTACCCCCACTATAAATCCCAAAACTGCTTGAAATTACGTTTTTGAGCGCTGAAAACTACTCTGACACTAAACAGTTCTGTAGATGTCGACCTGTAGGAGTTTATTATATATACATAGATGTAGAGATGTAGGAGTGTATTAAATGTACTATATGTAGACACACAAGAGCATGTTAGATGTAATAGATATATTTTAAATATTATGTAAGATGGTGTTTGATTGCAAATGTACATACCCATGTATGATGGTGTACCACAGTACTGCTCTTGCATGCTTTCAAATGAATTGTTTGCTTGCTGAGTCGACAAGCCAAAGTCTGACACCTGTTTACAAAAAATTAATTAAAAATTCTGGAGGCAGTAGGGAGGGGGGCCTTTGGGGGACAGTAACTTTACATAAATTTCCAGGATTCCTTTAAAAAAATTAAAGGATGCCGAATCTTTTGATAAAGAAAAGGTAATATATTCAAAGCTTTAGTAGCACTAAAACTTAGAAAAGTCATATTGAATCTTTAATAATTTGGATGGATTTCCATTACTTTTTACCTTTTTAACTAAATATAAATAAATTTGGTGGTAGATAAGTTAGTAAATGTTCAAATTAACCACTTCTCTGTTCATGGTTGATTGATTCAAGAACAGCAACACAATAAAATCTCATCACATTTTAATCCATTTTTAAAAATATAGCAATAGAAGTGTCTAAACCTTGATAAATATTAAAAAGTATATTTCTAAAAAATTACTCATGCTTTACTCTGTATGGGACAGCCATGAAACATCTTTTTCATAATAATAAATGTTTGCATAGGGTACTAAATTATGAGGGATTGACTACATCAGTAATGTGGTAAGGTTAATCTTAAAAAAAGAGATGGAGATGGATGGCCATTCAAGAAGCAAATTAATGGGAAATAATTCATGTCAGCCACTATCATGAAATACACAGAGCAAAAGAACATAGATAGACCATCTCTTGACAAAGAGATAGAAAGAAGTGGGGGAAGAACACAGATAGACCATCTCTTGACAAAGAGATAGAGAGAAGTGGGAACAACACAGATAGACCATTTCTTGACAAAGAGATAGAGAGAAGTGGGAACAACACAGATAGACCATCTCTTGACAAAGAGATAGAGAGAAGTGGGAAGAATTGAATTGAAAAAATGTCACATACCGATAAAAATAGAAACAAAAATTGTGAATGGCCTACGTTCCAAAATGAAGGACTGACAGTGACAAGAAATAATGCAATTTATAGAAAATGGTGTTAGCCTATGACATCTATATGTGTGATCAGAATTATACATAACAATATGATATTTGGACACATTAAAGTCATCTCACATGACCAAATGTTTATCTTAATCAGAATGCTGTTTGTGCCTGTAGGTTCATCTGCTAACAAACTCAAATGACCAAATGTTTACCTTAATCAGAATGCTGTTTAATGACCAAATGTTTGCCTTACTCAGAATGCTGTTTGTGCCTGTACCTCAAGTGACCAAATGTTTACCTTAATCAGAATGCTGTTTGTGCCTGTACCTCAAGTGACCAAATGTTTACCTTAATCAGAATGCTGTTTGTGCCTGTACCTCAAGTGACCAAATGTTTACCTTAATCAGAATGCTGTTTGTGCCTGTACCTCAAGTGACCAAATGTTTACCTTAATCAGAATGCTGTTTGTGCCTGTACCTCAAGTAACCAAATGTTTACCTTAATCAGAATGCTGTTTGTGCCTGTACCTCAAGTGACCAATGTTTACCTTAATCAGAATGCTGTTTGTGCCCGTAGGTTCATCTGCTAACAAAATATTCTCAAGCTTCAAATCTCTGTGAAGAATTCCTGAAAGAAATGGGTTTCTATAAATATATTGGTACATTAACAGACCACTATGAGAATAATTGAAGGGCAGAGTAGAAAAAGTACTTTGGTTATATTTTTTCAAAAATGATTTAAGAGCGGCATTATATTTGATTACTTCCCCTGAATCATTCCTGTAAATATCATTCATGAAAAACGTCCACAAGCGTTTGATACAGAGTTACCTCGAGCAGCTTTTAATGTATTTAAATAAGAATTTGAAAACTTTAAACTAATTTTTCTAAATACTGCAAAAATACACTCAAGTACTTTTTCTACTCGGCCCTTCAATTGTTCACAAATAATATACATTAATTAAGCTTCAAATACATTTATTATCTACTTAGATTTCTTAAGATACATAAAACAAAGTTATACTATCTGACTTGAGAACCCTATTCAAGATTCAGAGACCCCTAATCAAGATCAAGAGACCACTTTTCACGATTCTGAAACCTCTTTTCAAGATTTTGAGACCCATTTTCAAGATTCAATTTTTTATATTAAAAGTATTTTCATTTGAGTGGTTACTTCAAATCTGTGGTAAAAAATTTACAGCCTTGTGTTTTAATACATGGGATCCAAAGGCCTTGTGTTTTAATACATGGGATCCAACGGCCTTTTGTTTTAATACATGGGATCCAACGGCCTTGTGTTTTAATACATGGGATCCAACGGCCTTGTGTTTTAATACATGGGATCCAACGGCCTTGTGTTTTAATACATGGGATCCAACGGCCTTTTGTTTTAATACATGGGATCCAACGGCCTTGTGTTTAATACATGGGATCCAACGGCCTTGTGTTTTAATACATGGGATCCAAAGGCCTTGTGTTTTAATACATGGGATCCAACGGCCTTGTGTTTTAATACATGGGATCCAACGGCCTTGTGTTTAATACATGGGATCCAACGGCCTTGTGTTTAATACATGGGATCCAAAGGCCTTGTGTTTTAATGCATGGGATCAAAAGGCCTTGTGTTTTAATACATCGGATCCAACAGCCTTGTGTTTTAATATATCGGATCCAAGGGCCTTGTGTTTTAATACATCGGATCCAACGGCTTTGTGCTTTAATACATCGGATCCAACGGCCTTGTGTTTTAATACATCGGATCCAGCGGCCTTTATTTTTCAAGGGAAATATCTAAATTGGTAATTTTTAACAGGAGTCACTTCCCAATTTGAATAAACTCTGGAAAAGTGCCGCCGGAACATATATTGTAAAAGAATGTTTTAAAAATTGCCTTACAAGCATCTTTAAACTGTACTTGTTTGAAACAGCGATTCCTTAATTTTTTTTCAAGCACCCACCTTGTTGATGCAAATACTTAATGGCTCCAGCTAAACTGGACATGATCACTTTGGTATCTTCTTCCATTAAATGTCCAAGTTTTTTTAACAACCGTGCCAGGTCTCCTCCCTTACACAATTCCATGATCAGGTACATTTTCTGTATATCAAAAGGTATATTGTCTGTATATCAAAACCATGTCCAGTCATTTTAATACTTATTTTTAAAAAAAAAATATATTTTTATTTTATGCAGCATAAGAAGATATTGTAAACATAGGAAATGTTATTTTAAACATTTTTTTAAAGAATGTATATTACATACAGTTGGAATATGCTGAGTTTATGTTACATGCAGTCGGGATATGCTGAGTTTATGTTACATGCAGTCGGGATATGCTGAGTTTATGCTATATACAGAAGGGATATGCTGAGTTTATGCTATATACAGAAGGGATATGCTGAGTTTATGTTACATACAGTTGGAATATGATGACTTTATGTAACATTCAGTGGGATAAAATGACTTTATGTGACATATAATTGGGATATGATGACTTTATGTTACATACAGTTGGAATATGCCGAGTTTATGTTACATGCAGTCGGGATATGCTGAGTGTATGCTATATACAGATGGGATATGCTGACTTTATATTATATTCAGTTGGGATAAGATGACTTTATGTTACATGCAACTGGGATAAGATGACGTTATGTGACATACAATTGGGATAAGATAACTTTGTTACATACAATTGGGATACAATGTCTTTATGTTACATGCAGTTGGGATAAGATGACTTTATGTTACATACAATTGGGATAAGATGACTTTGTTACATACAATTGGGACAAGATGAGTTTATGTGACATAAAATTGGGATATGATGACTTTATATTACATGGAGTCGGGATAAGATGAGTTTATGTTACATGCAGTTGGGATATGATAAATTATGTTACATACAGCTGGGATATGATGAGTATATATTATATATTACCTTGGGTGATTCAATGACTTCTTTTAAATTGATGATGTTTTTGTGGTCTACTTTCTTGAATATGGAAACTTCTTTTTCTAGTTGCCTTAAGCCTGAACTTCCAGCCTATAATCAATACAATCAATTCAATCAATATAATCAATACAATCAATTCAATCAATATAATCAATACAATCAATTCAATCAATATAATCAATACAATCAATTCAATCAATATAATCAATACAATCAATTCAATCAATATAATCAATACAATCAACGAAACATGGCAATGTATACAAATGCTTAAATTACATGGATTTGTAGCTTTCAAGTTAATGTTATAGAATCTCATGACAAGAATACATGACATAGTGTGTAGTATCATGGCTGACCCAATATTAGAGTGAGCCCAAACTGAGGTTTATTAAAACTACTGGATGAACATCATAATCTCTAAGATGAAAGGGTAACAGGATGAGCAACATAATCTCTAAGGCAGAACTGTTCATAGCTGTATGAGCAAAATAATCTCTGAGACAAAACTGTTTATAGCTGTATGAGCACACTAATCTAAAAGACAAAACTGTTTATCTGCATCTGAATTATCACCATTATTTTTTAGATACATCTTAAAACTAAAGTAATGTATTTACTTAACCCATCCTAGTACTGTGGCCAGATGTGGCTTCAGTGAAAATAATACTAGGACTCAAGTAATGTTAACATGACTTGGGGGATGCACAGTCTAACCATTAAATCCTGATTAACACTTATGTTTCGTATCCGGAAATTTGATCGAATGAAATTTCTTCGACGGAAAATTGATCGACGGAAATTTGGTCGAATCGTTTTTTTAGTTTATACGTTAAAATTTTGCGTCAAATTTCTTTTTAAACGCATTATTTTGTTTTACTATATAATATAGTGCGTTCAAAAAGAAATTTGACAAAAATTTTAACGTCTGAACTGAAAAAAAGATTCGACCAAATTTCCGTTCAATCAAATTACCGTCGGTCAATTTTCCGTCGACGAAATTTCTTTCGATCAAATTTCCGGTAACCCTTATGTTTATTTGAAATCTAAAAAAAAAAAAGAAAGAAAGATCTGTAAATTGGGGAGATGGAACATCTGCACAGGGTGAACACTTCCCCTTAACTCTGGTACTTCTTACCAGAATCAGGGGCGTCACTCATTGGCTTCTAAACTGCCCATCATGTACGTCAGCGGCACATGCATCAGGCGAAAGCTGGGCATTGAACATAATGATTTGATATACATAGACATGTAGAGCCATAAATAAGTCTAACATGTCGGCCTCTTCTAAATCTTCCAATCAATAGTGCACCGGTATGTTCAACAAATGTAGAACACAGGTGTTAAGTGGAGCATGTTCAACTAAAGGTCGTCTAAAGTGCGCGTCAAAAAGAATTTTTTTTGTGTGGGTGTGTCCATATTGAAGGCAGTGCCCATGGCTGGGTAACACACATTATAACTCTCATGTACTGAATTGCCAAAAGACATAAATAAGACTATCTCAGATGGCCATGTATGGGGACGATTGCAAACAGGCTGAGAAAACTTGCAAACATTTAGCTTACAGTATCATGGAACTGAAGAGTTCAAACTAATCAGGTTACTCACAGGTAGATCCAGGTAGCTTACAGCTACACCAAGGTAACTAACATGTACTCCCAAGTAACTTACATGTACACCCAGGTAACTTACATGTACGCCCAGGTAACTTACATTTACACCCAGGTAACTTACAGGTACACCCAAGTAAGTACACCCATTTAACTTATATTTATATGTACAATTTCTATGGCAAGGGATCTTAACCCTTTTGCAGCTCAGAACCACCTCTTAATGCCGCACCACCTCTAAATTAAACAGAAAAAATTTCATAACCGGGGATACAAAACTATAGAAATACGTTTTTTGTTTTGTTTAAAAAACGTCTGGGCCCTCTTACACTGGCACCCCCTCTCACACACTGGCATCCCCTCTCAAACACTGGCACCGCCCCTCACACATTGGCACCCCCTCTCACACACTGGCACCGTCTCTCACACACTGGCACCGCCTCTCCCACACTGGCACCGCCTCTCCCACACTGGCACCGCCTCTCAAACACTGGCACCGCCCCCACACCGGCACCGCCTCCCACACACCGGCACCGCCTCCCACACGACGGCACCGCCTCTCACACAATGGCACCGCCTCTCACACACTGGCATCGCCTCTCACACACTGAAACAGCCTCTCACACACTGGCACCGCCTCTCACACACTGTCACCAGCTCTCACACACTGGTACCGCATCTCACACACTGGCACAGCCTCTCATACATTGTCACCGCCTCTCACACACTGGCACCGCCTCCCACACACTGGCACCGCCTCCCACACACTGGCACCGCCTCCCATACACTAGCACTGCCTCCCACACCCCAGGTAGTATGGGCACCTCTGGTAAAGATCCCTTGGTAAATCATGCTTAGAGATATTAGTGTTGATATTAGTGTTGATATTAGTGTTGATATTAGTGGTGACATTAGCGTTGATATTAGCGTTGATATTAGTATTGATATCAGGGTTGACATTAGTGGTGATGTTAATGTTGATATAAAATTCACATATGTAAAACAGGTTTGATAATAATCAATAATAACAAAAGAATTTGTGAACTAAAAAGATGTTATACCAACTAATATGATGGTAGATGAACTAATGTGATAGCAGACGAACTAATATGATGGTAGACGAACTAATAAGATGGTAGGCGAACTAATAAGATGGTAGATGAACTAATTTGTTTGTACGCCAATTAATATGATGGTGAAGCACTGTATCAGGGCTTGGAGAAGCACTGTAGCCGGGCCTGGTGAACTACTTAAGCAGGGCTTGGAGAACCACTGTTGCATGCCGTGGAGAACCCCTGTAGCAGGGCTTTGAGAACAACTGTTGTAGGATTTGGAGAACCATTATTATAGCACGGTTGTTGTGCGTATCCTGCTAATGCCCTCGGATAAGTTCCAAGCAAAACGACACTTCACGCTGTGTTGCGATTGATTGGTCAAATATTTCATTAATGTATCGATGTATCGATCTGCTTCATTTGAAGTCAAGGGGAGTGTGTGGGTTCATGAGACGTAAGTGGAGGGGAGTGTGTGGGTTCATGAGACGTAAGTCAAGGGAAGTGTCTGGGTTCATGAGACGTAAGTGGAGGGGAGTGTGTGGGTTCATGAGACGTAATTCAAGGGGAGTGTGTGGGTTCATGAGACGTAAGTGGAGGGGAGTGTGTGGGTTCATGAGACGTAAGTGGAGGGGAGTGTGTGGGTTCATGAGATGTAAGTCAAGGTGTGTCAATTAACATCGACAATTTAGCAAGACCTTCCTAAAGTAATGTAATTAACATTGACAATTCAGCAAAAACTACCTAAAGTAATGTAATAAACATTGAAAATTCACCAAGAACTCCTTAAAGTAATGTAATTAACATTGACAATTCAACAAAAACTTCCTAAAGTAATGTAATAAACATTGCCCAGATTAGCACGTGCCTCGAATTTCGGTAGCGACTAATGCAACGAGTCACATGACCTCCTCAGGGGAAAGAGGGGTATGTAAACCAAACCATGTGTGCATACGGTCTGGCTCTTTGAACATGTCTACAAACATATAATATTTCTGCAGTCTAATCAAAAGGTGTATGGGGACATACTGGGCATTCCATTAAGAGGGTCTGTAGTCGCTAAACATACACATAAAAGACCCAACGGCTCTTTATTGTGAACGTTTCATTTGGTCCATTGAGTCTGTACCCCACTTAATTAAAGAGGAGTGAAAAGCGCTCTTTGTTAACTACATGGCTAAAGTTGACGCTAGAAAGGCGATATTTCATATTTTGTACACATTCAAATGCAACAGTTACATGTAAAGGTAAACAGGTGTTGACCTAATTAACATATTACCTGAAACAGAGCTGAAAACAACTCGTAAGCAACCTCTCCCCCCTCCCCCCACACACACACATTTGTCCCACCCAATTTTCAGAACTATTAAAAGCTTTACGGATCTTTTCACGTGCAACGTATGGACTATAGAAACCGCGATTGTTTTGTCACCATAACCCTTGACATCGGGACACCATAGATGTAGATCCCCTGTGAGTTGCCCAGACATCAGCAACCCAAATAGTACATGCCCCTTGTGTTGCCCAGACATCAGCAACCCAAATAGTACATGCCCCTTGAGTTGCCCAGACATCAGCAACCCAAATAGTACATGCCCATTGAGTTGCCCAGACATCAGCAACCCAAATAGTACATGTCCCTTGAGTAGCCCAGACATCAGCAACCCAAATAGTACATGTCCCTCGAGTAGCCCAGACATCAGCAACCCAAATGGTACATGTCCCTTGAGTAGCCCAGACATCATCAAACCAAATAGTACACGCCCCTTGAGTTGCCAAGACTGGCAGGCGTGCTATTCGTTAAATTGAATGAACTAATTATGTTACAGGTGTTAAGAGAGAGAGAGAGTGTTGTGGACGCAGCTATGTAAGTCTAGTCGTAGTGGTTAGACTCATGTGTTAAGATGAGTCAAGTGGACGCAGCTATGTAAGTCTAGTCGTAGTAGTTAAGCCCGGGTGTTAAGATGAGTCTAGTGGACGCAACTATGTAAGTCTAGTCGTAGTGGTTAGACCCATGTGTTAAGATGAGTCTAATGGACGCAACTATGTAAGTCTAGTCGTAGTGGTTAAGCCCAGGTGTTAAGATGAGTCTAGTCACTCTAGTGGACTCAACTATGTAAGTCTAGTCGTAGTGGTTAGACCCATGTGTTAAGATGAGTCTAGTGGACGCAACAAGTAAGTCTAGTCGTAGTGGTTAAGCCCAGGTGTTAAGATGAGTCTAGTGGACGCAACGATGAAAGTCTAGTCGTAGTGGTTAAGCCCAGGTGTTAAGATGAGTCAATTGGACGCAACGGTGTAAGTCTAGTCGTAGTGGTTAAGCCCAGGTGTTAAGACGAGTCTAGTGACGCAACTATGTAAGTCTAGTCGTAGTGGTTAAGCCCAGGTGTTAAGATGAGTCTAGTGCACGCAACTATGTAAGTCTAGTCGTAGTAGTTAAGTCCAGGTGTTAATATGAGTCTAGTGGACGCAACTATGTAAGTCTAGTGGACGCAACTATGTAAGTCTAGTCGTAGTGGTTAAGCCCCGATTAGAAAGTAATGTGTCAAGAATCGAGTCATTAAGTCGATTGGTTGTAGTGTTATGAGTAGGTCAGTTCATCTCACATGATTGTAGTGTTATGAGTAGTCCAATTCACCTCACATGATTGTAGTGTTATGAGTAGGCCAGTTCATCTCACATGAATGTAGTGTTATGAGTAGGCCAGTTCATCTCACATGATTGTAGTGTTATGAGTAGGCCAGTTCATCTCACATGAATGTAGTGTTATGAGTAGGCCAGTTCATCTCACATGATTGTAGTGTTATGAGTATGCCAGTTCATCTCACATGATTGTAGTGTTATGAGTAGGCCCGTTCATCTCACATGGTTGTAGTGTTATGAGTAGGCCAGTTCATCTCACATGGTTGTAGTGTTATGAGTAGGAAAGTTCATCTCACATGATTGTAGTATTGTAGTTCATCTCACATGAATGTAGTGTTATGAGTAGGCCAGTTCATCTCACATGATTGCAGTGTTATGAGTAGGCCAGTTCATCTCACATGATTGTAGTGTTATAAGTAGGCCAGTTCATTTCACATGATTGTAGTGTTATGAGTAGGTTAGTTCATCTCACATGATTGTAGTGTTATGAGTAGGCCAGTTCATCTCACATGATTGTAGTGTTATGAGTAGGCCAGTTCATCTCACATGATTGTAGTGTTATGAGTGGTTACCGGAAATTTGATCGAAAGAAATTTCGTCGACGGAAAATTGATCGACGGTAATTTGATCGAACGGAAATTTGGTCGAATCTTTTTTTCAGTCCAGACGTTAAAATTTTCTTCAAATTTCTTTTTGAACGCACTATACTATATCGTAAAACATAATATTGCGTTCAAAAAGAAATTTGACGCAAAATTTTAACGTATAAATTTAAAAAACGATTCGACCAAATTTCCGTTCGATCAAATTTCCGTCGATCAATTTTCCATCGACCAAATTTCTTTCGATCAAATTTCCGGATAAGGTTATGAGTAGGTCAGTTCATCTCACATGATTGTAGTATTATGAGTAAGCCAGTTCATCTCACATGATTGTAGTGTTATAAGTAGGCCAGTTCATCTCACATGGTTGTAGTGTTATGAGTAGGCCAGTTCATCTCACATGATTGTAGTGTTATGAGTAGGTCAGTTCATCTCACATGATTGTAGTGTTATGAGTAAGCCAGTTCATGTCACATGATTGTAGTGTTATGAGTAAGCCAGTTCATCTCACATGATTGTAGTGTTATGAGTAGGCCAGTTCATGTCACATGATTGTAGTGTTATGAGTAAGCCAGTTCATCTCACATGATTGTAGTGTTATGAGTAGGCTAGTTCATCTCACACTTCACACTTCAGGAATGTAGTTTACTTTTATTTACCGGTAGATTTTTAAAATCTTGCTTCCTTGTTGTTTTTAACATTTTTTAAAATTTCTATAACTAAAAAACGAGCATTTTATGAAATATGGAAACAAAGAAAATGCAGAAATAAACGGGGAAATGCTCGCCAGAAAGTCAGAGACTTTGTTTTTCGTTAAAGAAATTCATGGAAGGAACTTTAGAAATAGAATGGTTCTTTAGGGAGCTTATGAGTATAAAATCTTAAAATAGAAAGAAGAAAAATTAAACTGTTATCTAAGGTCGAAGAAAATTCCACAACCCCCAAAGTCCTGTGGTTCTAACACAAGCAGCACAGACTGGACGTCATTGGTTCTAACACAGGCAGCACAGACTGGACGTCATTGGTTCTAACACAGGCAGCACAGACTGGACGTCATTGGTTCTAACACAGGCAGCACAGACTGAACGTCATTGGTTCTAACACAGGCAGCACAGACTGGACGTCATTGGTTCTAACACAGGCAGCACAGACTGGACGTCATTGGTTCTAACACATGCAGCACAGACTGGACGTCATTGGTTCTAACACAGGCAGCACAGACTGGACGTCATTGGTTCTAACACAAACAGCACAGACTGGACGTCATTTGTTCTAACACAGGCAGCACAGACTGGACGTCATTGGTTCTAACACAAGCAGCACAGACTGGACGTCATTGGTTCTAACACAAGCAGCACAGACTGGACGTCATTGGTTCTAACACAAGCAGCACAGACTAGACGTCATTGGTTCTAACAAAGGCAGCACAGACTGGACGTCATTGGTTCTAACACAAGCAGCAGAGACTGGACGTCATTGGTTCTAACACAAGCAGCACAGACTGGACGTCATTGGTTCTAACACAGGCAGCACAGACTGGACGTCATTGGTTCTAACACAAGCAGCAGAGACTGGACGTCATTGGTTCTAACACAAGCAGCACAGACTGGACGTCATTGGTTCTAACACAAGCAGCACAGACTGGACGTCATTGGTTCTAACACAGGCAGCACAGACTAGACGTCATTGGTTCTAACACAGGCAGCACGGACTAGACGTCATTGGTTCTAACACAGGCAGCACGGACTAGACGTCATTGGTTCTAACACAGGCAGCACGGACTGGACGTCATTGGTTCTAACACAGGCAGCACAGACTGGACGTCATTGGTTCTAACACAGGCAGCACAGACTGGACGTCATTGGTTCTAACACAAGCAGCACAGACTGGACGTCATTGGTTCTAACACAGGCAGCACAGACTGGACGTCATTGGTTCTAACACAGGCAGCACAGACTGGACGTCATTGGTTCTAACACAGGCAGCACGGACTGGACGTCATTGGTTCTAACACAGGCAGCACAGACTGGACGTCATTGGTTCTAACACAGGCAGCACAGACTGGACGTCATTGGTTCTAACACAGGCAGCACAGACTGGACGTCATTGGTTCTAACACAAGCAGCACAGACTGGACGTCATTGGTTCTAACACAAGCAGCACAGACTGGACGTCATTGGTTCTAACACAGGCAGCACAGACTGGACGTCATTGGTTCTAACACAGGCAGCACAGACTAGACGTCATTGGTTCTAACACAGGCAGCACGGACTAGACGTCATTGGTTCTAACACAGGCAGCACGGACTAGACGTCATTGGTTCTAACACAGGCAGCACGGACTAGACGTCATTGAACATGAATAACATATGGAGTAATCAGGTTTACGCACAAGTCACTGTAAATATATGAGGTAAAAATACTTTCCAAAGACACAGTATTAGTGTAACTTCCACAGACATGGGACTAGAGTACCTTCCAAAGACATATTGCTGGAGTATCTTCCAAAGACATAGGGCTAGAGTACCTTCCAAAGACACAGTGCTAGAGTACCTTACAAAGACACAGATGATATGGTTAGAGTACCTTTAAAAAGATGAACGTATATAATAAGTACTCACTTTTTCTTTGACAATCTCCTTGATGGCGACCGTCTCCCCTGTCCGCAGCTGCTGTGCTCGATACACTTTGCCGAATGAACCTTCCCCCAGAATCTCGCCATAGCTGTACTCCTTGTGGACATCCTCATCCTCCATTCGTGTGTGTACGATGGTGCGCTCTGCGCTGTGCTTACGGTGTCCAGAGTGGCGTTGTAGCTGGACGCCTGGTGTGCTGTGGTTGCTGGTGCGGCTGGTCATAGGCGACGATGTGGTAGGTTCAGCGGACGCGGGAGAGTCGCGTCCATCGGTGGAGTTGCTGCTACAGTCCGACATGCTGCTGGTAGGTAGAACCAGGCCAGTCTAGTGGGCCGGTGGGGTAGGCGTCACGGTCACATCTGATGAACAAAATAATAGTCATAATAAAAATGTATTAGTGGAGGAAAAAGACACCACTGCTAGTCACCACATCTAGTCCCCATTGCTAGTAGTCCATATTGCTAGGCCCCCACTGCAGCTAGTCCATATGGCTAGTTATCACAGCTAGTCACCACAGCTAGTCACCACAGCTAATCACCGCTGCTAGTCCATATTGCTAGTCACCACAGCTATACAGTTGCAAGCTAAGTTTTAATCCAGCCGGCAGATGATCGATTTCCCAATCCTGAATACAAATACAACTAAAGCTTTGATTAAATCCAACAGTTCTGGGACTTTGTTCATTGCAAGTACCCCGAAACTGAACACACATTTCGTCAATACTAGCGCTTCCCAAACTGTTAAGTTAGGTGGACCGGTGGACAACTTTCGAAATTTAGCCAGGGACCGGTGCCAGATTAATTTGTTTTATATTCTTTTTATTTGACCATAAAGATTCATGTTGTGTGGACCAGCAACGTAAAGCTCGCGGACCATTAATTGTCCGCAGACCACCATTCGGGGATAGCTGTACTATTCAACATGAACGTTTAGAACTTTTTTTGTACAAATGGCATATAAATTATGAACATTTGATAACCCCTGATCCAGCTGTAGGAACAGAATGACATGCACTTGACAACCACTGATACAGATTTAGGTACACAATGACATGCACTTGATAAACATGAGTCACTTTGTGCCTTGTTTATTTAACACAGTTTAAATTCACGTGGAACACCTTACAATTCTCAAATAGAAACCCCCACCACACATTTGCTTTGAATTATTTAAATAATCCCTCCATGTTGAATACCAACGAACAGTTGAGACAAGCCAAAGTACGAGACGGTCTTTAATCATGGGTTAAATGAAATCAAAAGCAGTGAAAGTGGTAACAACAGTTGAACTACATGGCGAGTACTTTGAAGTGTGAACAAAGTCAAATGTTGTTACGGAAATTTATAGACAAGCCATTTTATATATTATTACTTAAGGAGGTCATGGAGGAGCGTATTATGTCAAAGAGGGATAGTTTATATATTACATAAGGTCAATGGGGGTGGCGTGCTTTGTCTTTTATGTTTTGCGCCCCCGGTATTCAAATTAAAATAGTAACATTTCACCCATATTACGGCTCTGGGTGCCTTACATATTCGATCCACCCTGTAGCCCCAAAGGTTCCGTGGCCCACTCGACTGCTCTATGCAAATATGGATATTTTATGAGATAGATCTGTGCATATTGTTATAAGATCGATCATGCACAATATATTATAACGATCGCTCTGTGCATATGTTATAGGATCGTTCTGTGCATAATATGTTGTAAGATCGCTCTGTGCATAATATGTCATAAGATCGCTCAGTGCATAATACGCCATAAGATCGATATGTGCATAATATGTCATAAGATCGATATGTCAATAATATGTCATAAGATCGATATGTGCATATTGTTATAAGATAATCAAGCGTTTTCATGTCATGTGTTTCTCTTTGAGTTGCCACATTGACTTTCTTAAGACAGGACAGTTCAGTCAGTGTGGGAATACCCACACATTTGCCAAGACCCTTACGATCTAGCTCGGACCCGATTATGGTAGACATATTTACATTGTGGGCGTCTCAGCCAATTCTAAATGGTGTTTTCATGGTGGTTGTTCAATGTACTAATGTACGGTCAACTCATTCTAATTTTTTTTTAATCGTTTAACGGCTTTTTGAAGTTGATTTTTCAGCAATCTAAACAACAGGGCTTGGCATTAAATTGCGGAAATCTATAAATAGAACTGCTGTAATCATCCGGGTAATCGGGTCGGACAAAATGTCAACACTGTTCAGTACTGATATGTTAGCGAAGTGACGCTTTACCTAAATCAAATCATTGTTTTCAACTATATTTTATGAAATATTTACACCATTTTTTTAACTGCTATTGCTTTATTCAAGGATAAACATTTTGTGAAATGGGACTTCATTGCGCGTACGGCATATGTAACAGTGACTCTAGATACAAGGATCGTCCGCACATGTAACAGTGACTCTAGATACAAGGATCGTCCGCACATGTAACAGTGACTCTAGATACAAGGATCGTCCGCACATGTAACAGTTACTCTAGATACAAGGATCGTCCGCACATGTAACGGTGACTCTAGATACAAGGATCGTCCGCACATGTAACGGTGACTCTAGATACAAGGATCGTCCGCACATGTAACAGTGACTCTAGATACAAGGATCGTCCGCACATGCAAGGTGTTAGGTTTTATAATAAAGCTCACAAAGATTTAGAAAAATGCAATGTTGAGCGCTGATTCAATAGTCTCATGCTGATGTCACTTTTTATTAAAATTCAAACAACAATCGCCATAGATTTCCAGAAAGAATAACTGTATTCTAGATGGGATATAAGTCAATATTCCTGAAGTCTAACTGTATCCTACATGGTATGGAAGTCACCCTTCCTGAAGGCTTTATATTACCGCTGTAACCTTAGAGATCAAAGACAGAAGTGCACTGCAGAATAGTGATTTGTACATTCCAAATTCAAGACCAGAACATTTACAAAAAAAATGAGTTCTTTTGGACAGTCAAAGTTTCCATAGCACATCCAATTTATAAACGTTTAGATTTTTTATAAGAGTAGATAAGGCATTGATAAACCTTGAATGGACTCACGTGAGTTAATGCCCCTCATATTTACGTGTGGTTATTAAACGGCTGAACTCCAGGTGTGATGACCCCCCCCCCCCCACCCAGGTGTCCATGTATGCTGAACCCCATGTGTCTGTGTGTCCGTACCAACACACTTCCGACTTTCCAAGACCCAACTATTGTTAAGATTCAGCACCAGACCAGCAGACGTGCTCCAGATAGCTTTGTGTCTGGTCTTATCGCTGGGGCTCAATTCAAAAGCCGATAGTCCACTAATCTGACTTGGGCTGACTCAATCCCGCTACTTTAATTTATCGCAGTACGCAATGTTTGCTGGGAAATGTTGGACGGGGCAGTTGTACACCGCGTACAGCGCGTGGAAAGATTATCAACTTTGTACTTAGTCATGCTTGTTAACATCCTTGCATACGGTCAAGTTAACCTCTATATATACGGTCAAGTTTAACTCTATGTTTGCGGTCAAGTTTGTGGTTTTGTAAATTTAATAGTTTTTATGATTTGACTCGTTAGATGAGCAAAAAAAACAACGTAACATAGGAGTGACAATCAGTATTCAGTATACAAAGAAAAACGATGCCAACGCTAGTGATTTATTTATACTACTTAATTTATATAAGAAATACAAAATCAAATAGATAAAACTAAAAACTATATTAATTCACAGCAATTATAATCCACGAAAGATTAAAACAAAAAAAATTGATTAGTCTAGGAAAATGAGCCAAAATCTCTCACGGCCACGGTTGGGAAAACTGCCGCTTATTTATAGGGAGACAATTTGAACCCTCCAGAAAAGAAATGATAGAAACTGCATATCCTGATAGCATTCTTTAAAAAATGAAATAAAATAGAACGTTAACAACCTCTCCCTACCAAGGGGGAGGTGGGGTTGGTACAGCGCTACACATTGAATCGATGACGTCATGATAAAAAAGGGGGAGGCAAGTGGTGGTCGCCACGACGCTAGGATTTAAAGTTTAAAAAAAGGGGGAACACACAGGCTTTTACAGCGGCCAAATTAATCACCATGTATGAGATAAGTGAGTATGCGGTCAAGTTTACATCTATGTATGCGGTCAAGTTAAAATCGATGTTTAGGTCAGTTAACTTTAACCTCTATGCCTACGGTCAGGTTAACCTCTGATTATTTGGTCAGGTTAACCTCTGAGTATTCGGTGAGGTTAACCTCTGAGTATTCGGTGAGGTTAACCTCTGAGTATTCGGTCAGTTTAGCCTCTAAATCTTTTCTGCTGCAATGTTATCTGCTGCGAATCAATAAAAAAAAATTGAAAGAATAATGTGTTTACGAAAGTCTTGTTCATCAATTTTAAAATGTCTTTCCATTTAAAACTTCAACATACCTTGTACCCCTCAGCCAGTGGTCGGCAAACTCATTAGCCAAAAATTAGCAACAGGACAATAAAAATTTGTTGGCAGCCAAATTTCTTTTCAAGAACCTGCCAAGAACCGTGTATTTTGGAGTCACAGATGATTTGTGGCCGACTGGCCGAGCAACACTCAGTTGTTAAAGAGCCGCATGCGGCTCGAGAGCCACGATTCGTCCACCAGTTTGAGCGCAGTCCTTAATTTATTATTCATCAATTTTACGGTCTTTAAATATAGGCGGTCAAACAAATGATCTCTATTTAAATTTGAAACGTGCATACTTCGCCAAGCTGCGGTACTTCTGTGTAAAGTTGATCAGAAAATACGTTTTCTCAGCATGTTTTTGTTGAAACATCCTAGTTTAGCTTTTGGGCTACTGCACCACACCCCACACACAAGTCAAGCACTGAATTATGAAGCAAAGTCGACGATCTAAAGAAGGCCGTTACTATAGTTACTTCAGGGTTAAGCTGGAGAGAATTTCTAACACGAGGCCCTAGCTTCACTGTCGATAAGTGTGTGTGTGTTGGGGAAAAAAGGGGGGGGGGTGTCTTTATTAATAGGGGAAGTTTACCGAGTACACATTTTATGTTTGGTTTTGTCCACCCTAAAGGTTGCACTTGTTGGAGAGTTACGTAACTGTATGATTCGTTATTTGAACACCTTTCCAGCCCCCCCTACCCCACCCCCCCAAAACCAACCAATTAATTAAAAGCCAGTTTGAAGGATTATTTAGGGGTCGTTCGCAAAATACGTCACGCTCAGGGGGGAGGGAAAGGGGGGGGGTCGAAAATTTGTGACGTCACAAAAATATATTTAAATCTAAAATTGTCTAATTTTGAATTTTTAAAAATTCAATAGATCAAAAAAAAAAAAAAAAAAAAAACCCACATGAATTTGGGGTTTAAATTGCCTCTGGTATTAAAGGTGCCGTGAAACTCAGACGCGCACACCTTCTTCGCATATCGAAAAATGACGCAAAAACTGTTGTGGTTAATTTACATTCGGCTCGGGCAGGACTCCGTTGTTTTACGTCACAGTTTTCTAAAAATACTACATCTTAATCCATTATGAGAAAATGTTAAAGAATAAAATAAAATCTTAGTTTAGTTATGATAATTTTATGTATGTTTTGAATTTTTTTAGGTGTGATGTGACACTAAGTGGGGGGGGGGGCGGGAAAGAATTTGTGATACTTTGTGAGGGGGGGAGGGGGTCTGAAAAGGTCATTTTTTGCGTGACGTAATTTGCGATCGACCCCTAACCCACCCCATTATTGTTGAAGCTGCTTCAAAGGAATGTCATTGTTGTATGGCCTGATACAGCAGCAAAGCCTGATACAGCAGCAAAGCCTGATACAGCAGCAAAGCCTGATACAGCAGCAAAGCCTGATACAGCAGCAACGCCTGATACAGCAGCAAAGCCTGATACAGCAGCAAAGCCTGATACAGCAGCAAAGCCTGATACAGCAGCAAAGCCTTATACAGCAGCAAAGCCTGATACAGCAGCAAAGCCTGATACAGCAGCAAAGCCTGATACAGCAGCAAAGCCTGATACAGCAGCAAAGCCTGATACAGCAGCAAAGCCTGATACAGCAGCAAAGCCTGATACAGCAGCAACGCCTGATACAGCAGCAAAGCCTGATACAGCAGCAAAGCCTGATACAGCAGCAAAGCCTGATACAGCAGCAAAGCCTGATACAGCAGCAAAGCCTGATACAGCAGCAAAGCCTGATACAGCAGCAAAGCCTGATACAGCAGCAAAGCCTGATACAGCAGCAAAGCCTGATACAGCAGCAAAGCCTGATACAGCAGCAAAGCCTGATACAGCAGCAAAGCCTGATACAGCAGCAAAGCCTGATACAGCAGCAAAGCCTGATACAGCAGCAAAGCCTGATACAGCAGCAAAGCCTGATACAGCAGCAAAGCCTGATACAGCAGCAAAGCCTGATACAGCAGCAAAGCCTGATACAGCAGCAAAGCCTGATACAGCAGCAAAGCCTGATACAGCAGCAAAGCCTGATACAGCAGCAAAGCCTGATACAGCAGCAAAGCCTGATACAGCAGCAAAGCCTGATACAGCAGCAAAGCCTGATACAGCAGCAAAGCCTGATACAGCAGCAAAGCCTGATACAGCAGCAAAGCCTGATACAGCAGCAAAGCCTGATACAGCAGCAAAGCCTGATACAGCAGCAAAGCCTGATACAGCAGCAAAGCCTGATAAAGCAGCAAATCCAGGGTATGGAGTCGCGAAAGAAGAATTATTTTACAGTTGCTCATAATATATGCTGCCCATGACGTCACATATTCTACTCATTTTTAGCAATCAATGAAATGTATAATATTTTTTCAGATCAAGAACTTTTCAAACTCTGCTTCCACATAGCTACGAATAAATGGACTGTTATTCCTTGATTGTAGGTCCTGCTATCCCTTGGTTGTAAGATCATGTTATTCCTTGATTGTAGGTCCTGCTATCCCTTGGTTGTAAGCTCATGTTATTCCTTGATTGTAGGTCCTGCTATCCCTTGGTTGTAAGATCATGTTATTCCTTGATTGTAAGATCCTGCTATCCCTTGGTTGTAAGATCATGTTATTCCTTGATTGTAGGTCCTGCTATCCCTTGGTTGTAAGATCATGTTATTCCTTGGTTGTAGGTCCTGCTATCCCTTGGTTGTAAGATCATGTTATTCCTTGATTGTAGGTCCTGCTATCCCTTGGTTGTAAGATCATGTTATTCCTTGGTTGTAAGATCCTGCTATCCCTTGGTTGTAAGATCATGTTATTCCTTGATTGTAGGTCCTGCTATCCCTTGGTTGTAAGATCATGTTATTCCTTGATTGTAAGATCCTGCTATCCCTTGGTTGTAAGATCATGTTATTCCTTGATTGTAGGTCCTGCTATCCCTTGGTTGTAAGATCATGTTATTCCTTGATTGTAGGTCCTGCTATCCCTTGGTTGTAAGATCATGTTATTCCTTGATTGTAGGTCCTGCTATCCCTTGGTTGTAAGATCATGTTATTCCTTGATTGTAGGTCCTGCTATCCCTTGGTTGTAAGATCATGTTATTCCTTGATTGTAGGTCCTGCTATCCCTTGGTTGTAAGATCATGTTATCCCTTGGTTGTAGATCCCGTTATCCTCTGATTGTAGATCATATTATCCCCCGATAGTAGGTCCCGTTATAACCTGATTGTAGGTTCCGTTATCCTCTGAGTGTACATCCTATTTCCTCTGATTGCAAGTCCCGTTATCCTTTTATTGTAGGTTCCGTTATCCTCTGATTTTAGATCCTATTATCTCCTGATTGTAGATCCTGTTATTCCCAGATTGTAGATCCTGTTATTCCCGTGATTGTAGATCCTGTTATCTCCTGATTGTAGGTCCTGTTATCTACTTATTGTAGGTGCCGTTATCCCGTGATTGTAGACCCTGTTATCTTGTAGGTGCCGTTATCCCGTGATTGTAGATCCTGTTATTCCCTGATTGTAGATTCTGGTATCTCCTGATTGTAGGTCCTGTTATCTACTTATTGTAGGTGCCGTTATCCCGTGATTGTAGATCCTGTTATTCTTTGATTGTAGGTCCACCAAAAGAAACCATTGTTAGGGAATGTAATTGCCACCGCCATCTCAAATGAAATTTGTCCACGCCATTTTTCTAGCCATTAAATAACAGTCTATCTTCGTAGTGTTGGAAATTACCGTTTTCATACGTACATTTTGTTTCTTCAAAATCCCATTTAAGGTTGAGCTATTTAGTCTCTCTATTCCTCCCCCGGGGCTCTAGTCGGCATGTCCGTCCCATAAATGGCATGTCGATAAAGAGGCGTTTGCCACGAACCCCCTGAAACGTTACCTGGGGGACATGATCACCGTGTAGGGGACCCGCGCCGAAAGGCAAAGGTAACGCACGGAAACTGCGTTAGAAAGAGCACGGCTACATGGTTTCCTACCAAGTGCAGTCGAAAATAACGTAGAAACAGGTCGGGATATGATTACAGTTGCCGCATGGATATGAGGCGAAGGCGTGTGGCGACCCTAGCCGATGATTCCAAATATGCAGACTTGAGGGTACTGCTCCTAGGCAACCTCTCTTTTTGTCATTTCCCAGCTGCGGTGTGAATTAGTCATGCCGCAGAAAACCACGTAAACCCTATTAGAGGGCGTCTGTTAACACCTACGAGTCCCCCCGGGGTGGGAAGGGGGGGGGGGCTTTAGAGACGTAAATTGTATCCACCCCAGCCCAAAGAAGTCCGGCCCGGTTGCTGTGTAAGCATCACCCCGGCTGGCCAGGCGTCCCTTCTCTGATGCGGCCTCACTCGCATAGTCAATCGAGTGGAAGGGTGGGTGGGGCCATCTCAGGGGCGGGGAGCCCTCGGCATGCCGCTTCGCGGCCTGACTGGAATAGAGACCACTGGGGGAGTGGTTGAATGCCAGTTGGGGGCGGTGGAGGTGTGCTGGGGAAGACCTTATGAGCCTTGGCTCGATGGTCTGCTGATTTTCTTAAGTTAGTTAGTTAGTCTCTCTATTCAAATGTACTACAAGGTCCAGTAACCTCAAGCTCTCGACATGTCTTTAAGCGTTCTCTCTCCATCTCTCTATAAGTCACACTATATCTGCCGCTCTCAATAAGTCACACTATATCTGCCCATCCATTTTAAAACACAAAGCTTTCAACCAATGTACACACACGTCATTGGGACATGGACACAAACGTCCATGGGACATTGACACAAACGTCCATGGGAGATAGGCACAAACGTTTTGGGGCATGAACACAAACTTTCTTGGGACATGGAAACACGTCATATACTTTATGAGACATACTTTATTCTGTTTACTTACAGCAGTTCACAGCATCTCATTGCCCTATTTAATAATAAAACATTCACTCATGATCCCATGACACTGACAATGTCTAGATGCCAACTTAAAATAAAAAAATCTGACCCATATTTGCTACCAAGAAGCCAAATTATAATATCTAACCAACGCTTGCTACCTAGATGCTAAATTCACACCTAATATCTAACCAACGCTTGCTACCTAGATGCTAAAGTCTCCAAAGGCTATGACCGGTGGTGCCAAGTGAGGCGAACATCGTATGGGCGTTGCTCATCAACGATTTTATGTGTAAGAAGGAAGTGGCTGGTATGAAGCACTGACTTAAAGAAGTGGCTGGTATGAAGCACTGACTTAAAGAAGTGGCTGGTATGAAGCACTGACTTAAAGAAGTGGCTGGTATGAAGCACTGACTTAAAGAAGTGGCGGGGTAGGGAGCGCTGTCTTAAAGGAGAGGTGGGGTAAGGAGCACTGCATTAGAGAATTTGTTCAATCGCATAAACTATTGGAAAGAATAAAAGAGAACCCAGAAAAGTTATTCACGCCTGATTGATCAAGAAAAGAATGTTGTTGGAGAAATGAATTGGAGCGTAACGAACATGCAAGAAACACACAGCTGATATCTGTTCAACAGGCTCTGAATATTTCGATGCATAAACTTATTTCTAAACAACAATTATGTCATATTTAATATCTAAATGTCTTAAAGGAAAACTGATCTCTTGAGTTGGCTTGGTAAACATGAAGTCTGGTAAGGTAAACATGAAATCTGGTAAGATAAACATGAAGTCTGGTAAGATAAACATGAAGTCTGGTAAGGTAAACATGAAGTCTGGTAAGGTAAACATGAAGTCTGGTAAGATAAACATGAAGTCTGGTAAGATAAACATGAAGTCTGGTAAGATAAACATTAAGTCTGGTAAGATAAACATGAAGTCTGGTAAGATAAACATGAAGTCTGGTAAGATAAACATTAAGTCTGGTAAGGTAAACATGAAGTCTGGTAAGATAAACATGAAGTCTGGTAAGATAAACATGAAGTCTGGTAAGATAAACATGAAGTCTGGTAAGATAAACATGAAGTCTGGTAAGATAAACATGAAGTCTTGTAAGATAAACATGAAGTCTGGTAAGGTAAACATGAAGTCTGGTAAGATAAACATGAAGTCTGGTAAGATAAATATGAAGTCTGGTAAGGTAAACATGAAGTCTGGTAAGATAAACATGAAGTCTGGTAAGGTAAACATGAAGTCTGGTAAGATAAACATGAAGTCTGGTAAGATAAACATGAAGTCTGGTAAGATAAACATGAAGTCTGGTAAGATAAACATGAAGTCTGGTAAGATAAACATGAAGCCTGGTAAGATAAACATGAAGTCTGGTTAGATAAAGATGAAGTCTGGTAAGGTAAACATGAAGTCTGGTAAGATAACCCCCTTTTTACATTCATTAGACGGATGGGGGGGATCGTTTGATAGAGTTTCTTTCTGTTTATTCTCAACAGATCAACCTGAACCTGTTTGGAAATGACCTGAACCTGTTTGTGAATGCGCTGAACCTATTTGGGAATGAACTGAATCTGTTTGACAATGAGCTAAACCTGTTTGGAAACGAGGCAAACCCGTTTGGAAATAGCTGAACCTGTTTGGGAAAGCTGAACTGTTTGAAAATGAGTTGAACCTGTTTAGAAATGAGCTGAACCTGTTTAGAAATGAGCTGAACCTGTTTAGAAATGAGCTGAACCTGTTTAGAAATTAGCTGAACCTCTTTGGAAGTGAGCTGAACAAAGTTTGGGAATACATGAGCTGAACTTAAATATGTCCATGTGCCACAATGTTGCACACATCGTCTTGAATGTTTTCTGAACAGCGAAACAAAGAAATTGTGTGCCTCTTTGGCACCGCGGTAACATTTGTGAAGCATTGATAACTGATGACTACTACGTGGCTTTGTGTTGATAACTGATGACTACTACGTGGCTTTGTGTTGATAACTGATGACTACTACGTGGCTTTGTGTTGATAACTGATGACTACTACGTGGCTTTGTGTTGATAACTGATGACTACTACGTGGCTTTGTGTTGATAACTGATGACTACTACGTGGCTTTGTGTTGATAACTGATGACTACTACGTGGCTTTGTGTTGATAACTGATGACTACTACGTGGCTTTGTGTTGATAACTGATGACTACTACGTGGCTTTGTGTTGATAACTGATGACTACTACGTGGCTTTGTGTTGATAACTGATGACTACTACGTGGCTTTGTGTTGATAACTGATGACTACTACGTGGCTTTGTGTTGATAACTGATGACTACTACGTGGCTTTGTGTTGATAACTGATGACTACTACGTGGCTTTGTGTTGATAACTGATGACTACTACGTGGCTTTGTGTTGATAACTGATGACTACTACGTGGCTTTGTGTTGATAACTGATGACTACTACGTGGCTTTGTGTTGATAACTGATGACTACTACGTGGCTTTGTGTTGATAACTGTGAACTAATACGTGGCTTTGGTTCCTGTAAATAGTCATAATCAAAGTTCAGGCCACCATTTACTTGTGTCGGTCTCAAAGTAGTTCATCATCATCATCATGTCCTTTAGTCCTTGGACCGTTGGGGCGCCACAGATGACTTGAAAACTATCCTTCTCCATTCCTCTCTGTCTTCTGCACTACGTACAGCATCGCCTAGTTTTAATCCCGTCCACTCTTTGATGTTATCTTTCCATCTTTTTCTCTGTCTTCCGCTGTAGTTACAAAACTACATATAAAGTTTATGAACTATCTGTGGCGTAGCGAGCTTAACTCGCGCTCGGGGCACAATACCTTTGTAGCGCCCCCCCCCCCCTATTCGAAAGCCATACAATATTATATGTAAAGTATACCATTTTGCGCCCCGTTTTGAGTAGCGCCCGGGGCATGATGCCCCCCCCTCGCTACGCCACTGTAAACTATACACGTGTCATAACATCAATTAACCACAGCGAGTTTGGTAGGCACAACAAAAAAATACACAAGGCGAATAATAAATGTGAAATGTGAACCGCAATGTGTCTAACGAATAACAAAAGCAGAGTTTAAAACATTGTAAAATCTCTGTAAGAAATAAATAAGTCTGGTTCGAATGCGGTCCTCTTATTAAATTTTCCCAGAGACTGCATAGAATAAATAAGACTACACATATATATAATTGACATTTCCGTGAACAAAAATTCGAGCCAAACGCAAAGCAACTTTTTCTTTCCGTTCTGTACCAGGGGGTGGTAAAAGGCAAAGACGAAAAAAATCATTTGGACCAGTCGAACTCACAAGCAGCTTTTAAAGGGTATCGATCTATCGATCTTTTTTAATATGTGAACATGTCCAAATCTGGAGCAGGACGAATGCTGGCACCCCGGAGCACTGGGGAGTAAAGATGTCATTGTATGCAGTGGCGGATCCAGGACAACGAGTTAGGTTGGGGGCTACCAAAGTAGGGGTGATAGGCACACACAAAAAAGTTTTTGTAGTAACTTTTTAACACAAGCTCTTCCGTGTCGCTGGCAAAGTCGTAGAACGTGGTTTAGACAGTTAGGAATGTCACAATGGCCACCGTTATAGATAACACAATTTATTTGCACATGCCATCGATTACATACCTTTTGTTTACTGCAAACTATTTGAGCAACACATTTTTTTTTCTCGAAAATATATGGTTTATGTTGAGGGTTAATAAATATTTGTGTATCTCCAAGATGACAAGTAGTCGTGTACCCTGATACATGCACAGCCCCAAAATACCAAGGAATATGGGGGAGGGGGAGGTTGACCATAATTTTAAGCTTAAGAGTTGAAATTGGGACTTACTGTTGAAACCTGAACCAGGGGCGTATCTTAGTGTGGGGGGGGGTGAAAGGGGGGTCAATTTTGTAAGTTCTCCTCAGGAGGAATTTTGGGTTATTAGTCTTAATATTGTGATAGGGTAAGTACGCATTTATGTAACATTTTAACTCCAGTCAGATTAAATAAATAAAAGGATGCTTGTATATCAGATGGCCAGGCCACCAAATGGCTGCTTGTATATCAGATGGCCAGGCAACCATATGGCTGCTTGTATATCAGATGGCCAGGCCACCAAATGGCTGCTTGTATATCAGATGGCCAGGCAACCATATGGCTGCTTGTATATCAGATGGCCAGGCCACCAAATGGCTGCTTGTATATCAGATGGCCAGGCAACCATATGGCTGCTTGTATATCAGATGGCCAGGAAACCATATGGATGCTTGTATATCAGATGGCCAGGCAACCATATGGCTGCTTGTATATCAGATGGCCAGGCAACCATATGGATGCTTGTATATCAGATGGCCAGTCAACCACATGGATGCTTGTATATCAGATGGCTAGGCAACCATATGGCTGCTTGTATATCAGATGGCCAGGCAACCAAATGGGTGCTTGTATATCAGATGGCCAGGCCACCAAAACCACCTTCTGTCTTTTTTAAACATTTTCAATAACAAGGTCAAGTTAGTGGGCGAGGTGAGAAAACTTCTGGAAAGGGACAGACAATGAATGAAAAAGACTCTCAACTTAAGACTATGCATCACTCTTGTCAGATACAGTGTATATACAAAGAGATCCTTTGCAGTTTTTTTTTTTCCTTTTAAATGGAGCAGCTTCAGAGTAAAATATATAGAGAGAGCACTTAAACAATTTTTTTTTAAAGTGTTTGAACTTATAAATTTTCATTTCATTTGTTGAAATCTTAATAAGAATCACAAAATACCCCTTCAAAATTTTGATAAATTATCAGCTTACATACCAAAAAATTGTAATACATCAATAGATTTTAATATACAGAATATCAAAGGCCTAAAAAAATGTATTTATTTATTATTTTTATTATAAACAATATGGTTAGCCAGGGCGTGCGAAATGAAAAGCTCTTCAAAATATAAAATAACAAAAGATCATAATTTAAGATGGAAATGACCTCTCATTGATGATGATAAATTGTATTGCACAGAGTAAATGCTTATGCGAACATTCCATGTCTCCTTGTTTACACATAACTATAGGGTTACTTGTTTAATAAAGATTATGAGGGGCTTTGTCAAGTCTAAACATTTTACAGTTTAACCATGCATGCCGAACTGTTCAACAACATTAAAAAAAAACTGTATGGAAAAAAGTAAAATTTATAACCTTTTCATTATTTAATTACCAATGTGTTGAATGCATGTAAAATTTGCATTCTTGATCATTACTGGATTAGTTTGAAAACTCAAACAACAAACTTGACAGTTTCATTGTTAATTTTGCACTGTATAGATGTAAATGTTTTACTATTTAGTGATTGAGAATGATTTCTGAAAGTATACATTGCTGTGCCTGTGAGTGGTAGTCAAAACTGAAATTAACTATCCATGGCAGACATTTGTGATGAGTTTCCCCTGATAGAAATTTCTGTTCTAAGATATATGAAACCAATTTATTTTTTATCTAATACAGCTGTCACTTTTTAAACCCATGATTTTTAATTATTTTAAAAGGTTATAAAATAATTACTGCCCTGTTTCTTAATTATCATTATACATTTCCTTTGTGTTTTCCCAAATGAAATAAATAGTTATTGCAAAAATAATTTATAGCCTAGTGACAACTTTAGTCATTCATATGGTTCCATGCCTGTGACATGATTTGTGACCAATACTTTTGCTTAGTCTTACCAAATATTATCTATTAAGATACAACAATGTACAAATATACACCTGTTCATAAACCAAGTGTTTTGGAAATATTTCAGGGGTATAAGTTGGATGGTCAGCTTATCAGCGGGTACTAAGAGATTTTAAATGTTTTTTCTTGGTATATAGATTCTATTGTGAAAAACAACGGAGAAAGAAGAAATTAACAGAAGTCAATAAATCTGTGCTCAAAATTGGGTCATATGTTTTGTCCTCATTAGCGACCCTTTGATTTGGCTTTACTCAGAGAGTATCAAAGTACCTACAGTACAATGAATAATGATATTGTTATTGTACATTGCAGAGGTCCTATTTTTAGAAATGTTTATGATGGATACCATGTAGACACATAAAGCAAGTATCTGAGTTATACATCGGATTTTGTTTTAAAAAGTCAATTTACTTACACAATGAATATTTGTAAAAGTTTGGATTAGAAAATAAACACTTTCTTTAAAAAATTTTGCTTATTAACAAGTATATACAGTATGTAGTTAAGGTAGACCTACAACAGTCAGTCTGGAAGATAGGTGAAAACATACGACAATTTTTAAACACAGTTTTAAGTGAAATTGCTTAATTTCCCAATATGTCATAATTCTAACTGTCTATAAACACAGGGAGTTGGAGGGAGATGGTGAGACTCATTTTTTAAATACACTGGGTTAAGAAGGGGTATCAAAACTAACTTATGTAACACTGGGGTGAGGAAACATGAAAATGATATTTTTGCATACATAAATAATATATTCGCCCCTAACTCCAATTGAAGGTTGTCTTTTAAATAAAGCCTTAAGACACTAACTTACAAGACCAAGTATTTGCATTTATTAACTCAACTTAGTCTAAGTCTTAAGAGTCTTAGGAAGATGTAAAAGTAAAAAATAACTAAAGATATTTGATTGCCAAAAATTCTACCACTAACTTCTCACTCAGTTAAAACGCAAAACAAATTTGTGCTGACTCACTGACTGTAAATGTGGTAAGCTAATAGGCTAATTATTTATACTATATACTCAGAATAATACTGTATTACTATTTTACTCTCCTACTTTTTAAAATAACAATATATAGTATATAGGCCTAGTCTTACCAAAGGCCTATATTGAACATATAATTAGTACATATATCATATGTCATGTCTAGTTAGTAGTAGTACTACTAGCAGTTTCGTCGTGAGTATGGCATAGCCCGAGGTTAGCAAAATGCTCAGTATACAGTATACTGAGTTGAGGTACCTATACTCAATACCGTATACAGTGTATACACTAAAAATTAAATATGCCATAGACTATATTAGGCTATGGATGCTATAACTATAAAAAGCCTAATAATAAGGACTAGCCTGACTAGGACGATTATTATGGCTTTGGCCTAAAATTAAACTCACCGAAATCTGTGATGAAAAAAGGTAGTGTCTCAAATATGACATATATTTGGACGTCTCGACACAACACAGTATGGGTGCTTCTCTAAATTATAAATTCACATAACATTCGGTAAATAACGAAAACACTCACTTTCTTCAATCAAGCAAAATATAGGAAGTGTTGGTCTCCATAGGCGCTTTCGAAGCCAATAATATTGACGCCTGCGCAAACGAGTTATCTCGGCATTTCACGCATTTAGCGAGATCAATATTCAAATAAACGTTAGTTTGTCATTTCGCACAAATAATTTTAACCTAGACTATATTATTATGCAGGGACGTCACTTGGTTAGGGCATGGATATATGGAGGGGTATTGAATTGGCCTTCTACCCTGAATTTGCAATACGTTTTCTCTCACTATGTAGCAGTATCTAGGACAGCTGAAAATTAAACGTAGCGAAAAAAAAATAGGTTCAATTAATGTTAACAATAGAAAATTATATTCATAATGTGGCAATTCTTTTTTAAATTGCTATGTACTGGGGCGCCTCCAGTAATAAACAACTCAACTTCAACAATGCGGCCAAGTTTTTGCCCCCCCCCCCCCCCCGAGTCATTTGGGTAGGGCATTTGCAGGTTTTATTTTAATTGCTTATGTAGACCTACTATTGCACCTCCAATAACATTAATAACAAGCTCCAAAAGCCAGGCCAATGTTGGTCACACCTGAAAATGACGTTCATGCCCCCCACCCCATTAAAAAAAAACACCCCCAACTGAAATGACGTCCCTGCCTTTAGGCCTAACTAATTTTGTACTTAAAAATGCTTTTTTAAAAAAATGATCTTATAGAGCTTAATAGAAGCAGTAAAATTGCTGCTATACTCATGTCACCGAGGCCGTTTCTATCTTAGTCCTTAGGCAAGACTACACATTCTAAATTGAAATAAAACCGCAAAAAAATAAAATTGAGCAAACACAGGAGGGGAATCGAACTTAGTTTTAAAAAGAGGACACAAAACGATTGCTTAATGCTAAATAGGCCTACTAGTTATTTTATTTCTAATGCATTAATTATTCTAGCCTGGATGACAGGGGGAGAGGGTGACGGTAGAGTTACCCTAGTTGCTCTGATTAAAAAGAGACAACATTTTCCTGAAAGTGGTTACCATTGTTGAGGGTGTAGATGTCTGTAAGGTGATTCAATTGTTGACAATGTTCAATCATATTAGACACAATTATTAATAGGATATTTAGAAAACTAGACCACTTTTATTAAAAAGTATAGAAGAATCCCCACAGCAATTTTGTTTGTTGCTGGTAAAACTTTAATCTTGTTAAAGAGTTTGCTGGGAAAATAATTACAGTTTGAAAACATCGTTCGTGTAAAGAACAGTTATATTTTTAAATTGAGTGCAGTTTTAGTACAAAATTATTTGAAGTAAATCAGAGATTAATTATATTTTTAAATAATACTTTAAATTTCTATTAAATGTAGATGATTACTGTAAGTTGCATAGACAGCTTAACTAGCATTAGAATAAAAAAAATTTGTGTATAAGTTTAATTAGTTAAATAGTGTTTTGTGTTTGTTAAATTAACTTAAATTTCTGAAATGTTGGGATTTGAGGATTTTTAACACAATAGCTGGCTGTAACAGTGCCAGAACATTGCCTTGTTATTTCATAACCAAGGCTTTCTTGTGGGCCAAGATTCTAGCATGTCAGATTTAAATGTCATAAACTGAATCATGATCAAATGAAGTAATTAATTTTAAATTAGTAAGTTAGCATTGATAAATATTTACTTTAATCAAAAGTAGCTTAGAATCATTCAATGTTATAGTAGTTATACCCTCCAATGTTATAGTGGTTATACTCTCCAGTGTTATATTGGTTAATACCTTCCAGTGTTATAGTAGTTATAAACCCCCAATGTTATAGTGGTTATACCCTCCTATTTTAGAGTGGTTATACCCTCCAATGTTATAGTAGTTACCCTCCACCAACCCATATTTTAAACAATTTCCCCATCATAATTAAATTTAAAGCCTAAATATCAGATACATACAGATTATTGAAATCAAAATTGACAAATCAATAAATTACAATCAACAACTTTAACTTTAGAAACAAATGTATACCAAACCTGTTTACCCTTAAAATCATTCAATACATTAAATTATATTAGTAAAAAAGCACACAGTATATATAATGTATACACCTCAAAATCGTACATGGTACGCCAAAATCGTAAGAGTAAACAGGTCTGGTATACAAATTATTCCAGTCTCTAGTTATACATACCGGTAGTCAGTTCCTTACACATGTGAAATGACTACCACTTTTTTTACAACATCTTAAGGCTGATGTTCTATTTTTCTATCACTCACCCTAAGTCTTCCCAGGCCTTCATTGGTTCCTCTCCCCCCCCCCCCCTCCGCTGTTACCAAATGTAAATGATCACTAATTAAGTCATTATTTCACTAATGGGGTTCACTTATGGCTGATTTCTATGCTAGTAATGTAAAAATAGTAAAATACTTTAAATGTTTTGTGTTTGAAATTGTTTAAGTGCTGAAAATGAATATGTACAATGTAATCTTACATTAGCTTGAATGCAATTCAGTTCACAAGATGTATCAAGCAAAGCACTACTGTAAACAGCAAATGTCCTGACCTTTCTTTGTTTCTATGTTATCAATGTAGCTCATCCACTTTGTTTCTATAGCATAATTAATGGAATCCAGTATTGTGGGGTGTATTTTCTCTGGTCACATTCCATGTCTTGCTGGTATACTTGTTGTTCGTCAGTCGGGAGACGACCATGACCACTTTATTCATCAGATTTGTACTAGTTCTGTCTGTGGGTGAGGAGCGGCTTTACTGTTATAGCTTGTGTATTGACCTAGTTTTTGTTCACCACAAGGCGTGGCATTTAATTTACCCCCCCACCCCCTATTTGTTTTGATATTGACATCATAAATTAAATGTGCATCACTGTACCACACCCTCCCTTCCTTGATTGGGAAAAGGTAGATTTTGTTCTACTTTGTTCTAAAGGATGCTATCGTGTGATACAGTTTCTAGAATATATATTCTGTAGGGTCTTAAACCCTCCCTATAAATAAGCCGGCAGCTTTCCCAGCCAGAAGAGATTTGCTAGATTTCCTAGACATGAAACACGTAATATATTAATAGGGGGCCTTACAAGATTTTAATCTTTGTGTGTGTGTGTGTACCAGTATATTAATATTTGTATCTTTCGAGGATTAGACTTTTTGACTTGCTGGGCAGTAAGTTAATATAGTTTTTATTTCTGTATATTTGATTTTGTATTTTTTTAATATAAACTTAATTGTACAAATTAAATGGAATGTCATTCATATCACTAGCTTTGGTATTGTTTTTGTTTGTATGCTGGTTTTCAGTCCTTTGTTACATATTGTTCAACAAACGAGCCAAATCTTAAAACAGATTAAATTGGCAAAAACCATATAAAGGTATGTAACATTTACAGTTATACTTATATTAGCACTGTCCTTAATGAACTTTGTTTTTAAATTTTAATGCAGTGATTAACTAAACTTGTAAAATTTTGTCAATAAATATTTTATTAATAAATCTACTTGAAAATGTCTATGATCCATCTACCTGAATAAGGCATGATAAAGTTTCTAATGAGCTTTGTAGAACAAGTTTAAACAAAAAAAAACAGAACTGATGTTTACACTTGAACACAATAAATATTGCACCGGCTAGATTTCTTTCTTCTGTTGTCTCTTGTAGTCAACACATGAAAACTTGATTTCAGGTCTTGTGTATCTCCTTAAATTAATGTTCTGTAGAAATCTCAAGACTTAATGTTCTTTTTCCTTCTGTGAAGCTTCTTCAATAACTTGTCAATTTGAAACTTCTGGGATAAGCAAATGGGTGCTTGAGAATCCTAGAGAGATAAACGAATATAAATATATGTTATTCTCTGCATTAAACAAAATAACGTGCGCACAGTATGTTAATAATGTTATAAACCCATGAGTAATTTATATAATATAATAATTTGGAACATTAGTATTTAGGGAAACGGACCAGAAGCGTGAATGTATTAAATGGACATATCTAAGGTATGGTATATCCAATTAGAGACACTAATGAACGTAACAAAGGTAGATTTAATTACAAACTCTACTGTTAAATAAGACAGAGGAAAGTGGGTGAGTAGCAAAAGGATGAACTTTTGTTTAACTCTAAAATAACATATAACTTAATACTTAATCTAATGAAATCTACTGGCTAACATGAAATAATAAAATGAAGAATAATACAGAAGCTGAAATGATCATCATATAAATGTCTGGTAATGATGGAAATGATAAAGGAATGGAGAAATGAATAATTGACTGAGTGAACAAATGAATGAGGACTTAACTTAAGGTTTACAGCTACACAAGAAGTATATAAATGAACCAAAGGAGATGTTCTTAATCATACATGTAATGAACACATACACACTGATATAGGTTAGCTTATCTAAATGAAATAAAATCTTTCAAAAATCATTATCACTTGACCCTTGCTCATAAAGTCGGTGGGCATATCTTAACCATTTGAACATTTTAAGTCTTGAAAATTCCCAACCAATGTTTTCAATATTTTTAAAAAAGGTTGTCCTACAATGCTGTTGAAATCTCCTGTAAGATATTTAAAACTTTCTGGATATGATTGCATGATGAGAAGACCAAGGTACATTTAATTTTGTATATATATACAATGAGCAAAAAATTAGGACCTATCAGAATGAATAAACAGAGGTAAAATGAAATGAGCATACAAAACAAACTGCTGAATTTAAAAGAAAGGTTACATGAAAGGTGAAATGCACTAATACATATTTTACCTGATTAAATTTAGCATGTTAAACAAAACAGTGTTAAAAATTGTAGTACGGGTACAGAAATGCAGACAAGTCAATAACCTTCATTCTTCGCATATTAATCAATTTAATTGGTCTGATTGGGTCTGAGGTACATAACATTTAATTATCTTGACACTTGAACAGATCAATTTTGTTGCACTTCCAAATACCCAATTCCTCTAATTGGTTCTGGTATAATGCTTGGATATTTACACATTTAACCCTGTGTTTGTAATTAAGTAATCAATAGTATCATCAAATGTACCAATTATCTTAACTTTTTTGTGGATGATACATACTGCTAGCAGTGGGAATTTAGGGACTATTAAAAAAAAATTGAACTCATTACCACTTAACTCTCCCTTTTTTATGCTTTACCACCTATGTCAAGAGTGATATTAAAGATTTCAGATATGACACTTTTAAATTGCTCTTTAAAAAAAGAATTAATTACTTAAGGATGGTCATTACCCCAAACGTTGAAAAACTAATTATCCACACATGTTTAATCAGGGTAAATAAAGCGTATGTGTATTTAAATGAGTTTCAAATGAATCATTAATAACTGTCATATGGGTGTTGGATATATTTGTTAAAATCACAAAAACTCTAAAAAGTTTATATTTTTTAAACTATAAAATTCAAGAGATGAAAAGTTAGGAGATTTTCACTACTGAAGCCCAATGTTATAGACAAGTATTTTTCTTTCATAAAAACTACCATTAATTTTAGACAATTACTTCAGAAAATGGATTCTCTTGGAAATTCAAATATGAACATTTCAACAGAAGAAACACCAATGTCAGATCCAACAATAAGTTTAATAGTAAAAGTCTGGTCTGTTTTTGACAGACATAACCTTGGCTTGAGGTTGGCTAGCAATGAGATGAGAGAGATATTTCAACTGGTTAATTATGTCAGCCTCTGTGGGGCAATTAGCCTCTTTGGGATAGCAGGAAACATCCTTAACATTATAGTCTTTAGGAGGCAAGGCTATGCGGACACCACTAACATTAGTTTGATGGGTAAGTGCTTGGAAATTTTGCCATTATGTTTCACTCGACAGTACAATCTTGATTCCCTGGTCCGCTATTAAGTTTTAATGAATGGTTTTTATCTTTTAACATGAATTAAATTATTTTTTTTAAAAAAAGGTCTTTTTTAAAAATAAATTAAACGTCAACACATCTATCTGCAGCTTTTAGGTTTCAACATTTCAGAGTTACATTGAACCAACTTCAATATTTTGGCAATTGTATTACAAGCTCTGCATATTATTATAGTGTACTTTCAATCAGCTTCTGAAACAAACTAGCCCTCATAGAATAGCTGAGAACTAAAAGCATATTTAAAATGCATATTAATAAAGCTTATACATGATGCGAGCGTTGTTCTCCCTCTAGGGCTAACCATAGCAGATTTGATGAGCCTCCTGACCATGTTATGGACCAGCATTTGTTATAACCCATTGTTTGCCAACTCAGGAGTTCCATTTAACTCACTGGACCTCATGTATCTTTCTGGAGGCTATCCCCATACATGTTTCAATAGGTATGCGAATTGTTGTCAAATAGCAATTACACTTGAGACAAGTAAAGATTAATAGTTGAGAATGAAGTTGGCAAGGGGCTGTCTCCAGTTATGACAAGAGGAAACAATAGGATTGAGTGTCGGGATCATGTGATACTAATAAAGTAGCTAAATAAGATTTTTTAAAAAAATCAAATCATCAAAAGTGACCAGTTAGTCCAGCCACAAAAATGAAGCAACAAACAAAATGAATTTAAAAAAAAAACAACACTGATGGTTGCCCTTTCAGCTAGACCTTTAAAAGTTAAAAAAAATCCAATACTTATCTCCTATACAACTTGACTTATCCAAATGATGCAAATTGTTTAGTTAAATTGTGATGTATGTGACTTATCCAAATGATGCAAATTGCTTAATTTAAATTGTGATGTATGTGAATTTGCCATGCCCAATTAGAAGTCATAAAGAACTTGAGAGAGTTCAGTGAAAACTAAAAATGGCAAAGATGACCAATTCGAATGAAATTATGAGCCTAACCTGACATAAACCCCACATAAGGCACACTCAGAAAGAAACAGAAATCAACGAAACCAGGGGCATTTTTTTGAACTCAGTGCCAGATGCCACTCAATAGTTGCTTGTTCTGTTGGAATTCAACATTTAAATATAATTTTTTATCCACAGAATAACAGGATTCATCACTGCTTTTATCACCTTTGAAAGGTGCTTATGTCTTGCCTTGCCACTCAAGGTGAAAACTATCATCACCCCACACAGGACGAGGTGGACCATAATTCTTATATTCTTCTTCACCATGGCAATCTTCTCCCCTTTCTACTATGCCAACCGGTTAGAGTGGCAGAACGAGCAGAATGTGACAATACTTCATTTGGTGTATGCCAAAGAAAGAGAGGCGGTCGAGTCAGTCATATTCTACATTCACAGTGTTGCGCTCCAGGCCTTGTCTCTGCTAGTTGTCATCGTTTGTACAATTATACTAGTTGTCCAGCTAAATACCAAGACCAAATGGCGGAGTAGCGTGACAAAACCAAACGCAAATGTGGAGAGTGCGTCAATGAAAGAGAAGAGAGCCGTAAAGATGATAGCCCTTATTTCTACAGTTTTTATAATTTGTTTCATGCCCGGATCTCTCATTTTTTTCACAATGGCATACGAGCCAGAGTTTAATTTTACAGGGGATTTTAAGAACATTTTCTTTGTTGTGTGGTCGGTGGCATTTGTCCTGGAGACTGTCAACGCCAGTGTCAGTATTTTTATATATTTCAACATGAGCTCTAAGTACCGCCAGGTAGTGATTAAACTTCTTTACACACAACCCCATTAAAAAATTCCATGCTAAAAAGAAGAATCATAGTTGCAATGTTAGTCTTAAACATTTAGTGTGAAAAATATTGTATGTGCATTTCAAACTTTGCATTTGCTCATTTTGAGATGACACAATCTTTAAAAAATCTGAATCAAATAAAAGCGCATAAAAATGTAAGATCAACATCAGGATTTTTCAATTTGTCAGTGATGCTGTACCTGAACACCCCCTTAAGAGGGAAAGGGCCTAAAGAGTGAAAAATGCTGTAGCATATGAAAAGATAATTAAGGACAAGGTAATTGTCCATCAGTCATGGAAATTTTCTTTTGACAATCAGAATTACATAGGTATGAATATATAGCATCTGATGCAGGTTAATTTAGTTTTTTTTCCAAAGAGCGTCATTTCATTTGAGTGTAGCATGTTTAATTCATTCAACAGTGAATGTCTTCAGTGTAGGTAGGGAAAAAGATCTATAATAATCAAGCAAATACTCAAATTTTAAACTGTAGGACAAGAGAGCCAAAAGTCATCTATTAAAAATGTTGTAGAGAGTTTTTAGATTGATTGACTGATTTGAGTACTTAAATAGCGCTCATTTCCATGCTATGATAGAATGCTCACGGCGCTACGATGTGCGAAAATGTTTGAGAGATTTCACTGCTGCCTGTTAGATCACAGCTGTTGCATGAACAACATCAGCTAATTTTCTTTAGTTAGGTCCAAGTTTCATCACACAATTCTTGCTAGTGATTAAAACACTTTAAATGCTTAATGTGTAAATTTAAATACAGAGATAAATGTATTTGAAAGGACACAGTTTCCGGAAAAAATTCATGCTTGACTAACTTGCAAGACACAATATCAAATGAAAATTTATAAAGTCTATTTGAAATACCATCAGGATAACAGTTACAGGTATAAATAGATATTTAAAAAAAAAAATATATATATGCAGAATAACAATAAAAAATGTTAAGACTTACCAAATTGGAAGTTGAAGAATTAGAATTTGATTCAGCTTTACCAGAGCACTTGTTCAAATCAGAAAAACCCATTGGCTTTGTTACTTCTGTCACATCTGGTCTACTATCTGAAGTCAACACTCTTGAAACATCTAGTATACCACCACAAGACTTTTCTAATGGTTGAGAATAATTTGATCCAGGCAAAGAACATGGACTACTGGGTGAATGTATGTCTGAGACAGAAAATGTGGATACTTTAACGAGGGTAGTTGGCGCTCTGCAATCTTTTAATTTTTTTGAAGATTCAACGTTTTGAACAGCTGAGCTCGAAACTTGAGCTTTAGATGCAGGTGTATTTGAACAGAATGGATGTTGCAATGATATGCATGCCGCCCCATAAGTACTAGCTGTTGATGACCCAGGAACCTCTGTGTTACCAACTGCCGAGACCGTATCAAGATCCTGCCCCGAAACACAAGGTGGATTGGGGAAAACCTCAAATGACAACCGTTTTTTAGGTGGTAAATGTTTCTTAAGAGGAGAAGAGTTTAACTGGCTGAAATTTGCTGTACCTTGATGGAATATGGAGCTATGCTGAGGAGAGTCTGAATGCCTATAATATGGCCTTGGTTCAGTACTCTTTGCAGAACTAGAAGTTGTGTCTTTACATGTATCCTGTTTTAATTTGCCTGGCTCAGCCATGCAAAGGTCTAGGGCTTCAACAGCCTTCTCTGTTTCTTGATTTAAACATTGCCCTAAAGAAAAAGTGTTTTGGAGATTAAAGTTTTCAAGCTGCACCTCGGTTGCTGTTTGAGGACTGTCTTTGCTTCTCTGAGCCTGCGCCTTAAGACTTTCATCATTACTTAAAGTACAAATCTTAGCATGTGGTTTGGTGACCAATGCAACATCTGAAGGTTCTCTAATGAATGGAGAATTAGATTTTATGTTTAAAAAAGACTCAAATTGAGTCAGTGCTAAAGTACCTATGTACTTGTCTTCATTCAACTTGTATATTACAGAACCACTTTGAACAGAGAGGTTTCTGTTTTTTACATGTGAAATGTGTGGGAACTCCTTGTCTTTTCCACTCAAACCTTTTATGCTGACTGGCATTCTTGCTGGAGGGACTAACTTCTTCCTACTCATAAGAGTGTTCCTCAGGGGAGTATCTGGTTTGAAGTCAACACGCCCCCTTGATGGAGAAGTCTTCTCGGCTGTGCACACTTCAAAGTCAGTGCATGCATTGACTATTTCATCACCTTCATATGCACACCTGACTGTAACGCTGCAAACATGACCGGTTCCTTGCTTGGTAATGGAATGAACTTTCAACAATTTTTTATTGAATTCTTTACTGATGCTCTTTTTATGGCATTTCCCTATACACTGTTCTGGCTTCCCATTCAATCCCGCTTTGTTAGGGGACAATTTTAATGATTTCCCTGGTGACTGTTTACTTGAATGTAGTTTGTCTTTGCTTCTTTGGTGATGTTGTTTAAGAACTTTTATGTTTTCTTCTTGAACAGTTTTGTGGTTAGATTTATAGTTTTTAGTGGGCGTACAAACAGTATCGCTACTGTGCTTTGCTTTAGGATCACAGAGTAAACTTTCCTTGCCGTTCGCACCTGGATCCTTCATATCTTTTAGGTCATGGCCAGGTGGTAGTTTCAAGAGTTCCTTCCCTGGGGATTTACATTGCATTTGCTCAAAAATATTTTTGTTTGATCCACTTAGGCGTTCAACTTTTGCTTCAGAGTCAATTTTCCTCTTTTTATCTGCAGGAAGTTCTGACTCAGACATCTTTCTCTTTCCAAAAGTAGGTTTTTGAGAATGGCTATACTTGTCAGTGTCAGTAAGCTGAGTAGTGTTTTGAACATCAGAAGAGAATTCTCCCAGAACACTCCTTTGTAAGTTTTCTTGAGGTAAAACTGAATCAACTTCTACTGGAGCACATAGTTCTTGTTTTTTACCAGCAAGCTGTGGGGTAACATTCTGCTTTGTTGTAGCCAAGTCACATGGGCTGTCCCTTCTATGTGTCCTTGGCATCTCATGATCAGAATTGACCCGACCGCTTGCAGTGGCCGCAGCTTGTGCACAAGTCTGTTCAGTGACAGCGCTTTCCAAAATATGCGTTTTCTTTACCTTGTTCCTCAATCTGTCAGCAATTTTTGAAACCATCTTGACATGGTTGTTGGCATGACTATTAGATACAGCAGTATCTGATATTGTTAGAGGTGTCTGCGGGTTTTGACATTCAGAAGGGACTTCATTTGAATCTTCTATATTCTTACACTTTGAATTCTGACTTGAGACACCAGACTTTGCTCTTGGAGTCTCATCGGCCAGGCTGACAGTGTTGTGTACAGCTCTAACATGAGTGGCTGAAGCAACTGACTGAGGAGTAGCTGAAACATTAGCGACTGGTGCAGCTTCAAGTGGTGGTACTGACAAATGTGATGGCCTTCCTATCAGGTTAGGTAACGGTGAATGGACACCTTCTTCGGTTAAAAGATTATTCATGATGTCACAATAGTCTGGAGGGATGGTTATGATGGATCCTTTCTCTGTGTGCACCACACTGATGTGCCCAGTAGCATGACCACTGCTTGTGTACGGCACTGTTGGAGGTGGAGCTGGTAAAATATTTCTGTAATTAAAGGCCTGATTCAAATAATGCAGTTTATCCAAAAGACACGAGGTACCAAGTAAAGGTAGAATTTTTGCTGGCTTCCGCACAGTGTGAGGCTTCCGCACAGTGTGAGGCTTCTGCACAGTGTGAGGCTTCTGCTTTGACAGCTTTCCACTCTTTCTTCTACCTTGAGGTGTCTCAGAGTTCTTTTTTCCTGTCACTTTTGGAATGCTGGCGGCCGTGGAATGTATATTATGTGTAACACTGGGTTTGACGTTCCTTGGATTATGAGATGTGATGGTGTGATCTACCATGACTGGGGTCTGCCCTGAAGATGGTATCAATGTTGCCTTACCACTGTCCCCACCCCCCAATCTGTGGGAGGTCTCCATAGGAATGTCACATTCTAACATGGCCTGCCGCAGTAAGCTGCATTCATCATTAGTGTGCGGTGGGTGGTTTTGGTGCAACTTGTCATCAAGTGCACTGCTCCCCATTTGATGCATGATTGCCTGTCCATCCATCATTTCCAATCTTTTCATATTTGACCCACCTCTACCAGGGCTCCCACCAGCGTGATGTTGGCATGGTAAGCCGTCAATATCTACATCCAGATCATTTGCAACTCTCAGTGCCCCAGATATGGAATCGGATAGGCCGACATTGGTGACGGAGATTGGGGCAGTGAGGAGGGCAGTAAATGACACATGACAGGAGTCGGCACTTCTGTGAGCTACTGGTAAAAGATCTGTATAAGTATAAGTGGAGAAACTCACACTTTCACTGCATAAATTATTTGTCTTGAACTCTGAAGCCTTTACACGGTTTTCTGGTGGGTTCTGATTACTACTAGCCGAACCGCTTGACATGAGACCACCTGTAGATGTTTGTACGAGCAGAGGCACTGTAGCATGACAGCCAGATGACACAGAAATCACATCAGAGGAGGCAGCATTGATTTGAACATCTCCACCTACTGGTAGCTGCACTGATCCTAATCCATCTTTTGAAGTCAGGTGGTGTTGGGAATTTACTGGCAAGACCTGATTCACCAGCCCCGCATTCTCATGATGAACTTGAAATTCTTTCTGCCCAGATTTGACCAAGAAATTGTCATTTGGCATCTGAGATTTTGTAGAAATTTCTGTAGCCCATAAATCTGTTTGGTCACATTTGATAGTCTTGAGTGGTTCAGTTACAGCATTTGAAACATTTGAAATAACAGGTTGAAATTGAGAATTTTCCTGAGAGCTTGAAACGCTAACACATTTTGTTGGCACAGCAAGGACCTTTTTACACTCTCTTGTGGTCTTTTTGGGGGTCAATTCCATGATACCAATAGGTATAAATGATTTTTCACCGTCAGAAGAGACTGGGGATTGAGCATAATTATGACCATATTTTTTATCATTGTTTAAAAATGGTTCCTGTGCTAATTCAATGGGCTTTTTGCAAAGCTTACCAGTTGAATTAGATGATAAAACATGGTTTACTCTTGAAGGAATATCACTTTTGTTATCTCTAGTAACACTGACAGAAGATGAATGAACAGACTTTCTGTGGTCTTTTATCCCATGAACGTTACTTGATGAGTCAGAATTTGCCTCCACTAGTTCTATGATGGCATCTGACTTCTGTATGATGGCATCACAAGATGACTTCTGTATGATGGCATCACAAGATGACTTCTGTACCGTGCTTTGCCTGGATTTTCCCTTGTGATGCTTACAGGTTTCTCTGGACGCACATCCACATTTTGAAAGTTTCTGAGCCTGGTCTGTGGATGTTATGTCTTGCCTGGGTTGTGGTTTAGTATAGGAAGAAGTGAGAACAGACAGTAGTCTGAAGGCTTCCACCTCTGACTGAGAAGCACTCAAGAGGTCAGAGCTGCTGGAGACGACCTTGGCGTCATCCAAGAGCGGTGATGCTCTGTCAGGTTTTATTGGAGAAGAGGACCGCACAAAGCCGGGCCAACCTGAAACAAGATGATATAACTTTGTAAACATGTCAAGTTGGAATATCAAGAAACCTAGAGTTACAAAATAGGAAAATGCCAGATATGTCTTATTTGTTAAGTTAACCATGTTAAATATCTACTTGAATATATAACAAAATCCAACAACCATTTACAGCTAGATCAATTTCTTTTAAATCTCTCCTCATTATCCACAACTTTTGTTTTGTTATAGAAAAATCTTGTTACTTAACTTGTTTTAATTTCTATAAACCATTTAAGAAATAAGTCATATCATCATGTGTATACTAATTAAGCAAACCTTTTGTTATAAAACAACTAGGGAATATGTTCTATACTTCAAAAAAAAAAAAAAATCATACCAAATTTGACAGCTATCAATAATATAAAAACCAATAGACAAGTTATATATTTTTTTTAATGGAATTTCCAATGTTTCTACAACATTAGTCAAATGTTTCTGTAAAGTTATCATGTTATCATTTTTGGTGTATTGTTTGAATGACTAACATAAAACTAAAGGGCAATAAATATTTTGTACACAATAAAGGGCAATGTGGTTCATCTGAACAGGAGTATATGAGTCGCTGCCATAGAAAAATATGTAATTATGCAAAGTGTAATGACAAACTGTACTATAAGCCATATCATAACTATCGCCTGACACGGGTGTAATTTTGATTTGTTTCAAATGAAACGCCAACTAATACTTTCCTGTAAATAATAAGTTTTATTATTCTCGTAAGTCTGAGCAGCTTTATTAGATTTTAAAAGAAATTAGATAACTGCACGTTAAAAATAAAGAATTAGCTTGAACCTTAGGGCTTCTGATGAAGAAAAAAGAAAATCATTTATTTTTAAATTGAGTTCTTCATAACATAAAGAAAGTTCTATTGGTACAAAAATTATCTCTTGCAAAACAAGAAAAATTTTATCTTTTAGTGCTCACAAGAATTTTAAATAGTTTTAAGTGCTTTCAGTTGGATGGTAAGCTGGTTTATACATACATGTATAAGCATTCTGCTAAAAAATATGAGGAGCTTTTGGGGTAGAGAATTGTAAAGCTATGTAATAAGAATATTTGTGCACATAATATATGGTTGGCCAGTAGCTACAAACGTTTCCATTTTCTATTACTTTAATGACTTTTTATGGTCCAGTATAAAAGAATATATATATATATATATATTTGTATCTGTGAACAACTCCTGACTTTCCTCGTTGTAACTCTCCTTATCATTTACTTATATTGAGTAGAGTTATTTTACTCTACACAAGATCAAAATAGTTATATATAGTTTTGGTCTACCCAAAACAACAACTCTTTGGTTAAATTTGTTTTAAATGACCCCTTCCCCCACCCACCCACCAGCACCACCACTTGCATATCAGTTTCTTAAAGTCTTGTTGATCCTTTGGACTACAGTTTTAATGATGTTGGCCGAGTACGATGGAGGAAATAGTCTGTTATCACTTTAAATAAAAAAGCTACAAACATTTTTTCATTAAAAAACAAATCTTCTACCTTTTTTAACTTCGGAAGACAGCAGAATAGTTTTAATCCTACGGGGTTTTCTTTGAGATGGACTCGGTGGAAGTCGGATACCCAAACTCTCCAACTGGGATTCGTTGATGGATGGTAACCTGATTTTACTACTGTGCTCCACATTAGGATCAGCTGCAATTTTTGTTGACACAGACTCTACATTAGGACTTTTCACACTCAAGCTAATGGGTAAAGATGTCTCATTAGGAATAGATAGATTTGAACAGTCTTCATCTTTCTGAGGTACAGATGGAGTGCTTGGCTGGGATGATTGCTGGAGATCTAAGGAAAATGTCATAGGGCTGGAAGGAAAGTCTTGTAGAGGTGAAGGAGTAGACTGACAAACCACTTTGGGTGTAATTCTTCTGCTGGGAGCTTTTTTGCAGTGGGCTGGGATGAAAGGGCTGTGGTGACTGTGAAATGAAATGACCGTCTTTGTAGTCTGTAGTCTTTTCTTGGGTGAAACTTGTCTCAACAGAGAGCCGCCCTTCTTTGGTGATTTCAAAGGCACAGGTTTCCGATCACCAAGAGAAGCCGGTAAACTGGAGCTCCCCGGGTAAGCTGGGACACCAGAAGTCAGCTTACGGGGTGAATTACTGTCAGAGTGCAGCATTGCTGAGTAAGGCGGGGAACTCAGAGTGTTACACTGGCCGTAGAATGTTCTGGCAAAAACAGAATTTGAACTTTTATCTTCGGCTGGCACAGTATTTCTTAAACAGGAATCTTTTTCTTCTGGAGCTACATCTTCTGGAGCACCATTAATTTCACAGTTTTTTTCCTGAGTACCACACAAACTGGATTTACTACTGGCATTAAAATGAATATCATCCTCTTGTTGCTGAATGACACCACAATAACCAGGAGAAGTAGAGTGAGCAGAGTTTCTACTGTCCTTATTAAAAAATATGCTGTTCTCAGTTAAACTGTCATCGACAACAATGATGGAATCACAATCACTTTCACAAAGCTTTCCCACTAGTTGGTCATCCTTATCACACTTCCTTTCATTTTTATTTGTCCATAAGCAACCTTTGATCTGATCTGTAAAGACCACATCGTCGTTCGTTACACCAGTTGTGTTATCTTGTGTAGAAGGGATTGACCCCACTGTCCCAATTCCAAGGTTTTCACTCAACGGTGTGATGTAAGTTGAGGAGTCTGACCTTGTGTTGTAAGGGGCATTACCCAATCTCTCCCAACATTGTGATTGCCCTTGAGATTCCCCACTTGCACCTTCAATCTCAACTGCTGGTCCTCTCCCTTTGTTTCCACCTTCAGGAGTTTTTAAGCTTGCTGAGCGATTTGCTAAGCATGGATATACTGTAGCAAGATTTCTGTTTAAAAGGCACACAGGTTTCACCAGTACTTTATCTGGATATGAAATCCCATGTTCAAATGTGTCATTTTCACTCTCATCAAAATGCAAAGCTAATGTGGGAGTAAAAGGTTTTACTGTAGTTTGTGTGTCAATCCCTTCAAGATGATTCAGGGCATTACCATGATCTCCTTCCACAGCAGGCAATTCACTGTCATGCAATTTGCAGTTTCCTTCACCTGAATCACCAGAAGAAGCATTATCTTTTAACACTGTATTATCAAAATGGTTCTTAGAATTTGAATTTTGTATGACACCATCAGACTGATTTTTTATGACAGCATCAGGTTGATTTTGTATGACAGCATCCGGCTGATTTTGTATGACAGCATCAGGCTGATTTTGTATGACAGCATCCGACTGATTTTGTATGACAGCATCAGACTCATTTTCTTTGACAGCACCTGACTGCAATGTCTCCTTTGCTCCAAATATGTTCTCATTTCTTTCAGAGCGGTGCACATACTTCTCACCTATCATCTCAGCAGCATTCTTTTCTATCAGGGAAAATACTGTTAGTGAGTTATCATCTGTGAAAATGTGACAGGGCTGAGTAGCAGTAGATGCAGGAGGCAATGGAATACTTTCTGTGATAGCAAGAGGGGTTTTGTATACTTCAGGAACTTCAAAGCTATTAGGTTCAGTACTTAAAAGGTGAGCTGCAATTGTTGGACTTGAAGGGGCATCTTTGAGGGGCTTTGGTGGCCTTCCATCAATGACAGGAGGTTCATGTTTTGTACACACATAGGATTCAGGGGATGATTGAGATTCCCTGACCTCAACATCCAAAAATGAATTTTGATTTTTATTTGATTTCTCACAACAATCTGTTGGTTGGTTATGTCTCAAATTAGGAGTTTTTGATGTCGAATTATGGGGGAAATCAGACAATGTTGCAGATTCTAATGATGTATTGCTTATGGTTGCAGATGGGACAGACTGGTGACTTATCACAGTAACATTTCTTGAATCTGATGATGACAAAGATGTTGCCAAGCCATTTGGTTGTACACAGTTGGCAGCTGTAGAATTACTGTCTTCATTTTTAGGATGAATTTTAGTTCTTTCAACTGGATCTGAACCCTGAGACCCAATGGTCTCACCCTCTAACAAGTCTACATTTTTGGAGGCGGCTGGTTTTTCCTGAGAGTCTTTATTCAAATGGTCAGTGAGATTGAGTACAGGAACATCCAGGTGTGATATAGGAATGGCAGGAACTGTAAAGACAGATAAACACAAAGGAAATATTTTATTATGTGGAATGCATTTTGGAAACCACACATGCTGTCTTATGGGTGTTAAAACATCTTGAAATGTACAAAACTAGAATAATATTATAGTTCCTAAAAATGGAAAGCACCATCACATTTGCACCAAACTCGCAAACATTTATCTCTGTATGTTGCTTAATTTTATAACAACTGTTCATTTAATAATTTGTAAAGATTTATCTCTGTATGTATCACAATTTTAAAATAGTTGTTCATATAATCAGTTGCAAATATTTATCTCTGTACGCATCCTAATTTTCAAATAATTGTTTATATTTTATTTTATTCTTAGTGTAAATATTGATGGAAACTAGGATGATGCATCGTGTACACAGCTAACTAGAATTTATTCAATATGTCATTCAAATATTTATTTGCTTATTTACCATGTTGAAATAGCTTTAAGAAATTTTGGAAAATTTGTGGATCAGATTCTGTCATCTCTATAACTTGACCGACATCAATCTCTTTCGAAAGTTTATGCTGAAATCAAATTTAAATTTTTTAAAAATAAATAAAATATAATAGTTCAAACTACTGGGTTACAATCTATGACCAAATTATTTACAAATGTCTTGATTTGTAAATGAAATAGTCATGAAATTATATTACACATAGTTATAATAACCAATACACCCTGAAAAACTTGTTTAAATTGTATCACCAGAAATTAAATTGTACAATAATTTTAACTCATTTAATTCCTTTGTTATAAAAAAAGATACATGCATTAAAATGCAACACACCTTATTGGGCGACTCAGTAGAATTTAAATTATTGGCATCCTTTTCATGGTCTTCATTTATAATCTGATCATCAGACTTACAAATGCCTGCAGATTCACTTTGGTTAAGTAATGCTCTGTTAATGTTTTCAGCTAACTTTTCATGCAGATGTGTATCTTGTAGAAGTTTATCTAAGAAATCAAACTGTAAAGAGCAAACGAAGTAATATAAAAAGTAAGTCGTATATATGTTATAAACTCCATACATTTTTTGCAAGTACACAATTAAAGCATTTAATTGTTATCTATTTAAAAAAAAATTATGCAGCACATTACAAACGAGTTTAAAAAATGTGCTAACAAAATTATATGATAAATAGCAGATTATAATTTATTTAAAACCAAAATAGTTTCATATTCCAACACGGGCACTTGGTGTGAGGCAAGTGTAACTTGCTCGCAAACAATATTGATTTTGTGCCTAATACAATCAGCATTAGTGACTATAACACTTTTAACTATACATTATTTCTTACAATCTAAGGGCGCCCACCAAGGCCCTTATTGAAAGTTACTGCATATAACACTTATACCGTGATCAAAATATGATGCAAATCCATAACTTTTGTTTGAAAAAAGCCCTCAAATGCCATGTCCACCCACATAAAAAGGAATCTGTTAATCTTGTCCCATAAAATGACCCCCCCCCCCCCCTTTCCGGCGAAACAAAATGTTATATAACAGTAAACTCAATAATTCCATCAAGATAGACATGTAGTTTGCAGGATTTAATTCAATACAGGATTGGCTATTTGTCAATATAAAAAATTAATATTTGATGAAAATCAGACTTTATAGAAGTTATTTTCATTCAAAAATTGTGATTTATCTATTTAGGAAAAAATTAAACGCACCCAAAAAAGCGAATAGCATACATATATTTTTCTTGTTGCTATGTTTCAATATATAGTGTTATCACTAACTTTAGCTAGCACTTTTATCCAAAATTTCCAGCATTATACATGATATTATATGGTACTAAATACAATTAGTGTCATACCTCTTCAGATTTTCTTACTCCTGATTCGTAACATGATTCTGGATTTATTGATCTGACCAGGTCAGTAGCTCCTGTTACACAAAAGTTGACTGAAGACTTTTGGTCAGTAGAAACATCAAGCCTGGATGATTTTTCTAAACTAACAATTTTGGATTCACTTGATGAAGGTCTGCCACCATTACACAGCTGTGACAAACTATCAGCTGCCAAAGGTGACAATGCCCTTCCACAATTGACTGCATCTTGAAGTCTCTTTGGACTATAAGCTTGGGGCTGTCTATCAAACTGATTATTTCCAATGCTTGGGGATGGAGTTACAGACGATCTTAAAATTATTCTGGCATCCGATGTATCCAAGGGTTTATCATAGATTTGATGATGGAGAAGGTTACTTGTGGCATTACTTGTTATTCTCCCTGGCGGCTGCCTAAAATTTCATGGACAAGATGAGTTATGATACAACAGTGGTTTTACTATAGCATTGCTCAGCAGCATCTCAATATTGGATTTATTACAATTTTGTGCATGAAAATTGAGTGACTCGTATATTTTTAAAAAAAAAGGAATCAAAAGGAAGTGTAAAAATATTAAACAATATCAATTTTCTGGACTAAATTCAGGCCTAAATCTTGCTGTGCACTTATTTTAATAAATAATGTTCTGTCAGCTCGTATGTAACATAATTAATAGATTATTTTTAATACCTTTTTCTTCTACCTCCCGATGAAGTTTTACTCCAGATTCTATTTTGGTCACTAGCTGCAATAAAAATGCAGTATAAAAATGATTTAAAGAAATATCAATTTCATAAACTAAACCTTATCTTTATAAAAAGTCAGATTTTCTGAAAAACATACAAAGAAATGTTTAAGAGGTCTAAACAATGCTGTATTTACAATAATATGATATACAAACTTTAACCTTTTTAAAATAGATGTTTCTAAATATGCACCACTTAATATATGGGTGTCAATGATGTTACTATTTAAAGCATAAGACACATGTTCTTAATGTTTCACAATTTAAAAGAAGATCCACCTTTCTGCTTTTCTTTTTTTAACCGATCCCTTTCTTCAGCTGCAATACAAGCTTGAACATCTTCTTTTGTTGGGAGTGTTTTAGCTGTAGAGCTTGTTTGTAGAACTATCACAGAATTTTGTAATGGCATGGAACCCGAGGCTAAATAAACCGAAAACGTAATGGTTAAAAAAAAACATGTAAATCAAAGTGCACAATTTTTTAAAACCAATATTAATATAACATTTAAAATAATAAGCAGATTTATTTAAAGAATTACACAAAAAAGATGTTTGCAAAGTAATTTTTTTAAATTTTATTATGTTCATATTCTAAAAATACCACAACATTTTTTATTTTATTTATAGGTTAACACATTAAGAGTATATATTTTTTTATGGAATGTTAATAATTTTAAATATTTCATATTAAGTTTTCTCCTTGCCAATATATTATAAAGTGAATATAACTTAAGAAACACATTATTGACATGCTTAAGAAGGGAGTGTAAACAACCCTCACCCCCCCTCCCCAAAATTAAGTAGGGTTGCACATATGAGGGTGATAGGTTAATATGAGTTTGTTCGATCGTCATTTTTGTTTTGGCGAGGTTATAAAGGGTCTTTTCTTGTGATATTGCTGACACGATTGAATGCCGAGACAAGAGTATTTTCAGAATATGATCTGAAGAAATCCATAACTTCATCAGCTTTTTCTAAAAAGTCTTCATCAAGTTGGCAGAGGCACCATTGTCTGAGCAGTCCATCAATTATCTTTTATTCTCTGAATAATGCACAAGCTATTTAAATGCAAAAAAAAAAAAAGTTGTATTGAATAGATATTGTGAAAGTTTCTAAGCCTATAGTAAAAAGAAGAACCAAGAGATGTATCATGCTAGTGTTTCAATCCTTTTCTATGGGCCAATTATCTGCCGATTAATTGGTGCAACAAGGAGATGTGAATTTTACACATTGCTCTGCGGAAAGTAGAAATTACCATGACAGAAAAGAAAATTTCTGCTGAATAGCTTACCAAATGCAATTAACTTATATTTTGCAAATTCATTTAGAATTTCTGTAAGACTGTGTCCTAAAATTGTAGTAGCTGGTGTTCTTCCCATCCTCAATAGCTGCCAGTACTCCACAAGATCTGGGCATTCTCGTAAAAATGTATTAAATGTCTTGTGTAGATTTTTCTCTTTTAAATAACCTGCAATTGAGAAATGAAAATTTTTATGATGCAATTCAAGGCTATAAATTAAGTAGGCCCTATCAGTCAGTATTACTATTTAATTAGAAAGAACCTGTGGAAAAACACGAAAGCACAAAACCACAGATGGCTCCCTCCCCCAGCCCAGACCACTCCACTACTTATGGGGAGCCTACTAAATGTGAGCGTTCAGTGCCCTAACATTCCATTCTGCTAACCTAACCCAATTCCTCCACCCCTGATAATGATTGTTGATCCAAATAGTTATCCGAATGTTTGCGATGCTCAGTAAAGCAAAGTTTCCGTTGACACGCAATAATTCAACAAAACTTACGAATTTGTGTAATTTTTATTCCCTTACTGGACGTTCTGGAAAGCACAATTTCTATTTACATTTAAAAAATCCACCGAAAAGGTTGTTGATCTTACCAGCCTCCAAACTTTTTTCACACTTTTGTAAAAAAAAGATGCAAACTTTCGTATTCTTAATGTTACTAATTGTGGCAACGTCAATTTCCCATTCAAATTTAAGTAGTCTCCTTTTTACAGAAGTACCGATTAAGGGGTCTATAGGATGTACCTTGACTTTAATAACCTACTCAATAAATAGGGCTTATATTAGGAACTTCGGTAAAGATTGAAAACATCAGAAAATCGGCATTGTAATTTAATTGTCAAAATGACCACCTCCACTTTTTAAATTACACATGTAAATTGTCATGTCTTCTATGTTTATCTGCACATCTGCTTGTTATCAGTAGCAGCTGTGGGATAGTTAATAGATTAATAGGTTATCCAGAATATAACTGGGAAGAATGAATAATAATTGTTTTAAATCAAAATATTAAGATATGATCTTGTGTGGTCTTGTGGTAGAGTAAATGCTGGAAAACATCATATGTGGGAATCAATTCCCACATGCTGATAGAGCTTTACTAAGCCTAAACTTATCCCTTTTTAAAAAAGATCTTAATTAAAAATATATTTTATAATTAAATTATTATGTTCATTTGCAACATTACAACTGTAGCCTTTGGTTTAATAAAAAAATAAATGTTGTAGCAATTAAATACCGTATACTATATCCGGAAATTTGCTAGAAAGAAATTTCATAGATGGAAAATTGATAGACGGAAATTTGATCAAACGGAAATTTGATTGAATCTTATTTTCAGTTAACATGTTAAAATTTTGCGTCAAATTTCTTTTTGAACGCATTATTTTGTTTTACTATAAAGTAAAAATTATAGAACGAAATTTCTTTCAAACAATTTTCCGGTAACCATTAAATACACATTATGAGCCGATTATTAACTTGAACAAGATGTGCAAGCCTTTAAACTCATCATTCATAATAATAAATGATAAGCCAGGTTCAGCCAGCATGATGATCACGCTCAAAATTTTGAAAGAAGAAAACATATCTAGAGGGAAAAATAAGAATAAATTATAAAACAAACAGAAAGTGCCTGATGTATGTAATAACCACCGAACAATAATGAATCTGAGCAAGATTTTGTTTTGTTTAAACATCTCCATGCAAATGTAGCCATGATGTCAATATAAGGTATATGGCATAACGCAGTATTTATGACTGAACCAAACAGATACACTGGCGAAAAAAAATAGATGTCAGAACCCAGGACACAAATTTTAAAACACGACTAGGATACTTGAAGTTAAAGTACTTAAAGTAGTTAAAGTGAGTCATTGTAAATTCTGTATGTTACTGCCTTAATCAAATTTCAATGACAAAAATTATAGAATAAAATTAGGTAATGAACTAATGACAGTTATTCATTCATCAATGATCATCATAGATTCTTCGATTCGTAGACGCAATTTTGGTAGGCCTATCTATCTGTAACTATTTTCATAATTCTAAGAAATGCATCTTCAGACCTACCTAAAATAAGTCTTGCGACCTCTGATGGGACGAAATAGTCTTGATTGTTCATTTCTTAAGTCAGAAAACACTTTAACTGATACTATAAAATAATTCATAACATTTTTTTTAGTTAATAAAATAATAAAAACAGTGTGAACGTTTTTCTTTCTATTTTCCAAAACTGAAGATATAAATAATCCGTGACAATATCGATACTACATTTTGTAATATTTATATTCCATTTTTATTTTGATTATCGTATTTGATTGTAAACACTATACTTCTCGGGTAACTATTTTTGAACTGAAATTTCCAAATTTTATTTATAATGTATTCACAGATAACGGAGTATCTGAAAAATCTTTGCTATGTCAAAAAAAATTTATTCATATATTATGGACGATACCACATACATTGATTACGAAAAAAATTAAGATATAGATGGCGGTAAAATTGCATTGTTGGAAGTCGCAAAATGATCAAGTTTGTGTGTGTGTATGTTTGTGTGGTAAATGATGATTCGTAGTATTCACCTTTTTCGCAATTAAAAAAAATCTTCACATACAAATAGTCAGGGCCGTAACAGTCGGGGGCCCTGGAAAAGGAAACAACCTCCACACCTCTTAAGGCAAAGGCACACTGCTAGGGGACATCACGCTTCTTGGAAATCTAGGGACATCATATAAAATGTATGAATATTAAAAGATCTTTTAACAATTTAATTTACGTTCAAATTTCAATGCTTGAAAGTCGTTTGCCTATGTATTTCTGAAGATGTTTTTTAGCTTTCAAATCAATTGCATTAAGAAAAAAAAAATATTGTAATAAAAAGAACATTCAGGGACTTTCTTTAAGTTTGTGTGTGTGATGGATGTGGTAGTGTGTGCATTGGGGGGGGGGGGGGGGTTAAAGTAAAGAAAAGATTTGGCACCATAATTCATTAGTTTAGTTAAAAAAATAGTTGACTACACCCATACCTCGCTTTAAAAACGGCCTAGATTCGTTCCGGAAAAGTTGGCCGTAAAGCGAAAAGCCGTATAATGAATCAATAATTTTGATATAAACCCATACAAATTTAATTGGATCTGTTCCAATTTTTGTATAAAATAATTTAGTCGTTAGTTCATAAACCATTTTATTCTTTTCATTTCCTATAAAAATAAAAGTACAAAACATTGTAATAGTAAACAGAAATTAAAAAAATAAACATATACATTAAAAAACAAAAGAAAACATATACATAAAATAAAATGTTTAGAAACTTTATAATCTGATGAACATTAACACGAAAAATCATCTGCCATCCTCACTTTCCGCTGTTGTGGATTGACCCAGTTGAAAATATTGGTGCAAAGTTGTCTGCTTCGCCTTGCTTTCTGTTTCTTTTAAAAGAGTTTTGCAAGAGGCCATTGCTGAATTTACTCCGCTAGACACTTTAGCGCTGCGTTCTTCGTCGGGATCATTTTGAAGAAGGATGTTCATTCCCTGCTCAAAATATGAAAGTGCATTTGATAGGTTATTTGCAGTTAGCTGTTGGCCGTATAATGAAACATCGTGGACCGTAAACCGAAAAAGTGCCATAATTTAAAAAGGCCGTAATAGCGAAATGCCGTATAAAGAGTGGCCGTATAGCGAGGTATAGGTGTATATGGATTTTGGGGTGAAACTAAGCTGGGGCCAAAAGCACACACCCAGGGGGTGTCACAACAGGAATGAATATATGTTTCTGTATGACTGGGCGATGGAGTCAGCGCTTGCCCTGGGCGACATTATGTCTAATGTTGGCACCCCCACGCCCCCCCTCCCAAAAAAAAAACCCAAACAACCCTTTCCTGAAATGGTGTGAAAGAAACACGGGTCATTGGGAAAAATTGGACCCCAAATGCTTTTCATAGCATTGCTTGGACAGGTTGGAGAGGAAAAGCGGGCCTCTTGGCATTAAATTGACCAGGACACCCAATACTTTCAAAGTGGCCATGAACACACCGAAGCCCCATATTTCTCTAAGTAATGTTAAGAAAAGCGGTTGAAGCCCAGGTTGGCCCATATGTTTTAGACAACTCATAGGAAAAGCGTCTGTGGAGAAAAGGGATGAATGGGTTTTCAAGCGCTGTACACCCAGGGCCAGCTCTGATTACATCGCCCCCACCACAAATTAACATAAATTCACTCTGGTTGAATGTATATTTTTTGCCCCAGCCTAGATTTGCCCCTGTAGACTATATAGTTTGACATTGTACTAAACTAAATATATATATATTAAGTTCAGGAAAATCATTTTAAATGCTAACTTCCACTTCTTTTTTCTATATACATGTACTTTCATTTAGATCGGGGAGGGAGCAGAAAATGACGGCGTCGAAGTGGGGGCTCAATTCAAAATGCCGTGGTACATTTTGGCGCATACCTTAATTTTGTTTTGAATCATTCTACACTTAATCGTGTTATGTGGGCGACGTGTTTACCCATGCTGTGAACTCTGTCTGACCCAATTTGGCTGCACTGCGCTATTATTAGGGTGGCGTACTATTTATAGTCTCCCTTTGACCTCGGCTACAATTAACAAATACATGGCCTGTTTCATGATTCGAATATTGTAGAAAATTGTAGGAGCAGCCGGAATCGAGTACAATGCGTATTCTGTTTCTGGAATCATCTAAAGAAACCGACTATATAAGGCCGATAGATTGAATGACAGAGAACAGATCATTTATCACGAGATACTTGGATCGTGTGTTATTTTTGCTACGAGCTAGAGCTTTGTTTACTGTGTGTGTATAGATTTCTTTTCATCATAGTACCCTTTTTTGCACATTGTGTTTTATTTAACATCGTACCGGTACAAGCCAAATAGTATACTGTACGTCAATCGTTTTAATTATATTTATTTTAATTCTGTAATTTTAAAGTTCATGATTATATTAAATTGTATGTACAGCGTAGTGAGCCCAGCCCTAGGTTGGGGTGCCACGCTATAGAAAACTACCAATAATAATAATAATAATAAAAATTCATTATAATTAACATAATAAAACTTAATAATTGTAATTAACCCTGGTTAGAGTATCTTATTCTTTGCTATTATATTTATCAATATTTTACCAATATTATTTGTTATTTTACCAAGAGGAACAAAACTTCCGGTTAGATGGGATTCGTTTACATGTTTCAGTGATAAGGAATATTTCTTTGAATATGACATTATCAGTCTAACAAGTTCTCAACAAACTGTGATGTATAAACTAAAATGTCACCATCACTGGTCAAGGGAATAGCCAAAAGTGACTGTCTGATACCCTCAAACAGTTACTCTTGTAACCAGTGAAATATCCTCATCAACACCAGGCACAGAGACATTGCAAATCCCATCTACATTCATAGGAGCCATAATGATCAATAAATTGATCGTGGGCCCTTAATATATAGAAGAAGAAGAAGAAGCTAGCCAACTCTAGTGCTAACTCTAGTAAAGCCTCTGAACAAGACTTCATCGTCCTTTGGCATGCAAATCAGTGCAGAAAAGACAAAACTGATAACGAATAATACCACCAGCATCTCCACTGAAATTAAGGTCGGCGAGGAAAGATTAGAGACAGTCGGCAGCTTCAAGTACCTACGAGCAATAGTCTCGGAAGAATGCTCCAAGCCCGAATTGATGGCCAGGATTGCCCAGACTACAACAGCCCTAAAGAGGCTTAAGAAAATATGGATTGTCAAAAATATAGCCCCCAGCACCAAAATCAGGCTGATGCGCTCATTAGTCCTCTCCATATTCTTGTATGCATGTGAGTCCTGGTTATTAACAGCAGAATTTGAATGAAAAATAATGGTGATGGAGATGAGTTGTTTCAGAAACATCCTTGGAATCTGCTATAGAGATCATATCTCTAACGAACCAGTGAAAGAAAGGATCCGTCAAGCAATTGGGCAGCATAATGAGCTCCTGGTGACTGTAAAAAAAAAGCGCGAACTAGAATGGTATGGCCACGGGACAAGAAAACCAGAGCTCGCCAAAGAAATCATGCAGTGCACAACGAGAGGAGGGAGAAGAAGAGGAAGACAGAAAAAAAGATGGGAAGATAACATCAAAGAGTGGACGCGCTCCCACGGTCCAAGGACTAAGGGACATGATGATGATGGCGATGATGATGATAAATAAGCGCAGCTTGATTTGCACATTTCCAATTAGATTTATCGGAAAATCCCACGTAAACTGCGCACTGCACAGTGATGCACAATTTTAAGCTAAGGGTAACAGTTGAAGATGTGTTCAATATTTTTATCAATTTGAATTAGAATGAAAAATCATCATATATAAATATTGTAGAATACGAAGCATAGTCTCTTACCGCGATTAAAATTTTAAAAATTTAATTTAACAAATTATCCATTATTGATGATTAAAATAGGTTAAATTAAACATTAAACGAAGAGATGAAGAAACTGGGTTCGGTAGAGAAGCCATGTTTAATGTTTGAAGCAAGCAGTTGATTGATTAAAAATATATTTTAGCTTTCTGAAAAATCCTAAATTTCTTGTATCAAGATGATGAGCACGTCTAATGACAGACATTTTAAGTTGTATGACAAAAAGACAACTTTTCAAAAAAGGTAATAAAAAAAAATGTTGAAATTTATTATTGTGGTGATTAAAAGAAAGCATTTATTAATTATTTTTTGAATTTTATTTATAACTGTTATGGCTCCACCTAGCGGATTCAGCGTTCTAAACATTACGAAACTTTTCTGGTTCTGGTAGGGTACGTTGCTGCATCCATATGTGCAACGGTTGGGGAAGCGATGCTGCGACCATAACGGCTCCTAGCAGATGCCAGGGCAACCTTGAAGCTTTCGATAGATGTCAAGTTCACGGCGGTATTGTCCAGGTGGTTCCAAGCGATTATTGTGCGTGGGAAGAATGATTGCACTGTGTTACTCCGAGGCACGCAGTGTAGCATTTGCTTTTGTTCCGGATGTAATTGCTCATGGGGTTGTCAGAGGTTAAGTCAGTGTTTAGTGAGTGCTTGGCTCTGATTAATCGACCTGGCTTCTGTGGGGTGAGATAATTGTTTACTGGGATGGCCGGCACTAGTCCCCCTTACCACTTTATATAAGAAGGTTAGGCGGATCTTTTCTCGTCTGTCTTTGAGGGAGGGGATGTCAAATCTGTTTAAGAGGCCAGTGACGTAGCCAGGAATGATGTTTTTGTAGTCCCGTGCTATGAAGCGCACTGCGTTACGTTGGATTCGCTCCATCTTGTCCACGTCAGTAGGGTTTGCGTCATCCGGCGGGGTAAACTCATAGCAGATCATACAGAACCGTTTATTATATTGTCTGATGTCTCAGCCTTATGAAGTACACAAAAGATTTAAAGAAGAAAGCATATAATTTGAACTAAACGCGTTAAAAATAAACCAAAATATTTGATTGAAACATGAGATTTTACAGTTAAAACTTTATTTTCCTTGTATTCGAAGATGCAAATATGTCAATCAATTAATCAGAATCAACATTCCCCACCTTATCACTTTTAACTGACAAAATTGCAAAAAAACAGAAGGCCTGGAATGTTACATGGTGCACATAGTTCGTTATAAGGTTCAGTTTTGAAACAACTCCTCTCAGATGAGGACAAAGATCATAATGGTCATGATTAATTATGTTTTTTGAGAGAGATTCTTCTGGTGGAATCCTGCTGAGATGGCACACTGTTCTGTTTGCAACCCACTCTAATGGAACCCCGGTCCTTCCTGTTCTGGTGGCAGTCTGTTCTGGTGGCACTTTGTTCTAGTGGCACGCTGTTTCCTGGTGGCACTATATTCTTCTAACACCATTTTGTTTTTCGAAGCCACCTCTTGCGAACTCTGTCAAATAATAATTTTCTACTTGTTTTCACCCGGCACCCCCTCCCCCAGTGAAGCCACTGATAGTAAAATCTCTCATATATGATATGTTATTATAGATACGGTCACACTAATATCTCCCTTGCCAACATATGATCATACTTTAAACGTTTACTCTCCTCAGAGGTCGCAAGTGTTCGATGGTGCCCACAAGAAAGCTGGCTTTGATTGGACTATTGGGGGCCTCCCTACTTCTTGTGGTCATCTGCTATCCTTTCCTTCCCAACACAGAATTTCGAAACAGTTTTGGACCATTTGGGGACACTTCGGTCTACGACGGTAGCGATATTGATTCCATAATCCGGCGCGTCATCCCTCCGAAATGGGAGAGGCGGGTGGATTGCGCGCCCACGATCCACGGAAGTGTCAAGGACATCGACACGGCCGTCAAGTTATCCCAGACACTGACATATTTCAAGACGCCATGGACGCCCAGTGCGTATGTTCGTTTAGCCCACAATTGTAAAATGTTCTTACGCCGAAGGGGCTACATTCAATCTCCCCTGTCTCGCGAAGAGCTTGAGTTTCCTATCGCTTTCTCCATCATGGTCTCCGAGGAAATGGAGATGTCAGAGCGTCTGCTGCGAGCTATCTACAGGCCCCAAAACTACTACTGTGTGCACGTCACTATGCAGTCTGAAGCCTTGTATAAAGCATATGAGGCCATTTCTTCCTGTTTGCCCAATGTGATTCTCCCGGTGAGAAGAGTATTTGTTGAGTGGGATCGCTTCTCTGCCCTTGACGCCGAGCTCTCCTGTCTGGAGACGCTGTGGCCGTTCACTAGGTGGAAGTATTTCATCAACCTCAACGAAAAAGAGTTTCCATTAAAATCCAACGCAGAACTAGTGCAGATCCTCCAATCACTGGATGGCGCCAACGATGTGCACGCGTCACGGAATGAGTAAGAAATGGTGGTCAGTTGTTGTTCGTGTCAATCTTGTTTACCATGGTGTGGTATGAAATATCATTTAAAATGGTGTTTTCTCTACAAATGCATCGTTCTAAGTACAAATGTATCGTTGTAAATATAAGTACAAATGTATCGTGTAAGTGAGCATAAATTATGCCCTAAACTTCCCATTAATTTTCATGTTTAGCCATCTTAGAAATTTTTGATCACTGTTATCAGGACCGATATTGAGATAGAGTGTTTGACCTCGATGATGATTAGTTAGTCTCTTGTTCTTGTCCAGATTATGCACAATTATGACGAATTCAGTCGACCAAAAACGTATCTTATATTAGTGGAAATAGATTTAACGTTAGGACCTAGGTGCGTACAAATAGAATAGAAATCACATTGAAAGTTAGGACCTAGGTGCGTACAAATAGAATAGAAATCAGATTTAAAGTTAGGACCTAGGTGCGTACAAATAGAATAGAAATCACATTTAAAGTTAGGACCTAGGTGCGTACAAATGAAAATCACATTTAAAGTTAGGACCTAGGTGCGTACAAATGGAAATCACATTTAAAGTTAGTACCTAGGTGCTTACAAATAGAAATCACATTTATAGTTAGGACCTAGGTGCGTACAAATAGAAATCACATTTATAGTTAGGACCTAGATGCGGACAAAAACGTATTGTCAGCGAATATTTCTTGCACATAAATGTGCTAAAACGTTTCACTATTGCAACATTTTAAACCTTTTTTGCTATATTTTCCTTAAGCGAACATGAAGAAAAATGGCCGTTTGATCACGAGATGCACTCCTGGCATCGTACTTTCCGAGGCTCTCCTCACATGGCGGCAAGTCGTGCATTTGTAGATTACATGTTACACCACACTGAGGCGGAAGGTATTCTGGAATGGGTCAAAACGTTGAAAAGTCATCACCATGAGATTTACTTCTCAACTCTCAACCATAATCCAAACCTCAACGCCCCCGGCTCTCATATAGGTAATCATTTTTCATTGTGTTTTATTTAAGTTTTTAAGATAAATTCACACCTGAAAGAGTTTCTACGTTCACCTCTGATCGCTGTTCATATAAATTGAACATGAACAGCGTCGAGCGAAAAGGGATATAAAAAGGGGGGTGTGGGGGCATGGTGTAGGAGGCGGCCGCCCTAGGCATCAGACTTGGGGTGGGGGGGGGAGGTACCAAAATCGTAACATATTCTATAATTGTACACAGCATATCATTTATTAATGAACCAGGGGAGGTAACCACTTTCAGGATCTGCCCAGGCTCATCTTTCTACCAGCACGGTCCTGAATGTGCGTAGTAATAACATAGGGGGATTTGCAGAACACTTCCTATAGCAACATCCCAATATTATGTTTCGCAATTCTTAGGAAACTGATGTATTACATACCGAAACTTCTCAGTTGAAGACAACTGTGTTTAAGGACAGCTCTGACTTACGACCTTCTGTCATCTGCAGGAAAATCTCATTTGTAGCTTCTGATTTGCAACAGTAGCATTTTTTACACGAAGGGTTTAACAGCATGATGCGTCATAGCGTGATGGCGTCTTTGCGTGATTCAAGCTTCAGCACACCTATGTTCTACTATTCCAGTCCACTTATAGATTGGGATTTCAATACACCTATGGTCTACTATTCCAGTCCACTTATAGCTTGGGATTTCAATACACCTATGGTCTACTATTCCAGTCCACTTATAGCATGGGATTTCAACACACCTCTGTTCTACTATTCCAGTCCACTTATAGCATGGGATTTCAACACACCTCTGTTCTACTATTCCAGTCCACTTATAGCTAGGGGTTTGACTCTGTTTAGACCGCTTTGCCACCCAGCACCCTGAGTTTTGTGAAAACACCGCTACGCTGGCTGTAGTTGAGTTTTGTGATAAAAATGCCACGGAAATTTAAAACTTTACTATGCACTTATTTTAACCAATTTATTTGAATTATTTTTAAAGCTGTGGAGGAGTCTGATTATTACATCAAGCCTCACATTAGTCAGTACAGAGTGGACAACACGTCTATGGACCAAGCCTGCAAGTCTGGCAGATGGGATCAGACGGACTGTGTCTTGAGTTTGGGTGAGGCAATGAGTTGACCTACATTTGAACTAACACTTGTGCAGTGATGTCACAGTAGGCATTGGCAGGAGGTGGAATCAGAACAATATCTCTAATGCGATATCTCTAAGCCAATATCTCTAATCCAATATCTCTAATCCAATATCTCTAATCCAATATCTCTAATCCAATATCTCTAATTCAATATCTCTAATCCAATATCTCTAATCCAATATCTCTAATACAATATCTCTAATCCAATATCTCTAATCCAATATCTCTAATCCAATATCGCTAAGCCAATATCTCTAATCCAAAATCTCTAATCCAATATCTCTAATCCAATATCTCTAATCCAATATCTCTAATCCAATATCTCTAATCCAATATCTCTATTCCAATGAACCAGCTTGATATAATCTCATAAGATGACATTCCTCTGAAATTCTGTGTTAGTAGTCTACCGTGTAACAAAACACAAGTAGGCCCCAGCCTTATGATGCAGATGCACAAAAGTAGGCCTCAGGCTTATAATGCGCAGATTCACAAAAGTAGGCCTCAGCCTTATAATGCACAGATGCACAAAAGTAGGCCTCAGCCTTATAATGCGCAGAAGCACAAAAGTAGGCCTCAGCCTTATAATGCGCAGAAGCACAAAAGTAGGCCTCGGCCTTATAATGCGCAGATGCACAAAAGTAGGCCTCAGCCTCATGATGCATTAGAAAGCCGAGGCCTACCCGTGTATAGGAACGATAACCCCAGTTCGATTCAAAATAACTTTTCCGAGGAGAGTCTACATGTCATGGTGGCAATGGGGATCAATAGTGTACACTCTAGGTCTGAGCAATGCCATGTGAACACTCTAGGTGTGAGCAAGGCCATGTGTACACTCTAGGTGTGAGAAATGCCATGTGTACACTCTAGGTGTGAGCAATGCCATGTGTACACTCTAAGTGTGAGCAATGCCATGTGTACACTCTAGGTGTGATCAATGTCATGTGTACACTCTAGGTATGAGCAATGCAATGTGTACACTCTAGGTGTGAGCAATGCAATGTGTACACGAAAAATATGTGCCCGGGGCAAAGCCTGATTTTAGCGTTAACTTACCCTAAAATTTAGATATATTACTACAAAGACTTAGTATTTTGCATGTAAAATTTCGCAAATATTTGGTCTAATATATTTAACAGGTTTTAAAATTATAGTTTAACCAAAGGCTTACTGCCCGTATCTGAGTGGTTCTCAATCTTCTTGACCAGGGCCGCCCCCAATCACCTAAGCGTTTGACGCCACACTAGTGGAAGTGCTAGACAACCAAAAAGTTCCCTTCTCTCAAAGTCAGTCATATTATGTCCCCTCTAACTATAACCTTCAAATAGGCCCCCACCCCAGTGAGACACACGCCCTGTGTTGGGAAACATTGCCTTTCCTCAAATAGCTCTATAATCGTGATATTGTAGCGAACCTTCTCGTCTCTGCTCTCTAATTAGTTTGCAACCTTGTACACTCCGTCTCTCGTACTGCACCAATTTGACAACTCAACGATGGTTATAGTCATTGATTCTTTTATATGTCTCCTCCTTTGACTTCACTTTCTCTCTCTCTGTCGTACTCAACTCCGACTGTCCCGGTTCGTCTCTATCTCGATTTCTCTCTCGTTTATTCTCTACTCCTGTCCGTCGGAGTCTCCCATTTGTCCACTAGCCCTCCCGGCTGAGTTCTGCCCGACTGAGTTCCGCTGCCCCTGCTGAGTTCTCTTTAGTCCCATCCAACTGTCCCTTTTATACGCCCCGAGTCCATAGAGATTTCTTCCCAGGGCCCCAATCCCATTCCTATCTCACACCGCGAAATAGGTCATCCATCCCGTCGCAGGCAATCTGACAAGCTTGACCCTTTGTTTGATCAGTTGGTCTTAGGTCATAAAACCAAAGCCGTCCTCCCGTCACGGGCAGTCTGACAAGATTGACCCTTTGTTTGATCAGTACCGATGTGGGACTCCCCCCCCCCCACTCCTTACGGGTCGACTATTGTCTGGACACTCCACGAGTCGACTACAGGTCTGGACATTCCACAATATATTACTTTATCGTACATTGTAATATTGTCAACTTGCAAACCCTGCAAAGTAACTTCTTTTTTTTGATTCAGAGAAAAATGAGTTTTTGTAAATTAATTTATATAGTGAATATAGCATTAAATATTTTTAAATGGTGAATTTTAGACTTGCATAAAGCTTTTTAATCATTAAATACACAAAATACTGTAGTTTGACACTTAATTAACCAGCCAAGATAGATAACTCATTTGTTTAAAAAGTGACTTAGCAGGGTTTGCAATTGGATTCCTCCAGTTATGCGTTTTATAAAATAGTGCAACAAATTATGCGCAACCAAAGTTTATAATTAGTCTTAGGTTCCTTTAATAGGCATTTAACAGCTATATGGAAATTAATTAATCGGCACCGGTCGATTATTCGAAGCCGATTAATCGGTAGTTGAACAATTTTCAAATGGGTGCAACACTAGGATTATGGGTGTCCAAACCGATGACTTTATAGAAAGCAGACAATGGTTGTAGAAATATCACCGAAGAATTGGAGTTCATATTGTTCTAAGACATGGAGAGGCTTCTAGGTCAGATAAAAAGAGATACTTTTCATTACAGATAAACAACACTTAAACATGTAAAAAAAAAAAAAAAAAAGCCATATTTCTAGGTCTGGAACATATTCAATGAACTAATTTTGATTTCAATGTCAAACTATATTTCGGTTCGCGAACGTTTTGGTTTAAGAACGGTTTCACAGAATGATTCAGTTCGTCAACCGTGGTTTCACTTTATTTTTAATTTTTATTTGTCAGACTAGCTGTGCGATGCATTAGCACTACGGACAGCGTTACATTTAACCGACAAATAGATTATACGATTCTATATAAAAAGTACAATTTTTAATAAAGAAGTGTAGATCTAATCAAATCTAAGCAGTATTTTATGTTTAAACTTTCAAATTAAAGAGATCTAAAGACCATTTGTTAATTCATTATTCCTGTTAGTAATTCTGTCTCTCGGTTCATATCTGTTTGTTCGTTTATTGTATCAATAAATATTTATATTTTCAGGCGACCTTCCCGAGATGCTGAGAAGTATGAAACTGTTTGCCTCAAAGTTACACATCAGAGAGGACCCGTTAGTTGTAGGCTGTTTGGAGGAACGGTTGTACAATGAAACAAGAAAGAACTTTATAAATGCCAAATCAGTGAACGTGTCCTACTACAGTAACTTACATTTTGTACTCAGTCATGTCAGGGTCTAGCAGGGGAAGATATGGAGCTCTACCCAGTCATGTCAGGGTGTAGCAGTAGCAGAAATAGAGATGTGCACAGTCATGTCAGGGTGTAGCAGTAGCAGAAATAGAGATGTGCACAGTCATGTCAGGGTGTAGCAGTAGCAGAAATAGCGATGTGCACAGTCATGTCAGGGTCTAGCAGTAGCAACTATGGAGTTGTGCCAGTCATGTCAGGGACTAGCAGTAGCAGCTATGGAGTTGTGCCAGTCATGTAAGGGTCTAGTTGTGGCAGGTATGGAGATGTGCCCGGTCATGTCAGGGTCTACAGTAGCAGCTCAGCTATGGAGTTGTGCCAGTCATGTCAGGGTCTAGCAGGGGCAGATATGGAGCTGTACCCAATCATGTAAGAGTCTAGTAGTGGCAGGTATGGATGTTGTGCCAGTCATGTCAGGGTCTAGCAGTAGCAGATATGAAGTTGTGCCAGTTATGTCAGGGTCTTGCTGTAGCAGATATGAAGTTGTGCCAGTCATGTAAGGGTCTAGCAGTAGCAGATATGATGTTGTGCCAGTCATGTCAGGGTCTAGCAGTAGCAGATATGGAGCTGTGCGCAGTCGATCAGGGTCTAGCAGTAGCAGAAATAGAGATGTGCGCAGTCAGATCAGAGTCTAGCAGTAGCAGAAATAGAGATGTGCACAGTCAGATCAGAGTCTAGCAGTAGCAGAAACAGAGATGTGCGCAGTCAGATCAGGGTCTAGCAGTAGCAGATATGGAGCTGTGCCAGTCATGTTAGGGTCTAGCAGTAGCAGATATGGACTGGTGTGAAAATCTGCTGGGTTAAAGTCTTTTAATAACGAGGCATAAAAGTTAATAAAAGCGAATCTTAAAGATAGTTAAAAAAAAATGCGATTTACTTACCACTAGAAAATTATAACAGCGACTTGGCATTTTATATTTTGTGAACTTTATTTATGAAAAGATAATAATAATCTTTTAAGGAATTGAGTTTCATTAGGTTGAATCAATTATAACCGTAAAACCGTGTTGATATGACGTGACCTAGAGTTAAGCGGAAAAAAGGGTTGGGAGATATACGTTAGGGGCTCTGGTGTTTTGTGAGTGATGGTTGTTTAGTGCCTGGTTGAAAATGATAAAAAGATGCCACAGGGGCACAATTTTCAGGGGAGCAAAAATTTAACAAAGGTTTGTGTTCATCTGACGTATGTGTTCATATTACATATGTCTTCATCTGACGTATGTGTTCATTTGACGTATGTGTTCATCTGACGTATGTATTCATTTGATGGATGTGTTCATTTGACTGATGTGTTCATTTGACGGATGTGTTCATTTGATGGATGTGTTCATTTGAAAGGATGTGTTCATTTGACGTATGTGATTTGACGTATGTGTTCATTTGACGTATGTGTTCATTTGACGTATGCATTCATTTGACGGATGTGTTCTTTTGACGGATGCGTTCTTTCGACGGATGTGTTCTTTGATGGATGTGTTCCTTTGATGGATGTGTTCTTTTGATGGATGTGTACAAATTTGGTTGGAACCAAAGCATTTTTTATTGCAATGAAAGGATGATTAATTCAATGTTACTGAGATTAAAATATGTTCTATTTAGTAAGCAAATATCTTCTTGTATAATTAACTTAAAAACCATAATAAAAGTTCTGTTCTGTTATAAGCATACTGTGTATATTTAGTTTGTATACGTTTGTAAATTTACCATTAACCAGAGGAGTCACTCGGGTTATTTTCACCCGGTGCGGTAAACTCATGGTGTCAAGCGGTGCGGTAAACTCATGGTGTCATCCGGTGATGTAAACTCATGATGTAACCTGGTACAGTAAACTCATGGTGTCACCCGTACGGTAATCTCATGGTGTCACCTGGTAAGGTAATCTCATGGTGTCACCTGGTACGGTAATCTCATGGTGTCAAGCGGTGCGGTAATCTCATGGTGTCACCAGATACGGTAATCTCATGGTGTCACCTGGTACGGTAATCTTACGGTGTCATCTGGTACGGTAAACTCACGGTGTCACCAGATACGGTAATCTCATGGTGTCACCTGGTACGGTAAACTCATTATGTCACCTGGTACGGTAATCTCATGGTGTCACCTGGTACGGTAATCTCATGGTGTCACACGGTGCGATAAACTCATGGTGTCACCTCCCTCGCCCGATCCTGAACTGTGTCATTGTTAACCAGAAAATACAAACACTCTTATTAGTATTGTTTATAATTGAAGTGTACGTCCTCATTAAAACAACACTTTAAGAAGAAACATATAATTTGTGGTAACACTGTTTAGAAAATGAAACCAAAGTATCTTATATTGAAAGATTTATTTTAACAGTTTAACAGCTAATACGTTATTTTTGTTTTCTGCTCTGCAAAGTTGCAAACCTGTCAATGACTTCATCAAAGTTACCATTCTTCCTCTAACTCTATTTCAACTATCAAAATCACGAGACCGTACCCTAGAGAATAGATTTGTTTCATTTTATTTGATTGAAATAACTCCCTCAGACTCTCTATAAGTTTCGTTTTTGAAAAGCTCCTCTTACACGAAGCCACCTATACACAGACTGTAAGAAATAATTATTGTTGGCTTATTGACAAGATTGAGAGAGATTTCCCTTGTGTTCTATTGAGTTACGAATTTTAAATATTGACCAATCTTTGACTTCGGCGCCAATTTGAGCCTTGCAAAAAAGCCTTAAAGATAAAAAAAAACCAGTGACAATCATTATTATAAACAAAATATTTGCTGTTAATTTAAAACAAGTTATAACATGAATCGACAAAGGCGCTTTCTTGAAGTGAGCGCCCCTAAATCATGATCGGAATAGGGCGTCACAAACTCAAGCCACGCGACTAAACTTATGGAAAAACGCAATAGACACTGATGACCCCTGTTCTTGTGTCACCCTGTTCTTGTGTCCATGTGTTCTTGTGTCAACGTATTCTTGTATAGACATGTTTTTGTGTCGACACGTTTTCGACAGAACTTTTGAACACACCACCCACAATATGTCAATGTGAATGACCAAATAGCATTTACTAGAGAAATAAGTACTGGAGCGTCGCAAGGTTGCGTTCTGCCCCCCTGTCCTGTATACAATATATACCAACGACTTCTAGAGCCCAAGAAACACCGCTCCAATGATTAAATTTGCTGATGGTACCACCATCTTTGGCTTAATCTACTGATGGGCAAAGCGTACACAGAAACTTGGTTACAAACTTTGTAAGTTAGTAAAATGAACATTTTCTTCAGGTGAATGTTTAAAAAAACGAAAGAAATGGTTGTCAATTTTTGGAGAAGTGAGTGACCAAATTGCAGATTGACCAATAACAAAATCACGGAACAGATCAAGTAGAGACATATAAGTGTCACAATTAATAGTAACTTAATATGGCATGAACTCGGTACAATTTTGGCCTAAACAAAAAAAAAGGTATGAACTTATTGCAACCATTGGAAGCCTACTAAACTTCAGTATTACCTGCTAGTGTGGGAATTCATCAAACATCGATTCGATAATTAATATTACTAATAAATAAAGCTAGTAACATCGAACAAACTATGCATCCTTCAATTTAAGAAATACTTTAGATGATACACTCCACCCTCTTCATCACAGATATTTAGATTAGCTTAATGAGGGAGAATTCTTTCCCTTAAAAATTGGACCGAAAGATATCAAAACTATTTTCTAACCCAGTCTGTAAGAATTTATCAGCGTGGCTCCCCCCTCCTCGATGGTTTATCAAATCTAATTAATCACTAATTAAAGCATTATTGTCACTAAGTGAGTTATTAATTAATTATTTGTTATTTTATGATGGCGTATTGTGCACAACAGCAATACTTTAGATGTCCTCTCTTTAATTTGTTCTAGTTGTAACATTATAATACATTTATTTGTTTGCTGAAAATGAATATGATCAATAGAAGAATTTTATCTTATCTTATAAAGGTCAATAAAGATTAATTTAATAAAGGTGACTGGCCACTCTTGAGATCCCAACGCAAGCTGTCCAAGTAAGAGCTTTTAGAAACTAATATTTTAGGCCTATTAATATTAAGATATGACGACAATAGGTCGACATTATAGACTAGAAGAATAGGTCGACATTAAAGACTAGAAGAATAGGTCGACATTATAGACTAGAAGAATGCCGTCGTAAATACTTCAGCATCAAAGCTGGTTGTTCGTGTTTCTCGCTTGCTGTTTGTTGAGGACAGAAGCCGAAAGAAGATTCATCAGAAAGTATCTGTCTTCTTGTGACAAGGTAAATAAGATTAGTCTGTCTAAGACTACTAAGAGTATTCTAGCAGTCCCTATTTAGCAAAAGATACTAGGCCACACTTTATTGGAAAGATCTACAAATACTATACTACATTGCATGAGAAGATCTTTAGAAATACTATGCTAAACGTATCAAACAAAATATGTATTACTTGTTTATTGTAACTGTGATCTAATACTACAACTAGGCCAAAAGTAGATTATTTTGTAAATTTTGAAAATGTAAATTTCTATGTACATCAAATTAAGTACTATGAATAGAAAAGTGTGTACAGTTTACACCTCGTTATGTACCATATTCATCACATTATGTACATCACACTATTTCCAATGCACGAATGATAGAACCTGATTTCTATTTCAAACACATACATGACTTCTTTGCTGTTTCTTGTTTTGTCTTATCGGCTGAAGAAGGCACTAACCGAAACAATTTTTTTTATTGCCCTGTCTTTTCATTTCAAATCATAACACATCTTGTTCCACTATTTCCTTCTCATGGCTTGGACGCTGTCACTCATATATTCTCCGGTATTAGATCAGAAGCATATCGTTCAAAGTTGGATGACTAAAATGGCAATGAATATCTGAAAATATCCAGTAATCTCTGTGTTAAACTTACTGTTACGAGCTATCTAATACTCAGAGGATCTGACACCACCTTGTAATCGATGTGCTTAAAGAGACACTGTATATAAGAATCTTAAGAGTTATCAATATAAATCAAAATAGCTACAGATAATTTATTATTTAGATGTAATATGAAATATGCGTGAAAATTTTTGAATGAATATAAAAGATCGATTGGTGGATCAAAGGGGTAATTCTATAATACAAGCAAAACTCGACACCTCGTTAACAGTGGATACCTGGATGTCTGTTACTTTTTACCTATTGGTCTGTTCCATTGTGGTCCTATCACCGATCACTGTAACTGCTTGTCTTTAATGCTTGCGGGCGAAAAGGTTTGCTATTGTCAACACTGCTACGCACCTGTAAGGACTTTTCTTAACTAATACAAGGAAGCGTAACTATTCCTGAAACATTAGAAATCATCTCCACTACAAAACACTATTCAATGCTTTGCACTCTCTACTTACCGGGGCTCTCCCAGGATAGCTCTACTTACCGTGGCTCTCCCAGGATAGCTCTACTTACCGTGGCTTTTCCAGGATATCTACTTACCGTGGCTCTCCCAAGATATCTCTACTTATCGTTACTCTCCCAGGATATCTCTACTTACTGTGACTCTCCCGGGATATCTCTACTTACAGTTGCTCTCCCAGGATATCTCTACTTACAGTGGCTCTCCCAGGATATCTCTACTTACCGTGGCTCACCCAGGATATCTCTACTTACCGTGGCTCACCCAGGATATCTCCACTTACCGTGGCTATTCTAGGATATCTTCAAATAAGTATATACTGATATATAAATATCAGTAACCTCTCATGCGTGTCAAGAACATACTATAAATATGTATCGGATAGGCTATGACCCATCTACGCCTGTATCCCTACCATGTGACCATTGTCTCTAAGGAGTCACCATTCATAGCATATCCACTCTCTCCTGATCTGTAGAATTGTTAAGTGTTGACCATGACGTTAACTGTCATCCTGTGAGACACTCAAATAAAATTATTACTTTATCTCTGCGCTGATCCTTACTATGATTTGATATCTGTTTTTTTTTGTCCCTTTCTATACACTCTTCAGATACACACTGAACATACACAATCATCCTAAACATTTTGCATACACACAACACTGACAAGAAAGACGCCCATTCAAGTGGTTATCTTATTTCTGAGCGCAATTACGATGCTCAACTAAAGAATAGGGGGGGGGGGGGGGGAGAGCAGATTTGATGTCATCAACTCGACTTTTTCAGCTCCACGGTAAAATTCGTCCTCTTTGTCTGCACGTTATAATACCCAGATCACCTACCAAGATCAGCTACCGAGAACAGCCTGTAGTACACGCTACTACAACATCGACCTACTACCGAGGTCCTCACAACAGCCTGAAGTACACGCCACGACAACATTGACCTACTACCGAGGTCCTCACAACAGCCTGTAGTACACGCCACGACAACATTGACCTACTACCGAGGTCCTCACAACAGCCTGTAGTACACGCCACGACAACATTGACCTACTACCGAGGTCCTCACAACAGCCTGTATTAATTATTAACAACAGTCTAGATGTGATGTTTACGTCTTTACAGCAGCCCGTAGTACACGCTACAACAGCCTTGACCTACTGACGTCCTAACAACAGCCTGTAGTACATGCTACAACAGCCTTGACCTACTGACGTCCTAACAACAGCCTGTAGTACATGCTACAACAGCCTTGACCTACTGACGTCCTAACAACAGCCTGTAGTACATGCTACAACAACCGTGAAACACGACTGACGTCCTTACAACAGCCTGTAGTACGTGCTACCAAATTTTACTTTAAGAAATCTTTGCTCCCTCAGGATCAAATACGACTTTACTTGCATAAGACGCAAAGTGATTTACATCATCCTTTGTAAAATGTGCGGTAAATCATATTTAAGAGCGACAGGTCGTCACATTAGATACCGCTTTAGAGAACACCTGTATAACATAAATGAACAAGCCCTTTGTCCAGTTTCCAAACATTTCAATAGTACAAATCAATATGGAATTTTAGACATTGCATTTACTGTTATGTTGTATGCAAGTAATCTAACGGATATCATTTATATGGAAAAAAATATAACAAGATATGATACTTTGACTCAATACGGTCTTAAAATAATTGTTTGTGCCTAATTAATCTGTCGGAACTCTTTATCGCAGTCCAACACTCTTATACTCCCAGCATCAGTATTTCATCAGAACACCGGCCCATATAAATGATATTTAGTTGTTGATGTTAAACCCTTGTCGGCTGTCTTTGTCAGTGATACTCAAGTTTAACTGTACGCAAGTGGTAAATAAATATGTAAATATTGGAAAAATAAATAAAATTCATTAAAGTTCTGAAACAAAATACGGTTCAGTACAAAAAGGCGAATTAAAAATAGTCTTTTTACATCAATATTATTTTAAGTAAGCAATGAAATACTTAAAAAAGTGAGTGTTTGAAAATTTATTTAACATGAAATAAAGAAAAACGATTTGGAATAAACTTTCTTTAGACCAACATATTTGGAGCTACTTTCTTTATGCCAGCATATTTGTAACCACTTTCTTTAGACCAGAATATTTGAAACTACTTTCTTTAGACCAGAATATTTGGAACTACTTTCTTTACACCAGCATATTTGTAACCACTTTCTTTAGACCAGAATATTTGAAACTACTTTCTTTAGACCAGAATATTTGAAACTACTTTCTTTAGACCAGAATATTTGAAACTACTTTCTTTAGACCAGAATATTTGAAACTACTTTCTTTACACCAGCATATTTGTAACCACTTTCTTTAGACCAGAATATTTGAAACTACTTTCTTTAGACCAGAATATTTGAAACTACTTTCTTTAGACCAGAATATTTGAAACTACTTTCTTTAGACCAGAATATTTGGAACTTCTTTCTTTACATCAGCATATTTGTAACCACTTTCTTTAGACCAGAATATTTGAAACTACTTTCTTTAGACCAGAATATTTGGAACTACTTTCTTTACATCAGCATATTTGTAACCACTTTTTTAGACCAGAATATTTGAAACTACTTTCTTTAGACCAGAATATTTGGAACTACTTTCTTTACACCAGAATATTTGGAACTACTTTCTTTACACCAGCATATTTGTAACCACTTTCTTTAGACCAGAATATTTGAAACTACTTTCTTTAGACCAGAATATTTGAAACTACTTTCTTTAGACCAGAATATTTGGAACTACTTTCTTTACACCAGCTTATTTGTAACCACTTTCTTTAGACCAGAATATTTGAAACTACTTTCTTTAGACCAGAATATTTGGAACTACTTTCTTTAGACCAGAATATTTGGAACTACTTTCTTTACACCAGCATATTTGTAACCACTTTCTTTAGACCAGAATATTTGAAACTACTTTCTTTAGACCAGAATATTTGGAACTACTTTCTTTAGACCAGAATATTTGGAACTACTTTCTTTACACCAGCATATTTTGTAACCACTTTCTTTAGACCAGAATATTTGAAACTACTTTCTTTAGACCAGAATATTTGGAACTACTTTCTTTAGACCAGAATATTCACATGTTCAAGTATTCACACTGATATAACAAAACATTTCCGACAAATCCGTCTATTCTCACTTTGACTCTTGAACTTTTTAGCTGGTAGAACTATTCTAACGACAACCGAATGTCCTTGCATAAAACAGCAATGCCTAATGCTCCCCGAATGTTGAAAAAATGGATTGTCACCCTTTAGTTTCAACATGTAACATTTAATCTCTCCTCAGAGATTATTAGGAAACTGAGAAGCCATATGCTTATAGATGAAAAGATGCAGATGAACATTTTCAAATTAATGTCGTGTAGAAACATAATCATTTTAATCATGGACCCCCTTAGACCCGACTGGCCAACCCCAACCCATTGACATAATTAGGTTGACACTACTGTGAGGAGTAGTTGTGTATCACAGGTGGAACATGTCTTTTATTAAATATAAGAGTTTATATACAAATCATCACAGATGTTTTGACATCACAATGGAAAAAATCAAGTTGTAAATCTGACGTTGGATAGCTACGATAACAACAACCAAAACAAAAACAAAAAAACTTGACAAAATTGCACCCCCCCCCCCCGGGCCAATCTTTTCCCCAACAGACGGCATGTTGCTTACAGTCTGGTCCAAGTCCTAATAGGAGACATAACGACAATTTCAACTGTCCAGTTACAGCTTTAGAGGATTCATTTGTTCTTATCTAAGCTATTGAACATTGTTATCCACTATTTCTAGGTTGATTAAAGAGCATTCATTTTTATCTATTTCGAATATGTCATAGATGAAAAATTGCATGTGAATTAAGGTATTTATTCTTAAAAATAAAAAAAATAAAAATTTTAAATGTATTTCCAGTGCCGTAGCTAGGGTTAGTCCCCCCCCCCCTAAATATAAAGAAAAAGTGCCACTTGTTGGATGCACTACACACTCCACCTATCTGCCTAAGCCAGTGTGCCGCAGATGACACCTATCTTCCTACGCCAGTGTGCAGTAGATGACACCTATCTTCCTACGCCAGTGTGCAGTAGATGACACCTATCTTCCTACGCCAGTGTGCAGTAGATGACACCTATCTTCCTACGCCAGTGTGCAGTAGATGACACATATCTTCCTACGCCAGCGTGCAGTAGATGACACCTATCTTCCTACGCCAGTGTGCAGTAGATGACACCTATCTTCCTATGCCAGTGTGCAGTAGATGACGACGAAAGACTTGGTGAAAAAATCGAGCTTAAGACCTCTATTGCCCCGTCAATGACCAGGCCAGGGTCTCAATAATGCATCAAATCAATCAACGAATGGTAAATAGGCCGGCATGAGCCAATGAACCAATATTTTAGCTTAGAGAATGACTCAATACCCTGAACCAATGACCCAATACAGTGAACCATTGACACAATAAAATGAACCATTGACCCAAAAAAGTGAACCATTGACCCAATACAGTGAATCATTGACCCAATACAGTGAACCATTGACCCAATAAAGTGAACCATTGACCCAATAATGTGAACCATTGACCCAATAAAGTGAACCATTGATCCAATAAAGTGAACCATTGACCCAATAGATTGAGCATATGAACCCAAAAACACTGACGGAGCCTTTGATGCCTTACGCTGAGCCAATTACACAAACATTGAGTCAGAGACTCACTGAGCCAATCACACAAACATTGAGTCAGCGACTCGCTGAGCCAATCACACAAACATCGAGTCAGTGACTCGCTGAGTCAATCACAAAAACATTGAGTCAGTGACTCAAGACAATGAGTCGTTGACCCAATAAACTGAGCAATGACCAAATACCTTGAGACTATGGCAAAGACCGTGAGCCAAAGACTCATTAATCTTAGCCAATGACTCAATATAATGAGCCAATAATTAAATACAATGAGCCAATAATTCAATACAGTGAGCCAATAAAACGATACAAATTGCCAATTATTAAATACCATGAGCTTCATTGGTCAAAAGAAAATAAATGACTCGCATTGACGATGATGCAAGACAACGAGAAACGTGCAAGAAAATGAGAGTTCAAATAAGTTAGTGTTTGTAAAGCAATGTGTTGAAATAATCCATGAATCCTCCCATATTTAGACATGTATAACGTAAGACATCATCATCGTGGTAAAATTGGCCTTAGGATTAAAATAAAAGCCACAGTGTTAAAAAGTACTACGGATATCTCGGATATGACAAGGTTGTTCACAAAATTATTATTCAAAAAGGTAACATTGATATGTATACTAATGACTAAACTTGGCCCATAAAGGAAATAACATCCGCTTGTAGTTGATGAAAGTATCGGCATGTTTGCTTAGATCTACATGTTCTTGCACAATTTTAACTTTTAATCGATTTCTTGGGCTGTTCCTGATTCAACAAACACAGTTTCTCATAAATCAAATTTATGGTGGATTCCATTGAAACTATTTTCTCCTCCAGCGAAATTTGTCTCAACTTGACCGAATTAATAGCCCTGGACACTTCGTACTGTGACTTATTCACCTCCACCAGGGTCACCGCATTGTCCGTGAGCCGTCGACGCCTGTTCTTAAGTTCGCGTATGTTGTAGATAGCGTGTAACAGCTTGGTTTGCAAGTGCAGCACCATCTTTTCTTCTTGCTTCGTTTTGTTGGAGATCCTGTGAAATTTGTAGAGCTTCCAGCCACACTTGACAATGTTGGCCGCCTCGACTTTCAGTTTGTTCCCTAGTTCGATCTCTATGACAAAGTCATGGACGTACTTCTCAGCCTGCGAGAGCTCCAGCTTTCGAGCGAGGACCGCAACTACTAATGCCGTGCAGCCGGTCCCCATAATGCCGGTAAGAACGGCTATCCCCCTTCCGCAGTAGGAGAGCGGCACTATATCTCCGTACCCCACCGTTAGAAATGTGATGGCGATCAGCCACATGGAATTCAAAAAGTTACCGTGGACGCGGGCGTGCAAAGCGTCGTTGTACATCTCGCACAAGCGAAGTGTCCAGCTGGTGATTATGAACAGAGAAATCATGAAAACGCACAAAAAATAGTCCGGGTATAGAGCCATGAACGATTTGAAGATAAACCGGAAGTTAAAATGGATGCGATTGAGCGCGCCGAGACTCTGACAGGATGCGTCTTGGTACAGCCGGCTGTGGAGCATGATGAAACGGCAGACGAGGTAAAGTCTCAAAAACATGGGGAGGGAAAGCACAACGTCGAGTGGAACCTTGGCCGTTTCCGAGACATTCCCGTCGGATTCCGTAGTTGCCCAGGTGATGTAGAACTCTCCCGGGATCGGGTGAACCACGCAGATGACCAGCTCGGCCACCGCAGAGATGATACGGCGCGGACTCATGGCGAGGCGCCAGTCGTCCATGCTGTTGTTGACGGTGAAGAGTTGGATGCCGAGCTTATGGTAGATGCAGATGAAGGTCAGGAGGGCAATGGTGGACACAGTGATGCACACCTTGATGAGGATGGAGGTGACGTCCTTCCGGCTGATGAGGCCAGCAGCCGATAACTCTGTCTCTAGGATCATTAACATGATGCCTGCAGAGGGGTGAACAAACAATTTTAGTAAATTATTAATCTTCAATGAGCAGACGACTAGCTCATAATTTAATGTCATTTATAGCATTAAATATTTAAAACTATTGGATTAATAGCGTTATGTCTCACGTTTTCATTATATTTTATTATTATTATAAGAAGTTTTTTATAGCGTAGTACCCCAACCTAGGGTTGGGCTCACCACGCTGTACATACAATTCAACAAACATAATCATGAACTTAAAAATTAACATACATTCATTAAATAAAACAAAACAAATGTGTACTCTCCCAACCACTCCATAACTTTTTAAATGTCAAGCCATAGACGGCACCCAGCAATATCATTTGTCGGTCAGAGGGGTGAATCAGTCAGAATAGTAGAGTTTAAAGAGATGTGTTTTGAGTGCAGTTTTGAAGGCTGTGATGGTTGTTATATTGCGGATGTGTAGTGGAAGAGAATTTACCGTTTTCCCATTTAAACAAAAAGTTTCAACTTGATTGAATGAAAAGATTTTTTACGACTATAAATGAAGAGATTTGTTACGACTATAAATGAAGAGATTTGTTACGACTATAAATGAAGAGATTTGTTACGACTATAAATGAAGAGATTTGTTACGACTATAAATGAAGAGATTTGTTACGACTATAAATGAAGAGATTTGTTACGACTATATGGAATTTTTACAAATTTGAAACCAAACAAATTTGACAATTGCTATTAACACATTATGCAGTGTTTCTTTCAGGCCTCCCCCCCCCCCCACTCGAGGAAGTCAAGTGCGCGCCCCCACACTCGAGGAAGTCAAGTGCGCGCCCCCCCCACTCGAGGAAGTCAAGTGCGCGCCCCCCCCCTCCCATCCATATAAAAGTGAGTACAACAATAGCGTAAAACTATTAAACAAATCTAAATGTTTATTTCCAAAAATTTTAAAAAGAGTAACTAAAACTTAATGGAAGGCCTAACTTGTAACGATGAAAATTCTTTAAACACCGCAAACACATGTCATAGTGGTCTGTATATTTGATGGTCCGAATATGTTAAGGTACATCTAGATGTTGTAATTCCTTCCATTGGAAGTTCTAAATACTAGAAATCTTTTTGATTTTACTTCCCAGCGATTTCAATGCCAATAATTCCATTATTGTGAAGTAGTTCTTGCGAAAAGTAATTATGCATGTGCTGAAAATGTGCTGAAACATTTCCATATATTTTGATCAATAAAAGAATTGTATCTTATCTTAATGATCCAACATTGACAGTTTGTTTAAAATGTCTATTTCTATACAAGAAGGCAATCAACTAATAAAATACTTAAGCTATAAATATCATCTTTCTGTAAAAATAAAGCATTTAAAAAAATAAAATTTGATTCCATGAGTGTTAAGCTAGAGAAAATGAAATTTAAAACAAATTAAATTTCAATAAATATTTGATCAAATTAAGATTTATAGTCCCCATTTTAATGGTATTTTCTTGAGGTTTATTACTTTTGCGACATAGATTACAGGATAATAGAAAGTAAATGGAAATTTTAGATGCACATAGAGGCCAATACTTATTTCTAAACTTCTTTTCACTTCTTACTATCAGAATATAAAATAGTTTAAAGAAACTTAATAACACAAGATTACTATTAAGTGACGGTTAATTTTTAAAAATTATTTATATAATACTATAAAAAGAATCAAGTTACAACATAACTGTATTTGCAAACATCTTTTCTGTTTTCTACGGATGCAAAACTCAACTCCTTGATTTTGAATTTTCTCCAAATACCACACCCCCCCCCCCCCCACCTAATCATTTACCAAACACCCCCCCCCCCCCCCCCCACGATCAATGTAAAATTACTGGCACCTTTGTAACTATGCAAAGAAACCCGAAGATGTTAGTAATAGAATGGTTGTATCTAAACAGAGAAATCTGTAGATGTCAGTAATAGAATGGTTGTATCTAAACAGAGAAATCTGTAGAGGTCAGTAATGTCATTTCCCTTTTATTTTGTAAATGAAGGTGGACTTAAGTGGACTATATTTGTCTTTATAGAATCCAGGGGCGAAAATAAAGATTAGACCAAAGGCATACCCCCAGGGCGCCAAAATTTGGTGAATTCAGTTAATGTAAGGCGATTATGGGGACTGTTGGTGTTTATAAATGCACTGCCCCCCACGCCTGAAATGCCCCCCCCCCCTCCTCGAATCAAATTTTCTGAAATAAACACTAGGTGGGGGAAGTGCAAATGAAAAAGGGAGTGATGCCTGGGGAGGGATCTAAACTACTCCCTAACCTGTGACGCAGTGAAAAAAGGGAGTGGTGCCTGGGGAGGGATCTAAACTACTCCCTAACCTGTGACGTAGTGAAAAAATGGAGTGGTGCCTGGTGTAGCCAAAAAAAGCAAAAAAAACAGCAGCAGGACGATTAAAAAATTTTGAGAGCCAAATTTCTTTTCAACAGCCTGTCAAGAACCATGTTTTTCGGAGTCAAACCCAATTTGTTGCCGTATGGCTGAGCCACACTCAGGTCTCTAAAGAGCCGCATGCGGTAAGCGAGCCGCGATCTGCCGACCAATGGCCTGGGCTATTTGAACTAAGTAAACAGAGAATGATCAAAATGTTAAAAAACAACAACACATTTGTTTCCTTACTCTCTCTGTCAGACAACACACATCACCCATATCTCATAAATCACACATTTCACATATGTCACACATGTCACTCATTACAACATGGTTATCTAAAATCAGCTCGATCTGGCCAATTATTTAATATCCTTTACATTTTAAAATTTTACCGTAACTAAGTAACGGTCATTTCAAAATCCTATTTCAATGAATACAACGTGTACAGACAGAATGACCCTACCTAGTAGAGCTAAAGCAAGTGTACAGACAGTATGACTCTACCTAGATGAGCTAAAGCAAGTGTACAGACAGTATGACTCTACCTAGTAGAGCTAAAGCAAATGTACAGACAGTATGACTCTACCTAGTAGAGCTAAAGCAAAATGTACAGTCTGATACTTTCATTTTCTTTGCCGACAATTCTCTCCATGATGCAAGACGCATTTTGCCCTCCTTAAAGAAAATTCCTTTACTGAAACGATACTGAAACAATAAAAATCTGACAACAACACAGCCACCCTCCCAGACCAACACAGCCACGCCTCCAGACCAACACAGCCACGCCCCCTGCGCCCAACACAGCCACGCCCACAAACTAACAAAAACTGGAGAAAATTAGGTCGTCTCCATCAAGATGAAAAACAAGGACAAAAAAAAACTTTACCACCAAAAAAACACATTTACCAAAAGTTTAGGTCGTCTTGACCTTGCCCTTAAGGGCCTCGCCTGTGGGAGGAGGGGGTGGGGTAAATCGTTAACTTTTCAATGGCATTTGTGGCCATATTCGATTATGCGTTAAAAAAAAAGTTAACATGTTTCAGTGAGAAGTGTGCTGGAGTCATGCGTAGGAGGTTTAAATACAATCGATTATTATCTTCGTCAGATCGATGACTTAACCATAAATTCAATTATTTCCGAGCACAAGCAAAAAAAAAAAAAACTGTCGGGAGTCTAAATTATGACAACTGAGATTCTGAAAGTGACGTAACCTATAAGTGTCCAGCGAGTCTCACATCACAATGCAAGCAGTGGCTCGGTCGGTTTTAAAATAAATCTATCTCATCTATATTAGAACGTTTTCACACGATGGTTGTTAACATGGTCGGAAGCTACGCTCATAAAATGTGTGTCAGTGGATAGCACAACCACGCCTATTATCAACTGTCAACATATTGTTTCATCAAAATAAAGTTCGATTTTCATAAAATCCGAATGACTTTGCTAGGTAAAAACTTCAACAAAACACACATTTAAAATTTATTTTAACCCGTTCGTACCCAGCATGGCTATGGCAAAAGACATGTCACATGTTTTCTTTCGTTTGGCATATAGTTCCTTTCTCAGGGCCAGTCTTATCCCGACATTCTCAAACCTCTTGGCCGGTGGTCCCTCGCCGTCGCCTCGACCTCTGTGACGCATCGTGTACAGCTTACTTTTAGCCTTGCGTCCCTTGCCACCGAGCTTCCCATTAAGTCCCACCAGCGGGATGGCTGGGTCTTCAATGAGAGTGCTCATGCTGTTCTGAGATTCACTTCTGGGGGAGGGAAGAAAGGTATACGTTAAATACGAAATAATAGTAAAAAATCCTGTCACCATCTTTTAAAACTTAAGTATCAACCATTCGTACTCAAAATATTAGCTAGGTTAGTATTGAAGGTGTGAGGATGTGTATGCTGGTGGAGTGGATGTGTATTGGTGATGGAGTCGATGTGTGTTGGTGCTGCAATGGAGTGGGTGTGTATTGGTGATGGAGTCGATGTGTGTTGGTGCTGCAATGGAGTGAGTGTGTATTGGTGATGGAGTCGATGTGTGTTGGTGCTGCAATGGAGTGGGTGTGTATTGGCAGTGCAGTGAAATGGATGTGTATTGGTGGTGCAATGGATTGAATGTGTATTCGTGGTGCAGTGGGTGTGTATTGGTGGTGGAGTGAATGTGTATTGGTGGTGGAGGCACTACATTTTAAGTTCATGTAATACAACTATATCCTAAGCATAATCCCGTTAAACCCCTAAAGCCATACAAATATCCCTCAGTCCCAGCACCCCCTTAAAAATATTAATTAAAATTTGAGAACCACTGATGTCCTCCCAGTAAAGCATTGCACAATGACACTTTCACGAGGCGGGGTGTGATCAGAATCGAGGGAGGAAGCTACCTAAATTTCACACGGTCAAACTTGAAATCTTTGGGTTGGACGTCATTGCCAGGTCATACGGCCGGAGGCGATGGTAAAGATGGCAGGAGAAATCAGGTCACGATGTGGGAGACAATGGTAAAGATGGCAGGTGAAGTAAGGACACAAGGCGGGAGACAATGGTAAAGATGGCAGGTCAAACGGTTAAACATCATTTAAATCATCATCAGATCGGCTTTACATCTGGTCATACAATTTTCACATGTCGGCATTGTTTATTTCTGAAAGTATCCTGACATAGATTTGTGTTGGGTTCGATTCCCGGTCAAAGAAACTTATCTGTTAACTTTGTATACTTTTTTTTTCCCATGTTTGACAGATGATTTTTTTTTCAAACGCACAAGAGAACAGCCCACATAAAGCGGCGCACAAGAGAACAGCCCACATAAAGCGGCGCACAAGAGAACAGCCCACATAAAGCGGCGCACAAGAGAACAGCCCACATAAAGCGGTGCACAAGAGAACAGCCCACATAAAGCGGCGCACAAGAGAACAGCCCACATAAAGCGGCGCACAAGAGAACAGCCCACATAAAGCGGCGCACAAGAGAACAGCCCACATAAAGCTGCACACAAAATAAAGAAGATAAAATATGATTCATTGGTTAGTATTAATTTCTAGCGAGTACCCGGTACGCTTCGCAATGCCACTCAAAGAAAAAAATGTGTTTGCGTTTTAATTACATTTTTTGGAGTAATTTGTGAATAGAAAATAGTTTTTTGTTTTTTCCATCTGGTGCGTACACAAATAATTTATAATATTTTTAGACGCGTGAGCAGGCAAAATACAGCTGTTCACGTAAGAAGCATGGATTTGAAAAATTTAGTCCACACACTTGTAGCGATTGATCCACCCATGTAATACTTCTGTTTGACATTATATTTATGTAGCTCACATAAAAAAATATTCTAAATTAAGGCCCCTGTCCCCAAACGCAAAATTGTAAAATGTTTGTACTAATCCAGAAACCTACTTATTTTGTCACACGCAAACTGAAATGTCGTTTGTGTTTGATACAACTCCATCCACCCATGTAATAGCTCTGTTTGAAATTATATTTGTATAGCTCATATAAGATTTAGGGCCCGCGGACCCAAAAGGAATATTTCAATATGATAACTTAATTCTGAAACATTTGCGGTCGTGCGCACAACAACTTACCAAAGTTTTATCGCAATCGAATGGATGGTATAGGAACGCATACGGAAATTATATTTAGCTACTTAAAAAAAAAAAAGAATTTAGGGCCCTTGACCCAAAACGGAATATTGTAAAATGTTTGTAATAATTCAGAAATTTGCGGGCGTGTGTACAACGACTCACAAAAGTTTTATCGCAATCGGATGAATGATATGGTAGCGCATAGGGGACATACATAAATACGCACATTAATTTTTATATATGTATATATATATAGTTTACCGAATAAAATATATCTTTTGCGCAACTATTCAAGGAAGCGTTCTGTCTGTATATCTATCTGTCGGTCGGTCGGTCCATCCGACCGTCCGTCTGTCTGTCTGTCATCTATCTTTTTAAGAAAATCTTAACACATCTCTATTTGGAAAATTACATTTTCACTTGTGTAAAAATGATTGGGTCTTGATATTTATGGGTATAATTATGTAAATATACTTACGTTTGTTAATGTCATTTTCTTAATTGGTAAACATATGTTCATTTGTAAAATGAGAATATAGCATCTATTTTTACAATTGTAATATCATTGGATTGATAGATATTGTCATCCACGTAAAAATGTTCACACCCTGTTTCCTACCACCGATATAAATGTACCAAAGAAGGTTAATTATTTATCAAATTCGTTCAGAGGCGTATCTTGCTTGCCTTGGGCAAATGAAAGTATCATATTACCCCCCCCCCCGCCCCCACAGATTAAAAAAAAATATGAATAAAGTCATCCACTGGATTGTAACCCCCTTAGTTACGCAAAAAGATTATGTTTTTTTTGCATTTCCTATGCTTTGTTCTAATTTGGATGAGTTATAAGTGCATTAGTGAATAGTATTTGGCTATGTAGTTTCGCGCTGCACTGATTAAATTATACGGCATATTCTTATTAAAAGTTTTTTTAAAGGTTAAGTTTTTACTACTTTATAAAGCACACCGGGTGGATGGGACTCGTTAACCTTGGATGGCAACTCATCTAAGAGAAGGCGAACTCACGTCATTAATGCCATATATTTGTTTAAAAGACCTGGGGATCCTGATATAGTCACAGAATTCGAAGTATAGTCCATACTATGCTAGGCATACTCCATACAATTTGTAGTATAGTCCATAGAATTCTTGGTACAGTCCATACAATTCCTGGTACAGTCCATACAATTCCTGGTACAGTCCATACAATTCCTGGTACAGTCCATACAATTCCTGGTACAGTCCATAGAGTTCTGGTTTAGTCCATACAATTCCTGGTACAGTCAATACAATTCCTGGTACAGCCCATAGAATTCTTGGTACAGTCCATACAATTCTTGGTACAGTCCATACAATTCCTGGTACAGTCCATACAATTCTTGGTATAGTCCATACAATTCTTGGTACAGTCCATACAATTCTTGGTACAGTCCATACAATTCTTGGTACAGTCCATACAATTCTTGGTACAGTCCATACAATTCTTGGTACAGTCCATACAATTCCTGGTACAGTCCATACAATTCTTGGTATAGTCCATACAATTGCTGCTTTGGTCGTATTATTCAACCAGATTCATTATTTGTTGGCCCTTAAATTTTACAAGCGTTAAAAATCATTTTGCAAATTTCTTAAGTTTGACTTGATTTCCATAATATCATTGATTTTTTTGCCCATTCAATGTGGCATTATTAGATTGGGAAACCACTGCAGTTATTCAAGTAAATTCTAAAGATGTAATTGGACAAAGAAAAACAAAATTGAGTTCTTTAAAACGTGGCTTTGAAAACCTATGATGCATTAATTTTATATTCCCCCCCCCATTTCCCCTCGCCCCCCCCCCCCGTTGACTCTTCTTTGATGCACCATAGGTTCGGGGAAAATGGTTGACAATTAAACAGCCCATACACACAAAGTATTTCTTATAAATCCTTCATATACATTTCTATTATTTTATTTTATATTTATATTGTAATGACCCACCCGCTTTTACAGCGCATGTTTATTTCACCAACTATTTCAGAAAAAAATAAAAGAGAATATTACTCACCAAATGCACTTGCATATATATATTTTTTTTTTATACTTTAGCGCAGTTATCGGGTATTTTATTTCTTGAAATCAGTGTCATCATATTTCCTTCATTTCCCCCTTATAAAACAGGAAAAACTAATTTTTGGGATTGGGGCTAACAATTTAAAAAATGTGTTGTCATCGGCAACGAGTATGTGCCAAGTTTCAGCTCGATAAGTTGACGGGAAGTGGGTAAAATAGCTGTCCTAAACACAAAAAAAAAAGAAAACTTATTTTATAGGATAAAAGAAAAAGTAGAGGGAAAAGAGAGTTTGTTTAAGACTTGGCAAATAAACAAAGATGTCATCAATAAATGTCCCTTCAATTGCCCTTAAACTCATTTATGTGCATTTAGTGTGATTGTAGATGAGCATATTGCATAGTGTTATATGTTCTACCTCCAGCGTCACCAGATGTCCTATATTCGATAGTGTTACTTCTTATTAAGTAGACAATGAAGTTATTTAAATTATAGTCACTTACATTACTTTGTCAAATCGAAATTAACAATTTAAATTGTTATGGAATTTGAAACGACATTTGACCTTTTGACCCTTCTGACAAAAAAAAGTGGGTGGGGAGGGGGGTCACACACTGCCTAAGACTCAAGTCTCAAGTTTCAAGTCTCAGCTATGGGGGCCCATAATCCCCGGCACGTGCTCAATATCCTGCCGTTGTTTAGCAATGCATTATGGGAATGAATAGAGGGGAGATTATTCTTTAAAATAAAAACACTCACATTTTAAACTATCGCCATCGTTCCTCCCATCTCTCCTACCATCTTTACTACCATCTTTCCTGATATCTTTCTTCCATATTTTCTACTATCTTTCCTACCACCTTTCCTACCACCTTTCCTACCATCTTTCCTATCTTCTTTCCCACTATCTTTACTACGTTCTTTCCTACCATATTTCTTACCATCTTCCCTACCATCTTTAGCTCGCTAACTATTTCTGTATGGAGCACTGTCCCTAGAATTAATTTAATTCAAAACATAATTTCCACAATATGGTTTCTATCTTCTACTCATTACTTATTCTTAGTTACGCTAAGACTTGTCCAAACTTTTCAATGTAACCTCAAGTTTATATTTGAGACATGTTTCGTAATTCTTCATTTTCAAAGTGACCCATTTAAGTGTACATGTCTGAGCCATGTTTCATATGGGTCATTCAATCAACTGTGATAACCTCGCAAAGTTAGGCGGTATCGTACAGTCACAAAGTTAAGCGTATCGTATAGTTTGCCCTGCAGTTCCCTTTCAACAAACGAGAGCATCACCGATAAACGACACTGCAAACCGTAATCGCTGTCATAAAATAATCGATTACACATTCATTACGCACTAAACTGATCAATAACAATATAAAACATGGTCCCGGGTTGTTCATGCTCCACCGTGGATAATGTGTGATTGATTACACAATCAGGCCGAGTTTAAGCTTCAGAGGACCTTTCAGTTACCGTATTATACCTAAGAAATGAAAGTGTCAACACGAAAATCTGGATTACGTCTTGAATAGATCATGTTGGTCTCGTCACGTTTGTCTTGAATAGATCAAGTTGGGGTCGTCACGTTTAAGGCTGTCTTTTGATGACGTGTTACCAATTGATGCACACAAAAGATGATGGTACAACCAAAGTCTTCAGACCCCTGGATGTCATTTCCTTTAGTTAACACTTTAGGGTTAAAGTGGGACACTGATACAGAGTTTTATGGGTGAAAGTAGGACATTGATAAAGAAGTTTGCAAGAGTTAAAGTAAAACAATCATAAAGGGTTTGACAAGAGTTTAATAATTAAGTCATCGATATGAGGTTTTCCCTGGGTTAAGTAGATCACTGTTAAAGAAGTTGACAAGGGTTAAAGTCATGAAAGGTTAAACAGTTTTCTAGTCAAGGACCTGATACGGCGTTGTTATAATGTCAGAAATAACCGATTTTAAATGCTCATGCTATACAATACAGACAGCAATAATTCGGCTCAGATATTGATACCCAGAAAATGTCTGCTAGAGCAAGACTTCGGATAAGATATTGATAGCCAGAAAATGTCTTTTAGAGCAGCGCTCCCCAAATAGTGGTCCGCGGACCACTTCAGGTCCACCAGCCTTATTTTGCTGGCCCGCACAACGTTAGTCTATTAACTTTTGTGAGGGGAAGGGAGGGTGATTAACATGTTTGATTCTCATTTCAAATCAGACTTCTAAAATCAAGAAGATTCCCTTCAGCACAAATACAACAATATAAAAGAAAACTTTAAAAACACTCTTTTCCAAAAATGTACTAAAAGGTATAAAAAAAATGTCACAGAAAACTAAAAAAGGGGAGGTGTGCCGATGAAATACAATGATGTCGAAGAACGTGACAGGGACAATGGGGGACACATGTGTAGTTTGTATTCCTGCAAGTAAGTGTCATGTGAAACAATTGTTACGCTATTGTTATTTAATCATGGAAATATGAGCTACTCTATATTCTCCAATCGATCGTGATCTTTACAATTGCAATAAAATTAGCGATACAGCTGCGTGCATGTCTTTGCGATTTGCAAAGGACATTGAGTTTATGGGCGACCCACATTTTTTAAGTCATATTACTGTAACAACATTTTTTAAGTCATATAACCGGAACAATAGCAAATGCTTCACTGTGCCTCGGAGTAACACAGTGAAAAACATAAACAATCATTCTTTCCACGCACCATAATCGCTTGGAACAACCTGGACAATACCGCCGTGAACTCGACAACAATCGAAAGCTTCAAGGCTGCCCTGGCATCTGCTAGGAGCCGTTAGAATGGCAACATCGCTTCCCCAATCGTTACACGTATGCCAGTATATGGATGCAGCAACGTACCGAACCAGAACCAGAACAGAACTCTGAAGTTTTGGGGGTACAAGATTATAGTGTTTATACTAGGCATTCATTGTAGATGGTGCAAGAACATAATCGGCCCAAAGAGATTGTTTCAAAGTATTTTCAAAAATATTGTTTTATCTTGTACTTTCTAGTCAAGAGATCAAAGTTCAGTGGTGACTTTTCTGTGGTAAAAATGTTGTTGTCATCGTTGATTGTTATTGGGAACGAATAACCATGTATAAGGAAACGCTGCAGTGAAAACTCGATGTCCCTATCACTTTCCATTCCTTAGATATCCATTGAGGTCACTCAAGGGTCAATGACGGTCGCTTACGACCTACTGTTCACCAGTGTTTCTTTCAGAAATTTTCCCCCGAGGGGGCACTTTTGACGCTCGGGGGGCAGTGCCAGTTTTTCAGTGGCCAGAGGCGTAGCTAAGGGGTGGCAGATGGGACATATGTCCCCGGGCGCCAGACTAGCGGGGGCATCTAATGGGCTATAGTGTTAATGGATGAAAATAATAAGTTTCAGAGTTTAGCCAAGGGGGGGGGTGTAAAAATGAATCTTGTCCCCTGTCATCAAAGACTCACGTCAGTGACGTAGAAGTGGGGGGGGGGGCGAACATTTGGTCTTCCCAGGTGTCATTTTTTCTTTAGATAGAGCGGCGGGATTTTCGGACATCTGCAGAGTTTCTATCGAGAAAGGTAGCGTTGCAAAAAAGTTAACCCACCTAGGGTGGCGCTAACACTAGGCACGCCGCTGGACAGTGTATATATCAGCACCAAATTTGGCTGTCATGGCAAGTAATTTTTATCGGGAAGTAGGGCAGCAGAAAATGTGTGATTGTTTAACAATCAAAAGGTGCATTTTGAAGTATATATGATTCGAATGTTTTGATAAGACTTTCATTTGATCGGGGAGGCATAATGGCGACCAGTACCAGACACAAACTAAATTCATTTTGGTTGTGGTGTGCCGAAGAAAATCATTTGACACAAGATTAGATTCAACCCGTTAGTCACATTGATCGACGTCAAGGAAAAAAAAAAGGGGGGGGGGGGGTAGCAGAAATTGAGGAATCCGAAGAGTTTGAGCAAAAGTGAGGGCAGGGGTCACCTTAATTTAAAAATAATAAATTCAAAATGCAGTGATGCATTGTGGTGCAAATTTTTCTTCTTCTTTTTCTGTCTATTAAGGGCCCACGATCAATTTATTGATCATAAAGGCTCCTATGAATGTAGATGGGATTTGCAATGTTTCTGTGCCTGGTGTTGATGCGGATATTTCACTGGTAACAAGAGTTACCTAGTGAGGGTATCATGCACTGTATTCAATGTATCTCTAAGACAATGTGTGAAGGAGCATTTCAAACGTTCATATATTTACTGTTAGATGTCTCGTAGAAAATGCTAAGAATACATCAACATACACCAACTATATGGGGACTATAAATCAGGTTATGATAGCATATACAGGAAATACATGAACAATGCTGTGCTGGAACTTGGAGTCCTTAACAAACTTACCCGACTCATACATATGACGATGGATAACTACAAAAGTAGAATCAAAGTACAGTGGGAGTACTTGAGGGAGTTCCCAATCAATCTGGGCCTCAGACAAGGAAATCCGTGTATCATTTTCAACATCACTTTAGAAAAAAGCATTAGAAACATACGTGTGAGCATCTGAGAGGTGGTACAGAACAACCATAAGGAACTTTATAAAGCCAGCCACTGCAATACCTGGCCTACACAGACGATATAGCGCTACTTTGTAGAAACAGCATTGATGATATAATTAAAACTTTCAAGGAACTTGAAGACGTGACGGTCAAAGCTGGTCTTGATGTAAATAAAGCGAAGGCAATATTTATGATAATGTCAGGAAATACGCACTGATGACTTCATCAATATGAACATCTACGCCTTTGAGAGGGTAGCTACTTTCAAATATCTAGGGGTAACTATAAATAAGCAAGAGGAAATAAAATCGGATGTACAAGAAAGAATAACAGCATGAAACCGTTCTTATTTCAATTTACAAAAGCTACTTCAAAGCAAAAATCTCGATAAGGGAACAAAGAAGGAAGTAAACACCACTGTCACAAGGCCAGTATTGAGACTTGGTTCCTACCAGAAAAGCAGAGAACCTGCTAAATATATGACCCGATGATAGACAATTTTGTTTTGGGAATCCGTACAAACTAAGAGCTATATCAATTGTACAAATACCCATCCATAGTCACAACAATATAAAAAAAAGGCAGACTGCCCTAGGCAGGACAGATTGAAAGGATGCCGGATTCTGGAGCAACAAAAACTATCTACAGGCAGAAACCTAGGGGCAGACGGCTCACCCGTCGACCAAGACTGAGATGGATTGACGATGTAGAGAAGGGCTTACAAAGGTTGGGGTTCGCACATGGAGGTGTAAAGCGATGGATCGATCCCAATGGAAGAATGGGGTGGAGCAGGCCAGGGCCCTAAATGGGATGAAGCGCCACTGATGTAAACATTTCAGACATTTGGGTGGGAAGCGCTAGAAATAACTATAATAACAGGAAATCACTAACTCTTCCACCAGCACAATATTAAATAAATTCAATCCAATTGGGATCCCTTAGGGTATGTTTTTTATCGAGAGATACTCCTTAGCTTAGACTCACCCCTTAAAACTTTATAGGCCCCGGAAATCTTTTGATAAATTGAAAATGCAAGAATGCATTTTTTTTAAATACCCTAGTTAAATTTAGTTTCGCATCATTAAACACTTAACTGCAGAGCAACGGGAGAGATGCTAGTTAAGATTTTATGTGTCATTTGACATAAGAGCCATCGTACAAGCGAAGTCTCTGCTTGACTAAGTGTGGTATGCAAACATTTTTTTAAAATTGAAAAGTAATGTATTTTTAAAGTTATTATTTTAAAATATTTTTGGGATCAACTACATAAAAATAATGAATTTACTACAAAATATTTGTAAATTTAAGAAAAAAGACTTCCTTCCAAAAAAGGTATCCATCCCAAAAAAGAAATGCTAAAATAGTTTTACATTTTGAACGAAAAAGAAAAACCAAAAACATACGTTTATTTCAAAATATTTCCAAGTTTCACCAAAGTCAAAAAGAAAAAAAGCTTTTCTGTACAAAAGGCTATAGAATATATCTTTATGGGTTTTCAAAATTGGTATTTATTTATAAATCATATGTAACCGATATAATTGTTTAGAAGTCAAGAATTGTTTACAAAAGACTCATATATTTATTAATGTGTAATTTTTTTTTCTTATAAATTATTAAAGTTTCAATTCTCAATATTCAGTTGATTTAAATGTTAATTAAGAAATTTAGACTACTATAATTTGCTTCAGATCATTACAACTTGCCTCTTTGATATTATACTTGAAAAGAAATTTTTTACCAATTCCATATAATTTTTTTTTAACTACTACCAAAAATGGCATTTACAAGATAATCGAAATACTCGATTTTTTTTATTTGTTGTTTAAATATATATTATATTCTTTCTACTGGATTATCATCTTAAAAATTTTTTTTTTAATAGTTCAACAGCTGTGGAAGATTGTTTATTATTATTATATTAACAGAGAAAAGTCATTGGGGATTTAATAAATAAAGACTTTTTTTAAAAATCATTTTACTCTGTTCCCGATACTGTGTTAAAAAATTAGAAACACTCGATTTAATAATTATGATGAAACTATTTGTATGTAACCAGTAAATTCCTAATTTTTTGTTTTAAAATTATTATTATTATTATTTTTAAATTTTCATTTTATCTATGTCAGCATACATCTATGGAATCTACTACATTAAAATATTTGCTAAAATGATTTTTTAAAGCATGATGCTATTATACAATATAATTTGAAAACAGATTGCACATGTTTATTTCTTAGCAAGAAATATATTTAAAAAGTCTTTCAACTTTTGCAGCTGCAAAATGTAATTAAATAAAAGATACCGATATCTGCGAATCAGAAAAAGTAAGTTTTAGCTTATGATCAGGAGCGGCCAATTTTAAAAACAATACCATATTTATAATCGATTTCTGCGAGCCTGTAACAAGATTAACCTGAACGCTTTGGATCATGAATATATATCGAACAAAGCGATATTTTATTTTTTCCAATAATTGTAATCGATTAAAGGCACACATTTCAATAACTTTAAAATTTTTTATAAAAATTAAATTTAGAGTAGTTTTTTTTTATTATTATTTTTTCTTACACATTTTCCCCCGGGGGGGGGCACTTGACTGGCTCGGGGGGGGGGGTAGTGCCCCCCCCCGGAGGTATGCCTGAAAGAAACACTGCTGTTCACGAAGGGTTGTATTGTCATCGGAGTGGGCAAGTGTATACAAGTTTCAGCTCAAAAAAGGACAAAAGGAAGTGGCGCAAAAATTGTAATGCGAGATTCGACATCAGAAGCTAAATCAAAGCGTGCAAAAGCGTACAAAATACCCCACTTTGTACACATCAAGAGGCCCCCGTTAAGCTGACTCTATGTTCCAAATTAAACTTGTAAGAAATGGGAAATCTATCCATTAAGAGACCACTTAGTAAGGCCAAACCAATTTAATAGAATTTATGTTGGCGTTTCAAGATCTCGCCTAAACTGGCAAACAAAAGTAATAAGGAAAAAGTGATATGCCAGATAAAACATACATACGGACGAAGCGTAAATCACTAGTGTGACAAACTGTTCGGTTTCTTTGATCGACACACAATTTTGAATCTTTGTACCGCTTATTTTCTGCATTATGTTTTGACATGGAGCCTGAACACAAACAACGTCCATTGTATGCCGAAGTATACGTTGATAAACCAAATCCACAATTTTAGGTAACTGCCATGTCTTTTTCCAGTTTGGTTTTTATATTTTACTCCACGTCACTTCCTTTCCATTCTTCTTAATTTTGTTTCTGTCTGGTTTTTTGCGCCCACTCTTATTTTTTCTCTTTTTTAGGTAGGATATATGTATATAGATATTATGTAAATTTAATTGATAATTCTTTAAATGTGTTGTTTGGAAAATTCGAATAGATCGTACAGCATGTTTTTACCATGGCCGCCATCTTGGTTGCCCCGACCCGCGAACTTTTACGTATTCACGGGTCGGGGCAACCAAGATGGCGGCCGTGGAAAAAGAAAAATAACTCTTGTTTGCTAAAATTAAGAATAAAAAGTTAAAAAATAATGAAAAAAATTAACTAAATTTATCCCTAAATCTAACCTGAACCCTAAATCTATCCCTCACCCTAACCTGAGCCCTAAATCTATCCCTCATCCTAACCTGAACCCTAAATCTATTCCTCACCCTAACCTGAACCCTAAATCTATCCCTCACCCTAACCTGAACCCTAAATCTATCCCTCACCCTAACCTGAACCCTAAATCTATCCCTAAACCTAACCTGAACCCTAAATTCATCCCTCTCCCTACTACGTTTTGACCATGAAAATTTAAAAAAAAGAAAAAAAACCCAAAGAAAAATGGCCAAAAATAATTATAAAATAAAGAAATAATGAAAACCCAACTTACTTAACTCTATTAACAAAAACAAATAAAGGGAAGTGTCTCCCAATAAACGCGCAAATGAAATGAGGTACGATCTATTTGAAATAGCCTTTTGTTTTTGTACTGATGAAGGCATGTGCCGAAACGTCTACTTACGTATTATGTAAAATTGTTTTTAAAGCTTAACAAATATTGTAATATTGACACAGATTGTACGTGTCTAATCATTTGACGAGAGGGAACGATTTATCAAGAGGTTTTATGTTTGAGAATGGGTTCTTCTGGTTTGGCTGAATTTCTGAACGAGGGGAAAAAAACACCAACAGATTTCTAAATCCATTTCTAAATAGTCGTTTTGTTTAGAAATGGATATCCAATCCACGTTGTTTTACTTGGAACATGTCTTTTCCAGCTTAAATGAGCTGAACACATCCACGGATAGCCACGTTGGCATACATGGCAGATGTATTTTTCAGCTTAAATGAGCTAAAACATCCATGGATAGCCATATTGCATACTTGGCAGATGTCTTTGCAAGCTTAAATGAGCTGAACACATCCACGGGTAGCCATATTGCATACTTGGCAGATGTCCTTGCAAGCTTAAATGAGCTGAACATATCCACGGATAGCCATATTGCATACTTGGCAGATGTCCTTGCCAGTTTAAATGAGCTGAAAACATCCACGGGTAGCCATATTGCATACTTGGCAGATGTCCTTGCCAGTTTAAATGAGCTGAACACATCCACGGGTAGCCATATTGCATACTTGGCAGATGTCCTTGCCAGTTTAAATGAGCTGAACACATCCACGGGTAGCCATATTGCATACTTGGCAGATGTCCTTGCCAGTTTAAATGAGCTGAACACATCCACGGGTAGCCATATTGCATACTTGGCAGATGTCCTTGCCAGCTTAAATGAGCTGAACATATCCTTTCAAGGAACTATGTCTTCATACTTTACAATGGCTCACGGCTCGATTGTAATTAGTGAAAGCTAGAGAAATGGAAAAAAATTGTTTGCATATTTTTCACAACTTAAAACAGCAACCTTCATGGATACAGGAGACTACAATCCACATTTAATGGTAATATTTAAAATAATTTAATCAAGCCCAATCGAATTGGCCTATTATGGATTACAAATATTTTGACATATATAAGGTCAAATAAAAGGAACAATACTAAATAAATCATCCAAAGCTCACTAGTGCAATGGGAAACTTGTCCACCGGCCTCTGGTGCAATGGGAAACTTGTCCACCAGTCACTTGTGGAATGGGAAACTTGTCCACCGGTCACTGGTGCAATGGGAAACTTGTCCACCGGTCTTTGGTGCAATGGGAAACTTGTCCATCGGTCACTGGTGCAATGGGAAACTTGTCCATCGGTCACTGGTGCAATGGGAAACTTGTCCACCGGTCACCGGTGCAATGGGAAACGTGTACACCGGTCGCCAATCTTCAAAAATTTGGGAAACACTGTTTTAGGTACCAGGCCTCGGACAAATCACTCAAAAGCGCTCATTTATTCCTCCCTATTCATCTTAACGACATTCACATGTCTGCCTGACGTAATGTCTGCCTCCCATGTCTGTCTGCTTTGACGGATGGAAGCCGGATGTCTGTCATCTCAGTCATGAGGGGATTGTGGATGTTGTGTTTCCAAGAGTGCACTTTACATCACGGGGAAGATGGCCTCGGGGGAGGGGGGTGGTAAGCGAGCTTTGTAGAGGAAAAAACTTCGGGCACATTCTGCCAGTTCGGGACGTTTTTGTGGAAAACAAGATGAGCAATACTTAGGAGAGGATCAAATGTGACTAAAACATGAGCAACACTTAGGAGAGGATCAAATGTGACTCAAGTATAGCATCATGAATTTATAGTGTCTTGGAGATTTTTAAAGTATACAGAGTAACAGAGCTTGGAACAGCAGGCTACTTATTTGATTACTTGGGAGGTTATTGAAGAGGCAATTTATGAAGTTATTTAGAGTCAATTTAGGAGACAAATTAGGAGCTTATTTAGGAATTCTTTTAAGAGGTCATTTAGAGGTCATTTAGGAAGTGCTTTAAGAGGTCGTTTAGGAATTCATTAAAGAGGTCATTTAGGAAGTCATTTAATTTGTGATTTAGGAAATCATTTATGGAACTAATCAAAATGTCATAAGAGGAACTCATCAAATGCCTGGAAAAGAGGCGTAATTTGATAATCAAGGGAGACCAACATCGCCTATATCGTCTTTATTTAAATGACCGTGCACAGTTCAAGGACGATGAGCGTAGCAGCAAGCGTGGACATTTCACTGGGACCACTCACCGGGACCACTCACTGGGACCACTCACTGGGACTACTCACCGGGACTACTCACTGGGATCACTCACGGCACCACTCACTGGGACCACTCACTGGGACCACTCGCTGGGACCACTCGCTGGGACCACTCACTGGGACCACTCACTGGGACCACTCACTGGGACCACTCACTGGGACCACTCACTGGGACCACTCACTGGGACCACTCACGGCACCACTCACTGGGACCACTCACTGGGACCACTCACTGGGACCACTCACTGGGACCACTCACTGGGACCACTCACGGCACCACTCACTGGGACCACTCACTGGGACCGCTCACTAGGACCACTCACTGGGACCACTCACTGGGACCACTCACTGGGACCACTCACTAGGACCACTCACTGGGACCACTCACTGGTACTATGAACATAAATTCAACGTGTAAGCTTTCATTCACCATTTCGAAGAGAAATTTAGAGTGCCCAATCTTTGGGTCGGGGGGAGGGGGGTTGGGTTAGGGAGGCTGTGATGAAAGGGATATCTTGAGTAACATAATTCTTTTGAAATCAAAGTCACCCTTAAAATGTGTCCATTTGTTTCTTGATTAAAATACCTACAAACATCATGATTTACCAATATCAATATCTACAAACAGCATGGTTTCACAATATCTACAAACATCATGGTTTACCATTATCAATATCTGCAAACAGCTTGCAGCAGCATCAAAGAAAGAACCAGGAACTATATCCAATATCTTCTGTCTGCTGACATACGGGAACTTAGCCTGACCTAAATACTAACTAAGAAAGTCCAACATAAATATTTAAAAAAAAAAAACTCATATGGTGTCGCAAAACTGTAAAAAAGAAACTACTCACCTTAAAGGTATGATAATATTGATAATAAAACCTTTGTAAAAAAATTGCAATGTTGAGTCACTGAGCCATGTAATAATTATAATGTTGAGAGAACTTATTCAACCGACCTTTCAATGGTGTAATTGTTGCCATCATCGGAGTCAACAGCTCCATAGTTTACTGATGAACAAGTTGATTACCCAACAATTTCAACGACTAAAGAAGAAGGTGTTAGCAGGCCGCGAGCTCTTTCTCTTTATTGATCATGACCGAACTCACCATCAACTTTTACATTCAATGTGTCAAGCGTTTAGGATGTGTAGAGGAACTAGCCATGGGCGTACTGCGACATAGGGGCGCATCACAGGCGTACTGTAACAAGGGGGCGTACTGTAAGAAGGGAGCGCACTGTAAAAAGGTGGCGCAGTGTAACATAGGGGCACACTGTAATAAAGGGGCGTATAGTAACAAGGCAGGGGCACTGTGACAAGGGAGCGTACTGTAACAAGGGCCGTACAGTAACAAGGGGGCGTAGCGTAACAAGGGGGCGTAGCGTAACAAGGGGGCGTAGCGTAACAAGGGGGTGTAGCGTAACAAGGGGGCGTAGCGTAACAAGGGGGCGTAGCGTAACAAGGGGGCCTAGCGTAACAAGGGGCGTAGCTTAACAAGGGGGCGTAGCGTAACAAGGTGGCGTAGCGTAACAAAGGGGGCGTAGCGTAACAAGGGGGCGTATCGTAACAAGGGGGCGGTTTTGCTTTTTTTGTCTTTTTTGGTTCTAACATTGCGATACTCAGTGACAATGAGAGTCATTTCTAACATTGGGATACTCAGTGACAATGAGAGTCATTTCTAACATTGGGATACTCAGTGACAATGAGAGTCATTTCTAACATTGGGATACTCAGTGACAATGAGAGTCATTTCTAACATTGGGATACTCAGTGACAATGAGAGTCATTTCTAACATTGGGATACTCAGTGACAATGAAAGTCATTTTGCTTGGGAAAAAATTCACTCTTGGTGTCAGTTAAGTTTAAGGTATAAGATCACTGCAAATGCCTATTAAAACATGATAATAATAATAATAATAATAATTTGATTTAAACGAATCTCTATTTCATCTGAAAAAAATCTCTCTCCCCCCTCCCCCCACTTCCAATAAAATATAAATTAACATTAAAATTAAAATACAAGAACAAAAAAAGGAAAGAGTTGAAATAAAAAAAGAGATATCTGTGAGGTCTTAGGGTTACCTGACGTCTCATCTATATTTAATCAGCTCTTTGTTTCAGTGCCCGAGCACTAGATATTGGTTTTCTCAATAGTGTTCGGTGCTAGTTGTTTGTACCAATGACATTATAGTTACAGTGGAATCTTGTAGTTACAGTGAGTCTGACTGTACCAGGTGGGAACTTATAGTTACAGTGAGTCTGACTGTACAAGGTGGGAACTTATAGTTACAGTGAGTCTGACTGTACCAGGCGGGAACTTATAGTTACAGTGAGTCTGACTGTACCAGGCGGGAACTTATAGTTATGGTGTGGTTGACTGTACCAGGCGGGAACTTATAGTTATGGTGTGGTTGACTGTACCAGGTGGGAACTGATAGTTATGATGGGGTTGACTGTACCAGGTGGGAACTGATAGTTATGGTGTGGCTGACTGTACCAGGCGGGAACTTATAGTTATGGTGTGGTTGACTGTACCAGGTGGGAACTGATAGTTATGGTGTGGTTGAATGTACCAGGCGGGAACTTATAGTTATGGTGTGGTTGACTGTACCAGGTGGGAACTGATAGTTATGGTGTGGCTGACTGACCCAGAGACCATGTAGTTGTAATGTAGTTCATAGTGTGTCACGGGTGCGTCTACCCTGCCCCCCCTCCCCAGTGGTGGAAGCCAACCCCTTCCTCAAAACTTTACCATTAAGACCTTGAACTTGGTAAATTCTGTGAGTGGGTCATGCCTTGTTACGGTCTCAGTGTTAATTTCTGTGAGTGGGTCATGCCCTGTTACTGTCTCAGTGTTAATTTTTGTGAGTGGGACATGCCCTGTTACGGTCTCAGTGTTAATTTATGTGAGTGGGTCATGCCCTGTTACGGTATCAGTGTTAATTTCTGTGAGTGGGTCATGCCCTGTTACGGTCTCAGTGTTAATTTCTGTGAGTGGGTCATGCCCTGTTACGGTCTCAGTGTTAATTTCTGTGAGTGGGTCATGCCCTGTTACGGTTTCAGTGTTAATATCTGTGAGTGGGTCATGCCCTGTTACCGTATCGGTGTTAAATTCAGTCGTTCCATATGGAAATTAGCGATATAAAAAATTTACAATTAAAAGTTGTTAAAATATTATTGTTAACTATTTAACACTAAAGATAATATGAGGACAACAAGCTATAGAATTCTCCCCATTTTACAACAAATCAAATTATCAAATTGAGTTATTATTCCCGACCCGTAGCTCAGATTGGAAGCAGCTGATTTCCCCCTGCCCCTCTTGTAGACACTCTTGGTGTGTCAGTCTGTCCCAGGAACCATTCAGTTATAATGTGTCTGACTGTAAAAAAGACCGGATAATAATAATGTGTTTGATTACACCAGAAAACAAAAAGTAATATTGTGTCTGACTGTACCAGAGACCATATACTTACACTGTGACTGACTGTACCAGAGACCATATACTTACACTGTGACTGACTGTACCAGAGACAATATACTTACACTGTGTCTTACTGTACCAAAGTCAATATGCTTACACTATGTCTTACTGTACCAGATCACATATACTTACACTATGTCGTACTGTACCAGAGACAATATACTTACACTATGTCTTACTGTACCAGAGACACTATACTTACACTGAATGACTTAAACCCTTCACTTGACGCGCTAGTTATCACGATCAATTATATTTAACTAAAAATTAGACAGGAAAAAAAAAGATACCCCCCTTCCCCCCACGGCTGACATAGTTTGATTCTTTCAGTTAAGTACACAACGTCACAATTGATTTTTTGTCTTTGCCATCACACACGTTTTTTAAGCTTGCAACTTTATCACCATCGAGGTGATTGACTCTTGATCAGCTGGTGAAACAGTAACCAAAGTACAAGGCAGTAGTCGCTTTGTAGCTGAACTAGTTGAACTGAACTTTTTGTTGTTTCTAGCGATATTTGATTGAGCCATTATTTAGACAGATCCAAATGGTCTTAGTCCAGTATTTGATTGAGCCATTATTTAGATAGATCAAAATTGTCTTAGTCCAATACATTTGTTGAAATACAAATTCGCACACAAAATGTTTCATCATGTCCTCCAGAAGTTTGATCTTACCATCACAATCCTTCAAATCCATCTACCTAATCTACCTAAACTACCTAATCTACCTGATCTACTCGATCTACATAATGTAGCCAATCTACCTGATCTACATAATCTACTTCATCTTCCCAATCTGCATAATTTATATAATGTAATAATCTACCTAACGTACCCAATCTACCTAAGCTAAATAATATACTTAATCTAACTAATCTACCTGATCTATCTAATCTACATGATCCACCTAAGCTAACTAATCCTCCTCATCTACCTAATCTACTTAATCTACCTTATATACCTAATCCATCTAATCTAACCAATCTACTAATCTAACTAATCTACCTAATCTAATTAATCTAACTAATCTACCTAATCTAACAAAATCTACTTAATCTAACTAATGTACTAATCTACCTAATCTACATAATCTACCCAATCTAACTAATCTACATTATCTACACAATCTACCTAATCTAACTAATCTACCTAATCTAACCAATCTACATAATCTACCTAATCTACCAGATATACCTAATCTACATAATCTACATAATATACCTAATCTAACTAATCTACCTAATCTAACTAATCTACCTGATCTAATTAATCTTCTTAATCTACATAATCTACCTAATCTAACTTATCTACCTAATCTACCTCATCTACCTAATCTACCTCATCTACCTGATTACCTAATCTACCTCATCTACCTGATCTACCTAATCTACCTAATCTACCTAATCTACCTCATCTACCTAATCTACCTAATCTACCTCATCTACCTCATCTACCTAATCTAACTAATCTACCTAATCTACCTCATCTACCTAATCTACCTAATCTACCTCATCTACCTGATCTACCTAATCTAACAAATCTACCTCATCTACCTAATCTAACTAATTTACCTCATCTACCTAATCTAACTAATCTACCTAATCTACCTAATCTACCTCATCTACCTAATCTACCTAATCTACCTCATCTACTTGATCTACCTAATCTAACGAACCTACCTCATCTACCTAATCTACCTCATCTACCTAATCTACCTTGTTTTGTGTTCTTTTTATTTTTATTTTCCTGGTAATTTTCTTTCAGTCTTACAGTAAAACGAGAATTACAAGCATAAACAATTCGTCAGCTTTCGGAGTAATATTTAAAATTTGGATTCATACACGCCATTAATGAAGAACGGTCCCCTTTTTGTCATGTATGCCAACAATGCTTGTCCAACAATGCTTGTCCAACAATGCTTGTCCAATAATGCTTGTCCAACATTGCTTGTCCAACAAATCAATCAAATGTGGTCGTCTCGAGGCCATACATAGTGCTCATAATCATTCATATTTAAATTACTTCCAAACTTAGAAGAAAAATTTTGAATCTACTCGATCTACATAATGTAGCCAATCTACCTGATCTACATAATCTACTTCATCTTCCCAATCTGCATAATTTATATAATGTAATAATCTACCTAACGTACCCAATCTACCTAAGCTAAATAATATACTTAATCTAACTAATCTACCTGATCTATCTAATCTACATGATCCACCTAAGCTAACTAATCCTCCTCATCTACCTAATCTACTTAATCTACCTTATATACCTAATCCATCTAATCTAACCAATCTACTAATCTAACTAATCTACCTAATCTAATTAATCTAACTAATCTACCTAATCTAACAAAATCTACCTAATCTAACTAATGTACTAATCTACCTAATCTACATAATCTACCTAATCTAACTAATCTACCTAATCTAACCAATCTACATAATCTACCTAATCTACCAGATATACCTAATCTACATAATCTACATAATATACCTAATCTAACTAATCTACCTAATCTAACTAATCTACCTGATCTAATTAATCTTCTTAATCTACATAATCTACCTAATCTAACTTATCTACCTAATCTACCTAATCTACCTCATCTACCTGATCTACCTAATCTACCTCATCTACCTGATTACCTAATCTACCTCATCTACCTGATCTACCTAATCTACCTAATCTACCTAATCTACCTCATCTACCTAATCTACCTAATCTACCTCATCTACCTCATCTACCTAATCTAACTAATCTACCTAATCTACCTCATCTACCTAATCTACCTAATCTACCTCATCTACCTGATCTACCTAATCTAACAAATCTACCTCATCTACCTAATCTAACTAATCTACCTCATCTACCTAATCTAACTAATCTACCTAATCTACCTAATCTACCTCATCTACCTAATCTACCTAATCTACCTCATCTACCTGATCTACCTAATCTAACGAACCTACCTCATCTACCTAATCTACCTCATCTACCTAATCTACCTTGTTTTGTGTTCTTTTTATTTTTATTTTCCTGGTAATTTTCTTTCAGTCTTACAGTAAAACGAGAATTACAAGCATAAACAATTCGTCAGCTTTCGGAGTAATATTTAAAATTTGGATTCATACACGCCATTAATGAAGAACGGTCCCCTTTTTGTCATGTATGCCAACAATGCTTGTCCAACAATGCTTGTCCAACAATGCTTGTCCAATAATGCTTGTCCAACATTGCTTGTCCAACAAATCAATCAAATGTGGTCGTCTCGAGGCCATACATAGTGCTCATAATCATTCATATTTAAATTACTTCCAAACTTAGAAGAAAAATTTTGAAAAAAGAACAACCATTAAGTCTCTGTCTATTGCTCATTCTGTCACTGTCAGTCGTACTCTTGTCTGTCTACTGCTCATTCTGTCACTGTCAGTCGTACTCTTGTCTGTCTACTGCTCATTCTGTAACTTTCAGTCGTACTCTTGTCTGTCTACTGCTCATTCTGTCACTGTCAGTCGTACTCTTGTCTGTCTACTGCTCATTCTGTCACTGTCAGTCGCACTCTTGTCTGTCTACTGCTCATTCTGTCACTGTCAGTTTTACTCTTGTCTGTCTACTGCTCATTCTGCCACTGTCAGTCGTACTCTTGTCTGTCTACTGCTCATTCTGTCACTGTCAGTCGTACTCTTGTCTGTCTACTGCTCATTCTGTAACTGTCAATCGTACTCTTGTCTGTCTACTGCTCATTCTGTAACTTTCAATCGTACTATTATCTTTCTACTGCTCATTCTGTAACTGTCAATCGTACTCTTGTCTGTCTACTGCTCATTCTGTAACTTTCAGTCGCACTCTTGTCTGTCTACTGCTCATTCTGTAACTTTCAGTCGTACTCTTGTCTGTCTACTGCTCATTCTGTCACTGTCAGTCGTACTCTTGTCAGTCTACTGCTCATTCTGTCACTGTCAGTCGTACTCTTGTCTGTCTTCTGCTCATTCTGTAACTGTCAATCGTACTCTTGTGGTTAGTTATGAAATTCTTTACTCATTGCTAAATGTGGGAAAAATCATTCTATAAGAGAGAATTTAATCAAACCATCTGTATCAGAATTTCTTTAAAAAAGTCGGAAAAGATGACACAGGTGTTAAAGATATATGTCACTCACACATAATACCATTAGCAAAAGTCTTGATTAAATGAGTGAAGATATTGAATATTGAAATACAACTTGTTGAAAAGCTTAAAAGAAACACATTTTCAGTGCAAATGGATGAATTAAGTTTGAGAGAAAGAGAGGCTGTACTGATAACTTCTCTAAGATATATTGATAAATGAGTATTTGCTGAAGAAATGTATTCTGTAAATCATTAGAAAGCACCACTACTGCCAAAGATATAATATACATATATAAATATAAATATATATATGGTATGGTATGGCATCTTTCCGTCTACGAGAGACGATAGATTTATCTTTTCTGATTGCAGCTCTTGGTGTGGCTAGTGAGACCGATCCTCGAGTGGCAGTCTCTTTTGCATGTCCCACACACGAATGCGGTGGAGCAGTGTTTTCTGGCCTTTCTCTGCGCTCTCTACAGCTGCTTCCGCCCTGTAGAGCTCCTCGGCACATAGTGATCCTTCCTTCACGATGCCCCGCCATGTGGATCGATCCTCCGCCAGGTCCTCCCAATTTGAGATGTTGATGTTGGCCGCCTTATGTCTCTTTTACATATATCTAAGTATCTGAGACGAGGTCCAACTGACCTTTTCCCTGTCGCCAGCTCGCTGTACAGCACGTCCTTAGGTATGCTACCAGGTTGCATTCGCTTGACGTGCACAAGCCAGCGGAGGCGTCTTTGGAATAAAATGGCTGGGACACTGCACATATTTGTTTGAGACAGGGCATTCGTGTTGGGGACTTTTTCTTGCCATTTGATGTCAAGGATGCGTCGCAGGCATCTGAGGTGGAAGCCATTGAGCCTTTTTTCGTGCCTGGTGTATGTGGTCCAAGACTCGCATCCATATATATACATTTAGAAAAAAATACTTAGATGTCAATAATACAAATGAAAACTATAACATATATTTGTTATTGTCCGATACCACTATACTTTTTATTGTCCGATACAGCTATACTTGTTATTGTCCGATACCGCTATACTTGTTTGTCGATTCTATCGGCTGATTTAAAAGAAAGATTTTCTGATTTGAAACAAATTGATTTTCCAAATTGAATCATGCAGCCGATGTGGTGGCTTTGTCTGACATTTCAAATGTGCAATATCTAGAAGAAAATGATGAGTCACTTAAATCTTTATAATATAAAAGGAGTGATGGCGTGGCTATATGAGGAAACAGAAACCCAAATATACAAATTCGACCAAATAAGCTTTTTGTTACCGTTTCCAGCTTCATATTTAGCTGAATGTGGATTTAGTGCCATAACTAATTTGTGGCTTAAAAAAAAGAAATAGCCTGGATATTACACAGCCTGGATATAACACAGCCATATGAGCCCAACATAAAATCTCTGTGCATCAAGAGCAAGTCTCTCACTAAGTTAGTCATCTCTCATAGCATTTGATATCTCAAACTGTATTGTGATCTCACATTGTATTGTGATCTCTCATTGTATTTGTGATCTTTAATTGTATTAATAATAATAATAAAGTTCATTTGAAAAATCACGCTTCATCCCCAAAGGCTCGAAGCGCGGTACAAAAACAAAGCTGGGAGATAATAACTAGCTGGAAAAGATGGTAGACAACTTCACCCCAGAAGGTGTTCGTGAAATAGATGAGTTTTTAAATTTGTCTTGAAGGACTCCAGCGTCTGGCTGTGTCTGAGAGCGTCAGGAAGGGTTTTTCAAATGTTTGGGGCAGCAAATGCGAACGTGCGCTTTCCGTAAGTCTCACTGTGTTTGTGATCTCACACTGTATATGATCTCTAACTGTATTTGTGTTATCTCATTGCATTTGATATCTCATACTGTATTTTTGATCTCTCATTGTATTTGTGATCTCAGATTGGATTTTAAAATGATTAAATAATGAATAATAAGTGAAATTATAAATAATTAAAATATTTTATTTTCTGAAAATTTATTTACTATGCTTCATTAAAAACATATCATTAGTTTTCATTCGCTTAACGATAGAATTTTTGAACATTAAAAATTATGTATAGGGAGCATAAGAATATCAGAAAAGGCTTAGCTGGGGCGAGGCACAAAAATGGTGTGGGAAACACTGCTCTAAGCTGTCTACTTATCTATTTAATTTGTATTTTTCTCAACTTGTATACCCAGCCCAACACCCGACCTCCAAACCAACTCAAGTACACCATGAATGTCACGTGACGCCGTTAGATGCGTCAATGGGAACTGTATGGCCCCAAACGTGCTTGGAACCTAAGACGCTGAAAGCTATGTTCTATTCCCAGACATAATTGTTGTCCAACTTCACACTCGACCTTTCTCCACTGTTTGGTAACCTTCCACTTTTGTCAAACTGTCTACAATAGTAGGTCAACAATGCTTTCTCTTTTACACTCATCACCCCAACATTTCGAAGCAATTTCTTAACGCCATACACGTTTTCGGAACCCCCCCCCCCCCCCCTCTGCCCTCTTTCTATTATTAAAGAAACCAAAGTTCAATCTAAAAGTAACAAGCAGACGCCAACTCCTTCAGTTCATATTTTTAAAGGCGTCGACGATAAAAATGAACTAATTACTATTCAATTGTTTCTGATCACAGAAATTACGAATTTCCTTCAAATTCTAAAAGTACGTCTGAGTTTTTACACATTTTCTCAAGTTCTTTTTAAGGATTCATATGAAGTAATTAGAATTTCATTCTAGAAGAAATGGTAATACACTGACTTCCCATTATGACATGGCATGTGTGCCAATAATGACATTTCCTATGTTCCCATTATGACATGGCATATGTTCCTTTATAAATTATGTAAACAAAACTAATTCAATACCTTCCAACATCCACTAACTTGACCATTGACTGCCTTGACCATCAACCACCAATCACCCTGACACCAAATTCCTGGACAACCAAATATCTTGACACTTAATTCCTGGACCACCAAATATCTTGACACCAAATTCCTGGACTACCAACTACCTTGACACCAAATTCCTAAACCACCAACTATCTTGACACCAAATTTCTGGACCACCTATTACCTTGACATCAAATTCCTGGACCACCAACTACCTTGACACCAAATTCCTGGACCACCAACTACCTTGACACCAAATTCCAGGACAACCAAATATCTTGACACTTAATTCCTGGACCACCAACTATCTTGACACCAAATTCCTGGACCACCAACTACCTTGACACCAAATTCCATGACAACCAAATATCTTGACACTTAATTCCTGGACCACCAAATATCTTGACACCAAATTCCTGGACTACCAACTACCTTGACACCAAATTCCTAAACCACCAACTATCTTGACACCAAATTCCTGGACCACCAACTACCTTGACACCAAATTCCATGACAACCAAATATCTTGACACTTAATTCCTGGACCACCAACTACCTTGACACCAAATTCCATGACAACCTAATATCTTGACACCAAATTCCTGGACCACCAACTACCTTGACACCAAATTCCATGACAATCAAATATCTTGACACTTAATTCCTGGACCACCAACTGCCTTGACACCAAATTCCTGGACCACCAACTGCCTTGACACCAAATTCCTGGACCACCAACTACCTTGACACCAAATTCCATGACAACCAAATATCTTGACACCAAATTCCTGGACCACCAACTGCCTTGACACCAAATTCCTGGACAACCAAATATCTTGACACTTAATTCCTGGACCACCAACTATCTTGACCACAAATAATAATATACTCGGATGCATGTTATCAGGGAAACTGTCAAAATTAAAGAGCTAGAAAAGTAGGTCAACGATAACTGATCTTAAAATATTAGCACTTCTTTATGCGAGAAGAACATGTTGAAAACCGCGGCATGAAACATTGACTTCCCGATGAGACTCAAACATTTCACTTGATATGAAAGATTGTAAGACTTCAAAACACAACTCTTCAATACCGGACCATCCTTAACCTATATTTACTTATTATTATTTTAAAAAAATGTTTTTTGTAGTTTCCACAAAAGCTTGGTGATATTTTGCTTGCTCATGGAAAAGACTCAGATTAGGAGATGCACTTTTCTTTATTTTCATCCTATCACGATATTTGACTTATTTATAAGTAGTCTCCCTTTCAACATGCCATGACATTTGACAAACACTTAGTGCTCTCCCTTTCAATATGCCATCACTTTACACTAACAATGAGTTCAGGAGAGCTGCCACCTTTATAATTCTAGTCACTCAAGGGAGCTTTTTGAACAAATTACATTAACGTAAGGACAGAAAATCCCAAGACGTTGTGACCTAGTTACACTAGCCCTACTGGTTTTATGGAAGTATTTTTACAAGTACTGAACTATTGCTGCAAATTGTTGAACGCAGACATAGCATTGTTTGGTTGTTGTTTTTCATTAGAAATCAACGCGAAAATTCATTTACTTTTGATTTTTGAAATAACCACAAAAACAAATAATATAAACAATGAATAATAACTTCTCAATCTCTCTTGAATGCGTGGAAGGTCTTAGTGGGGTTGGAAACTAATCCCAGAAATGAAAAGAATTAAAATAGATCAACTCACCAAGTGAAGCCTAAAAAAATGAATACCTACTTGGCAGGCTATCGTGGTGATGTCGAGGCCAAATCTCCATCTCTTTAAAATCACAACTGATCCTTGATGTAAAAAAAATAGCCATGAAAATTGAAATATTTGATCGATGAAATCAGACTTTGCAATCTGGCAACTGGCGGGGACAATTACTCCATAAGTAGGCTTACGTGGCCAATGTTTTGGGTTTGTTTACCAACTGATATAGGTTAAAAAGTAGTTCCATATTTCGAAATACCAAGTGAGAAATTGATCCATTTTGAAACAGATGTTTCTTTCCTAAACTTAACCATTGTTACTCCAGTGGCAGTGAGTTATTTTATATACAAATATCGATGAAAATTTCAAACGCATTTATTTAGCCATAGTGTTTCGGAATTTGAAGATTATTTTATGTAACATCGGGTATTCATCATAGAGTCGCTCAATAGTATTTAGACACGTATAGCGTATTTATTCATTTCAGACGAAAAGTTTTGCTTTCATAAATTCGACTTGTATTACATTTTAATGTCTTACTTTTTGACCTATCTTCCATATCTATTTGGAAAAAAAAAACATATCCAAATCAAATAATAATATTCGATTTCAATTATTTAATTTATTGGCGTTAGTATCAGACTCCATCTTTTAAAGGACATTTCCACTCTACATATGATCTGGAAGACGTTCTCGCCAGGAAGTCACAATTGGTACCGATCTTTATACGCGTGACCCATTTAAGCTAAACCGAATTAAGTCAACAAACAGTCGTTTCCGGACACCGTCGAGACTCCATTACTCGTATAATGTCTTCTGTCTTCATTGACTTCCCCGCTTTCCTGTCCAATATGGAAATGTCTGTTCTGTATTTTTGTCACGCCAAGAAACGCGAGTTCACTTGTCAAAGTTGAAAGTCTTCAGAGAGAGATTACGATTTCAAAGGCAGCTAACGGTTTTTGAAAGGTTAATGAGTTTTTGGGCAATGCAGAGGTATGGAAATAGACATTCAACTTTTTAACTGTGAACTTGTTGAAAGCCACAAATATTACACTGAAATATCGGAGACTTCACACAATCAAATTTTGTCAATTTTTTGCTATATTTCTTTTTGAAAGAACTATATAATAAATCAAAATCGTGCATTCAAGATGGAATTTGACGCAAATTTTAACGGGTGACCTGAGACTATATCTCAAAAAGTCCTGTGCTACCATCGAAGGACATGAAAAGATAAAGTATTAGTTATAACAAATATTTTAACCAAATAAAGTCAAAACAATTTCTGTATGTAAACAAGTACGGCTATAACGAACTCAATAGCAATAACGGACTCAATAGCTATAATGAACTCAATAGCTATAATGAACTCAATAGAATTAACGGACTCAATAGCTATAATGAACTCAATAGCTAGAATGAACTCAATAGCTATAATGAACTCAATAGCTATAATGAACTCAATAGCTATAATGAACTCATAGCTATAATGAACTCAATAGCAAGATGATGAACTCAATAGCTATAATGAACTCCATAGTTATAATGAACTCAATAGCTATAATGAACTCAATAGCTATAATGAACTCCATAGCTATAATGAACTCAATAGCTATAATGAACTCCATAGCTATAATGAACTCAATAGCTATAATGAACTCAATAGCTATAATGGACTCAATAGCTATAATGAACTCCATAGCTATAATGAACTCCATAGCTATAATGAACTCAATAGCTATAATGAACTCAATAGCTATAATGAACTCAAAAGCTATAGCAATAATTTGAACATTGTAATCATCAAGGAACGTGGTGTCCATCAAGACCATAAAAATATTCAGATAATTTTTTTTATAAAAAACGCCAAAGAGCTGTTCTTTTCCCAGGACATTGTCAAATGCTAATTTCAAACGTCAAATGTTAAATGTCAATGGGTTAAACTTTGTTTTGCCTTTTTAAATCACGGAGAAAAAGTTCGATTTAAAAAAAATGTATAAGCTGTTCAATATATGAAATACAAACTCATTTCTTCATCAAAATATATTTTTATAACTTTGCTCGTTAAAAAAAAAGTTTTGTTATCAGAAAAATCATCTGTAATATAATACTGTGTAGCCACCGTGAGAGAAAGAGAGAGAGATAGAGAAGGAGAGAGAGAGATAGAGTAGCCCAATTCGTCAGCCTCATTCTCCCGTCCCTGCCTGTATGATCCCATGGCAAGACAGTCAAGACGACTCGTAATAGACCAGGATGGTCCCCACATGTTCTCCAGGACTTGCCCCATCTTCTCCCCTCCCCACATGTTCTCCAGGACTTGCCCCATCTTCTCCCCTCCCCACATGTTCTCCAGGACTTGCCCCATCTTGTTCCCTCCACACATGTTCTCCAGGACTTGCCCCATCTTCTCCCCTTCCCACATGTTCTCCAGGACTTGCCCCATCTTCCCCCTCCCCACATGTTCTCCAGGACTTGCCCCATCTTGTTCCATCCACACATGTTCTCCAGGACTTGCCCCATCTTCTCCCCTCCCCACATGTTTTCCAGGACTTGCCCCATCTTGTTCCCTCCACACATGTTCTCGAGGACTTGCCCCATCTTGTTCACTCCACACATTTTCTCCAGGACTTGCCCCATCTTGTTCCCTCCCCACATGTTCTCCAGGACTTGCCCCATCTTGTTCCCTCCACACATGTTTTCCAGGACTTGCTCCATCTTGTTCCCTCCACACATGTTATCCAGGACTTGCCCCATCTTCTCCCCTCCCCACATGTTTTCCAGGACTTGCCCCATCTTGTTCCCTCCCCACATGTTCTCCGGGACTTGCCCCATCTTCTCCCCTCCCCACATGTTCTCCAGGACTTGCCCCATCTTCTCCCCTCCCCACATGTTCTCCAGGACTTGCCCCATCTTCTCCCCTCCCCACATGTCCTCCAGGACTTGCCCCATCTTCTCCCCTCCCCACATGTTCTCCAGGACTTGCCCCATCTTCTTCCCTCTTCACACAAATCCTTCTTTATTCTTCTATTTTGATACACTTTTCTTACTTCAATCCCCACACCCCCCCCCCCCCAACCACACATTTGCTATTCCCCCCATCTAGCATTCCCTTGACGATTATCTCCCCCTCGTTAAAAAAATGTTTTTCTCTCCCCTCACATCAAACCTAAATCTCCCCCTTCCCTCCCCCCATCCCTTCTCCTTTCAAGAAATTTGTTTCGGCTTGTCCGTATTCCTTTACCATCAAACCCCCTGTAACCAAAACCACTCGCCCCCCACCGTTCACCACGCCACCCCCAACCTATACGTCTCCATCAAACTGTCGATCCGGGGTTAGAAGAGAGGTCCCAAAAGAGCTAACGGCATTGCGGCCACTATTAGTGTCTGACCCTATCTCGGGGTTATAATTGCCCAAAATTGCCCCTACCTCTCCTTCCCCGTGTCGCCCGGCCCTAGAATGTTAACACTCAAAGTAATCACACCAGTGCCGTATGTCAAGCATCCTGTTGTATCGATCTAATCCCTGGTCTTCTACGCCTCGTCATCGCATATTTACTTTAATAATTGTCCATGTACGCGCGCTTATCTTCAAAGGTCATTCGACTTATGTCACGTGGGTTTTAGAAGAACTTTCGATCTCGTTCTTAAATAAAATGATCGTTCAGCGAATTGAGAACGTTCTTCTCTACGGATGAAAAAAAAAATACATCGAATGCATACGGTTGTGAATATTGAGATGTAGTTTTACTACCACTCTCAATGAGACTTTGGTAAGGCATAGTTTGCTACCACTCTCAATGAGATATTAAAGAGCTGAATCTAGACACAATGTTAAAGAGCGGAAACTAGACACAATGTTAAAGAGCTGAAACTAGACACAATGTTAAAGAGCTGAAACTAGACACAATGTTAAAGGGCTGAATCTAGACACAATGTTAAAGGGCTGAATCTAGACACAATGTTAAAGAGCTGAAACTAGACACAATGTTAAAGAGCTGAAACTAGACACAAATTTAAAGGGCTGAATCTAGACACAATGTTAAAGGGCTGAATCTAGACACAATGTTAAAGGGCTGAATCTAGACACAATGTTAAAGGGCTGAATCTAGACACAATGTTAAAGGGCTGAATCTAGACACAATGTTATAGGGTTGAATCTAGACACACGGCTTAATTTATTAGTTCATGTCAATGTCTCAAAAAGTTGGGATTCCTTGGTTTACACAGTATGAAATATGTCATCAAATAACAATGTCATCAAATAACAATGTACAGTTTCAGTACCGATATTTAACCCAGAGAATGTCACGTTCCGGTCAGAACGTCCCGTTTGGGCCATAAGGACTAAAAGAGGTCAGTGGGTGTAAATTAGTGGATGTCAAGCCCTTTTTTGAGGAGAGAATAGAAATTATTCATTTTTTCAGGCCGGCCGCAGGAATATTTGATAGGCTATAGGAATTTAGAGTTTTATACAATGACTTGAATTTATTTTTCATAGATTCAAAATAATTATAGTGAGCGTGTTATTTACAGACAATAGTTGATGACGCATATTGTGAAGGTCTGTGAGCAATAAATACTTTACAAATTATTCAATGAGATAACGGTACGTACAAACAGCTATTGAATGGTTTTGGACTATTTTACCATGTGATGATCCATTTTCAAAGGTTTTTACAGATTAATCATCAATTTGTATATTTTACGATATCATTCATTCTGTTTCTGTCATGCGGGTTGGGTTCAACGGGTCGGCACGCCGCATTTAGCCCGCGGGCCATAAGTTGCACAACCCTGGTATAAAAAAAGCCAGTACATGTAAAGGAAGTCAATATTTATTAATGAAGTTAGTAGGTCCCTAAACTTGCTTAATTAAAAAAAAAAACTTTTCTTTACAACTTGTGTCTCAAATAGTGAAAACATCCATAATACATTTTTAAAATTAAAACCATTGCTCGTGATACAAAAATAAAGGAAAGATATTCAGGGTCCTGACACAGATATTTTAAAGTTACTAATGTAAACACAAAGTTGCAGAGGCGATACGTTATCGGTAATTGTGTTTGATCAGTTTGAGAACCGGGGCATGACACGTTTGTTATGAAATAGTCTGAATACTTAGGAAAATACTGGATCAGATATTCTTTTCTTTAGAAATCAATTAATATTACGAAATAAAAAAACAAAAAAAACAACACACAATAATCTGCACACAGTGTTGAGCGAATATTTTCAATATTTTAAGGCAAGGAAAAAGAATTGAAAGCAAGGTCGTCATTATTTTCTTCTTCACAAATTATTTGTTATAATGGACGGAGGAGTTATCCCCCGCACGCAGAAATGAAAGAGAGGAAAGAAGTTCATCATCATCACGACTGGCCTTCAAATACATAAAAGGGAAATTCATGAAGTTTGTTTTTTGCTGAACCAAAAACTATGTTGTATTGAGATAACAAAATGGACGTTGAATGTTATCCCCACCCCCACACCCCCATATACTGTTTGCCCGAGGGAGATTTCAGATGAACCACCTCTTGTAAAGATTTGTGGTAAAATGACGTCACAGATTAGGTCATGACTGTAGCAGAGGAGCAAATACTACGTGAAAAGTATTTTTTTTTTAAGATGACAAATTGTAACAGTTAAAATTTTGTTAACCATTCAAATATCGAGTTTTGGGAGTTTATATAAATAGCTGAATAAACAATTTTATGCTAACAGAAAAGGGCTTAAAATTCTAAGCTAAAGTAAATTGGAAAATATGAAATTCTTTTGAAATTTGACAAGTTGGCTGAAAATGATAAAATAAATATTTTTTAAAAAAAACACCTTTGCAATAATGTACTAAAAAAGTATCAAAACTATGTCCCGTGACACTTTACAGGTGTTAAAGTTGTTACAGTTGTTACAGGTGTTACAGTTGTTACGGTTGTTACAGGTGTTACAGTTGTTACAGGTGTTACAGTTGTTACAGTTGTTACAGGTGTTACAGTTGTTACAGGTGTTACAGGTGTTACAGGTGTTACAGTTGTTACAGGTTTTACAGGTGTTACAGTTGTTACAGGTGTTACAGTTGCTACAGTTGTTACAGTTGTTACAGTTGTTACAGTTGTTACAGGTGTTACAGTTGTTACAGGTGTTACGGGTGTTACAGTTGTTACAGGTGTTACAGTTGTTACAGTTGTTACAGGTGTTACAGTTGTTACAGTTGTTACAGGTGTTACAGTTGTTACAGGTGTTACAGGTGTTACAGGTGTTACAGGTTTTGCAGTTGTTACAGTTGTTACAGTTATTACAGGTGTTACAGTTGTTACAGTTGTTACAGGTGTTACAGTTGTTACAGTTGTTACAGTTGTTACAGGTGTTACAGTTGTTACAGGTGTTACAGTTGTTACAGGTGTTACATTTGATACAGTGTTACAGGTGTTACATGTGTTACAGTTGTTACAGGTGTTACAGTTGTTACAGTTGTTACAGTTGTTACAGTTGTTACATGTGTTACAGGTGTTACAGTTGTTACAGTTGTTACAGTTGTTACAGTTGTTACGGGTGTTACAGTTGTTACATTTGTTACAGTTGTTACAGGTGTTACATTTGTTACAGGTGTTACAGGTGTTACAGTTGTTACTGGTGTTACAGTTGTTACAGGATTTACAGTTGTTACAGGTGTTACATGTGTTACAGGTGTTACAGTTGTTACAGGTGTTACAGGTGTTACAGTTGTTACAGGTGTTACAGTTGTTTTAGGTGTTACAGTTGTTACAGGTGTTACTGGTGTTACAGTTGTTACAGTTGTTACAGTTGTTACAGGTGTTACTGGTGTTACAGTTGTTACAGTTGTTACTGGTGTTACAGTTGTTACAGTTGTTACAGGTGTTACAGGTGTTTGACGAAAAGATAGCATGGGGCAACCATGAAATAAAATCATGTGGTTTGACTTGGCTAACCCAATTTCGGACACATGTTTAAGTTTGCAATTAATGCAAGTAAGTGTTGTATGACACACATACACGGTAAGTGTTGTTTGACACACATACACGGTAAGTGTTGTATGACACACATACACGGTAAGTGTTGTATGACACACATACACGGTAAGTGTTGTATGACACACATACACGGTAAGTGTTGTATGACACACATACACGGTAAGTGTTGTATGACACACATACACGGTAAGTGTTGTATGACACACATACACGGTAAGTGTTGTATGACACACATACACGGTAAGTGTTGTATGACACACATACACGGTAAGTGTTGTATGACACACATACACGGTAAGTGTTGTATGACACACATACACGGTAAGTGTTGTATGACACACATACACGGTAAGTGTTTGGGGCACACTTGTAATGATACAGATTATTTATTCTTGTAAATATGAGTTTTCACAAATGCCTCGCATTACTGCTCTATCTTGATTCCTGATAAGTGAAATGAAAGTAACGATACTGTTGCGTGCATGTCTTTGCGATTAAAAAAGATATTGATTTCTTGGGTACTCCACGCTTTCATTTGTTTTAGTAATATGTCTGGAACAACAATTATATTATACCTTATAGTAAATGTGTGGAAAAACTTGCTTTAATTTTTTTATATATTTTAAAAAATCAATATTGCTTTATTTTGTACTTTTAGTCTTAGAGGATGAAATTGGAAATCATGAAGTGAGTTGAAAAAAATGACTAAAAAAGCGTGGGGCGTCCATGAAATACAAATATGTAAAAGTTCAAAGGTCAGTTGTCACTTTTCTGTGGCAAAATGTTGTTGTCATCGTTGATTATTATAGGGAACGCGTAACCATGCATAAGACAACGCTGTTGTGAAAGCCCCGATGCCCAAATACGTTCCGTACTTCAGATGTTCACAGAGTTCACGCAAGGGTCGGTGGAAGTCAGCGTTGAAGTTTTTAATTTTCAGACCGCCTGTACAAAGTTTCTGCTCAATAGGAGATCAGGAAGTGGGTCCAAATTGAGATGCTAGGTTGGACCCGCAGAGGTCACTCAAGGGTCAGTAGAGGTCACTGGCTCGCCACTGATCAGTAAGGGTTGTATTGTAACCGGGGGTGGGGGTGGGGGGAGGTAAGGGTACAAAGTTTTAATACCATTGCATGCCAGAAAGTAGGTCCAAATTAAGATCCAAGAAAAAACTCCAAAGTAACAAACAAACGGACACAGTCCTAAGAAGAAAGCTTATAAATAACAACATGTTGGAACCTGTCTGATTTATAACTCTTCTCTATCAAAGTTAATTAAAGTATTTCACGTTTTATACTTTAATTTATGCAGCCCTGTCTCCATTGAACGCCACTGAACGTTTCTTTTTTTCTATTAAAGATAATATATCTTTTACTTACATGACATGAGAGAAAAAAAATTCAAAAAGGCAAGATTTACCAACAGAAAAATGGCGAGATTGACCAACACACAAGAGGCAAGATTTACCGACAGAAAGAAAGGAAGATTGACCAATTCAAAGAAGGCAAGATTGACCAACACACAGGAGTCAAGACATACCAACACATATAATGCAAGACAACAAAACACACGAACACACATAATACAAGACACATCAACATACATAATACAAGACACACCAACATACATAATACAAGACACATCAACATACATAATACAAGACACATCAACATACATAATACAAGACACATCACATACATAATACAAGACACATCAACATACATAATACAAGACACATCAACATACATAATACAAGACACATCAACACAAAATTCAGTGTGGAATGCTAACGACACCTTCTTTCCTCAAACAAGACAGAGATAACAATAATCTAAATGGGACCCTTGTGTGCCTCAGTTGGCGGACATATCGGTAATGAATGAAAATAAAATGTACAAATATATGGAGTCAGCTGGTCAACATGATGCACATCAAATGTACGTTAGCGGATAGCTGGATTACAGCGTATCCGGAAATTTGATCGAAAGAAATTTCGTCGACGGAAAATTAATCGACGGCAATATGATCGAACGGAAATTTTGTCGAATCGTTTTTTATAGTGTAAAAGTTAAAATTTTGCGTCAAATTTCTTTTTGAACGCATTATTTTGTTTTACTATATATTATAGTGCTTTCAAAAAGAAATTTGACGAAAATGTTAACTTCTGAACTGAAAATAAAATTCGACCAAATTTCCGTTCGATAAAATTACCGTCGATCAATTTTCCGTCGACGAAATTTCTTTCGATCAAATGTCCGGTAAACGGATTACAGAGTCGTGGAGTTCATCATCATCATGTCCCTTAGTCCTTGGACCGTTGGGGTGTCACAGATGACATGAAAACTATTCTTCTCCATTCCTCTCTGTCTTCTGCACTACGCATAGCACCGACTAGTTTTAATCCCGTCCACTCTTCGATGTTATCTTCCCATCTTTTTCTCTGTCTTCCTCTTCTTCTCGTGGAGTTGGAGTGGTTTAAACGGCAGCCGAAACCCAAATTACTCCTTAACAATAGAGTGTGGGACGTAATATGTTCGTCTCTTTAAGCTGATATAAAAACAACAACAACAATAACAACTTAATTCTTTAAGCATTCGAATGTCAGAATTGTGCAACAGAATGATTTTTTCCGGACTTGTAGGTCAGATTAAAAAAAATAAAGATTTAATTTTAAGAAGGTGTTTTTGGTCCCCCGCAATATTCCAGACCCTCTCGGTCTCACACTTACCATTCGTGTCCACTATCGGGTAAAAAGATTTAAACATGTATTATTCATGCGGTTGGGATTTCTGGCCGGACGAGAGTGATACGCGAGCTACCTTTGTCGAGTCGCCTGACTTAAGTGACGGGCGGTGACCAGCGCCGGGCTTCATTAGTGCTCGACCAGGCCGGGTAGTTAAAGTTGTGTCTGCTGGTGACGTCGAGAGTCTGACGCGTAGGATTAGTTTCACAGGTTGCCACGGGAAAGGGGGGGGGGGATGGTCCCGGTGGGGACATACATGTGATGACGTCATGGATGGATAGGTCAGGTGCGTGACGTCATAGTTGTGTCATTAGGTTGCCATTTTTGTGTTAACGGACTAAAGGATTCATGACGACATCGACCGGAGGCAGTTTTGCCCCAAGAGACTGGCAGTTGCGTCAAGCCTACCATAACCAGGTTGTTTGAAACAATGTCAGTAGCTGGTCATCACTTGAGGTCGGCAGTGATGTTTTTCTTTATCACGTGATGTCAGTCATGTCATCATATTGATGGAAAGATGGCATTATATATTGGATCATTTTGGTGGTAAGGAAGGCATAATATATGAGGGAAGAATGTCATCATATTGGTGGAAAGGATATTATATTGTGGAGAGTTCAGACCTGGGTGGTATTGGGGTGGGGGGGGGTCCCACAGTATGGAGACTGACCAACGGTTGTAGCGTTACACCTTTAGGGATCCCACATTATGGAGACTGACCAACGGTTGTAGCGTTACACCGTGAGGGATCCCACAGTATGGAGACTGACCAACGATTGTAGCGTTACACCGTGGGGGATCCCACAGTATGAGGACTGACCAACGGTTGTAGCGTTACACCGTGGCGAGGCTATTAATAACGTTAGGTGGTAGTGATGGTCAGTTAATGTCCATTTAAACGGTGGGGCGTTAGAACAACATTTAGGACCAGAGATGTAACAAAAGATTAAAGCCAAGTGGGGGCGGGGTCTCTAGTAACGCAACGAACACTTCAGGGACACATAAAAGACGGGCATAGGAGAACTCAGCCGGAAAGGAAAGTGAACGGTCGGGAGGGAGAACTCAGCCGGACAGGAGTAGAGGACAGACGTGAGAAACCAATAACGAAAAGGAGAGAGCCGAACCGAGAATTCGATGTAGAAGACAAATAAAAGGTCAACGACTGCACAATCGTCATCGAGTTTTCGGTTACTTGTATCTTGACTTACGAGTGACATTAAGCAAGTGTTATAATTCACACAACGAGATAGAGTGACAGTAAGCAAGTATTATCATCCGCATAACTAGAAAGATTGACAGTAAGCAAGCGTTATTATCCACACGAGATAGAGAACGGAGGTAGAACGGAGACGAACCAAGGTAATGGATGTCATTATATTGGATGGTATTGGTCGAAAGGATGACATTATATTGGTCGAAAGGATGACATTATATTGGTCGAAAGGATGACATTATATTGGTCGAAAGGATGACATTATATTGGTGGGAAGGGTGTCATTATATTAGTGAGAGATGATGTCATCATATTAATAGGAAGGTGTCTTTATAGTGGTGTCAAAAATGTAATTCTATTGGTGTGAAGGATGTCCTTATATTGGCGGAAACGATGTCATCATTACATACCACTAATTAAAAAATGATGGGGCGAACCCAAAACCCATATGGTAAACATGTAATAATTTCCTATACAATTACAATATCATACATACACACGACATGACCGACACAAATGTATGATTGCGTCTGTTCAACATCAAAAACAATGTCCCCGCTACAACCACCTGCAAACCCCCTCCACCCTACATCCCCTCCCCCCACTCTACATCCCCCCCCACCCTAAATCCCCTCCCAGCTACAAGAAAATCCCATTCGTCCATTAAAATCAATCAATAACGGAAGTGTACTGTCAAGGCTGTCCGTCAAAACCTCTCACCTTGACCTGTGTCCAAACAGACAGTATCCATTCCGTGATAAATCCGTCGTGAGACTGTGAGCTGAGATCACCTTACACAGGCCGTACCTTGAGATCCTTGTGACGTTAGGTGTTATGGCTCGATCTGTATGCCTATGTTGAGTTTTGACACGGTTGAGGACACAGGAGTTGACACGGTTGAGGACACAGGTTGACACGGTTGAGGACACATGAGTTGACACTTTTGAGGACACAGGAGTTAATATAGTTGAGGACACAGGATTTGACATGGTTGAGGACACAGGAGTTAATATAGTTAAGGACACAGGAGTTGACACGGTTGAGGACACAGGAGTTGGCATTGTTGAGGACACAGAAGTTTGACACAGTTCAAGAAATACACAATAATATAACATAGCAGACATATTTCATTCTGTTTGACTTGTTGGCTGAATAAAATTGTAGAAAGCAAATTGTGCTATAGTGACATGAAAACATACTTCTACACAATACTCTGCTCGCAAAAAATATTTCAATTATGAATTTCTACATAAACATATTGTTTCTAAATAAATTAAATACAGTTTTTGAAACTATTTTATGAGGACAATCTTATCTACTCAAAATGAAACATGAGGTTGAAGTATTACCGTAAGCTTTTGTCCAATGTAGGGCTTACATTCGTGTTACGAATGAAGTGATGAAATAGCTCAATTGAACAGAGCGAGAAACTTGGTGGCGCTAAGACAGTCAAGGTGTAGGTCTACAAACAAAGCCCTTAGTGTTGGCTCGCTGTCTGTCTGACAATGTCTACAGCGTTAATATCTACAGCGTTAAAATCTACAGCGTTAAAGTCTACAGCGTTAAAGTCTACAGCGTTAAAAGTCTACAGCGTTAAAGTCTACAGCGTTAAAGTCTACAGCGTTAAAGTCTACAGCGTTAAAATCTACAGCGTTAAAAACTACAGCGTTAAAGTCTACAGCGTTAAAGTCTACAGCGTTAAAGTCTACAGCGTTAAAGTCTACAGCGTTAAAGTCTACAGCGTTAAAGTCTACAGCGTTAAAGTCTACAGCGCTCTAAATATAATCTTGATCATTCTCGGCAATATTTCTATAGTTATAAAAACAATATAATTACGTCGCTGACTAAATACCTGTCTATCTGCCACCCACTGTGGCTCACCGACACTCAGTCAATATCCCGCACGTGCTATCGCGTGTCCTGTTGGAAGAAGTGGCTCACCAACGGGTTCCCTGAGACAATACGAGCTGCCTGAATAAAACCTCTTGACGTCGCCTCGCCTCCGCCTCGGGGATCACCTCGTCTGTGCGCGGTGTCAGTCCAATCCTGTCACGTGGAACCGTCGTTATAGCCAGAATTTCTATTCATCTAGCCTTGTTGTGTTGGAACATTTATATTGGGTCCGAACCCAGTAATGGGAAAACTGTCCTTAAATATTTAATGCATCCCACCCCTTCTTCTCATCAGAGAGCAACTTATATACATTTTAAATATAGTTTTACATTACACTAAGGTCCACGATTTTAAGGTGAACTATTATAAAAAACGAATGAAGAAATGTGGGTGACACAAAAGCATACAACAAAGGCAAGCATACAACAAAGGCAAGCATACAACAAAGGCAAGCATACAACAAAGACAATCATACAACAAAGGCAAGCATACAACAAAGACAATCATACACCAAAGGCAAGCATACAACAAAGACAATCATACAAAAAAGGCAAGCATACAGGCAATCACACAACAACAGTTATATTTAAACATTATTGTTCATTTTTAGCTGCGTTGCTCCGCGGGTTGATTTCATTGTCAGAGGAGTTGGGAGAAAGTAGAGGAGTTGGGAGAAAGTAGAGGAGTTGGGAGAAAGTAGAGGAGTTGGGAGAAAGTAGAGGAGTTGGGAGAAAGTAGAGAAGTTGGGAGAAAGTAGAGGAGTCGGGAGTAAGTAGAGGAGTTCGGAGAAAGTAGAGGAGTTGGGAGAAAGTAGAGGAGTTGGGAGAAAGTAGAGGAGTTGGGAGAAAGTAGAGGAGTTGGGAGAAAGTAGAGGAGTTGGGAGAAAGTAGAGAAGTTGGGAGAAAGTAGAGGAGTTGGGAGAAAGTATAGGAGTTGGGATTAAGTAGAGGAGTTCGGAGAAAGTAGAGGAGTTGGGAGAAAGTAGAGGAGTTGGGAGAAAGTAGAGGAGTTGGGAGAAAGTAGAGGAGTTGGGAGAAAGTCCTTTCAACATGTCTGGCCCATCTTGTCCCCAGCTAAACTTTCAAGTCGCTCAGCAAACAAAAGTTAATGCACGTACTGATTTGATTGTGTTGGCCGTCAATATTATGAAGCGTTGTCGCAAAACAAACAGCTGGTCATTTTAACCGCTGGGGGCAATAAAGTAGAGCAATCACACCACGGTGTGGAAGTGAGGGCATTTGAATCGTCAACAAACATAACACCTCTGGAATCCGCAATGTCATTCATTGAAACACAATGTCAGGGCGGCGCACCACTCTTGTATTGTTGAATCAACGCGTTCACAGACAAGCGGAGGTATACATACGGGTTACCAGAAATTTGATCGAAAGAAATTTCGTCGACAGAAAATTGATCGACGAAATTTGATCGAATGGAAATTTGGTCGAATCTTTTTTTCAGTCCACACGTTAAAATTTTCGTCACATTTCTATTTGAACGCACCATACTATATAGTAAAACAAAATAATGCGTTCAATAAGAAATTTGACGCAAAATTTAAATGTGTAAACTAAAAAAAAAAGATTCGACCAAATTTCCGTCGATCAATTTTTCGTCGACGAAATTTCTTTCGATCAAATTTCCGTCGATCAATTTTCCGTCGACGAAAGTTCTTTCGATCAAATTTCCGGATACGATACATACGTACTCAAACAAATGTATGCACGGAATGACGTCGCTGGCAAGGGATTAAATACGCGGTAGGTGGAGAGGGCGGCGCAGTCAGGAATGCACCCCGGGGCGGGAAAAACACGCTGCAGTTAGCCGAAAATGCAGCCCTTCATTGTAATTGAAACATGTGCCGCCCAGGCCGTACCACCCCCACCCCCCAACTTGGCATAGACGGATGGAAAGCTCAAAAACAAAATGTTCTCCACGTTTCCGTCCCCGACTACAACTCAAGCTGCGATTACAACACACACAAAAAACGATTACGATACCGACGCCACGGAACCGCAGGGATGTTACACTAGAGGCCCCAACACGAACATGCGATTATGTCTACCCACATCTACCGTGTCTTGTCTCTGATCCCGTCCGAGTTGACCCTAACGGCTTCATTGATCCCCCCAGCAACATCCCTTGACCCGCCCCTGTCACGGTGCCATCACGCTATCGCACAATTTACCCAGAATCCTTCGCCTGTGCTGTTTTGTTTTTATCCTTTCCGCTTTGCCCGTCGTTTAGCTGCCCGCACTAAACTCTTCCCATGAGCACTTGCAGCACGCGATACCTTCGACAGTTTCTCTCTCATTCCATTGGAGCAATTTTTGTGGTCGTTTTGTTGGGACACTTTTTGAGGTCGTTCTGTTGGACACACACTAGAATGGAAGCAGTTCTGTGACCATTCTGTTTGACCCACACTCTAGAATTGAAGCAGTTCTGTGACCGTTCTGTTGGACACACACTAGAATGGAAGCAGTTCTGTGACCGTTCTGTTGGACACACACTAGAATGGAAGCAGTTCTGTGACCGTTCTGTTGGACACACACTAGAATGGAAGCAGTTCTGTGACCGTTCTGTTGGACACACACTAGAATCGAAGCAGTTCTGTGACCGTAGTGTTGGACACACACTAGAATGGCAGCGGTTCTGTGACCGTAGTGTTGGACACACACTAGAATTGAAGCAGTTCTGTGACCGTTCTGTTGGACACACACTAGAATTGAAGCAATTCTGTGACCGTTCTGTTGGACACACACTAGAATGGAAGCAGCTCTGTGACCGTTCTGTTGGACACACACTAGAATGTAGCACTTAATAATAGACAATTTAAAACGTGCATTAAACCATTGGACCTAAAGTCGGGCAGCTTTTTTTTTTTTTTTTTTTTTGGGGGGGGGGGGGGGGCTACTGAATAAAAAGACTTTTTTCCATACTTCATGGTTTATACACTATTGATTTCTTTTCAATGATAAGCCTATTATCTTGTGTTAGTCTATTTCAATTTAATGTATTTTACGCATTTAACATATTTACGCTTAACTAAAGTCGCTCAGAACTGTAAAAAAATGAAATAAATCCGATATGGTTTTAAATAATAACACGGTGACAAAGTTTTCTGGAGTCCAAAGACTCTTTGTTCGGGCTAAATATCCGGGCATTCAACGTCTACACCAGGGTAAGGAGTCGAACTTAATGTGACTCCTATTTTAAAACCCACCCGTTATATCAATTTCTTATAGATCACAATGGACCATGTTTCCATACAAGATTATTTGAGGTTTCTTTACGAACAGTTAATAGCATTGACGAGTTCCAAAGTTTTGGTCTAATCAGGACCAGATTATCCATAGGGAATGTAGGCCGCATATCTATGACATCCAAGTAAAATAGGCCTGAAAGCCAGGGAAAGAGGTTTTCGGAATGGTCTAGTTAGTGTTAGCGCCACACAGGGCGGAGAATGATTTTTGCCGCCCCAATTAAACAACACCACATCTGGCTTAAAATGGCGCCCCACAAAAGTAAGTTTTAAAAAAGTGCTGTCCGGGCCGGACCGTTCTCTATGCACACCCCTTATATGCTAGTTTGGGCTTTCATAACGTCTGCATAAACACCAAATAGTTTTGATTTCAATCTATTGGTTCCATTACAAGCTTTGGGCTCCATTACAAGCAATTGGTTCCATTACAAGCTTTTGGTTCCATTAAAAGCTTTGGGCTCCATTACAAGCTATTGGTTCCATTACAAGCTTTTGGGTTCCATTACAAGCTTTGGGTTCCATTACAAGCTATTGGGGTTCCATTACAAGCTATTGGTTCCATTTCAAGCTTGGGTTCCATTACAGGCAATTGGTTCCATTACAAGCTATTGGTTCCATTACAAGCTTTGGGTTCCATTACAGGCAATTGGTTCCATTACAAGCTATTGGTTCCATTACAAGCTATTGGTTCCATTACAAGCTTTGGGTTCCATTACAAGCTATTGGTTCCATTACAAGCTATTGGTTCCATTACAAGCTATTGGTTCCAATACAAGCTATTGGTTCTATTACAAGCTATTGGTTCCATTACAACCTAATGGTTCCGTTACAAGATTTGGGTTCCATTACAAGCTTTGGGTTCCATTACAAGATATTGGTTCCATTACAAGCTATTGGTTCCATTACAAGCTTTGGGTTCCATTACAAGCAATTGGTTCCATTACAAGCTATTGGTTCCATTACAAGCTTTGGGTTCCATTACAAGCAATTGGTTCCATTATATGCTATGGGTTCCATTACAAGCTTTGGGTTCCATTACAAGCAATTGGTTCAATTACATGCTATGGGTTCCATTACAAGCTTTGGGCTCGATTACAAGCAATTGGTTCTATTACAGGCTATGGGTTCCATTACAAGCTTTGGGTTCCATTACAAGCAATTGGTTCCATTACATTCTATTGGTTCCATTTCAAGCTTTGGGCTCCATTACAAGCTATTGGTTCCATTTCAAGCTATTCGTTTCATTTCAAGCTACTGCTTCCATTTCAAGTTACTGGTTCCAGTTCAAACTATTTTTTTTTAAATTTCAAGCTTTTTGTTCCTTTTCAAGTTATGGGCTCCATTTTTAGCTGTAACAAGAGTCCCAGGTGATAACAATCAAGACTTGACTAATGAAGACCCAAGTTCTTGATGTGTTATTAACATACACCTATCACTGCATTCAATAAACGTTTTCAAACTCAAGTATACGTATAGTAAACAAGCATAGAAGAAAAAAGTCTGTCTTTTATGATACTTTAAAATATCACCCGCAATGCACAATTTGCTCGCCATTCAGGTTGGTATACAAAACCGGGTTGATTCCTGAAAATATATGTTACTACGGCAACTCTGACATTTGAAACCATCACAAGAACATGTCTGTTGACGATGTGAGTCTGTCCTCATACAGAACATACACGATAACAACAGACGCCAACTACTCCCAACAGACTCACTACGAAAACATCACGAAGACTCCGAGGGAGCCGTCATCACGGTCCGTTAAGAAAAATATCCGCTGGTGTTTGCCTGGGGGCAAAATACCATAATGGTACTCGTCCTCATCCGCCCACACTGCAGGCACCAGCACCAGCCATTTGTTGCCAAATAATGCTATCAGACGGTCGTTGTCAGAAATATCTGGGTTCCGTGGATTGTTTGCAGCAGATCCGTAATTGTCGGATTACTTCGGTTATTCTCCTTGTTGTTTCGTAATTAGATGGCTGACTGATCTTCATAGGGACAAAGAACAATTTAATTTTGGCTGCAGAAGTACATTGGCTTCCAGAATCCTCTACACACAGACGAACAATAAAAAAAGAACTATTATGAAAAAGGAGCAATAAATTCGGATCGATTCGCTAATTTCAACAAGGGACTTATTAGCGTATGGTCTTCCAACAAATCAACTTTTCAATCTCAGGGTCGTTTATCCTTTATTTTACTACATAATAAATCCATTAAAAAATCAATTGTAATCGATACTGGTACCGATACTTAACAAACAGTTTCGGTGCTTCCGTGATTGAAAAAATGGTACTCGATTACATTCTACCCTTTTGTTTCTTTCCGGTAGTGTTGTTTCATTCAATGAGTTGTACCATTGTGCCACTATAGTAGTGTTGTTTCATTCATTGAGTTGCACCATTGTGCCACTGTCGTGTTGTTGCATTCAATGAGTTGTACCATTGTGCGACTATAGTAGTGTTGTTTCATTCAATGAGTTGTACCATTGTGCGACTATAGTAGTGTTGTTTCATTCATTGAGTTGTACCATTGTGCCACTGTAGTTGTGTTGTTTCATTCAATGAGTTGTACCATTGTGCCGCTATACTATTGTTGTATATTTCCACGTAAGGTACCATTGTGCCCATGTAGTAATGTTGTTTTATCCCTATGAGCTTTTTCATTGTGCCACTATTGTAGTGATTTTTTAAAGATCAGAGCGTTGTAACACAGCTTTATTTATTTAAATTACTTGTACCATTGTGCCTCTATAATAGTTGTGTTTCATAACATGAGTTGTACCGTGTATCGGAATAATAATGATAGATCCTTTACGAAAATTTCTACCTGCTGTTGCAAAAACTCATCACAATTCCTAACTTAAAAAATAAGTATCTATGTACTGATATTAACGTTTCTAACATCATTAAATTTTAAGAAGTATTTATCTCCTATAGATTATACACATACCCTACCCCCTTTCACGCCCCTAAACTACATTTTTCCTCTCAAAACATGATCTTAAATTACCCAGTCTAAATTATAATTAATTGAATGACTTTTGTCACTAAGGAAGTTAATTGAGCGACGATTTCTACGTTAGAGAAATACTTTAGATTTCCCCCTTTTTGTGCCATTGAACTACACCATTTTGATCTCTAAAAATTGTAAAAACATATCTTAAATTTTCAACAAAACCCCCATATCTGATATAAATATATTTTATATTAATGGTTTTTTTAAATTATTCATTATCAGGAAATCGTAAAAAAAGACTTCTTTTATCTAAAGAAGAATATCGCAACCGTTGTTAGTGTCTATAACAGACTTGAGTGTCTATGACAGACTTGAGTGTCTATGACAGACTTGAGTGTCTATGACAGACTTGAGTGTTTATAACAGACTTGAGTGACTATATCAGACTTGAGTGTCTATAACATACTTGAGTGTCTATAACAGAATTGAGTGTCTATAACAGACTTGAATGTCTATAACATACTTGAGTGTCTATAACAGACTTGAGTGTCTATAACAGACTTGAGTGTCTATAACAGACTTGAGTGTCTATAACAGACTTGAGTGTATATAACAGACTTGAGTGTCTATATCAGACTTGAGTGTCTATAACAGACTTGAGTGTCTATAACAGACATGAGTGTCTATAACAGACTTGAGTGTCTATAACAGACTTGAGTGTCTAGAACAGACTTGAGTGTCTATAACAGACTTGAGTGTCTACAACAGACTTGAGTTTCTATAACAGACATGTCTATAACAGACTTGAGTGTCTATAACAGACATGAGTGTCTACAACAGCCATTAATGTCTATAACAGACTTAAGTGTCTATAACAGACTTGATTGTCTATAACAGACTTGAGTGTCTATATCAGACTTGAGTGTCTATAACATACATGAGTGTCTATAACAGACTTGATTGTCTATAACAGACATGTCTATAACAGACTTGAGTGTCTATAACAGACTTGAATGTCTATATCAGACTTGAGTGTCTATAAAAGACTTGATTGTCTATAACAGATTTAAGTGTCTATATCAGACTTGAGTGTCTATAACAGACTTGAATGTCTATAACAGACTTGAGTGTCTATATCAGACTTGAGTGTCTATAACAGACTTGAGTGTCTATATCAGACTTGAGTGTCTATAACAGACTTGAGTGTCTATAACAGACATGAATGTCTATAACAGAATTGAGTGTCTATAACAGACTTGAATGTCTATATCAGACTTGAGTGTCTATAACAGACTTGATTGTCTATAACAGACTTGAGTGTCTATATCAGACTTGAGTGTCTATATCAGACTTGTGTGTCTATAACAGACATGTCTATAACAGACTTGAGTGTCTATAACAGACTTGAATGTCTATATAAGACTTGAGTGTCTATAAAAGACTTGATTGTCTATAACAGACTTGAGTGTCTATAACATACTTGAGTGTCTATAACAGAATTGAGTGTCTATATCAGACTTGAGTGTCTATAACAGACTTGAGTGTCTATAACAGAATTGATTGTCTATAACAGACTTGAGTGTCTATATCAGACTTGAGTGTCTATAACAGACTTGAGTGTCTAAAAAAGACTTGATTGTCTATAACAGACTTGAATGTCTATAACAGACTTGAGTGTCTATATCAGACTTGAGTGTCTATAACAGACTTGAGTGTCTATATCAGACTTGTGTGTCTATAACAGACTTGAGTGTCTATAACAGACATGAGTGTCTATAACAGACTTGAATGTCTATAACAGACTTGAGTGTCTATATCAGACTTGTGTGTCTATAACAGACATGTCTATAACAGACTTGAGTGTCTATAACAGACTTGAATGTCTATATAAGACTTGAGTGTCTATAAAAGACTTGATTGTCTATAACAGACTTGAGTGTCTTATATCAGACTTGATTGTCTATAACAGACTTTAATGTCTATAACAGACTTGAGTGTCTATATCAGACTTGAGTGTCTATAACAGAATTGAGTGTCTATATCAGACTTAAGTGTCTATAACAGACTTGAGTGTCTATAACAGACATGAGTGTCTATAACAGAATTGATTGTCTATAACAGACTTGAATGTCTATATCAGACTTGAGTGTCTACAACAGACTTGATTGTCTATAACAGACTTGAGTGTCTATATCAGACTTGAGTGTCTATAACAGACTTGAATGTCTATAACAGACTTGAGTGTCTATATCAGACTTGAGTATCTATAACAGACATGAGTGTATTTAACAGACTTGAGTGTCTATAACATACTTGAGTGTCTATAACAGACTTGTCTATATCAGACTTGAGTGTCTATAACAGACTTGAGTGTCTATAACAGACTTGATTGTCTATAACAGACTTGAGTGTCTATATCAGACTTGAGTGTCTTTAACAGACTTGATTGTCTAAAAAATACTTGAGTGTCTATAACAGAATTGAGTGTCTATAACAGACTAAATGTCTATAACAGACTTGATTGTCTATAACATACTTGAGTGTCTATAACAGACTTGAGTGTCTATAACAGACTTGAGTGTTTATAACAGACTTGAGTGTCTATAACAGACTTGAGTGTCTATAACAGACTTGAGTGTTTATAACAGACTTGAGTGTCTATAACAGATATGAGTGTCTATAAAAGACTTGAGTGTCTATAACAAACTTGAGTGTCTATAACAGATTTGAGTGTCTATAACAGATTTGAGTGTCTATAACAGACTTGAGTGTCTATAACAGACTTGATTGTCTATAACAGACTTGAATGTCTATAACAGATTTGAGTGTCTAAAACAGACTTGATTGTCTATAACAGACTTGAGTGTCTATAACAGACTTGGGTGTCTATAACAGACTTGAGTGTCTATAACAGACTTGAGTGTCTATATCAGACTTGAGTGTCTATAACAGACTTGATTGTCTATAACAGACTTGAGTGTCTATATCTCATAAAAATACAAACCACTTTACTTTTCTCAAAGTAAAAACAAAAAAAAACTATTTTCATTTTTTTACACAAAATATTATTCCATCTCTATTTTTTAAATTAAATGTTCAAATATAGGGTTTTGATATTCATGAGTATACTTGTATAAATGTACCAACGTAACGACATTGATTTTCTTAATAGGTAAACTTATGTTTTTTTGTAAAAGGAGAATGTATCATCTATTTTTCCACAAATGTAATACCATAGGATTTAAAGATATTGTCATCCACGTAAACATGTACGCATCATATTTCCTATACCCGATATTCATGTACCTAAGAAGGTTAATTATTTAGCAAATTCATTAGTTTGTTTTAAACGTATCTCGTACTGCATAGAGCAAAAATGACCATACTCCCTGTAAATTAAATCTTCCACCACATTGCAGTCCCTTCCAAACGAATACTAACATATTTTGCACTTCATATAATTTGTTATTATTTGGATGAGTTATAAGTGGATTAGTGAATTCTATTTGGCTATGGAGTTTCGCTGAACTGATTTACTTAAACGGAATTTTTTAAAATTAGAAGTATATTTAATAGTAAAGTTTTCATTACGTTATAAATTTAATAGAAGTATATTTTTAGAATTAAAAAAAAAGGAAAATCTTATTGAATGTTAAAAATACAAAGCTATATTTTGTGTGTTTTATTAACAATTTATAAAGAAATCAATGATATTGATTAATTTTACTGTTTAAGAAGGGGGACATAAATTATCAGTTTTGTAGCACGCGGTTATTAAGTCAAAGAAACTTAAGAGTTTTGGCAAAAATAGGCGATTCGCGCCATGACGTCATTTGCGTGTTTATTTAGATCAAAGTAATATTTCTTTTGCAACATTAACAAATAACTTAAAATGCACTAAATCAACTGATTTTTCAGGTTTTCCCGATAAATGTGATTACCATGTAATTCTCTGATCATAATTTTTTTTTTTTTTTTCCATATAACTTTCAAACGCATATAAAATGCTTAAGATAGTTCCTTAGTTCTTACTTTCAATGTATTTGTAATTTATAATAATAATACTTAAACTTTTACTAAAATAAAAGCGGATATATAATATTTTTTCCCCATTTTAATTTATTCGATTTCCGTAAAATAATAGAAAATAACTATGATCGTTTTTAAGAATCCGAACGTAAGTGAATCTTTTCTTTTCCTTGGCGTTACGGTCAGCATAGCTCATTCTTATATTTATGATAAGTCACGCACAATTGCATAAATGCAAACGAAATTGCTCATAAAGGATTTATACGAAACATTTCTTTAAAGTATTTTTTTAACGGTTAAATGTCCTCAATTGATCGCTTACAATCTGATAGATGCAACCAGAGTTACACCCTCTCTTATCAATAACTCCAATGGTTTCAACAACAAACAGAACATGAGCAGCTTTAGTAACCCGAGTTGTTCAGCTCTTATGATATCAGTGTGAAGATGCCAGGTGGGGAGGTAATAGCAGTGGAAAGGGGTTATAACTCTTTTTAGATTGCGGAAAAAAACAACAACAACAATCCACAATCGATAGTTATCCGTTCGCCACTTTGATATGTGTAGAAATTGCACAATAAGATCAGAATCTACCCGCTGCAATGAACGCCTCCCCTGGCGTAAATATTCAATCAATACCTGTATGTAGGCAGCTCTGGACTTTGGGAAGGAATTAGGAAAACAAATTAACGCAATGCCTAATAACAAGGGACTATTTCCTCTACACATTATTTTGTTTAAAAGGTAACTATTTAATTTATTGTCTAAAAATCTGGGGTACGTACCGTAGGCGCTGGCACTTAAGGGATACATGATATTATTATTATTAGAAGTTTTCTATAGCGTGGTACCTCAGCCTAGGGCTGGACTCACCGCGCTTTACATACAGTCTGAACAAACATAATCACGCGCTTAAAAATAAACTTCCATTAATTAGATATACATTTCTACCAAATGACGATTCTACTCGATAGAACCTTTGAAAAAATGTTCAGATCCTCTAATTAAAGCACCAATTGAAAGACTTTAAATTTTAACATCCATCTGGGTTGTGCTCTTTAAACCTCAAGTTGTGTGTGATGAAATCTCGAAACGATCAATCATATGACCTATTAAAATATTTTATTGACAGAACTTTTTCCATAAAGTTTAGAACAAGAGAGCCTATATCGCAAAGTAATAAAATGTAAACATGTTTACATTGCTATCTTGGTATGTTTGCATAGATATGATATTTTTACATAGCTATGATGATATGTTTACATAGATATGAGGATATGTTAACATATGATATGTTTACATAGATATGATGATATCTTTACATAGCTATGATGAAACATTATTATGAATTTTTGTATAGCCTACATGGCTTACATAATGGGTAACAGTGAGAAAAGAATCATATGACAAAAATGGAACACGTGTGTTGTGTTTGATTATGATAATATTTACCAACTTCGATGTCTCCATCAAACAATTTGAACCACGGCAGGAAATAAGTCTGACATTCAGCAACTGTTTTGTAATTGCTGCATGATAATGGAAATAAAAATAAAAATATCATTTATTTTATGTCGAGTGGAATCTCGTAGTACTTCTACGACTTTTCATGCTATTCTTCACAGTTTTAATATTCTATTCTCTTCTTCCACATCCCCCTCTCTCTCCGTCGATTCGCCCTCTACTCTAACTCCCTCCCTCTCTAATTTCTCCTGCTACCCACCGCATAACATCTCTTCCCTAGCTACTCTACCACTAACTAACTTCTCTCTTCGCACCTTCTAGCCCCTACTCCCTGGCTAACCCTAGTTAACTTCTCCTCTCTACGCACATTCTAGCCCCTCCTCCCTAGCTATCCCTAGCTAACCTCTCCTCTCGCCCCCACTCTCTTACCCCTTCTCCCTAGCTACTCCTTGCTAACTTCTCCTCTCTAACCACCCTCTTACCCCTCTTCTCTGACTACCCCATCTCACCAGAAGCCTATACTCATTCCTAACTAATCCCCCATACCATGGAGCCAATCCATCAGCCAAATGTTCTATTAACCCAAGCTACTTTCAATCACAAGCTGTCAATCTTCATCAACCAATGTCATTATCTAGTTTCAACAGGGACGAGCCTATCATTGGCTGGCGGGCCACACCATTGCTATTCCAATATAACATAGTCCTGTGGAAGAGTAGGCAAACATTCAAAACAATATCACTAGTTTGAGACTTCTTAAACTTTCATTGAAATATGAGTTTTAGACAGACCAACCCTCTGTATGTAAAATTATGTTAGACCAATCCTCTGTAGGTAAATGTTTGACCAATTCACTGTATGTAAATGTTGGACCAATCTTCTGTATGTAAATGTTAGACCAATGCTATGTATTTAACTGGTCGACCAGGGATTCTAAATCAGGGATGTCTGCTCCCAGAAAGTTAGGTTTATTAGCATTTTTATCACGGAATGTGAACAAAATTTGCTTTAAAACCAAGATGGGTTAGAGGAAATAACGTTTTGAAATCAAAAGGGGTGCCGCGCTGCAAATAGGTTTAGGACCACTGTGTTAGACCTGGCTGAATGAGAAAGATTATTTAGCTCTTTGCTTTCATACTGTAACAAGTCGTATCAAGGATTCTCACATTTGCTTTTGGGAATGAACTAAGCAGTCATGTCAAGGCGTGTCTGGGCAGCCCACAACCCCTGTAATTTGTATGTAGTAAAGGGGTACTCTTAAAATATTATTATTTTTATTATGTCATCTTTCTGGAGATTCATATAAAAAATCTGAGCCATCCCTCAGACCAGAGTTATACATTAACTGTAACTTCTTTATTTATTTATCATACTAATAGTTATAATAATCACAAACAATTGTCGTATGGCTGTAATGCTATGTTCACAAGCCGCGCAAAATAAATATCCCAGAAGTGAGCACTAATTGGGACTCATACAAAGTGCGTACCTTGCATCAATGTTTTCCTAGTAACTTTGGTAGATGGGATTTCACAAATTTCCGTGGCCATTGATCGGCGAACTATTTCTAGTATAATATTAATAATAATAATAGTACTATAAAAACAATTGTGTTTAAAACTATGATGTCAATAATTGAAGTCTTTTATTTACCAGTTGTCATTGTGATGCGATGTATACAGCGCCCTGGGACTATTGATTTTACCACTACAAACTACACACACTTCTACACATGTCATTTAAAAAACAATGATGTTCCCGTTTTCTCCTCTCCCCTCTCTCTTCTCTTCCTATTTCTCCTCTCCTCTGACTCGCTCGTTCTTTATTGTCTCTGTTCCTCTGCGCTTAACGAAAAGATTAAGATAATTTTGTCCTGATTTAATTGTTACATTTTCCATTCCAAAGAATAACAAACTTTGCTTGACAAAACATCCACATATTCCGATGCATACTTTATGACTGACTAAACACCAACATACTCCGGTAAATACACCGTGACTGACAATACACCCACATACTCTGGATACACTCTGCATTAACAAAACAGCCACATATTCCGATGAATACTTTATGACTGGCTAAACACCAACATACTCCGGTAAATACACCGTGACTGACAATACACCCACATACTCTGGATACACTCTGCATTAACAAAACAGCCACATATTCCGATGAATACTTTATGACTGGCTAAACACCAACATACTCCGGTAAATACACCGTGACTGACAATACACCCACATACTCTGGATACACTCTGCATTAACAAAACAGCCACAGACGAGAACGAGGCTACGCCTTGCAGGCACGCATAGACTCGAGCTCCCGATTGATTGCAATTTTTTGTGTGTTTTACTGATTTTCGTATTGTTATTTCTGTATTGGATATCCGCCATGGATCGCTACTTTGATTCGGCTATGTTTTCTGTCCCTTCAGACTTCGGATTTTTGTGGTTTTGGATTTTCTTTTTTGCAAAGGTCAGTGAAATTTGCCGCCTACACGGTCGGCCATCTTTGTCGTCACCAAGGTCATCACTTGGTCAAGTCGATGATACGGTCAGTGACACACCCCGGCCCCAGAGAGGTAACCGACCTGTGCTTGTATACACACGTGATCGGCTATTGTCATTAAATACCAAGCGTACGCATCTGACCGGTGACCTCGTGTGTCGAATAAAAGAACTCCTGATTGGTCGAGGCCTGCCCCGGAAGCGCACCCGTCGTGGTGGGAGACGGAAAAAACAACAACAACAACAACTTGTCACTCAATCATCACCAAGGCCTACTCTACGCTACTCTAACCCTTCCAACCTCATTCACATCAAAACCTCTCCACATCCAAGCAACAGACAGCTTCGCATCGCCTCATTCAACGCACAATCGCTTGGCTCTTTTGAGAAACGCATCGCAGTCTCCGAATTTATCACTGATAGGCAGATTGACATTCTGTTTATTCAGGAGACCTGGTTTCGGCTGACTGGCGATGAAGGGAAGTGTTCCGATCTCGCTCCAACTGGCTATTCTGCCCGATCATTTCCTCGTTCAACACGCGGTGGAGGCCTTGCTATTATCTACAGAGACACCTTGTCCCATCATACAGCTTTTCTCACAGACCTCCCATTCGCTCATACATCTTTTGAAGTCGTTCAACTTACCCTGTCAGTGCCCCAGCAGAACGTTCATTTTATGTGCATTTATCGTATATGCCCTAGCAGGAAAAATAAACTTACTGATGCTGTGTTTCATCGTGAGTTTCCGGATCTGCTAGATTATTGCAACACATTGGCTGGCACTTATATGGTAGTAGGCGATATGAACATTCACTTCGACCAGCCACAGAACCCCTCCACTGCCAGGATGATGGACCTTTTGGACTTATTTAGTCTTCACCAATCAGTCGACCAACTGACTCATAATCGTGGACATGTTCTTGACTGGGTGATACATAGGCCTCAGGATTGTGTAGTTAGATCTGCTTCAATCACTCAAGAGCTGTCCTCTGACCACTTTTGTGTTATTTGCGAGCTTAGCGTTAGGGCCCCCAATCCTCTCCCTCAGCTCAGGGAGGTCCGCAGTCTGCGAACAATAAACAGGAATGCCTTTAAGCACGACCTAAGTTTAGAAGTGTCCCCCGCCCTCTGCCCTACTTTGGAAACGCTAGACCGTGCATTGCGCGCTGTGCTTGATCGGCACGCCCCTGTCACCCGCCGCAATGTTAGGTTAGCACGGTCAGCTCCCTGGTATGCGACCATAAAGGAAGAACTACGCAGTGCCAAGAAAGAGCGCCGTAGTGCAGAAAAAAAGTGGCTAAGGTCAGGTCTTGTGGTTTTTAGGCAGATCTATTCTACTGCCAAGAAGCGTGTCACTCAGATTGTTTGTCATGCTAAGACTTTATATTTTAGCCAAAAGATAATTATGGGTAAAACAAACAGGCAGTTGTTTGATGTTTGTAGCCACCTCAGTGGGAGTAAAAAAGGATCTGCTCTCCCATCAGTGTTTCCGTTGCCCGAGCAACAAGATATTTTTTGTGATTTCTTCATAAGCAAAGTTGCTGACATTCGCGCTGGCCTTGATCGTCTTGACGCACCGCCCCTAGATTTTCCTTCTTCTTCTTGTGTTAGTTCACATTTCGATGTTTTTAAACCTGTTTCAGAACTAGAGGTTAAAAATATTATTCTAAAATCTAAACCTACGTCATGTTCTTTGGACCCCATCCCCACCCCCCTGTTGGTTGAGTCATTAGATCATTTGCTCCCAACGATAACACACATAATCAATGAAAGCTTGTTTTCTGGCACTGTTCCATCTATTTGTAAGTCAGCTATCATCAAACCTTTGCTTAAGAAACCTGGTCTGGATGAAAATAATTTAAAAAACTACAGACCTGTATCTAATTTATCATTTTTATCTAAAGTCATTGAAAAACTAGTTCTGAAACAGCTTTTTGCTTACTTAAATGACCACTCTCTTCTCAGTCCTAATCAGTCAGCCTATAGACCTTTCCACAGCACAGAGACAACTCTCTTGAAAGTCACCAATGACCTCTTGCTCGCATTGGACAGCGGTAATGTCTCCATCCTGATCCTCTTAGATCTCAGTGCGGCCTTTGACACCGTTGACCATGGAACCCTTTACAAAACCCTTGAAAATTATTTTGGCATTTCTGGTTCTGTTTTGTCTTGGTTTAGGTCGTTCCTCTCCAATAGAACGCAGGCGGTCTCTATCGATGACTTTCTCTCCGGCAGTGCTGATTTGGTGTACGGAGTGCCACAGGGGTCAGTTTTGGGCCCGGTTCTATTCACATTGTACACCAGGCCACTGCTCCTCTTGCTTGGGAGGCATGCTGTTGAGAGCCAGTCATTCGCAGATGACACGCAGCTATACAAGCATACCCATCCCTCTCTTGTGGATTCCGCTGTCCAGACTTTGCAGGAGTGCATTGGTGATGTTAAGTCTTGGATGACACACAGCAAGTTGAAGCTGAACGATGACAAAACGGAAACACTCCTCATTCACAATCACAAATCATCATCTACCTCAACTCTCCCCAACTCATTTCAAGTAGGTAACGCCGAAATACAGTTTACATCCTCTGCTAGGAATCTTGGTTATATTCTTTCTAACAACATGTCTCTTGATAAACATATCTCTCACACTTGTCGTTCTGCATACACCGCTATCCGTCAGATCAGCTCCATCCGCCACTACCTCACAGTTAGCGCAACAAAAACACTAGTCTGTGCTCTTGTTCTCTCTCGTCTTGACTATTGCAACTCTCTTCTGTCAGGTTCACCAAAACACTTCATAGAAAAACTACAAAAGATTCAAAATTCAGCTGCTAGGCTAGTTCTAAAGGCAAAAAAACGTGATCATGTCACTCCACTACTCCACTCACTTCATTGGCTTCCTATACAGGCACGCATTGATTACAAGCTGTCTGTTCTCTGTCATAACTTTTTCTCAGATTCCTGCCCTTCCTATCTAACCGAACTTCTTTCTGTCTATTCACCCCTTCGACAGCTTCGCTCCTCCGCAGACACGCGTATTCTGTCCGTTGCTAAGACACGTACTAAAACATATGGTGAACGATCTTTCTCTTTCTGCGCCCCCAAACAATGGAATTCTCTGCCACTTAACATCCGCAATATACCAACCACACAGGCCTTCAAAACTGCACTCAAAACACATCTCTTTAAACTCTATTACCCCGACTGATTCCCCACATCTGACCGATAAACGATGCTGCTAGCTGCCGTCCATGGTATGTCATGTAAAAGTTCTGGGGTGGGTGGGGTGAATATGAATTTGTTTTTGTTTTGTCTCTATACAGCTGTTTTTTGTATCACATAAATGCACTTTATTTTTATGTACAGCGCGGTGAGCCTAGCCCTAGGCTGGGGTACCGCGCTATATAAGACAACATATAATAATAATAAAACATATTCCGATGAATACTTTATGACTGGCTAAACACCAACATACTCCGGTAAATACACCGTGACTGACAATACACCCACATACTCTGGATACACTCTGCATTAACAAAACAGCCACATATTCCGATGCATACTTTATGACTGACTAAACACCAACATACTCCGGTAAATACACCGTGACTGACAATACACCCACATACTCTGGATACACTCTGCATTAACAAAACAGCCACATACTCTAGTGGATGTAATTTCCATTTGCAGATACTGCAGTTGCCTCCTATCATCCCAGGACGTCGATTTTCAGATAAGCTGGTAAGTTCTTCATTGATCTAAATAAATGGACAGTTTAAAAAAAAAATTACATTGTACTATTTGTACCCATTCAACTTCAGAATAAACACACAGATTTTTAACCAAGACAAACACTTATAACACTTTAAACACAAGACAACATGAGTATTTCACTAGCGTAGAAAATCAGCCATGAGTGAACTTTCTTCTAACAATTCCTCCTTTATTGCTTAGGTCAACGGTTCGACGATAACAGGTGTCATTGCTTACAGCAGTTCCCAAAATATTGCACCTGGCATCTTACCTGTTTTAGCTAGGTAGATTGTATACATTTCTTTTATTATTCGCTTACTTGCGATAAGCCGATCAATGTTACCTGTGTTAATCTTATTCATAAAATCCTTCACAGTTCTCTTCGTCCAAATAAAAACAAAAGTTTATATTTTACTTGTTACAGTTACAACGCAAACATTCGGAATAAGAAACGATGGAAGTTACACCGTTGTCTGTTTCTATTGACACAGCCATGCATTCAGTATTCACATTGTCCAACCCATCAAATGGTCACCCACTTTTTACAATTTTTTAATTTAGACTTATTTATTGTCTATCCGATAGAATATCATTTTGTTTTACTTTTCCGTTTTTTCATGTTAATTTTTTCAGTGACTAATTTCCTAGCATAACTACTGACTATTTTCCGTGACATTTTCCGGTGACCTTGTCTGCCAGGCGTGCTCAGAGTCACTGAGCTGGGTGGGTCTGTCCCACCACTGAGCTGGGTGGGTCTGACCCACCACTGAGCTGGGTGGGTCTGTCCCACCACTGAGCTGGGTGGGTATGTCCCACCACTGAGCTGGGTGGGTATGTCCCACCACTGAGCTGGGTGGGTATGTCCCACCACTGAGCTGGGTGGGTATGTCCCACCACTGAGCTGGGTGGGTATGTCCCACCACTGAGCTGGGTGGGTCTGTCCCACCATGAGCTGGGTATGCTTGTCCCACCACTGAGCTGGGTGGGACTGTCCTACCACTGAGATGGGTATGCTTGTCCCACCACTGAGCTGGGTGGGTCTGTCCCACCACTGAGCTGGGTATGCCTGTCCCACCACTGAGCTGGGTATGCCTGTCCCACCTCTGAGCTGGGTGGGTCCCACCACTGAGATGGGTATGCCTGTCCCACCACTGAGCTGGGTATGCCTATCCCACCACTGAGCTGGGTGGGTCTGTACCACCACTGAGCTGGGTATGCCTGTCCCACCACTGAGCTGGGTGGGTCTGTCCCACCACTGAGCTGGGTATGCCTGTCCCACCACTGAGCTGGGTGGGTCTGTCCCACCACTGAGCTGGGTATGCCTGTCCCACCACTGAGCTGGGTATGCCTGTCCCACCACTGAGCTGGGTGGGTCTGTCCCACCACTAAGATGGGTATGCCTGTCCCACCACTGAGCTCTGTTACGGAGTGTGGAGTGGATTTGATATTGTGTGTGAAAAAGGGATCTACGGATTGTACCTCTACAATTAAACGCTATAGTTCTCATGACATGCATTTGTTTGTTTCATTTAACCTGTAATCACCCGGCTACAGATCTATATTTTTTAGCCATCTGTGCTGGATTAAGACCTTCGGGCGTCCCTAGGCAGTAAAATGTTCACCACTACCCCGGCGTAGTAAGGGTGTGTCTAAGAACGAGAATCAGGCTACGCCCCGCAGGGACGTTTAGACTCGGGCTCCTGATTGAATGCAATTTTGTGTGTGTTTGACTGATTTTCGTTTAGTTATTTCTGTTTTGGACATCCGCCATGGATCGCTACTTTGATTCGGCTACGTTTTGTGTCCCTCCAAACTTTGACATCCGCCATGGATCGCTACTTTGATTCGGCTACGTTTTGTGTCCCTCCAAACTTTGAAATCCGCCATGGATCGCTACTTTGATTCGGCTACGTTTTGTGTCCCTCCAAACTATGACATCCGCCATGGATCGCTACTTTGATTCGGCTACGTTTTGTGTCCCTCCAAACTTTGACATCCGCCATGGATCGCTACTTTGATTCGGCTACGTTTTGTGTCCCTCCAAACTTTGGACCCCGATTGATTCGCCCCTCTGATGCTGCCGTCCATTACTTGGCATGTACAACTTTTGGGGTGGGTGGGGTGAATATGCATTCGTTTTGGTTTGGTTTCTATACAGCTGGTCTTTATTGCATAAATGTATTTTTTTTAAATGTCTCTTTTTCTAATATTTTTTTATGTACAGCGCGGTGAGCCCAGCCCATGGCTGGGGTACCGCACTATATAAGACAACTAATAAGAATAATAATAAAGGGCAACCACTCCAGACGGCACTTAATGGTTTATATTTAGACATAAATTAATATACGTAAATGTAAATAGAGAAGAGAAATTTTTCGCCCCGAGAACAATTTAATCAAAGTACGCCCCTGCTCCCTCTTCCACCTACTGCTCCCCCCTCCGCTTATTTATCCATATCATTCATATTGAGTTCAACTGAACTCTAGAAACTCTATTATTCGTAAATTCCTACCCCTAGAATTGACAAAAATAAACACAATGAAAGGGTTGATAATTATAGTTTGTTAATTTTCTGCAATAAACATACACATCCCATCCACACAGAATCCTGTGACGTCATGGCGTTTGATGTTTGGGAAATAACCTACATTCGAATAAAGCCCTTTGAAAGTGATCCATGAAATAGTGACCCTTTATGTGCATCGGGCAAAAGTTGGTGCATCTGTGTCCCTCGGTACATGGATAATCCACTTTGGGTTGGGGGAATCGAACAATCAGCATAGTTTAACTTAAGTTCAGGCACATCATTGTAAGTAATTACATTGCTTGCTACGAGGCTGGCCTGTTCTGTAAAGAAGGGTATTGATTACAAGGAGCCAAACCTAATGTTCATTGGGCGTTGTAATAAGTCATGAACAGAGCTCAAACACCAAAATTACAAAGTCAGTAAGGTGATGATTTTATGTTTGTATTTGACAAAACAAAACACGCAAATACCGTTAATGTATCTAACATTTAGATGTAATACTTTCAGGTGTTCTCACATTCCTCTTTGTTTGATCTACGTAATTGGAAACAAAACCCATAAATTTTTTTATCTCTAAATAATTAAATGTAAATAAATATATTTATTTACGTCAGTTTCATTTGACTCCACCCCCCTCCCCCCTTATCAACAATTGTCAAACGTTTTTCAAACTCCCTGCCCCTTATTTTGTTGACGTAATTAATGTACTCTCCACGCACGTAGTTGTAGGTGCATAGAACAAGGAGGCGTTGTTTAGGGACGGGGCTCTAGTAGCGTGTAGTCCATGCAGTTTTAGGAATAATTGATGATACAGAAATTAGAGAAGAGATTAGCTCAGTAAACATGACAAAAAAAAACAACAAAGTAGCCTCGTCATAATTTATATCATCGTACATCGTACCCAAGCATTACATGACCGAGGCCGCCCGTTATATGGTTGTGGACACATGACGAAAGAAGATTTGTAAAAAAATTAATAGACTCAAATCAAAGGGTTTTTTTTGGACATGCTTTTCTCTAGCTCCAAGGTCGATAAAATGGCTTTGGTTTTGTTTATAATTATAACATACAAACACATTTGCCAAATTTTAGTTATTGAAAAAATATTGGAGTGTTTGGAGTAATCGATAAATAATAATAATAATAATAAAGTTCATTTCAACACGCTTCACCAGGCATTATCTCTTTATGTGGGTTACAAGCTATCTTAATTTTTAAATAACTTTATTTTATTGTATGCCAAATTTAAAAAATAATAATAATTTCCATTTAAAAATACGAAGAAAAAAAATTATCATCAGGGGACATAAATTTCTAAATATTATATATGAATTTATCGTGCTTACTTCCCATGAAAATAATAAATTGTTAATTACTTGGAGTGATAGTCCATCCATTGTAGTGAAAATATCATCACAGTATCCCCTTAGTTTAGTGGAATACCAAGTTCTAAAGAGGTCATCTAATGATATAACGTTGGCGGACATAGAGGATTCTGTAAGGTGGGATGAGGTTGGCTGGTGACGCATGAAAACATTGCGTTAAGCGGAGCCACTTTGGCGTAGCGATGGATACTTTCTTGTTCTTCTCAAGACATTAACGTGGTTGGTTCCGGTTTGTCTCATACAAAGCTAGTGTTTATGTCAACAAGCACTGTGGTGAGGTTTTCGAGGCTATCAAATAAAAAGTGTTTTTTTTTGTTTAAACTTATTAAAAAGTTTTTTTGTTTTTTTTCAAAGTCGGTTTTAAACGCACTAAAAAGCATAAAATAAATTTACATTTCTTAAAATGTATTCAGCAAAAAAAGTCTGCACAGTAATGCACTCTAAAGTCTGTTCACGAGGGTAGTAATGCACTCCATGGGCACCCTCAGAAAGTTTCCTAAGGGAGGGGGGGGCAAAATATTTTCTAAGTGGGGGCAAAATATTTTCTAAGGGGGGGGGGCGGCAAAATATTTTTAGTAATGTTTTAATGTAGTTTTAAATTACTGTAGCGTATTTGTATTGTGATCGAACTGACAGGACACTGTAGTAATGAAGGGCATAATGCAGCAACAAATTTTTTATTAACACAATATATGTATAAAACAAAAAATATTACAACATAAATTTATAATAAAATGTATTCTTTAAACAAGAATTGGAGTCGTCTGTTATCGCTACCAAACAAATCTCCAATTGTGTCCATACAGTCTTTTTTGTTGCAGTTCACTTTGTCTCTGTGTACGCTTAACATGCACAACCCAGACAGACGTTCATCTGACATTGTAGATCTAAGCCATTTTTTACACGACGTAATGTGCTGAACGATCGCTCCACCGTACATGTTGTTGCTGGTAATGTTAGCAACACTAGTAAGGCATACCTGACAGCCGGATAAAACTTTGTAAAACTAATTATTATAGAAAATATAGAAATAATTACCCTGTAAAACGAGATCAGCATCAGCTTAATTACGTTCTCTTTATTTTCTCTTTACTTTAATACATTTTTTGTCTATTTCAGTCTAAAAAAATTTTTTTAATCAATCAATCCAGGGGGGGGGGCAAGTGCCCCACCTTGCCACTACCTGCGGGCGCCCATGATGCACTCTAAAGTCTGCACACAAGGGCAGTAATGCACTCTAAAGTCTGCACATAAGGGTAGTAATGCACTCTAAAGTCTGCACACAAGGGCAGTAGTGCACTCTAAAGTCTGCACATAAGGGCAGTAGTGCACTCTAAAGTCTGCACATAAGGGCAGTAGTGCACTCTAAAGTCTGCACACAAGGGCAGTAGTGCACTCTAAAGTCTGCACATAAAGGTAAGTAATGCACTATATAAAGCCGAAAAATTCAAATTAAATGTAGAAGAAACTGTATCTACTAAAAAAATTATACAATGGTGAATATTTATCACAACCACTTTTCCCATTCACACATATCAACAAATGTTTGTGTTTAGTTTGTCTGACAAACCTATAATTTAAAAAAAAAAAGCAATATTGATAATGGGCTAACCAAGGGCAAACTACTCTATTGAGCATATCATAAATATATAATAGATATTATATATTATAACATAAATTGCTGAAAGTGGATACTATCATAGGAACAAACGTTATTTTAAATTTTACTTTGACTCACATTATCGAATCATTCCTTTTACAACTTATAAATAGACCCAGCAACATAGCTAAGGTTAGCGACACCCCCCTCTCCTCCCCCCCCCCCCCCCGGCCTTCCAATAAAAGGTCTATTCAGTTTGCCGAAAATGCCGCCATTCCATATAACTAAGTTCCTAAGTCACTGAACAGAACTTGCGGTTTTCATCTTTGATTTTAATATTTTGTAAAGACTTTCTTTCTACTCACAAGTCGATGTGGCTTCTAGCTTTGATGTACAATGTTTTGACTGTCACCCTGGACCCTCTGTAGCAGTTGATGGTGTAGTGACATGCCTGCTGCGTTCAACGACGTCGGTTAAAGGGGAAAAAGTGTAAAAAGAGGGGGGGGGGCGTTTGAAGGCGTTATGCATAGGAGCATACGGCAGTTGGACTCGGAACAAAGGTCAGCTCGCGACCAGGGTATGAAAGGCAGCAGACTTTAAAAATCGTTCCCTGGTTAAACATTTATATTACATTTTTTATCGACAATTATTGAAACATTAAAAATTAAATAACACAAGTAGAAAATTATAATAATAAATGACTTTTTATCAAATAACCATTAAAATGCACTAAAAATCAGAAAATAATTGACACTTTCTTAAAATGCATTACACACAGGAAGTCTGTGCAGACAATACATGTCCATCATGCACACGCAGTTAACATGTTCTTCACGCACACAACGAAGTAGTCTAATCCATAAAATGTCCTCATAGAATTTGAGCAACGGCGTAGAAGGAAAAAACGCCGTCCTGTCTCAGGTCCTGTGAGAATGAGTTCACCAGTCAGCAATCACAAAAGTCGTGATTTAACTTTTAACTGTTTCATTATCATACGGATTTCCTCCACCGGTACCAGGACGATGACCACAGACGCCATGAGGAATGTCCAGATGTGTAAGGTCATCAGGAATGACCGGAATTCGTGTATAGACAGCACGTGCAGACTGGCCATGATACCGGGGATGATGAAAACAAACAGAAGGATGAACAGCACTGACCCCATGATGGCCGTCAACTTGGCTTTCCTGGGAGTCAGAAATAGAACAAGAAATCGACCATGAAATAGAACATGAAATAGAGCACGAAATAGAACATGAAATAGAACACGAAATCGAACGTGAAATAGAACATGAAATAGAACACGAAATAGAACATGAAATAGAACATGAAATAGAACACGAAACAGACTATGAAATAGAACATGAAATAGAACATGAAACAGAACATGAAAAAGAACATGAAATAGAACATGAAATAAAACATGAAACAGACTATGAAATAGAACATGAAATAGAACATGAAATAGCATGAAACGGAACATGAAACATAGCATGAAATAGAACATGAAATCGAACACGAAATAGAAAATGAAACAGACCATGAAATAGAACATGGAACAGAGCATGAATCAAATAATGAGTCATTAATTCCTAACTGCTTGAAGACCTGAACTGTGTGAATTATGTCGATGAAAAAAAAAGTCATAATATGAAATAAGTCAAATGACATTACTTTTCTAATTATTTCCATAATGTTCAAAATTTATTACACTTAATTATAGTTGTTACGCGGAATGCCAGATTAAATATTTATACAATCTCGCAGCCAATGGCGTTCTCTGTCAGGGGCGGCTCAGGGCAGTTATATCATGTTCCAAAATTCTAATGGCGTATTTTGTACGGGTGTCTCTTTGTGATAATTGTACATCAACTATTTCACATGACATAAGTCTTTTAAAAAATAAATACAAATAATTACTACTGCAAATTGTTGTATAACATTGGACTTACATTAATATTGCAAAGAACTTACATAAATAGTACAAATAAGTTACTTAAATATTACAAAAAAGTTACACAAATATTACTTAGGAATTACATAAATATTACAACGGAATTGCATAAATATTACAAATATGTTACATACATATTACTTAGGAATTACATAAATATTACAAAAAAGAATTACATAAATATCACATAGGACTTACATAAATATGACAATGGAATTGCATAAATAATTACAAAGAAGTAACATAAATATTACTTAGTTTTTACATAAATAGTACATAGGACTTACATTAATATTGTTTACATATTACATAAATATGACTTACATAAATATTACTTAGTTATTACATAAATAGTAAACAGGACTTACATAAATATTACCAAAGAATTGCATAGATGTTAAAAAATATATCAGAGGACTTACATAAAACATTTACTGAGCTGCTGATAAGTCGGTCTGACATTCTTTGGGACGTCAGGGAAGTCCTCACTGTACAGGTAGCTCCATGGACTCAGAGGATTGTCTATGTCTCGAAGTTTCTGCCATTCTCTGTCTTCATCTAGACATGGATTAACATTAGCATGGCTACAGGTCTCAGATAGTCGAAATGGACAATCTATATGCATTAGTCTTGATTTAAAATTTTCAAGATTGAATACAATTACATGGGATCAATTTGTCAACATTCTTTAGTTCAATCACAATTATTGGTCTAAATCTAACACATGCATATATATTGAAAACAATTACATAACTAAATTCTAGCAGTATGAAGTGATGACAATAGTATGAGAGATGTATTTGTGATGCTAGTAGTTTGAAGCAATGACAAGAGTATGAATGAAGTATTCGTAATTCTAGCAGTATGAAGCGATGACAAGCGTATGTGAGATGTATTGGTAAATCACCTTGCGGCGTCTTTATCTTGTGTGTGACCAAGGACACAACAATTCCAACGACAAGACTCACAAGAAACGAAAACCCCGCCCCTGCCAGCACGGCGTAGCCCTCCGACGTGTTTAGTAAGAAACTCGAGAGTCCACCTTCGAGTGTGGACGCCCGGACCAGGCACGCCGTCAGACCACATACCAGACCAGCAATGCCACCTGTGGGAGTAACATGGGATGAGAGACAGTGTAATGAGAGACAGTGTAATGCGAGACAGTGTAATGAGAGACAGTGTAATGAGAGACAGTGTAATGAGAGACAGTGTAATGCGAGACAGTGTAATGCGAGACAGTGTAATGAGAGACAGTGTAATGCGAGACAGTGTAATGCGAGACAGTGTAATGCGAGACAGTGTAATGAGAGACAGTGTAATGAGAGACAGTGTAATGCGAGACAGTGTAATGCGAGACAGTGTAATGCGAGACAGTGTAATGAGAGACAGTGTAATGCGAGACAGTGTAATGCGAGACAGTGTAATGAGAGACAGTGTAATGAGAGACAGTGTAATGAGAGACAGTGTAATGCGAGACAGTGTAATGAGAGACAGTGTAATGAGAGACAGTGTAATGCGAGACAGTGTAATGAGAGACAGTGTAATGAGAGACAGTGTAATGAGAGACAGTGTAATGCGAGACAGTGTAATGAGAGACAGTGTAATGCGAGACAGTGTAATGAGAGACAGTGTAATGAGAGACAGTGTAATGAGAGACAGTGTAATGAGAGACAGTCTAATGCGAGACAGTGTAATGAGAGACAGTGTAATGAGAGACAGTGTAATGCGAGACAGTGTAATGAGAGACAGTGTAATGCGAGACAGTGTAATGAGAGACAGTGTAATGCGAGACAGTGTAATGCGAGACAGTGTAATGAGAGACAGTGTAATGCGAGACAGTGTAATGAGAGACAGTGTAATGAGAGACAGTGTAATGAGAGACAGTGTAATGAGAGACAGTGTAATGCGAGACAGTGTAATGAGAGACAGTGTAATGCGAGACAGTGTAATGAGAGACAGTGTAATGAGAGACAGTCTAATGCGAGACATTGTAATGAAAGACAGTGTAATGCGAGACAGTGTAATGCGAGACAGTGTAATGAGAGACAGTGTAATGCGAGACAGTGTAATGCGAGACAGTGTAATGCGAGACAGTGTAATGCGAGACAGTGTAATGAGAGACAGTGTAATGAGAGACAGTGTAAACAAACATAAAAAAGTTAAAAATACGACTTTAAAGAAAATACGTTCTATCATAGACCAGTTCAAAGCAAATCAAAGACCAGTTCAAAGCAATAAAATTTACAAACTAATTTAAAACGGTACAACACAAATGATAAAAAATATAACTGCGTTAAACAGGTACTTTTTTTGTTGTTGCTGAAAGCATCATTTCAATGTTTACGAGGAATTACGATTTCAAATTGTGTTTGCGATCCATTGTTTTGTTTTCTTGTGATTGATGTACCCATTTACAACTAAACAATCGCAGTAACACTAAGCTTTATAAAGTAGATGGCATAAAGTGAATACTTGTCGCTCTTCCTTATCAGTTGAAATCTACCAATGACCTTTCTTTAGTTTCATAGCTATTTAAATCTGTCCATGATCTTTCTTTGGATTTATAGCTTTTTAAATTTGCACTTGACCTTTCTTTGGGGTAATGGCTTGTTAAATATGTCCATGAACATCAGACATGAAACCTTGACAGTTATTCAACCTTTCATTACGTTCATTTCTCATTTGGATAATCTGATGTTATTTCTAGTTAAATGTCAATTCTGTTGCTTAGAATCTTACCTACTATCAGAGCCACACCTGTCGTTTTGACCCACACAATGGCCATCACTAGGGCAGGGAATGAGTGGATTGTAACTATGGAACCTGGAGAATTCAAATATAAAGTCAAATACAACTAATAACAGCCTTGCTATGACGGATGTATGTTACAAGACGGTTAGATACAAGGATAATATGATGCAAAGATGATCGTTTAATGACAGGTGGATGCCCGGCTCAATGGAGGAATTGTTAAGTTGAACTACGAGTGATGGAATTAAATTGCAAAAAAATACATTATTTAGACCATAAAGAAGATATTAATATGTCACCCTGCAGTGGCGTAGCGAGCTTAACTCGCACCCGGGGCACAATACCTTTTTAGCGCCCCCCCCCTCCAATACCTTTTAGCGTCCCCCCTATTCGAAAACCATACAATATTATAGTAAAATATACCATTTGGCGCCCCTTTGTGAGTAGCGCCTGGGGCATGATGCCCCCCTCACTACGCAACTGTCACCCTGATCATATTCAGGGTTTCTTTCAGTCATGCCCGCCGCAGCAAAATGTGTGCAACAAAATAAAGATGATATTAAAAAAAAAAATGACTAATTAAAAAAAAAAACAGATTTAAAAAGATTAACATCCGGTTCCTTTAACCGATTACAATAAGTGGAATGTATGAAATATCGCTCCGCTCGATACATTTAATGATCTTTATATTTAAATATATTGTTAAAGGCATATAGTATTCGATTATATGAGATTGCGAACTTGAAGAACTAAACTTCTTGTTACCGTTACGAACCTGGTCATAAATATTAATTTGTTATTGATATGAACTTGCATCAGTGGCGTAGAAAGGTAAGTGCCAAAAAACACTATGCATTTGGCAAAAAATGCCACCCTCCACATTAAAACGGAATTTCTAATAAAGGAGGCACTGCGTTCAAGTTGTGTTAAGTAAATAGAAAAGCAAGGTATGTGGAAGCTTGAAATAGGAAGGCTTTTCGGCGAAACGTTATTGTTTTATTTCCTTTCTTTCTATTTTAAGCTTCCACATTCCTTGTTCTTCGATTTTCTAAATATCTATAAAGTTTTCCACACAATTGGGAGAAATAAAAAAAAAGTGCATGTTTAGAACCAGTAAATCCTTTTGTGCATAATTTTTGACTTAGAGATTCCCGTCTACAAAACCTTGCACTCTTATAAGCCATAATTTCTGCTTTCCTCCACCTCTGACCAAAGCCTGCTTATCTAAAGAAAAAGCTCTTCCTTCCATACCATTAAAAATCTTTTTCTCGAATTCAAGGTATCAATATGGTTGGGGCTCGCCACAACTTGGTAAATGTCGTCAAGACGCCACGACACTTGAAAGGTTGAGAACCGGACTCGGCACTACCGGGTATTTTCTCCAAATGCTCGGACCCGAACCGGTGTAATAAAATTCCCCCCGGTTCACCTGAAATAAGGATCCACTTGTTTTCATGAATGCAAACCTGTCATAAATATCCAGTTGAGATCTATCCCTGTCCGTGTCAACACGAGGCCGTAGGGCACCAGGGCAATGGTCACCCATAAGATGACCCAACTTTTATAGCTGACCAGTGCGTCTTGGTAGCGATGGTAGAGTCCGTGAACTGGACATGGGTTTAACGTTGGGTTGTAGAGAGATGAACTTGGGCTTGCATGGAACCTGGAATAGTGACACCACATTAGGACACAGTGGCTTGCCAAATTTTTCCTTTCACTTTTTCTTTAGAGACATGGGTTTAAATAATACCTCAGCCTAAACAGAATCAGTGTACAAATTCCATTTTAACTGGAAGTATTTAAAATATTGCCTTTTAAATTATAAAACTGCCCCCCCCCCTTTTTGGGAGCACAAAGAGAACTAAATCATTAATATATTACAGCGCTTCGTATTTTTAGGTTGGATAATGAACTTTATTTTTAAAAAGTAGGATTTTATTTAAAATGAAATAAGACACCATGCACAAAAGTATGTACCTATCATTAGTATTTAATCCATCGATAGTTTATAGGGATTATGAAAATTTGTTTTGTTCAAAGTTTTCTCGAGATGCAACAATTTACGTATAGAGGCTTTCATAGTCGCCTTAACCTTCTTGTATAGCTTTGGCTATTCTATAGGTAAGATATTGTAGGACCACCTACAGCCATACTGAACTTTCTAGAAAATAAAAAAAAAAATATCTTTAAATCTAATTGACTAGCTTTTGAGGAAAATCATAGAGACCTGCAGAAACATTTAAACATAAGAAACATAAGAAACGTAAGAAACATAAGAAACATATTTCAAAACAACCCCGAAAATACTTTATTAAATGTAATATCGCACAATAAGGGCGGGCATGAAAATTTGACAAAACATACATACAAGTAACGCACTTTATAAAAATGCCAATTTTTTTCCACGCCCTTTAATTATGTTAATACTCTAATCTAATGAACCATCCGCTTTTACACGGCATAATTATTTCAACTACTATTTCAGAAAAAGAGTTACATACTGAAAGCGCTCGCGATATTTTTAAAAGCATCTCATTTAGCGCAGTTATCGGGAATTTTACTTCTAGAAATCAGTGGCAGCATATTTGCTTCAGCTTCCCTTTCAAAAACAGGAACAACTGATTATTTTGGGTAGGGTATGGAGCTGAAATTTAGTAGCATGTATTGTTATCGTCAACGAGACCATGTGTCAAGTTTCAGCTCAATAGGATGACGGGAATGGGTCAATTATCCGTCCGAATATTTTGTCAGCCACGAATAGAAGTGACGTTTATTTTAAGGATTGAACAAAATATTTACAATTTCAAGGACTTCGAGGAATTTTCAGGTATTCTTGCACGGATTTTATTATCAACGCATACGTGACCTGTACTAACGCACCAAGTCGTTTGGATTCTGAAAACAAGGTGACCAAGACTTATGATCTCACTCGCCTGTTAAACCTTTTCGCCGCCCCTATTCGTTACAACCAATCACAGTGGACTTACTTTTTCTATATGCCTTCCCTTTTTTTGTCTGAATTTAATCTCTCACCTACTTATATTCTGTCACATTCCTCTTGATGTCATCTCAAATACTACATTTCAGCTAAATTTAATATTTATTTCATCCTGTTTTTACTGTTGTTTTGTTGTCGTCTTCTTTCCAGGTTTTCCAACAATTTGTTCAACTCATTTCCACTTCTCAATAAAATGCTTTCATCAGAACTTACCTTCGAAGCCATTCAATTTGAAAATAACCTTTTTTAAAAAAAAAAAACCCTTTACCCTCCATAATTAATTTGTTTTTACTAACAGATTTTGGGAAAGAGTTTTATGATCAAACATTCCCGGAACCATCTATAGGTGAGTAGGAACGACTAGATCTATGTCCAGTTAGGTTGCGATCCATTGTTTGGATTTCTTGTGATTCAGCGACACATTAACAAACAAACAAACGTACCAGGTCACACTGACCTTTATGTAGTAGATTACAACAGAAAAGACCATACTCATCAAAATCTTTTTTACAATCGTCGCAGTCAAAAATGACGGGACACGAGCAAAGGTGAGACAGGGCGTCAAGGTTGTTCAAGTTGACATCTGGGGCAGCATCCTGAACAGAGTTGACTTTGTTGGACGAAATGTCGTCACATTCTAAAGCAGAGTTATCAAAACTGAGGTTAGCCCTCGCTTTGTGCAGACCATTATTGCCAATGATCTTATTTTGATTGTTGTTTGTACTAGTGTTCTCGGAAGTGACAACATAGCTTTCATTTTGTGGCTTACCACACAAGATGCAGTGGCCATCATCGTATGCCTTACTGAGGAAAAAAAAAATCATCTTTAGAGTTTGTTTAACGTCTTCAAATTCTATCATGATATGTTCAACACTCTTGAATTCTAAATAGTGATATGTGCAACGCCTACTTCTAACAAGCTATACAAGTAACCAACGCTTCAACAAGTTACCTTCAACGCTTCAAAGAGTATAATGTTGTTAGACAAGAAGAGAAAGATGAATACTGAGATTGACTATGCTGACACTGGCATTGAATATCGTCTCACCTTTTGTAGTGATATTGTTGAGCTATTAAGTTCAGTTTAAGTAAAGTATCTTACGAATCAAACACTGCAGCCTAGATTGTTATTGAAATATTTGGATCAGGTAAATATTATGTTGAAATCTCCGGGTGTTGAGGATAGGGGCTAGTTTTGGCGGGTGTGGGGGATAGGGGCTAATTTTGACGGGTGTGGGGGGGGGTAGGGGCTTGTTTTTGGCGGGTGTGGGAGATAGGGGCTAGTTTGGCGGGTGTGGGGGATAGGGGCTAGTTTTGGCTTTAATTACTTACTTATAAAAGCACACATGGTTATTGAACGTCTTCAAGAATAAATGATTCATTTACTTAAAGGGGTCGAGACAGGGCGTCCACTTACTTAAAGGGGTACAACGTGACTACGCGCGTCAACTTACCTAAAGGGTTACAACGTGACTACGCACGTCAACTTACCTAAAGGGTTACAACGTGACTACGCACGTCAACTTACCTAAAGGGTTACAACGTGACTACGCACGTCAACTTACCTAAAGGGTTACAACGTGACTACGCACGTCAACTTACCTAAAGGGGTAGACGTAAGGCTGGACAATGTCGTAGACAATTATAGACGCCACCGCAATGACCTCCCCTGATCCTGCGGACATCATGAGCATAGTCAACATGACGATAATCATTACGCCCCCTGATTTGCCCAGAGCAACTTGAGCTATGTATGGGGTCAGTAAGCCTGGAGCATAAACAAATGTTCATTTAGAATTAAAATAATATTTATCTCAACAATTTAAGTTTCTGATTTACTGATTGAAACAGACATGATAAAGGTGACCAAGGACAGTAACAAATGTCCCTCCTATTTTGTGTTCTTTCAGTTTACCCACCCCGCACTCGCCATTTTCAATACAGTAATGCTAGTTTGATTTTCCCACTCAACATTGATCAAAACCAAAGAGAATTTATAAAATTAATTTTAAATCACAGTAAAAGCGAAACCGGCTCATTGAAATGTAAAATAAATAAACCTTCCTGTTAACAGGGGGTACAGGTTAAATCTATTACTCCCAGTCACCTGCGTTGATGTCGTCAGGGGTCAACGAGTAGGTGTTGTTGCTCCCATCAGATAACGCCAGATACGCAAGACTGGTTGTGGTTCCCAAAGTTGCAGGAATGGCGAACCAGAGAAATGTTGCCAGGAAAAAGCCAAGCACTCCCTTTGAAAAAACAAAAAGATGTCTTTAAATTGCATTGACGGTGAGCATTAGCAGTGGAGAATGATATATATGCTCTGACTGCTGCTCTGAGATCGAAATATCACTCATCTCCATTGCTTTAGCATCGAAATATCACTCATCTCCATTGGTTTAGCATCGAAATGTCACTCATCTCCATTGCTTTAGCATCGAAATGTCACTCACCTCCATTGCTTTAGCATCGAAATGTCACTCATCTCCATTGGTTTAGCATCGAAATGTCACTCACCTCCATTGCTTTAGCATCGAAATGTCACTCATCTCCATTGGTTTAGCATCGAAATGTCACTCACCTCCATTGCTTTAGCATCGAAATGTCACTCATCTCCATTGGTTTAGCATCGAAATGTCACTCACCTCCATTGCTTTAGCATCGAAATGTCACTCACCTCCATTGGTTTAGCAGCTATTCGACTTTGCCATGACGCTTGGTCACAAAAGGTCACCGAAGATGCTACAAAAAGACCTTGAATAGCCCATACCACTGCGTCCAGTGATAAAAACGTCAGGTAGCTCTGATTCTCATTATCTGCTGGACCTTTTTAATTGGGGTATACATTGTAGTAAAGGTCTGAATTTAGAACAGGATTGATCCATTTCAGGAAAAATTCTTAATTTGTTTCTATTTATTGAATATCATAGAAGTATAATTTATGGAAGGTTGGGATATAAAATGATGTTGCCTTTTGCCATGTACTGCAACGCACCGAGACTTCGTCAACTGTAGGCTGAGTTGCCTACGCTTACTTAACCTTTCAAACTTCACGACTATTCATTGACTAGTTTAAACGTCCCTGTCTTTGGATCACACCAGCTAATTCAGAATCACACTGTACTCTAACCATAACCCTAACACTCAATTATCTTCACTTTTAGACGCATGCCAAGTTGGCAACGCGGAAAATCAGTTTGTTGGTGTTTTTAGACTTCTGCTGCAACATGCTGTTTTATCATTCTATGTTACTTGATTGATGTGTCCATTTATATAGATTACATAATAGTTTATATAATGTATCCGTTGATATAGATTACCTATTCGTTTGAATAATGTGTAAGTTTAAATAGATTAACATTACTTTGAATATTTTGTCCGTTTATTAAGATTACCTAATAGTTACAATAATGTGTTCGTTTATATAGATTACCTTTAGTTACAATAAAGTTTATATAGATTACCTATAGTTACAATAAAGTTTATATAGATTACCTTTAGTTACAATAAAGTTTATATAGATTACCTTTAGTTACAATAAAGTTTATATAGATTACCTTTAGTTACAATAAAGTTTATATAGATTACCTTTAGTTACAATAAAGTTTATATAGATTACCTTTAGTTACAATAAAGTTTATATAGATTACCTTTAGTTACAATAAAGTTTATATAGATTACCTATTAGTTTGATCACTTTTTTGTATACGTCCTCCATTGTCCCAAACGGCAGATCCTTGTCCTCAAGCAGATAGAAGAGGTTGATGATGTAGACGCAAATGACAATGAAGACGATCAGAGCGTTGGCGTAGGACACGTAGAAGGTGGACCCAAGACCTCCAATGAAAGAAAAGCTACCTGTGGGCGAGAAATCAAGGGACACGTAGAAGGAAGACCCAAGACCCCCAATGAAAGAAAAGCTACCTGTGGGCGAGATGTCAAAGGACACGTAGAAGGTGGAGCCATGACCCCCGATGAAAGAAAAGCTACCTGTGGGCGAGATATCAAAGGACACGTAGAAGGTGGCGCCATGACCCCCAATGAAAGAAAAGCTACCTGTGGGCGAGATATCAAACAGCAATACATAGTTGTAATGAATGCAATGCCAACCTTTGTATTAACGTTGTCATAACTAATGAATAAAGATTGTTTTTAAATCGAGAATTACGTCGCCGTCCCATCTACTCATGATTGGGTGATGCTAACCCTTAAATGAAGTGTGGTTTTAGGAAATTATCTCAGGTGATTAATACCCCTAAATGACACAGTGCGAAATACTACTGGGTGACACCATACGTCTTACCACTAGATGACAACATAAATAATACAACTATGTGACTCCACAAGTTTATTCCACAAGGTGACACCTTACTCCATAAGCTGCAACACTAGGTGACACCATGATTAACACAAATATACGACATTGAGCACATGCATAGATGACACGATGATTAACAGCAATATGAGACATTACAGCACAGGTAGAGATGACACCATGATTAATACCAACATAAGACATTACAGCTCAGGTAGAGATAACACCATGATTAATACCAACATAAGACATTACAGCTCAGGTAAACACCATGATTAACACCAATATAAGACATTACAGCTCAGGTAAACACCATGATTAACACCAATATAAGACATTACAGCTTAGGTAGAGATAACACCATGATTAACACCAATATAAGACATTACAGCTCAGGTAAACACCATGATTAACACCAATATAAGACATTACAGCTCAGGTAAACATCATGATTAACACCAATATAAGACATTACAGCTTAGGTAGAGATAACACCATGATTAACACCAATATAAGACATTACAGCACAGGTAAACACCATGATTAACACCAATATAAGACATTACAGCTCAGGTAAACACCATGATTAACACCAATATAAGATATTACAGCTTAGGTAGAGATAACACCATGATTAACACCAATATAAGACATTACAGCTCAGGTAAACACCATGATTAACACCAATATAAGACATTACAGCTCAGGTAAACACCATGATTAACACCAACATAAGACATTACAGCTCAGGTAAACACCATGATTAACACCAACATAAGACATTACAGCTCAGGTAAACACCATGATTAACACCAATATAAGACATTACAGCTCAGGTAAACACCATGATTAACACCAATATAAGACATTACAGCTCAGGTAAACACCATGATTAACACCAACATAAGACATTACAGCTCAGGTAAACACCACGATTAACACCAATATAAGACATTACAGCACAGGTATGACGATGATTATTAAATGTTTGAAAAATCAGCTTATATATATCAGAAATATTTTTTCTTTTTGAGGTTTTATTTTGTACTTCTGCTACAATGCAAGCAATACTGTTTATATTCTTTTTCTTATGTTTTATATTTTTCTTCAAACAGCTATGTTGTGAATAAACAGGAGGTATATAGGAGAAAATTATTAATGTATAAGAAAGGTTTATAAGGAAAACCAACTTGAAGATTATATGGGTCCATGAATGAGATTGCCTTCGAAAAAAAGATACAGTCAGGACGCTCTGAACAAAATAAATAATTAGCGAGCGCTGCAAACAGGTGAAACTCGATCAGGTCTTGGCCTTTTGGGCTAAGGTCAAGTGTAGGATCCTTTCCCGCCATGTGACCAAACCAGTTCGGGTGGCTAGTGATATCTCGCTTTGTGTCTGGTCACAGCCGGGAAGAACAGTGCAATAAAGAGGCGTTGCAAGGCTAGGTGACCGCACGGGCAGACTTTGATGGGATTAGCCCAAAGGGTGATGGACTCGGAAATTATGAATAAGCGAAGTGAAATAAAATTATAAACACAACTTAGCTGAATCGTATTCAAACAAACAAGAAGATATTACAACTTACCAAACAAAATTGCAAAGATGAGAAAGATAAGCTCATCCGAGACGTCATGGATGAGTGATTTTAACAGGGCGTGTCCGGCGATCAGCAACACGGACAAAATGACAAGATTGACCAGCAAGGCAAACACACAATAGACAATGTGGGCGGGTTTACCAAAACGTGCTTTTATGACCTGAAATATTCGAAAGATTACTTAAATATCTTTATTTGATTTATAGCATGACATAGGAAATCGTTTCGCGCGAGCTCTGTCAATTTGGCAAGTTTATTTATGGTGTCAACCATTGCGGCATACACCCCAACAAATTTCACGTTGACCTGATTTTGACTTGGGTTAAGTAGACCTGGCATTCCAGCGACCTTGCTTGCAGTTAAACTTACACGACTTTCCATTATTTACAAGTTTTTCGGTACAGTATTTCGCCCACGGTCACTGCTGCCAACTCCTCAGCAAGCCTTCCACCTCAACAAATGCATTGATGAAATAAGCTCTCTTCAGCAAGCCTTCCACCTCAACAAATGCATTGATGAAATAAGCTCTCTTCAGCAAGCCTTCCACCTCAACAAATGCATTGATGAAAATAAGCTCTCTTCAGCAAGCCTTCCACCTCAACAAATGCATTGATGAAATAAGCTCTCTTCAGCAAGCCTTCCACCTCAACAAATGCATTGATGAAATAAGCTCTCTTCAGCAAGCCTTCCACCTCAACAAATGCATTGATGAAATAAGCTCTCTTCAGCAAGCCTTCCACCTCAACAAATGCATTGATGAAATAAGCTCTCTTCAGCAAGCCTTCCTCCTCAACAAATGCATTGATGAAATAAGCTCTCTTCAGCAAGCCTTCCACCTCAACAAATGCATTGATGAAATAAGCTCTCTACAGCAAGACTTCCACCTCAACAAATGCATTGATGAAAATAAGCTCTCTACAGCAAGCCTTCCACCTCAACAAATGCATTGATGAAATAAGCTCTCTACAGCAAGCCTTCCACCTCAACAAATGCATTGATGAAAATAAGCTCTCTTCAGCAAGCCTTCCACCTCAACAAATGCATTGATGAAAATAAGCTCATCTGTTGAAAGATGGCGACATTTCTGCAAGTTTATTTATGCCTGCTGAGACATGCCGAGTAAATTGTTCTGATCTACGTGGAGTGCGAATGTTCAAAGATAATAAAGAAAAGACACGCTTCAATAATAATTTTTATTTTGAGACGATAATGTTATGTTACTTGAAACTAGTTTCAGAAAATAAACGATGCAGGACATATTTGTATACTTTACAGAAGTTGAAAATAACAGAATTACATATATAATTTAGCTACCTCTACTTTAACCCCACCCTCCCCCGACCGATTCCCCTTTACATACACCCAGGGTGGCACATTTTTAGGGCGGCATTTTCCGTATGTGTCATATACTTTATGTTACCTATTAAATTTGTATGTGTTATCTATATGTATTGTAGTATACGTTAATTCACGGATGGCAAAGTAAAAGAACCGCCCCTTCCCCCTTTTGGGATCACAAGCTCTAGCTATTCCATTGGTCACAAGCTCTAGCTACTACATTGGTCAAAAGCTCTAGCTATTCCATTGGTCACAAGTTCTAGCTACTCAATTGGTCACAAGCTCTAGCTACTCAATCGGTCACAAGTTCTAGCTACTCAATTGGTCACAAGCTCTAGCTATTCCATTGGTCACAAGCTCTAGCTATTCCATTGGTCACAAGCTCTAGCTATTCCATTGGTCACAAGCTCTAGCTATTCCATTGGTCACAAGCTCTATCTATTCCATTGGTCACAAGCTCTAGCTTTTCCATTGGTCACAAGCTCTAGCTATTCCATTGGTCACAAGCTCTAGCTATTCCATTGGTCACAATCTCTAGCTACTCAATTACAAACACATATAACCACCCCAACCCCCCCCCCCCCCAGCTTCTTATCTCTTCCTTAAACATATAGAATTTTACGAAACCAACCTTCTCTTAGCCCCCTACTACCCTAGGCCCCTTTCTACCATTACCCCCTAATACCCTTAGCCCACTTCTACCCTTAGCCCCCTAGTACCCTTAGCCCCCTTCTACCCTTAGCCCCCTACTACCCTTAGCCCCTTCTACCTTTATCCCCCTACTACCCTTAGCCCTCTTCTATCATTAGCCCCCTACTACTATTAGCCCCCTACTACCATAAGCCCCCTTCTTCTACCCTTAGTCTCTGTTATAACGGATGACGTATTTTAAGACGCTTTGCCCGCATTCCACGTGCATGACCTCTTTCAAGTCGGTCCTGTGTTGGGGCGGCTAGAAAAAATATCCCTTTGATGATACTTTTGTTTACTATCATCCGTTTTTGTGGAACATGATAGAACAATCTAGAGAATGCGGGAAACAGTAAGACTGCGCATTCCATTTCCAGAAAGATCATATGAAACTGGGTATAAAAAATAAAAGGGATAAGAATAAATGACGAGAGAGAGATTTTCCTTTCCTTGATTACGAGGCATGCTATGTGTCATTATACTTTGTTGTGTGTAGAGATTTTTATTTCCTCGTACAATTTTGTGCTCATTATATTTTGATATACAGTACCGGTACCAGCAAATCTGTAAGTTTATAATTTCAATCATATTTCACTTGCTGTTATTATTTAATTGAAGTTCACAAATTAAAAAGTTATTAATAGTAATTAGCTCTGGCCTTAATTGTCGTTTTATTTGGTATTATTTTTAAACATTGGTATCGTCCTTTATTATGGACTGTTTCTAGAACGAGCCATAGTCTAAAATTAAGAGATTGAATTCTCCAATTATAACGGTCCGTAATAGTCTCCTTTCTACCCTCAGACCCCTATTTCCCTTACCATTTGCACCAAATTCCGCTCATCCCTTATTCCCGGTTTCTCCACCACTTTTCCCTTACATCCACCAAAATACCACTTTACCTAATTACTCGTGTCTTTTTAACATTACTCTAAACTGACCCCATTACTCTCACCTCTCCCCTTCATTTAATTAATAAAATCTTTATCACAGCTGTTAGTTTCATTGACCTTTTTCTTTTTTGTGATTTTTTTTTTCGGAAATCGGAAATAGTTGGCAATTTCCATCCTGCCAAAATATATTCTCCAATTCTTACAAAAAAGAAATTACTGGTAATATTGTTTAAACAGACACCAGTAAAACTCTCGATTTAACCTGGATCAGATTATAGCTAAGGATTTATGAGGTACTCATACACAACAATATTTAACATTTCTTTCTTTCGCTCGTTTGTTGTATTTTTTCCAACTCGCCTGTATGTTTTTAATGAATTCTTTGTTTTATAATTTGACATGAAATTCGTTTTTTCCGAATTCTGTGTATTATAAGTTACCAACAGGTATATTGTAGTTCAATTCTATATATGTGTACTGCTCGCCCACACGTGTGTTTAGCTCTTTCTGCAAGTATTGGCTCACCTGTAAGTATGTCTTAGCCCCTGGAGCTCGTGTCTTGAAGCTGATAGACAGCAGAGGGAAGAGGATGATGTTCACTACAACAGCTGCTGAGTACCAAAATCCTCCAGATATTCCGTACTTTAGATGGAAACAATTGCAATTTTTAGAGAAACCTTCTAGAATACTGCAAAGCATTAAAAAACAGTTGAAACACCTTCTAGAATACTGCTAAGCTTTGAAAAAACGACAAGAAATACTTGATTGTGTCGACCAGATTGTGAGACAGGGAAGTTTTCACTTAATCTCACCGTCGAAGCTGTGGTTGAACTTACTTATGTTTAAACACATCTTACCTTCGAAGCTATAGTTGAACCTACCTGTGTTTAAACACATCAGACCCTCGAAGCTGTGTTTGAAATTACCTATGTTTAAACACATCTTACCTTGGAAGCTATGGTTGAGCTCTGCAATAAATCAGCCGGCCACAGTAACTGGACAGCTACGTTGACAGCAGTCAGGCTGAATGTGACATTTCCCCCGGCATCAAACGCCCGGTCAAGGCTGTTGGAGTCGCCAAAGACTTTTTCTCTCATAAAGTTGTAGAGCAAAGCAAGGATGACAGACATGACCCCGAACCCGAGGAGGAGGATGAGCGCCGCTTCATAGGGCTCCAGAACTGTGTCAACCGTGCTGGAGGTAAGACATTGGGAGCATTTAGAGTTTTTAAATTCTATATCAAGAGAGAGATAGAGAGAGAGAGAGCCATAGACATAGAGACAGAGAGAAAGAAAGAGAGAGAGACCGAGAGAGAGACTGTGAGAGAGACACACCGAGGAAGGAGAGTCCGAGAAAGAGAGAGGTAAAGAGAGGGACTGTGAGAGAGAGAGAGAGAGAGAGAGAAAGAGAGAGTTAGAGAGAGAGAGTTAGAGAGAGAGTTAAAGAGAAATGGAGTTAAATAGAGAGCGAGAGAGTTAGAGAGAGATAGCGAGAGATTATTAGAGAGAGAGATTCTGAGAGAGAGAGAGAGAGAGATTCTGAGAGTTAGAGAGAGAGAGATTGTTAGAGAGAGAGTTAGAGAGAGAGAGAGAGAGAGTTAGAGAGAGAGAGTTAGAGAGAGAGTTAGAGAGAGAGAGAGAGTTAGAGAGACTGATAGAGAGAGATAGAGAGAGAGATAGAGAGAGATATTATGAGAGTTAGAGAGAGAGATTGTTAGAGAGTTTACATTACTGCTAATCGCTTTGCCTTGTTTAAAACTTCATTCTGATAGTTAGAGAGAGAGAGAGAGATTGTTAGAGAGAGTGAGAGAGTTAGAGAGTGAGAGAGAGTTAGAGAGTGAGAGAGAGTTAGAGAGAGAGAGTTAGAGAGTTAGAGAGAGAGATTGTTAGAGAGAGATATTCTGAGAGTTAGAGAGAGAGACAGAGACTTACCAAGAACGTTTACATTACTAATCGCTTTGTCTTGTTTAAAACATCATTTCACTTTGTGACATGAATTGTGTCGCTTTTAATTGGCTTTGCAGTGCTTAGTAAGACACAGTCGCTTGGCAGTGCTTAGTGAGACACAGTCGCTTGGCAGTGCTTAGTGAGACACAGTCGCTTGGCAGTGCTTAGTGAGACACAGTCGCTTGGCAGTGCTTAGTGAGACACAGTCGCTTGGCAGTGCTTAGTGAGACACAGTCGCTTGGCAGTGCTTAGTGAGACACAGTCGTTTGGCACTGCTTAGTGAGACACAGTCGCTTGGCAGTGCCTAGTAAGACACAGTCGCTTGGCACTGCTTAGTAAGACATACCATTTGTCACATATGTTACGCCACTGGCCGCACGCACAGGCTTGCCATCACAGGGGGAAAAAAATAACCGAAATTTACCGTCAAATATTCTAAATAAAATATTAACTTCTTTTTTTGACATTGTCATCTATCAAACTTTGACTGATTCTCGAATAATCTGTCGCGTTGATCGTTTCATAATTTACTTTTTAAAATCAGAATAACGCAATAGCGAAAAAAAGGAGGAAAATGGGGGAGGGGAGGAGATTATTGCTTGTAAAACGTTATGCTAATGAGTTGCTATAATGAAAAGTTGAGACCAAAACTTTTATTCGTATGTTATTAAGTGATCTGCGATCCTCGTAACGCCAGTCCTGAATGTCCAATATACCGTAAGTATATTTTTCCTTAGAAAGTTACAGGCTACCAGCTTAATAGCCACCGATAATTTGTAACGATATTGTTAACATCTACACTTTTGTGTAAATTGAGTTGCCTTGCAAACCAATTGCTTGATATAATATAAAGTGAATAATACCACGGCCGGCAGACTGCAAGGACCGGTTCATATGGCCGGCAGACTGCAACGACCGGTTCATATGGCTGGCAGACTGCAGACATGCTGTGCCTTCAACGCTGTATATAAGTTTTACAGGATATTTCCTGGCAAAACATCATTTACAATATGAACCAGTACTTGCAGTCTGATGACCCATGCATGACAGCATGTTTGACTCACGCATGACATGATATATGACAGTATGTATGACAGCATGTATGAAAGCATGTATGACCCATGCATGACAGCATACATGGCACATGATTGACATCATATATGACCCATGCATGACATCGTGTATTACAGCATGTATGACAACATGTATTACAGCAAACATGTCCCATGAATGACGGCATGTATCACAGCATGCATATCCCAAGCATGACCGCATGTATGACCGCATGTATGACAGCATGTGTGACAACATGTGTGACAGTATGTATGACATCACGTATAACTCATGCATGACTGCATGTATGACATCCTGTTTTACACATGCATGACATCATGTATGACCCATGCATGAAAGCATGTATGACATCATGTATGTCCATCATGTATGACAACATGCATGACAACATGTATTACATCATGTATAAACCATGTATGACGGCATGTATGACAGCATGTATATCCCATGCATGACAGCATGTGTGACAGCACGTATGACCCATTCATGAAAGCATGCATAACGGCATGTATGACAGCATACATGACCCATGCATGACAGCATGCTTTGATTGGTGTCGCTTGCTGAACACGGTCAAATACAAAACAGCAATGGCTACTGTAACTGTCAACACCCGCTGCGTCTAGTCCGACCCGCTGAGTCACCTGATGGTAACTCATTGAACTGCCATCTACTTGGTCAAACATTACTGAGCTGCCAAAGTAACTGCTCGTTCGATGCGTTCTTCTAGTGTTTTAAAGTTGTGATCGGTGTTTGGAGAGATACCAGTTTTTCTTAAGACCTATGTTAAACAGTTCACATGATCTCCCTTGACCCAATCGAGCCTTCAATGTTAGCAGACCTAATTTCAAAAGCCGGCGTTCCCACAACGTACCCGCATGGTTACACAAGTATCTGTTCTTGGTGAACCACTAATGTTAAGTCTAATGAGTCTTATGTATAATACGGTCCTGCTTAGAAGAAAAAAGTAATTATCTATACTTATTATAGTTGAGCATTATTTTGTCTGATACGTTCGTGGTCATTAATTTGACAAAACGTTTGAAAAAAAGTTGTAGATGTTGGCTCAAAGGGTTCTTGATCTTTCCAACTGTTTGAGAAGCCTTTTTTTAATTTTGTATGCATCATGAAAAAATTGAATTAAGTTACCAACTGAAACTGCATTATGAATAGTCTAACCATACGTTCCGGTGTGACATGTGATCGTCCCGGTTTAAAATGAGATCATCCCGATTTGAAAAGTCATCGTCCCGGTTTAGATGTCTTTTCCTGGCGTCTCGACCGATTTGAATGTTAACTATTATTTCAATAAGATTAATTGGACACAAACAATGTGTGTCAATAAAACAATATATGTTCAGCTTTAATTAAGATTTTTCAAAATTCAAATGTAAACGTTTCGACCATTACCTTCATCAGGGTTTCTTTCAGGCATCTCTCCATTGGGGGGGAGGGGGGGGCTGGCCCGATTATGAGCCGAAGTGTTACTTCCCGTTCGCATTTATCTGTATAAATATCTATACAAATCAGGTGTGCACATACATCTCAGGTGTGCTCATACATCTCTGGTGCACTTACAACGCAGGTGTGCTGATCTAACACTAGTGAACATACAACTCAGGTGTGCACATACAACTCAGGTGTGCACATACAATTCAGGTGTGCACATACAACTCAGGTGTGCACATACAATTCAGGTGTGATCATACAACTCAGGTGTGCACATACAATTCAGGTGTGCACATACAATTCAGGTGTGCACATACAACTCAGGTGTGCACATACAACTCAGGTGTGCACATACAATTCAGGTAGGATCTCGATTTGCAAAAAGCATTCTCTAAATGATTTTTCTCTATTTAAAAAAAAAATGCAGATAAAATGCTACATAAAAGAGCTACACAACAAATGTAATAGTTCACTTAGAAAGTATGAGTCAATATGTCAACTACAAAACCATTGAAATAGATGAATAAAAAAGAAAGATTGAATATATAAAACTATTACCTGTATGATGACGGAGACATGTCCCCTTTAGGTACACCTGTTCCACTAAAGTACTTGTCAACGGTTGCTCCTAGTTAAAAAAAAAAACTTTCCGCTAACGTTTGATGGGAAATTGTTACACTGTGTAGGGGATCTGGTGCAAGGCTAATGTGCACAACTCGTGGAGAACCGGGGGGGGGGGGGGGGGGATTAAAGGGATCAGTGGTGTTGGAGCTGGACCGGAGTGTAGAGATTAGTGTGTTATGTAATGAAGTAATGGTCTGAGTAGTGATTTCTTTCAACTCTCGTTTTCATTTATCCCAACGATATACAGAAAAAGTCCCACTACTTGTTGTGACGTTACACAAAATGTGATTGTTTAATGCAGATAAATATATTGTTGAATTAAAAATGGTCAACTGGATACGAAGTCTAACGGTGTGTTACAATATATGATCAACTGTTTGTGACTTTTATCGTCAAAATAACTGGCCACGATTTTGGTAGGTACTGATGGCCGTAACTTTGGTATGTAAATATTGTCACAACGATGGAACCAAGGATGTGCTCAATGATGGCACTGTTACTCTGAGATGTCGGAATAACGTTAGTGAAAAGTTCAAGGTTATGTCCTTAAACTAGGTAATCTGTTTCCCCCCATCTCCCCCTCCACATCTAATAAACGCAGACATTTAAACGCCTCGGCTTACACTCACACACATTTCATACATTCCCACAAATTTTGTACACTCCCACACATTGTATACACGTCAAGCATGGTCTTTCATCAATGTTACTTTCATAAAGTAAAAGTTTTTACCCCGGCCCCTCCCTCACACACACACACACTTTTCAACATTAAAAAAACTCTGACAACACAAATATCTACACTATGAGCTCTGGCGTATCAAAGGGGGGTGTTGGGGGACATGGGTCCCGGTTGTTTATATTAATGAAAATAAACATGTTTTATTTTAAAGTTCAGATTCTCCTCACTCCCCATAATTAAATCACAAGACGAATACCATCCTTTGATGACTACTGCCCTAGTTGGAGAAAACAGTTTGTTTTGATACCCTTCGCTAATTCCCGCCCGCCACCCCCCCCCCCCCCCCCCACAATTCCAACTTATTTCTATTTATATGGTATTAAAAGAGAGCTTGAAGTTTGTTCAATTTGTTCAGAAATCCAGTGTCCAGGAATTTACAGTAAAACACAAATTTGTTTCACGTCTCCATTCCTGAAAATTCTTTCCTCAACTTTGCAGTTTACCTAAAATGTTGACTCAATATTGAGAGGGAAAAAAAATGGTCGTCAGTGGCGGGTGACGAGTATCTGTATGATATGTACACACAGGATAAGAGCATCTGTATGATATGTATACACAGGTAAGGGTATCCGTATGATATGTACACACGGGGTAAGGGTATCTGTATGATATGTACACACGGGGTAAGGGTATCTGTATGATATGTATACACAGGTAAGGGTATCTGTATGATATGTACACACGGGGTAAGGGTATCTGTATGATATGTACACACGGGGTAAGAGCATCTGTATGATATGTGCACACGGGGTAAGGGTATCTGTATGATATGTACACACGGGGTAAGGGCATCTGTATGATATGAGTACACGGGGTAAGAGCATCTGTATGATATGCACACACGGGGTAAGGGCATCTGTATGATATGTGCACACGGGGTAAGGGCATCATCTATGATATGTACAGACGGGGTAAGGGTATCTGTATGATATGTGCACACGGGGTAAGGGCATCTGTATGATATGTGCACACGGGGTAAGAGCATCTGTATGATATGTGCACACGGGGTAAGGGTATCTGTATGATATGTACACACGGGGTAAGGGTATCTGTATGATATGTGCACACGGGGTAAGAGCATCTGTATGATATGTACACACGGGGTAAGGGCATCTGTATGATATGTACACATGGGGTAAGAGTATCTGTATGATATGTGCACACGGGGTAAGGGCATCTGTATGATATGTGCACACGGGGTAAGAGCATCTGTATGATATGTACACACGGGGTAAAGGTATCTTTATGATATGTACACAAGTGGTAAGGGCATCTGTATGATATGTACACACGGACGGGGTAAGAGTATCTGTATTATATGTGCACACGGGGTAAGAGCATCTGTATGATATGTGCACACGGGGTAAGAGCATCTGTATGATATGTACACACGGGGTAAGAGCATATGTATAATATGTACACACGGGGTAAGAGCATCTGTATAATATGTACACACGGGGTAAGGGCATCTGTATGATATGTACACACGGGGTGAGAGCATCTGTATGATATGTACACACGGGGTAAGAGCATCTGTATGATATGTACACACGGGGTAAGAGCATTTGTATGATATGTACACACGGGGTAAGAGCATCTGTATGATATGTACACACGGGGTAAGAGCATATGTATAATATGTACACACGGGGTAAGAGCATCTGTATGATATGTACACACGGGGTAAGAGCATTTGTATGATATGTACACACGGGGTGAGAGCATCTGTATGATATGTACACACGGGGTAAGAGCATCTGTATGATATGTACACACGGGGTAAGAGCATTTGTATGATATGTACACACGGATGATGGGGCAAGAAGGTCGGATCCAGAGATGTTACGTTATGCAGTGGGGCTGTGGGGGGGGGGGGGGAGGTTTATTATTATTTTATTGCTTATAAACACACACACCAGTTGTTATAAATGCCAAGTGTTGAAAGTAAAATATGCAAATCAAAAGACTGAATAACAATATGTAGTTAACATCGACAGTGGCGTGTAGAGCTACAGGGGACACAATCTTTTACTATGTTAACTCCCCTTTTTGGACACATCTCTGCTACCGCAGAGGTTAATAGCTTGGTAACACGTAGTAAAAGGCCAACAAAATTCCTTTTTATGGGTTTCAAGTATCCTTAACACGTGACTACAATTAACTCTGTGATATTCCTTCTCTTGGAGGCATCTTGCAAGACACGCATGACATAATCTCGCGGCTATCCAGTGTTTCGAGGTACACCTAACATCATGCTGCGTCAAACCAGTGTGTTGAGATACCCTTGACATCATACAGCGTCAAACCAGTGTGTTGAGATACCCCTTGACATCATACAGCGTCAAACCAGTGTGTTGAGATACCCCTGACATCATACAACGTCAAACCAGTGTGTTGAGATACCCCTTGACATCATACAGCGTCAAACCAGTGTGTTGAGATACCATCTCGAAGCCAACCAGTGAATCGAGGCACAAAGCTTGCTTAGCTTTGTTCTAAAGTGTTTTTTTATTGGGGGTTGGGGGGTGGTAGTGAACGTCTCTTTTATTCTAGATGCCACAGAGGCCTGCTTTAAGTATGTCATTTTAAGTCGTCCTGCGTGATTACTAGTAAATATCCTTCCGCCCATTCATGAAACTTACTTAATGACTTGTGTTTTTTCTGTTTCGCTCTTTATTTTTGGACATAATGTGTCACTTTAACTGGGTCAGAATGGAAGATTGATTAAATAGACTGTATAGAAGTTATAGAATTAGAGTTCCAATATCTCATAATAATTGTACAAGTACGTAGTGTAATGTAATATATTTGTGCATGATTTTATTGGAGAATTCTTGGAGAGACCTAGTGTGTACAGCTGAATTCTTGGAGAGACTTAAGGTTTACTGCTGAATTCTTGGAGAGACCTAAGATTTACGGCTGAATTTTTGGAGAGACCTAAGGTTTACTGCTGAATTCTTGAAGAGACCTAAGGTTTACTGCTGAATTCTTGGAGAGACCTAAGGTTTACTGCTGAATACTTGGAGAGACCTAAGATATGCAGCTGAATTCTTGGAGAGACCTAATGTTTGCTGTGTGTGAAAGAGGCTGCTGATCTCTACTTACAGTTCCTCGGCGCGCAGAAGCTAGGACCCATGAGAAGCAGCCATTGAATAAAATGAGCTTTCAAGGCAGCTAATGTGTTGTAAGACTGATAACGAAACGGGCTTAAAAGTTACAGGTTTCTTTATTTACTTGCTTTGTATACAAGACAATCCAAAATACACGACAGTCCAAAATACACGACAGTCCAAAATACACGACAGTCCGAAATACATGACAAGTAAAAGTAATGAAAGTACTGAGTAAAAGTACTGAGTGTCTCTGTAGCTTACAAAATGTGCACAGTCTTTATAACCAGATTTTTACTAATCATTCAGACACGGACGTCGTGTCTAAGTTAATTGATTGATTGATTGAATACTTCTATAGCGCTGGTATCTATGCTACTTTAGCATGCTCACTGCGCTCTGGTTTCATCAAACCTATTTAACAGAAAAGTCTTTAAATGTTTCCTAAATGATTTTCTGTCCTTGTCAGCACTCCTCAAAGATGGAGGTAAAATATTCCATAAATTTGGCGCTATCGCTTCAAAAGAGCGCACTCCGTACGACTTTTTTCTGTGTTCATCCACACTGGGAGTTTTCAGTAAGGACTGAGTTGAGGACCGCAGGTTCTTTAAGGTTACATGTTAGTAAAGCAGTTCTTTCAGATATTCCGGTGCAGAGCCTTCTATGCAACCGTACGCCAAGAGCAGAATCTTGTGGTCAATGCGCTCACTAAATGGAACCCAATGGAGATCTCGTAGAACTGGGGTGATGTGGTCAGATCTCTTTTTCCGCGACACAATGCGTGCTGCAGAATTTTGCACCTTCTGGAGTCTCTGAATTCGATTCTGAGGCAAACCCCACAAAGCAACTGTTACAATAATCTAATCTTGACTGGATTAGAGTTACCGCGACAGCATTGGCTGATCTCTTATTGAGTTGAGGGCGCAGCTGACCCAGGGCGCGTAGATAACAGAAGCATGCCCTGACTACAGAACTGATATGTGGAATCATAATGTGTTTACTATCATTATAAAAACCAAGGTCTCGGACAGTGGAGGACAAAGGTATCTCTGATTCACCAATTGTTATTGATGTGATAGCAATTTTCCGAAGATTTGCGACAGAACCACAAGTAATTGCCTCAGTCTTGTCATCATTTAGTTTTAGCCTGTTTGATGACATCCATTCTTTTACAGCAAGACAGCAGTTCTCGACAGCCCGAACAGCAGCAGCAAACTCCAAAGGATCAGGGCGGAAACACTTGTACAGTTTTGTGTCATCAGCAAATATTTTGCGGGAAATACCATGACTTTCAATAATTTTGCCCAGCTGGCTAGTGTATATGGAGAACAGAATAGGTCATAAAACCGAGCCCTGTGGCACACCTAGCTGGCTAGTGTACATGGAGAACAGAATAGGTCCAAAAACTGAGCCCTGTGGCACACCTAGCTGGCTAGTGTATATGGAGAATATAATAGGTCCTAAAACCGAGCCCTGTGGCACACCGAGCTGGCTAGTGTATATGGAGAATAGAATAGGTCCTAAAACCGAGCCCTGTGGCACACCGCAGGTAACGGAAGTGTCCATGGAAGTTGCCTGCTTCAGTACAATACGATAAGTCCTTTCAATCAGATAAGAAAAAACCCAGCGAAGTGCAGTTCCAGAGATGCCTACTTCGTTCTGAAATCTTGACAGAAGAAGCTCATGGTCAATTACATCAAAAGCAGCACTGAGGTCCAACAGGACCAATACTGTCAGATCGCCACGGTCAGCACCACAAAGGACATCATTCATGACACGGAGCAGTGCAGTCTCACGATTAGGGGAAAAATATAAAAGGGAAAATACTCTCTTACCCTCACATAATAACACAAACATGACAACAGGACACAGAAAATCTACAGCACGTAATCAGACTGAGACACCCCCCCCCCTTTTTCAAGAGTGACGTTGGTTGGAACCCGCTGTTGGAACCCGCGTTGCAGCCCGTTGTTGGAACCCGCTATTGGAACAAGCTATTGGAACCCGCTGTTGGAACACGCTGTTGGAACCCGCTGTTGGAACCCACTGTTGGAACCCGCTGTTGGAACCCGCTGTTGGAACCCGCTGTTGGAACCCGCTGTTGCAACCCGCTGTTGGAACCCGCTGTTGAAACTCAATGTTGAGAGTTTAGAAATACCCAAACGTCAATTCGTGTGTAATGCTTTGATAACATGACAAAAAAATTTTTTTTTTAAATTGACCTTATTGACATTTCTAATTTCTAAAAAATCATCTTGAAATGTCTAAATTATAATACACTATAATTCATAACTGCAGTTCAATAATATTTACGTGGCATTAGATTTATAAAATTATAACATCTCTAATTTATACATACATAATAAGCGATAATTTAGTCACTGTGGAACATTGGAGTGAATATATTGTTGTAAAATTTGAATATTTACAGTACACGAATTCGCGAACTCAAAACAAAGCTTGTCACTCATTTGAGTGATGCAAAAGTGAAGAAGAGAAGAAAAAAATCAACATCTGAGCTTGTGCTGAAAGCCATGCATTGTCCTGAGCTTGTTCTGAAAGTCATGCATTGCCCTGAGCTTGTGTGGAAAGCCATGCATTGCCCTGAGCTTGTGTGGAAAGCCATGCATTGCCCTGAGCTTGCGTGGAAAGCCACGCATTGCCCTGAGCTTGTGTGGAAAGCCATGCATTGACCTGAGCTTGTGTGGAAAGCCATGCATTGACCTGAGCTTGTGTGGAAAGCCATGCATTGCCCTAAGCTTGTGTGGAAAGCCATGCATTGCCCTGAGCTTGTGTGGAAAGCCATGCATTGCCCTGAGCTTGTGTGGAAAGCCATGCATTGCCCTGAGCTTGCGTGGAAAGCCACGCATTGCCCTGAGCTTGCGTGGAAAGCCACGCATTGCCCTGAGCTTGTGTGGAAAGCCATGCATTGCCCTTTCACGGTTTACACTTAAGACGGTGGAATATTTCGGTTTCTCCTTTGTGTTGAAAAATCGTGCAGGATATTAGATCCCCCTGACTCTCCCCTGACTTCTCATGCGTGACCTATACGGGCCAGTAGTCACGTAGTCATCAAAAGGACTGTTAAAGAATGAGATCGTAGAGTGCTTTGAGTGAATGTCCTTTTATTTCCAATAGGTACATTCCATCAGGCCAGGCCATTGGTGGCAGTATATGGATACCGGTAACTCTCTTAATAGTTTATCGCCTGCTCGTGTCTAGGGATTTTAGTTTGATTCAATTCACACACCAAGGGACATAATTAAGAGAATATTCACCTTTGCATAATAATATATCAAATGAATCCATTAAAAAATTCGTGAAATGCACTTATTTATTTACATAGGCTTATAGAACACTTATAGAATTGATAAAAGTTAAGGGCATGATAATTCTTGTCTATAAAAATGGCTTAGATCTACGTTTGCATATAAGAATCTATGGACTATGGATAGTGGCTTACCATAATGCCTAAAATTCATCATAGGATTCGATTGCTCAGTAACCAAATCTTATATGATCAGCCTGTTGACAACTTAACTTAACAATATAACATGATTGATGATCTGGCTTGATCGATCAATGCACGAGGTCACTTCAATATTGGAAGGGTTTTCTCCAGTCTTCTCCTTCTTGGCTTCTCAGGGCGGGGACAAAAGTGGCGGCCACAGCAGTTCGTTGTGGAATAGTCTTTCCTTTCTACGTTGTGATATGTGGACCACCCGTAGACCTATCGATGCTGGCTAACGGCTTGTTCTTCTGGATGTGTACTGGCTGGAGTCCTCGATCTCAGAGGGTATCCACAATCCAGCCGCTAAAGTTCTGTGATTTCTTGCACTATGACAATATGGCAATATGGCAACCAGACTATATGTGAAATGATATATGAAATATGAAGGGAGTAACTTGTCCAATAGTCATAATAGCTGACATGTCCCTTTCCAGCAACAAACGAATTCAGATCGCGTCATTGGAGGGGTCATGAGTTCGAAAATTAAAATCCAATGTATGGTCAGCATGATTAATCTTTACCATAGTTCGCGCAAACATGTATGGCTAGCGTCGAAGTTGGGCAAAGGACCTTCTAAAAAAACATAATTACACAATGAATCATAAAATAAGGCACCATATCCCAACAAGTTGCGTTGGATAACAAATATATAAAAGCTACCTCACCATCCTTAAGATGGGATGAAGTCTTTAGATAAATAAATCTCAAAATGGCCAACAAGTACCGAGCATGGAGATACACGGCGAACACAGAGTTTACGGTAACACACAATGATCATACTTATTACGTCTTATGAGAATGGTTATATATTGTCGTGATGAAAACAATTTTTAAATAAATGGTGATGAAATGTATCCGAATAAAAGGTTTGAAATCGAAATGCTGAAACAACTCACAAGGTTAGATTTGCGGGCTTCATTCTCACGAAGTGACGAGGTGGTCATTTTGATTATTGATGGACTTAGATGTTTTAAGAACTGTCAGCGGTTTGTTGGTCAGTCTCGATGGTACAATGACAACTATAAAGGTATCACCAAGACTTCGTGATTGTTCAGACGACCGCAAAAATTCCTTCTCTGTAACAGAATATTGGGTCACGAGAGTTGGTATTTATTTTTCTACTCGCGCTAGCTTTAGGGTGCTGTAAACCGGGTTAGGGTTAGGCTTTAGGGTGAAGTAAACCGGGTTAGGGTTAGGCTTTATGGTGAAGTAAACCGAGTTAGGGTTAGCCTTTAGGGTGAAGTAAACCGGGTTAGGGTTAGGCTTTAGTGTGGAGTAAACCGGGTTAGGGTTAGGGTTAGGCTTTAGGGTGCAGTAAACCGGGTTAGGGTTAGGGTTTAGGGTGCAGTAAACCGCATCTGTTCGGATCACGAACACACGATCTAGGTCTGTAAGAATAAGTAATGGCTTTGTAGAAAGACAAAACATCAATGGCTGTGTCGACAAAACTATGAAATTGTAGACCAAGCAAGTTGCAGTTGATTTCAGTGTCTGCGCATTGACTTGTCCACTGTACTCTATCCGTTTTTTTTTTTTTCCTTTTTCATTTTGTAAGATCTGAAAAAAAGTCCCTGAAATCCCTGAGAAATCAGGCACACATTTTAAAAAAAAATACTATGAGGCCAAGCAAGCTTTTCACTTGTCTTTTGGTGTGTGTTGGTGTGATGTTCATTATTTTACTGATTACACTTTGTTTTCGCTTTCTACCCTTCCAACAATCTAGAGGAAATGAATAAAACAAAGTAAGGTTAAACCTGAAAAAAAAGGAACGCAACAAAACAACGAACGTGTCGGCAGAAAGCCTTCGTCAGCCAACAAACAGAAAAAGCACAACAAAACAAAACAAATAGCACGTAGCTGAGAAGTAGTATCCAAGAGGGCAGCAAATGAATTGTGAGCACAATTAACCATTTAGTGAGGAGGGGGGGGTTATTACAAAAATAGAATCGTTGTTCTTTGTACACGTTTTGCTCGGATGGGAAGGGGGCCTTGACCTTACCCCGGGGAGCAGTGCCCCACCCCCTCCGAAAAAATGGCTGATAGAAACTCTGCTTGGGAACCTTTGGAGCCTTTGATTTCCTTCTCCCCCTTTCCCCGTTTCCTTCCGTGGTGTTGTAGTGCACCACCGGAGAAATCGCTATTTCAAGGTTCATTTAACCAGGTTTAAGTGTCTCAAATAGCACAAGTTATTATTATATGTAGGGTTATCGAGAAGGGGCGTGGGGCGGCAAATTCAAAGTCTGCCCCCGGGGAAAAACAATGTCTCGCTACGTAAACTGCATGTGATGATGAGTGTTGAAAATAAACACACAGTTGACCTATACCATACAGCAGGGGTCCTCAACCTTACGGCCCTCAAGCCATATCCGACCCGCCAGGGACTTAACACGGCCCACCTGGCCACCGTAATGGTACCCGGGTGGCCGTGACGAATATGGAAATGGATATTGATCTTCTATGTAGCCAAATATAGGCGCATACTTCCCACTGAAATACTAACAAATTGTTGTTGCTTAAAAGGTATCTTAATTTTAAATATTGTGGTGCTTTGCCTGTTGTTTTTTTACCCACTACATATAATAAATAATAATAAATAAGTGTGTATATTAATTCATTAACGATGGTCTGGCGCCAGAGTAGCGTTTAAGGGACAGTGAACCAGCCCTAAAAAGTCTAAGGGTCAGTAAAGTGGTCCCTAATTAAAAAGATTGAGGAGCCCTGCCATAAAATGAGAATCTGTTGTTCATCATCATCATCATCATGTCCCGTAGTCTTTCGACCGTTGGGGCGCCACAGATGACATGTACACTATTCTTCTCCATTCCTCTCGGTCTCCTGCCCTATGCATAGCATCGCCTAGTTGTAATCCCGTCCATTCTTTGATGTTATCTTCCCATCTTTTTCTCTGTCTTCCTCACAGTATAGTTGTTGACGTCTTGCTATTTTTGGTCGATCTCTCAATCAGACGAATGTAACCTACGGCTCTTTTGTGGAATACCGTTTGTTAAAAAAAAAAAAAAAAAAAAAAAAAAAAACTTTTTTTTTGACAAGAAACTAGATCAAAGTTTACACGAGCTTTGGGGCAAACACGGGTATCTAGCCCCGCCCCAACGTGGAGTGGGGGAAGCCAAACCCTTTCCACGCTAGACCTTAAACGTGGTAAAATGTTTTTGGTTCTGTGGGTCTGGCCAGTCATGATATGCGCGTTTAATTCGGAAGTTCATTATGAATATTAGCATTATAAAAATTACATTTTAAAAAAGTTCGAAATTTGTTGACTACTGAATAATAATATTGATAAGAAACTTTTTCCACATTTTCTAGCAAATGATGACTCACATATTTATGATCAGCATAATTATTTGCTCAGCAGCTTACTCCATAACAGTCTGTATTATTTCAATTCATCACATATTAGTTAACAAGGAGTAAATGACTAAGTTTGCATTTATAGTTTAGCGTATTTATTGATGTGAGGGCCAAAATACAGGTGTGAGATGTGAGGTCCAATGTACAGTTGTGAGATGTGAGGTCCAAACACACAGGTGTAAGATGTGAGGGCCAACATACAGGTATAAGGTAAGAGTGTCAACATACAGGTGTGAGATATGAGGTTCAACATACAGGTGTGAGATGTGAGGTTTAACATACATGTGTGAGATGTGAGGACCAACATACAGGTGTGAAATACGAGAGCCAACACACAGGTGTGAGATGTGAGGGCCAATATACAGGTCTAGAAATTACAATCCCCTGTGTTGCGTACACACTGCTGTCTTATTCTAGTATAGGAATCCAAGGTACGGTCTGTATGTTGAACAATCATAAAATCCATATGTTATGGGTCCAATTGACGGAACTAACTCGTGGTTAACATACTGCCTAATATCAGCAACTAATAGAAATCGTCAATTACCGACACCTAACAAATTTAATCTATCACTTCACTCACTTCATTGGCTCCTTTTACAGCCACGCATTATTTACAAGCAGTCTGTTCTCTGTCACAACTTTTTCGCTGGTTCCTGCCCTTCCTATCTAACTGAACTTCTTTCTGTCTATTCACCCCTTCGACAGCTTCGTTCCCCCGCAGGCACGCGTATTCTTTCTGTTCCCAAGACACACACTAAAACATACGGTGAACGATCTTTCTCTTTCTGTGCTGCAAACAATGGAATTCTCTCCCATTACACAACCGCAATATACCGACAATCTAAGCCTTCAAAACTGCCATTAAGACACATCTCTTCAAACTCTACTTTTCCGACTCATTCTCACCCCCTCTGATTGCTAAACAACCCTCGATGCTGCTGGGTGCTGTCCATGGTTAGACAAGGGTAAATAGTACTTGTGTTGGTGAGGTCAATGTTTTATAAAGCTTTTTTTTAAGTGAAAAATTGTATGTACTTTAACTGTTGTTGTTGTTTTACTAGCATGTTTCTTTTTTTTCTTTTTGCTAATTTTTATGTGAAGCGCGGTGAGCCCAGCCCTAGTCTGGGTTACCGCGCTGTATCAGTGAGCCCAGCCCTAGTCTGGGTTACCGCGCTGTATCAGTGAGCCCAGCCCTAGTCTGGGTTACCGCGCTGTATTAGTGAGCCCAGCCCTAGTCTGGGTTACCGCGCTGTATCAGTGAGCCCAGCCCTAGTCTGGGTTACCGCGCTGTATCAGTGAGCCCAGCCCTAGTCTGGGTTACCGCGCTGTATCAGTGAGCCCAGCCCTAGTCTGGGTTACCGCGCTGTATCAGTGAGCCCAGCCCTAGTCTGGGTTACCGCGCTGTATCAGTGAGCCCAGCCCTAGTCTGGGTTACCGCGCTGTATCAGTGAGCCCAGCCCTAGTCTGGGTTACCGCGCTGTATCAGTGAGCCCAGCCCTAGTCTGGGTTACCGCGCTGTATCAGTGAGCCCAGCCCTAGTCTGGGTTACCGCGCTGTATCAGTGAGCCCAGCCCTAGTCTGGGTTACCGCGCTGTATCAGTGAGCCCAGCCCTAGTCTGGGTTACCGCGCTGTATCAGTGAGCCCAGCCCTAGTCTGGGTTACCGCGCTGTATCAGTGAGCCCAGCCCTAGTCTGGGTTACCGCGCTGTATCAGTGAGCCCAGCCCTAGTCTGGGTTACCGCGCTGTATCAGTGAGCCCAGCCCTAGTCTGGGTTACCGCGCTGTATCAGTGAGCCCAGCCCTAGTCTGGGTTACCGCGCTGTATCAGTGAGCCCAGCCCTAGTCTGGGTTACCGCGCTGTATCAGTGAGCCCAGCCCTAGTCTGGGTTACCGCGCTGTATCAGTGAGCCCAGCCCTAGTCTGGGTTACCGCGCTGTATCAGTGAGCCCAGCCCTAGTCTGGGTTACCGCGCTGTATCAGTGAGCCCAGCCCTAGTCTGGGTTACCGCGCTGTATCAGTGAGCCCAGCCCTAGTCTGGGTTACCGCGCTGTATCAGTGAGCCCAGCCCTAGTCTGGGTTACCGCGCTGTATCAGTGAGCCCAGCCCTAGTCTGGGTTACCGCGCTGTATCAGTGAGCCCAGCCTTAGTCTGGGTTACCGCGCTGTATCAGTGAGCCCAGCCCTAGTCTGGGTTACCGCGCTGTATCAGTGAGCCCAGCCCTAGTCTGGGTTACCGCGCTGTATCAGTGAGCCCAGCCCTAGTCTGGGTTACCGCGCTGTATCAGTGAGCCCAGCCCTAGTCTGGGTTACCGCGCTGTATCAGTGAGCCCAGCCCTAGTCTGGGTTACCGCGCTGTATCAGTGAGCCCAGCCCTAGTCTGGGTTACCGCGCTGTATCAGTGAGCCCAGCCCTAGTCTGGGTTACCGCGCTGTATCAGTGAGCCCAGCCCTAGTCTGGGTTACCGCGCTGTATCAGTGAGCCTAGCCCTAGTCTGGGTTACCGCGCTGTATCAGTGAGCCCAGCCCTAGTCTGGGTTACCGCGCTATATAAGACCACTTTAATAATAATAATAATAAAAGCTCTAAAGGCGTGTATTTGACTAATTTACCTACCAAATGTCCAAAATGGTGCCGCCGAGGAACATCGTAGGGGTGAGATTCAAACTTCGAACGCAAAAACACGCGGGGATACCGATGAGCAGCTGTGCTCACATACGTCACAGCAGGCAATGCCATGTCTTTGGGCAGACTGACAGCGTGAAGTCTTAGTAAAATTCACAATCCTCAGAGACTTAACCAGAATCAAACTTCAAACCCCGTACCGTCGGACCGAAATCTGAAGACTTATTTGTATTTGTTCACGTTTATTCTTGACTATCTAATATACTATTTTATGCTTATGCAAATTATATTTTCTGTGAGATATAGTGAATAGAAGGAATAGCCCCCCCCCCCCTCCCATTGGATCAATGTGAAAACAATATAATTTTTTTTATATTAAAATATCCCCCAATTGGTAGAGACATGAAAATATCCTAGGATATAGAGAATAAAATCCCTTTTCACATTAACATATCCTAGGATACAGAGAATAAAATCCGATATGCTTTGTAGCGTCAACGGGTTCCCTAGAAATTAATTTGCGATATCTGAATGAACCCAGCTCATCCTGGTCACGTGGCATGGAGAGAAAAGTCTGTCACTGTCGTTATTGTACCCTGACCTCTGACCTCTAGGTCAAATTTTCAGATGGTGTCGATCGCTCATTTTAAAAAAAATATATAAATTTGTTGTCAGCTATGTGACAGCACAAAGTTTGAGTATGACAACACTATGTTTGAGTGTGACAACAGTAAGTTTGAGTGTGACAACACTACGTTTGAGTGTGACAATACTACGTTTGAGTGTGACAACACTACGTTTGAGTGTGACAACACTAAGTTTGAGTGTGACAACACTAAGTTTGAGTGTGACAACACTAAGTTTGAGTCCAGACATGTTATAACTGGTATAACTTGAGTTTGTCCACGAGGAATTTTTGGACATTTAACATCTACAAGTCCCTGGCATCCCAGGCATCCCTGGCCTCCCTTGCATCCCTGGCATCCCTTGCATGGAAGGCAATGATTATATTGTACCAAACATCAAGGCCTGTTGTGGTTTTTTAATAACCTTATTATAATATAATTTTTCAGGGTTTCAATTTCACATGACTTTCTCCACCCTGTGTGCTCTTTAGTGAAACTACCACAATAGCGAGAAATCAACACAATAGCCAGAAACAAGAAAAATGGCCAGAAACAAGCAAAATGGCCAAAAACCCACACAATGACCAGAAATCCACACAATGCCCAGAAATCCACACAATGGCCAGAAATCCACACAGCACCAAAGCTTAACTACCAAACTTGTCAAATATTCTTTTACGTGCATAAGAACTTACAGAAACATTATATCTTTATTAAAAGATCTGGTGATGGAAGTTCGGGCAACTTTTCAAGGGTTGTTCCTCCTTAGAGGTGAGGCACTACAGTTAGTCATAAACCCACAATTCGGTGACAATTGCTTCAACTTTCCAAGAAATGTAGCGCGTTCAGGCTTTCCATTTCTTACTTTTCTGACTTAATGTTTCAGATATTCAATCTTTTGTTGACTTAGTTTATGTTTTTTTTGGTTGGTTCCACTTGCACTTTTCAGACGTACTCTTATCAAAGCCAATAATTCTCATGTCAGTCATTGTAACTAAAGCCTAGCAGCAATACTGAAATGTGGTTGCGGGTCGGTTCACACGATCAAATTTTCCTTCAAGCATTTGATGCAATTCGTGTTTGAAGCCTTGTCACAACTTTCAAATTACTATTTGATCAAATTCCACAAAAAATAGACCACGCACCAAATAGTGCGTTCATACAACAATTTGACGCGAAATTTGACCGTGTGAACCGACCCTGCATCAAGTTGCATACACCTACTCTGGAGGTTAAAATTTGGTTAGAATAAAACAAAACTAAATTATTAAAATTTACTCTCCATTTTCTGTTATTATATTTGCTTTCTTTTGCTGCTGTACAAGTGCATTAACGTTATTTAACATGCAAAGTACACCTGGATTCACATATCCAAAATGACCCAGAACACTTGGATTCACGGATCGAAAAAGACCCAGTGACTATGTTTTTATTGTCCTGTTCAGTCATTTCAAGCTTTAACATTTGCTAGTTCCATTATGCCACTATTCGACTATTCCACTAGTTCCATTATGCCACTATTCGACTATTCCACTAGTTCCATTATGCCACTATTCGACTCTTCCACTAGTTCCATTATGCCACTATTCGACTATTCCACTAGTTCCATTATGCCACTATTCGACTATTCCACTAGTTCCATTATGCCACTATTCGACTATTCCACTAGTTCCATTATGCCACTATTCGACTATTCCACTAGTTCCATTATGCCACTATTCGACTATTCCACTAGTTCCATTATGCCAATATTCGACTATTCCACTAGTTCCATTATGCCACTATTCGACTATTCCACTAGTTCCATTATGCCACTATTCGACTATTCCACTAGTTCCATTATGCCACTATTCGACTATTCCACTAGTTCCATTATGCCACTATTCGACTATTCCACTAGTTCCATTATGCCACTATTCGACTCTTCCACTAGTTCCATTATGCCACTATTCGACTATTCCACTAGTTCCATTATTCCACTATTCGACTATTCCACTAGTTCCATTATTCCACTATTCGACTATTCCACTAGTTCCATTATTCCACTATTCGACTCTTCCACTTATTCCACTATTAACTAAAACCCAGTTCCACTCTTTCTTTTGCATTGCTAGAAACAACCCTTCATTTGTTATCCATTAAGTTTTCTGCCAACAGTTATTACAAAGGGAGTTACTGGTTTGCACCTAGTTCACTATAAGTTGTAATAACGCTACATTAAGAAACACTTTGCAGCGCCCATATGAGGACAACAAGTCTCACAATATACAGAAATTACATCTTCATAATTAAACAACCAATAAAAACCAATTTTCGTATAAATCCTCTGAATACACTTTTTTTTATTATTTTATACTAGCGAGAACCCGGCATGCGTTGCATGCCACTCAATGAAAAAAGTGTTTGTGTTTTAATTGAGTTTTAAAGTAATTTTTAAATAGAAAATATTTATTGTTTTTTTCCGTCTAGTGCGTACACAAATAAATTAGAAGTATTTTCAACGCTTAAGCAGGCAACATATAGCAGTCCACGTGAGAAGCGTGTATTTTCAAAATTTAGTCCACACACTTGTAGCGATTGATCCACCCACGCTTAGCTCTGTTTTAAATTATATTTAGATAGCTCAAATATTTATTATTTTTAAAATAAGGCCCCCGGCCCAAACGTAAAATTTTTAAATGGTTGTACTTTTGTCACACACAAACTGAAATGCCGTTTGTATTTAATTGATTTCTAGCCACCCATGCAATAGCAATGATTGAAATTATATTTGGATAGCTCATATAAAAAAAAGTAATTTGGGGCTCCAGCCCGAAAAGGAATATTTCAAAATGGATAAGCTAATTCAGAAACCATTGATGCGCACAACAACTTACCAAAGTTTTATCGCAATCGGATGAATGGTATAGGAACGCATACAAAAATTATATTTGGCTCATAAAAGGGGGAAAAAAGGAATTTAGGCCCCCTGTCCCAAAACGGAAAATTGTCAAATGTGTGTAATAATTCAGAAACATTTGCATTTTTTTACAATTCCCACAATTTTCATTACTTTGGATTGATGGTATTGAAGCACATACATATATGTATAGATATAGTTTACCGAATTAAGATACCTTTTTTTGCAATTATTCAAGGATGATCTCTCTGTCAGACTGTCTGTCTCTCTGTCTGTTATTCTGTCTGTCTCCTTATCTGTCTGTCTCTCTGTCTGTCTCTCTGTCTCCACCTGTCTCTATTTCTCTCTGTCTGTCTCGCTGTCGCTCTGTCTGTCTCTCTGTCTATCTCTCTTTCTCTCTGTCGCTCTGTCTGTTTCTCTGTCTATCTCTCTTTATCTCTTTCTCTCTGTTTGTCTCTCTGTTTCTCTGACGTTCTATATGTCTCTCTGTCTGTCTGTCTCTCTGTCTGAGTCTGTCTATCTCCCTGTCATTATGTCTGTCTCTCTGTCTCAGTCTGTCTATCTCCCTGTCATTATGTCTGTCTCTCTGTCTACATCTCTGTCTGTCTGTTTGTCTCTCTGACTGTCTATCTTTCTGTCTCTCCTTCTGTCTCTCCTTTTGTCTCTCTGTCTGTCTGACTGCCTGTCTGTTTGTCTGTCTGTTTATCTACCTATCTACCTATTTACCATCTAAATACCTGCCTACCTACCTACCTGCCCACATACCAACCTACCTACCTATCTACCTAAATATCTACCAATCCAGCTACTATCTTAGATATTCTATCTACCCATCTATCTATCTATCTATCTATCTATCTATCTATCTATCTATCTATCTATCTATCTATCTATCTATCTATCTATCTATCTATCTATCTATCTATCTATCTATCTATCTATCTATCTATCTATCTATCTATCTATCTATCTATCTACCTATCTCCCTCCCTACCTACCTACATATATATCTACCTACGTACCTACCTACCAACCTACCTGCCTACCTACCTTTCTACCTACCTATCTATCCATCCACCCATTCATCCTCTCACCCACCCACCCTTCCATCCATCCATCTTTTCATGCATCCATGCATCCATCCGTCTAGCTATCTTTTATCTACATCTCTATCTATATTTAATCTATCCGTGTATTTGTCTGCCTGTCTGTCTGTCTTTCTATCTCTCTATCTAATAAAATCTCTTTTTTTTAAATTAAATTTTCACTTGTGTAAAATGATTGGGTTTTGATATCCCTGGGGATAATTATGAAAATATTTTTATGTTTTGTTAAAGTCATTGATTTTCTTAATTGTTTAACATATGTTCGTATGTAAAATGAGAATATAGCTTCTTTTTTTTTCTTACAACTGAAATGTCATTGGATTGAAAGATATTGTCATCCATGTAAAAATGCATAAACTCAATTTCCTACCATCGATATAAATGTATCGAAGAAGGTTAATTATTGATCAAATTTATTTGAGGCTTATCTTGTACTGCACTGGGCAAAATGAATGTATAGTTTATAGTGGGCTACACAGAGTTTAAAAAAAATAAATAAATCATCCACTGGATTGTAGCCCCCTTACTTACGCAGAAGATTTTTCTTTTGCATTTAATATGCTTATTTCTTATCTAGATCAGTGATAAGTGCATTAAAAATGCTATTTGGCTTTTTAGTTTTGCTACACCAATTTAATTAAAAGGCATATTCTTATTAACATTATTTTTAAATGTAGAGTTTTTACTACTTTATAAATTTCATAAAAGTTTATTTTTGGAATGAATAAAAAGTACAAACTTATTAAATGTTAAAAATACAAAGCTAAATTAGTATTTAAGTTTAGCAATTAAAAAAGCAATTTACTAATTTTACTTATAAGAATTGGAATGTACATCATCAGTTTTGTCACGCTCTTTTATTAAATCGGATAACTTTTAGCTTTGGCTAAATAGGCAATTCGCACTATGACGTCATTTGCGTGATTATTTAGAACTAATTAATTTTAATTTTATTTCGCCTTATTGACAACGCGCTAAAGAACGAACTAACAACAACTGATGTTTAGGTTTTCCCGATAAATGTGATTACTGTGTATTTCTTTGATCATATTTTTTCTATTTAATTTTTTTCATAACTTTTAAAAGCATATAAAATGCTTAAGATAGTTCCTTAGTTGTTTCTTTATATGTATTTGTAATTTATAATAATAATACTTAAAGTTTTGCTAAAATAAAAGAGGAAATATAATATTTTTTGAGCATGTAAATTTATTCCACTTCCGTAAAATAATAGAAAATAACTATGCTTGTTTTTAAGAGTCCGAACTTATCAAAATATTTTCGGATCTTTGGCGTTATGTCCCTATAGCTCATTCTTATATATATTATATCAATATTCTAATGCCCCACCCATTTTTACATCGCAGATTTATTTTACCCACTATTTCAAGATTTTTGGCAGCCCGAACTACGAAAAAATCTCTGCAAACCTTCATAATAAAGATGTAGATTTAAATGCTATAGGTGGCCGACCGCCTATCTGCCTCCCTCGTCCCCCCAGAGACTCAGCCACAGTTGCTCCGACTCCGAAGCCATGCCCATGAATCCACTCCTCATGCAGTAGGGTTATTGCCAAACAAAGACTAGTGAACTATGGAAGGCTACATTTTTTTAGACTGCAAATTATTATTCATCGACGTCAGGTGTTTTACTAACAGTAACACACTGAAGTTGTGTATCGATCGATGGTTGACGCGTGTAGATCTGAAGTAGATCTAAATTAGCAACTTTCAATGTTTTTTAAAGACATCATTAAATCTATGAATGTTTAGAAGGACCAGGGCTGTTGAGTCAAAGTAGTAAAAAAATGCAAAGTAGCGTGTTGGCCTACTAGTGCGGTGAAAATAACTAGGTCACGTGATTAAGGTGAGGGACAAGCAGTTTCGGGGCAAGGGGTTTGGAGGGGGGCGGTCCGCCCTAGGCTGCGTTGAAGGTATGAGAATCACTGTTGATAGTGTGAACACTTTTTTTTGCCCGTGATTGGTATCATGAGTGGTGTCATCAGTTGTATTAGTGTGGCTATATGGTCAATGGATGACATAAAAGGCACAATAAACAGGTGTGTGAATGTCAGGCGTGGGATCGAGAGAGTTCACGGCGGTTGATTATGGAGATAGTCATGAGACGTTAGTGAGTGATGGCTCTTGTGTTAAGAATAGGCTGTGCTAGTTGATGGGGATACTTTGTAACCAGTTGGAGGTGAATGACAGATACACGGAATAAAAACGAACCTAATTTATACAAAATTATTTCTTGAAGTAGTGGGGCACTAGTCAGTGAGCATATGGTTCTTATTACATAGGTTGACAGTGTTACAGTGCACCCTAGACAAAGTTGCCAGAAATACTCGAAGAGTCATCATTAGAGTAACATAGTATATTTGACATGGGCGCCCGTCCTGTCAAGTATCATATCGATCTCAGATGTATCACGGTGGCCTGTCCGAAATATCATATCGCTGTGTGAAGTATATATCTCTTGGCCCGTCCAAAGCTGTAAAGTATGTTTAGCCCGTCTGTCCGAAGCAGTGAAGTATCATATCAAACTCTGAAGTATCCTGATGGCCTGTCCGGAATATCCTATCGCTGTGTCCAATTGCCTCGTCCGGTCAAGCGTCATATAGATCTATGAAGTATCTTTTCTCGTCCAAAGCTATGAAGATCTTGGCACGTCTATCCGAAGCTATGAAGTATTATCTCTCTGTGTGAATTGCTCTCACGAAGCTGTGTGCGTGTCCTGTCCGTATGGCTTTTGAGCTGTCCGGTTGTTGAAGCTGTCGGCGTCCTTAGAACTGTACTCTGGAAGCAGTAGTGGGGTAGCTGCTCCGCATCGCATTAAAGCCTGCGCCTGTACATCGTTGGGATTAAAAATCATGACCCGAGTTCGTATCGTAACGGAACTTTTCATCCTGAGCTCATGGTTGTAAGCCCGGGAAAAATGAACATAGTTGGACGTTGTATACCATGATTTTATGAGCGCCTGGACATTGTCAAGATGTGTTTTTATTTAAATCAATGTATTTTGACCACGGTGACCAGTACCGTGCCTGTCGGCCCGGATTTCACTGTCCCGGTATCCTGCTTTTCCTGGGTCCTTCTGTGCTATATCCCGAGTTAGCTGTTTCCAGCCGCCCGTAAAAGTGTTAAGTTACGGCCCCTTGTTGGTGTGCCCACGGCTACGCCCATGCAGAAATCACCGTAACACCTGAGAGAGCCGCAGTGCAGTCACGGCAATTGACATTCCAAAATTTTAAGTAGACAATAACATTGCTCTTGTGGGGTTCGTGAAGGTCAAGGACAAGACAAAGTGACGCCAAGTTAGCAATAGTTAAGTGTATTGATGTGTTGTAGTTGCCTAACGTCATGGATGTGTTAAGAATGTAAGTTGGGACACGTTTTGATGTGTTCACTAAGTGAACAGCGTATTAGTCTTTTGAGTAGACATTACTTGTGCAAGTAAAAAATAAAAGAAAATAGCTTAAGAAATTTAAAATAGAAGCGGAAAGTGAAATTGAACTAGATAAAAGACAGGTTAAAGAAAGAATACAATGCGAACTTGACATGGAGAAATTTAGAATCAGAAAAAGGGGCAGAAGAAATGAGTAGTCAGTAGTATGACAGGGACAATAGCGAGATTCAAGGAGAAGACATATTTAGCATTAGAATGAACGGGATAATTAGCATATCAAACTCTGAAGTATCCTGATGGCCTGTCCGAAATATCCTATCGCTGTGTCCAATTGGCTCGTCCGGTCAAGCGTCAAATCGCTCTGTGAAGTATCTTTTCTTGTCCAAAACTATGAAGTAAAATAAATGTTTAGCACTAGAATGAACTGGATAATTATTATTAACTGGGAGAATTCGTTCATTTTTGGGAAGAGTCATAGAGATTGTTCAGGGGAGGAGATAGCAGATAGTTATTGCGTGACAGAAGTGGAATTTAAGAATAATTAGTGCAGATCAGATAGCAAGAAGAAGGCTTGGGGAAAGCTAACAGACTCTGATAAAGTTGAAACTGGAAAAATGTCAAGAAAACTAGGAGGCCATTAGTTGATCGGTGAGGCCATTACATGAACTGGGAGTTCATTAGTGGAACTGGAGGCCATTAATTGTAGTGGGAGGCCATCAGATGAACTGGAAGGCCATTCGTTGAACTGGGATGTTATTTGATGAACAGGGAAGCCAATAGAGGAACTGGGACCATAAGATGAACTGGGGGGGGGGGGGCATTAGATAAACTAGGAAGCCATTAGTTGAACTTGGGGCCATTGGATAATCTAGGAGGCCATTGGTTAAACTTGGGACAATTGGATGATCTGGGAGGCCATTAGTTAAACTTGGGGCCATTGGATGATCTTGGAGGCCATTAGATAATCTAGGAGGCCATTGGTTAAACTTGGGACCATTAGATGATCTGGGAGGCCATTAGATAATCTAGGAGGCCATTAGTTAAACTTGGGACCATTAGATAAACTAGGAGGCCATTGGTTAAACTTGGGGTCATTGGATGATCTGGGAGGCCATTAGATAATCTAGGAGGCCATTGGTTAAACTTGGGGCCATTGGATGATCTGGGAGGCCATTAGATAATCTAGGAGGCCATTGGTTAAACTTGGGGCCATTGGATGATCTGGGAGGCCATTAGATAATCTAGGAGGCCATTGGTTAAACTTGGGGCCATTGGATGATCTGGGAGGCCATTAGATAAACTAGGAGGCCATTGGTTAAACTTGGGGCCATTGGATGATCTGGGAGGCCATTAGATAAACTAGGAGGCCATTGGTTAAACTTGGGGCCATTGGATGATCTGGGAGGCCATTAGATAAACTAGGAGGCCATTGGTTAAACTTGGGGCCATTGGATGATCTGGGAGGCCATTAGATAAACTAGGATGCCATTAGTTGACCTGGGGGCCATTAGAAGAAGATGAATAGGACTGTTGTTGTTAGCCTGGGAAAATAAGTTAACTGAGAATATAACCGACTATGGGGAGGAGCTTAGTTACCTCGAGGAATGTAATGCTAATGTAACTGAGAGTACGGATTTGTTTATAGCATCTATTGATGGGGTCAAGATAATAGACCATGTTATTAAGTTAAAGAGAAGGTATCCGGGAAACATTTTCATGTCTTGGAGTAATTAGACCTTTAACGAAGCTAAGTGATTGATGGACTTCTGAAATGAGAAGACTTGTCAATATTTCTTGCTCATTATTCAAAAAATAAATTCCCACTTTGTTCTGTTCAGGTAAAGGGTGATTTCATCCGTTCAACGAGTGGGCGATATTTCTACATGTAATATTCAATTTAGCTTGCAACACCGCTGAAACTATTCGCTGCTAAAATATCCACACATCCATTGAGAATAACACGTGTTCGGGATAACCTTTTTAATCCAGCAACTCCCTTACATGTAATTACCTGCTTCGACCCTAAGTCCCCCACCCCCACCACCCTTCCAAACTAGGTTATTTTTTAACCATTGGTTTGTATTTAAATTTCCAAACCCGAACGCTTAAATCTGAGGCAGTGAGTGAATAATTTCTCTGTTATTTTCTATGTAATGTTAGTGACTTTCTGTTTCCAATTACACATAGTTGGGAGAGATATTTAATTTGTTTGGTGAAATAACTGACTATGTTTAAACCTAAACAACAAAATAAGACACTGAATCGGACGCTTTGCCTGCAAGCCTTTCTCCACGAGCACAGCAATACAAAAATAAAGAACAATAAAAAAAACTACCCCTTAGTATTCAAATTTAACTAAGTGGATTCTTTTCCTGTGACTGTGCATACAAAGGTAGAACTCTTTGATCCCCACAATGTCTGATTTCATTTACTGCGGGATTAGATTTAACACTGAAAACTGCAGACTCAACCAGATAAACACTGAAAACTGCAGATTCAACCAGATAAACACTGAAAACTGCAGACTCAACCAGATAAACACTGAAAACTGCAGACTCAACCAGATAAACACTGAAAACTGCAGACTCAACCAGATAAACACTGAATGACTTCGACCATAAGCTTCCCTTCCTCATACATTTTACCGGAGAGTGTATGGTACAGGCACGTAGTGAGACCAACAACTCTAGTGATAAACATACCAAACATGTGTCACCACTTGGTTACTAATATATTTTACTGGTGTGTCTATGGTACAGGCACCTAATGAGACCAATAGAAGGGCCGAGTAGAAAAAGTACTTAAGTTACAATTTTCCAAAAATGAGTTAAGACAGGCATTATATTTGATTACTTCCCCTGAATCATTCCTGTAAATATCATTCATGAAAAATGTCCATATGTGTTTGATACAGAGTTACCTTGAGCAGCTTTTAAGGTATTTAAATAAGAATTTAAAAACTTTAAACTAATTTTTCTCCAAAAATACACTTAAGTACTTTTTCTATTATAACTCTAGTGATAAACATACCACACACATCTCACATCTTGGTTACTGAATCATTTTCTGAGCTATGCAAACATGACGAATTCATTCAAACACCATTCAACAGGTGGCGAATCTCAAATTTCACTCGGATTCAAGTACTTCAGCATACCTAAGGTTTTAAAACCTATTTACAATTGTTTAATTTAGACCAAATAAATAGGTTTGGATGACGTCACGTCAATGGCGGCTCTTGTTACATAAACCATATACTACACACATACTCTCGCTTGAACATATGTACATATATATTAAGATTTTGTTGCCCCTTCAATGTCTGCGCCGCTACCACTGCTCCCATCCCCCATCCTTCTTCGCATGACCCTTATGGCAAGCGCTGTTGATTCCCCAAAAAATCAGAGAGCGTATACACAGACAGTAGCAGTCAAAGATCAAAACTGGTCAGGAATACAATACCCTTAACTAATTGTTTGCAGTGCTGTCCGCAGGTTCTTAGGGAGCTGAAATATCTTGAGAAAGTTTATTCTAATTGTACTTAAGAAAAAATCATAGCAGCAATGAAACTTGCAGCGCAAAATGGAAACTGTCTTTGCAAAACTGTTGTCTTTTTAGAATATGCAGTTGTATTCCCTTTGAAACAGTGGTTGCTTCGAATGCTTCTAAAAATATGTTTAGTAGTGCGGGATTGAAAGTAATGTAGAGATTAATACACGATGATAGAATTGAATTGCACTTAATTCTCTTAAAATTCAACAACACTGACTTTCCTTGATACTAAAAAAAAACACATTACAAATACATAAATATCATCATTTATTTCATTTGATCACATAATTAGAAGCATCATAAACCAACTCAAGTAGGAAAAGCTGTATGCAGACCGACTATCTTTTGAAATGATTGATTGGTGATAGGGACAAGAATGGTGATCAAATTGTGGAAAATACTGAAAGTGCTACCATTCTGATTCATGTTTTAAAAGCATGACATTATTTATAGTGGCTGACTAGAATGCAAAACTATCATGGTATTAGCTTGGATTGCATAATCATGGTAACTCAGTAACTGGAACTATTGGTACATTTAAGCAGTGGTAACCAGACTTTAAAAAGCATCATTGCATAAATGTTTATCTATGTCATAAGTTGAACAGGAGAGACATTTTAAATATTTTAATTGTATTGGAACTTCAGTTTTGAAACACCATCCGCCATCCTATGATAACACCCTCCTATGATAACACCCTCCTATGATAACACCATCCTATGACAACACCATCCTATGACAATACCATCCTATAACCCTATACTATGATAACATCAAACAATTGCTATAAGACTATAAATTACAGCAATTTTCATTTATTGAATCCTCAAGCGTCAGGCATAGTGAACGCACATAAAAATACCACGTAATTTAATAATGCAATTGGCTTAGGTTATTTCATTATGTAGTTCCATTAATTAATGCCATTAAGACTAATCCATTCTAAAGTCCATTACAAAACTTGGAGAGACACTGGTTCAATTTAACGGGAATTTCATCCTTTCTTTAAATAAATACTAACTCTTATTGATCAACTTTTGAGATGAATTGATAAATTGAAACTCAGATTCTCAAGCTTGACATTTCCATAAAATAAATAATTGATTCTGATTTATGAGTTTTGTATAAAAATCAAAATGTAATTGATTTAACATTGAAAGCATTAAGCATATCAATGTAAAGTTTTCTTAGATGCTTAATATAGAATCTCATGAAGAGAAATTTACTGGTATATCCTTTAGGCTGTAAACCAATATTAAATTGCAAAATAATGATCAACTATACAGTTATAAAAAATTATTGTTACGTTAAAAGGAGCTAATGAAAAAATATTGTTTTAAAAAAAACATAATCCTAATAAACTGCTATGCCATTATTCTTTGTCAGCATATCATTGAAGCCAGCATTCAATTTTCACTTATTAATTATCTCAGCATACAAGACAACCTAATGTTGATTTTTTTCTTTTCTATCAATATTTACAATTGAAATAGAATTAATTATGGGTAATCACAATTATAAAGGTTCTTGATATATACACAAAACAATACTCACCCCACCTCATTTAAAGTCTCAAATAATATCTGTTTAATATCATTAAGTTCTTTTTCTTCATAGTCATATCAAATCTTAAAGTTCTCCATGAACATTATAACATTATCATCCTAAACATAATCCTAATCCTGTTTCTGCTTGCAACTGCAGCTGAAATTCCTCTTTAATTTTACCCATCAGAAACGGATTGCTATATACGTCAATGGAAGCCATTGCAAGGGCCTTGGCATGGACTAGAGTCAGTTCATGGGCTGATTCTGTCTCTGTAATTTACACAAAAAATTCAATAAAAATTTTTTTTTATTATTTTACACAAATAATTTACCATTCTACCAAACAAAAAACATTCATGTTTTTAGCATACAATTTAAGGTCATTGGAAAGAGAATAGAAAAAAAAGGAGCATATAAAAGTTTATTTTACCCTAGAAATTTCATCTCCTGGCATGTAGAGGTAACTTTTACTCTAACAAGTTAACTTATTACTGAATAGTACGATCCTTTTTTGGTTGTTTCACATTTGAAATTTGTTATATAAACTGTAAGAGTAATATTAGATGTAAGAGTAATATTAGATGTAAGAGTAATATTAGATCATGTAAATGGTTTGGTTTTGGTCTAGATATCAGTGAGTCGTTACGCTACATCTCTTTGCACTATTTGGAAAAATATAATGTACAAACCACTGTTTGAAAATACTGCTGTAGCCATAAACTAACTTTTGTGGAATAATTTAGAATTAATCTTACAAATAATTATACATATTATTCAAAAACATAAAAATTCTCATTGTACCTCTATTATGTGGAAGGTAGTATTTATCCTATTCAAACTTACTAGCAATATCTCTAAATTCTATTGTGTGCAGACTGACATCTGTGTTCAAACTTACTAGCAATATCTCTAAATTCTATAGTGTGCAGACTGACATCTGTGTTCAAACTGTATTTAGGATGAATACTGGGAAGAACTTTGGAAACATTTCCCATGTCAGTGGAGCCACCTTGCTTGGAAAGTTTTTCTGGATCTTTTTCAAACTCAATGCCCAGGGAATTGCCATTTTGCACGTAAAGTGAAGCCAGAGTCTCATTAGACATAAGGGAGTCGTACGATTTGGGGTCAAAGCTGTAATCTACCTGGAAATAATTGTTGGTAACATTACAAATTTTTTTTTTTGATAATCAACATGCCATCAATTCAAAATGAAGTCATGAAAACCCAATATTCTCGGCCAGTGAACAATTATTGAAGGACACAATCAAATGAGTCATGATTTTACAAAATAGTCTACAGTATTTCCAAGACCTCCAATGTCACCAATGTTATTTAAATTTTTCTTTTAACTTTTGTTTTTTTTAAATTAAAAATTGAGGTTTGGGTTACGGAACTGATTCATCCATTAAAATTAAATTCTTCTTAAAATGTTATTTATTGCTAGATATTATGTCTTTGGTTTTTTAAAAATGTATTATTATCAAGTTACCGATAGGCCTGCAAATTTATTCTCATATGAAAACACAGATGTTTAAACACAGAAGAAAGGTAGCGGAGACAAATAAGTCAGAGGGGAATTATCTTCTTTCGCCTTTTCGTCCTCGAGGAACAGCAGCCGATCTTCATCGACGTCTGTGATTAGGACATAGGCCGCCTACAAGAGCCCTCCAGGCATCACGATCCTGAGCCAATCTCTCCAGCCTCCCCCAAGTGTGGCCAAGTTTCTTGGTATCCGCCTCCACTTCACGGCGCCAAGTGTTCTTAGGCCTGCCTCTTTTCCGTTTTCCTTGAGGGTTCCAATTCAAGGCTTGTCTAGTTATGCTGGAGGCAGGTTTCCTGAGCGTATGGCCAATCCATCTCCATCTTCTCTGGAGGATCTCTTGTTCTACAGGTTCTTGCTTTGTCCGCTGCCACAGTTTCTGGTTGCTGATTCTGTCGGGCCAATGAATCCCGAGAATCCTTCTTAAGCAGTTATTGATGAAGGACTGGATTCTCTTCATATTCCCAGCAGTGATTCTCCATGTTTCTGCACCATACAGTAGAACCGGTTTCACCATTGTGTTGAAGGTTCTGATCTTCAGTTTGGTATTTAGGTGTTTGGAGGCCCAGACATTTTTTAGTTGTTGGAAGGCTGCCCGTGCCTTTCCTACCCTTATTTTGATGTCAGCATCTGTCCCACCTTGCTTGTCCACGATGCTGCCAAGGTAGACAAAGCTCTCTACCTCCTCGAGCGCTTCCTCTTTGAGCCTGATGGGTGCTGTATTGGTAGCGGCATTGACCTTGAGGACCTTGCTCTTCCCCTTGTGAATATTAAGACCAATACGTGCAGAAGTGTCTGCAATATTTCTGGTCTTCTCCTGCATCTGTTGTTGGGTATGGGAGAGAAGGGCAAGATCGTCAGCAAAATCGAGGTCATCAAGCTGGTCCCACAAGGTCCATTGAATACCATTCCGCTTCTGTTGTGTGGAAGTTTTCATCACCCAGTCAATGGCCAATAGGAACAGGAAAGGCGAAAGCAAACATCCCTGCCTCACACCGGTCTTCACCTGGAAAGCATCAGTCACCTGTTGTCCGTGGACCACTCGGCAGGTCATCCCCTCGTAAGAGTTTCTGATCAAGTCCGTGATTTTCCGCGGGACTCCATAATGTCTCAACAGTCTCCAGAGGGTTTGCCTATCCACACTGTCAAAGGCTTTCTCGTAGTCAACGAAGTTGATGTAGAGGGGTGAGTTCCATTCCAGGGATTGCTCTAGGATGATGCGCAGTGTTGCAATTTGGTCAGTACAGGATCTGTTGGTCCGGAAGCCAGCCTGTTGGTCCCGCAGCAGGGGGTCAACAGTTTCTTTCATTCTGTTGAGTAGTACAGAGGGGAATTATACACTATTGTTATATTTATTTGCCGTTAATGACTAGGCAGCTATTCAGACTCACTTTACAGCCAGTGGCAGCGGCAGCAGCCTCAAAGCATCCCCCAAGTCTCTTTTGAATGTCAAGGAGTTCTCCCCTACATGGTGCACGTGCAAAGTAAAGTAGTTCCGATGTTTCTGGGATGATATTTGGTTTCTCCCCACCATTGGTTATCACACCTGATTAAAAAATATTTATTGATTAAAAGATGAAAGCCCCGGATTTTCAATATTTTAAATTTTTGTTTGTATATAATTTGGGATAATCTTCAACATGCATTAGATCATCTTCATTTCTGCTGTTGTTTAGTGCCCTTGTACTAGACATCACAATGAGGTAAATTTGCGATCAGCTGGGCAAGCATCTGTTTTTTTTCCTCCTTTCCTGTTTCATGAGCCATTAGTTTTTCCACCACTGTGGCTTGACATTTTTCTTTCTCTTTTATTTACCAATGATAATGAATAAAATCTTTATCTGTAAACAAAAACCGAATGTGGCAACTATTTACAGATTGAAATCAGATAGTTTTGTGTTAGATCATAAGCCATGCAAGTATGCAGGAGATATAGAGTGGTTCTAATATTGAATAAATATTTTTTTTAACTATAAAAAAACATGTATAAAAATATAAGCAATCATGGCTATATAATCATGTGAAGCACAATCCAAGGCAAAACAATCAAATGAATAAATTTGTACTCATTGATCATGAATCAAAGATGAAAGAAAATAGAATGTTGAGAATGACATTGAACATTTTGATGCCTAATCTCATCTAATGTTCTCTCACCATGGACTCGCCATGTTGGTTTCAGCTGTTGTCGCATACATGAGACATTTTGATAGCATAAGACAGCTGCATCCAAGGCGTTGATTCCATTCCAAGGATAACTGGCCGCATGGGATGCCTTACCCTGGTACTTCACTTTCACCCTGATTGTAAACATTCGAGGAAAAAAATTGTCTTGACACCTAACTAAATTATTTACAATAAACTGCGCTTCTTCAGCACCGTCAATGCTTCTTCAGCACCGTCAATGCTTCTTCAGCACCGTCAATGGTTCAACATTTTACTCATATGCTTTAAAAGACACATTTTTATTTTTTTTTAAAATGTAAGAATCTCTTAAGTATATTCTATTAATAATTTTATTTGAACATTAAAAAATAACCATCAGCAACAGATCCTCATGAAAAATATATTTGTTAATACCTTAACCAAGTGTTGGAAATTTTGAATTTTTTCCTCTGAATCAAAAATATTTTTAGCTCTAATAAAAATGTTTCCTAAGCTTTCTTATTCCCTTAACTTTTAAAACAAATCTAAATTCCGTTTTCCTTATAAAAGTACAGACAAGGAAGTTGGTCCAAAACAAGCACACAATCATGGCACTTAAAGACTCCATCATCGCACTTACAAACTCAATCATGCCACTTACGGACTCATGGCAACATAAACTGGTTTAGGGACGCTGTATTGTGATGGGTGGGCCATCAATGCTATATCCATCTCATTGTAAGCCCCAGCGTTGATGAGGTCAATTTTACCACCACCACCTTCCTCAGCTGGGCAGCCAAGAACAGTCACCTTCGTTAGTATGGGAAATAATTCATTAGTGTTTAAATACTTAGACTTTATCTGAAGTTTATTTAGACGGTTGAGATTTCCAACAAAAATGTTCAAAAATATTATTTATTTGATCTTAACAACTGATTAACAACAGAAATTTGTTTAAGAACATGTAGATTCATCTCTATTTTTTTTAAGGTATTTGTAAATGTAGAAATGAGGTTTCAACTGTTTTATCTAAACTTCTCATGGTAAAGATATTAAAAAAAAAGGAATCCACATGCCTTTCCTTTGATATTTCCTTTATCCAAAGCTTCTTTTATTCCTAATGAGATGGCTATTCCCATTATAGCTATGAGATTGTGGCCGCAGGCGTGTCCAATGCCAGGTAGGCCATCATACTCACACATCACACCTATGAGGAAAATGGTTTTAATTTTAAAACATGAAGCGAGGCAAAATTGTTCTTCACAATTAATCAACCAATCACTTATGCAAGGGAAATAACATAAGTTTAGATTTGGAAAAGAACAAATTGCAGAGCAACTTATTTAACGTTACCTCATCTAATTTAATAATCAACCAAATATTAAAATGATTTAACAACAGAAACTTTACTATTCGTAGCCTGTAAATAATACTCTATCAAATCAAATGCTTTTCAAAGTAAATCAAACTGAATCTTTTAATCAACCAGTCATAAATACCTATATTTGGAGAGTCAGGATCAATCTCATGGCTGGTTGCTGTTGCTTTAAAAGCTGTTTCCAATTTGTAATTTTTCTCAACCTTAAAAAACAACATTATATTATTCTGATTAAATAATTTCAAGCAAAGTTTATTTTTAAAAAAATGTTTTTTCAAGAAATTCTACCTTTCTCTACCTGAAAGCCTTTTGACAGCAAAAGATCTGTAAGCACCTGGTGGGCATGATGCTCTTGGAAACAAAGTTCTGGATGCTCCCATATATCTAAACTTATGTTTCGTAGGTATTTGCTTTCTCTGTCAATGGCTGCACATGCCAACTCTTTGTCTGATCCCATACTCTTGTGCTGCGGAAGAAATGCTAAATTAGATGTTTGGTACGATTTGGAAATATTGTACTTCTATTTGAAATAATGATCTCACATGCAAAAGAATAGGGTTAAACTTTATCTAACCTATCCTGTAATTGTAGCTTGTTCTGACTATCTTGCATGCATCTCAGAAGCTCCAGGATCATATAGTGTGCATAATTATCACCTGCTTCTTATATTTTCTGTATGCTTTACCGTGACATTTTCTGTATGCTTTACAGTGATATCAATCTACAACTAACAAACATCCTCAGTCCCTAAATTATTGCATTAAATTTTAGAACAAAAAGAACATATTTTAAAAAGTAAATAAAAAATTCTCTAAAATTCGATTACATTTATTTAATTTTGTAGAAAAAAACAACTTATTTTAAACATTATACCTGTAAATGAATCCACTTGAAACTTGTCAAACTAGGCAATTTACCTTTACATGCATGTAGCAGTGCTGGACTATGGCGAAACACCAATATTTTCAACATTTAAACTGTCACCGTCCAACACAATTAACACTTTTTTTTCAAATTAAATTGTTCATGATTTAAAATACAAAATTAGATATATTTTATAGGCCTAGATCTATACAATATTTACCTTTTTTAGCACGGTATAGTGTCAAATTTAAAATTTCCCTTTAATTTATTAAAAACATAGTATGCAATTTGCATGACAAGGGGCTTTAGCATAAAAACAAAGTAAAATAATTCAGATTCTGTTGCACAGCACAGGTAAAATAAAGATACATAACGCACATGAAGTGACCAGACAAAGATAGCAAAATGTGGTAATTAATAGGCAATATATTGCTGAATACATGCCTGCAAAGATTAAGTGACCTCAGATTTTATTCTAAGTTAAAGTCATCTATTTTAGTCAGTATAACAACCACCTTTCACTGGAAAAAAATTTAAGTCCTAAACATTTTTGTTTTACATCAATCAGATGACCTCAGTACAGTTTGCGGATTGGTTAATACACTGTACAATAAAGCACCTTAACTATAAGGTCCAAATATTTTATTCTATGCACAAACTTCATTAACGAAAACTTTCCTTGTGCCGTGTTCAGTTATCTGAAAAATATGATAACCGAAACACAAACTGTCCCAAAAATGCACTCAACTGCAGGGTCTGCAAACTTTTTATAAGCCTTTACACTAAAATATATGATTTAAGCAGTCATTCCCCCCAGCATTAGCATTTGAGAAGAAGAAAATCATAGTTAAAAACTATTATAAGGTGATTCTTGGAAGCTACCCCTTTGACATTACTGGTTTAGCCAGACGGTTTGCCGCTAGGGCAAAACTTTCCAGGAGGACTACCTCGCAGTACCCTTCCTCTGTGAAAGGACCTACCAGGGGACCTCGAAGAGCTTCGGCTCATCGACGACATTACAGATGTAACATTTTCATACAGAGGTAAGGAAATAATGCCTACTAAAATTATAATGGTAATCCCTTATTTTGACGCATTTTATTATTTCTACAGAAATAAAATAAAAAATCAATTTTTACCTCATGGAACTACATTAAAACACTTCAGTGGATATTATAACATGTATTTATCGTTTTCCGAATGTTTTGTCATTGGTTTTAAACTGAAATTTTAATATAAAACATGTATTTCCAGTGTCTGTCACTTGTTTGTGTTGTTTTGGTCAATTTAGCCGGTGTGCGGCCAGATTTTTTGCCAGTCTCAGACCACATGTATTATTCATACGGTTAAAGTAATGTAAAAATAATAGACAATTATGTCAGATTCGGGGCATCAGCTTACACTGGGGTGTAAGGACCTGGCTCTCTCGAGCGTTGAAGGTCCCGTCGTGATGTCCAGACACTGTAGGCCGATTTAATGCGGGCTGTGCCAGTATGAAGGTTAAAAATGTCATAGCTTGTTCAGCTGTTCAGGGGTCGCCTACAACCATCAGAAAAACTTATTTCTGAAGTAGTAATTTAATGATTGGGGGTCACCACAACATGAGGAACTGTATTAAAGGGTCGTGTCATTAGGAAGATTGAGAACCACTGTTCTAATGGATTTCCAACGTTTTGTTTTTATGAATCTGATAATCGGCATCACGCCCCCTACGCTCTCCCTTTCCCTCAGAGCATGATCATCGGCATCACGTACGCTCCAATTTCTCCCCCCCCCCCCTCTCTCTCTCTCTCTCTCTCTCTCAGTGCACTCAGTACGGATAACCCCTTAAAGTTGAAGCCATGGTGGGGAGGAGGGGGAGGATTTGGAGTTGATTACCAGGGCAGCGGACACACACATCATCATTAACTTGTGAATAAAGCTATCTGACCAAAAGTGACCGGGACTTGGCATTATGTCACTATATCAAAGAATGACAACGAAGGAGTTTCAGGGGTGATGTAAGCTGACCAGAGAAACCGCGAAACAGTGGGCCAGGCAAAAGACGCCAAACTCAAAGTCTCGACGTAATAGTATTCAACCGACATCAAAGAGCGACCGATGTCCACGCCATCGACACCGGGACCAGAGCCCCGCGGACCAGAGGCATGGCTCGAGCACGTGGTGTTGATGTAACACTTTTGTTTAACTAGGGCTGAAGTTAATAAATTAATAGCCCGTCCCCCGGGGGGGGGGGGAGTTTGTGATAATGCGTCCACTTTTTTTTTCAATTTATGGTGATGGAGAAATTTGGGGGGGGGGGGGGGGAGAGATCGGCCATGATAGCGTTGGGTCAATACGTTGTCCGTGATTGGTCAGCTCTAATTTGAGCTCCCCTCCCCCTTTTTCGTATGCCAATGAGCTTAAGTTGACTGATTTGCGTTAAGTAAAATGAGGGTGAGGGCTGGTGATTTTATATAATAAGACGGACTCATTTTGAGGTATTAATGGTAGTGGGATCACTTCGTTGAAAATGGCAGGACGACCAAGGTTAACCCGAATTCAAATTGTTGATCCAACGGAAATTTTAAATGATGCAGCAGTTCGGACTGAGATTTGGTTTATGCGCACACTATGTGAAGCAACAAATAATGTTAATACAACAATGGAATTTCTAGCAAGGCGCTCCCTTTTAAAGAACAAAATGGAATGCAACAATTGCAATGTGGCTTGTAAGCTGGCTACCTACAATCAAGGGATTGATAAACAGATATGGAAGTGTTCAATTTGTGGTTTGAGGAAAAGTATACGAGATGGCTCATTTTTTACCAGGAGCCATCTACCATTATCTAAACTAGTCATTCTCATGTACTGTTTCGCCAATGATTTTCCTCAAGATGCTACAAAGCATGAGTCACAAATACAGAACCAAAACACGGTGATTGACTGGTTTAATTTTATTCGAGAGGATATAGGGATATATCTGAACCAGCATGCAACTCAGATTGGTGGCTTTGATGATAATGGGGAGCCCATGGTGGTTGAGCTTGATGAATCCAAATATTTTCATAGGAAATACCACAGAGGAGCGTGGCGTCAAGGCCACTGGGTTTTTGGTGGAATAGAAAGGTCCACTGGAAAATGCTTCCTAGTGGAAGTTCCAGACAGAACAGCTGGAACCCTGGAAAACATTATCGTCCAACAGGTTTTGCCAGGGACACACATAATAACAGATGGATGGGCAGGCTATAGAAACATAGGGCAATTGTCCCATGGGATATTCATGCATTCCGTTGTGGTGCATGAAAGAAATTTTGTTGATCCCAACGATCCAGAAGTGCACACACAAAACATAGAAAATCTGTGGATGCGCGCCAAACGTAAACTGAAAAGACAATATGGAACAAGTGAGACATTGTTTCCATCATATTTAAAGGAGTTTCAGTTCCGTTGCAATATCACAAAGTTTAAGGTGTTCAACGAGCTTTTGATTGTGTTAAAAGGACGATATCCTGTTTAAAGCATTTTAAACAGTTCAGTTTTTTTTTCTTGGACTTCTCAGAGCATAAAAGGTAAGATCTTTTTAATTGATTTGTTTTGTACCATTTAGTCCTTGTGTTACCGGTAGCTGAAGAGGACTTTTGCCGACGTCGTTGTTGTATACTTTATACTTAAATCTCCTATCGGATTGTTATTGCTTTCAATATTTCTATAATTTTCCATGATACACATAAGGGCCATCCATAAATGACGTCACTCAAATTTTTGACCCCCTCCCCCATCATCACAAATCGTCCCAAAAAGTTAGCCCCCACCCTCAAATATAACGTCACAAATCTCTGCACCCCGCTATAAAAAGTCACTGTGTCCACTAATGACCTTTTAAAGAACGAAGCGGCTATTCGCACTCGGGTACCAGAAGTGAGAGGTTGGGATTAAAAAAAACTATTTAAAATATTTTCGATGGATTTGTAAGACAAAATGAGGTATCAAATGAAAGATAATGGAATGGACTATACGTTTGTAAACTTAATTCTTCAGTTTAACTAAAATAAACTACCACAAATGACATCCGAATAGTATTTAAATTTAGTCAAAATGGACCCAGACACGCACCGCCGCCATTCGGACCCGGGTCCCATTACACCAGTGCTTCTCAACCTTTCTAATGCTGCGACCCTTTAATATATTTTCTCATGTTGTGGCGACCCCCGGCCACAAAATTATTTTCGTTGCTACTTCATAACTGTAGGGTATGTGTGTTTTCCGATGGTCTTACGTGACCCCTGGGAAAGGGTAGTTCGACCCCCAGAGGGGTCGCGACACACAGGTTGAGAACCGCTGCATTACACTTTAAAGAAATTCACCTCCCGTAGATATCAAATTACTGCACCCGTGTCAGAAACATTTCACTATAACAGTGGTTCTTAACCAGAGGTAAAAGTACCTCCCCAGCCCTGAGGTATGGAAGACCAGAAAATAGTATTCAGTGGCGTAGCTAGGAGGCTGCGGACCGCACCGGGTGACACCATCTCAGGGGGTGACAAAAAGTTGAAAAATTGCGTATATACAGAGCAGACACTGCTTACAGAGCATACACTGCTTACAGAGCATACACTGCTGTGTCTAACCGAATATCCATAAAACGATTACAGATGACACGTTCATTTTCCACCCATGTTACCAATCAAAATGCGGTTTTATTTAAATTTCCAGGTTGTTCGTCGGCAATTAGGTTACCTTATTATTAGATCAGAAATCCTCCGTTTTGAGAGCATTTACTAAGATATCCCCCCCCCCCCGCGGTCAACCATTTTCGTTCTATCCCACTTCATGTTGTAGGCCCCCTAATCCTAATTCTATTCTATGATTCCCATGTCCACATAAAATAAGAATAAACGTCCTATTTATTGTAAAGAAATGTGTGAATTAATTGAAAAACCACATATTATTTATCTGAATATCCAATTTTATTAGTGAAACAAGACCTTTATTTCACAGTAGTAAACCGATAAAAGATACCTAAAATATGTGAGAACTTAATATTTAAAATTGTTAGCCCAACACTTGTTTAGAAAGAGATATCGGACACCTAGACATAATTAAAGTAATAAAATAAATACAACATATTTATTTTAATCTAGATACATCCAATTGGGCAAATTTTATAAGGTATCTTTAAGGACAGAAGAGTTCTCCACATTTTACCACAATGGCGCCGTGAAAGACAAAAGATTCATGAAAATGTACTTCTTTTGATCTCGTAAAATGTGTTAAATTGTTGTTGTATTCCAACAAAAAGATGGTACTTTAATTTTAAAAATACTTTTAATGAAATTCCATGAGGTAAAAATGAATTTTAAAATTTATTTTTCTCGAAATAATAATTTGCGTCAAAATAAGGGATTACCAATTATAATTATATTTTTATTGCCAATCGGCCCATCATACCATGTTTACAAAAACATTCTTCAGTCTGTCATTTTATATATGACTAAAGACACTAAAGAGACTATATAATATTACTAATTACTTATTTAATTCATCAGTCATCAGGGATGATGGCTTAAAATTAAGAAAGTAAATACTTTTGTAATCACTTCGGTATGAGGCTATTTTGACGCGTTCAGTTTTGAGACGCTTTTTTGTGTGTGCTGGATGATAGGGTTCACTAAAAAATTAATTTTTCGCGCTAGAAACGTCGGATCAACGAACGAATTACTGTTCTAGCCTAGTTACGTTAATGAACGGGCTTTAACGACATCCATTTTGTTTTCAGTAATATTAGTATGTCGTAAAGAAAAAAAAATGCCAAAAAGCAGCTAAGTCTAATTTATCAATATTTTAAAAACTATTCGTTGTCCCATTTTAAATCGACCTGGTGTACCTGTAGAATTGCATAAAAAATAACCATGCAAAATTTCAAGTCTCTAGGACCCAAAACACATTGTTATTTTTGGCAACAATGGGTGTCTAAACCTGAAAAAAAAAAAAAAATGGCCGAAAACGAAAGTGACAAACCGGAAACAGTATTATTTATTACTAGTTGACAGATAAGAAAGACCAAGAAATTTATAATGCTTAAAGCAATCAAGTTCCATTTTAATTAATATTAGGTTTTATTGTATTATCTTTACAATAATAAACATATTAACTAATATTTCATCAGATATTTCTCCCTTTCATAATTTTTCATTGTGAATTTGCCTCTATTATATTTCCTGTTTTAAAATAAATAACGTTTGGTCTTAATTTTAAAAAAATGTTTAAAAAAAAAAAATTTTTTTTAATGACGTGTTAAAAAATATTTTTAAAATATTGTATTTAATTTTTTTTAGTTTTTTAAAGCAACAAAGATGTTGACAATACGATGTTGAACACTTCTGGAAAGTTTCATATTATTTGTCCACCCTGCTATAAAGTTATGTTCATTTTCGTAAAAAAAATTTGAAAAGTGGTCACAAATCTATATGAATGTCTATATAAAAAAAGTGAGTTTTTATTCACGAAAAAAATCATAACTTTTTAACAAAAAGTGCTACATGAAAAATGAAGACATATTATTACTTTATTTAACAAGGTCTATCTTACAGATGTGCTTATTTATTAATTCATTCAATTTGAAAATTTTATAAAACTACCTACGCCTAAGTCCTAAGCCTAGCTTAAAATTAAATGAAAATGATAAATGTCATATGACTTTATAATTTTTATCATTCATTATTATGATCATTCCTTTTAGTTAATTTTATTATTTTACATTTTTTTAATAAACAAAGACTAGTCTTGAAGTTGCTTGTCACTCTACACTTTTTTTTTGTCTAATTCTAATAATAAATAATTTTATTGCGTAATTATTGTAATTTTTAAAGTATTAAATTAACTATTGACTATTATTGACTTTATTTAATTTAGTGGTTAGTCTTCATTAAGTCTTTTCTTTAGACTTTAGATTACATTGATTATGTCTAGTCTATGTAGATTATTTATATTAGAATTTGAAATAGACCTTTTTAGAAATTGGATTAGAAAATTAAATTAGCCAAAATGTTAAATTTACGAACGACGGTAAAAGAACGCAAACAAACAAAAAATAAATATGACATACGATAAGAAATTAAGGATTTTTTGTCTTATTTACCACTGCTTATTTATAATTGACCACTAATATCATGTAATCAATTTGGGTTACTGTTTTGTTTTCTTATATTTTAGAAATGATTACTTTTTATTTCATCTGCTTTACCTCCCTTATTTTGTTCTGTTCGTTGGATCTCTTGATAGGTTCTGTTGGTTGGTAGGTTCTGTTCGTTGGATCTCTTGATAAGTTCTGTTGGTTGGTTCTCTTGATAGGTTCTGTTCATTGGATCTCTTGATAGGTTCTGTTGGTTGGTAGGTTCTGTTCGTTGGATCTCTTGATAGGTTCTGTTCGTTGGATCTCTTGATAGGTTCTGTTGGTTGTTAGGTTCTGTTCGTTGGATCTCTTGATAGGTTCTGTTGTTTGGTTCTGTTGTTTGGTTCTGTTGGTTCGGTTGAATGGTATGTAAAGGTAACATAAGTCAGTGTGACAGGAGTCGTCGTGTAGGGTTGAATCGTCAAGACTGTTGGCATTGATATGTTGTTACATTGTTGACGTAAAGAACTATTATTTTCATTGCGTACTTCATACAGTGTTGTTACTGCCTGTCTTCATCCAGTTTTGTTACTGATTGTCTTCATCCAGTTTTGTTACTGATTGTCTTCATCCAGTTTTGTTACTGATTGTCATCATCCAGTTTTGTTACTGATTGTCTTCATCCAGTTTTGTTACTGATTGTCATCATCCAGTTTTGTTACTGATTGTCTTCATCCAGTTTCGTTACTGATTGTCTTCATGCAGTGTTGTTACTGCATGTTCTTATACGTCTCTATTGGGGAGTTTGTCTGAATTTTCAGATTTTCTCCCCATAAAAAAAGCGGGGAAAACATTACAAGAATAGAAATGTGTTTTTTTTTAAAGTTATTGTTTTGGTAAAGTACCGATTGCATGGACAAACTATTGCTGAACATTCAATCTATTTTTAATACATAAACGCCCGGGAAAAACGAATACGCCGAAAGAGTTGAGAGGCTATTTGAATGACAGCCGGACAAACTCGAGGAAACGTTATGCTATGTGGACGCATCGAAGCGTAAAGTTCAATCAAACCGGATATTATATTTTGTAACTTTAGAATGTATCTCGGTGGTAAAAAAAACCCAACAGATTTGCTTCTTTCACACCGGAAGTCTGCACTGATTGTTTTGTTTGCTCTTCCGTATTAGTCCATTGCTGCGCCCCATAAATAGTTCCAGTAATTGTTAATTTTTCATGCCAACCATACAATTTCAAAGACTTACATTAACAGATTGGTTACAGAACCAGCCAACAGAATACACTGTAATTAAATGCTAGTATGAGTTTTGAGTCGATATATATAGAAAAAGGCTTCGAAATTATTTTGAAGCTTCAAGAACATCTACCTCTCCCTTTCTCTCTCTCCCCGCTCACTCTCCCTCTCCCTTTTTCTGTCTCCCCGCTCGCTCCCCCTCTTTCCCCCCCTATCTCTACACTTTTCCACTTAACAATTTCTGAACGTATTTGAAAACAATGTTGACATATTTTATTACTGTTAACTGTTTCATTTGACTTTCGAGGTGGAACTGTCTGTAGACAGCGAGCTTACGGTCTTTGTGCCCCAAAAGTCCCAAATTAAGATCTTCCCCTTGATTGAGATAAATACATATCTTGACTTTCGAAGTGGAACTGTCTGTAGACAGCGAGCTTACGGTCTTTGTGACCCAAAAGTCCCAAATTAAGATCTTCCCCTTGATTGAGATAAATACATATTTTGAATTTCGAGGTGGAACTGTCTGTAGACAGCGAGCTTACGGTCTTTGTGCCCCAAAAGTCCCAAATTAAGATCTTCCCCTTGATTGAGATAAATACATATCTTGACTTTCGAGGTGGAACTGTCTGTAGACAGCGAGCTTACGGTCTTTGTGCCCCAAAAGTCCCAAATTAAGATCTTCCCCTTGATTGAGATAAATACATATCTTGAATTTCGGGGGACGTGATACTCGAGTGAATGCCCTTAGTCCATGGCTGCACCTAAGAATAAATATAAGCTGTTGAATCCTTCTGTAAAACCCCTACTATTATAAGATCCCATTGAGCATCAAAATAAGTTGGGTGGGGGTAAGGGTGGCGGAGGCGGGCTTTATAAATGTCCATATGTCAGAAAGTAACCAGGTCACATCCTGTTCAAACTTCATTAGCTTCACTGTTAGCTGCACAATTGGCACATGGCCTTGAGGGACACAAAACTCCCCCCCCCCCCCGGCTGCTAAGTGCAGCTGTTCTCATGACTGAAAACAAACTGTTTATTTCCTATAATGAACAATTAACTGAACGCTTTGCTATAGAACTTAGATGCACCGTGTTGTTGGTATGAAAGTTTCAATAATTACTTTTCTAATCAGGGAGTCATACATGTCAGAGACATACGTTAACGGCCTGGTAAAGGTAGTCATGCGTGTCATTTAATCAAGCGAATAATTTATTTTAAATTACTGCATACCTTAAAGTAAAATATAATTTAGGATATTTTAAGCCGTGAATTAATTAGCACACTTTAATAAGTGTTTATCAGTTTATAATCGGACAGTTCTCACTGATAATTGCTAGTTTAAACAAATGTTTACATAAAGTACCTTTCTAAGGTTTTAAATTTGGCTATTTATAAGTACCCTCACCACAACCACGAAAGTCCTCATCATATTTACAGGCTGGTGAGCACCTTACACAGGACCACTGGTCTGTTGTTGACGTGGTGTCAAGGTGTTGCCAGGCGGTGACACCACTGAGTGATTCACCATTCAACCTGTGCGCAGGTGAGCAAGTCAATAGACATACCTGAGCGGTTGGGGGTGGTTTGCGTCATAAGGTTGACGCAAGAGGTCTCGTGAAATTCTATGTTGACATTGAAATAAATTTACTACATTTCATTTTAGATTTAGACACAACTCCGTAAGTCATAGAGTTAGTGGTGACCCAACTTTGTTATTGACAACGGAGTATAAGATCGGCTGAAACCAGATTTGAATAGGAATCTTTCATCAGTGACGTAGCGAGCTTAACTCGCGCCCGTGGCACAATACCTTTTTAGCGCCCCCCTATTCGAAAACCATACAATATTATATGTAAAATATACAATTTGGCGCCCCTTTGTGATTAGCGACCGGGGCATGATGCCACCCTTGCCCCCCCCCCCTCGCTACGCGACTGTCTTTCATTAGCCTATTTATAGCCTTAAACAATACATGTGTGTTCATATTTTATGTATGTTAACTAATTATAACTGTAATATGATAATAATTGTGATGGATGGCCTGTATCTGCTTATTAGTACTTATACCTGTTGAAGAACTGAATAAATCCAATTGAATAATTCACATGGTACTTTATTACATGATAATGATAAAATAACTCCTTGATATCGAAACATCCTTGTAACTGATAAAGTTACAGTATAAAGAAGATAATACACTTTGAATATAATTCTTTCTTAAAATTCATCTCACAGCAAGCAAATCTTAACATGGCGTCCCTTCCTCACAGACCAAAAAATCGTGCACCTCCAATATTCAGAAAATCATGAGTTCTTTATTATTATCATATTACAGTTATAATTAGTTAACATACAAAAATTAGTTTCCTGCTTTTTCTCGTGAAATGATTTATTATTATTATATTCCTACGCCATCGTGCATACGAATAAATAACATTGTTATGTGACTTAATTTGTTGTGTTACATATCCCATAACTACACCTCAAGCTCCATATATTTAACGATGGATTAAAACTCTGGTTTTGTTGGCAACTAAATACAAAATAACACTTCGAAACGTTCATAGCTGAAGAAGTTTAAAAGTCAAATTAATTTGATGGGCTGGCTGTTCTAGAAAACAAGAAACTATAAAATTGTATGTGTTCAACAATCTTGAGTCCTAGGAATTAAACTTGGATTAATTCCAGTCGTTGCTTAATTGATAATTTTTTTTTTTGGGGGGGGGGGGGGGCAAACACGCCATTTAGTTTAAATGATTTTTACTGTAAACTAAACTAAATTTTAAAAAATGCTTACTCGGTGGCACTTGATTTCTAGAAGGTTCCCAATATAGACAATGAAGACTATGGAAAAGAACATAACCTTAATAAGATCACGTCACATCCCATACAACGTAATAACACAAGAGAATCCAAATGCAACGTAATAACACAGACAATCCACATTTAGAATCTATTCTCCTTGCTGGATTTTCCCCCCTAAAAGACTTTTCACATTGAATATTACCTAAAGGGTCCTAAAGATTAAAGTTATTAGATGACACTGGCAGTTTTCTATCATGGTCTTCTCAAAACTAATTAAGTATTCTTAAAACAATAAGATGACTTTGTATGGTATGATTTTAAAAAAAAAGAGAATTGTTACAAGGAAGTTAAGAGAATTGTTACAAGGAAGTTAAGAGAATTGTTACAAGGAAGTTAAGAGAATTGTTACAAGGAAGTTAAGAGAATTGTTACAAGGAAGTTAAGAGAATTGTTACAAGGAAGTTAAGAGAATTGTTACAAGGAAGTTAAGAGAATTGTTACAAGGAAGTTAAGAGAATTGTTACAAGGAAGTTAAGAGGATTGTTACAAGGAAGTTAAGAGAATTGTTACAAGGAAGTTAAGAGAATTGTTACAAGGAAGTTAAGAGAATTGTTACAAGGAAGTTAAGAGAATTGTTACAAGGAAGTTAAGAGAATTGTTACAAGGAAGTTAAGAGAATTGTTACAAGGAAGTTAAGAGAATTGTTACAAGGAAGTTAAGAGAATTGTTACAAGGAAGTTAAGAGAATTGTTACAAGGAAGTTAAGAGAATTGTTACAAGGAAGTTAAGATAATTGTTACAAGGAAGTTAAGAGAATTGTTACAAGGAAGTTAAGAGAATTGTTACAAGGAAGTTAAGAGAATTGTTACAAGGAAGTTAAGAGAATTGTTACAAGGAAGTTAAGAGAATTGTTACAAGGAAGTTAAGAGAATTGTTACAAGGAAGTTAAGAGAATTGTTACAAGGAAGTTAAGAGAATTGTTACAAGGAAGTTAAGAGAATTGTTACAAGGAAGTTAAGAGAATTGTTACAAGGAAGTTAAGAGAATTGTTACAAGGAAGTTAAGAGAATTGTTACAAGGAAGTTAAGAGAATTGTTACAAGGAAGTTAAGAGAATTGTTACAAGGAAGTTAAGAGAATTGTTACAAGGAAGTTAAAACCTAAAACTAACAATAGTTAAAAGTAGGATTTGTTTGTTTGTTTGATGTTGTTGTTGTCTTTTTGCCGTAGAAAGCACCAGAACGGCGTACCGGCAACTTTTTTTCAACGGATTTTCCAAGTAAATTTTGATAATATTATGTTTGGTCCACGTGTACTTGAATCGCCTTGTCCAGCGTGGCAGGAAAGGCGAAAAATCATTTAAACAGTGCTTGGTGGATGGGGCGGAAAAAGCTTGACTCGCCCCAGGCGGCACTAACCCTAGCAACGCCACAGCAAGCGAACGGAAATTATTTTATCTATTAAAAAATATCGTTGGTAAAATGGAATAAATTACTAATTACTTCTTGACAACTTATCCTGCAAATAAAAAGACTAGAATATTTTATTTTAACTGCAACAATGACAGAACGCATTGCCATAATAACGCCTGGTGATATTTATGAATCTGTTCTGGAGAACAAAAACCAAAAATCACATTTTAATGACGTATGATATTCTTCTTCTTCTAAATATTAAGGGCCCAAGATCAATGTATCGATCATTCTGGTTCCTATGCATGTAGAGGGGATTTGCAATGTTTCTGTGCCTGGTGTTCACGAGGATATTTCACTGGTTGCAAGGACTACTTAGTGATGGTATCATGCATTGGGGGTTGGAAGGTCTGAGGCAATTAACGCAAATGTATCTAGTGTAGTCGCCTCAACTGTTCCTTTTGGAAGCTTGTTCCAGTCCCCGATTGTCTTTGGCAGGAATGAGCAGTTCCTGTATGGCTTCTTGCTGGCCTGTCATGGCCTCGTCACCACTGTCTATGTGGGAGAGGGACGTGTTTCTGTTTAATGCCAGAGCAGTGGACCAGCCCATTATTTATCTTGTTAATCATGGAGAGCCTGGATCGTCGTCGTCGTTCCTCCAATGGTGAAAAGCCCAGTGTTTCCAGCATGCTGCCAACATTACAGGTATTCCTGTAGCGGTACAGGACAAAGCGTGCTGCCCGTCGCTGCACTGCCTCCAACCTATCGATGCTCTTTTGGGTAAATGGGTCCCAGACTGAAGATGAGTAAACTAAGAGAGTTGGACAAAGGTTTTATAGGCTTTTCCTTTACAACTGGATTGCCGACCTTTAGATTACGCAGTGAGAACCATAGGGTCTTGTTTGCTTGATTGCACACATTGTTAAAATGCTCGTCCAAGCGGACCTCTCTTTGAATGGTAACACCCAGGTACCTTACGGAGGAAACTGGCTCAAGTATATGGCCATGCAGTTCATTGTGTAGATGAGTGCAACGTCTAGAGATTCACAGTGTCGGGCACTTGGCAGGATGAAATTACATGTTCCAGCTCATCTCCCACTCAACTAACCGATAGAGAACCTGTTGTAGCTGGTCCAGGTCAGATCTTTTGGCGATCGTCCTATACACCACCGTGTCATCTGCGAACAGTTTGCTTGGGAGGTCAGTTTCTCGGGTAGGTCATTGATGTATGCTAGGAACAAACAGGGACCTAGCACCGAGCCCTGGGGGTCCCCTGACTTAACACCGACAAAGGAGGAGCTTGTACCGTCCACCACTACCGCCTGGCATCGATTGCTGAGGAAGCTAGAGATCCATGTTTTAGTAGTGTCTTGGATCCCATATCTCTGAAGATGTGAAAAAGCAAACTATGATAGACACGGTCAAATGACTTTGAGAAGTCCATCCCCCAGCACGTCTGTTTGCTTGCAGTTTTCTAGATTGATCAATTTTTCTACAAATACAAGGAGATGGGTCTCACATGATTTAGTGACTAGGAAGTCATGTTGACAGTCATTGTGTATATAGTGGCTTTCAAGATGCTTCATGAATGCGCTTACGATTATGAGCTCCAAAATATTGCATACTACGCTGATGAGGAATATCAGACGATAGTTGGCAGCGTCGGAATGCTCCCCTTTCTTTCTTTCGTTATTTAAGGGGCCAATCCTCAAATGACGTCACGCTATTTAGGCCTACTTTGGACCCACCTCCCCTATTGTCACAAATCCTTCACCTATTATAGAAACCTTTAAAATAGTGCGTCATAAATCGTGACCCCGTTCCCAACCCCCAATGTGTGACGTCATAACGGGGGACCCCCAAAATATTAAAAGGTGTGATTACCAGCTCCTTTTTTGTTACAACACCACCCCGCCCCCCCAAAAAAAAAAAAATTGATTAAATGAACTAGTTTGTGGTTGTCTTCTTTATAACTACGTACAGCCAAGGATTCTCGAGACATCAGCATTGTAATCAATGTTAAGGAATTTGAGCATTGGAGTCCATTATGAGTATATGTTTAGCCCGTATTTCCGTTAAGCTACAGTCAATCACAGTATAAAATCTGCTTTATAAGGTAAAAAGGATTCACAATTTTACATCGTATAGGAAGTGATCGTATTCAGCAACCGCTAGAATGTGGCCAAATCATCTTGTTTTTTTTTTCACGGGTGGTTAATATTTTCCACTGTCTCCTAATAGTAGCAATAGAAAGTTGACTTTTGACAGTCGTTTAAATCACATAAGTGGGTCTAGTGAAATGTCACAGCACATCAGTTGTCTCGCGTCTGTGAGGATACACACGATATTTGCCATGATGGCTGGGAAACAATTTAAAATACAGTGCCAGACTTAGGGGCAGGTCGGATAAGGGTGGCACCAGGCACGACCTGGCAGGGGTTTTGGGGAGTGTGGGGTCAACCTGGCTATTTAACCTAATTCTCACTGTGTTGTATACTGAATATTGACAAATGCACCTGGGGCATGATGAGAACCAACGCCTTTACAACAAAACCGCCCACCCTCCTCTTTTTTTCAGGACAAAATGTGCACAGACAGAAAGAAATGTGCACAGACAGAAAGAAATGTACACAGACAGAAAGAAATATGCACAGACAGAAAGAAATGACAAGAACACATTTATTGGCTCCCAATGTCATGAAATATACCGGTTTTTACGTAAACACCACTTAATTTTTCACTTACATGCCCGCAATTTAAACACACTTTTATGGTGGATTTGCGCATCGCTCACACTACTGAACACAGCATAGGCCATTTATTGGAAGTCTCCAGTCAAGTAATTGAAACACGGAAATGTGTTTTATTGACACGCATGAGTTAATTTAACTGTGCTATTAACACGTTTATTTCTCTATTTGATATAGTTGCTATCTTAGCTATTAACACGACCATTTTCCTATTTAATGTACTTGATATCTAAGCTATTAACACGACCATTTTCCTATTTGATGTACTTGATATATAAGCTATTAACACGACCATTTTCCTATTTGATGTACTTGATATATAAGCTATTAACACGACCATTTTCCTATTTGATGTACTTGATATATAAGCTATTAACACGACAATCTCCCTATTTCATATAGTTGTCATTGAATTGAAAATATTCATTGAAATGATAAATACCCTAGCGCTATGCAGCTTATCTAATGAATATTATTATATTAACTATAGTTTCATTGAAACTTTCACGGCAAAGTGAGATGTATGATATAGTTAGGAATGTAAGTTTTAAGATAGGAAACAATTCTTTTATTGATCGAAGTAAATGGAATTTTTTTTTTATTATAATGTATATATTCATTTACAAGCAAATAAATTAATACTTATTTTGACCGAAACAACCTTTCATAATTACAATTTTAAACACAAGAAATCTAAAGTATTAAACACAAGACATCTAAAGTATTAAACACAAGACATCTAAAGTATTAAACACAAGACATCTAAAGTATTTCTCTAGCGTAGACATAAGGAATGAATGAACTCCTTCAGTGAGAATATTGACTTGATTGGTGATCATTTAGATTTGGTCACCATTGGTTTGGGGGGGGGGGGGAGACAAGAGGTGTAATGGTGGCATTCAGCACCGTGCCTCTAAAATAAACTATTACAATGTAATCAACCTAATGTAAGTAAACTGTTACAATGTAAACAACCTAATGTAAGTAAAACCTTTCAAATTATCAAAGCTACATGATCGTGTTGTTAACACTTTTGTATTTCATGGGGGCTACGCCAGCGATAAGATGTATTTTATATGAGAACTGCCAACGCCAGCGATGAGATGTATTTATATGAGAACTGCCTACGCCAGCGATAAGATGTATTTTATATGAGAACAAAGTGCATCACTGGAGCTGTCTGTGTTATTGGGATGAAAGGCTGGAGCTGTCTGTGTTATTGGGATGAAAGGCTGGAGCTGTCAGTGTTATTGGGATGAAAGACTGGAGCTGTATGTGTTATTGGGATGAAAGGCTGGAGCTGTCTGTGTTATTGGGATGAAAGGCTGGAGCTGTCAGTGTTATTGGGATGAAAGGCTGGAGCTGTATGTGTTATTGGGATGAAAGACTGGAGCTGTATGTGTTATTGGGATGAAAGACTGGAGCTGTATGTGTTATTGGGATGAAAGACTGGAGCTGTATGTGTTATTGGGATGAAAGACTGGAGCTGTATGTGTTATTGGGATGAAAGACTGGAGCTGTATGTGTTATTCAAAAAATAAAGACGATACGATTCATCGATATGTGAAGTAAATAGAGAATAACCTGAGTGATCTTTATGAGAAAGTAGGTAGAGAGTAAACCTGGGTGATATTTATGAGAAGTTGATTGAGAATAAACCTGACTGATCTTTATGAGAAAGTTGATTGAGAGTAAACCTGAGTGATCTTTATGAGAAAGTAGATTGAGAATAAACCTAATTGATCTTTATGAGAAGTTGATTGAGAGTAAACCTGAGCGATCTTTATGAGAAAGTTGATATATATAATAAACCTGAGTGATCTTTATGAGAAAGTTTATAGAGAATAAACCTGAGTGATCTTGATGGAAAGAAAAAACTCCTCACCCAACTCCCCCCCCCCTCCTTTAAGACACACATGCAGACACATTGTTGTCACACACAAAAAGAAGCAGTGACCAAATAGAGAAGAAGAAAAAAAAATAGATCTGTATGAGAGCCCAGCAGATTATCGTGTGGTCTTCGTGACTGCTACTATACAATCACCCACTCGAACTTGGCCATAGATTACTCTTGGTTGACATTGTGTGGACTGACCTCATGGTTCAGAATGGTTTAGAAAAGCCAGTGATGGTAGAGAGTAAACAATGGACACTGAAAAGATTGAACAATGAGCATAGAATCGAGACTAGGTGGGCATTATTTTAGAAAATAGAAGTCATTCAATAGTCATTGGGAATGATTCCAAATTTGGAAAAACTGATGGTATATAACAGTTACTAATAACAGTTGGAGAATAGTCAAACAGCTTCTCAATAATCGTGAAGATGTGGAAGTATATTTCTTTATTGGTTGTATTCGCTGTCCAGGCGGTTTTGGTCAGATCCACCAGGCCATTTCTTATGAGAGAGTGTGGTAAGATAGCGAGGTTTCATAACGCAAGTTTATGTCCAGTTGGACAAGTTAAGTAAATTACGCTTATCTGCAAGATCAAAGGCTGACAGCTGATCTTGCTATGTGTCTTATGTGTATGAATGCAGATGGCCAGGAGAGTTCCGGCTGAGATGTTATCTTACTATGTGTCTTATGTGCATGAATGCAGATGGCCAGGAGAGTTCCGGCTGAGATGTTATCTTGCTATGTGTCTTATGTGTATGAATGCAGATGGCCAGGAGAGTTCCGCGGGAAATAAAGGAATTACGATCATACATTTATGAAGATTAAATAAGTGAATGCTACATTTGTGAAGGTTAAATAAGTGAATGCTACATTTGTGAAGGTTAAATTAGTGAATGCTACATTTGTGAAGGTTAAATAAGGGAATGTTACATTTGTAAAGGTTAAATAAGTAAATGCTACATTTGTGAAGGTTAAATAAGTGAACGCTACATTTGTGAAGGTTAAATAAGTGAATGCTACATTTGTGAAGTTTGAGTGAGTGATGTTACATATGTGAATTTTACTTTTATGATTGTTAATTTTGAGAAAGTCTCTAGTAGGAAGCCGAGTTACTCCTGTAATTTTCATGAGTCTTAAAGGGTCACAGACTCTAGTTAAATTGTCTCCGGAAATTAGCGGCCCTATGTTACAAAGTGTGATGTTAACAATACTTAGTTATTTGATCTCAATTCAAAATGTTAACGTATTACCGTAGTGAGGCTTTTGGTGTATTTCTTTTTTACAAATTTAGATTTCATGAAACCACGAAGGTAGTAAATACGATTTGACAGGCTGTCACAATGTGATCAATCAGTTTTTCAGGGATATGCCAATGTCGAGTCCGTGTGACAAAGTCGAAGTGTAGTCATACTCACCACCCCAAGTGGTGCAAACGATCTTAGCGGTACAGACGATACGAGATGTACGATAGGTACAACTACACGCGATAAAAGTTGTGAAATTGTCGTTTATTAATATAAATACAATATATATATATATATATATATATATATATATATATATATATATATGTATGTATGTATGTATACACCGCACCGTATCCGGAAATTTGATCTAAAGAAATTTCATCGACGGAAAATTGATCGACGGAAATTTGATCGAACGGAAATTTGGTCGAATCGTTTTTTAGTTTATACGTTAAAATTTTGCGTCAAATTTCTTTTTGAACGCATTATTTTGTTTTACTATATAGTATAGTGCGTTAAAAAAGAAATTTGACGAACATTTTAACGTCTGAACTGAAAAAAAGATTCGACCAAACTTCCGTTCGATCAAATTACCGTCGATCAATTTTCCGTCCATGAAATTTCTTTCGATTAAATTTCCGGTAACACACACACGACTCTAGAGGAGATTCCCACCCATATTTAATCTGGACCATTTCGGAATGTCTACTTATACAATAAAGATTTCTTACACATAGATTACTTAGGGCAACTTTACAATTTAATAAAAAAAAAAAATTCTGATGATAACAGTCTGGACACTGCACTTTGTGCGCTGTATACATACTCACTATAAGAACCACGACTAAAAATAAAATAATAACATTATATTTACCATTTTAATTTGGGACGAGCTCTCGATACCTTGAATGTTGGGATCGGATCTTATTACCCTGAATGTTGGGATACGATCGTATTACCCTGAATGTTGGGATACGATAGTATTACCCTGAATGTTGGGATCGGGTCTTATTACCCTGAATGTTGGGATACGATATTATTACCCTGAATGTTGGGATACGATATTATTACCCTGAATTTTGGAATACGATATTATTACCTTGAATGTTGGGATACGATATTATTATGGAAAACTACCAATAATAATAATAACATAATGTTTGCTGTTGTTTCTTCATCATAGCACCGGGTGGCTCGGACCGCCTGGGTTCAGTCAACAATCTACAAGTTTCCCCTGACCCCATCCGCAGTCCTGGCCAGATAACAGTTAGTGTGAATGGATCTCTCGGAAGAAGTGTCCCAGCCGGAGGTATTGATGTCCGTTTGAGGGTCCAAAAGGATGCTCTGGCCTGGGTCACCATGCCCTGTATTAATAACCTTGGCAGTTGGTGAGTTGGTGTTGTAGTTTTATTTGGGTTCTGGTTGTAGTTACCCACGTTCTCATCCAACGTTGGGCCAATGATAGTAACAGTTGTAGAAAATAGTTTATAGCAAATGTCACGATATCCCTTCGAGTCTTCTGTATATTAACAAGGGCAATAAGTTGTAAACGTTTTCCCCCTGTCATAAAAAGGCAAAGCGATAGGCTAATGTTTACTCCCTTGAACAAAATAAATCGAAGTGATAGGCTAATGTTTACTCCCTTGAACAAAATAAATCGAAGTGATAGGCTAATGTTTACTCCCTTGAACAAAATAAATCGAAGTGATAGGCTAATGTTTACTCACTTGAACAAAATAAATCGAAGTGATAGGCTAATGTTTACTCCCTTGAACAAAATAAATCGAAGTGATAGGCTAATGTTTACTCCCCTAAACGTAAAGAACAATGCGATAGGCCATTGGTTTATACCAGGCCTGCACAACATACCAGCATCCACTTTGCGGCCCGTGAAGTAACAAAATATTCTTTATTCTTATTATTTTCTTAATAGCTTTTTCTCCTGTCCTAATTTCTTTCGGCCCGCACAAGTCCTGTCCTAATTTCTTTTGGCCCGCACACGTTTTTCATGACGTATTACGACCCGCCTTACATTTTGAGTTGTGCAGGCCTGCTTTATATAAGGGGAGACATAATACATAATTTTCAAACATATTTCACACGTCATTTCCTCACTATTTAGTTAGTGTCTAATCTTTCTTCGTCTCTCATCAGCACGTACGACTTCTGCACCCTCCTACCCAGAGTCTTCCAGAACCACACGTGTCCTTACACAACAAACTCAACCTCGGCAATGCCGTGTACGTGCGACCAGCTCGTGCCCGGAGATTTCGCTGTTAACAACATGGTCATTCCAATACCGGATGTCAGGCACGAAGTAGCTTGGTCTCTGTTTGCCCTGGTAGGACATTTTGCTCATCAAACTACAATATAAGCAGCACCGGCGATAACGTAGTACCCCGGTTTTGTGATTTGAGACCCCGAAAACTCTAAATTTGTTGTTGGCTATTGGGGACTGTATTTGAGGAGTCCAATTGCAAACCCTGCGAAGTCACTTTTATAAAAAAATGAGTTATCTATCGTGGCTGGTTAATTAAGTGTCAAACTACAGTAATTTGTGTACTTAATGCTTAAAAAGCTTTATGTAAGTCTAAAATTTACCATTTAAAAATATATAAATGCTATATTCGCTATATAAATTAATTTACAAAAACTCATTTTTCTCTGAATCAAAAAGGAGTTACTTAGCAGGGTCTGCAAATTGGACTCCTCATTTATTTGTCGTCAAGTTCTAGTATAGCGGTAGTTATAATATCAATAGCTTCCAGTTATTTCTGCTCCTGGTAGGACGTATTACAATTTTACCCTACAACCAGGAAGCCGTATCGCTGCTGTGTGCAGGAGAAATAGTGTAAAATGGACGAAGGCTCGTAAAGTCATCTAACAAGCCGTAATGATGAGCAAAGTCTTTTGCTCCAAGACGTGGGGTAGCCAGAGAGTAAATCTTTTACTCGAGTATTATCGATGCAACCGGTACACAGTGTAAAAAAGTATCTGCTGTAGTTTGAAGTAACTGAAACAAGAGTGCTTTAAGTATTTTAAAAAATACAACATTGTTATCGACAGTTTAAAATACGACACTGCGCTGTCAATGTAGGAATCAACTATAGCGTTCTGAGTCTTTGAGCGTCTTTGTAGGAATCAACTATAACGTTCTTAGCCGTTGCGCGTCTTTGTGCGAATAAAATATGTTTTCATTCCCTTTAAAGTTTCATTACATTGCTTTAAAAATTCAGAATTCCATTCCAAAACTAATAATGTAAGTTTCGCTTTGACTGGGCCGCATACAGTTCATCCATCAGGTGTTGACTGAGCTCACATTTGTATTCTCTGTAAAACACTTACCTTGCGAATCCTACGGGTGTTGAAATATCTTTAGCAGATTTTAGGCTCTCAAGTTTCCTAGATCCAACACGTAGTTCGAGGATATAATTCCAACACGCAGTTCGAGGCTATCATTCCAACACGCAGTTCGAGGCTATCATTCCAACACGCAGTTCGAGGCTATCATTCCAACACGCAGTTCGAGGCTATCATTCCAACACGCAGTTCGAGGCTATCATTCCAAAACGTAGTTCGAGGCTAGCATTCCAACACGTAGTTCGGGGCTATCATTCCAATACGCAGTTCGAGGCTAGCATTCCAACACGTAGTTCGGGGCTATCATTCCAACACGCATTTCGAGGCTATCATTCCAACACGTAGTTCGAGGCTATCATTCCAACACGTAGTTCGAGGCTATCATTCCAACACGTAGTTCGAGGCTAGCATTCCAACACGTAGTTCGAGGCTATCATTCCAACACGCAGTTCGAGGCTATCATTCCAACATGCAGTTCGAGGCTATCATTCCAACACGTAGTTCGAGGCTATCATTCCAACACGCAGTTCGAGGCTATCATTCCAACACGCAGTTCGAGGCTATCATTCCAACACGCAGTTCGAGGCTATCATTCCAACACGCAGTTCGAGGCTATCATTCCAAAACGTAGTTCGAGGCTAGCATTCCAACACGTAGTTCGGGGCTATCATTCCAATACGCAGTTCGAGGCTAGCATTCCAACACGTAGTTCGGGGCTATCATTCCAACACGCATTTCGAGGCTATCATTCCAACACGTAGTTCGAGGCTATCATTCCAACACGTAGTTCGAGGCTATCATTCCAACACGTAGTTCGAGGCTAGCATTCCAACACGTAGTTCGAGGCTATCATTCCAACACGCAGTTCGAGGCTATCATTCCAACATGCAGTTCGAGGCTATCATTCCAACACGTAGTTCGAGGCTATCATTCCAACACGTAGTTCGAGGCTATCATTCCAACACGTAGTTCGAGGCTATCATTCCAACACGTAGTTCGAGGCTATCATTCCAACAGGCAGTTCGAGGCTATCATTCCTACACGTAGTTCGAGGCTATCATTCCAACACGCAGTTCGAGGCTATCATTCCAACACGTAGTTCGAGGCTATCATTCCAACACGTAGTTCGAGGCTAGCATTCCAACACGTAGTTCGAGGCTATCATTCCAACAAGCAGTTCGAGGCTATCATTCCAACACGCAGTTCGAGGCTATCATTCCAACATGCAGTTCGAGGCTATCATTCCAACACGCAGTTCGAGGCTATCATTCCAACACGCAGTTCGAGGCTATTATTCCAACACGTAGTTCGAGGCTATCATTCCAACACGTAGTTCGAGGCTATCATTCCAACACGTAGTTCGAGGCTAGCATTCCAACACGTAGTTCGAGGCTATCATTCCAACACGCAGTTCGAGGCTATCATTCCAACACGCAGTTCGAGGCTATCATTCCAACATGCAGTTCGAGGCTATCATTCCAACACGCAGTTCGAGGCTATCATTCCAACACGCAGTTCGAGGCTATCATTCCAACACGTAGTTCGAGGCTATCATTCCAACACGCAGTTCGAGGCGATCATTCCAACACGCAGTTCGAGGCTATCATTCCAACACGTAGTTCGAGGCTATCATTCCAACACGTAGTTCGAGGTTATCATTCCAACACGCAGTTCGAGGCTATCATTCCAACACGTAGTTCGAGGCTATCATTCCAACATGTAGTTCGAGGCTATCATTCCAACACGTAGTTCGAGGCTATCATTCCAACACGTAGTTCGAGGCTATCATTCCAGCATGTAGTTCGAGCCTATCATTCCAACACGCAGTTCGAGTCTTTCATTGCAAAGAACTTTTAACGTGAATTTTTTTTCAGGACAAAGTCGGAATACTTCGCTAATTTAGATGATTGTAGGGGCATTGTGCATCATATTCTATGTATCAAAGTTCTGCTTTATTATTTCCCTAGGGAGACTACAGAGTTGACGTGACCTTGCTTGACCGCGCCACACAGTCGGAGATCTACTGTTTACACCTGGAGCTCACATTGAAGGACCCGAAAGAATGCAAGGGATTTCTGTGCCACTTCTTTGGCTGAAATGTCCCTGGCCGAAACCTGACATGTTTTTGACTGTCACAATCATAGACCTGACATCTCTTTGACTGTCACTAGCCATTGACTTGACATGTCTTTGACTGTCACTAGTCACATAACTAACAAGAGCAAAATAGCAAATCTAACAATCAATAAAAACTGAAGACAACAATTAGAAAATATTTATGAGCAATGAATTAACACCAAGACAGGTGCAAATACTTTTGAAAATGTCAAAATAACTATAATAACATTCACTAAATAAGTGCATGACCCGAAGACCTAACATAACATTCACTAAGAACATAAATAGAGGACCGAACGAAACATTCACCAAATAGGTACAATGACAAGAAGACCTAACATAACATTCACTAAATAAGTAAATGGCCATTAGACCTAACATAGCATTAACTAAATGAGTACATAACATGGCATTCTAGGAACAACAAAATAGTCAGTTCAAAGTTATCCCCAAGTCTTAGGGTCAGTTATCTATCTTATATTAAACATTCCACATAGGGTGCAACGAGCTGAAGATGTATCTGTATCCGTGTCAAAAGTTTACGTCTTTCAATACAAGAAACCAATTATGGATGTGAATGTGTACACTGATTGACACGTCTCACTATCTGTGACTATTGTTATGTTATAATTCTAGCTTCTGCAATCTTCAATTGTAAAAATTGTATTATTTATATATCTCTACGTCAACAGATATATTGTGTTATTTTCTTTCACATCTACACCCATCTGATTTCTGTATACCTATATTTTTGTAAAGTAGTTTAAATAAAAAGTTTATCCTTTAATAAAAAATCAATTTTACGTTTATTTATTAATAAGTTGTTTTCACTTGGTGCGTGTTTGTGTGTGTTTGAAAAGAGGCGTACCATCGACACTTGATAGGCGGAATACCATTAAACATGATAGGCAGTATAACATTAACTTAGATAGGAATTGTATTACTAGCCACGGTATGTGATATAGTACATGATAGTAAGTATACCCTTATCCATGAGCTTATCTGGAACATATTATAGCTCTAGGCAACAAAATGTGAACCACCCAAATCATCTCAGTGGGATTTCCCCCCCCCCCCCCCCAGTGGCACTAACCCTAATGTTAAAGTCACGTGAGTATTCATGTGACAGACAAGGACAAGACCCACTTCCATGACAAAGAGGCCTTCAATTGATAGCGTAATTTTCATTTCGGGACTGAATACAAAACTAAAATTTTTAATGTCTTGTATAAATGAAATAATTGTAATTAACATATTGGTGGGACCCAAAGTAGAGGAAAACGAACGATCATAGCCTGTGTTGATCAAAGTACGATAGTTGAAATCAACTGTGTTGATCAAAGTAGGATTGTCGAAATCAACTGTGTTGATCAAAGTGGGATAGTTGAATCAGCTGTTCTGATTAAAGTGGTATAGCTGAAATCAACTGTGTTGGTTAAAGACGATCCTATGCATTATTTCCCCACGAATCGAATAATTGTTTGAATGCACTTGTTAGATGCACCAGAAAGATGTTTGCTGATAAGATTGCAGTTTTAGTTTTTAACAGTTTAATCTCATACACTGGCGGATCAACTAGAAGATGACAGCGTGGGTCAACACAAAATGGCACGTGACCAACAGGGACATTGGACAAACAGTGCTTGAGACCCTCATAAATTATTATATGAACCAAATAGTTATAGAATGGCTCCAAAATATAATTTAACACAAATACTAAGTCAAGGGTCCAATCTAAAAGTAATGTGTGACCAACATAAAACAATAAGTGACTAACATATCTACTTTTGTTATTTGTTTCATAACATGCTACTATTATTTAATCTTAAGATGGGAGACCAGCCCAGACAAACTCACGAGGAGTTCGCCCCTGATACCAATGTCAGATAAGGTTTTGGATCTCCCTTTAAGACACAGAGCGCTCTGTCTTTCCTTGCGACCACAGAGACGTAGACTGCTTGCCATGGGGCTCCTAACTGCTGTTGTTGTAGCTGCTATTTGTGTAGTCACTGGCGTCTCCGGGAAAAATCTGGTCGTGCGAGATTGCAGTAAGTTAAACAAAATATTTGGACAAGGTGTGACAACCAGGTTGTTCAAATCATCAGTGTAACAACCAGGTTGTTCAAATCATCAGTGTGACAACCAGGTTGTTCAAATCATCAGTGTGACAACCAGGTTGTTCAAATCATCAGTGTGACAACCAGGTTGTTCAAATCATCAGTGTGACAACTAGGTGGTTCATGTACTCAGTAGGACAACTAGGTGGTTCATATCCTCAGTATGACAACTAAGTGGTTCATGTCCTCAGTATGACAACTAGGTGGTTCATGTCCTCAGTGTGACAGCTAGGTGGTTCTTGTCCTCAGTGTGACAACTAGACGGTTCATATCCTCAAAGTGACAACTAGGTGGTTCATGTCCTTAGTGTGACAACTAGATGGTTCATGTCCTCACTATGACAACTAGGTGGTTCATTTTCATCCATTGTTGGCTGACATAAGTAATTGAGAGCTTAACATTGTACATTTCCCTAGGAGGAAGTAATCTGATTAACCACTGCTTGTAATCCTACGGATGATTCTGTTGAGTAAGCTATTTGACTTACGTCCAGTTCTATACATTTTGAAATCATGCTTTTGATTTCGTTATTCTGCAGTCTTAACACGTTTTTCCCTCTGTGTCCTTGATCTTTGGTTCTTGCATATACAGTATTTGTAAAAGAGACTTTTGGGGAAATTCAGGAATATAAATCCCGTAGATGTAATTCCCGTCCATTCTTATGCGAAAAAGGGACAGTGACAATAGAAGCTCAAAGACTTTGATACATGTAAAAGCAATTATGAAATTTAAAAATATTAACAAAAAGTATTAATTATATTTTATGTACTTTTTTGGCTACGTTTTGTGTACTTATTTTGTTTACACATATTTTATGTACATATTTTGAGTACATATTTTGTTTACATTGCTAATTTACATTGATTGTGTACATTGATTGTGTGCGTAGTTTGTGTACATCTAGAGTTTATTGGATTAACGTATTCTCTCATTGAAAAATCAGGGTAAAATTGTTCCTTTAAAAGTCTGGAAATAATATTCATTTTTCGGGTTTTTGGAAAGGTCAGCATTCTGTTACAGATCACATTCATTTAAGGACAGTAGCAAAGTTCTTTCATAGTTATGTATTTGTTTTTTAACTCCTTTTACATGAACTTCGCTTTTCTTCCGTTGCATTTGTTTCTGTGTGCCCACTTGCCGTCATCCTATCGAGCTGATCCTTGACACATAGACTTATTGCCAATGACAACACATACTATTAAATTTTTAGCCCCACTCTGTCCCCAAAAATCAGTTTTTTTTTAAAACTGTTTTTCAAGATGGGGGCATTTTAATGCTTTGTTCAAAGGGTGCGTGTTTTGGTGTAGAGATTAATTGTATAGCTGTTGCTATGTGTTTTGTATTTGTGACGTATTTGAGTATGCCATAAAAACAACATATATTTTTGAAGGTGAAAATGAAGGCAATATGTAATGTGCTTTAACGACTACTAAATTAATAACGAATCAAGTACAGCTACATAAATGAAAACAGAAATGCATTTAAAGGATTTATACGAGCAACTCTTGTTTTAATGGTTGTTTAATGTGTTGTTAAATAAACGCACGATAAAACACTTTGTTCGTGTTTAAAACCAGCTGTTCTGCTGTATAAACTGTTTATGCTGCTCTCCTGTCTATTGACAGCCAATCTGACCGTGACATCGCCCATCATCACCATCAACAACTACAGCTTTGTGCCCTACCCCATCCCGTCACCTGGACAACTGACCGCCTCTCTCTCTGCCACACTCAACAGACCGATTCCAGCCGGCGGCCTTGAACTCAAGGTCCATATCCGCAAAGACGTCTTTTTTTGGATTACCATTAATTGTAAAAACAACTTTGGAAGCTGGTGAGTGAGGGGCGGGTTAGAGAGTGACAACTAGTTAATGAGTGAGAAATATTTATTGAGTCACAGCTGGTTAACAAGTGATAAGTGGTTAGTGACTGACAACTGATTGGTTTCATGACATGAAAGGGAGTCAATGAAAATATAAAAATCAATTTGTATGATTATCTTAATGAGATCTCATACGCCTTCAGCCCAAATGTCTTACCCTCCCTGGCCAACAGACTATGACAAAATAATCGAAGTGGTCTGATCGAAATTGATAGATACAATCGTGTTTCCTTTGGCACCGCGTTGAAAACTCAACGCACCTTGTCCCGGTGAGAGATGCATTTAGAATGTCCTCTCCAGGTTTAAAAGCCACGTGTACATATAAACTAAATTATGGTGTCCTCGAATTTTCTTTACCTTACACATTACCATATTTAAAAAAATATAATTGCATGAAATCTTCTCACCCTTATTCCGTCCAATCAGAAATGTCAGATTCTCTGATTCCAATCAGAACCACTTCGGATTTAAACTCTATATATTTCCACAGCAATTCGAGTTACAATTCAGATATGAAAGGTTCTGATTTATTCAATTTGATTTTAAATATCACAGTAATAACCTGATACCAAGGCAAAACTTATACCTTTGAACGCTTAATCAAAAATAATGAAGAATGATGATGTCATGGCCTTAAGAATTGTTTATTGGTCGGACCAATTAAAATGTAATTTACTCTATCATGTTTTTTATAAGAGACGCATTCATTATATAGAAGTGTTTAAAAAAATTATAGGGTATCATTTCTTTCTAACGATGAATCAATGATGTGTAGTTCCCTCTGCGTGGTAACCACCTTGAACCATCCTTTCCAGCGACTATGACCTCTGTGACCTGCTGTCCTATTTCGAGAACACGACCTGTCCCCAGCAGCTGATCGACAACAACATACCATGCACGTGCGACACCATCGTCCCTGGCACCTACAACCTCATCAACCAGGTCTTCGAAATACCTGACGTCACAACAATTAGCTCATTTGCTTTGGTGAGTTGGTGAGATGGGGAGATGGAAGTTGATAACTTGGTGGTTGATGAGTTTTTAGTTGGTAAGATCGTGTGTTGGTGAGTTGTAGTTGGTAAGTTGTGATATAGTGAGATTCGACATGGTGAGTTGTTAGTAGGTGAGTTGGTGACTTTCTGGTTGGTGAGTTGGTTGTTGACTTGCTGGATAATGAGTTAGTGACTTGGTAGTTGGTGCCCAATGAGGTGGTTGGACTCTAGAAAGATTTCTAAAAAAAATGTTAAAGATATTTTCTGTGTCATTATCTTTGTCTTCGTCAACAAATAGATCACTACCGATACATTTACATGCAGGACTTTTCATGCCCGCAGCTACACGGTTCTTCTCTCCCCTACTTTTCTAATCACGCCAGGGTCAACCATCTTATTATGTAAGAGTGTAATTGTTCATATTGCCATCTTTGCAGGGAGACTACCAGGTCCAGTTCAGTCTTGTGGATAAGGTCACCCAGGAGGAAGTCTACTGTCTGCACGTGGAGCTCACGGTGAAGGACCCCAACGCGTGCAGTGGCTTCTTGTGTAGTATATTTGGTCGCCGTGGCATTCGTGCCCTCTGGTCGTGGCTCTTCTAAATCCCACCATCGGGACCTTTGAGTCGGTGCCTAGACCGCGCGACATTGACATACCCTGCGATTGGAACAACGTGGAGTTGTTTTCATGGGCTCGGAGAAACACAAAACGTTAATTTTGTTTAGAGATTACAAAAGTTTGACAGATCTAACGTCTCTTTGGTTTGTTAAGTGTATTCTTTCTTTTAAACAATCTAAGCACGCAATCTATTAGTTTTGGTGGAGGAAATAATATTTAGTAGATATATTCGACAGATACCAATCCATTAAGTGTATGGTAGAAATACTATCTGGCACAGTGGTTCTCACCCTTCCAAATGCCGCGACCCTTTAATACAGCTCCTCATGCTGTGGCGACCCCCAACAACAAAATTATTTTCTTTGCTACTTCATAACTGTAGGGTATATGTGTTTTCGATCGTCTTAGGCGACCCCTGGGAAAGGGTCATTCGACCCCCAAAGGGGTCGCGACCCACAGGTTGAGAACCGCTGATCTAGCAAGTATTAAGCCCTGATTATCTAAGGCATTGCTAGTCAAAACGATACACCTGTTCAAGTACATTATGAATCTGTCTTGAAACTAATAGACACAAATATCTAACTTTTTTTGATGACAAATATCTTAGAAAGATGTAAATCTATTTGTCTAATGGTTGTTTTCAATGGCGAAATGGGGAAAGGGTGTGACAGGCATGGCGTAGAAGGGGGTGACAGGTATGGCGTAGAAGGGGGTGACAGGCAGGGCGTAGAAGGGGGTGACAGGCATGGCGTAGAAGGGGGTGACAGGCATGGCGTAGAAGGGGGTGACAGGCATGGCGTAGAAGGGGGTGACAGGCATGGCGCAGAAGGGGGTGACAGGCATGGCGTAGAAGGGGGTGACAGGCATGGCGTAGAAGGGGGTGACAGGCATGGCTTAGAAAGGGGGTGTGCAGGGGAGTTCCGTCACGTGCCGAACTTTTTGCCTTTGTTTTGAAATGATGCATCTTCGGCCGAATGAGGAGTATCTTACGTGGACGTGGGCGGCACAATTCTCGGTCCTCCTCGGAGTAGCGCCAAACCCACATACACCACTGAGATCCGGGCACCTATAGCCGTGCCTACGTCTGGCACCTATAGCCGTGCCTACTCCGGGCACCTATAGCCGTGCCTACTCCGGGCACCTATAGCCGTGCCTACTCCGGGCACCTATAGCCGTGCCTACTCCGGGCAACTATAGCCGTGCCTACGTCTGGCACCTATAGCCGTGCCTACTCCGGGCACCTTTAGCCGTGGGTAATCCGGGCAACTATAGCCGTGCCTACTCCGGGCACCTATAGCCGTGCCTACTCCGGGCACCTATAGCCGTGCCTACTCCGGGCAACTATAGCCGTGCCTACTCCGGGCACCTATAGCCGTGCCTACTCCGGGCACCTATAGCCGTGCCTACTCCGGGCACCTATAGCCGTTCCTACTCCCCATTGAAAATACAAACATTAAATAAGGAAAGTTATTTTAGAGTTACATAAAGTATTCCATGTTTGCTGCTACCGTCCTTTAATATTCGAAATACATCTTCACATGCAACTTTTCATACATCTTCACCTACATCTTCACATGCATCTTCCCATACATATTCAAGTACATTTTCACACACATCTTCACATACATTTCATATACATCTTCATTTACAAATTGCACTGATTGTAAATTGAACCCAGGTAAAGACAAAAGCATCCATTATTACTTCACGTGCCGTAACAACCCAACAGGTAAATAACGTGTTTCTGTGTCAAGCACAGGGACAGCTGTTGACCGTCTTTCTGCTCTTGTTGACCTCACACCAGTCTGACTCAGTGGCCCCTGGTCGGTGCAATTATCGCCGCACAACAATAATATTTTCACGCATTCCAAATTAGATTGATTTCCCAGAGCTTTGAACCAATTAGTGTCTCGTCTTACACGTTTCATGCCTCGGCTTACACGTTTCATGCCTCGGCTTACACGTTTCATGGCTCGGCTTACACATTTCATGCCTCGGCTTACACGTTTCATGCCTCGTCTTACACGTTTCATGCCTCGGCTTACACGTTTCATGGCTCGTCTTACACGTTTCATGCCTCGGCTTACACGTTTCATGCCTCGGCTTACACGTTTCATGGCTCGTCTTACACGTTTCATGCCTCGGCTTACACGTTTCATGGCTCGGCTTACACATTTCATGCCTCGGCTTACACGTTTCATGCCTCGTCTTACACGTTTCATGCCTCGGCTTACACGTTTCATGCCTCGGCTTACACGTTTCATGCCTCGGCTTACACGTTTCATGCCTCGGCTTACACGTTTCATGCCTCGGCTTACACGTTTCATGCCTCGGCTTACACATTTCATGCCTCGGCTTACACGTGTCATGCCTCGGCTTAAACGTTTCATGGCTGTTGCGTGGCTGTGGTAAGATCTTACATGTGATAATCTATCCCCCTCCCCCATGCCGAGTGAACTTATTTATGACCAGGACTTTAGGGTCTGAGTTGGAGTTAGGGTTAGGGTTTAGTAAAACAGTATAAGTGAGCTATAATAACATGGAAAAAAAAATAAGTTTCGGCTAATACCTTCGTCAGAAAAATGATTTAAAAAAATTTCATGAATTTTAATTAAATTTTAACATAATATATATACTACAATTTTAAATAGTTGGAAGAAGAAAAAAAAAGAAATGAAGGAAAGAAAAAATGGTGGGCACAAGTCCCTCACAAAAACAGAAGGACAGAACGGTAGTAAGCGGAAGTACAATGTAAAACCAATCAGGAAAATATGCAGCTATGTAAACTCGTGTGTTTGGTTAATACCATATGTAGTCAACGTACCAACTCTTTTAATTAATTAATTTCATTGTAAATCGTTTTGGGTGTAATGCTAGCATAAAATTTAGGCAAATATTAGCTGCAATATCTGATAAGCCATTGTTTTTAGCATTTTAAAATGTTTTAAAACGGGGCAAAGGCCTTTTTCTTTATCTCGTGATGTTGCTCCCTAAAACGGTCCACATGACGATGACCCGAATCACCCTGCGTAGCATTTTCTGCACTTCTCAAAAAGTATTGTGTAAATCACGCATTGGACTTGTGCAAGTAAATCTATCCTTCATTTTAAACACATCTAGAGGGAAGGTGGTCTGATTTATCTCAGTCATAAAGAGACATGTGTTACAGCGGCGTCAGTCAACATAGAGGCATGTGTTACAGCGGCGTCGGTCACGTAGAGGCAAGTGTTACAGCGGCGTCGGTCAACATAGAGACATGTGTTACAGCGGCGTCGGCCACGTAGAGACATGTGTTACAGCGGCGTCGGTCAACATAGAGACATGCGTTACAGCGGCTTCGGTCACGTAGAGGCATGTGTTAGAGCGGCGTCGGTCACGTAGAGGCATGTGTTACAGCGGCGTCGGTCAACATAGAGACATGTGTTACAGCGGCGTCGGTCAACATGGAGACAGGTGTTACAGCGGCGTCGGCCACGTAGAGGCATGTGTTACAGCGGCGTCGGTCAACATAGAGACATGTGTTACAGCGGCGTCGGTCAACATAGAGACATGTGTTACAACTAAGTCGGTCCCATCATTTGTTTCCAATGTTTAGTTTAATAGCAGCCGAAGATTGACAGCTGCCTCTAAATTTTTTGAGCATACATCCTATGTCAAAAAAATGTCAATTCGCCTTTCTGTCCCAAACATCTTCATCTCTACAGCTAAGTCACTTTAGTCGAAGAAATTGTGACAATGTAATTTCAGCATTGTTTTTGGAAGTGGAGTGGGGGAGGTGTGAGTATAACAAGAAACTATGATTGTTATTTGGTCATGAATGGAAGTAGATAAAATTATGTTCTTTATCTATGTAATTTTGATATCCCAAAGGAATAGTTCTTTCATGGATTGTTGAGGTAAAGTTTTATTTATGGATGAAAATTTACAATGAAATGAAAAGAACATAGTAGTTCCATTTTTATCCATGTAAGTATTTCTTATATAATTAACCAAATATTGTTTTTATTATTCCGGAAAAGGACCCATTTAATTTTCTTTCCATTGATGTTCTAAATGGCCAATAAATATACAAGCATGGCTGGGGCCCATATTTACCACTTTGCAGCCCGATTGTTCTGATAAAATCATACACCATTGAGTTCAAACGAGTTAAGTTGCAAAACCACGTCTGCTAAACGTATACCCTCTTTGATACTACTTTTCAGCTAGGTGCTATTTTTATTTCAGTTTTTTTTTCTATTGTTTCTTCGCTGGGGAAGGCTTCCTGCCAACACTTTTGTTGTACTGTTGCGTTCCTTTTTAAGGTTTTCCCATACTTTGTTTTATTCATATGCTCTTTTAAACATGGAAAGGCATTTGTTGGAAACATAGGCTTAGAACTCTTACTGAGATTACGAAACAAAGGAAATGGCAGTAAGTCAATCAGTGTGAGAATTGCCGTACATAATAAAGAAATATGCCATATGGAAAATAGGCAAGTTTTATTAACTGGTTACTACTAACGTTCAAGAGATTTAATCGTTTGGCCAGTTTCCTTGATGCAAATCATGTGGCTAGTGTCCTTGATGTAAATCATGTGGTTAGTGTCCTTGATGTAAATCATGTGGCTAGTGTCCTTGATGTAAATCATGTGGTTAGTGTCCTTGATGTAAATCATGTGGCTAGTGTCCTTGATGTAAATTATGTGGTTAGTGTCCTAAATGTAAATCATGTGGTTAGTGTCCTAAATGTAAATCACGTGGCTGTGTCCTTGATGTAAATTATGTGGTTAGTGTCCTAAATGTAAATCATGTGGTTAGTGTCCTAAATGTAAATTATGTGGTTAGTGTCCTTGATGTAAATTATGTGGTTAGTGTCCTAAATGTAAATCATGTGGTTAGTGTCCTAAATGTAAATTATGTGGTTAGTGTCCTTAATGTAAATTATGTGGTTAGTGTCCTTAATGTAAATTATGTGGTTAGTGTCCTTAATGTAAATTATGTGGCTAGCGTCCTTGGTGTATGACAGCAAATATGAAACGATTGACTGGAAAGTGGTATCTAAAAAAAATCTGAAATTAATTTAGCGGACATGAACAAGATGAGACAATATGTCTTCCAGGACGTATCTCCCAATTTTTACTGTAACATGTGTCAGGAAAGGTTCCAAAAATCTCTATCATTTATTCGTAGATGTGATGCAGACGAGACGCTGGTAACAGTGAAATTATGAGTCAGTTCTTGGATGGTATTTTTAACAACTTGTTGGTTTGGCACAGAGATGAAACAGTGTTATAAAGAAAACTACGGCACTAATATATGTTTTTTTAGCTTCAACAACAAGTTAATTCATATTTGAAACATATGAAAGCTACATACATTGACTAACACACGTCCCATCAATGCAGTGGTTCTCAACCTGTGGGTCGGGACCCCTTTGAGGGTCGAAATACCCTTTCCCTGGGGTCGCCTAAGATCATCCGAAAACACATATACTCTACAGTTATGAAGTAGCAACAAAAATAATTTATGTGGCGGGGGGTCGCCACAAAATGAGGAACTGTATTAAAGGGTCGCGGCATTAGAAAGGTTGAGAATCCCTGCCTTAATGCGTCCAATATTTAGAGCTACTGAGTAGCGTTACTCTGTGCAGCAGCTGTCACAGAAAAATGCAAAGCTGTTTGTCGATTTAAACCAACCGTTTCTGGACTGGGCTACTTGAAATATAAATGTTAAATTACATATAACATAAATTATGCTAATTATACAGCAGTGTTTTCACCACAGTCAAACAAGGAAGTTTGGTGTGGCTTCCAATAGCAAGAGATACAGCCACATCTACAGCCATGTCTACAGCCATGTCTACAGCCATATCTACAGACACATCTACAGCCATGTCTACAGCCATATCTACAGACACATCTACAGCCACATCTACAGGATTATCTACAGCTATATCTACAGCCATATCTGCAGACACATCTACAGCCACATCTACTGCCACATCTACAGCCACATCGACAGCCACAGCTACAGCCACATCTACAGCCACATATAAAGCCAACAATGAAAACTTCTTTATCAAGTCATAATTTTATCGGAAAATTAGCGCTAAAAAATCGTGGACTTTGTCTTACTTTGCATGTTGAATTTTTTTTGTGTGCAAGAATGAGCAAGGCCTTGCACATACACTCAAAACGTCGAATCTCAAAGCCCCAACTTGAAAGACACCCAAGACCCCTGGCCAAGAAGAACATCGATTAATTTAATACATCAATAGCTAATTTAATGTAGATGTTTAAAAACATAATGTAGGGTAAGACCTATGATGTTTTTATGGGAATCATGATAACAAAAATATGTCTTTCCATTTGTTTGTTTCATTTCAGAAGACTTGAAGTTATTGACGAAATACGCAACATAGGTTGTTGACAGGACACATTGCTAGCATGGCGTCACCAGGTTCATAGGTTGTTGACAGGACACATAGCTAGCATGACGTCACCAGGTTCATAGGTTGTTGACAGGACACATTGCTAGCATGGTGTCACCAGGTTCATAGTGACAGGACACATTGTTAGCATGGTGTCACCAGGTTCATAGGTTGTTGACAGCACAAATTGCTAGCATGGTGTCACCAGGTTCTTATATTGTTGACAGAACACATTGCTAGCATGGTGTCACCGGACAGCAGAAAGAAATCTGAGAACATATGATTAGACCTAACTGTCCTGACTTTCTTGTTGTTCGAAGTCTTACAGTACGTTATTCATTTAAATGACATGACGACTCCACCGTGTGAGCGTGACCCATTTAGCACTGCGATCTCACTTTCTAGTCGTGGGACGCAACCATGAGCTGCGCTCTGGTTAACGCCCCTTGTGACCCTGGGATAAAATTATGTCGTCCTAGTCTTCTCTTTTTATGATTCAGTTCATTTAATTTTTTTATCAGTTTAGCCACCGCTATAACACAACTTTCTGTGGCAGTTTTGCCATCGTTATAATATAAATTTATGTGACAGTTTAGCCACCTTTATAAAATAACTTTCTGTGACAGTTTAGCCACCGTTATAGCATAACTTTCTGTGACAGTTTAGCCACCGTTATAAAATAACTTTCTGTGACAGTTTAGCCACCGTTATAACATAACTTTCTGTGACAGCTATCGCTATTTATAACTTTTGTTTTCGTAGCGCACAAAATTGTCTAGTGGAATTTTATTGTTAAACAAAATATGTGTTCAATTAATTAAGCACATTCAATTATTTTATTTTGATGCTCCTAACACTACACTCACCAATGTTGGCTGTAAACAAATACTTGCACTGAAGCTACCACAACACAATATTAAGACTCACATAAATGCCCTATGTGACATTGACCTTGTTGGTTAGAAATTAGAAATAAATATCTGAAACTATGAGAAAGGAGCCATATTGTGTATCCTATTTCTTCTAAAGTCTCAAGTCGATCAGTTCCATTCAATCTGCTCAAAAAAATTGCGTTTATACAAGTTAGAATGCGTAATGTTTTTCAACCTGTGCTATGTGGATCACCTGTGCACTAATACCAATCGGTAAGTATGCTGCGATATTTGTCTACATGTGTTACATAGAATGCGCTTTTAAAAAACGCATTCAGTGTACCGCGCTAATGGTATAACCGTGTACCACGCTAATGGTATAACAGTGTACCGTGCTAATGGTATAACAGTGTACCGTGCTAATGGTATAACAGTGTACCGTGCTAATGGTATAACAGTGTACCGTGCTAATGGTATAACTGATCGTTTTATTTTGATGATGGCGTGACGCTGGGTGGTTAAAGAAAATCTGTTGGAACGAAGAATATTGTGGATATGAAATGAAGGTCTAACGCTGTCAACACATGAAATGTAGGGCATAACGCTGTCAACACATGAAATGAAGGGCACAACGCTGTCAACACATGAAATGAAGGACATAACGCTGTCAACACATGAAATGAAGGGCATAACGCTGTTAACACATGAAATGTAGGGCATAACGATTTCAACACATGAAATATAGGGCATAACGCTGTCAACACATGACATGTGAGCAAAACGCTGTCAACACATGAAATGAAGGACATAACGCTGTCAACACATGAAATGAAGGGCACAACGCTGTCAACACATGAAATGAAGGACATAACGCTGTCAACACATGAAATGAAAGGCATAACGCTGTCAACACGTGCAATGAAGGGCACAACGCTGTCAACACATGCAATAAACTGCACAACGCTGTCAACACATGAAATGAAGGGCATAACGCTGTCAACACATGAAATGAAGGGCACATGACATGTGGGCATAACGCTGTCAACACATGACATGTGAGCAAAACGCTGTCAACACATGAAATGAAGGGCATAACGCTGTCAACACATGAAATGAAGGGCACATGACATGTGGGCATAACGCTGTCCATACGAAATAAAAAGAAACACGCAACAGAGGATTTGACAAATATTTACAAGTGATCCGTGCATTATATCTTTCATTTTTATCAATATTAATTAAACCCCAGTACACGTCCATTACGACAACACCTGAACTTATTAATGAAGTGACGTATACACCCTAGGATTGGCACGTCAGTGACCGATTTGTAAAAACAAACCAATTAACGTAATGACGCGGTAGAACGTGTGGTCACTGGAGGTAAGAAACCTCGTAACATGTCTGGTATAGATCAGATAGCGTTGATACAACGTGGGGAGAGGTTGTAGTTGTATTTGAAATATGAAAAGAATATCATTCCAAGGATTAAACAGACACAAGGCCACGCATTTACTGGGTAGGAGAAATATTCATTGATAGCAGCAACTCTTAATTACTTAACGCGATTTCAATTATTTTGTATGTTTTTACATATTTTGTTTGGTTTAAAATTCAAACAACTTTTGACTTCAAATTTGTTTCATTTTTATTGGCATTACGATTGATAAAGGAATAAATACACTAATTCTTCAATTGGATTTGGTTTCCTCAAGCGATTCAAACCAATGTAGAACATGAATTGTGTGTCAATTGCTGAGAACATTGTTAGCGATTGACACCAATAAAGTCTTTCTCATTACTTTAATTTCGCGGCCATTATCAATGCGATCTGTGACCTATTTTTACCAACACGTCATTTCGACTCATTTTTTGAAAACAGATCGCAGAAATTTACTTCGTGTGTAAGAAGACGGTGACACGCAATCCTTACAATTAACTATAACTAGATTTACTGTCTCTGTTTTTAAATCTTAACTACACGTTCAGCGCCCCCTGGCGTAATGGAAGTATTGTTACTTTTAAAGTTTCCTTGGGCTTCAGTGCGTCATTGCCCGTTTAATTACATACCTAGAATCTAGAATGGTTATTCCATATCATTAAATCAATTTTTATGGACTGAATTCTCACTGGGTATTTACAGAGAATCATGTTTACAGATCTATTACACATTTTTCCCAAATATTTACTTAAATGTATTGATTTCTGATACCCCTCAAACTCTAACACCATTTTTTACTCCTTCATTCCCTTTCCTATAATTCTCACCTTTTTTAAACCATGGCATTACACTAATGTCATGTCACATCCCCTTCTCATTCATAAATAAGTTGTTAAATTGGCTCTGAAATTCACCTGACATATTCCATTGTTACCCAAACAGATGAATGTTACTCTACTCAATGACAATGTTACTCACTATCATAAAAGTGTTACTATCTGTATTAAGAATGTTACTCTCTATGTTGACAATGTTACTATCCGCATGGCCGTGCTACTCTCCACCGTGACTATGTTACGCTTTATGTTGACAACGCTATCCTTCACCGTGACAATGTTTCTCAACACCAGGATAATGTTATTGTCAATGTTCACAATTTCCTCTTCAGCGGATACCCGTGACGTCATGTCTTCACCGGTCAGTTCTTCGCGTCTGCTCAAAAAGATTAACATCATCAATTCACGAGCCAAACCATTCCGGGTGGTCATCTTAGGTCAAAATGGAGTCGGTAAAACGGGTATGTTAAAAATATAACGTCGGCCAACCAATCTTTCCGCTTTTATGGGAGAGTAAATATAATGATATATAATATATTACATAGGATAATAATAATAAATAAAACATACTTTGTTTACAATGCTAGGAAAGATCGGCAAGCAGGTGTAAATATCGATACATTTCAAATTAATTTGTTTGAGCGAGGTAACTGCAACAATTTTATTACATTTTATTTACTGGATTATCGTTATTAATTCAAGTCGTAATCTTTTAAAATTTAAAATTAAAATCAAACAAACAAACTAACGTTTGATGAATTCAAATACATTTTATTCTTTTGTATCATGACATAATCTCATAGACCCCTGTTTGTATCATGACATAATCTCATAATCCATGTTTGTATCATGACATAATCTCATAATCCATGTTTGTATCATGACATAATCTCATAGACCACTGTTCAGTAAATTTACTAATTATATACAAAGGTTTGTTCCATTGTTCTCCTCAGCTCTGACAGTTCGTTTCCTCACAAGACGTTACATTGGGGAATACGACCCAAGCTTAGGTAAGTGCACGGAACTACTAAAGTGTTATGGTGTTTCCATTGGAACATGTTGAGTTTTTCTATCGCAGTCAAAGAAACACTGACAACTGTTTAGTTGAGTTTTTCTATCGCAGTCAAAACAACACTGACAACTGTCTAGTTGAGTTTTTCTTTCGCGGTCAAAGAAACACTGACAACTGTTTAGTTGAGTTTTTCTATCGCAGTCAAAACAACACTGACAACTGTCTAGTTGAGTTTTTCTATCGCAGTCAAAGAAACACTGACAACTGTCTAGTTGAGTTTTTCTATCGCAGTCAAAGAAACACTGATAACTGTCTAGTTTTTACGTTGCATTTTGTTGATGAGAGCCTTGTAAGAGAAAGTATAAACAAAACAAAAAATTACTTTCAAATACTTTGCTAAAGCTTTGAAATGGTTGATCAGGATTTTTGTTACAACATTCACTGGTGACGTCAGAAAAGCTACTTTCCCTAAATATCCGAATTTTCCGAACTTGAAAATATGAAATTATGGTTAATAAAATGTGTGTGATCCCAAAGATGAGCTTTTAAACGTAATGCTAAAAAAATATCTTTTTGCCAATGTAATGACTAAAGAGACCAAACAAGTTCTTTTATGCATACGTTTTACGCGGACATTTAATAATTCGACAGCATGTATGTTAATAATTAGACAGCATATATGTTAATAATTCGACAGCATGTATGTTAATAATTAGACAGCATATAGGTTAATAATTCGACGGCACGTATGTTAATAATTAGACAGCATGTATGTTAATAATTAGACAGCATGTATGTTCATAATTAGACAGCATGTATGTTAATAATTCGACAGCATGCATGTTTCTTTTCAGAGCGTGTCTACACCTGTCAGCGCACTATTCAAGGGCTACCTGTAGAGTTTGAGGTGTGGGACACAGCAGGTGAGGTGAGTAGTGACCCCCGGGCAGAATCACATGACAAGGAAATGGGCTATTATTTTACGTCAACATTTATTTTACTTAAGTTTATCAGATATACGAACAAAACTTTAGCCTACATACAGTCTGTTATTCAGATCATGTTAAATAGAAATATGGGGAGCACAAAAATGACGCATTGTGAACATAACAAGGCGGTAGTCATCAAACGGTGGCATTAGATAGACGTTGTCACTATGAACTAAGGCAGTAGTCATCAAACGGTGGCATTAGATAGACGTTGTCACTATGAACTAAGGCGGTAGTCATCAAACGGTGGCATTAGATAGACGCTGTCACTATGAACTAAGGCGGTAGTCATCAAACGGTGGCATTAGAGAGACGTTGTCACTATGAACTAAGGTGGTAGTCATCAAACGGTGGCATTAGATAGACGTTGTCACTATGAACTAAGGCGGTAGTCATCAAACGGTGGCATTAGATAGACGTTGTCACTGTGAACTAAGGCGGTAGTCATCAAACGGTGGCATTAGAGAGACGTTGTCACTATGAACCTAAGGCGGTAGTCATCAAACGGTGGCATTAGATAGACGCTGTCACTATGAACTAAGGCGGTAGTCATCAAACGGTGGCATTAGAGAGACGTTGTCACTATGAACTAAGGCGGTAGTCATCAAACGGTGGCATTAGAGAGACGTTGTCACTATGAACCTAAGGCGGTAGTCATCAAAGGGTGGCATTAGAGAGACGTTGTCACTATGAACCTAAGGCGGTAGTCATCAAACGGTGGCATTAGATAGACGTTGTCACTATGAACTAAGGCGGTAGTCATCAAACGGTGGCATTAGAGAGACGTTGTCACTATGAACTAAGGCGGTAGTCATCAAACGGTGGCATTAGATAGACGTTGTCACTATGAACTAAGGCGGTAGTCATCAAACGGTGGCATTAGAGAGACGTTGTCACTATGAACCTAAGGCGGTAGTCATCAAAGGGTGGCATTAGAGAGACGTTGTCACTATGAACCTAAGGCGGTAGTCATCAAACGGTGGCATTAGATAGACGTTGTCACTATGAACTAAGGCGGTAGTCATCAAACGGTGGCATTAGAGAGACGTTGTCACTATGAACTAAGGCGGTAGTCATCAAACGGTGGCATTAGATAGACGTTGTCACTATGAACTAAGGCGGTAGTCATCAAACGGTGGCATTAGAGAGACGTTGTCACTATGAACTAAGGCGGTAGTCATCAAACGGTGGCATTAGATAGACGTTGTCACTATGAACTAAGGCGGTAGTCATCAAACGGTGGCATTAGATAGACGTTGTCACTATGAACTAAGGCGGTAGTCATCAAACGGTGGCATTAGATAGACGTTGTCACTATGAACTAAGGCGGTAGTCATCAAACGGTGGCATTAGATAGACGTTGTCACTATGAACTAAGGCGGTAGTCATCAAACGGTGGCATTAGATAGACGTTGTCACTATGAACTAAGGCGGTAGTCATCAAACGGTGGCATTAGAGAGACGTTGTCACTATGAACTAAGGCGGTAGTCATCAAACGGTGGCATTAGATAGACGTTGTCACTATGAACTAAGGCGGTAGTCATCAAACGGTGGCATTAGATAGACGTTGTCACTATGAACTAAGGCGGTAGTCATCAAACGGTGGCATTAGATAGACGTTGTCACTATGAACTAAGGCGGTAGTCATCAAACGGTGGCATTAGAGAGACGTGATTACGAATGGATGGACATGACATAACAAACTTCAATGTAGGCCTGTTGACAGAAGGTGAGTAGAAGGTGTGGACCTAGAATTGCGACAAATGTCAATCTTCTTTATAAGTCAAACTATTTTCAGAAATGTGTATATGTCGTTGAGAATTATCGTAACTCAGCCCAATAACATCTGTAAGTGCTATCGTAACTCAGCCCAATAACATCTGTAAGTGCTATCGTAACTCAGCCCAATAACATCTGTAAGTGCTATCGTAACTCAGCCAAATAACATCTGTAAGTGCTATCGTAACTCAGCCAAATAACATCTGTAAGTGCTATCGTAACAAAGCCCAGTGACTCCCCCCCCCCCCAAAAAAAAAACAGCTTTAAGTGCTTAGATAAGCTTTTTCGAAGACTAAACTAAAATCATTTCTTACGCTTTGCCTCTGCTGAAATAAAAAGCTTAGTTTTCATAAATAAACAATCTATTAATAGATACAACACTTTTATAAATTTACCATTATTGGATTTTGTATTCGGTAGTCACTTATTTTGAAGAATTCTTCAGAAGCAACAAAGCATAATTTATCTTGCAATCAACTATGAAATACATAAACTCTTAACGCAAAATCAGGGTAATTGCACGCTACTGGTCCCTCTGTCGCTCACCCTAACCCGAACCCTAAATCTATCATAACCAAAGGGAAGTGACTCCCAATAAGGGGACCACAGAAGCACATTAACCAAAATCAGTTTTTCTGAACGCACTATTTTGTTTTACTGTATAGTATAGTGCGTTCAAAAAGAAATTTGACGAAAATTTTAACGTGTGAACTGAAACAAAGATTCGACCAAATATCCGTGCGATCAAATTATCGTCGATCAATTTTCTGTCGACGAAATTTCTTTCGATCAAATTTCCGGTAACCAAGTAATTTAGCCTACCTATATAGTGGAATAAAAATTCAGCTATACGTTAGCATCATTCAGATTTATTCTTCAACATCTATAGATGATTTACTTTCTTAGAAAACTAAAAACTAGTTTTATAAAAATGACTGATTACCATGGACGTCATTTGGGTGGGGCAGGGTGTGCGTTTGCCCCCCCCCCCTCAACCCATGAATTCGCAGGTTTTATTTAAAAAAAATTGCTATGTACTGTGGCGCCTCCAGTAATAAACAACTTAACAAACCTGAAATGACGCCCATGCTGATTACCATTTTTTTTTGTTTAATGAGAGGGAGGGGGGGGGGGCATCTTTCGTTCTTGTCTATAGCACAAAACTGTCTAAAGCCTGCACTGCTAATGGGACTATTTTTTTATGGGCATTTGCGAGAGGGGAGGCTAATTGATTCATTAAGTTTTTTGGTTTACTTTAAACAGTGTGACACGCTGTCATTCCATTACCGTTAGATCGTAACAGATTGCACGTCAGAGCGAGACTTGCATGACGTAACAGATTGCACGTCAGAGCGAGACTTACATGACGTAACAGATTGCACGTCAGAGCGAGACTTACATGACGTAACAGATTGCACGTCAGAGCGAGACTTACATGACGTAACAGATTGCACGTCAGAGCGAGACTTACATGACGTAACAGATTGCACGTCAGAGCGAGACTTGCATGACGTAACAGATTGCACGTCAGAGCGAGACTTACATGACGTAACAGATTGCACGTCTGAGCGAGACTTACATGACGTAACAGATTGCACGTCAGAGCGAGACTTACATGACGTAACAGATTGCACGTCAGAGCGAGACTTACATGACGTAACAGATAGCACGTCTGAGCGAGACTTACATGACGTAACAGATTGCACGTCAGAGCGAGACTTACATGACGTAACAGATTGCACGTCAGAGCGAGACTTACATGACGTAACAGATTGCACGTCAGAGCGAGACATGCATGACGTAACAGATTGCACGTCAGAGCGAGACTTACATGACGTAACAGATTGCACGTCAGAGCGAGACTTACATGACGTAACAGATTGCACGTCAGAGTGAGACTTACATGACGTAACAGATTGCACGTCAGAGCGAGACTTACATGACGTAACAGATTGCACGTCAGAGCGAGACTTACATGACGTAACAGATTGCACGTCAGAGCGAGACTTACATGACGTAACAGATTGCACGTCAGAGCGAGACTTACATGACGTAACAGATTGCACGTCAGAGCGAGACTTACATGACGTAACAGATAGCACGTCTGAGCGAGACTTACATGACGTAACAGATTGCACGTCTGAGCGAGACTTACATGACGTAACAGATTGCACGTCTGAGCGAGACTTACATGACGTAACAGATTGCACGTCTGAGCGAGACTTACATGACGTAACAGATTGCACGTCAGAACGAGACATGCATGACGTAACAGATTGCACGTCAGAGCGAGACTTACATGACGTAACAGATTGCACGTCAGAACGAGACATGCATGACGTAACAGATTGCACGTCAGAGCGAGACTTACATGACGTAACAGATTGCACGTCAGAGCGAGACTTACATGACGTAACAGATTGCACGTCAGAGCGAGACTTACATGACGTAACAGATTGCACGTCAGAGCGAGACTTACATGACGTAACAGATTGCACGTCAGAGCGAGACTTACATGACGTAACAGATTGCACGTCAGAGTGAGACTTACATGACGTAACAGATTGCACGTCAGAGCGAGACTTACATGACGTAACAGATTGCACGTCAGAGCGAGACTTACATGACGTAACAGATTGCACGTCAGAGCGAGACTTACATGACGTAACAGATTGCACGTCAGAGCGAGACTTACATGACGTAACAGATTGCACGTCAGAGCGAGACTTACATGACGTAACAGATTGCACGTCAGAGCGAGACTTACATGACGTAACAGATTGCACGTCAGAGCGAGACTTACATGACGTAACAGATTGCACGTCAGAGCGAGACTTACATGACGTAACAGATTGCACGTCAGAGCGAGACTTACATGACGTAACAGATTGCACGTCAGAGCGAGACTTACATGACGTAACAGATTGCACGTCAGAGCGAGACTTACATGACGTAACAGATTGCACGTCAGAGCGAGACTTACATGACGTAACAGATTGCACGTCAGAGCGAGACTTACATGACGTAACAGATTGCACGTCAGAGCGAGACTTACATGACGTAACAGATTGCACGTCAGAGCGAGACTTACATGACGTAACAGATTGCACGTCTGAGCGAGACTTACATGACGTAACAGATTGCACGTCAGAGCGAGACTTACATGACGTAACAGATTGCACGTCAGAGCGAGACTTACATGACGTAACAGATTGCACGTCAGAGCGAGACTTACATGACGTAACAGATAGCACGTCTGAGCGAGACTTACATGACGTAACAGATTGCACGTCAGAGCGAGACTTACATGACGTAACAGATTGCACGTCAGAGCGAGACTTACATGACGTAACAGATTGCACGTCAGAGCGAGACATGCATGCCGTAACAGATTGCACGTCAGAGCGAGACTTACATGACGTAACAGATTGCACGTCAGAGCGAGACTTACATGACGTAACAGATTGCACGTCAGAGTGAGACTTACATGACGTAACAGATTGCACGTCAGAGCGAGACTTACATGACGTAACAGATTGCACGTCAGAGCGAGACTTACATGACGTAACAGATTGCACGTCAGAGCGAGACTTACATGACGTAACAGATTGCACGTCAGAGCGAGACTTACATGACGTAACAGATTGCACGTCAGAGCGAGACTTACATGACGTAACAGATAGCACGTCTGAGCGAGACTTACATGACGTAACAGATTGCACGTCTGAGCGAGACTTACATGACGTAACAGATTGCACGTCTGAGCGAGACTTACATGACGTAACAGATTGCACGTCTGAGCGAGACTTACATGACGTAACAGATTGCACGTCAGAACGAGACATGCATGACGTAACAGATTGCACGTCAGAGCGAGACTTACATGACGTAACAGATTGCACGTCAGAACGAGACATGCATGACGTAACAGATTGCACGTCAGAGCGAGACTTACATGACGTAACAGATTGCACGTCAGAGCGAGACTTACATGACGTAACAGATTGCACGTCAGAGCGAGACTTACATGACGTAACAGATTGCACGTCAGAGCGAGACTTACATGACGTAACAGATTGCACGTCAGAGCGAGACTTACATGACGTAACAGATTGCACGTCAGAGCGAGACTTACATGACGTAACAGATTGCACGTCAGAGTGAGACTTACATGACGTAACAGATTGCACGTCAGAGCGAGACTTACATGACGTAACAGATTGCACGTCAGAGCGAGACTTACATGACGTAACAGATTGCACGTCAGAGCGAGACTTACATGACGTAACAGATTGCACGTCAGAGCGAGACTTACATGACGTAACAGATTGCACGTCAGAGCGAGACTTACATGACGTAACAGATTGCACGTCAGAGCGAGACTTACATGACGTAACAGATTGCACGTCAGAGCGAGACTTACATGACGTAACAGATTGCACGTCAGAGCGAGACTTACATGACGTAACAGATTGCACGTCAGAGCGAGACTTACATGACGTAACAGATTGCACGTCAGAGCGAGACTTACATGACGTAACAGATTGCACGTCAGAGCGAGACTTACATGACGTAACAGATTGCACGTCAGAGCGAGACTTACATGACGTAACAGATTGCACGTCAGAGCGAGACTTACATGACGTAACAGATTGCACGTCAGAGCGAGACTTACATGACGTAACAGATTGCACGTCAGAGCGAGACTTACATGACGTAACAGATTGCACGTCAGAGCGAGACTTACATGACGTAACAGATTGCACGTCAGAGCGAGACTTACATGACGTAACAGATTGCACGTCAGAGCGAGACTTACATGACGTAACAGATTGCACGTCAGAGCGAGACTTACATGACGTAACAGATTGCACGTCAGAGCGAGACTTACATGACGTAACAGATTGCACGTCAGAGCGAGACTTACATGACGTAACAGATTGCACGTCAGAGCGAGACTTACATGACGTAACAGATTGCACGTCAGAGCGAGACTTACATGACGTAACAGATTGCACGTCAGAGCGAGACTTACATGACGTAACAGATTGCACGTCAGAGCGAGACTTACATGACGTAACAGATTGCACGTCAGAGCGAGACTTACATGACGTAACAGATTGCACGTCAGAGCGAGACTTACATGACGTAACAGATTGCACGTCAGAGCGAGACTTACATGACGTAACAGATTGCACGTCAGAGCGAGACTTACATGACGTAACAGATTGCACGTCAGAGCGAGACTTACATGACGTAACAGATTGCACGTCTGAGCGAGACTTACATGACGTAACAGATTGCACGTCAGAGCGAGACTTACATGACGTAACAGATTGCACGTCAGAGCGAGACTTACATGACGTAACAGATTGCACGTCAGAGCGAGACTTACATGACGTAACAGATTGCACGTCAGAACGAGACATGCATGACGTAACAGATAGCCTGTCAGAGCGAGACTTACATGACGTAACAGATATCATGTCTGAGCGAGACTTACATATCGTAACAGATATCATGTCTGAGCGAGATTTACATGACGTAACAGATATCATGTCTGAGCGAGAGTTACATGTCGTAACAGATAGCATGTCAGAGCGAGACTTACATGACGTAACAGATAGCATGTCAGAGCAAGTCTTACATGACGTAACAATGTGCATGTCTGAGTGAGACTTACATGACGTAACAGTTTGCATGTCTGAGTGAGACTTACATGACGTAATAGATATAATTTCTGAGCGAGACTTACATGACGTAACAGATATACACTCCCTTTCATTCTCTAAAGCTACTACTATTACGCTTATTGTTATTATTAATTAATTATTTCTTCTTCTTCTTCTTATTATTATTATTATTGTACTATTACTGTTATTATCATTATATTATAATGTGTTTATTATCATTATAATTATCATTATTATGAAAACTTTTACTTTTATTTTCTTCATTATTTTTATTTTGTTTATTGTCATTATAATTATCATTCTAATTGTTATTATATTTATTATTACTGTTATTATCATTTTTATTTTCATTTTGTTTATTATCATTATCATTATATTTAATATTTATATTATTACACTTATTATTATCACTATTTTAATTATTTTTATTATCAGTATAATTATCATTCTTATTAATTTTATTATTATTATTATCGTACTTAGAATGAGAACAGTAAACTTAAGGAACAGATCCGCTGGGCGGATGCCATCATCCTCATGTATGACGTCACCGACCGGTGCAGCTTCAACGAGTGCAGTCGCCTGAAATTCCTCGTGAACGCCCTGTCCAGACGGCGAAACAAGAAGTCGAGCGTCGACCCCAACTCGGACTTGACCAACACCGTCCCGGTCGTGCTCATCGGCAACAAGATCGACAAGGAGAGAGACCGGATGGTCATGACGGAAGAGGGCCTCACGCGCAGCCGGCAGCTGGGCTGCGACTACTTCCAGGAGATCTCCGTCAGCGAGACCGTGGAGGACATCATCGCTGTGTTCGAGGACCTGTACTCGTACCGCAGGAGTGAGAGGCGGCTGACCACCGCCCACGGGTTGTCCAGGTCAACCCTCCACGTCGAGAAGCCCGGGATGTGCAGCTCGGATGAAGACATCGAGGAAGGCGGTGCAGGGGCGTGCCCAAGGGGGAGACGGGACACCCTGTCTTTACCCATCAAAACTCTGAGTGGCCAACAGGATGATCTGATCATGAAGTCACGCTCCAGGAGGCGGGAAGCCTATTTTGTCATTAGCTGACGTCATCGGAACTAATAGGTTTTTTCAGTGACCATTTATGTTGGATATTATTCTGCATATTTTAAGTGTAATTTACCAGAATAAATTAACGTGAACAAGCCGGTTGGTACCGCCTAACAAGAATCCTATTACAACGTGTGTAGCCTTCGACCAGACTTCTAGACGCAAGAATCCTACTACAACGTGTGTAGCCTTCGACCAGACTTCTAGAAGCAAGAATCCTACTACAACGTGTGTAGCCTTCGATCAGACTGACGTCGACAGATAAACAACTAATTGTGCATCGAGTATCGGGAATGACTGAAAGATGACTGCAAAGGGAAATAATTCTGAAATGAGTTTGTGTTTTTCATTTATTATCTTTTTGCACAAGATGATATGTGCTTGACAAAGCTGTATGTCGCAATGGTAAGATGATATGTGCTTGACAAAGCTGTATGTCGCAATGGTAAGATGATATGTGCTTGACAAAGCTGTATGTCACAATGGTAAGATGATATGTGCTTGACAAAGCTGTATGTCGCAATGGTAAGATGATATGTGCTTGACAAAGCTGTATGTCGCAATGGTTGATTAAGTTATAACATGCTGTGGTGATTCTCATTCACTTATTTCATATAAACGTGCATGACCGGTGTTAGAGATTTGCTTTTAACCCCCCCTCCCCTTTTTCGTCCCCACATCCCACCCACTTCATCACAGATGCCTAAGATCACATCCCACCCAATTCATCACAGATGCCTAAGATCACATCCCACCCACTTCATCACAGATGCCTAAGATCACATCCCACCCACTTCATCACAGATGCCTAAGATCACATCCCACCCACTTCATCACAGATGCCTAAGATCACATCCCACCCACTTTATCACAGATACCTAAGATCACATCCCACCCACTTTATCACAGATACCTAAGATCACATCCCACCCACTTTATCACAGATACCTAAGATCACATCCCACCCACTTCATCACAGATACCTAAGATCACATCCCACCCACTTCATCACAGATACCTAAGATCACATCACACCCACTTTATCACAGATACCTAAGATCACATCCCACCCACTTCATCACAGATACCTAAGATCACATCCCACACACTTCATCACAGATACCTAAGATCACATCCCACCCACTTTATCACAGATACCTAAGATCACATCCGACCCACTTTATCACAGATACCTAAGATCACATCCCACCCACTTCATCACAGATGCCTAAGATCACATCCCACCCACTTCATCACAGATACCTAAGATCACATCCCACCCACTTCATCACAGATGCCTAAGATCACATCCCACCCACTTCATCACAGATACCTAAGATCACATCCCACCCACTTCATCACAGATGCCTAAGATCACATCCCACCCACTTCATCACAGATGCCTAAGATCACATCCCACCCACTTCATCACAGATGCCTAAGATCACATCCCACCCACTTCATCACAGATGCCTAAGATCACATCCCACCCACTTCATCACAGATACCTAAGATCACATCCCACCCACTTCATCACAGATGCCTAAGATCACATCCCACCCACTTCATCACAGATGCCTAAGATCACATCCCACCCAATTCATCACAGATGCCTAAGATCACATCCCACCCACTTCATCACAGATGCCTAAGATCACATCCCACCCACTTCATCACAGATGCCTAAGATCACATCCCACCCACTTCATCAGATGCCTAAGATCACATCCCACCCACTTCATCACAGATACCTAAGATCACATCCCACCCACTTCATCACAGATACCTAAGATCAGCTCGATAAGGGCGAATTCGTTCTTTTAAAGCCGGGACCGAAATATAAATTTTTAAAAAATGTTGCCAAGCCTGTACGAAATTATCAGCCTGCTCCTCAAGCGGTTACAAGATCTAGACACCGGTAATCACTAGTTAAGTCATTATTGTTACTAGATGATTTCATTGGTGGCTGATTTCTACGCTAGAGAAATACTTAAGATGTCGTGTGTTTGAATTGTTATAATTCTAAAATGTTGTCTTGATTACAATATGTATGTATTTATGTTTTGAAAATGAATATTTGAAATGTAATAAACACATTTCCATTCCTTTGGATCAATAAAGAATCTTATCTTATCTTATCTCATATTATCTGTACCTAAGCACAAAACTAAAATTAAGAAATTAAAGACTGTGGTGTATTATAAACCAGGTCAGTTGCCATCCGTTTCTCCCGAGTCTAACTACCGGAATCCCCTGCCCCTTACTCTACGCCTTCCCCAATCCCAACCCAATGTCCTTCGGTTAGGACCGACGATTATTGTGTTCAAATGGTAAGGTTTTTGTTTTTTAATCTACTTTATTTTTGTTAACTTTCTCCACCACTCACCACCACAACGCCCTCCCTCTACCCAGCCTACCGGAACAGATCACTCACCACCACAACGCCCTTCCTCTACCCAGCCTACCGGAACTGACCACTCAACACCACAACGCCCTCCCTCTACCCAGCCTACCGGAACTGACCACTCACCACTACAACGCCCTCCCTCTACCCAGCCTACCGGAACAGCAACTATGTGTAAACAACTCAGATGTGACGTTTCAGGTCAGCAAGAAGCAAACGATCAACCGAGCGAGAGGGTCGCGTGTAACAACCAAAAAAAATGTTCTACAAAGTTACAGACAGCCCCCGTGGATTTTTGAGTAACAAGAAAGTCTTTAATGATTATTTAATCGAGTTTTTGTCGTTGTTATTTTAATCATGCACAATTGATTAATTGGGATATAGTTTAAAACACAGACAACACAATTCTGTTACGTGAATGATAGATAACACTAAGATGTATATGTCTGTACTTGATAGAGTGCAAAGTGATTTGTTTGCATCAAAAAGACCTACAAAGAAATTTTATTTGAAACTGATTTGTAAGTAGAGAAGAAGATATGCATAGTAAGTAGAGAAGAAGATATGCATAGTAAGTAGAGAAGAAGATATGCATAGTAAGTAGAGAAGAAGATATGCATAGTAAGTAGAGAAGAAGATATGCATAGTAAGTAGTGAAGAAGATATGCATAGTAAGTAGAGAAGAAGATATGCATAGTAAGTAGAGAAGAAGATATGCATAGTAAGTAGAGAAGAAGATATGCATAGTAAGTAGTGAAGAAGATATGCATAGTAAGTAGAGAAGAAGATATGCATAGTAAGTAGCGAAGAAGATGCATAGTAAGTAGAGAAGAAGATATACTATTCTCTAAATTGGGCGTATTTATGGAGATAGGGTGGAGGTCAACAAAACTGATGTTGTGACACAGTTCTGTGATGGATTGATTTACGTCAGTCAAATTAGGTGGATGAGTTATCACCTGCTCGTGTCTAGCGGTTTTATCTTTGGATTCATATGAACGACCAAGGAAGGTACTTTCATTCATATCCCATTTATGCGTCATTCAAAAGAAGTCTTCAGCCAATTTCAATAAAATGAAACGAACATATTTATTGAAATTAAATATGCAACACTTCATAGATATCACAAACTTGTAAAATTAAGAAAATCAATTGCTGATAGGGAAAGTTTAGTTTAACTTTTTACGATATGCGCTCTAATGACTGTGGATGTTTGCCTCCCTCAATAACTTAATATCTCAACATTATCATTCTTGATTTGTACCAAGACAAAGGTGATCTGAACGTGTAAAAATTAACTGATCAATATTATAATCGATCATCGTAACATATCGATTGAAATAGTAGGTCACTTCATAGGTGGCAGTGGATCCTCGAGTCCTTTCCTTCGTGGTTTCTCCCTGATAGAACGAAAGTGGACTTCCAAAATGTAATTTATGGAGAAGCCTTTTAGCCGTACCCTTTGTGATGGACTGCCAAAATGTACTCTATGGAGTCGCCTTTTAGCCGTACCTTTTGGGATGGACTGCCCAGCAGCATGTTGTAGGTGTAGAGTCCAAAAAAGTTCGTAATCTTTTCTGATGCAGGTTGTGTAGCGCCAGGCGGACTCCTTGGATTCTGGCTTTATGACAACCAAGCTACAAGACAACCAAGGTATATTGCAGCCAAACTATATGACAACCAGGTAATATGATAACCAGGTAATATGACAACCAGGTAATATGACAAACAGGTATTATATGAAATGATGCAAGAGAAAGTAAACTTAGCCAATAGATGACATATTTTTCGACCACAACGTCGAATTCAGATGAAGGATGTGCATGGTTCATAAGCTTGCACATACACATCCAATGAATGGATAACATTTTTTGTCATTACCACTGCCAGCGCATGCATGTATGGCCAGCACCGACGTGCGGGGCAAAAGATTTTGTTAATAAAAATTAAGACAAATTAATTATTATAAAATAGTTTCAATAATGGTATAGTATATCCCGCCTTATTTTTTATAATTAGCGTGGACAAAAGTAATATCTAAAGTGACTTCATCATCAGAAGATTGGAGGAATTTCTACTATAACTAAATCTCAAAGTGGCCACAACATTCGCGGTCTTGAATCTCCTGGCGCACATACACAATTAACGTCAACCCCAATGATCATTCTTTTTTTTTTATTTCTACAACATTGATCAGAGATCGGCCTCTTTACAGTAAAGTAATCAAAAGTCATAATATTAAAATGAATTCAAGTAAAACGCTCGTGATCGAGGACTAAAACTCACCAAGTATATTTCTGCCTGCTTTTCGTCTCCCACAAGTGGTTCGCAAGCATGCTGAGATTAGAAAGACCAACCGTACTTTCATCTAAGGTTGGGGGGGGGGGGGGAATTTATTATAGTTTGACCTCTATCATGACGTTGACCATGGCACCCTGGCTGCGGAGTATGTGAAACTGTGTACAAGACGCGTCTTATATACGCGGAAACACGGTATTTATGTGCATTTTTATATATTTCTACAATTTAATTTTATCGAACACATTGTTAAATACATTGTCGAATACATCGTTAAATACATTGTCGAATACATCGTTAAATACATTGTCGAATACATCGTTAAATACATTGTCGAATACATCGTTAAATACATTGTCGAATACATCGTTAAATACATTGTCGAATACATCGTTAAATACATTGTCGAATACATCGTTAAATAAATTGTCGAATACATCGTTAAATACATTGTCGAATACATCGTTAAATACATTGTCGAATACATCGTTAAATACATTGTCGAATACATCGTTAAATACATTGTCGAATACATTGTTAAATACATTGTTAAATACATTGTCAAAAACATCGTTGAACACATGATCGAAAACATTGTCTGTCAAATACATTGTTTAATAAATTGTCGAATACATTCTCAAACACATTGTCAATTTCATTGTAATATACATTGTTAAGTACATTGTTAAATGCATTTTCGAATTCCTTTGTGCAACACCGTTTTTTAAAACTGCGACTTGCTATTGGCGTCATGGTCGAGTCTTTAGTCTGAGAGCTTATGCTCTGACTCTGCAGTTCTCATTCTTACTAAGCGAGTGATTGCATAATTCGTGTACGCCAAGCACGAGTATTTCAGAGAACACGAGAGCACGTTAGTCAAGTTTAACGTGGGTAGGGGGCAGGGCGGGGTCAAAGATCGTCTTACCTTGAAAAGGTAGAGAGTAGACATGATTGTTTACTTACCTTAAATCCTGTATGTTAGATCCACCCTCCCGACCCCTTCACCTCTGCCTGTAAGTTAAAGCCCCCCCCCCCGCCCCCTAACCTCTGCCTTTTAACTCATTCTTCTACCACTCTGACTACAACAAGCAGTACCTCACTAACATCAACATGCACTCACGTCGTCAAGTGATGTGTGCTGCATGAGATCATCACTGCTACTCGCGAGGTGCACATCAACGCATGTGTAGATTCTCACCAGCGTTTTACCAAGGCGGAGGCGGCGGGGAAAAGAACACTTAACGAGCACACAAAAAAAAACACACAAAAAAAATAAGAAGAAAAAGATAACAGACTTAGATCTCATAGCACAAACTTGGGAATATAATTGAAGGATTAATTGAGTTCTGTTTATATAATTGCTAAAAATGTTGAACAATTCCAGTAAGTTCACCGGCAGAGCGATGTCTAGATTTTGGTTGACTAAGGCATCTTCAATTCAAATGCAATTATTCACAGATGTCCTCCAAATGAGAAATCCTTTAGCCTGATTAAGTGGAACACAGGTCCAACATTTGAAGTTAACTACAACACGACTGTACATTTTTATTTGACAACTAATTATTGGAAGAAACTGCTTGTGTGGTCTATCTTTCTCTCTCTCTTACACACACACACACACACTCTCTGTGTTTAAAAGACAAATTGCACCACATTTACCATGAGATCATAGAAACATGACATATTGCACCACAATAACACGATACCATATAAACATGACATATTGCACAAGATTTACCATGCACAATAGAGAAACATGACATCCAGCACCAAAGGTTTTCAAAAATTCCCCGTTTTGAAGATACCACACGCAGTTGACCTTTTTCCAAGCACTTTTGTATCATTTCCTCACGATTCAGTGTTGGGCATGGACGAGCCTCTTCTAAAGGACGTGTTGCTCTGACTGTAGACTATCTTCAATTGATCACAATCTGTTGTGCCTCGACTACGCTTTAGTCTGCGCTCATTGTGGACGGGATTAGCAGGGATTAATTTGAGATTTAGGTAAGGTTCCATAATGAGACTTCTTCTTTCAAACATATCCTTGTTCATATCGTCGTTCATATCCTCGTCCACATGCCCAACATTTGCAGTTTTATTGTAAGAGTTGTAATACAAAGTCAAATTTTAATTGTATGTGTCGTAAAATGTGTGTCCATGTTTATTTTTATTTATAAATTATTTTTTTTGCTGATCGATTAGAAATGGTGTGATTGCTGCTTTTAAATGTGTCTGTTTCAATTCAATCCACTCGTTTCTATTTTCTGTCATTAACAAAGCATATTTCAACCACACTTTGCAAACAACTGACGCGAGATTAATTAAGACCAAAGAAATTGACATTGTCAACAAAAGATCCATTTACTACGTACGTCACAGCTTGATTGTTTCCCTTGTTTTTTCAGTAAGCAAATGTAATTGCGTCATACACATGTTTTCTATACAAATATGTTCATGTAAACCGTATTTGTGTATTGGTATAACATTGTCAACTTCCCTCAAGTGTGTATGCTACTATGGCCGATAAGGAGTACACCCAGCAAACATTGCCATGAAAGGAAGAGATTGGTTACTTTTGTCGTCACACTATCTATGTTAGGGCTAATGGTTCACAAGTCTCCACTTGATGCAATCATTTATATACTTAATTCACTGCCAGCTTTGGTTCTAATCTCAATGGTGTATTTCTCCCCAAGCGCTTCTTTCTTTTCCACCACTTCTCATTTTAACCCCAACTTCTCACCTCACCCCCCCCCACTTCTCATCTCACCCCCCACTTCTCCCCCCACCCCAATTTCTCACCTAAAACCCCCCACCCCCGCTTCTCCCCCCTTGACTTCACATATGTACTTAAATACTTATTATTAATTAAAAATACTTTAAATATGTTTAAATATTAAAGATTGTTTTTCGCTCCTTATTGACAAAGAGATTATCTGAAAACTGCCCACTACTCTACTCTCCCTTAACTGACTAATGCTACATTCTGACTACGCCCACCCCCCTTCTCTAACCCCACTGACTAATGCTACATTCTGACTACGACCCATCACCCTACTCTCTCTCCACTGACTAATGCTACATTCTGACTACGGCCCACCCCCCTACTCTAACCCCACTGACTAATGCTACATTCTGACTACGACCCATCACCCTACTCTCTCTCCACTGACTAATGTTACATTCTGACTACGGCCCACCCCCCTACTCTAACCACACTGACTAATGCTACATTCTGACTACGACCCACCACTCTACTCTCTCTCCATTGACTAATGCTACATTCTGACTACGACCCATCACCCTACTCTCCCTCCACTGACTAATGCTACATTCTGAACACGGCCAACCCCCCTACTCTAAACCCACTGACTAATACTACATTCTGACTACGGCCACACCCCTACTCTAACCCCACTGACTAATGCTACATTCTGACTACGGCCCACCCCCTACTCTAACCCCACTGACTAATGCTACATTCTGACTACTACCCATCACCCTACTCTCCCTCCACTGACTAATGCTACATTCTGACTACGGCCCATCACCCTACTCTCCCTCCACTGACTAATGCTCCATTCTGACTACGACCCATCACCCTACTCTCCCTCCACTGACTAATGCTACATTCTGACTACGACCCATCACCCTACTCTTCCTCCACTGACTAATGCTACATTCTGACTACGACCCATCACCCTACTCTCCCTCCACTGACTAATGCTGCATATCGTGCATAACCTCACACCCAGCCCTACCTTCCTGTAACTTTCTCAGCTCTCACACCCCCACACCCCCACACATCCCTCACGCATACATAACACACACAAAGCCTTAAAACTTCTGAATCTCTTCTCCTTTCTTTCCCTCCCCACCTCCCAGATGCATTTCTCCAATTTCGCGTATCCCTCCCTCCCCCATTATTGTAGCCCCCCCTCCACCCCGCTCCTCACGTTTTCCCCAATCACGGGCATGGTTATACCTGCCTATGAACTGAGACAGAACTGTAGATACTCACGTAATATTGCCTGTCTTTCGTATGAGTTTGATTCTATATTCTGACTTGTAACCAAATACGTTGGAAAGACAAAGAAAATAGCAATACAGTGGGAAGGCTTTTTGTAATGTTTCAGGGTTACACAACATTGGGTTGGAAAGCATTAGTGATCTCTCATTCTCACTCTCCTCTCCCTCCCTCTTTCTCACCCACACACTCTCTCTCTCTCTCTCTCTCTCTCTTACACTCAATCACATATTTTCTCTCTCTCTCGCACACACTCTCTCTCTCTTCTCTTCTCCCTCTTCTCTCCCTTTCTCTATCTTTCTCTCTCTATGTCTCATTCTCACTCTCCTCTCCCTCCCTCCCTCTCTCTCACCCACTCTCTCTCTCTCTCTCTCTCTCTCTTACACTCAATCACCTATTTTCTCTCTCTCTCGCACACACTCTCTCTCTCCCCTCTTCTCTCCCTTTCTCTATCTTTCTCTCTCTCTGTCTCATTCTCACTCTCTTTCTCACACTCTTTCTCTCTCACTATCTCATTCTATGTCCTTCTCTCAATCTCTCTAACTCCCTCTCTCTAACTCACTCTCTATCACCCACTCTCTCTCTCTCTCATAACTTTCTCTCCCACTCTATCCCACTCTTTCTAACTCACTCTTTCTAACTCACTCTTTCTATCTCAATCTCTCTCCACTCGTTCTCTATCTCACTCTCTCTTTAACTCTGTCTCCACTCTTTCTCCCTCCCTCTCTCTCACACACACTCTCTGTGTCTCTCTAACCCCTTCTCTCACACCCTTTCTCACGCTCGCTCTATCCCTCTCTCTCACTCTCCCTCCTCTCTTCTCCCTCATTCTCTTCATTTCTGTCTGTCTCCCATCATCCCCTTCTCTCTCATCGCTTCTCTCTCCCCACCCCCTCTCTCTCTCCCTCTCTTTCCACCTCTCTATCACTCACTCTCTCCCTCCCCCTAAATCATGCATAAGACTCTCACCAACTTCTAAACAGGAAATCCCGACGTCTGTTACTACACACTTCACTTTTATTACACTACTCACAGCATCACATTAAATATTAGAATGTAAATTAATGGCACCTCCAATAGAATAGATTAGAACAACTGTAACAATTCGTTGGGTAGCTCAAGTAATAATGATATACTTGAACAAGGGATGAATGCAATTAAATGTATAACTCTTCTCTCCCTCTCCCCCTATCTCTCTCTCGCACTCTCGCTCCTCCTCTCTCTCTCTCTCTCTTTATCGCTCAAATTTCCTTTATTTCTACAGTACAGATATCACACAAAGATCACGCGCAGTTTGTAACACCTTGTCACATTGCTGTCATTATTCCCAGGTCTGATATCAAATATTTGATAAAAGCGATCAAGAAAACAAGACGTTCTGATAAAACATCGTCGTTTTTGATAAAACACTTGACATTTAATTGATCTAGTTACTGCTGTTGTGGATTTAAGGCATAGCATGAAGATCTTGTAGCGACGTGTTGTCTATAGCGAACTTTGGAGGTTCGAATTGTTCGTCGTGATTTGTGTGATAACGTTGCCCCATCTTGCCCTATCATAGTTCTCTCATTACCCGAGCTTCGTTACATCAGTGCCCCATCTATGTCCCATCATTTCACCATCTTTGTCCCATCAATACCCCAGTCATATCTTTGTCAAATATTTGTCCCAAGATTCCCCCATCTTTTTCCCATCTTTGTCACATCTTTGTCCCTTCATTGCCCCATCTTTGTCCCATCATTGCCCCATCTATGTCCCATCATTTCCCCGTCTATGTCCCATTATTTCCCTATCTTTGTCCCATCATTCCCCCAGTCATATCTTTGTCAAATCTTTGTCCCAAGATTCCCCCATCTTTTTCCCATCTTTGTCACATCTTTGTCCCTTCATTGCCCCATCTTAGTCTCTTCATTGCCCCATTTTTGTCCCATCATTGCTCCATCTTTGTCGCCTCTTTGTCCCATTATTTCCCCATCTTTGTCCCATCATTGCCCCATCTTTGTCTCTTCATTGCCCAATCTGTGTCCCATCATTGCGCCATTTTTGTCCCATCATTGCCCCATTTTTGTCCCATCATTGCTCCATCATTGTCGCCTCTTTGTCCCATCATTGCCCCATCTTTTTCCCATCATTGCCCCATCTTAGTCTCATCATTGCCTCACGCAGCAGATAAATCGAAATTATATGTTAAAAGTTAAGAGATTTTTTCTTGGCCTTTAACACGCACTGCTCGTGTACACTGTAATTACGTCATGATGCACATCCGATTTAGACTTACTGGCATCTGGGAATGCTGCACTCTTCTCATCAAGAGTATCTTATAGACGAAAGAGTTCACTATTCTATTAAATAGTTTCTTATCCGGTTGTATTTACAGTATAATTCCTGTAAATACTATGCATAAATCATATTTTCTGTAATTTAGCTGCAGGTCGTATGTAGGTCTACTGCTGCTTTGTGGTTTGTAGATCTATATTCGCTTTGTGGTATGTAGGTTTGATTAGCTTGTGGTATGTAGCTCTAGATTAGTTTTGTGGTATGTAGTTCTAGATTAGCTTTGTTGTATGTAGGTATAGATTAGCTTTGTGGTATGTAGGTTTGATTAGCTTGTGGTATGTAGCTCTAGATTAGTTTTGTGGTATGTAGTTCTAGATTAGCTTTGTTGTATGTAGGTATAGATTAGCTTTGTGGTATGTGGGTCTAGATTAGCTTTGTAGTATGTAGGTCTAGATTAGCTTGTGGTATGTAGCTCTAGATTAGATTTGTGGTATGTAGTTCTAGATTAGCTTTGTGGTATGTAGGTCTAGATTAGCTTGTGGTATGTAGGTCTAGATTAGCTTTGTGGTATGTAGCTCTAGATTAGCTTTGTGGTATGTAGGTCTAGATTAGCTTTGTGGTATGTAGGTCTAGATTAGTTCTATGGTATGTAGGTCTAGATTAGCTTTGTGGTATGTAGCTCTAGATTAGCTTTGTGGTATGGGTCTAGATTAGCTTTGTGGTATTTAGGTCTAGATTAGCTTTGTGGTATGTAGGTCTAGATTAGCTTTGTGGTATGTAGGTCTAGATTAGCTTTGTGGTATGTAGGTCTAGATTAGTTCTATGGTATGTAGGTCTAGATTAGCTTTGTGGTATGTAAGTCTAGATTAGCTCTGTGGTATGTAGGTCTAGATTCGCTTTGTGGTATGTAGGTCTAGATTAGCTTTGTCGTATGTAGGCCTACATTTCTTTATCGTATGTAGACCTATTGTTGAATTGTCGTATGTAGGCCATCTGTTTCTATGTCGTATGTCCTATTAACATTATGATGAGACCTACATGTCTCTCCACAATTTTACTTTTAAATTGGCACGCATGATGTCTTTGCGGTATCTGTAATGTTTGATGAAGGTCTCCGATTGATAAACTTGGATGCACAGCTTTGTTTTAGAGATATTTTAAGCAATCCAATTTTGCTGATTACATTAGACATTTCGGAATTGTATCTATAATTAAAATGTGAGTATCTCACGTACCTGTATAATTGCCTTCTTTCTGCTCCTTTCATATTGGGCTAGAAGACTTGGGGAAATTGTCAGAAGAATAGGCTCACTTTCTTTGCCAGGTTAAAACCTAAGAATTGTGCCATCTTTGTCCCTTTTTTGTACTAAACCAAAGAATTGTGCCATCTTTGTCCCTTTTTTGTACTAAACCAAAAAATTGTGCCATCTTTGTCCCTTTTTGTCCTAAACCAAAGAATTGTGCCATCTTTGTACCTTTTTTGTCCTAAACCAAAGAATTGTGCCATCTTTGTCCCTTTTTTTGTCCTAAACCAAAGAATTGTGCCATCTTTGTCCCTTTTTTGTCCAATAGTTGCCTCGTCATTGCTCCATCTTTGTCCCATCATTGCCCCATCTTTGTCCCATCTTTTTCCCATCTTTGTCCCATCATTGCCCCATCTTTGTCCCATCATTGGCCCATCGTTGTCCCTTCTTTGGCCCATCTTTTTCCCTTCATTGCCCCATCTTTGTCCATTCATTGCCCCATCTTTGTCCCTTTATTGCCCCATCTTTGTCCCATTATTGCCCATCTTTGTCCCTTCATTGCCCTATCTTTTTCCCATCATTGCCCCATCTGTGTTCGTTTTTTGTCCCATCATTGCCCCATCTTTGTCCCTTCATTGCCCCATCTTTGTCCCTTCATTGCCCCATCTTTGTCAGCAGAGAAGGCTCACATTCTTTGCCAGGTTAACAGTAAAGCGTTCATCACCAGGTGGTACAAATTCCTGTCCTTCATTTTGATGGACCTAGTATCTGAAATGTGCCAATAAATAGAATACTAGTTTAACTAAATGTTTAAAAATGTGCCTATTAGAAACACAATAATTTCACAGTGACATTGTGGCCATCATGTGTTAACACACAATACATAACTCAGTTACATTTGACTTTATCTATTTACCTCACTAATATAGTGAGTTAAGATCGACGGGTGACGTATTTCAGAATGGAACCAATATGGCATCACAAAATTGTAATAAAATTGGCCTGGCCTGTGGTACACACAAAAATAGTCATTGTTATGATTTTAGGTGTCCCCAAATGTTAAATATTCTTATAATATATTGTTTGGTCCCTACCTCTACGTTGATTAGTACTATTATGTCTAAGGTATGATGACTCGTAATAGTTATACTATTCTACTCTCTTCTCACACGAATACTATTAAGCCACTCTCACTCACGTCCACTTTCAGTACTACGTGACTTAAGGACACAGGTGGTTCAGCCAAGAATAAATATTTAATTACAAAGTTTGACAAAATACTTTACGCTTACAAACATAAAGAAATCAAATGGTTATACAGTTCCATTACGGATATTATATGCGACTGGATGGTGGGATGAACGGTCCTTCCTCTGGGCTGCCCACTACACACAAGCCACGTCCAATAATACACAACAAAGACTCCAGGCTGTCAGCGTCCTCCGTTTCTCACACGCCGGCCCTAGTCGCGGGCGAATGGGTTGAATAGGGTCGAATTCTCGTCACTGTTGACCCGGTCTTGCTTATGCTAATTTCTACTACTACTATGTGGGCTTCGCCCTGCGTTCTAGCTTTCTCAGGTGACGTCAGCGTTTCTCTGAGCTGACCTTCTGCTCGTACTCTCAACCTTACTGAGTTATGAGTTAGACTGAGCTATGTCTAACACTATGCCCAACCTTACTACATTCACTCTAGATTATATTATATTATATAATCGTATATTAACCTAAACCTACTTTGCTCAACCTAACTGGCTGTAAATAAGAATAAATACAACACATAAGCTACAAGAAAGAAGTACATTCCTAATACCTTAGTAATTATTAATCACAATCTAACAGTACTTGAGTAACTAATTACAATTCTAACATTTCTTACTAACATTATAATATATATTATTAGGCAACTAACAATTATCAATACTACTATTACTAACCAGACAACTCTTAGGCAACGCAAACCATAGCAGCAAAGGGAAGTCTACCAGGCTCTTCTTCGTCAATCAATGTGAGAGACTGAGCACCCGCATGCTTCCAACTTATAAAAGCCCCTTGGCCCTGAGTAACAAAGCTCGGTCAGTGCTCTACTAACCCTTTGCTTACCAAGCCGGGTCAATACTCTGACGACGTGCGAGTTTAACTGAACTGTTTCATTGTCCTAAGTTGTGGTAACTTTCCATTGCGAATAAGACTAAGCTATTCCATGGTCACTGAACCTGGAAAGTTTTCATTGTGTCTGATACGACCCTTAGGTCACGTACCCTTACGGCCAAACCCTATTTGGGTCATATTGGGAAAGTCCTAGGTTAGGAATGTTGAGCCCGTGAATCAGCGAGTCTCACCCAGGTGAGAACCAACGGGTCTCAACAGTAATACTTCACTTTCTTTTAATTTAATTCATGGTGTCGTCATCCAATCCATGGTTGTGACCAATGACGACACCAAATCATGGCTGCCCCCCATTATATGAAAGCAGAACAACATCACGTGCTCTTTTCTCCTTGAAAATAAAAAATAAAATTTCTATACTGTCCTAACTGATATAAAACGGAATTTTTGGAACGTGTATTTCCTTACGCTTGTTCACCATACTAAATTAATTGCAGTGCACAGTAATAAGTCACACGTTGAATTGTAATTTCCATTTGAATGACCCCAAAAGTCCCAGCGGCAGAAGTCATTATCTTATTAGGGTTGCATAAATATGTATCATTATGACATGATGGGGTGTTTAAAAATTACTTTAATCAAATATAATTCATTCTTACATAGGTAGTTAAGGTAACACTTACATAGGTACTTAACGCAACGCTTACATAGGTAGTTGAGACAACACTTACATAGGTAGTTAAGGCAAAGCAAGACAAAATAAAGTTCATTTATATTTTTAAAATAAAAAAAAATACATCTGCGATTTAAAAATCAATTATGTAATGAATATAACCACAATCTTGTCGTAATAATTTAATAACTAGTCAGAAGACGAGCGTGCTCCGAATGGTGTGGAAATTGATCTAGATAAGAAGTTCTGTCAATAATTATAGAATAATTTTTTAAATTGTAGCTCAACTACGAACATACCATTTAAATTTTCATTCGCCTTTTTTTTTTTTTTTGCCAATTATAATCGGCTCTGCATGTACCACCAAATTACATTAAACACAATCTTTAACATTATGTTTCAAGATTTAGACAAATATAAATTATCTTTAAATAAATAGTGTTCACAACGGCCACAGCCCTTCTTGAATATTAACTTACACAATTAGTCAAAACTTTTCACCTATCACAGATTTATCAACAGAATTTACAAAATGTGTTTCTGGGCTCTATGGTTAGAATTGTATTTTATTATATTTTTTAGTAAGGCGGATTTGTCATGGTGAGAAAACTAAAGGATTTTATTCAAGTTTCTCGAAAGTGTTTTCCGCTTTTTCTTAGATACCTTTTCAGATAGTGTGAGATCCATTGTTAAAAATCAGAAAATTATGTTTAATTTTAACAGCACTGAATCTAGCCAAGATCTCGTCAGCATTCCATACTTTGATTCACTGTACGTCGTATTTCTGTATGTCGTCTGGCCGACTGTGACGGCAGTAGGCGTAGTGACCAATCTAGTCAACATCATCGTCTTTGGGAAGATGGGTGTCCGCGACAGCGTGGCCATTTCCTTCATGTCCCTCTCCGTGTCCAACTTCGGCTTCCTGTGGATCTCATTCGGTCATTCTATATGTGGGGCGTTGATGCGATATCCAGGCACCCTGGCCATAGACCCCTACAGCTTGTTAATGGTGCTCTATTGGTACTCGTATGCCTTCTATGTCACCGTTCTAATGACTGCATTCATAGCAGTAGCTCGATGTTGCTGTGTATCGATGCCGCTGTATTTCAAAGGAGTGTTCAGCAATATTCGAACAATTATTATAACCGTTGTAATATTTGTGGGCATCATTCTCATTCGTCTGCCCATGTTGATGGTTCAAAGGTTATCGTGGGTTATGGATCCTGTTAACAACAGTTCTCGTCTCGTTTTGACCGTCATTGGAGATCGGCAACTTGCTTTGAATATCAACGACATCTTTAACAGAAACATCCTCCCCTGGTCTTCGATTGTAGTTGTCATAATTTGCACCATCAGACTTGCGAAAGCTCTAATCGATTCTTCGAAATTTCGGCATTCGAATCTGCCCGGTTATGAGACTAAGCCCAACATATCCGCCAAAAATGTCAAAGTAATCAAGTCTGTCATCTTAGTGTCCGTCATATTTGTGGCGCAGGCCATCCCCACGGCGTGTCATGCCGTAGCCAGGGCCGTAGTTCCCGAGTACACGGACACTGGCCGGTATGGGAATGTCTATTCTCTCATCAGTTTCATCACCAGCAGTGCCTGTTACTTGCACGCCATGGTCAGTATCGGCATCTACTACACATACAAACGTGACCTTGCATCACATATGTGCTTACAATGACCATGACACACTAGAGGCTACTGCACAAACAACACGAGATACCACGTGATCCGAGGAATCATATGTTCTTACAATGGCCACTACACATTTGAATCTAGTACGTCTTAGCTCTCATATGTTCTCACAATCAACATGACACTAATCACTTTCTCTTATAATTCTATCTATACCCTAAACTGTGCTGCAAGGCCGCACTACGAAAGTCCTAGACTATTAACTTGAAAGAAATAGGGTAAGCCTAAGGGTCTCCTACATAGAAATTGATTCTGAAAAGGACTCGGAATATTAACAGGTTTTTGAACCTCTGCATTAGACTGATAAGCACATTTTTTAATGACCGTCTTTTTGGAAACATACAAAACAAACTCACAGATAACAATCATCGCAACAACGGAGAGCGACAGTTGTCTTTTTTTTGTTTGAGCTTTCTTTTCTTCACACGTTGTGAACTGAATATTTTCCATTTCGGGCCAGCGATAACCCACTCCTATCACTCTTACCCCAGTTGACCTCGGTTGGAAGAGTTAGGGCTGCTTTTAGGAGAATCATGTCTTTCATAGTTTCTGGAAGCTTCTCTCCCCGAAAATAATAAGCCGGTGGACAAAGGACAGGGTCAGACTTTCCCTGGAGAATTTCCCCAGAGCTCTTGCATTGTGACATTTCGAGGCAATAGTTATTGTTTAAATGTCATATTGAGGATATTTATTTACAGAGACAGTTTTCTATCATTATTGAATGGCACTCAAAGATTTTAATATGCGAACAGAAAAGTTTTATTTGGTTGTACTTTGTTTCTGTATAAAAAGAAATATTACATATATATATATACAGTGGTATCTCGAGATACGAATTTAATTCGTTCCGTAACCTTGCTGCTCATATGTCAATTTGCTCATCTCAAAGAAATTCTCCCCATTGAAATTAATGCAGATGCCATTAATCCGTTCCAGCCCCTAAAATGCCACCCCAGTTGTTGTTGTTACGTGTTTTGGACTAAGAAAAATGTATGTAATAAAAGAGAATGAAAAGAAATAAACGGGTTTTTATAAAGTGTATTTACCTTGGAAATCAGCTGACTTGAGCTAACGGAAGATCCTGGCGGAGGTGTAGGGTGGAGGAGATAGGCGTAGGAATTTCAATTCGTTCACTTACTCTCAGTGCTACACTTTATCCCTAAACTTAACGGAACTTAAATGCTACTGTACAATTTTTAATTTTCGTCACTGCTTCCGGCCGACCCGCCGATCTGGTTCCTCGTATATCAAATATTTCTAGTATCTCCAAGCAAAACACCGCTCGCTCAACGGCTCGTATCTGAAAAATCTCGTATGGTACACCTCCTGGTCAACCATTGCAGTAAAATGGTACACCTCCTGGTCAACCATTGCAGTAACATGGTACACCTCCTGGTCAACCATTGCAGTAACATGGTACACCTCCTGGTCAACCATTGCAGTAACATGGTACACCTCCTGGTCAACCATTGCAGTAACATGGTACACCTCCTGGTCAACCATTGCAGTAACATGGTACACCTCCTGAAGTAAATTCAAATGAAGCTTCTTTTTTTTAGGCAGACCCCAAAATGCACCGCGGGTCTCTGCTTATTTCATCGATCTTCCTGGGCGGGATCAGACCAAAGATGACATATCCCGACCCACCCATCAGATGACATATCCCGACCCACCCATCAGATGACATATCCCGACCCACCCATCAGATGACATATCCCGACCCACCCATCAGATGACGTATCCCGACCCACCCATCAGATGGCGTATCCCGACCCACCCATTAGATGACCTATCCCGACCCACCCATCAGATGACGTACCCCGACCCACCCATCAGATGACGTATCCCGACCCACCCATCAGATGACGTATCCCGACCCACCCATCAGATGACATATCCCGACCCACCCATCAGATGACATATCCCGACCCACCCATCAGATGACATATCCCGACCCACCCATCAGATGACATATCCCGACCCACCCATCAGATGACGTATCCCAGCCCACCCATCAGATGACATATCCCGACCCACCCAACAGATTTAACCCAACGGGCAGGAAATAAGACTCGACTTTGATCATATCCTTCGAGTCGAGATGGTACGGGTCTAGTTTAAGAGTCGTCTGTAATATATGTCATGATCTTTGACCTTTAATAAACCTGAAGTGTGGGTACCGTTGAGAGTGGGGAGGGGTGTCATAATTTACACTCTTAGATTGGATCAAAGCGTGGACCACGTGACTTAGACTTTAGTTAGGTTTTTTTTCTTCTTTTTTCTTCTGTTGCTTTCTAATATGCGATAGGCAATACTGTGTGGTATGTGATACTGTGTGGTATGTGATAATGTGTGGTATGTGATACTGTGTGGTAGGAAATACTATGTGGTAGGTGATACTATGCGGTATGTGATACTGTGTGGTAGGTGATACTATGTGGTAGGTGATATTGTGTGGTAGGCAATACTGTGTGGTAGGTGATACTGTGTGGTAGGTGATACTATGTGGTAGGTGATACTATGTGGTAGGCGATACTGTGTGGTAGGCAATAATGTGTGGTAGGTGATACTATGTGGTAGATGATACTGTGTGGTAGGTGATACTGTGTGGTAGGTGATACTGTGTGGTAGGTGATACTGTGTGGTAGGTGATACTGTGTGGTAGGCAATACTATGTGGTAGGTAATACTGTGTGGTAGGCAATCGTGTGTGGTAGGCAATACTGTGTGGTAGGCAATACTGTGTGGTAGGTGATACTATGTGGTAGGTGATACTGTGTGGTAGGTGATACTGTGTGGTAGGCAATACTGTGTGGTAGGTGATACTATGTGGTAGGTGATACTGTGTGGTAGGTGATACTGTGTGGTAGGTGATACTGTGTGGTAGGTGATACTGTGTGGTAGGCGATACTATGTGGTAGGTAATACTGTGTGGTAGGCAATACTGTGTGGTAGGAAATACTGTGTGGTAGGAAATACTGTGTGGTAGGCAATACTGTGTGGTAGGTAATAGGTGATACTGTGTGGTAGGCAATACTGTGTGGTAGGTGATACTGTGTGCTAGGTGATACTGTGTGGTAGGTGATACTATTTGGTAGGTAATAGGTGATACTATGTGGTAGGCGATACTGTGTGGTAGGCAATACTGTGTGGTAGGTAATAGGTGATACTGTGTGGTAGGCAATACTGTGTGGTAGGGGATACTGTGTGGTAGGTAATAGGTGATTATGTGTGCTAGGTAATAGGTGATACTGTGTGCTAGGTAATAGGTGATACTGCGTGCTAGGTAATAGTTGATACTGTGTGATAGGTAATAGGTTTATACTTTGTGATAGGTAATACTGTGTGATAGGTAATAGGTTTATACTGTGTGATAGGTAATAGGTGATACTGTGTGCTAGGTAATAGGTGATACTGTGTGCTAGGTAATAGGAGATACTGTGTGATAGGTAATAGGTTTATACTGTGTGATAGGTAATACTGTGTGAAAGGTAATAGGTTTATACTGGTGATAGGTAATAGATGATACTGTGTGATTGGTAATAGGTGATACTGTGTGATAGGTAATAGGTTTATACTGTGTGATAGGTAATACTGTGTGATAGGTAATAGGTTTATACTGTGTGATAGGTAATACTGTGTGATAGGTAATAGGTGATACTGTGTGATAGGTAATAGATGATATTGTGTGATCGGTAATAGGTAATACTGTGTGATTGGTAATACTGTGTGCTAGGTAATAGGTGATACTGTGTGATGGGTAATACTGTGTGATAGGTAATAGGTAATACTGTGTGATTGGTAATACTGTGTGCTAGGAAATAGGTGATACTGTGTGATGGGTAATACTGTGTGATAGGTAATAGCTGATACTGTGTGATCGGTAATAGATGATACTGTGTGATAGGTAATATATGATACTGTGTGATCGGTAATAGGCGATACTATGTGATCGGCAATAGGTGATACTATGTGATCGGTAATAGGTGATACTGTGTGATCGGTAATAGGTGATACTATGTGATCGGTAATAGGTGATACTGTGTCATGGGTGACACCGTGCGGTTGAACGTTTCAAAACATAATATTGCTTTATTTAAAAAAGAGAAAAACTGCGAATGTTTTCCTTTTTATCGTCTGCTCATCGAATGATCTACTACATTACTTTTTTATCGTCTGCTCATTGAACGATTTACAACCTGCAAATTGGAAGGTGAACCGCTTTCATGACTGCGCAGCCACGTGATCCATTCCCCATTTCCGCTCTCGCACTCATTAATCTCCGAACTCTCTTGTCGTGCCATTAGCCAGCCAGTCCCACCTGTTTCTTTGGGTTACACTAGAGCTAAACTATGGTCAGAGTCACGTGCGTAGATAAGCCCGGGCGGGGGGGGGGGAGTGGGAACCCCCGCTTTTGATCATGAGACGTTTGGTTATTTTCTTACGACCGAGCGAGTGTCGTAAAAAGGGGCAGAAACTCTGACGTTTATTGCTTTGTAATGAACGATGCAGTGACGTCCCTTCCTGGCCCTACATAAGCTTTTGATAATATTAAAGGAGTTATGTAGAGAAAATAAATCCTACCATTTTGGTTGGTCCAATAACAAATGTGGCGATAGGTAATTAGGTATGTTTCTGTCGGAACAATATGTGTGAATATGATTGGGAAGTAAAGGTGGCAATGAGTAAATCTCCAGGTAACAAAAGTAAAAAAACATCACACACAGTCAAATCTCCTGGTAACACAAGACAAGAATATCACACAAAGTCAAATCTCCTGGTAACACAAGACAAGACTATCACACACAGTCAAATCTCCTGGTAACACAAGACAAGAATATCACACACAGTCAAATCTCCTGGTAACACAAGACAAGAATATCACACACAGTCAAATCTCCAGTTAACAAAAGTCAAAAACATCACACACAGTCAAATCTCCTGGTAACACAAGACAAGAATATCACACACAGTCAAATCTCCTGGTAACACAAGACAAGAATATCACACACAGTCAAATCTCCAGTTAACAAAAGTCAAAAACATCACACACAGTCAAATCTCCTGGTAACACAAGACAAGAATATCACACACAGTCAAATCTCCTGGTAACACAAGACAAGAATATCACACACAGTCAAATCTCCTGGTAACACAAGACAAGAATATCACACAAGGTCAAATCCCACAAGACTACCTAATTTAGCCGCTACAGACGGAAGCTCAAGTAACTCAAAACCAATAAAATACCTAAAGTCCAATCCCCAGGTAAATATAACTGTTCATGTCTAAAGACCAGGTAACATACCAAATATAACTGTTCATGTCTAAAGACCAGGTAACATACCAAATATAACTGTTCATGTCTAAAGACCAGGTAACATACCAAATATAACTGTTCATGTCTAAAGACCAGGTAACATACCAAATATAACTGTTCATGTCTAAAGACCAGGTAACATACCAAATATAACTGTTCATGTCTAAAGACCAGGTAACATACCAAATATAACTGTTCATGTCTAAAGACCAGGTAACATACCAAATATAACTGTTCATGTCTAAAGACCAGGTAACATACCAAATATAACTGTTCATGTCTAAAGACCAGGTAACATACCAAATATAACTGTTCATGTCTAAAGACCAGGTAACATACCAAATATAACTGTTCATGTCTAAAGACCAGGTAACATACCAAATATAACTGTTCATGTCTAAAGACCAGGTAACATACCAAATATAACTGTTCATGTCTAAAGACCAGGTAACATACCAAATATAACTGTTCATGTCTAAAGACCAGGTAACATACCAAATATAACTGTTCATGTCTAAAGACCAGGTAACATACCAAATATAACTGTTCATGTCTAAAGACCTGGTAACATACCAAATATAACAGCTCAATGCAGGAGCACAGGTAAGATTATACCAATGTCATTTCTGAAACCACTAAATCTCTCCATTTTCTTGCACGTGCCTGGCACTCAGCACGTCATAATGTGTTGACAAATGGTGATGAATTTCCAGCACCTGGCTCAACGGGATATTTTCATTGACAGAAAATAATTTTGAACGATATTGAAGTATGTATTTTGTCAACATTCTTAGATAAGACAGCTGTCTGTAACTGTCAATGAATTGTTAGTTTCATGAAAGATTATGATCTGGTTGAATAGACACTGTCAGGGATTCATTGCATGTTTGATACAACACAAAATGATGCTCTGCTTTACTAAAATCTGGCTTTAATTTTGTAATTATGTCATTGACTTTTATTAATTAAGTTATTTATTTACTTTTTAATAACCTGGAAAATTAGCTGCAAAAACCAACTGAGACTACTGAATCTCACCACTGATCAAATGAGGCTACTGAATCTCACCACTGATCAACTGAGGCTACTGAATCTCACCACTGAGCACCTTTTATTTAATTATAATTACATTGTATTTTCACAGTTAAAATTGATCATAATAATTTTTTTTTTAAATTGTCAATTTGATCACTTGGAATATATGTAAACAGTTCACGTTCATGGTGTACATAAAAATTTCTTATTTTGTCTACAATATGGGTACTAAAGGATTACAGATATACTGATTCAATGAGGTATCTAAATTTTGATCTTTGGAAGACAGAAATATAAATGATAAACCTCAGACGAGCGGATATGTACATGAAGCTGAACATGACCATAAGAAAGGACATCAGTTGTGAAAGTACCCTTTCTTCTTCTTCTACTTCTTCTTCTATATTTTTAGGGCCTACGATCAATGAATTGATCATTGTGGCTTATACGTTTCAGAGGGATTTGCGATATAAGTGTGCATGGTTTTGAAAGGTATACTTCACTGGTTACAAGGGCTTCTCAGCTATGGTATTATGAACTGGGGGTTGAAAGGCAGGAGGCAATAGCTGCCACTGTGTCTAGTGTAGTCACATCAACTGTTTCTTTTGGAAGTTTGTTCCAGTCCTTGATTGTCTTTGGCAGGAATGAGAAACTCATGTACCTAGTTCTTGTTTTTGTGAGCCGGAACTGCCTGCCATGTCCTCGTTGCTGTCCGGGGGGGGGGGGGGGGGTGGAGGAGAGAGGGGCGAGTTTCTGTTTAACGAAGATGCGTACTCTAAAAGCGACCGGACAAAGGCTTTGTAGGCTTTTTATTTCACGCTTGAGTTGCCGATCTTCAGATTTCGCCTTAGGAACCCCAGGGTCTTGTTTGCCCGGTTACACACATTGTTCATGTGCTCGTCCCAGCGGGCCTCTCTTTGGATGATAACACACAGGTAACTTACGGAGGACCTGGCTCAAGAATATGGTCATGCAATTCATGAGGGTGGTGTATAGGGGATCAGGTTCTGGAGACTGACAGTGTCTGGTACTTGACTGGTAAATTCCATGTCCCAGCTCATCTCCCACTCGGCTAACCGATGAAGGTCCTGTAGTTGCTGGTCCTGGTCAGAACTGTTGTTAATCGTCCTATACACCGCTTTGTCTCTGCGAACATTCTTGCTTGGGAGGGGGGCAGTTTCTCAGGTAGGTCATTGATATATGCTAGGAACAAACAGGAGCCTAGCACCGAGCCCTAGAGGACCCCTAACTTAACATCGAAAAAGGAGGAGGATGTGCCGTCCACCACTTCTGCCTGACATCGGTCGCTGAGGAAAGCTGGAGATCTCCAACCAATACTAATGAAAATGGCCATCAGAATGTACATCAATTTGTGAGAGTACCTTGATCTCCAATCATCAATGATGAACATGGCCATCAGAACAGACATCAGGTGTGAAAGTCCATGTTCTCCCACCAACACTAATGAAATTGGCCATCAGAACGAAATTCAGTTGTGAAAGTATCTTGTTTTCCCATCAACATTGATGAACATGGCCATCAGAATGGACAACAGGTGTGAAAGTACCTTGATCACCTATCAACACTGCCAGACAAAACAGCCAGGAACACTAACATACATCAAGATTTCTTAGACGCCACGGTGTGTGTGGCATCCACAAATTAGTTGTCATTGGCAAACAACGCAACAGTATCGAATGTCTGTGGGGTGTGTACGTTTTTGGTGGAGGGGAGATTAATTCTTAATACATTGGATGTGTTGGAGAGTATGTGCAACTTACCTGTACAGTTGGGGTAATGAGTGAGACAAGAATTCATTGTAATCAAGAGAGGGGTATGCTGAGGTCTTCGGGAGAAGACATTTATATTGAAGTGAGTTTACGATACGGTGCAGAATAATTTGGTGCAAAAATGTTTGTGAAAGAATAATCTGTTTTTTTTTTAAAATGTTGTACATCAAGATAATTGAAACCTTCAGCGGCGGTTGTAAAATGTAGTTCATAGGCAACTGTTTTTAAACACATGTGATAATATTCCTTTGAATGGCCAAGGAATTTAGTAGCCATTGAAATAAATATTTTGTGAGCCTTTTCATTAACCGATAGTAATATTGACATCAATAGATGTGTGTACTTGTTGTCTGCATTAACAATACACAAAGTTAAATGATATAATAAATAATCTACTATATAAAGCTCAATCTGACCGTCTTTGTTTGTATGTTTGTATTTTAATCTGATAATCTTTTTACAAGAAAACCAAGTTTGACATGATCTGACCTCCTGACCTTTTGACCTATACGTGGACTAAAAATGTTGCTAAATTCATTTATCCAAAACAGCATTATCTAAAATAAAAGGAGTCAAGAGTAATTAAACAATCCTTAAAAAACTATTTTGGTATAAATACTATATATATATTTACAATTATTTTATACAATATTAATATTCTAATGTTTCACCCGCTTTTAAGCTGCAGATTCATTTCACCAACTATTTCAGAAAAAGCTAATGCCCTTGTGAGATTTTATGTTTGAAAGAATCTCATCCAGCGCAGTTGTGGGAAATGTTATTTCATGGGATCAGAGTCATGATATTTCCTTCATCTTCCCCTTGGAAAACAGTGTAAACTGGGGTAGGGGCGGGGCTGGACATATGAGAGAATGTGTTATCATAGGTAATGAGTATATGTGCCCTAGTTTCAGCTTAACGGAAAGTGGGTCAATTAGCCGTCCGAAAGGTTTTGCCACCCAGCCAAAAAAGTAATACACGAACAAAAGCCAAGTTAATGTGAAGGATTTGGAACTAATATTATTCTTTCATGCCTTCGAGGGACTTTCATGTTAAGTTGGTTTTGTGTGTGTGTGTGTGCGTGTGTGTGCGTGTGTGCGTGTGTGTGCGTGTGTGTGTATGTGCGCGTGTGTGTGTATGTGTGCGTGTGTGTGTCTGTGTGCGTGTGTCAGTGTGTGTGTGCGTGTGTGTGTGTGCGTGTGTGTGTGTGCGTGTGCGTGTGTGTGTGCGTGTGTGTGTGCGTGTGTGTGTGCGTGTGTGTGTGCGTGTGTGTGTGTGTGTGTGCAGATTTTTAATTATATTTTTTAAAGAATGTTGCACTTTCTAAAACTACTAAAGCAGTGGTTCTCAACCTTCTTAATGCCGTGACCCTTACTTACAGTCCCTCATGTTGTGGCGACCCACAAACATAAAATTATTTTCGATTCTAATTCATAACTGTAAGGTATATGTATTTTCCACTGGTCTTAGGTGACCCCTTGGAAAACTTTGTTCGACCCCCAAAGGGGTCGTGACCCACAGGTTGAGAACCGCTGTATTAGAGAAGGGTTTTAATTGCAGTTTTGTTTGTAGGTTTATTAAATGACTTACATGTTGTATGCGACATACCAGGGTTTACTTGATGAACACGTTGTACCATTGCCATTGCTGTCTTTCACTGAGAAGAATTATTTCTCACTATTTTAATATCTGGATGCTCGCTCCACCACACACGCGTTCCTCACCTCCACAATTTCCAATATCATGTCCCGCTGTTGCACAACACTTTTATTGTCGTACTCCCATTAAAGATGTTTAAAAATACAATATCCAATGCTGGCTCCTTAAATACATAAGAATGATTGTAATAACCCAGCTATCATTCTTCATTCCCAATCTATCACCAATCATGGTTGCAAAACATGGTACTTCTCTAATCTCGTTCCAAGTCTCGTCTCTCTCGAGATTCTCAAAATATCCTCCCATTACCTAGGCGTTGTACATTCACTATTACCTTCTTACATGACACACACAATACGTTTCTGTCTAGATTTGTTTACAGACATAATGAAACGACAGTGTTACAGTTGATGACACGGTAGTGTTACAGTTGATGACACGGTTGTGACTTACAGTAGATGACACGGTAGTGTTACAGTTGATGACACGGTAGTGTTACAGTTCATGACACGGCAGTGTTACAGTTGATAACACGGTAGTGTTACAGTTCATGAATGGACTAAGATGGTGGCTGTCAATCGTAACAAATAGCTATGTCATCATGTCGAAGGTCAGATATACTTGCATATGTCGTGTTCTGTTGTTCATAACCTACAATATTCTGCATTGTAACGTTGAGTAACTGTAGGACGAAATTAGTGTGCGTGGGGTTAGAAAGTTCAATTTTTTTAAACTTCTAGAACTGCAGTGACGTCATTCACCGTTAATATATATATATTTGTATAGATCTTAAGATACTCTCTAATCTTTTCTTGTAGCCCGTTAAAAAAAATCCACAAATATCCCACTACCTGAATGTTTTCAAAAAAAAATTAATGTAAATTGTGGGATATATGGGATACATTCATGAAAGAAAAAAACTTTTTATTTTCGGGGAGAAATGAGCATAATGGATTGGTGCACATCATTTCCGCTTTTATATCAATTGTTATTGTAATGGGTTGGCTGAGTAACCATGGATCGGATGAAGTTACCGTGAATTGGGAGGAAAGAAATTATTCAGAGTAAAGGTATACATTTTATTTTAAAAACTATATCATTGGTTATGTATTAATTAACCCTACTTAACCTACTGGAATCGAGTTTGAAACAAAAAAAAACATGATTTTGGAACCAACCCAAATTGGTAAAAGAAGGCGGCAACCAAGGGCAAGCTACTCTGTTTCACAAAACTTTGAACATATAACTTAAGAAATTACTAGGTATCAACATTATTTTTGTAAAAAAATTATGATCTATTCTTGATGGAAAAAAAACAGAATAAAAAGATCTAAATTTTTTAAGAGAGTAAAATATGCTTCCTGTGCATTTGTGATCATTAGATCGAAATAATTATAATTTTTAGAGAATTACAAAATATAGTTTATTAAATTTTTTAAGTCTTTAAAAAAATGACCACAAAAAAAAAGCAACCAAGAAAACAAGTCAATTTAGAAAACTGAAACTTAAAGTGCGAAGTTAATTGACTATGAAAGAAGTTCGTTCATAGGAATGTGTTGAACCATGTACCTATCTATTTTGGCACATAATTGAAACGCTCATACCAGTGATCTAGTCACTGCATCTTGCCCTTGTTGAAGACTCCAGGGTAACCGTGCGTTAATTAAAGTTAAATTAGCAACGTTAGATCTCAAGTTTTAATTTAGGGCAGCGACGTGTGAGAATGTTTATTTCTTTTAACGAAATTCGTTCCCAGGGAGAAAAACGTGGGGTACATTTACTCCTGCGACAGCAATCTTAATGGCTTCCGAAATTGAACAAACAAACAAACAAACAAACAGGTGTTGGTTGACAAATAAACATTGGCGTAACCACCGCGAAAGCGTTTTATTATGCGGGTTGTGTTTGGGTTGGGGAGTAAACTACGGCCAGGTATACATTGTTGTATTGTACCAGGTATACATTGTTGTATTGTACCAGGTATACATTGTTGTATTGTACCAGGTATACATTGTTGTATTGTACCAGGTATACATTGTTGTATTGTACCAGGTATACATTGTTGTATTGTACCAGGTATACATTGTTGTATTGTACCAGGTATACATTGTTGTATTGTACCAGGTATACATTGTTGTATTGTACCAGGTATACATTGTTGTATTGTACCAGGTATACATTGTTGTATTGTACCAGGTATACATTGTTGTATTGTACCAGGTATACATTGTTGTATTGTACCAGGTATACATTGTTGTATTGTACCAGGTATACATTGTTGTATTGTACCAGGTATACATTGTTGTATTGTACCAGGTATACATTGTTGTATTGTAGTCTGAAATAGACACTAGCAACCTCAAACAGGACTTTGTTTTGTATGGAAACGGGTTTTAAGATAAAAAAAAAAGTAATTAAGAAATGCCATCCGGGAAGTGAGATAAATGTTTGCAGTGTAGGTCAAAAGTCAAGTTTGTATCTTGCAACAAACACCAACATATTGAACACATTGTCACAGCTTGAAGGTGGAGTTTGAACAAAAGTCATGTTAGTGTCACCTCTGTCACCTCTGTCACACGATTCTACTTTTTTTCCTGCACCCGCCTATTTTTTGGTTGCTACAGACACTCAATGTAATTGGCCCCCATTCAGCAGACACTCATTGTAATTGGCCCCCATTCAGCAGACACTCATTGTAATTGGCCCCCATTCAGCAGACACTCATTGTAATTGGCCCCTATTCAGCAGACACTCATTGTAATTGGCCCCCATTCAGCAGACACTCATTGTAATTGGCCCCCATTCAGCAGACACTCATTGTAATTGGCCCCCATTCAGCAGACACTCATTGTAATTGGCCCCCATTCAGCAGACACTCATTGTAATTGGCCCCCATTCAGACCTCTTCTTGGGCTGGGTGGTACTGAGTGGGTGGTCTGCATACGTATAAGTCTTTCTCATAAACATTTGAGTGATATTTAGTGTCAAAAATTGCACTCAACTGGGGTGCTTATTCCTTGATGCACATTTTTAGGTCCTATATTTTCTAATGATGCATAAGGGTCATCTCTATCCAGTTCAGGACCCCTAATACTAAATAAAGGGTTCGCAACATTATAATCAACATCATCATTTTTATCAACATAATCTTTTATCAACATCATCATTTTTATCAAATTTGGCTGCCATTAAAATTCAGGAATATGTAAGAAGCAATCTGATTGGCTGGTACGAAGAGGCTTGTTTTATCGGACCAATAGATCAGCCATTCGTCTTTTTCGCCACTCGACCCTGTGTCGACAGATCGGCCCAGCGTCTCAACAGGATTAAACTATTGGAGGGTGGAAAGACAGCTTATTCTTTTTTCAAACAGGTGTTGAACGGTGGAAAGACAGCCCACTCTGCCTTCAATGTGCCTCTTAACTTCATTGTATCCGAGACGTCTTTCTACGACATTTCGACACATTGTTAAACAGTTCAGGTACTTCGGGGGTGCAAATTGTTTGCCTTCAGGAGATCTGAAGCAGTACATGCCTAATGGGTGGGATTAATATGCTATTGGTTGGTGGCTTCGGACGAACACTGCCCACAATGCTCGGGAATATGTGCTTATGAAAACCTGTCTAAGTTATCCAACGTATTGTTTAAAGTCCAAGTCCGATCCTAACGAGTCAACAAGAGGATCCATCTCAAAAGTGATCTAAATTCAGAGCAGTGAACAAGAGGGTCCATCTCAAAAGCGATCTGAATTCAGAGGAGTTTTCAAACGCCCTTCTTCAAATAGGATTTTTGCGGATTATACAGGAAGATAATGGCAACGTATGCCGTACAGGTAAACTTTGTGAACTCAAATCAGTTGCTTTATGGCGTACATCTATTTTCTAAGGGAGTTGGTGGATATATAGAACTTCGGCTAAAGAACCTAGCCGTCAATATCTGACAGGGCCTTACCGCTCAGATAAGTGCCTTTCAAAAACTGTATTCTGTATTTTCTGTTGTTTGTTAGCTGACGAAGGCTTCCCGCCGACACGTTCGTTGCTTTGCTGCGTTGCTGTTTCCCGGTTTGACCATCCTTTCTTTTAATCATTTCCCTGGTTTTTTTTTACTAATCGGCCAACATATTCACTCATTTGCTGCCCTTTTGATTTTTTATAAATAAAATTCTGTAACATTTCCTATAGTTTTGTTAAGCTATTTATTCTCTAACACACCGTTGTGAAACAAAGGTATACGGGGTCTTAGTTATGTATACATCAATACATCTTTATTTTAAAATAAAATTCAAAACTTGGGCCTTTACCCCAGAGAGCATGAGAACCTCTCTAGTTTTGTAACTGCGCTTTTAATCCAATTCTATCCACCTTTAAGGTTTGGGATCTTTCCTTTAAAAAATTTTACTTCTCGCCAAGTGCTGTTGTGAACCTCGAGACAAAACTCGGGAACCCCTGGTGTATGAAGTGTTTAAATGGATCAACATTTAAAAAAAGAAACTTCTAAATAATTGTTTTTTATAAAGCCACAAAAATTGTTCAGTGGGGCTGCGAACCAGCTAATTATTTCCTTTTAGAAATGAACAGTTCGTGAAGCAAACCGTGATTCCCCACAGCATCATTTAAAATACCGACTGAACTACAAGAGGAATGTGATGTAGGTCTTCCCCCCCCCCACCCCCCTTTTCCCTTTCCCCTTTCCAATTACTAGACTAGTTTTTCCATTATTACCATCATTTAAAAAGCAATAAACACTTTGTTAACAATGGAGGTATATATTATAACACGGTTAAAAAAAAGTAATTAATAATAATAGAAGCTGTTAAAACCCGTATCCGGAAATTTGATCGAAAGAAATTTGGTCGACGGAAAAATGATCGACGGAAATTTGATCCAACGGAAATTTGGTCGAATCGTTTTTTTAGTTTATACGTTAAAATTTTGCGTCAAATTTCTTTTTAAACGCATTATTTTGTTTTACTATATAGTATAGTGCGTTCAAAAAGAAATTTGACGAAAATTTTAACGTCTCGACTGAAAAAAAGATTCGACCAAATTTCCGTTCGATCAAATTACCGTCGATCAATTTTCCGTCGACGAAATTTCTTTCGATCAAATTTCCGGTAACCGTTAAAACCTGGGTTCGCAGCTGGCGTTGGAGCTTGTACTTTATGTTAACATTTACCTTGAAAGGACACTGGGCAGAATTGTACTTTATATACGTTGGCCAGCTAACGTTTACGTTTACCATGCCGTCCATGGTATGTCATGTAAAAGTTCTGGTGCGGGTGGGGTAAATATGAATTTGTTTTTGTTTTGTCTCTATACAGCTGTTTTTTGTATCACATAAATGCACTTTATTTTTATGTACAGCGCGGTGAGCCTAGCCCTAGGCTGGGGTACCGCGCTATATAAGACAACATATAATAATAATGACACTGGACATTTTCAAGTAAAAGTCTTGATAACAGTTGTATGTATTTGTCCTCAAATGTCTTCAGATTGAATGAGAAGAGATCGGCATCTTATGAGCGGAGTATTTTGTTTTTAATTACCGAGAAATCAAAGAATTTAATAAAAGCACCGAGATAAAAAAAAAAAAGTATCCTTGAGAATTCATCTTGTTCTCATGTACAAAAGAAAAATGTGTTTTAACTTAGCAAACAAAACATTTTTTAAAATACATAAAATGAAATCCACAAAAATTAAATTTAAAAAAAAATTTAAAATTAAAAAAAACTCAGTGCTTTGCTATTTTTACAAAATATAAAAAGGAAAATTACTTTTTCAAAAAACGAATTCTTTAAGTAAGAACGAGGGAGAGAGGTGAAGGACTAGACTGATTGGCCCGATGATTGCTTCCAGGTCACAGCCAACAAGTCAAGGAACGGCGGGTGGAAGAACACCACAGCTAATTTAGCTAAAGTACATCTTTGGATTTTTAGGACAAATCTTAGATTGTGTGAAAGTGTGTGTAAGTGTGTGTATGTTTAATTGTGTCTGAGTGTGATAGAGAGAGAGAGAGAGATAATGTGTTTTTGTGTGTGTGTGTGTGCTTGTGAGCATTGATTTTGTGGAAAGGAGAAGAGATTTTGAGACAGTAGTGAAGAATGTGGACAGGTAGTGGGAATTATACTAGAGAAAGATAGAAGAGATAGTACACAATGCCAGAATACAGCATACATTTACTAAAACCTCATATAGACCAAATACAGATGCGACAGACAGCAGACATACACATATACCGGGAGCCATAGATATTCCTATGCATTAGCTTTCTGTCTTGTTTGGCTGTCTTGTCTTGTCTGGCTGTCATGTCTTGCTGTCTTGTCAGGATATCTTTGTCTGCCTACTTTGTCTGCCTAATTTATCTGTCTGTAATATATTGACGTTCTCAAAAATGTTTTGTCCCCATCTTAAAGGTTATTCTATACAAGACAGTGAATAGTTGTCTTTCAGTAACGATATAACCATATCTTAAATAATATTTCTACTAATTGTGCTCATTACACTGTCTTGCTTCTTTAAATTTAATTCTCTATCGAAAATGAATTAGCTCGACCCATTGTTTAAACTATAAAATATAAATTTCTGATTTTTGTGACAAATATGATTTGCTAAGTTCTTTTTATAACTTGGGACGAAACAAGAAATCGCTAAAATATCTGTGGATTAGCTAGAAGTATAGTTACGGGAAGCTTGCCGAGTTGAAGGGATTCACACAATTTATGAATAGACAAATGTACAATATTTAATCCTGTCATCTTTCAGAGCCATCGCTTTGATTTACATGAAATGCTGTCTTTGAAACCCTGTCAGCTTCCCGAGCCATTAATTTGATTTATTTGGAAAGTTGTCTTTGATACACTTACGATTAAACGTAAAACATCCAATCACACATACCATTTATTGATACACTCATACCAAATTCGAGGGCACTTAGAAAACAACAAAATAGAATTTAGAAAATTCTTATTCTGGACAAAGTTGGCCTTTTTCCATCATCATCCAACACGCTCCCGCCAATCCGAGAACCTTTGTCTTTCTGACATCACGAGACATACCCCAGGCTTTTTCCAATTAAAACGTGTATAGAAGAAATTCGAAACACTCGTAACAACTTAAAGTGGCCCCTAATGTTTAGTTTACACGCCCCTGAAACATCCTCTCCTATGCACCGATTGAGATAAGGCATGGCAGACATTGAAGAGTTCCACGATTTCAGGCATTGCCATTCGATTCTTTCCTGTGTAAACACTCTTAAGTCAAGTAGGTGCTCTCCGTGATCCAGATGGAACATGAGGATTCTTTGACATTTACGAGGTGCTAATGGCGTGCTTGAGATAGATCTGGCCAACTGCTAGGCTGGTATGGTAGCTTTGGCGGGATGAACTGATAGGCTAGTAAGGTAGCATTGACGGTATGAACTGCTAGGTTAGTAAGGTAGCATTGGCGGGATGAACTGATAGGTTAGTAAAGTAGCATTGACGGTATGAACTGCTAGGTTAGTAAGGTAGCATTGGCGGGATGAACTGATAGGTTAGTAAGGTAGCATTGGCGGGATGAACTGATAGGTTAGTAAGGTAGCATTGGTGAGATGAACTGATAGGTTAGTAAGGTAGCATTGGTGAGATGAACTGCTAGGTTAGTAAGGTGGCATTGGCTGGATGAACTGATAGTTTAGTAAGGTAGCATTGGTGGGATGAACTGCTAGGTTAGTATAGTAGCATTGGTGGGATGAACTGCTAGTAAGGTAGCATTGGCTGGATGAACTGATAGGTTAATAAGGTAGCATTGGTGGGTTGAACTGCTAGGTTAGTATGGTAGCATTGGTGGGATGAACTGCTAGGTTAGTAAGGTAGCATTGATGGGATGAACTGCTAGATTATTATGGTAGCATTGGCGGGATGAAATGCTAGTAAGGTAGCATTGGTGGGATGAACTGCTAGGTTAGTATGGTGGCATTGGTGGGATGAACTTCTAAGTTAGTATGGTAGCATTGGCGGGATGAACTGCTAGTAAGGTAGCATTGGCGGGAGGAACTGCTAGTAAGGTAGCAATAAGGGGATGAACTGCTAGTAAGGTAGCAATGACGGGATGAACTGCTAGTAAGGTAGCAATGAGGGGATGAACTGCTAGTAAGGTAGCAATGACGGGATGAACTGCTAGGTTAGAACAAGTTAAGTTCTTGTTGGGATATTGAAATCGCATTATTTTGTTTTACTTTGTAGTACAGTGCGTTCAAAAAGTAATTTGACGAAAATTTGATCGTGTGAACTGAAAAAAAAATCGACTAAACTTCCGTTCGATTAAACTTCCGTTCGATCAAACTTCCGTTCGATCAAATTTCCGTCGATCTCTTTTCGTTAACTAAATTTCTTTTAAACAAATTTCCGGATACGCTGAAAATGTAAAAAGTCCTCGTTTGTCAGTGAGACGTCTTGGTATACGTCAGTGGTCGGAAAATCTCGGCTCAAGAGCCGCATTCGACTTTTTAGCAACCTGAGTACAGCTCGGCCAGTCGGAAACCAATCGGTTTTGACTCCGCAATACATGGTTCTTGACAGGTTCTTGAAAAAAAATTTAATTGACCTGCTGCTGATGTTTGGCTCTTTTGACTAATGAGTTTGCCGACCACTCATATAAGTAGTCGATATAGTGACCATTTTTAGAAAGTACGTTTTGTGAACTGCCAGCTGCTGTGATAGGATCCCGTCAATGAAGAACTGTTATAGTTTCATTGATTGAACGCTTTTGTTGCCTTTAGTAGGGACCAATTGTGGCCGGGTTGTAGTGAAGTGTGGACAAGTGTGGCTGTGTTGTTGTGAAGTGTGGACCGAGTGTGGATGTGTTGTAGTGAAGTGTGGACCGTGTGTGATTGTGTTGTAGTGAATTGTAGACCACATGTGGCTGTGCTGTAGTGAAGCGTGGACCAAGTGTGGCTGTGTTGTAGTGAAGTGTGGACCGAGTGTGGCTGTGTTGTAGTGAAGTATGGACCACGTGTGGATGTGTTGTAGTGAAGTGTGGACCGAGTGTGATTGTGTTGTAGTGAATTGTAGATCACATGTGGCTGTGCTGTAGTGAAGGGTGGACCAAGAGTGGCTTTGTTGTAGTGAAGTGTGGTCCGAGTGTGGCTGTGTTTTAGTGAAGTGTCGACCAAGAGTGGCTGTGTTGTAGTGAAGTGTGGACCAAGTGTGACTGTGTTGTAGTGAAGTGTGAACCAGGTGTGGCTGTGTTGTAGTGAAGTGTGGACCAGGTGTGGCTGTGTTGTAGTAAAGTGTGTACCAAGTGTAACTGTGCTGTAGTGAAGTGTGGACCAGGTGTGGCTGTGTTATAGTGAAGTATGGACCAAGTGTGGCTGTGTTGTGAAGCGTTGACCGAATATGGCTGTGTTGTAGTGACAACGTTTCCAGCGATAAAAAAGACGATCGTCGCATTCTATACGGTGAACGTCCATAAGAAAAGAGAATGAAACAAATTGGTTTAAGAGACTTTGGTATCCTCATACAACTGAGACAGTGGTTCTCAACCTTCCTAAAGCCATCGACCCTTTAATACAGATTATTTTTTGTTGCTTATTCAAAAATATGTGCCTTCCGTTGGAATTAGGCGATCCCTGTGTAGGGGTCGTTCGACTCCCAAAAGGGTCGTGACCCACAGGTCGAGAATCGCTGTTTTTAAACGTTAAGTTAGATCAAATAAACGCAAAGATTACGTTATTTTAGTTTTTATTTTAAGTTAAAAATTTGCATTCCTTTACGCGCATTAAATATATGTGTACACACTTATAACTATTTATTTAATGTAATAGGTGCAATGACATAAGTGTATGTCCCGAGAAGTTATAATTCGCAGTGAACATGGCTCGCGAAACCATTTGGTTTGACCAACCTTGCTCTAGATCAATTCTTCTCAAACTGTCCTCCGTGTGCACTTAATCTCTCATGGGCTCCGCGGGAGCTCACACACACACCATTAACGTGTAAGGGGGTCAGGCATAGAAGCACTGCTCTAGTAAAGTGTAAGGGGGTCAGGCATAGAAGCATTGCTCTTGTAAATGTGTAAGGGGGTCAGGCATAGAAGCACTGCTCTAGGCTGCTTATTTTTCACCTGGTTTTCGTCGTCAGAAAATTGTTGGATGGAAATATGCATGCGTGTAAGTAGTACGGCTTGTATTGTGTCATCTTCGTTAACATTAAATGCATTAAGAAAACTATGTCTTAATCAAATTCCAAGGTTTATAAAGTTGCCGTTCTTTAACTTTTAGAACCTGACACCAGTGAAGGAGAAAGTTTAGTCTATTTTAGCGTTGTGTTAAAACTGGGACCCGTGTTGGACCTGAGTTGGACCTGTATTGGACCTGAGTTGGACCAGTATTGGACCTGACCCGGACATGACTTAGACCTAAGTTAGACCCGCATTGGACCTGAGTTGGACCCGTGGTGGACCTGAGTTGCGCCTGTATTAGACCTGAGTTGGTCCCGTGTTGGACCTGAGTTGGACAAAACTTGGACCTCAGTTGGACCCGTGTTGGACCTGAGTTGGAACTGTATTGGACCTGACCCGGACATAACTTAGACCTGAGTTGAACACGAATGAGACCACAGGGTAAAGAAAGGAAATCACTCAAGTTATATGGAGGGGGGAAAACTCAATATATTAAAAGGGAAAGAACTCATGGAATTTGAAAGAGAAAGGTAAAGCAGAATCAAAATTACCTTATAATAATTTAATATCATTGATGTCAGGACGCAGTAATGGCCCCTTTATCTTGTTTTTTTAATCTTTGCTCCGGGCGTATCAAATTAAGGAGACCTATTCCACTATTTTTTTTAGCAGCACTTAAGGCAAAAAACGGTTTTGATGTAAAAGTTCAGTTATGTGAAATGCACTCAAAAATCGACAAAACAGAGTTTCGGAAAAAAGATTATTTTGCGAACACCCCACCTACAGCACTTATAACGATTTGATACCCCCGCTATATCAAAAGGGAGTCTTAGTGTTAGAGCTGTATGACAAGAGGCAGCGGCACATATGCATTTTACAATAGTTCAGAGAAATAACAGAAAATGATTCAAATTAAATACTATGTACAATATTACATTAGTGTGAATAAAGCTTCTTATAGACAACCCCGCCGTATAAACATATTAATATTTTTAACTAGCACCTAATGTATCTTTCAGGCATCTCTCTGGCGGGGGCGGTGGGCATCCCGTGGAGGAGGTCAACTGCCCTCACTCAAGGAAAAAAATTGTTTAACAATTAGATAAAACTAGATTTTCAAAAAAACAGACATCTATATCGTCCTTTTCTATAATATTATTAGAATAAATGAATGTAGCAAATATTTACTTTCGCGGAAAACTTAGGGAGAAGTGGAACAAATGAATCATTAGTAGAGTTGGTGTTTAAGAGTATGAGTGATTAGTAGAGTCGGTGTTTAAAAGAATAAATCATTAGTAGAGTCGGTGTTTAAAAGAATAAGAATAATTATGCGGAATCTGGTTTCATTATGAGATTCTAAATATTTAAAAACTCCTGGAAATACCCTTGAAATACCCTTGAAATACCCTTGAAATACCCTTGAAATACCCTTGAAATACCCTTGAAATACCCTTGAAATACCCTTGAAATACCTTTTAAATCGATAAAAAAGTTAAAAATTATACAATTTTGAAAACATTCTAATTCAATATTTGCAACTATTTAAAATATTTCCAATTCTTCATAAAGTTCGATCGTGTTCTTTAAGTGATAAATGTAATGAAACCAAATATCTTCGCTTTTTCATCCACATGAGTTTGATTAGCTCCTTGAAGTTGTTTATTTAATATATTGAGTTTTTCAAACTTAATATATTACGTTTTTCAAACATATCGGCTAAACAACTCACAAATGCTTTACCATCAACTGTCAACAGGTACTACATTCCAGGGTTCTCAGTAAAAAAGTCACCTAGAATATCAAATAGTTCCATAAATCTTTTCAATCAGATTCCTTTCGAGAGCCATCTTACCCCAGTGTGATGTATATGTCCCACATGGTCTGCATTTTGTTCTCAACAAAATAGCTTGAATAGACGTTCACATTTGGCATTAGCTTTAACAGCATTGATTCACTTTAGAACTGAATTTTAATACTTCATTAAGAACAGACAAAGTAGTTTTAGCTACCAAATTTTCCTTATGAATAACACATTGCATAACAAGCATTTCTGGATTCTCATCCTTCATACATTTTAAGCAACCATTTTTCTTGCCCACTCTCCTTTTAAAATACAAGTTAAATCCTAGTAGATGGTTGATTTTCAAATTCTAAATAGCTCATTTTCGAATTGATTGCCCCCCTAAACAATCAAATATACCCCCCCCCCCTCTTTTTTTTTTACACGACAGATTTATCTCACCAAGTATTTCACAAAAACAAAAGAAAATATTACGCACCAAACGCTTAGTGATATTATTTTTTAAAAGAATCTTAAATAGTGCAGTAATCTGCCATTTTAATTTGTTAAATCAGTGGCATCATATTTCCTTCACTTCCGCTTGAAAAACGGGAAAAACAGAAATTTTGTGGTTGGGGAGTGAGGCTGCAAATTTGACAGAATATGGGGTCTTTGGCAACGAGTCTTTTTGTCCATTAGTTGTCTGGGTCTTTGGCAACGAGTCTTTGTGTCCATTAGTCGTCTGGATCTTTGGCAACGAGTCTTTGTGTCCATTAGTCGTCTGGGTCTTTGGCAACAAGTCTTTGTGTCCATTAGTCGTCTGGGTCTTTGGCAACGAGTCTTTGTGTCCATTAGTCGTCTGGGTCTTTGGCAACGAGTCTTTGTGTCCATTAGTCGTCTGGGTCTTTGGCAACGAGTCTTTGTGTCCATTAGTCGTCTGATGATTTTGCCAGTCATCAACAAAAGCGAAGATAATATAAAGGATTTATTAAAAAATAATTTGTTATGATAATTTTTTGTAATACAGAAAATTTAAATATTCATAAAAACAAAGTTTCTCGTAAAAATCTTTTATAAAAATGTAATATCGAGCAATGGTGGGGTGAGGCTGAAAAGTTGACAAAACGTACATACAAAAAACGCCCTTTGTAAGAATCCAAATTAGTGCTCCCTCCCCCAAGGCTCGCTATCGCACATTTTTTCACGCCCGTGAACTATGTTAAGATTCTAATAACCCATCCACTTTTGCACCGCAGATTTTGTTTACCAACTATTTCAGAAATATAAAAGAAAATATTACGCACCAAACGCATTTGCAATTATTAAAAAAAAAAATTCGTTTAGCGCATTATCGGAATCTTACTTCGTGAAATCAGCGTCATCATATTTCCTTCATCTTCCCCTTGTAGAACAGGAAAACTAAATTTTGTGGATTGGGTTTGGCGTGGGGCTAAACATTTGATAGTGTGTTGTCATCGGTAATGAGTCTATATGTCAAGTTTCAGCTCGATCTGTTGACGGGAATGGTTCGCTTAGTCGTCCAAATTTCTTTGCAACAACCCAGTCAGCCACTAAGAAATGCGAAGTTTATATTGAGGATTTAAAAAGTCAATTCTATATAATTTTGTGTGCCTGTGTTACTTTGTGTCGTGTGTGTAGTATATTCCCGGGTGAAGTGGTCCTTGTGAGCACATATGATAGTTGAGAGTGTGTATTAATTTCTTTTGTGTGTAGTACATTCCTGTGTGTATTGATAATTGTGAGCACATATGAGAGTTAATTTCATGTGTTATCTTTGGCTGTGTGTGTAGTAAATTCCGGTGTGTCGCGGTCACTGTTAGCACATATGATGTGATCCAAAGCCACATGGTATCTCGTGTTGTGTGTGTAGTGGATGCCGATACTGACCGTGGCGTGCAAATAACAGGCACTGTTGGTGATGAAACTGATCAGAGTGTACAAATTCCCATACCGGCCAGTGTCCGTGTACTGGGGTACTACGGCCCTGGCTACTGCATGTAACGCCGTGGGGATGGCCTGCGCCACAAATATGACAGACACTAAGATGACAGACTTGATTACTTTGACATTTTTGGCGGATATGTTGGGCTTAGTCTCATAACCGGGCATATTCGAATGCCGAAATTTCGAAGAATCGATTAGAGCTTTAGCGAGTCTGATCGTGCAAATGATGACAACCACAATCGAAGACCAGGGGAGGATGTTTCTGTTGAAGATGTCGTTGATATTCAAAGCAAGTTGCCGATCTCCAACGACGGTCAGAACGAGACGAGAACTGTTGTTAATAGGATCCATAACCCACGATAACCTTTGAACCATCAACATGGGCAGACGAATGAGAATGATGCTTACAAATATAATAACGATTATAATCATTGTTCGAATATTGCTGAACACTCCTTTGAAATACAGCGGCATCGATACACAGCAACATCGAGCTACTGCTATGAAAGCAGTCATTAGGACGGTGACATCATAGAAGGCATACGAGTACCAATAGAGAACCATTATCAAGCTGTAGGGGTCTATGGCCAGGGTGCCCGGAAATCGTACCAACGCTCCACATATAGAATGTCCCAACGAGATCACCAGGAAGCCGAAGTTGGACACGGAAAGGGCCAAGAAGGAAATGGCCACACTGTCGCGGACACCCATCTTCCCAAAGACGATGATGTTGACTAGATTGGTCACCACTCCAGCTGCCGTCACAGTCGGCCACACAGCATAAACAAATAAGACGTACACTGAATCAAAAGATGGACTGCTGAGCAGATCTTCGCCAGATTCAGTGCTGCTCAAATTAAACATAGTTCTAAGTTTTCTAACAATAAACTTTACAAAACTATAACAGGAAAAGTCTAAAGCTACTTTCGTGAAACTTGAATCAACTCCTCTAGTTTTCTAGACATGACAATCCAACTTATTAATAAAAAAGAACATGACCTAATGATAGTAAATACTATACTAGCCACTGACACACATTTCGCATATGCACAATGCTAAGGCTTTCATTTTGAAACGTTAAAACATTTTTTTAAAAGTCGATATTCAAGGAGGACTGCGGCCATTGAGTAAATCTTGAAACGTTTTATTTATCGTGGTGTTTAAAAAAACCGTTTCGTTTATCGTGGTGTTTAAAAAAAAAGTTTGGTTTATCGTGGTGTTTAAAAGAGTTTAGTGATACGTGCACATTCGATTATGAGTGGTAACAAGGCGAACGACTTGAAATGTTACGAGCATAATTACATGCTCTCTTAGGAGTTGAGCTGCAATTATAAAGTGTACTATAATCATTAAACATCTTTTAAGGGAGATTTATTTGAAAACCCCTCGTGTGACGCCCATTATCGGACTAGTTATTTTGAGCACTTATTTGTTATGTTCTTTTGATCACTGATTTCCAAATATTTAAATCATATTAAAGCAATTTCTAAACGGTCTATCATTTCATAATGACTCGCATTTATGCAAAGCAATTCATATAATGACTTCAGCCATGGAGATATTTGGTATTTAAAGATAATAAGTAATAATTACGCTACTGACGTCGTACGGTACACTATAAGTAACGTATGAAAGGGAACGAGAAAAAAGTCGTTAGAAGCAACCCCTTCCCCTCCACATAGCACGTTTGATATCAGGTACAAAGAATTGGGGGGAAAAAACTTTTAAAAAATTATTTTGGGGAGCAAAGAGCACGTGAGGTTTATCCGCGTTCACGTCATTAGTCGTACACATGATTTGATGACGTCATTGGTAGCAGACGGGATTTGGCTATGCAAAATATGGATTGGATGACGGTACCATGAATCTCTTATATATATTACCCTCCTGGTGTGACTCGTGGACTGCTTCCATTTCCGGTGGCTGCTTCCTAATGACCGAATTTGGTATTGAGAGTATATTACAAATAATTCTATATGTTTGAAAAAAAGTATGGTTTAATAATGAGTTCAATAGCGCGCAAAAGGTCATTCCCGATAACTACGCTAAATGATATCTTTTTTTATATAACGCAACTGCGTTTGGTGCGTAATATTTTCTTTTCGGAAAAAGAAATCGTCTCAATTTAAGTATGGTGTAAAAAATATTCGGTTTTAAAGTGGTTGGGACATCAGGATATTTTTTATAGTTTATAGTTCTTGGACGTGAAATAAAAAGTGTTCAGTGATGTATCATGGGGGAAAGGGGGGGGGGGGAAGGGGCGTAGCAAAAATTGGGATTCTTAAATGTGCTTTAGTTGAGTTCATATTTTGTCAAGTAACTTTAGTAGATGGGAAGTTCACGCATGGCTGCCACCATTCTTTGGCGGGCTGTATCTAGTAGATGGGAAGTTCACGCATGGCTGGTGCCATTGTTTGGCGGGCTGTATCTAGTAGATGAGAAGTTCACGCATTGCTGCCACCATTCTTTGGCGGGCTGTATCTAGTAGATGAGAAGTTCACGCATTGCTGCCACCATTCTTTGGCGGGCTGTATCTAGTAGATGGGAAGTTCACGCATTGCTGCCACCATTCTTTGGCGGGCTGTATCTAGTAGATGAGAAGTTCACGCATTGCTGACGCCATTATTTGGCGGGCTGTATCTAGTAGATAAGAAGTTCACGCATTGCTGCCACCATTCTTTGGCGGGCTGTATCTAGTAGATGAGAAGTTCACGCATTGCTGACGCCATTATTTGGTGGGCTGTATCTAGTAGATGAGAAGTTCACGCATTGCTGCCACCATTCTTTGGCGGGCTGTATCTAGTAGATGAGAAGTTCACGCATATCTGTCGCCAATGTTTGGCGGGCTGTATCTAGTAGATGCAGTGGCGTAGCGAGCTTAACTCGCGCCCGGGGCACAATACCTTTTTAGCGCCCCCAATACCTTTTTAGCGCCCCCCCCTAATTCGAAAACCATACAATATTAAACTAAAATATACCATTTGGCGCCTTATTGTGAGTAGCGCCCGGGGCATGATGCCCCCTTGCTCCCCCCTCACTACGCCACTGAGTAGATGAGAAGTTCACTCATTGCTGTCGCCATTGTTTGGCGAGCTGTATCTAGTAGATGAGAAGTAGACTCATTGCTGTCGCCATTGTTTGGCGGGCTGTATCTAGTAGATGAGAAGTTCACGCATTGCTGTCGCCAATGTTTGGCGGGCTGTGTCTAGTAGATGAGAAGTTCACGCATTGCTGTCGCCATTGTTTGGCGGGCTGTATCTAGTAGATGAGAAGTTCACGCATTGCTGTCGCCATTGTTTTGCGGGCTGTATCTAGTAGATGAGAAGTTCACGCATTGCTGTCGCCATTGCTTGGCGAGCTATATCTAGTAGATGAGAAGTTCACGCATTGCTGTCGCCATTGTTTGGCGAGCTATATCTAGTAGATAAGAAGTTCACGCATTGCTGTCGCCATTGTTTGCCAGGCTGTATCTAGTTTAAATAAAAGACCTAATTCAGGTTCAAAGTTGAGGTTTTTTGGGTTTTTTAAAATATTTTATTAATTCTCATTTAGTTAGCAATACTCAAACGACTGGAAAAGAGTTTAGAAACCACAAACATGATTTTGGAGCATTACGGCCTGGAAGTACGTGTGCTACAATGACGGGCAAGCTGCGTAGCTTCAGACGGAACCCACAGTTGGATTTCTGACAAGTGTGACTCACGTTGGTCATAGCTCACTACATTTGTGAGGTAAATGGCGAAATGCAAATAAGGGAAGTGTGGAGTGTTGAGCCATGACGGCCACACTGTCACGATGAAATTATTGTGTTTATCGTAGGCACATTTTAAAACAGTGAGCTAAGTACGCCCTTTACTAGCAAATATCTGTTGTTAGATGTATCGAGATCAAGGGTGGGAACATTTAACAACCTGTAGTAAATTTTTTTGTTTTTAACCTGGAAAAGAAAGTGAGACCAATAAGAAATGTGCACGAAGAAGGCACACATACATTTACATGAGGTAATAAAGGTCCATTTTTAAGGCACACATACATTTACATGAGGTACTAAAGTTCCATTTTTAAGGCACACATACATTTATATGACGTACTAAAGTTCCATTTTTAAGGCACACATACATTTACATGAGGTATTAAAGGTCCATTTTTAAGGCACACATACATTTACATAAGGTAATAAAGGTCCATTTTGAAGGCACAAATACAATTAAAAGGGGTACTAAAGGTCCATTTTGAAGGCACATTTGCATTTACAGCCCTAGGCTGGGTTACCGCGCTACATAAGACTTATAATACTACTAATAATAATAACATGAAGTACTTACATTTTAATTATAGAAATAACTTTTTGCTTAAAATAAGGGACTTTTATCAAATATTATAACATATAGATCTCTTTTGTACAAATTTAAATGTAATTTTTTTGGAAAGACATATCGATTTCATTATAAAGTTAAAAGTTCATATGACAAAAAAAGCAGATGACCTACACACGACTACACATTTATATCGCTGCGAAGATAGGTTTAATCAAAAAGTTTGCTAATAATTGAAATCGATTTCTATATCTAGATTTGCATGGTAAATGTGGTGCAATATGTCATATTTTTCTATGGTATCATGGTAACTTTTCTGAAATATGTCATCATACTATATGTATTTTCACTCTGGTACCAAAGAGCGCCCTTCTTTTCACTCTGGTACCAAAGAGAAATCATATTATTAGAATAAAACTGAGACCTCCCTGGACAAAAAATGGTTTAGATTATATTATTTTGACATGTACCGATGTTTTAAAAGCTGCTATGAAAGCCATTTTTCACGTTTGGTCTATATGAAGCCACAGGTTTCAAATGTCAGACACACAAATCTCTTGGGCTGGACACAAATGCCACAAAGACTAGGGAGAGTACGACTGCAACAGCTTCCGGATCCGGCATATGACGTCAAGAGAGAGAAGGAACTTAAGGCCGAGAATAAGATCCGGTTAAAGATTGTTGGTTCTGTTTTGTTTCTCTAGTATTTATACTTTTTAATGCAGGTGGAACATTTGTAAAACTTTCTTACTATATGTATGACATGGATATAGTTGTATGGATTTTTTTGTTTAGGGGGGGGGGGGGAATGAGACAATTTTTTTCAAAGTTTTTGCGCGGTTTATTGTTTATAACTCAACACTTATAAAAGTCATTACCATAGCAACGAACCGCCGTAAAATTAGTCATCAAGAGATAACTCTGAGGGTAGTCAGGGATTAGTCATCAAGAGATCACCCTGAGGGCAGTCAGGTATTAGTCATCAAAAGATAACTCTGAGGGTAGTCAGGGATTAGTCATCAAGAGATAACTCTGAGGGTAGTCAGGTATTAGTCATCAAGAGATAACCCTGATGGTAGTCAGGGATTAGTCATCAAGAGATAACTCTGAGGGTAGTCAGGGATTAGTCATCAAAAGATAACTCTGAGGGCAGTCAGGTATTAGTCATCAAGAGATAACCCTGAGGGTAGTCAGGGATTAGTCATCAAGAGATAACCCTGAGGGTAGTCAGGGATTAGTCATCAAAAGATAACTCTGAGGGTAGTCAGGGATTAGTCATCAAGAGATAACTCTGAGGGTAGTCAGGGATTAGTCATCAAGAGATAAGTCTGAGGGTAGTCAGGGATTAGTCATCAAGAGATAACCCTGAGGGTAGTCAGGGATTAGTCATCAAGAGATAACCCTGAGGGTAGTCAGGGATTAGTCATCAAGAGATATCCCTGAGGGTAGTCATGGATTAGTCATCAAGAGATCACCCTGAGGGTAGTCAGGGATTAGTCATCAAGAGATCACCCTGAGGGTAGTCAGGGATTAGTCATCAAGAGATCACCCTGAGGGTAGTCGGGGATTAGTCATCAAGAGATCACCCTGAGGGTAGTCGGGAACGCTATTTAAATACAAGCAAACGCTTGTCAGAAAATGTGAGGTGGGCAAGGGTTCTCGAACTCTGATCAGAATTTGTGCCTTCTGGTTCTAACACATAAACAACCGTTGCTCGTCATTGGACATAATGGAGGCTTCATAAGTTTGCCACTAAATTACAATGTCATATACTTTCACAAATAGAATGTTGGAACTATATCCACTAGCATCTGAAATACAAAATATAGTCACTAGCATCTGAATTACAAAATATAGTCACTAGCATCTGAAATACAAAATATAGTCACTAGCATCTGAAATACAAAATATAGTCACTAGCATCTGAAATAAAAATATTTGTCACTAGCATCTATGATACAAAATTTGGTCACTAGCATCTTAAATACAATTTTCACTAGAATCTATTGTACAAAATATTGTCACTAGTATCTGAAATACAAAATATAGTCGAAGGTTATGGCTGTTAAGATGTCATAAATTGCGACACTGACCAGCTGTTTCTGTATGACTAAATGCAATATGATTTTGAAATGTCATCAAGTGGTTCTATTAATGTCTATCCAGATTGGCATTCTGTCACTAAAGAGATAGAACTACTTTTAACAGGACAAAGGTAGACTGTATGATCCACATGTTTACCATGACATTTGAGCATGACATGTTTACCATGACCTGTGCTGCATAACACGTGTACTATGACATGTGTTGTCTTGGTTGTTTTACTATGACATGTGTTGTCTTGGTTGTCTTACTATGACATGAGTAGTATGACACGTGAAATACAACTGACGTCCAAAATAGACTTCGTGGAATCTTATGCTTGTAAGATCAACAGTGATTACGTCAGTAATCGTTGTTAGAGGAGCCCTTTAACCTTTTAAACCTTAGAGCAGCGTCTCGGCTCTTACAATGGCATGGGCGATTACAACTACGGTATCAAGCAGTAACATTCAATAACGATTACTGAGAGAAGAAAAGCGAGTTTTCTATAATTTTGAAAGTTCAAATGATACTTTTTTTAAAGAAATCTATCCAATAGATATTTAGGGAGAATAGCACCTACTAAACGAGTTCGGGTTAAATTAGATTCAAATATCCGAAAATATGTTTTTAAACTCTCTTTTTTCTAGTTGCTTGTGTATTGGATAGATTGTAGAAAATCATAGATGGAATATTACTTTTTTTTTTAAAATAGTGACTATCAGGGGCGTAGCCAGACATTGTGCCGCAAGTTGTGTTTAAATTATATTTCGCCATAAATGCACGACTTTTAAAAAATGTGATCGGTAGGTGTTCATTATAAATTGTATGATGACAACATGCTTTTTAAGAAGTTGATTTTTTTCTTCTGCCAATAATTCATGTTTCCACAATTATCATTCAATCAAAAGCGTTTGTTTTCTTTAAATGTGCTACTTTTGCCTTATTTTCCTTTTTAATTCATCAAACTTTTATTGGGACTGTAGAGCTATAGCATGCCAGCATTTAGCAAAACCATCACTCAACATTTACCACACGAACAACCAACATTTACATCACCGACAACTATCATTTCCACATGCCACCCCGGCATTTAACTTACCACCAGCATTTCCCTCAGCCTTCACTCCAGCATCTACTCCAGGCCCATGCAGATTTTTATTGAGAACACTTTTAGCATCAAAATTACAAAAAAATTTTGCTTTGAATGTTGATTAATTGGTAGGAACATCGATCACAATGTTTTTGATGGGAAAGTCAAACATACAAATCGTGTAATCGAATGTTCCTCAGAGTGAAAAACATAGTATCGCCCAGCGTACACCTGGAGACCTTCAAGACTTTGCTACATGAAGTAGAAACAGATGGATCTGTTGTGATTCACCTAGAGCCAGTTGTGATTCACCTAGAGCCAGTTGTGATTCACCTAGAGCCAGTTGTGATTCACCTAGAGCCAGTTGTGATTCACCTAGAGCCAGTTGTGATTCACCTAGAGCCAGTTGTGATTCACCTAGAGCCAGTTGTGATTCACCTAGAGCCTGTTGTGATTCACCTAGAGCCAGTTGTGATTCACCTAGAGCCAGTTGTGATTCACCTAGAGCCAGTTGTGATTCACCTAGAGCCAGTTGCGATTCACCTAGAGCCAGTTGTGATTCACCTAGAGCCAGTTGTGATTCACCTAGAGCCAGTTGTGATTCACCTAGAGCCTGTTGTGATTCACCTAGAGCCAGTTGTGATTCACCTAGAGCCAGTTGTGATTCACCTAGAGCCAGTTGTGATTCACCTAGAGCCTGTTGTGATTCACCTAGAGCCAGTTGTGATTCACCTAGAGCCAGTTGTGATTCACCTAGAGCCAGTTGTGATTCACCTAGAGCCTGTTGTGATTCACCTAGAGCCAGTTGTGATTCACCTAGAGCCAGTTGTGATTCACCTAGAGCCAGTTGTGATTCACCTAGAGCCTGTTGTGATTCACCTAGAGCCAGTTGTGATTCACCTAGAGCCAGTTGTGATTCACCTAGAGCCAGTTGTGATTCACCTAGAGCCAGTTGTGATTCAGATAAACTCACTGGATGAGATTGTAACTGCCCGACCTGCCGGTGGGTGGTTTAAGTTTATTGTTTGTCCAGGTGATAAGATTCTGATACCTCCTCTTGTACACATAAATAACACGAACATGATGTTCTAACACACGAACATGATGTTCTAACACACGGACATGATGTTCTAACACACGGACACAATGTTCTAACACACGGTTACGACGTTCTAACACACGGACACGACATTCTTACACACGAACACGATGTTCTAACACACGGACACGACATTCTTACACACGAACACGGTGTTCTAACACACGGAAACGATGTTCTAACACACGGACATGATGTTCTAACACACGGAAACAATGTTCTAACACACGGTTACGACGTTCTAACACACGGACACGACATTCTTACACACGAACACGATGTTCTAACACACGGAAACGATGTTCTAACACACGGACTCTATGCTCTAACACACGGAAACGATGTTCTAACACACGTTCTATGCTCTAACACACGGAAACGAGGTTCTAACACACGGACTCTATGCTCTAACACACGGAAACGATGTTCTAACACACGGACTCTATGCTCTAACACACGGAAACGAGGTTCTAACACACGGACTCTATGCTCTAACACACGGAAACGATGTTCTAACACACGGACTCTATGCTCTAACACACGGAAACGATGTTCTAACACACGAACTCTATGCTCTAACACACGGACTCTATGTTCTAACACACGGACTCTATGCTCTAACACACGGACTCTATGCTCTAACACACGGACTCTATGCTCTAACACACGGACTCTATGCTCTAACACACGGACACATATTTGTTAAATGCTCCAATGAAAATACTTGAAATAAAATAATAAAGCTTATACTCACAAAGTACAGCAAATAATAACTCTAAATTTCTGTAGAAAGGACCAGCTTACCTAGAACACACTTGGTATCCTAGGATCAAAATTTTCACACATGTTCTCTCTTTGTCTCTCAGTTTTCTATACATTTTTCTAGATCAGTGGTTCCCATACCTTTTTCTACCCTCTTTTTTAGAATCGACTTTTCACTCTAATTTATAGTGTATACGTGTTTAAATTAAAATCAGTTCAAACAAGCAATTCAATATGGATCATCGAATCGATCCAGGTGTGAGATTAGTATGTATGTATGTCGTTATGTAGGCGACTTGTTTGTTTCATTCTTTCCACGTGCTGTTAACTTTGTTTGACCCAAATTAGGTTGTATTGCGCTAGTATTGGGGTGTGTGTAGCTAAAAATAGTCTCCCTTTGACCTTGGCTACAGTTGAGAAATATATAGTCTGTTCGTTTTCGAACATGGTAGAAACTAGGAGAAAAAGCCTGAAGCGAGTATAATGCTTAAGGCGGTTCCAGAGATGTCAGTAGAAAACAACTATAAGAGGCCTATAGATTGAATGAGACAGTGGCAGCAAATTTATCACTAGACTTGGAACGTGTGTTATTTTTGCTACTAGACAGTGCTTTTTTTACTGTGTGTGTGTGTAGATTTCCTTTCATCATTGAACAACTTTTGCACATTTTATTTTATTTAACATCGTACCGGTACCAGCCAAACAATATACTGTAAGTCAATTGTTTTAATTATATTTCTTTTGGTTTTTGTCATTTATTATAATTAACATATTAACACATATTAATTCTAATTAGCCCTGGTGTGAGCATCGTATTTTTTAAATTGTATTTATCATTTGGTATCGTCTTTTTTTATATACTGTTTTAGAACGAGACATACACTTACATACGATATTAATTTCTCCATATGTTGATACAGAACGTAACAAAATAGTAAAGTACCAAATAAAATGCAAAGAAATGTATAATGATATCCATAAATAACAAACATACAGCACACTCACAAGACTAATCAAAAACAAGTCTCTAATTTTGAAAAATAGACAGGAGTAATAAGTAGAGATATCACGACTATCAATACACGACAAGACAGAACGTTAAACTATACAAAAATGTACAGATGTGGATCAGGCAATTTACAAACTCGACTATCACAATCTAATAACAACACGTTTTTTGTTTCTCAGAAAGAGGGCAAAACTTTCAAATACATACAGTGCCAGGATCCCACCCTTCCCTCAAGTTAATCCCAAAGCGAAATCTATACCTGTGCTCTGACATCTATAACCTCAAAGAAAAAACAAATATTTGATATCCGACACAAATGGGTTGTTTACATAATAAATCAAAATCCTGTCTTTATCTCTGATGTACTTCTTCTTGATCTTCTCCAACAGCAAAAAATTCTTGAACAATGAGATTTTGAAATGAATAATGTACCAGTATATTTAATGTCCAGAACATGTCCTGAGTCCGCAGTATAACTATAACACACTGTCCAGTATACCTATAACTATAGCACACTGTCCAGAATAACTAAGCACACTGTCCAGTATAACTATATCACACTGTCCAGTATAACTATAGCACAATATCCAGTATAACTATAGCAAAATGTCGTGTACAGCTATAGCAAAATTTCCAGTAAACTATAGCACAAAGTCCAGTATAACTATAGCACAAAGTCCAGTATAACTAGTTCAAATTAGTTCAAGTCACACTTTTCTCCAGACACCAGCCAACCGGTTTTGTTGTTATTGAACTTGACTTGGCGTACTCAGTGCGACTCAGTTTCGCACCCCAGGGTTGTCTTGTTTCTGCGTAGATCGTGTACATATTCCTCGAAAGTTAATGCTAATGGTAAAGAGTGTCTCAAAGCTTTCCAATAGGCGATACGTTAATTAAAGGTTAACAGCTTGTGGGTAGTGTTAAAAGTCATTTCCAGGCTAGTAGTGTAACTTTCTATTACTTTTTAGACTTTCTTGAACATACATCTTAAAATTTGGTAATAAAACTATTCTAATGAAAAATCATGTGTTGCGATAAAAATAAAAGTAAATTGTTTAATACATGAGAGATACCAGTCAAATAATACAAAGTAAATGGTCATGTTAAAGGACGTAAAGTATCATTGACTTAGGCAATGATGATGGTCACTTTTTCCAGTACCGTAATGACCTATTCCAGGGGTGCCGATCTGTGGTAAACTTACGGGGACTGCATTAAAAATTTGACTTAAAATGACGTGTCCGTTTAAGCCCTTAGCAAATTTTCGGGATGTCCATAAAATAATTAGATTCTTGCACGAAGTACAGTATACACCAAAACGAACAGTTCTGATTTGTTATTGGAAATGTCTAGTGCAGCAGAGGAAGACGTTTCATAGCTGACCATTCGTTTCACTGGTACGTAAGTTATTTTGAAGTTGAAAAAAAAAGTTTAAGGAAAAACAATTTCGACTAAAATTTATAAAGACGGACAAAGTAAAGTGGTTGTCTTTTGTTACGAAATTTCACCGTTCTGGAAGTCAAACGGAAGGGGAAGTCAGGTCGACCAGTAATTGTTTCAGTTGAGAATCACGCACGCGTCCTCAAAAATTTGTTGAATTTGTCCATACTAAGTCGTAGACTAGGATCCAGATTTGTATAGGAATATGTCGTCTTCGATTAAGGTCGCATTCACCTAAGGCTCAACCCGGGCTTCCCTTTCCGTTAACAGAGAACATTTTTAATTTACAGGACAACAAAATTTTGCAAAAAACAGACAGCTGTGCTTTGTTACATGGTAACGTCTGTGTTACATGGTGATGTATGTGTTACATGGTGATGTATGTGTTACATGGTGATGTATGTGTTACATGGTGATGTATGTGTTACATGGTGATGTCTGTGTTACATGGTGATGTATGTGTTACATGGTAACGTATGTGTTACATGGTGATGTCTGTGTGACATGGTGATGTCTGTGTGACATGGTGATGTATGTGTTACATGGTGATGTATGTGTTACATGGTGATGTATGTGTTACATGGTGATGTATGTGTTACATGGTGACGTCTGTGTTATATGGTGACGTATGTGTTACATGGTGATGTATGTGTTACATGGTGATGTCTGTGTTACATGGTGATGTATGTGTTACATGGTGATGTATGTGTTACATGGTGATGTCTGTGTTACATGGTGATGTATGTGTTACATGGTGATGTATGTGTTACATGGTGATGTCTGTGTTACATGGTGATGTCTGTGTTACATGGTGATGTATGTGTTACATGGTGATGTCTGTGTTACATGGTGATGTATGTGTTACATGGTGATGTATGTGTTACATGGTAACGTATGTGTTACATGGTGATGTATGTGTTACATGGTAACGTATGTGTTACATGGTAACGCATGTGTTACATGGTGATGTATGTGTTACATGGTGATGTCTATGTTACATGGTGATGTATGTGTTACATGGTGATGTCTGTGTTACATGGTGATGTATGTGTTACATGGTGATGTATGTGTTACATGGTGATGTATGTGTTACATGGTGATGTATGTGTTACATGGTGATGTATGTGTTACATGGTGATGTATGTGCTACATGGGGATGTCTGTGTTACATGGTGATGTATGTGTTACATGGTGATGTATGTGTTACATGGTGATGTATGTGTTACATGGTGATGTATGTGTTACATGGTGATGTCTGTGTTACATGGTGATGTCTTTGTTACATGGTGATGTATGTGTTACATGGTGATGTATGTGTTACATGGTGATGTATGTGCTACATGGAGATGTCTGTGTTACATGGTGATGTATGTGTTACATGGTGATGTCTGTGTTACATGGTGATGTATTTGCTACATGGTGATGTATGTGTTACATGGTGATGTCTGTGTTACATGGTGATGTATGTGTTACATGGTGATGTATGTGTTACATGGTGATGTATGTGTTACATGGTGATGTATGTGTTACATGGTGATGTCTGTGTTACATGGTGATGTATGTGTTACATGGTGATGTCTGTGTTACATGGTGATGTATTTGCTACATGGTGATGTATGTGTTACATTGTAACGTATGTGTTACATGGTGACGTCTGTATTACATGGTGATGTATGTGCTACATGGTGATGTATTTGCTACATGGTGATGTATGTGTTACATGGTGATGTATGTGTTACATGGTAACGTCTGTGTTACATGGTGATGTATGTGCTACATGGTGATGTATTTGCTACATGGTGATGTATGTGTTACATGGTGATGTATGTGTTACATGGTGATGTATGTGTTACATGGTGATGTCTGTGTTACATGGTGATGTATGTGTTACATGGTGATGTATGTGTTACATGGTGATGTCTGTGTTACATGGTGATGTATGTGCTACATGGTGATGTATGTGTTACATGGTGACGTCTGTGTTACATGGTGACGTTTGTGTTATAAAATCTCATTCGAAATTGTTCCGCAACCTTTCAAACTCTGTCATTTCACGACCAATTACGAATGATCGAATATAAAGTCTGTGTGATTATTTTTTCCTCCGTCGCCAGACTCATTTCGAACGACAACTGCGCCACATGCATTCCTTTTCAATACAAGGAACATCTGGCAGCTGGTGCGATGCACCGTTGAAAATCGTGTGTAATGTGTAACAATTTCAATTTTGTTAATTTCAATTTTCTTTTTAAAATTTAAATATTAATACAAGTGATCGGGAAATTTTCTTATTGCTACTACACTCTGCCTCCACTCTAACTACCCTCTGACTACATTCTAGCTACAATATAACTACACTCTGACTACACTATAACCACACTCTAACTACACTCTGCCTCCACTCTAACTACACTCTGACTACACTCTAACTACACTCTGACTACACTCTGGCTACACTCTGACTACACTCTGACTACACTCTAGCTACACTCTGACTACACTCTGACTACACTCTAGCTACACTCTAACTACACTCTAACTACACTGTGACTACACTCTAACTACACTCTGACAACACTCTGACTACACTCTGACTACACTCTGACTACACTCTGACTACACTCTGACTACACTCTGACTACATGAAACCGCATGCAACATTCCTAATAGGAACCGATTTTTACGCGAACACTCATTTGAGTCGCGAAAAGTATCACTACTAATAGCGTCAAAATGAATTTCAGCCATGTTTACGTTTGTTTAAAATGATCTTCCATTTGGTCAAACTAATTTTGTTTTCAATTTAAAGCAACTCTCCAAAATCTATTTCAATCTTTTGAGTGTAAAAACGAAACATTCAGCTAACCCAAATTGACTTGTCAATGAGATTTCCAACTGGATCTTGGTTAGGAGTGTCAGGGGAAGCAACCAGAGCGGAAATCATTTTCCTTTCCTAACTTTCTTCGCACCTGTTTACGCGAACGATTGGTGTTTTTTTTTCTCCACATTTGTTGTGATACTCAAACAACTCAAATGTGGGTTAGTGTGAAAACCGATTCTTTACAGGAATGTTGTGTGTGGTTTCTGCTTAGACCTTTCCTGAAATTGAAAAAGTAACCTTTGGTGTGATGGGGAACTAAACTAATGACATATATGTGGATACTTGAAGCAATAAAAGGTATGGCTATGAAATATTTTAATTAATTCCTCGCATTATGTCAATAGTGAGTTAACCTTTTTGGGCTGCACACTTTTGATCGTTGAATAGCATTAAGACTTGAGTTACGCTGCTACTTCTGTGAGACTTGAGTATCGATGTTACTACTTGAGTTTCGCTGTTACTACTTGAGTTACGCAGTTACTACTTGAGTTACGCTGTTACTTCTGTGAGACTTGAGTATTGCTGTTACTACTTGAGTTTCGCTGTTACTACTTGAGTTACGCTGTTACTTCTGTGAGACGTGAGTAGCGCTGTTACTACTTGAGTTACGCAGTTACTAATTGAGTATCGCTGTTACTACTTGAGTTACGCAGTTATTACTTGAGTTACGCAGTTATTACTTGAGTTACCATGTTACTAATTGAGTTACGCTGCTACGTCTGTGTTTCATTTTTAATGTTCAGGTTTTGTGCAATGGATTATGGATCTGGAAATGTAAGAAATACTTCGTGCGACACCATTCCAACATCTTCGTTGTGAAGCGGTGCATCCAGGGGCATACACTCATTGATAAACTTGTGGGGGGACATGACCCATATCACATGCATATGAATCGCTACAACAACAAGAATCACCCACTGTGACAACGGCGTCAATGACAGAATGACATGCCACTGAATCAGATGACATTACTACGATAGGATGTTGTGATAGTGACATAAAGAATTGACAAATACATCTTAAGCTTATATTATTGACATAAGACTACCACCTAGTATTTCCTCAAACCTCATCTCTCTACAAGACCATAACGTGTCCTGCTGGTGTTACCTCTCTATTTATCTATGTGGTATTCTAAGTTGTTAAGTTAAAGTATAGTTAGGAGACTGGTTGTTAAGTGAAAGTATAGTTAGGATATTGGTTGTTAAGTTAAAGTATAGTTAGGATATTTGTTTTTAAGTTAAAGTATAGTTAGGATATTGGTTGTTAAGTTAAAGTATAGTTAGGATATTGGTTGTTAAGTTCAAGTATAGTTAGGATTTTGGTTGTTAAGTTAAAGTATAGTTAGGATATTGGTTGTTAAGTTTAAGTATAGTTAGGATATTTGTTGTTAAGAAATAATCATTTAGATGTGGCTTCATTCGGCGCCTGAAATCTCTTAATCTCTAACCCAAAGTCGGATTTCATTTGTTTTTCTCAGGGTTTCAACAAGGTCGAAACTAGTTTTGTTAAAAATGTTTATTGAGTGAGTAAATGACGTCACCCAAAGAAGCGCCCTCAAGTTCAAGGTCGGGAAGTGAAGGAGAGGTCGTGTAAAGCAACGGTTAATCCTACGGATCGTCATGAGCAGCCCCGCCTCCCCCGCAGAGGGCCCCAGCCCAACCAGTGGTTCCACTCTGAAGCCTTATCTACGGAGGAAGAAGTCCTCCCTGGGGGAGACTAAGATTGCAGTGTTGGGGATGGCAGGAGTAGGCAAGAGTGGTAAGTTGGCATAGCTTTTTGGCTGATGGCAGGAGTAGGCAAGAGTGGTAAGTTGATATAGCTTTTTGGCTGATGGCAGGAGTAGGCAAGAGTGGTAAGTTGGCATAGTTTCTTGGCTGATGGCAGGAGTAGGCAAGAGTGGTAAGTTGATATAGCTTCTTGGCTGATGGCAGGAGTAGGCAAGAGTGGTGAGTTGGCATAGTTTCTTGGCTGATGGCAGGAGTAGGCAAGAGTGGTGAGTTGGCCTAGTTTCTTGGCTGATGGCAGGAGTAGGCAAGAGTGGTGAGTTGTCATAGTTTCTTGGCTGATGGCAGGAGTAGGCAAGAGTGGTGAGTTGACATAGCTTCTTGGCTGACTGCAACATGCAAACCTTTTTAACTTACACACAGAGAAACATGCACATATACATACATGTACATAATTAGATTGTAATAATTTTTTTAATACTACCGTTTCTAGCACACCACAAACTTGAATTACATGTAATGACGTCAAATACACAGATAAAATAGACAAATGCGTTTTATATTCAGGAAACCGTATTATAAACTTGCCTTGAAATAGAGAGACATGACATTTAGAGATTGGAACTAACACCTGACATAGACAGACATGACATGTAGAGATTGGAATAAAGACCTGACATAGACAGACATGACATGTAGAGATTGGAATAAAGACCTGACATAGACAGACATGACATTTAGAGATTGGAACTTAGACCAGAAATAGAGAGACATGACATGTAGAGATTGGAACTTAGACCTGACATAGACAGACATTACATATAAAGATTGGAACTAAGACCTGACATAGACAGACATTACATATAGAGATTGGAACTAAGACCTGAAAGAGCGAGACAGGAGATTGAGAGATTGGAACTAAGAAATCTGAGCTCTTCGTGGGGGCGTACTGTACCATCTTGCGTTCAATTAACATTGAAGGCGTGACAGAAAATGACAGGAAATGCTTTAGGCTGAAAAGTAAACAGGGGAAAGGGAAACGAGAAAGACAAGACAAACATACAAGGAAGCCAGAAGGAAAGCTACACAAATGAGAGTTTTTAAGCATTCGATGTTTGAAAGAGAAATAATTCTACTTTTGTCAATAATTTAAAGATAACAATTTTAAAACTAAAAATTAAAAAGTAACAAAATGTAAAATATATTTGTTTTAAATTATACTTTCTATCAATGACGAGTTTAAACGCACCCAAAATGAAAAATTTAATTTAAAATAACTGTGCATAAAGTATTTTCCAAAAATTATTAAATAAAACATATTGAAGTTTAGTCTACATTCGAATCGAATCCTTTGGCTTCATAGAAATCTAATCTACACTTCCACTCATTCTTACTTTCGCTTCATACAGTGCTCATCTACACTTCTGCTCAGTATTACTTTTCGTAATGCATTTTAAGAAATTTAATTATTTTCTAAAATGAGTGCGTTTTACATCGTCCTTGATTAAAGTTCTATTTTAAATTGGTTTTATTTTTTTTTAGTTGTTTCTTTTAAATGTGTTCTTGTTTTTGTGTGTGGCTAACAAACAACGGTTGCCAAACCGCGGCTCGCTAGCCACATGCGGCTCTTCTGTGTTCACATCGCGGCTCACGAACAATTTATGAAATTAAAACTTTTCGTGTGAAATATATAATATAAAAAAATAAATGAACGTTTAAAAAAAAAACACTTGACTGAAACAAAGGGTTGAAAATAATTTGGGATTGATTTAAATTTTAAAAGTTGAAGGAAGCGATTGGTTCTGATTTGTTGGTGATGTGAACTGTTCAATTTCTGGTTCCGGTTCCGGTAAAAATCCGCATTTCAAAGTATTGATTACAGGAAGATCAGGGTTTGGCGATGATACACAAGTCACAATCTGTGATAGATTTCTGGAAGCTCGTGCCAGAAGTAAAATATCCTCAACTTAAGAAAGCTAGTTGCCGACTTATATCCATTTTCGGTACAACCTACTGCTGTGAACCTTTGTACTCCACAGTGAAGTTCATAAAATCAAAGCATCGAGCAGTAACTAGTAACTAGCATCTGACAGAACTTCTTCGCACCACAACTACTAGCTACCAACCAGATTTAAAGAAACTTGCTAGTTCAAAGGCTTCTCAGCAGAATCATAACAATTAATGTTCACTATAATTATGAGTATATATGCAGTGTGTTTCTATTCATAAATTTTACATATTTAAATATTTGTTAATTGTGTAACTGTAACGCATATATTTCTTCAATTGTGTAACTGTAACTATTTCTTCAACATACGGTTAGGGTTAAAACAATTGAAATGTTTATATCATTAAATTCGAATAAAAAGTAATTTTTAAAAATAAATCACAAAAGGAATTTTTCATTGCGCGTGGGGTCGTGTCCCATAGTGCTTCAATGCGGCTCTCAACAATTTTTTTTAATTTTAAAAATGGCTCTCAGTTTCTACAGGTCTGGCCACACCTGCTAACAAATAAAGCACAATACATTTCAATGTTTGATGACATAAAACTAATTATTAATACTATTTCACTTGACCCTCAACAGCGCTTTGTGTGAGATTTCTGACAAAGAGATTTATAGGGGAATATGACCAAGCCACAGGTAAGTCAATGCATCTCCTGAATGGCTGTTAACATATGTGGAAATTTAAAGTTTTCTTTTCAAAAGTGTTTTAGTTGTATGAGAGAAAGTGTTTAGCTGTATGAGAGAAAGTGTTTTGTTGTATGAGAGAAAAATGTGTAGTTGTATGAGAGAAAGTGTTTAGTTGTAGGAGAGAAAGTGTTTTGTTGTATGAGAGAAAAGTGTGTAGTTGTATGAGAGAAAGTGTTTAGCTGTATGAGAGAAAGTGTTTTGTTGTATGAGAGAAAAGTGTGTAGTTGTATGAGAGAAAGTGTTTAGCTGTATGAGAGAAAGTGTTTTGTTGTATGAGAGAAAAGTGTGTAGTTTTATGAGAGAAAGTGTTTAGTTGTAGGAGAGAACGTGTTGAGTTGTATGAGACAACGTGTTTAGTTGTATGAGAGAAAGTGTTTAGTTGTATGACAGAACGTGTTGAGTTGTATGAGACAACGTCTTTAGTTGTATGAGAGAAAGTGTTTAGCTGTATGAGAGAAAGTGTTTAGTTGTATGAGAGAACGTGTTGAGTTGTATGAGACAACGTGTTTAGTTGTATGAGAGAAAGTGTTTAGCTGTATGAGAGAAAGTGTTTAGTTGTATGAGAGAAAGTGTTTAGCTGTATGAGTATGAGAGAACGTGTTTAGTTGTATGACAGAACGTGTTTAGTTGTATGACAGAACGTGTTTAGTTGTATGACAGAACGTGTGTAGTTGTATAAGAGAAAGTGTTTAGTTGTAGGAGAGAAAAGGGTTTACTTGTTTGAGAGAAAATGGTTTAGCTGCTGAAGATACAGTGTTTTAGTTCTGGGGGGAGAAAGTTTTAAGAAACTGTTTTATTACAATGAAAAAATGTGTTTAGCTGTACAGATCATCAACAAGAGCCTGCTTCAGATCATGTAAAACTTTTTGTTCCATTGTGTACATTATGAAAAATCTACCGTTTTTTAAAGTCCGAATCCCTGTTTTCACGAGCCGCAAGAAACTCACCCTTCTGTATTTCATTGATGTCTTCAATTTCCTATACAGAGAATAAGTACAAGTGTGCGACAACTCTAGAAGGAGAGTCTGTGACCTTTGAACTGCTGGACACTAGATCTAATGTAAGTTTAATGGTTGGATGCTACATTATATTAGCTGCGCCAAACTTCATGGTTAGGAACGTACCTCTGACGTCAAAATACACCAAAACGTCCTTATTTATTTATTTAATTTTCTGCACCAGAGCGACGACTTGGGAGCCCGTGATGACGTGGTACGTTGGGCCGACGGGTTCGTCCTGGTGTACTCTGTGACGTCAAGAAAAACTTTTGACGTTCTGGCGGAAGTGAGACGGAAGGTCGAGGACATGAAGAAAACCAATCACGTGCCTGTGATACTCGTGGGGAACAAGGCAGATCTAGCGCACGTGAGGCAGGTCACACAAGATGAAGGTAAGACTTTGACGGGTCAAGGCCATCTGGGGACTGTAGAGAAACATAGGAATGCTACAATTTGTATTTTGAACACATTTATTGAAAAGGACACACTTAAAGACAGTATGGATGGCGAAGGATTAATTTTTGTGGAGACAAATAGAAATTCAGAGGTCCATATTGCTTCCCCTTCCCGGCTAATTCTCATTTTCCTCTAGTTCGAGTCAAATTTTTGTTTAATTTTACAATTAAGAAATGAAAAAATTCATTTTTAAGTTTTGCTCGCTTATTCGTTCCGTTTGATGAATTTTATTTGTATACTGGCCAATATGACCTGCGTTGCCTGGGACAGCATTCGGAAAATAACTTTTACAGCCTGGTAGCTGACACCGAAATGAAAGACCCTGTAAAAACACACGTCGCTAAAGTTAAAAAAGGAAATACGAAAATTAATTTTTATCCTATAAAAAACACATTTACATGTATTTAAATTTTGAAAACATTTCGTTTCCCGATAGGATCCCGTTCCACAAAACGAACCTGTTCCCAGAAGGGATCTCGTTTCTCGATGGGATCCTTTTCCCTGTAAAGATCATGTTCCCCGATGTGATCCTGTTTCCCCATAGGATCCCTTTCCTGATGGAACCCGTTCCCGGTATAATCCCGTTTCCGATGGATCCCGTTCGCCGACTTGATTCTGTTCCCCTATGAGATCTCGTTACCAGTGGGATCCAATTCCCTTTTGAATCCCTCTCCACGGTAAGATCCCTTTTCCCCGGCGAGATCCATTTCCTTCGTGGATCCCGTTTCCCGTGAGATCCCATTCATGCTATCATGTTTTCTCTGTTGTGTTACTGTTACCAGGTGGGATCACGTTTTTTTTTCAGCTGGATCCCCTTACCTGTTAGGATCCTGTCCTCGGTGGGATCACGTTCCCGATGGGATCCTGGTAACCGGTGGGATTATGAAGGTATATCTAACAGGTTTGGCAAAGATCCATCGGTACACGTTGATGTGTATACCGTAATCTAAGCCTTTCGACTTCATTTATATATATAGGCCATAATAATGGAACCTTAATTGGAACTTTATAGAAACTTTCTTGTTCCCTAAAAGTCCCTGGGCTCCTAAATGGCACTGGGTCCATAAAGTCACGGTTAATCAAGTACTGAATATGTATTACCGCTGTCTGAATAGTGAGGCTGAATAACGCTACAAAGAAATTATGGTTGTAAGATGCTTGATATTACAAGAATATGTTTTATTTAAGGATTGATGTCAAAGATTTGACAAATGAAAAATTAAAGAAATATGTCAGATTAATGTTATTGACCAAAAAGGAATTATACGATGTATTCTGAAATATTTTGAAAATGAATCTGAACAAAGTAACCAAAATTATGATTTTATTATTTTTTTAATATATTTTTTTTAATCCTAAAAGAATGTCAACACATGGAATCATATCAAATTGCTATTCTAGAATACATCAAATATACGGCTCAAATGTATTTGGAATCTACACTTGCTACATCGTTTGACTAGTACTGGAAATGGTTTTGAACAACTTAACTTCCATTTCTAACAAAAACATTGAGCGCTTCCTGTTCTCAACATTGAGCTACATAATTGATATGTTAAAAAAAAAAGGGAAATGTCAAAACAGAGTAGTCAAACCTGAAAAAAGGACGCAACAAAACAATGAATGTGTCGGCATAAAGCCTTCGTCAGCGAACGAACAACAGAAAAAAAAACGGAATAACATTTTAAAAATTGCACTTAGCTGAGAAGTAATACCCAAGAGTGCAGCAAAAGAATTACTTGTGCCTTCGTTTTATTTCCATTTTTAATTACAAAGTGTTGTTCCTGATCGTTTTATATTGTAAAGGAACAGGCATCTTGTCGACGCGACTGTATAATTGCCGTGACTTTTCAAGCTTAAACATATCTTTTTGCACTATTTATTTACTTAAAATTGGGGAAACCATATTTGAGACCACTCAAAAATTAAACACTGATTTGTTAGCCACCTATTATGTTAACCGTGCAAACGAGTGCTTTAATTATTGTACATTAAGGCGAACTAATGGCAATATTTTAGAATATTTAAATATGTATGTGTGTGTGGAACAGCACTTCAGCCTTATGTGTGTGTGGAACAACACTTCAGCCTTTAGTGCTAATAAAACTGACGACTGTTTGGGAGTAAAACCAGCATTGAGAACAACTTTTTAAAAGCCAATATGGCACAAAAGGATCACTTTTTTTGTGATTGTTAAATGTTTAATGATGGTACCCAACTCAATATTGTTTTGAAATTTAGTCCTGTATTTTCAAAAGTTAGAGAATCACTGCTATATACAAGGATGGTCAAACGATGATCTCCGCCCATGACTAAAATATATATGTTCAAAATCTTGTCTACCAAAAGAAAAAGGGAAAAAATTATAATTTAAATCATCATTTCCAATAAATCTATTCAGGACAAATTATGTCGATTATTAAATAGTCCCGAATCCATATTTAATATTTTACTTTGTTATGAAAACTACAGTTACAACAAACATGTTTGATTTTAAATGCGGTAATCGATGCTGATTTTACTCTGTTATGAAAATTACAGTAACAACAAACATGTTTGATTTTAAATGCGGTAATCGATGCTGATTCTACTCTGTTATGAAAAAGCTTTAATACTGTCATTGCAGGTGCTAGACTAGCCACAGAACTCAGCTGTTCATTCATGGAAGTGTCGGCTTCAGAGGACGTTACCAAGGTAACCGATGCATTTCACACATTGTGCAGGGAGATAATCGAGTATAAACGAAGATCCCGGACTTTTTTAGACAGAGTTTTCGGCCTTAAGAAGTCCTGAGCTGTAAATCTTGTTGTTTTTTTTACAATGTTTTGTTTCTTTGTTGTTATTATTTTTTCTTCGTGTAAATTAATGCTTAATTTATTAACAATTTAGATAATGTAAATAAAGTCAATTTAGATATAATCATTCCCTTGTTTACTTTATTTAACATTTAATTGGCCAGTGGAACTGCACGGTCTCACCGACTCACACCTCATTATCTGTGTCTTACAGACTCACACCTCATTATCTGTGTCTGACAGACTGCACAACTCAGTATATGTGTCTGAAATACGCACACCTCAGTATCTGTGTCTAACAGACTCACACCTCATTATCTGTGTCTGACAGACTCACACCTCATTATCTGTGTCTGACAGACTGCACAACTCAGTATATGTGTCTGAAATACGCACACCTCAGTATCTGTGTCTGACAGACTCAAACTTCATTATCTGTGTCTGACTGACTCACACCTCAGTATATGTGTCTGACTGACACACAACTCAGTATATGTGTCTGGCAGACTCACACCTTAGTATATGTGTCTGACTGAGTCACAACTCATTATATGTGTCTTAAAGTCTCACACCTCAGTATATGTGTCTGAATGACTCACAACTCAGTATCTGTGTCTGACTGACCTTCAACTCAGTATATGTGTCTTATAGTCTCACACCTCAGTATATGTGTCTGAATGACTCACAACTCAGTATCTGTGTCTGACTGACTCACAACTCAGTATATGTGTCTTATAGTCTCACACCTCAGTATATGTGTAATACTGACTCACACCTTAGTATATGTGTCTAGCAGACTCACACCTCAGTATCTGTGTCTGACTGACTCACATCTCAGTATATGTGTTTGACTGACTCAAAACTCAGTATCTGTGTCTGACTGACTCATAACTCAGTATATGTGTCTGACTGACTCACAACTCAGTTTATGTGTCTGGCAGACTCACACCTCAGTATCTGTGTTTGACTGACTCACAACTCAGTATATGTGTCTGGCAGACTCACACCTCAGTATATGTGTCTGGTAGACTCACAACTCAGTATATGTGTCTGACTGACTCGCAACTCAGTATCTGTGTCTGACTGACTCACATCTCAGTATATGTGTTTGACTGACTCAAAACTCAGTATCTGAGTCTGACTGACTCACAACTCAATATATGTGTCTGACTGACTCACACCTCAGTATATGTGTCTGACTAACTCACAACTCAGTATATGTGTCTGGCAGACTCACACCTCAGTATATGTGTCTGGCAGACTCACAACTCAGTATATGTGTCTGACTGACTCACACCTCAGTATCTGTGTCTGACTGACTCACAACTCAGTATATGTGTCTTACAGACTCACACCTCAGTATATGTGTCTGACTGACTCACAACTCAGGATATGTGTCTTACAGACTCACAACTCAATATATGTGTCTGACTGACTCACAACTCAGCACATGTGTCTGACAGACTCACAACTCAGTATATGTGTCTGACAGACTCACTACTCAGTATATGTGTCTGACACTCACAACTCAGAATCTGTGTCTGACAGACTCACAACTCAGTATCTGTGTCGGACAGACTCACAACTCAGAATCTGTGTCGGACAGACTCACAACTCAGTATATGTGTCTGACAGACTCAAACCTCATTATCTGTGTCCGACAGATTCACACCTCATTATCTGTGTCTGACAGACTCACACCTCATTATCAGTGTCTTACAGACTCACACCTTAGTATATGTGTCTTACAGACTCACACCTAATTATCTGTGTCTGACAGACGCACACCTCATTATCTGTGTCTGACAGACTCACACCTCATTATCAGTGTCTGACAGACTCAAACCTCATTATCTGTGTCTGACAGATTCACACCTCATTATCTGTGTCTGACAGACTCACACCTCAGTATATGTGTCTGACTTACTCACACCTCATTATCTGTGTCTGACAGACTCACACCTCATTATCTGTGTCTGACAGACTCACACCTCATTATCTGTGTCTGACAGAAGCACACCTCATTATATTTGTCTGACTGACTCACACCTCATTATCTGTGTCTTACAGACTCACACCTCAGTATATGTGTCTGACTGACTCAAAACTCAGTATCTGTGTCTGACTGACTCAAAACTCAGTATCTGTGTCTGACTGACTCATAACTCAGTATATGTGTCTGACTGACTCACAACTCAGTTTATGTGTCTGGCAGACTCACACCTCAGTATCTGTGTTTGACTGACTCACAACTCAGTATATGTGTCTGGCAGACTCACACCTCAGTATATGTGTCTGGTAGACTCACAACTCAGTATATGTGTCTGACTGACTCGCAACTCAGTATCTGTGTCTGACTGACTCACATCTCAGTATATGTGTTTGACTGACTCAAAACTCAGTATCTGAGTCTGACTGACTCACAACTCAATATATGTGTCTGACTGACTCACACCTCAGTATATGTGTCTGACTAACTCACAACTCAGTATATGTGTCTGGCAGACTCACACCTCAGTATATGTGTCTGGCAGACTCACAACTCAGTATATGTGTCTGACTGACTCACACCTCAGTATCTGTGTCTGACTGACTCACAACTCAGTATATGTGTCTTACAGACTCACACCTCAGTATATGTGTCTGACTGACTCACAACTCAGGATATGTGTCTTACAGACTCACAACTCAATATATGTGTCTGACTGACTCACAACTCAGCACATGTGTCTGACAGACTCACAACTCAGTATATGTGTCTGACAGACTCACTACTCAGTATATGTGTCTGACACTCACAACTCAGAATCTGTGTCTGACAGACTCACAACTCAGTATCTGTGTCGGACAGACTCACAACTCAGAATCTGTGTCGGACAGACTCACAACTCAGTATATGTGTCTGACAGACTCAAACCTCATTATCTGTGTCCGACAGATTCACACCTCATTATCTGTGTCTGACAGACTCACACCTCATTATCAGTGTCTTACAGACTCACACCTTAGTATATGTGTCTTACAGACTCACACCTAATTATCTGTGTCTGACAGACGCACACCTCATTATCTGTGTCTGACAGACTCACACCTCATTATCAGTGTCTGACAGACTCAAACCTCATTATCTGTGTCTGACAGATTCACACCTCATTATCTGTGTCTGACAGACTCACACCTCAGTATATGTGTCTGACTTACTCACACCTCATTATCTGTGTCTGACAGACTCACACCTCATTATCTGTGTCTGACAGACTCACACCTCATTATCTGTGTCTGACAGAAGCACACCTCATTATATTTGTCTGACTGACTCACACCTCATTATCTGTGTCTTACAGACTCACACCTCAGTATATGTGTCTGACTGACTCACACCTCATTATCTGTGTCTGACAGACTGACTCCTTATTATCTGTGTCTGACAGACTCAAACCTCATTATCTGTGTCTGACAGACTCAAACCCCATTATCTGTGTCTGACAGACTCAAACCTCATTATCTGTGTCTGACAGACTCAAACCTCATTATCTGTGGCTGACAGACTCAAACCTCATTATCTGTGTCTGACAGACTCAACCTCATTATCTGTGTCTGACAGACTCAAACCTCATTATCTGTGTCTTACAGACTCAAACCTCCTTATCTGTGTGTGACAGACTCAAACCTTATTATCTGTGTCTGACAGACTCAAACCTCATTATCTGTGTCTGACAGACTCAAACCTCATTATCTGTGTCTGACAGACTCACACCTCATTATCTGTGTCTGACAGACTCAAACCTCAGTATATGTGTCTGACAGACTCAAACCTCATTATCTGTGTCTGACAGACTCACACCTCATTATCTGTGTCTGACAGACTCACACCTCATTATCTGTGTCTGACAGACTCAAACCTCATTATCTGTGTCTGACAGACTCACACCTCATTATCTGTGTCTGACAGACTCAAACCTCATTATCTGTGTCTGACAGACTCAAACCTCATTATCTGTGTGTGACAGACTCACACCTCATTATCTGTGTCTGACAGACTCAAACCTCATTATCTGTGTCTGACAGACTCACAGGTTCAGCTACGCGCCCAAATCCACCTTTTGGATTTTTAAATAATCAATCTATTTCTAGGGAGGGGCTCCCCAGACCCCTTCCCCATTTCGCTTAGAGGCCATATACTCCCTCGATTTCTTCCCCACTTGACAATAAAAATGACAGTATAGTTGACCCTGGTCGCCAAATTTGGTGCCTGGTAGCGCAACTTGTGTAGTGCCACCCGGGGCGAGTGTTTCGTTTTTTCTGTACTCCCTTTCGCGATACAAACTTTGCAGTTGTCCTAAAAATGCCCCCCCCCCCACCCATTCAATTTAGACAAAAGTTACACATGGTCGACAACCCCCTCCACGACCTTCCTACGCCCCTGGCAGTACCCACCCAAACATCTGTAATCCCTCCACCCCAAACCCGGAGGAAGCTGTCTGAAGGCAACACTGGTTGGTACCTTTCTCAACACCTGTAGTTAGAAATTATATCCAAGCACTTAGAAACACTTTTAATAGGTTCTGTAATCATATATCTATATATATAAAAATGAAAATCTGTTTGTGGGTTTGTTTGTTCCCCAAAGGCTTTTACACGGATTGATGAATCTTGACCAAACTTGGCACATGTATCCATCATTATCCAGAAGGAACTCTTAAGGGTTGAGAACTTTTAATAACATTTCGTGTGGGGCCGGGGGCCCCGAATTCGTTTTTTTCTTATATGAGCTATATAAAACAATTACAAACAAATACTCCTACGTGAATGGATGGATATCGATCAAACTTAGTACACGTACACTTGATTATCCATATTCAAATATCGAAGGGTACTGAACTCATAATATCCATTTTTCTGGGGCCGGGGGCCCCATTTCATTTTTCCTTAAATGAGCTATTTAGATATCGATAAGCTTAATACTCCTACATGAATGGATGGATCTTGACCAATCTTAGTACACATACACTTGATTATCCATACTCAAATACTATAGGGTACTGAACTCATAATATCCATACCTCTGGGGCCGGGGGCCCCATTTCATTTTTCCTTATATAAGCTATATAAATATCAATAAGCTTAGACAACACTATAGGTTCTATGTGAATTAATGGATATAGGCCTATCGTGGTAGGAATACACTTCACTGTCCGTTCTGAAATACCGGTGGATTTAAAACAAATAATATCCAATCTAGAATTTTCCAGAAAGTTCGATACATTTAAAACGCTACATCGTTGGCATTGTTCAATAGATTTTAATGGGACACATTTAAAATGTTAACTTCATTACTTACCTGAATGATATTTATAGGGCCCAATCTCGGGCAAAACTAATTCGGTACAATTATGGAATGGGCCCCCGGGGCCCATCTATTAACTTAAATGTACTACAGTTATAGAAATGCATTTAATTGTATAGTTTTTCGTATTCGAAGAATAAATACTTAGAAAAGACAGTTTTTATACAATTCGAGCAGGGTAATACATTTAATCTTGAATGTTCCAGAAAGTTCTATAGGTCAATAGTCTTACTACTCATAATGGCTGGATGGATCTTGACCACATTTGGCACATATATCCATTATTATCCAAAAGGAACTCTTAAGAGGTTGTGAACTTTTTATAACATTTTGTTTGGGCCGGGCGCCCAAAATGTCGTTTTTTCCTATATGAGCTGTATAAATAAAATTAGCAACAAATATTCCTGCATGAATAGATGGATCTTGACCAAAATTAGTACACGTACACTTTATTATCCATATTCAAATACCGAAGGGTACTGAACTTATAATATCCATTTCTCTGGGGCCGGGGGCCCCATTTTTTTTCCTAATATAAGCTATCATATCCAATCTAGAATTTTGCATAAAGTTTGATAACTTTAAACGTTATATCTATGTCACAATCAAATCGGGATCCTTTCGGGAAATGGGATAACATTGGAAAGGAGGGTCCCTAGATGGAACGGGATCCGACAGAGAACAGTATCATAACGGGATCTGTAGGCCACCGGGATCGGGGTCCTAATGCAATCGCGGGCTACGCCGGGTATATCGGCTAGTGTTTCAATAAACTTTAACTATTAAAATATTAGTTATTTCGTCAAAGCTATTATACTATTTCAGTCGCAGCAGTGGCGTAGTGAGGGGGGGGGCATCATGCCCAGGGCGCTACTCACAAAGGGGCGCCAAATGGTATATTTCACTGTAATATTGTATGGTTTTCGAATAGGGGGGGCGCTAAAAAGGTATTGTGCCCCGAGCGCGAGTTAAGCTCGCTACGCCCCTGAGTCGCGTTGTAAGTATGGTGTGTAACAGTTCTTTAAAAAAAAATAACAATTTAAAAGAAATTCCAAGAGTACAAAGATCATTGAAAATGAATGTTCTTTTTTTATTTTGTTTTTTGTTAGTTTTATACTTTCACAAATATTTGAGACAATTGAGTACTTCTAAAAGATTAATTTTGCAAGTGTCTGTTCCAAACGTGTTACGGTGCACTGTTTGAGATATACATGTTCTTTTAAATAAAAACATAACAATCATATAGGAGAAACTATCAATTTATTAAAAAATCTCAACAACCAATGTCCTCTTGTGATCACATCAAAGAAGTCAACTACGAGGTAGTGAAACTACAAGTCGCAAATAAAATACTTCCATCTTCTGTCCCTGGAGATTAAAAAAGTACGAAATATATTAACGAGGATATTTTTTGTTTTATAAATTGATCATGCGATGCGTGTCTTCAAATGTATTTTGCTGTTATTTTCCCCATATGGTGTTGTTAAAGTAAACGCAAGTTTTTGTGGAAAACAATGGTAGAGATGCCAAGACACAATAAAGAGATAACTAGACACAATGACAGAGGTGTCGAGAATCAATGACAAATGTATTGAGACACAGACAGAGATAACTAGACACTATGACAGAGGTGTCGAGAATCACTGACAAATGTATTGAGACACAGACAGAGATAACTAGACACTATGACAGAGGTGTCGAGAATCAATGACAAATGTATTGAGACACAGACAGAGATAACTAGACACTATGACAGAGGTGTCGAGAATCAATGACAAATGTATTGAGACACAGACAGAGATAACTAGACACAATGACAGAGGTGTCGAGAATCAATGACAAATGTATTGAGACACAGACAGAGATAACTAGACACAATGACAGAGGTGTCGAGAATCAATGACAAATGTATTGAGACACAGACAGAGATAACTAGACACTATGACAGAGGTGTCGAGAATCAATGACAAATGTATTGAGACACAGACAGAGATAACTAGACACTATGAAAGATATACCTAGCAACAATAACCGTGGTAATTCAGACACAGTGACATGGATACCGAGACAACCTGATGAATATTTTAGATATTTTAGATTTTATTTGCCAATACGTTATACAAAAATCTCCAAAACCAGATTGTCACGGTCAGATTGTGTGTTTACTTTTTTGTGTGTATGTTTGGGGGGCGGAAAGGGAGAGCTCGTGGTATTGGCTGTATTTCCCCACGAGTATTACCGTCTTGGCAGGGGGGGGGGGACCCCAGGGGAGAAAGTGTTTGTTGTGAGTTGGGAAAACATTAGAGTGGTGAATGAATGTGAACATTTTTCTTGTTATCACGAGTGCATGGTCAATAAGGGTATAAAAGGAGAGAGAAATTATTATTAGGGAGAGAACGATTATATTTGAGTGTGTATTCGACAGAGTGTTTTTGGAGTGAGGACTTAGTATAACTTTATAATGCTGTTTTGTGTATTCATTGGATTTTGAGTCACTTTACATGGCTACGTTGTAGAAATTGATGTGTTTCAACACTTATATCATAACCAGAAATAAAACTATATTTGATGACTCTTAGACGACGTTACGTGTTTTCCCTTATAAACTATCGGCTTTATAGGAGCCAGGAACCGTTACAAGCACCAGCTTTCCAGGAGCTGAATAACCAGTCTTTTTAGACTCTGAAACTATTGTCTGTGGCTAAAGAAGGGACCTCATCCTCTAGACGACGTACTTTTCGCCACAGTGGGGGCCCGACCAAAGCGAGCTGAATCCTACCATCGCCCACAGGCCCGTTAAAGCTAGCCGACCGAACCATTCAAGCTTACCATCGCACACAAACAAGGACAGCGGTTACTGGAACAGCAAGTACTGGAACAGCGGTTACTGGAACAGCAAGTACTGGCACAGCGGTTAATGGAACAGCGGGTACTGGAACAGCGGTTAATGGAACGGTAACAGGAAACAGGTACCGGGATCATCAGGAACAGGAACAGCAGGAAAAGGCAACATCAGGAACAGCGGTAGCAACTGGATACATGATCGGCGGTTACAGGATCAGAGTAAAGCAGCGGCTGGTGACAGGATCAACGGAACAGCAGTGGTTGATGACAGGATCGGTGGACTCAACAGCAGCGATGTACATGAACAGCCGGACTCAACAGCATAGCAAAATTGATATCAATAATGTCAGTTTTGAGCGGGCCCCACTGTGTACGATGGTAGGCTTGTGTGGCTACGTTGTAGAAAGTGATGTGTTTGAACACTTATATCATAACCAGAAATAAAACTATATTTGATGACTCTTAGACGACGTTACGTGTTTTCCCTTATAAACTATCGGCTTTATAGGAGCCAGGAAACGTTACAAGCACCAGCTTTCCAGGAGCTGAATAACCAGAGTCTTTTTAGACTCTGAAACTATTGTCTGTGGCTAAAGAAGGGACCTCATCCTCTAGACGACGTACTTTTCGCCACACAGATCGTCTGTTCACTTAGGTGCAAACAAGGATTGGTTTTTTTTGTTTTTTTTTTTGGTTGTTCCAATTACAAAATACTTACTTGTGTTCACTGTGTTGATTACTAAACGCTCCTTTTAGCACAGACCCCTGTGGGACAGTCAAGGATAATCTCTCATCCCAGTCATTGGCATAGTCTGTGACATAACAATTTGTTGGACTTTTGGCTGTAAAAAAGATGTACATCAATGTGTTGAGTGTTGTTAGATATACACAGATATATAACGTAATAATAAAACTTCCCCTTTCTTGTAAGTGCGATTATAATTTAACTCCCTGTTGAATGAGCTAGCACTTTAAATCCATTTCTGTTCATTTCAAACAATCTAAAATAAGTAAAAATAAATCAATCAATTGACAAGAAATACCGATATTTTGTCTCATTTTGTCTTAGTTAGGGTTAGAGTATTTTAAAATTTGAAGTTAGTACATCATTCAACGTGTACGAGAAGGAGTTTTAAAAATTTTATTAAAATAGTTCCATTGAATTTCAATTTTGCAAATGTAGAAAATTAAGATAAAATATTTGAGGTGTTTGGAACACAAGCTTATCTGGGCCTATTGCACATTGTCGCCACATGGTATGAATGTCATGTCTCTATTCACTGTTTGAGCCTGGCTCTGCCCCTTCACGTCACGACCTATGCAGTGGACCTACTTCTCCTCTTTTCTTTGTCTCTTACCTATTTAAACTTTCTCCCACTTACTTTCTGTCACAAATCTTTTGCTGCCCTCTTGGACACTACTTCTCAGCTAAGTGCTATATTATTTTTTTTTTAGATATTTTTTAATTTTATTCTTTTTACTGTTTTTTCGCCGATGAAGGCTTCCTGCCGACACGTTCGTTGTTTTGTTGCGTTCCCTTTTTTTCAGGTTTACACTGGCTGTGTTTACTAATTTCCTATTGTGTTAACCTGATTGCAGTCTCTCCCCCTTATGACCATTTGAGGTGTTTACTCGCAAGACCTGGTAGCACACCTATGATTTGGGGGAAATGAGGGGGGGGGGCTCAACAGCACATTTTACATTGAGTAAATGATTCTCATTTTTTGTGATGTGACATGTTAAGCTAAATTGTAATGTGACATTTTACGCTATATTGTAATGTGACATTTTAGGCTATATTGTAATGTGACATTTTAGGCTATATTGTAATGTGACATTTTAGGCTATACTGTGATATGTTAGGTTATGTAGCAGTATGGTGTGTTGATTTAATGTAAATAAATAGTGTCATTACGTTGAAATATATAATGAAAATAAATGATGTGGTAAAAGGAGAGAGAGAGAGAGAGAGACGGAAGATAATGGAGAGAGAGAAGAAAATAAAATGGGAGAGACAGAAAGATAGACAGAGCGTGTGTAATTGCTTGAGATTCGGATAAGCAGAATTAGACAAGTCTTCTATTTTGAAAATGGAAGATTTTCCAGGAATTCCGCTCAAATATTATTGTATTCTATTCTAGGCTGGGGTACCGCGCTATTTTAGACCACCAATAATAATAGTAATAAATATGCCGTGACATTTTAGTTTCGGATCCCAGTATGATCACAATTTACGTTTAAAGTCTTAACGACAAAGTCTTTATATTTGATTTAATGTCATCAAAATGATCAAAGATTTGAGAGTTTTTAATGCTATTTTTTTTAAAATTTCTTATTATTAACTTCGCTTCTATTCCTACATGCCTTGCTGGGTGGCGGACTGGCAAAATCTTCGGTCGGCTAATTGGTCCACTTTCCGTCAACTTATCGAGATGAAACATGGCACATAGTCTTGTTGCCAATGACAACACATTCTTTCAAATTGTCATCCCCAACGCTCAAATATAGCAATCAAAAATATTTTTTCCCCCTGATTTTCATTGTGAAGATAAATGAAATACCCGATTACTGCACTAAATGATGCGTTTTAAAACGAAATCACAAGCGCGTTTGGTGCGAAACATTTTCTTTTGTTCTTTTTCGGAAATAGTTGGTGACATAAATTTGCTTTGTAAAAACTGGTGTGAATTAGAATATTAATAAAGTTAAGGGGCTTGAAAAAAATCTGCGGTTGGGAGCATAGGGGAGCATTAATGAAGATTCTTACAAAGTGCGTGACTTAAAGCGAGTCTTTTGGCCCCAAGCTCCATTACTCGATATTACACTTCATAAAGGATTTATTCGGAAAAATGTGTTTTTTTAAAGTGTTCTTTAATTCTATCTTGCTCAAAGTTTAGAGAGTTTTATTAACAAAGACTCACTTGCAATGCCGCAACATCTAAACTTGAATCGTCTATCTTCTCTTCTGTCTTCATGGTAACTGTCAATGCCGGTGACCACAGTGTCACCCGGACAAATGTAGACCAACATCTCCTCCCATGTGTTCGCGTAAGCTGAAATTGACAACAATACCAGGTTCAGTTTCTGACACCAATTATATATATATATACATACCTATAATATGATAAGTGGATCCGCAATGTTAGTGGTCTCTTTGCGTGTGTGTTTTTTTATTGTAAACGATGACAGATATTCCTTGACTCTATTTATATCGTCAGACGTCAAATTATAATTAATTATGTAGTTTTTAAAGTAAGAATCGTTTTAATCGAGATATTTATTTCATGCATCAATTGTTGTCTTCTGTATCGTGTCATTTTAATGCATTGATTTGTATATTTCTCCATTACTCTATATGTATGTTGGTAAACAAACATCCTGAAATAAATGTATCGACATTATTTGATGGTTTAAACCAGATAAACAATATATGTTCATATAGAAAATGTGCAGATCTTGGTCCATGACTCGAAAATAAAACAATGAGTTTTTTATTTTTAAACTAGGTCAGTCAGTAAAGTAATTATTTAACAAACTCACTGCTCCAGGTGCAATCGGACGTTGCCCCGTCCCCATCACATTGAAAACTCCAGCGTCTGTCTTCTTTTGCATTATCGTTCTCACTCTCGATCTCCACGATGTACTCACCAGTCTCACATTTAAAGAAAGCTTGCTGATCAAACTCGTTCACGTATACCGCATTTGTATAGGCGGAATTATACAGTAGTAGCAAGCCTACATGAACTATCAGCATTTTAAGAGTAGACATTACGGCTAAGATGAAAAGAATGTTACTGTTATGATTATCATAAATCATTCATTTAATCTGATGTTTTGATGACAACGGCGCCGAGATATTTCAGCATGATTGCATGCATTTTTAAAAAAGAACATTAAATTTTGAATTCATCGTTGAAGATAACAAGTATATAACACATACATTTTTTTAGAATTATAAAATCATACAAAAAAAAAATTCGTCAATGATCTTGGCCAAGGTTGAAACTGTTATAAATTTTTTTCAATAAAACAAAAACTTAGCGCTCACGAAGAAGGTACTTGACTAAGAGAATGGTCTAAGTGGCCGAGCGAAGTCTAAATTAGAAGGTGCTTGACTTAGAGAATGGTCTAAGTGACCGAGGAAAAGTCTATATTACTGATAAAAAGTGAAATAGTATTTATCACAAAAAGTTTCTTTTTTTCTCAGTGAACAAGATAGCGAGTTTTAGATTTAATTTGCAATTAAATGAAGTTTTCAAAGCTATTACAGTACACGACTGTATGCTAAATAGTTCCTTAATTAAGCCTTTTAACATGCTTAACTCACCACTACAAGTTCCCAGTAACAAAAGTGTGAGTGCCTCGAGTTCTGCAGTGGTCGTATTTTAGCGTGCTCTGTTAGTGTTAAGTGACGTACAGACTTGATATGAACTAAGAGGAAGAGAGTATATCAATTTTTTTTTTGAATTAATATTCGTCAACATCCATAGTCCCTTGTTTAGTTTAGCAAATAACTGCTGTATATTAACCATGAGTCGATACACTTAATTTTTTATAAGTAATTGATCCGGAGCCTATTAAATAGTCGTTTATAAAAATACTATTAAACATAGAATCGATTACTCTACTTTTGTTTTTATGCACAAATATATGTTGTTGTAGCCACAAACGTGATTGTGGTCTCAATTAAGTCTGGTGTTATATTGATCTAGGTCAACTCATTCCTCTGCCTGGATTAAATTTCATATTTCGAAAGGGGACGCCAAAATTTCACCAAATTTGCTTGTCATTGGCGGATCTAGAGTCATTTTACTATGACTGCGTGAAGAGGTATAGGAAGGAGTATGAAGAGGTATGAGAAGGTATATCAGAAGGGTTATGAGATATAATTATGAAAGGTGTATGAGACGGTGTATGAGAAGGTGTATGAGAAGGTGTATGAGAAGGTTATGAGAAGGTGTATGAGAAGGTGTATGAGAAGGTGTATGAGAAGGTTATGAGAAGGTGTATGAGAAGGTGTATGAGAAGGTGTATGAGATGATGTATGAGAAGGTGTGTGAGATGATGTATGAGAAGGTGTGTGAGAAGGTGTATGAGAAGGTGTATGAGAAGGTGTATGAGAAGGTTATGAGAAGGTGTATGAGAAGGTTTATGAGAAGGTGTATGAGAAGGTGTATGAGAAGGTGTATGAGAAGGTGTATGAGAAGGTGTATGAGATGGTGTATGAGAAGGTGTGTGAGGTGTATGAGAAGGTGTATGAGAAGGTTTATGAGAAGGTTATGAGAAGGTTATGAGTAGGTGTATGAGAAGGTTATGAGAAGGTTTTGAGAAGGTTATGAGAATGTTATGAGAAGGTTATGAGAAGGTGTATGAGAAGGTGTATGAGAAGGTTATGAGAAGGTGTATGAGAAGGTGTATGAGAAGATGTGTGAGAATGGGCATGACAAGGTGTATACAACGAGCACGAGAAACTGTTTGAGAAGGGGTATGAGAAGGGGTATGAGAAGGGGTATGAGAAGGGGTATTAGAAGGGGTATGAGAACCTTCATGAAAAGGGTTATGAGAAGGGCTATAAAAATAAAATAAGTTTCAGTTTTATCCATTATTAAAAATATTTTCTGACAATCTTTGTGCAATGCATTTAAAGATCTTTTCTAATCTTTAGTGCGTTTAAACTCGCCTTTGTGCTATTTAACCTAACATTAGTGAGAATTATAAGAAGCATACATATTGACACCCGGGGAACAATAACAGGAGACTTTCTGAGAGAAATCCAAGACCTACAACCACTGGGCACTCTTTACAACCAACCCTTTCAGTATCTTGCATATGCTGATGACAAAGCACTGCGAGGGAAAAAGTAGTAAAGACATATCAAAAGCATTGAATCAGAAGACGCATCACTACAAGCAGGCCTGGAAGTTAACAACCAAAAAAAAAACAAAATACAAGACTATGATAAGAGAAGAACAGACAGAGGAAGTCATTAAAATAAGAAACGAGACTTTTGAAAAAGTAAATCAATTCAAATACCTAGGATCTTTATGAAATGAAAGAAAAGAATGACTAACAGAAATAAAAGAAAGAATATCAACCGGAAACAGGGCATTCTTCAGTAGTCAGAAAATACTCAATAGTAAAAACATTGCAAGAAAACAAAGAAAACTATTTATGAAACTGTAATTAGACTAAAAGTAACACATGCAAATGACAATTGGACCCTAACAAAAAACCGGCAGAAAACCTATTCAACTTATGGGAGAGAAAAGTTCTCAGGAAAAATATGGGCCAACAAAGGATGAATAGGGATGGAGAATACGAACCAACCATGAATTGTATAATCTATATCAGGATTCCACGATAGTAGCAGAAATAAAAAAAAAGGGCAGGCTACGCTGGGCAGGACACTTAGAGAGAATGCCAAATGACAGAGGAGTGAAGAGGGTGCACCACCAAAACACAAGAGGAAATCGGCTCAAAGGCAGACCTAGGCTTAGATGGATGGATGATGTGGAAAAAGATCTACAACTGGAAGTCCAAGCATGGAAAAGAAAAGCATTAGTTAGATCTGAGTGGGAGGAAGTAGAGAGGCAGGCCTAATCCCGACATTGGCTGTAGTGCCACGTGGATGGATGAATGAAAACTCGTCTTTGAAAGAAAGAATTATTTTTTTATAGATTTTTTTCTAAATTTTAATATTTCAGTTTTAATATGTAGTTTATACACAAAAGAAGAGTTTTTAACTTTTTTAACAACGAATTCTTAACAAATGTCGGGTAATGTGACTTAAAGTTTTATGCCCCTGGTTGCTAGCCGTCCGTCTATCCCAGTCAAAATTCCGTATTGCTCTCTTTATATGGATTCGCCACTGAGTCAATCTAATATGTGTACATTGTTGCCATTCCAAAGCCAAAAACAGTTGAGTACAAAATAATATTGTTTTAAACTAAAGGTGTTGTGATATAATTGAGTGACAGGTTTCCACAGCTGCGCACATGTTTACGTCTGTTTAGCTATACAGACCAAGGTATTCTATAAAAGTACTGTAATACCCATGTCAGATCTAATGCTGAATATAGGGCGAATTTATTGTTGTTGTTGATGTGTATTTTCGGGGTTGCCTGCTGTGCAAAGTAATTCTTATTTGGGGAGCAGTTTTTAAAACTGGTTGCACGCACTGCTTCTTATAAATATTTAAGAGCCAGTTCCGGTGATCTAGACCAGGGGTACTCAAACTTAGCAACGTTGGGCTAGGCCAGAGGTACTGAAACTTGGTAAAGAATGGCTAGACCAGTGGTTCTCAAACTTAGCAACGATGGGCTAGACCAGAGGTACTGAAACTTAGTAAAGAATGGCTAGACCAGAGGTTCTCAAACTTAGCAACGATGGACTAGACCAGATTTACTCAAATGCTCAGTGCGTCACTGCCCAGGCCGACGACGGGAAGAACCAATGCCCAGGGCAATCCCAGTTTGGCTTTTTGCCTACAGTACTGCAGCGGAAGTCTTTTGAACATCCATGTGTCATTTTATCATTAAACATACCTAAAGTTTAGATTACAATTTTTCTTGATAACTTTTTAAAAATGAAACGTTATCCATGTCAGATGTATTCTAGAAAAGTGAACGATGACGTATTTTAGTTCTAGAAAAGTGAACGATGACGTATTTTAGTTCTAGAAAAGTGAACGATGACGTATTTTAGTTCTAGAAAAGTGAACGATGACGTATTTTAGTTCTAGAAAAGTGAACGATGACGTATTTTAGTTCTAGAAAAGTGAACGATGATGTATTTTAGTTCTAGAAAAGTGAACGATGACGTATTTTAGTTCTAGAAAAGTGAACGATGACGTATTTTAGTTCTAGAAAAGTGCACGATGACGTATTTTAGTTCTAGAAAAGTGAACGATGACGTATTTTAGTTCTAGAAAAGTGAACGATGACGTATTTTAGTTCTAGAAAAGTGAACGATGACGTATTTTAGTTCTAGAAAAGTGAACGATGACGTATTTTAGTTCTAGAAAAGTGAACGATGACGTATTTTAGTTCTAGAAAAGTGAACGATGACGTATTTTAGTTCTAGAAAAGTGAACGATGACGTATTTTAGTTCTAGAAAAGTGAACGATGACTTATTTTAGTTCTAGAAAAGTGAACGATGACGTATTTTAGTTCTAGAAAAGTGAACGATGACGTATTTTAGTTCTAGAAAAGTGCACGATGACGTATTTTAGTTCTAGAAAAGTGAACGATGACGTATTTTAGTTCTAGAAAAGTGAACGATGACGTATTTTAGTTCTAGAAAAGTGAACGATGACGTATTTTAGTTCTAGAAAAGTGAACGATGACGTATTTTAGTTCTAGAAAAGTGAACGATGACGTATTTTAGTTCTAGAAAAGTGAACGATGACGTATTTTAGTTCTAGAAAAGTGAACAATGACGTATTTTAGTTCTAGAAAAGTGAACGATAACGTATTTTAGTTCTAGAAAAGTGAACGATGACGTATTTTAGTTCTAGAAAAGTGAAAGATGACGTATTTTAGTTCTAGAAAAGTGAACGATGACGTATTTTAGTTCTAGAAAAGTGAACGATGACGTATTTTAGTTCTAGAAAAGTGAACGATGACGTATTTTAGTTCTAGAAAAGTGAACGATGATGTATTTTAGTTCTAGAAAAGTGAACGATGACGTATTTTAGTTCTAGAAAAGTGAACGATGACATATTTTAGTTCTAGAAAAGTGAACGATGACGTATTTTAGTTCTAGAAAAGTGAACGATGACGTATTTTAGTTCTAGAAAAGTGAACGATGACGTATTTTAGTTCTAGAAAAGTGAACGATGACGTATTTTAGTTCTAGAAAAGTGAACGATGACGTATTTTAGTTCTAGAAAAGTGAACGATGACGTATTTTAGTTCTAGAAAAGTGAACGATGACGTATTTTAGTTCTAGAAAAGTGAACGATGACGTATTTTAGTTCTAGAAAAGTGAACGATGACGTATTTTAGTTCTAGAAAAGTGAACGATGATGTATTTTAGTTCTAGAAAAGTGAACGATGACGTATTTTAGTTCTAGAAAAGTGAACGATGACATATTTTAGTTCTAGAAAAGTGAACGATGACGTATTTTAGTTCTAGAAAAGTGAACGATGACGTATTTTAGTTCTAGAAAAGTGAACGATGACGTATTTTAGTTCTAGAAAAGTGAACGATGACGTATTTTAGTTCTAGAAAAGTGAACGATGACGTATTTTAGTTCTAGAAAAGTGAACGATGACGTATTTTAGTTCTAGAAAAGTGAACGATGACGTATTTTAGTTCTAGAAAAGTGAACGATGACGTATTTTAGTACTAAAGGATTTCAAAACTGTTTTTCTTTTATTAGCTTGTTACTTTGATTTGTTTTAATCTGTATTTTTTTAACCGTCCGAAATGTAACGGACAATTACTAACAAAAAAAATGTTCTTATTAGCTCAGTCTTATATCCAGGAACCCGTATAGCCCTCTTTCTTAACTAGGGCTACTCTCATAATAATGACGATTGCATGAAGGCAGGCCAAATATGGCATCCAAATTATTTTAGCAAAACTGGACCAAAACTATCGGCGTTGAGGTTACCTGGTCGGAAAATTTTTTATGGATTGATACAATATTGGATAGTAATGATAAGCCTACTCCTCGTCAACACCCACGCCCCCACCCCCACGCCCTACCCACACCCACCTTTTTCAACCCAACAATTTTTAAAAATCTGAAAGTTCTCAAGTTCGACCACTTAGCTGAATGATAACCACTGCTTTATATTGAGACGTCGGTAACTTGTTTAAGCTAAACTTGTTCCCAATAGAACATCAGTGTCATAGTACCCCCTTCTTTATTTCTTTATGCTGTAGAGAAATAGAATATTCACCTTGGATCCGTCGAGTAGCTAGACTTCGTGGCACCTGGGGCGATCCTTGCTTAGTCCACCCCCGAGGCGGTCCTTGGTTAGGCCACCCCTGGGGCGGTCCTTGCTTAGTCCACCCCTGGGGCGGTCCTTGGTTAGGCCACCCCGTGGGCGGTCCTTGGTTAGGCCACCCTGGGGTGGTCCTTGGTTAGCCCGACCCTGGGGCGGTCCTTGGTTAGGCCACCCCTGGGGCGGTCCTTGGTTAGACCACCACTGGAGCGATCCTTTGTTAGGCCACCCCTGGGGTGATCCTTGGTTAGGCCACCCCGTGGGCGGTCCTTGGTTAGGCCACCCCTGGGCCGGTCCTTGGTTAGGCCACACGTGGGGCGGTCCTTGGTTAGGCCACCCCTGGGCCGGTCCTTGGTTAGGCCACCCCTGGGGAGGTCCTCGGTTAGGCCAAGTGGCGGTCCTTATGTTATATTACATCCTAGTCTAGCATATGTATAGAGCTATATTTAGTCATCACCACTTTTTTCCCCCTGGTATAGCCTCGATTTTGACGTCACTGGTAAGCGTACTGTGTCATCTCAGACCCACCACTCCCTGGTTGGTAAAGTGTTGTTTGCGTTATAATGTACTCTATGTATTCTATAGAATGCCATTAGCTGACGTCATTTGTAGATTTTCGGTACTAAAAGATTCTGATTTCATTTATAGATTTAAAGGCTGTCAGGCTTCTTAACACAGTGCTAGAGAGAGAGAAGAGAGAGAGACAGGGGAAGAGAGAAGAGAGACAGGGAGAGTGATAGAGGGAGTGAGAGAGAAAGTTTTGCTAAACGAGACGTTGTATAATTGTGTGTGTAAATTAATATTTTTATTTTTAAGGTTTATACTTTTTTGCACTTACTTTACTTTCATATAGTCTTTTCTTTGGTTTCTGTATTTGAATTTGAATTGGTATAGATATTTTATAAGTGTGATTAAATTAAATATAGCTAGTATCATTAGCTTTGGTATCGTTTTCGTGGCATACTTTTTCTCAGTTCTTTGCTATGTATTGTTTATTATACGAGCCAATTCTTAACACAGATTAAATCTTCAAAACCATAACGGTACGAAACGTAATAAGAAACATATTTGTTATTATTTGTTGTAAAATCTTGTTTACGTTATATTTATTCTAAAGAAATCCATCAGTTGATGCAATTTCTAGAATTTCTTTTCAGGTGGGTCCAACTTTCTCCCTACACTTAAGCCGGCAGCTTTCCTGGCCAGAAGAGAATCAGATATTTTTGCCAATTTTCCTATACATTTCCTAGATGTATTCTACTAATAGGAGACTTACATAATTGTACGCTTTGTGTGTTCATGTGTGTGTGCTATTTTTGTTTAGAGATACTACTTTTTCACTTGCTGTTCTGTAAGTTAATATAGCTTTTATTTCCTCTCAACTTTATAATGTATTTTTATAAAAATCTAATAGATAGTTATATTTCATATTGTTTTTTTCTTTTTAAAGTGATTTCAATTCATAATACAGATTAAATTTGAAGAAAAAAATTGGTAAAGGTGCGTATCACCCATTCTTCTATTGCTATGTTGCCCCTCTCTTCTACCAGCTATGTTGCCCCTAATATTCTACCAGCTATATTACTGGAACATGCATTTCTAAAGCCTAGTTAACAAGATAGATAAAATTTGATTTTTTTATTAATGCCAATTAATGTATTTTCATTAAAATTTTAAAAAATAACTTTTGCTTTAGTTCCTGTGTTTCTTTCTGACTGACACTTGGCACCTGGCATAAAGTCTCGCTTCCACTGACAACACATTCTATCAAATGTTCCACCCGATCCACAACAATCAGTGTCTACTGTTGTTCACGGTTAGGATGAAGGAAATATGATGCCACTGATTTCACGACATCGAAAATATCCAAAGTGCGTTTTGTGCGAAATAAAATTCCCCATAACTGCGCTATTAATTATAAATAAATCAAATTGTGAGACCCCACCCCACCCCATTGCTCGGTTTTACATTCTATGAAGAATTTAAACGAACAGCTTCGATTTTAGGGATTGGTTATAATTGGACGATTTTTTAATTTTTTTAAAATTTATTTATTGATTAAGCGCTTTAGCCCAAAAAAATGTTAATAAGAAATATATAAATACCACATAACTATTTAGTAATTATAAAAACAAAGAATGTTTAGAATATAATCAGGTCAAGCCGAGCCCCCAGCGTAGCCCCCAGCCAACATTCGAAGTGGACAACTCAAAAAGTGTCCAAATAACATCTTTGAGCCAACTTCGAACTTAATGTCCAAGACCCCGGAGGAATTTGTCTGAAAGAAACACTGGTTAGTAATTCTCTCAAGACCTGAAATTGCCAAAGATATTAAAACATTTTGAGGCACTTTAAATAGGTTGATTACAAGTTTAATACAATTTCAATTTGGTTAGTTAAATCGTAGATATTTGGTCAAAGCGATTATAAATTTTCCAATCTGTGAGGGGGGGGGGGTTGTTGGCAAACAGTTCTTACAAACATATAAAATTTGAAAGTCGTTCAAAGAGCGCATAAACATAAAGAGTTCATACATAATTCATAAATAAATTCGTTCTTGTTTTGTTTTGTTTTGTTTAATATTTTCAAAAATATATGAGAAAGTTAAATACTTCTAAAAGATTAATTTTGCAAATTCCTGTCACAAACAAGTCACAGCGCACTGTTAAAATATACAGGATGTTTTAATTGAAGGAATAACAGTCAATTATGAGTATCCATCAATTTATTTCAAAATATGAACATCATTTCCTCGTGTGATCACCTCAACTACGCCCTTTTGTCTAGTGGCGCCATGTCCTCGTGTGATCACATCAACTACGTCATCTGTCAAGTGGCGCAACTACACATCACAAACATAATACTTCCATCTTCTGTCTCTGGAGATGAAAAAACAGGAAAATGATGAGCGAGAAATAGTTTTTTTAAAATAAACATTCAATATGTGTGTATTAAAGTTTTTGGTAAAATGTTTTATTTATTTTGTGTTTTTTTTCTCATTCCATAATTGATTCGGTATAATAAATTTTATCAATAACATATTTATGAAAACATATGCCAATTTTTTTTATCTTGATGAAGTGGCAAATAGACAGAGATACGGAGACACAATGGGAGAGATGAAGTGGCAAAATGACAGAGATACGGAGACACGATGAAAGAGATGATGAGACAAAATAATAATTTATCGAGAAAACAAATGAAAGAGGCGATAAGACGCTATGACATAGATGACTAGAAACACTGGCAGAGATCCGAGACACACCGACCGAGATACATAGACCGAGGTATCGAGACAAAAACGACAGAGATACAGAGATACACTGACAGAGATACTCTGATGAATGTTTAGATCTTCTAGAATTCTAGGCGTCCAAGTCATACAAAGAAAGTCCGCGACCAGATATTATGCTAATTTATCTCCTATCAAGAAACTGGTTGACGATAATGTTGGTTATTCCAATAATAAAATGCTTACTTGTGTTCGCGGTGGTGATAACTAAACGCTCCTTTGAGCACAGACCCCGGTGAGAGAATCAAGAGTAGCCTTTCATCCCAGTCGTTAGCATAGTCCGTGATGTAACAATTCTTTGGTTTTTTGGCTGCAAAAAAAAAAGTGTACAACAATTTGTTGAGTGTTCAAACATATATACGTGTGTGTGCTTGTGTTTTTGTTGTTTAAAACAAATTTGGCCATCATAAAATTTCTCCATTCTGAAATCCCAAAGTATTTTTTAACATTTTAAAGAAATTACTTCTCATTTTTTTTATATGATTATAATATCACCTTACTCCCTTTTAAATACCATTATGACGATATTTATCTGTGTACTTGAATGAGCTCGAATTTCCAATCTATTTCTGTACATTTCAAACACTCTCAAATAAGTAAACGATTATTATCATCTTTGATTGATTTGAGAGATATGCCGATATGTTGTCTCAGTTTGCCTTCGCATTTCCGACGTCGCAGTTAGCAACTCATTCAGCACGTAAGAGAAAGAGATACAATCGACATGTTACAACTAAACCTATGGGCTTAAACATGACATAAAATACGGGTCCATGTCATTTTTTAAATGACATAAAATTTAGATAAAATACCCGAGGTGTTAACTCACAACACCTGGCAACTGCCCTGAATGCCCGAGGTGTTAACTCACAACACCTGGCAACTGCCCTGAATGCCCGAGGTGTTAACTCACAACACCTGGCAACTGCCCTGATTGCCCGAGGTGTTAACTCACAACACCTGGCAACTGCCCTGAATACCCGAGGTGTTAACTCACAACACCTGGCAACTGCCCTGAATACCCGAGGTGTTAACTCACAACACCTGGTAACTGCCCTCAATACCCGAGGTGTTAACTCACAACACCTGGCAACTGTCCTGATTGCCCGAGGTGTTAACTCACAACACCTGGCAACTGCCCTGAATACCCGAGGTGTTAACTCACAACACCTGGCAACTGCCCTGAATGCCCGAGGTGTTAACTCACAACACCTGGCAACTGCCCTGATTGCCCGAGGTGTTAACTCACAAGAGCTGGTAACTCCTCTGAGAATTGTTTAAACACTATCCTTTGAGAACCTTTGAAATTCTTTTGCTGCCCTATCGGATACTACTTTCCAGCTAAGTGCTATTTTTTAAAATTCAATTCTGTTTTTCTGTTTGCTCGATGACGAAGGCTTCCTGTCGACACGTTCGTTGTTTTGTTGCGTTTCTTTTTTTTTTCAGTTTTGACCATACTTTATTTTTACTTATTTCCTTTTTTAATATCATTTAATTCAATCTAAATAAATAGTGTCATTACGTTAAAATACATATGGGAAAATAAAGGATGTGTTAAAGGGATAGTGAGAGTTGGGTGAGATAGGAGGGAGTGGAGAGGAACACAAGAGAGACATAAGGAGAAAGACAGAGAGTGAGCAAACGAGATTCGTCTATAGAGAAGGGACGATGTGAAATTTTGTGAAAATGGAAATGTTTCCAGAAATTCATATAAGTTTCAGATATTCTATTCTTTGACTCTATATTCTATGACATTCTATTTTGTCACATTAGAATAATAACAGTCTCTTCTATGATTCTATGATATTCTTTTACATTAAATTCTATTATATGACATTTTCCACCCCGCTGTATCACAATTTACGTTTTTACGTCTTAATGACACAGACTCTATAATTGATTCCATCACATCAAAATAACGACTGATTTTTTCAAAAGATTTTAATGCAATTGTTTTCTATCTTGCTCAAAGTGTTGAGAGTTTAATTAACAAAGACTCACTTGCAATGCCGCAACATCTAAATCTATTCTTTGACATTCTATTCTATGACATTCTATTCTATGACATTCTGATTGTGTCCTATGACATTCTATTATATGACATTCTATTATATGACATTCTATTCTATGACATTCTATTCACTTACATTCTATTCTATGACATTCTATTCTATGATATTCTATTCTATGAGATTCTATTCTATGACATTCTATTATATGACATTCTATTCTATGACATTCTATTCTATGACATTCTATTATATGACATTCTATTCTATGACATTCTATTCTATGACATTCTATTCTATGACATTCTATTCTATGACATTCTATTCTATGACATTCTATTCTATGACACATTCCACTTACAGCTATCCCAATTTACGTTTTAATCTCTAACGTCAAAGTCTTTATAATTGATTTCATCTCATCAACATGAACAGTAAACGATGATATTGTATGCCATTTGTTTCTATCTTGCTCAAAGTTTAGAGAGTTTTATTAACAAACACTCACTTGCAATGCCGCAACATCTAAATTTGAATCGTCTGTCTTCTGCTCCGTCGTCATTGTAACTGTCAATACCGGTGACCACAGAGTCGCCTGGACAAATGTAGACCAACATCTCCCCCCAAGAGTTCACGTAAGCTGAAGTTGACAACAGCAAAACTATCAGTTTCTGATAGAGACTACATTTCTAATGTATTTATTTATTTATGTCACTACACAATTTCTTTATAAATCACACTCGAGGCGAAGTGGTTCAAAAAGCGACTGTTTTATTGTCCATATAATTGACATTCACTATAAGGAATAAAACTCACAAAAATAAACCCGCAAAACGCTGGGAACTTATCACATCAATTTCAATACTAATGTCTGGGTAATCTTCTTTACTTGATAATATTTACACTATTATTTACACTATAAAGCTTCATTTAAAAAGTCAACGATCTCTCTTCAATCCTCATATACAAACTTCATGATTCAACAACAATTTTATCCAACACCTTCCATTGTCATGAACGCTTCTGTAAGTTGTAATATAGTGTTCACTTGAATTGTGTCAATATGCCCTAATGGGTCCAACATGATAAATGATATCTTTGTTCTTGGTGAAAGTTTGTAGATATTTGCAAATGCCTTGAAAAGAAAAAAGTGTGTATTTTTTCAAATAAGTTCACATGAAAATTTTTTTTTTTAACTCACGGCTCCAGGTGCAAGCAGACGTTGCCCCGTCCCCACCACATTGAAAACTCCAGCGCCTGTCTTCATTTTCGTTTTTATGCTCACTCTCGATCTCCTCGATGTACTCACCAGTTTCACAGTGAAACAAAGCTTGCTGGTCAAACTCGTTCACGTACGACGCCTTTGTATAGGCGGAATTATACAGTAGTAGCAAGCCTACATGAACTATCAGCATTTTAAGAGTAGACATTACGGCTAAGATGAAAAGATGGTGTTATGTTTATCATAAATCATTGATTATAAGCTGATATTTTGATAACAGCGGCGCCGAGATGAATTTGAATTCATCGTTATGGATGAATAGCAGTGGCGTAGTGAGGGGGGGCAAGGGGGGGCATCATGCCCCGGGCGCTACTCACAAAGGGGCGGCGAATGGTATATTTTACTATAATATTGTATGGTTTTCGAATAGGGGGGGGCGCTAAAAAGGTATTGGGGGCGCTAAAAAGGTATTGGGGGGCACTAAAAATGTATTGTGCCCCGGGCGCAAGTTAAGTTCGCTACGCCACTGATGAATAGTACATTCCATTTTTTAAAAACAGAATTATATAATCATATTCTTTTTAAAATATTTATTAGCCAATTATTTTTCAAAATATTATTGATTTTTTTTTTAAATACAGCAAACCTAAAATGCTCATCATTAAGTTAGGGCCTTCTACTTGAAATGTGAACGTTTATCTACACTTTATCCACTTCGTAACTGAAATGTTATAACGCCCAAAAAGGATAATTAAATGGTGTCCCTTATTTTAAAATGTAAATCAATAACTGTTATTTTAAAAAAAATAAGATATTAATTTTTACACATCCAAATAATGTTATAAAAAATAATAATGTGTCTATATAAAACACCTGAAGAATGGACACTTCGTTTCAGGAGGCTCGCCTGTGACGTGCTAGCAAATGTCAGTAGAGTCTAGGCTCGACTTTACGAGAGATTGAATAGGAAATAATGTGCTTAAAAAAAGAATGTTCTATTGGACCGGGGAAAAGGCTCAATTACTAACATAAAATAAAACATATAAATTATTTTCAAAAGTATTTTTTTTTCTTTAGAACAATGTAACCAGTTTTATTTTTAATTTGCAATTTACTCAATTTGTATAGCTATTACAGTATACGTCTTTACAGTACACGTCTTTACGGTGAACAGTTCTGATAATTCTGTTTAATTGTATCTAAAATAAAACATTTCCTTAATTAAGCCTTTTAAAATGCTCAACTTACCACAAGTTTCCTGTAACAAAATTTAGAGCGACTCGATTTCTGCCCTAGTCGTATTTTAGCGTGCTCTATTAGTGTTAAGTGACGTACAGACTTGATACTAAGGAGAACAGGGTATATCAAGATTTTGTAAATTAATAATCGTAAACATCCATAACCACTTGTTTAATTTTGCAAGATACGGCTTTAAATTAACTATTATCAATCCTTTTATCTTTGTATAATTCATTAATTCAGAGACCATTTAGTATTCGTTCATGAAAATATATATAAACAAAAAATCGATTACTCTTTTTTTGTTTATAGGAACATGTAGCTATTGTAGTGGCCAGAAACGTAATTGTGTTCTCAATTAAGACAGGTGTTATGTTGATCTAGGTCAACTCATTCGTCTGCCTGGATTAAATTGCAAATTTCGAAACGGAAAGCCAAAGTTTCACCAAAGTGGCTTGACATTGGCGGCTCTAGTGTCATAACCGAGTGAAGGGGTATAAGAATGAGTATGGGTATGTGCATGAGAAGGAGTATGCGAAGGGGTAAAAGAGGGGCTATGAAACTTGAATAGGTTTGATTTTTTTCACGTGTTAACATTACAATTTTAATCTGTAGGTTAACCGCAAAACAAAAATGATTTACTTTTTTTAACGAATTCTGACAAAAACACGGCTAAAGTGACTTTTAGTTGTTAACCCCTGGTCACGTGCTGTCCGTTCATCCCTGTCTAATTGCCACAATGCCCTATTTATATTGAGTCAATCTATTCATTGCCACAATGCCCCATTTATATTGAGTCAATCTAGTATGTGTACGTTCATCTCCATCAAGAATATTCTAATGCCAAAAAAAAAAAAAAAAACAGTTGAATACAATAATATTGTTTTATACTATAGGTTTTGTTATATAATTACGCGACAGGTGTCCACAGCTGTGCACTTGTTTATGTCTGTTTAGCTGTACAGACCAAGGTATTCTATAAAAGTACTGTAATATCCTGTAACACCGTATATAGGGAGACTTTATTTCTTTTTTGGGGTGGGGGGCGGGGGGAGGTGTGTTTCGTGGTTTGTTTTCTGTGCAAAGTCCTTCCATTGTGTACCCCAAATGTTTGTTATAAATCTTTACGCGTCAGTAAGACTGGTTTGACCAGGTGTACTCAAACTTACGAACAATTGGCTCGACCAGGTGTACTCAAACTTACGAACAATTGGCTCGACCAGGGGCCAGGGGTACTCAAACTTAGCAACAATTGGCTAGTCGATGTTGACTCAAACCATTGTGTAGGGCGCCAGACAAATGCCCAGAGTGGCGGACCACTGATCAGCGAAATCCTCCGTTGGGTTTTTGCTTACACTACTGCAACCTAAGTCTTTTGAACATCTATAGGTCATTTTATCATTGAGACATAAAGTTGAGATTTAAAATGTTTCTCAATAACTTTTTAAAATAAAGCGTGTTCCTTGTTAGATATATTTAGTAGCTGTGAACAATAACTGTATTTTAGTACTGAATGATTTCAAAATGGTTTTATTTCCCTGGATTTTCACTACAATTTTTAAATATAATTATTTTTTTCAATGTGTGCGTGAATACTCTGAAAACATTTTCAATATTTTAACTGCTGTCTCCAAATAGTTGGATAATTTAATTCTGCAACCGACTCGCTGATTTATAAATGTATTTTATAATTTAATTACTTTTTTTCTTTTATGGTTGTATGTATGAATTGTTTCAAGAACCCAAATAATGGGAATTTAATAGGGATTTAATGATGAGGATTTAGATTTAATTAGTGTATAATGGGGATTTATTGGGGTTTTAATGGGGATTTAATAATGGGGATTAATTAAGGATTTTATTAAAATTTAATGGGGATTTATTGGGGATTTAATGGGGACTTAAGGACCAAGTGCCAGTGTAAAAAACGCTCAAAAGATTTTTTTTTATTTTGTAATTTTGTAAATCGTACACGAACCAATTGAAATGCGCTCTAGATCAACATGTGGCGCGCGGTCCATATTTTACCAGGGGGCCAGACTTTGAGCATCCCTGGGCTAGACGCACACCAGACGCTATGCAACTGGCTTAGTCTTATATCCTCAAACTTGTAAAGCCTTCCTAATAACTAAGGTTATTCACAATAATGATGATTGTCTGAAGGCAGGCCAAATGTGGCATCAAAATTATTTTAACAAAAGTGGACCAAAACTACTATCCCTGTTGAGGTTACCTGGACTGAAAAAAGGTATGGATTCATACAATACTGGATAGTAAGGATAAGCGCCTCCTCGCCAACACCCACGCCCCCCACCTTTTTCCACTGCTAAACAACAATAATAAAAAATCTGAAAGTTCTCAAGCTCTACATCTTGGCTGGATGATTACTAATGCTTTAAATTGAGATAATTAACTAATTATAAGAGTGTTGGACTGCGATAAAGCTTTAAAATAGATTAAATAGACACGAACAAGCTGTGTCAATATAACAATCTGTGTCGATATAACAATCTGTGTCGATATAACAATCTGTGTCGATATAACAATCTGTGTCGATATAACAATCTGTGTCGATATAACAATCTGTGTCGATATAACAATCTGTGTCGATATAACAATCTGTGTCGATATAACAATCTGTGTCGATATAACAAGCTGTGTCGATATAACAATCTGTGTCGATATAACAATCTGTGTCGATATAACAATCTGTGTCGATATAACAATCTGTGTCGATATAACAATCTGTGTCGATATAACAATCTGTGTCGATATAACAATCTGTGTCGATATAACAATCTGTGTCGATATAACAATCTGTGTCGATATAACAAGCTGTGTCGATATAACAATCTGTGTCGATATAACAATCTGTGTCGATATAACAATCTGTGTCGATATAACAATCTGTGTCGATATAACAAGCTGTGTCGATATAACAATCTGTGTCGATATAACAATATATATTGAGCTTTAATAATAATTTTACATTACAAATAATTAAACGTTTCGGCACTTGCATTCATCAGTACAAGACATATAAATAAGTATTAATCAAATTTACATAATATATATAGAGAGAGAGATAAATCCTACCTAAAAAATAGAAAACCAGACAGAAACAAGGTAAAGAAAAAAGAAGAATGAAAAGGAAGTGACTTGAAGTAAAATGTAAAAGCCCAATCTGTCCGGTTTTCTATTTTTTAGTTAGGATTTATCTCTCTCTATATATATATTATGTAAATTTGATTAATACTTGTCTGTCGTTGATATGCTAGTCCAGTGAATCTGTCGTTGATATGTTAGTAAGCTTTTTCACGCATTTTCCGGAGGGCGAAGTTTGCACCCGTGCTACATCTACCTTTCAAAATCCAAACTTAAAACACAAACGTTATAGGATTTCCTTGATTTCAGTGAGCATCCCATGGCCGCATTTCTAGTGTTGGAATTCTATATTTTAATGAATTCACGTTACAGTTATATCTCGTGTCATTAAGTTTTACGTGGTTGTTTCGTTTTGAAATCTCAGTTCTCCAAAATGTTTCAGTAGTCCTAAAACACCGGGTCTCTCGTGATAAGGTCTGCACAATTATTAACTTTTCTCAGCGACTCAATAAAGCTCCCTTAGTGACTATATCCTAAGTCACTGGCACTGCCCACCCGAACATCTGAAATTCCCACCCCCTCCCCCGGCCCCACCCGGAGGAAATTGTCTGAAAGAAACACTGGTTAATATTTTTCTCAAGACCTGAAATTAGCAATGATTTTAATGTCCATTTGGAGACACTTAGAATAGGTTCACTACAGTTTCCAACGAAAAAAGCTATTAAAATTGTTGCTATTTTGTCAAAACTATTATAAATTTTCCATTCGATGAGTAGAGGGGATGTGTAAGAGTTCTTACAAACATTAAGAATTTGAAAGATATCCCAAAAGTCAATTCATTGAAAACAAGTGTCACTTCTTTTGTTTGTTTTGTATTGTTTAATATTTTTTTAAAAAAAAGAAGAAAATTAAAAACTTCTAAAAGATTCATTTCAAAAATGTCAAGTCCAAACGCGTTACGGTGCACTGTTAAAAAAATGCCGGATCTCTTTAATGAAGGAATAACAATCATTCAGGAGAAAGTATCAATTTATTTAAAATATTAACATATAGTGTCCTCATCTGAACACATCAACGATGTCAACTGTCAAGTAGTGCAACTACACATCACAAATGTAATACTTCCATCTTCTGTCTCTGGAGATTTAAAAAAAGGATGAACGAGTAAATAATTATTTTTTTAAATTTTAAACTTAATTATACAAAGTGTTTGTCTTCAATTTTTAATTTGTTTTTATATATATAATTTTGCAAAATTATAATTTATTGTTTTTTTTTTCACTGTCTACAGTTAATTCAGATTAATTTTTTTTACCAAGAACATATTTGTATCAAAAATATGCTGATATTTATCTCACTTTGTCTTGAAATTTCCGAATTTACAGTTAGTGAATAATTCAACGAGTAAGAGAAGGAGATAGAATTGACACATTGCCGCTACACGTGTGGGTTTGAATGTGACACTAGCCACAGCTGAGTCATTACACGTGTGGGTTTGAATGTGACACTAGCCACAGCTGAGTCATTACACGTGTGGGTTTGAATGTGACACTAGCCACAGCTGAGTCATTACACGTGTGGGTTTGAATGTGACACTAGCCACAGCTGAGTCATTACACGTGTGGGTTTGAATGTGACACTAGCCACAGCTGAGTCATTGGATTCATGAATAACTGATTTGATGTTTTCTTTTGCTTTTCCCAATATGTTTTTGTTAACATAACGTCAAGACTTACTGGGATAGCACTGACACAGATGCCAGAACACACTAACACAGATGCCAGGACACACTAACAGAGATGCCAGGACACACTAACAGAGATGCCAGGACACACTAACAGAGATGCCAGGACACACTAACAGAGATGCCAGGACACATTAACACAGATGCCAGGACACACTAACACAGATGCGAGGACACACTAACACAGATGCTAGGACACACTAACAGAGATGCCAGGACACACTAACACAGATGCCAGGACACACTAACACAGATGCGAGAACACACTAACACAGATGCCAGGACACACTAACACAGATGCCAGGACACACTATCACAGATGCCAGGACACACTAACAGAGATGCCAGGACACACTAACAGAAGCCAGGACATATTAACAGAGATATCGAGATACAATAAACAGAGAAAACTAGACACAATGAGTGAGGTATCAAACTACAGTGACTGAGGTATCGAGATACAACAAGACACAATAACAATATAATCAAGGCACGATGACTGGGCTAATTAGACACAATTGAAACCTGGACACACTGACAAAGATACCAAGACACACTTACCGAAATATATAGACACATTAACAGGCTACTTAATCATAATGACAGAGATACCGAGACACAATGACAAAGATACCGCAATACAATGACAAAGATACCCAAATACAATGACAGACATACAGAGACAAATGACAGAGAAACCAAGACACAATGGCAGAGATACTGAGATACAAGGAAAGAGATCCGGAGACACAATGACAGAAATTACGAGACACAATAACAATAGAATGAAGACACAACGACTGGGGTAGTTAGACACAATTGAAACATAGACACACTAACAAAGATACCAAGACACACTTACCGAGATATATAGACACATTAACAGGCTACTTAATAAAATGACAGAGATACTGAGACACAATGACAGGGAAACCGAGACACAGTGACAAAGATACCGAGACGCAATGGCAGAGAAAACACTAATGAATTTTTTAGATCTTCTAGGCTACTAAGTTAATCACTAAATGAACACAACCAGAAAGTATGTTCGTGTTTCTACTATCGAGAAACTGTTGATCTCTTGTGATGGGTATTCTTTCCACAAAGTACTTACTTGTGTTCACCGTGATGATAACTAAATGCTCCTTTCAGCACAGAGCCAGGTGGGACAATCAAGAGTAATTTTCCATCCCAATCATTAGCATAGTCCGTGATGTAACAATTCTTTGGTTTTTTGGCTGCAAAAAAATCGTACAACAATTTGTTGAGTGTTTATTATTTAAAACAAATTCTGAAATCCCAACAATTCTCCATTCTGAAATCCTAACAATTCTCCATTCTGAAATCCTAACAATTCTCCATTCTGAAATCCTAACAATTCTCCATTCTGAAATCCCAAGGGAGTTTTTGAGAATTTATTTTATTGCTATCCTTTTCTTTGACATTCTATTACATTCTTTTCTACGATATTCATATATATTATTATATTGTATGATATTTTATTTATAAAACTATGACATTGTCTATCCAGCTGGATCGCAATTTACGTTTTAATTCTTAATGACAAAGACTTTTAATTGATCCTTAAATTTAAACAATGTTTTTCCGAGTTTTTCATTCCTTTTATTTCTATCTTGTTCAAAGTTTGGGGACTTTACATTTGTGGTTCTTAACCTTCCTGATGCCACGACCCTTTGATACGCTTCCTGATGTTGTCGCGACCCCAACCACAAAATTATGTTCGTTGATACGTCATAACTGTAGAATATATGTGTTTTCCGATGGTCCTATGTGACCCCCGTGAAAGGGTCATTCGACCCCCAAAGGGGTCGCGACCCACAAGTTGAGAACCACTACTTTACATCAAACTAGGTCCATATAATTATTTTTTTCAATTGGTATAAACTTAGAGGAAATATGTGAGGTGCTAAGTCACATGACCTGGTAACTCACCCGATATAGGAATGGGGAGAAAGAGAGAGGGGGGAGAGAGAGAGATGCTTAACAACACTAATCCTTTGAGCCATGGATTCTAATTTTCTTTATTTTATTTTTTTACATTTTACACTTTATAGTGATTTTTTATATTAGACTTGTGGCATGATAGCTTTTGGATTTAATGTCAATAAATGTAGTCGTAGCGTTCAAATACATTATGAAGATAACTTATATTGTAAAAGGAGAGAGAGATCAGAGAGTAAAACCGATAGAGCGTTAGAGAAAGACAGAGATAAGGTGATTGAGAGTCTCATAAGCAGAATCAAGAAGTAAACTGTTGTAAAAATGGGACTTTTAAGATACTCTATTCTATGACATTCTATTCTATGACATTCTATTCTATGACATTCTATTATATGATATTCTATTCTATGAAATTCTATTTTATGACATTCTATTCTATGACATTCTATTCTATGACATTCTATTCTATGACATTCTATTCTATGACATTCTATTCTATGACATTCTATTCTATGACATTCTATTATATGATATTCTATTCTATGACATTCTATTCTATGACATTCTATTCTATGACATTCTATTCTATGACATTCTATTCTATGACACATTCCACTTACAGCTATCCCAATTTACGTTTTAATCTCTAACGTCAAAGTCTTTATAACTGATTTCATCACATCAACATGAACAGTAAACGATGATACTGTAAGCCATTTGTTTCTATCTTGCTCAAAGTTTAGAGAGTTTTATTAACGACCACTCACTTGCAATGCCACAACATCTAAATTTGAATCGTCTGTCTTCTGAACCGTTGTCATGGTAACTGTCAATGCCAGTGACCACAGTGTCACCTGGACAAATGTAGGCCAGCATCTCCCCCCATGAGTTCACGTAAGCTGAAGTTGACAACAATAACAGGTTCAGTTACCAACGTCAACCATATATTATATGTGTGTGTATCTGTGTGTGTCTATGATTGCAGGTGTCTTTGCGTGTGTGATTTGACGATAATCATTTAAAGATTAATCCAATCAAACTATAATTAAATATGTAGTCGTTTCTTATAAGTCATGAGGATTTAATTTCATCATTATTTTGCATGCGTAAATCGTTGTTGTCTGTGACAATTCATTCATTTTAATGCATTAAGTTGCATGGTTTTTTCATAAACGCTTATGCCGTTATATAGTTATCTTGAATTGTATCGACATTTATTTAATTGGTTAAACCTGATTAATTCTATCTTTTTTCTCAGAGAAAGTCTGTAGATCCTTTTTCAATGTCTTGTCTTGACAATAAAACAATGATTTTTATTTTTTAATAAGTCGAGAAATGAAAATAATAAAAGCAACTCACGGCTCCAGGTGCAAGCGGACGTTGCCCCGTCCCCACCACATCGAAAACTCCAACGCCTGTCTTCGAAGTTGTTACTGTGCTCACTCTCGATCTCCACGATGTACTCACCAATTTCACAGTGAAACAAAGCTTGCTGATCAAACTCGTTCACGTATACTGCCCTTGTGTAGGCGGAATTATACAGTAGTAGCAAGCCTACATGAACTATCAGCATTTTAAGAGTAGACATTACGGCTAAGATGAAAAGATGATGTCACTGGTATGTTTATCATAAATCAATCAATACAATCTGATATTTTGATAACAAAGGCGCCGAGATATTTCATAATGATTGCATGCATTTTAAAATAAGAATATTCTTTATGGAATTGATCGTTGAAGATGAATAGTAAACCACATGTAAAAAAACAGAATTATATAATCAAACAAAAATTATTTATTTGCCAATTATCTTGGATATCGAATAAAATAGTAGTAGTGATTTTTTACATAAAGCAAACACATAATGTTCATCATTAAGTAATGTCCTTCTACTTAATATTTAAAAGTTAATCTACCTTTAATCCGCTTCGTTAGTTCCAATGTTATAATCCTCAATCAAGATAATTGAATGGTGTCATAAATTTTAAAATGTAAATTTCCTTAAATCATTCATTATTTTAAAAATTCAGTTATTCATTTTAAACCATCCATAAAGTAAATTAATACAGATACTTAAGATCGACCTGTTCGGGGCGAAATCTTTTTCTTAAGAGCAATGAAATATATAAACTTCGTTTGTTCCCCAATCTTTTGAAATTTACCAGCATGCTCCCCTGGAAGTCACAAAATCGAAATGATCGCTTATTAAGTCTATGACTAAAGGAGTTCACTGAACGGCTGTTTCTTACACTAGTGAAATAATTTAATCTAGATGTCTTGTGTCTAAATTGCTTTATTTGTAAAATAATGACTTTATTAAAATATGTACTTATTTATGTTCCTAAAATGTATATGTACAATGTAATCAAAACACATTTCCATCTGTTAGGATCAATAAAAGAATCAAATCTAATGTAATCTAATAAAAACAATAATTTTTTTATATAAAACACCTGAAGAATGAAAACTACGCTTGATGAGGCTCTCCTGTTATATGCTAGCAAAGGTCATTAGAGTCTAGGCTCTTTTTACTTTTTTCGCTTTTACTAAAAACAAAATGGCGGTTCCTTGATTATTCTAGTTTAGATTGTCGGAAACTAGTGGCGTAACGAGCTTAACTCGCGCCCGGGGCACAATACCTTTTTAGCGCCCCCAATACCTTTTTAGCGCCCCCCTATTCGAAAACCATACAATATTATAGTAAAATATACCATTTGGCGCCCCTTTGTGAGTAGCGCCCGGGGCATTATGCCCCCCTTGCCCCCCCTCACTACGCCACTGTCGAAAACCCGTCGAAATTTGAAGACAAGAAGGTATTTGACTAAGTGGTTGGGGACATGTGGTTGTAATTCTAAATTACAAATAAAAAAGTGTTGTAAGTGGTTGGAGACGAGACTCAATTTCTTATTTAAACGTGATCTAAGTGACTGGGGACAAGAATCAATTACTAATTTAAACGTGATCTAAGTGACTGGGGACAAGAATCAATTTCTTATTTAAACGTGATCTAAGTGACTGGGGACAAGACTCAATTACTAATTTAAACGTGATCTAAGTGACTGGGGACAAGACTCAATTACTAATTTAAACGTGACCTAAGTGACTGGGGACAAGAATCAATTACTAACATAAAAGCTAAAATGCAACTTATTTTTAAAAAAGGTTCTATATTATTTCCCATTGATCAAGCAGACGAGTTTTAGAATTAATTCGCAATTAACTGCAGTTTTTAAGGCTATTACAGTACACAACTGTTTACTAAATAGTTAAGAAGCTATATTATTGAAGCTGAAATAAAACTTTTCAATTTATTTAGTCTTATAAAAACGGTAACTTACCACTACAGGTATCCAGTAATTAAGATTAAGGGTGACCCGATCTACGTCCTAGTCGTATTTTAGCGTGTCCTGTTAGTGTGAATTACGTATGGACTAAGGAGAACAGAGTATATCAACATTTCCTAAATAAATATTCGTCAACATCCAGAACCACTTGTTTAATTTTTGCAAGATACTGCTGTAAATTAACTATGTATCGATACTCTTATATTTATTTTTCTATGTCTTAGATTGAGAGTCATTTAAGTTTTCGTCCACGAAAATACATTTAAACAGATTCGATTACTCTACTTTTGTTTTTATGAACAGGTAGTTTGTAGTTGTTGTTGTAGCCAGAAACGGGAATGAGGTCAAGATTAAGACAGGGTTTGTGTTGATCTAGGTCACTTCCTTCCACTGCCTGGATTAAATTTCAAATCTCGAAGAGAAAAGCCAAAGTTTTACCATAGTGACTTGGCATTGGCGGATCTACAATCATTTTATGGTGAACGAGCTAAGGGGTACGTTCAGGGGCAGCCACACCAGGCACAAAGTTAAGGGTGCCAATACACTCACACCAGGCACAAAGATAAGGGCGCCAATACACTCACACCAGACACAAAGATAAGGGCGCCAATACACTCACACCAGGCACAAAGATAAGGGTGCCAATACACTCACACCAGGCACAAAGATAAGGGCGCCAATACACTCACACCCGGCACAAAGATAAGGGCGCCAATACACTCACACCGGGCACAAAGATAAGGGCGCCAAAAAACCCGAACAGGAAAAAAATGTTGTCTAGAAGGAAATTAAAAATTCTTCTGCAGAGCTTACCAAACTAAATAAATAAAGCAATTAATCGTTTTGTTTATTCGTTACAAAAACTAGTAAATGAGCGTTTTACAAAGTCCATTACACTAATACTAGTAGTTAAAGGGGTAAATCTACAAAACATGGTTCATTGTTGTTAACCTCGTGTTTTATTGTTGTATTAAAGCTTAATATTTTAACTCTAAGGCGCCAGAAATCAGCATTTTGTTAACACATAAGCATAAAGGAAGAATAGGTTCAGCATTTTGTTAACACATAAGCATAAAGGAAGAATAGGTTCAGCATTTTGTTAACACATAAGCATAAAGGAAGAATAGGTTCAGCATTTTGTTAACACATAAGCATAAAGGAAGAATAGGTTCAGCATTTTGTTAACACATAAGCATAAAGGAAGAATAGGTTCAGCATTTTGTTAACACATAAGCATAAAGGAAGAATAGGTTCAGCATTTTGTTAACACATAAGCATAAAGGAAGAATAGGTTCAGCATTTTGTTAACACATAAGCATAAAGGAAGAATAGGTTCAGCATTTTGTTAACACATAAGCATAAAGGAAGAATAGGTTCAGCATTTTGTTAACACATAAGCATAAAGAGAGAATTTGTTTTTCTAAAAGATAAAGCTGTAACAGATGCACTGGTTTAAGTTTATTTTAGGGACAATTATTTCTGTTAGAAATAGAAAGTTGAAAATACGCTATAATGAATAATATTAAAGGGTTGGGCTGGCCGTGAATGATTCTCGTTTCATACATCTCCTGCCTCAAACAATGCTGCGGAGCCTGCCAAATATGGCACTAGCTTTTGCGAGTCTGGCATTCATGTCATCATCCATGTCGACAGATCTGGGGAGGGTGCTGCCCAAGTAAGTAAATTTATCCACCGCGTTAAGACGCTGTCCGCTGATGATGATGTTGGGTTCAACATAGGGCCTACTGGGAGCTGGATGATGCAACACTTCCGTCTTTTTTGAGTTGATTGTTAGGCCAAAGTGGTTGCAGGTCTCAGAGAAGATATCAACGCTTTGTTGCATGATGGCTTCATGGTCAGCATTGAGGGCACAATCGTCCGCAAACAGAAGCTTGTTGATGGTGTTATGTTTGAGCTTCGTTTTAGCTTGAAGCCTCCTAAGGTTGAAGACAGCTCCATCGGTGCGGAAACGGATTGGCAAACCCGTGGTGGAGTCCTTGAACGCATCAGACAGCATTGCAGAATATATAATACTGAAGAGTGTGGGAGCCAGGACACAGTCCTGCTTCACACCGTTTGTGACAGGGAATGATTAAGATGACTGACCGTTGTCCTGCACTCGGGCCATCATGCTATCATGCAGCTGACGGATGATGTTGGTGAATTTCTGGGTATCCGTACTTCTTCATGATTTTCCACAGGCCACCTGTTAGTAAGGCACTGTATAGAGCCAAAGAAAGTCTGTACAGAAGGTTAGTAGGGCACTCTATGAATCCAAAGAAAGTCTGTACAGAAGGTTAGTAAGGCACTCTATGAATCCAAAGAAAGTCCGTACAGAAGGTTAGTAAGGCACTCTATGAATCCAAAGAAAGTCCGTACAGAAGGTTAGTAAGGCACTCTATGAATCCAAAGAAAGTCCGTACAGAAGGTTAGTAAGGCACTCTATGAATCCAAAGAAAGTCCGTACAGAAGGTTAGTAAGGCACTCTATGAATCCAAAGAAAGTCCGTACAGAAGGTTAGTAAGGCACTCTATGAATCCAAAGAAAGTCTGTACAGAAGGTTAGTAAGGCACTCTATGAATCCAAAGAAAGTCTGTACAGAAGGTTAGTAATGTCGACATTCTATGAAGCATAATGATTTGAAGTGAATGCAGAAGAATCTAAAATAACTTTGACTTTTATTCATTATTAAATATATTTTTTGCACAGACTTTCTGTGCGCAATTCATTTTAGGAATTTTAAAATCATTTTCTTCTTTTTCAACTGGTTTTGAAAGAGATAATTATTTGTATTATTTTTTTAAAAAATAATTTCATTGCACAATTTTCATCTGTAAATTATCCAAGAAGAAGAATTATTTACTTTATTTAACAACGGATTCTTACAAAAGCTGGGCAAAAGTGACTTAAAGTTTTATACCCCTGGTCACGTGCCGTCCGTTTACCCCAGTCGCATTATCGTATATTTATAGTACATGGATTCGCCACTGAGTCCATCTGTTATGTGTACATTGTTTCACTGAGTCAATCTACTATGTACACATTCTTTGCAATCTAGACTGTTCCAAGGTAAAACACAGTGGAGTAAAACAATATTGTTTTAAACTATACGTTGTATTTTATTATCACGTGACAGATGTCCATAAGTGTATACTTGTTTACGTCTGTTTGGCTATACAGACCAAGGTATTCTATAAAAGTATTGTAATACCCAGGTCAGATCTAATGCCGAATATAGGGCGAAGTTTTGGAGAAATCTGTTTTGGAAGTTGTCCGCTGTGCAAAGTCATTCCATTTTGGCGAGCGGTTTTTAAATTGTGTGCCCCAACTGCTTGTTATAAATATTTAAGTGTTAGTAAGATGGGCTAGATACTCAAACGTTTTGGTCCAATGGCAAGATTTGGATTGGGATGTGTCCAGAGGGCCAGACCACTGCCTAAACAGCCAGACTACTGCCCAGGGTGCCGGGCACGCACAGGATGCTGGACCACTACCCAGGGTGCCGGGCACGCACACGCTGCTGGACTACTGCCCAGGGTGCCGGGCACGCACAGGATGCTGGACTACTGCCTAGGGTGCCGGGCACGCACAGGTTGCTGGACTACTGCCCAGGGTGCCGGGCACGCACAGGATGCTGGGCCACTGCCCAGGGTAATCACGCGGTGGCTTTTTGACTACGCTACTGCGGCCTCAGTCGCCATAACAGCAATATACCTATACCTCGCTATACGGCCGCTCTTTATACGGCATTTCGCTATTACGGCCTTTTAAAATTATGGCACTTTTTCGGTTTACGGCCCACTATGTTTCATTATATGGCCAATAGATACCTTCTCTTTAGTTTCAGCTTCGCCCCTTAGGCGACTCTGCTTTAACAGTCTGCCTTATTTCCTGTGCTATCCCACCTTATTCATATCCTGTGACTCAGTAAGTTGACGGGTTTGTTTCTGTTTCTTTTCTGTTGGGTTTTGTTTCAGTTTTGTTTGTTTGGATTAATTGGTGAATTGTAAGCATATTTGGTACGTATGAATCAGATTGACTGTATTTTCGTTATTTATGTAATTAATTCATTAATTCTTTCAAATATATTCGTTACATTTTTAGCAAAAAATGTCACCGAAACGTTCGTTGGAGTTAGATATTGTAACATTACAGAATGGGAATAAACAATCCAGTCATGTGACTGAGTACCATTCACTCGTTGTGTTACAGATATCGGTACTGATAAAAAGAGAAACCGAAAGTCTATCACGCTAGAGACCAAATTAGAAGTTTTACATCGCATTGAAGCTGGTGAAGAAATAATTAACATTTGCAATGCAATGGGACTGGCGAAGTCCACAGTTCAATGTATCCGGGATAGGAAAGAAGAAATTAAAACGCAGTCGCTCTCTGCTGCACATTCAAGTTTTTCAAATGTAACGCCGAAGAAGCACCATAATGGAGAACATGGAAAAATTATTAGACACGTGGATTGAAGACAATAATCAACGAAGGATACCAATGAGCCAAATGATTATCCAGGAAAAAGCTAAAAGTATTTTATTTAATTTAATGAAGGAGAATTCTGATGCATCTGTGAAAGATGTATCATTCCAAGGAAGCCGAAGTTGGTTTGAAAAATTCAAAAATTGTCACAATTTAAAAATGAAAGTTGAAAGAGCTAGTGCTGATGATGACGCAGCTAAAGAATATCCCAACATTTTGAAAAGAATTATTGAAAGAGGTGGATACCGACCTGATGAAGAGCCAGAGACTGCTGTCTGCCAACAGCTAACTGCAAAGAACCTATCAAATGCACTTGCATATTTTGAGCAGGGAATGAACATCCTTCTTCAAAATGATCCCGACGAAGAACGCAGCGCTAAAATGTCTAGAGGAGTAAATTCAGCAATTGCCTGTTACAAAACTGTTTAAAAGAAACAGAAAGCAAGCCGAAGCAGACAACTTTGCACCAATATTTTCAACTGGGTCAATCCACAACAGCGGAAAGTCAGGATGGCAGATGATTTCTCGTGTTAATGTTCATCAGATTATAAAGTTTCTAAACATTTTATTTTATGTATATGTTTTCTTTTGTTTTTTAATGTATATGTTTATTTTTTAATTTCTGTTTACTATTACAATGTTTTGTATTTTTATTTTTATAGGAAATGAAAAGAATAAAATGATTTATGAACTAACGACTATATTATTTTATACAAACATTGGAACAGATCCAATTAAATTTGTATGGGTTTATATCAAAATTATTGATTCATTATACGGCTTCAGTGGCGTAGCGAGGGAGGGCAAGGGGGGCATCATGCCCGGGCGCTACTCACAAAGGGGCGCCAAATGGTATATTTTACATATAATATTGTATGGTTTTCGAATGGGGGGGGGGGCGCTAAAAAGGTATTGTGCCCCGGGCGCGAGTTAAGCTCGCTACGCCACTGTACGGCTTTTCGCTTTACGGCCAACTTTTCCGGAACGTATCTAGGCCGTAAAGCGAGGTATGGGTGTATTTTATAATCATTGGACTTGAAGTTTAGATTACAATTTGACATATTAACTTTTTAAAGTAAATATTGATCCTGGTTAGATGTATTGTAGACAACAACAGTAAACAATAACTTTATTTTAGATCTGAATGAATTCATTTTTCCCCCCTTATTTCACCTGTTAAAAGAAATGAATATTTGATTTATGTATTTATTTCAAACCGACAATGTGAGAAATGAAACTGAATTTTATTACTCAACATGGTCCAGTAGTCTGGGTCGATGAAATTAAAGCAAATTGCATTGTATGAGATAACACTGCGATCAAGTAGTTTCAATATTTTAACTGCTGTCTCATAATACTTGGATAATGTGATTCTGCAACCGACTCGCTGCTTTATAAACAAAGTTTGGAATCAAAGTATGGATTCATACTTTATCGGATAGTAATGATCATCATCCTTCCAACACACGTTCCGACCTCCTCACACCATATACCCCCTCACATCCTCTACCCCCCTCACACCTTCCACCACCTCACCCCCTCACACCCCCTCACACGCCTTCACAGCCTCCACACCCTCACACCCTCTACCCCCTCACACCTTCAACCAACTCAAACCATCCACCCCCTCACACCTTCCACCCCTCACACCCTACACCCCCTCACACCCTCTACCCCTTCACAGCCTCCACCTCCTCACACCCTATATGCTCTCACACCCTCTACCCCCTCACACCCTCCACCCCTTCACCCCCTCACACCCTCTACCCCCTCACACCATCCACCCCCTCACACCATCCACCCCCTCACACCCTCTACCCCCCTCGCATCCTCCACCCCCTTGTTTTCAACCCGAATCAACAATAATAAAAAGTGAAAATTCTCAATGTCTGAAACTTAACTGAATGAAAGCGACTGCTTTAAAATGAGATGCCTGTATCTTGTTACGGCCAAAGTTTTGAAATCAATTGTCATAGTTATTCAAATGAACCTAATCCTATAAACAATCTTATCTTCGGCCCTGCGTACAATTATATCTTGCCCGAGAGAGAATGTATTTACTTTTTTTTAATGGCCCTGCGATATAAAGTGCAAATTAAATTCCCTAATTTGCCTTACCGATTGGCTACCAAAGAGTGTTCTCTGCTTCGATCGGAATAAGCGAAAACAAAAGTTATGTAGTGAGTGGATGTAGTGAGTGGATGTAGTGAGTGGATGTAGTGAGTGGATGTAGTGAGTGGATGTAGTGAGTGGATGTAGTGAGTGGATGTAGTGAGTGGATGTAGTGAGTGGACGTAGTGAGTGGACGTAGTGAGTGGAAGTTGTGAGTGGACGTAGTGAGTGGACGTAGTGAGTGGACGTAGTGAGTGGACGTAGTGAGTGGACGTAGTAAGTGGACGTAGTGAGTGGACGTAGTGAGTGGACGTAGTGAGTGGACGTAGTGAGTGGACGTAGTGAGTGGATTTAGTGAGTGGATGTAGTGAGTGGATGTAGAGAGTGGATGTAGTGAGTGGATGTTCGTCGTTACAGTATCCTAGTAACGTTCAGTTGCTCGTTTTAGATGGCCCATAAGAAATGAAAGTGGTGTAGTGCCCTGAAATTTCATCACCTTTTCCCGCTACGGCTAACGTGACACCAATCAAGCTTCTGTCGGTAGATGCACACACTAACGTGACACCAATCAAGCTTCTGTCGGTAGATGCACACACTAACGTGACACCAATCAATCATCTGTCGGTAGATGCACACACTAACGTGACACCAATCAAGCATCTGTCGGTAGATGCACAATTTTTTTTAAATCAACGCTAGCCTTAAAATAGCCAAGATAAAAGTTCATTCTGAAAACTGAGTTTTTCAAAGTTGCTGGGAGGCTGAATATATGTCTACTGATATTGGCGTTAACCCGTATGTCAAATTTGTGGAGATAATGTGGCTGTGATCAAGGAATATAATCTGAAACGGCACTAGAAACTAAACATCAAAACAAGTTCAAAAGCCTAAATGCAGAGCAGAAGAAACAGACGGTAGAAGAATTAAAGAGGAATCTAAGATCACAGCAGACGTTTTTCACCGAAGCAAAATCACAAACTGAAGCTGTTGTGACATCAAGTTTTATTTGCGGCGCAGGAGATCGCAAAGTCAGGCCAACCATTTACAATGAGACAGTTTCTGAAGCACTGCATGATGAAAGTATGTGACGTCTTGTATTCAGACAAAAAGCAGATGTTTGCAAATGTAAACCTTAGCAGAAATACGATTGCTGATTGGGTTTGTGAGATGGCTACTGATGTGAAAACACAGCTGATCGAAAAAGGCAAAGACTTTGTTGCATTCTCACTTGCTGTCGATGAAAGTAATGACACGACTGACACTGCACAGCTCGCCATCTTCATCCATGGAGTAGACTCCAGTTTGAATGTTACAGAAGAAATATTGGACATGAAATCCATGCAGGGTACGACAGGTAAAGACATTTTTGACAACGTATGTCAAAGTTTAACCAACATGAACCTGCCTTGTTGGACTTACAACAGATGGAGCACCGACGATGTGCGGCGAAAAATGTGGACTAGTTGGAAGGATGCGGTTAAAGTAAAAATCTGTCACTGAGATTCTCATGATGGACTGCAAGTGTTCGTCAGTGAGACGACTCCAGCTTCTCACACAGATATGTGCTACTTGCTCAAGGTTTGAGCCGGATGTAAACGAAGCTTAGGCATCTCTTCAGAAATTATACGAGTGAAATATGCCGGCCCCACAGTGTCGTACTTGACCTTTAGTGTCCCATTACACTGCATCGCTATTAGCTCCATATGCTAAATTACAGGGGCAATTTCCATTTTTATAACAAATGGGTTACGAAATAGCTCGAAATAACTCTTCTGTGCTTCAAAGTCACTAAACCACCGTGCGAAACTCGGCGCGAAGTAAGTTCAGTTTTTGAGCAAAGTGTCCATTAAGAAACACCATAGCGTTGACTTGGTTCAACATTGCTTAGCAACAAGAAAAGTGAGACTAGTCACTTGAAATGCCTTCACTGAATCATGCATATCAGTGATCAAGTGGTTCCGCCCCTAGAGCTGCAGGTTCAGGTCGTTAAGATGAGTGGTTATGTCAGACAACTCCCATTTCCACTTTTTATCCAGAAAAACTGTGGAGTCGTTTGCTTTGCTGTCCATGAAATGACAGATTTCCTCGATCAGCTGGAAAAATATATTAGGAACTTTTCCCCGACTTAGCCATCGCACAACTATTTGATAGTGAATGTCGCCGAACTCTGAGTCTATTTCATGCAAAATAGACTGACATTGGCGGCTATTTAAACCTTTGGCTCTGATAAAGTTGACGGTTTTTGTTACAGTGCTCTTTACACTTTCCATGTTGAGGACATCACAACACAGTGATCTTTGGTGCATGATGAGTTGGGGGAAGGGCGGTTTTGAGGAGAAACAAAGTATATATAAGAGATTTTTTTTTAAAAACGAATTTTTTTTTAAATTTTATTAAATCTTTTTACAAAAGCCTTGCTCCACTGTCTTACTGACATAAATTAAGTCTTATTAATCAAGAAAATTAAAAGAGAAAAATGACAGAGCCACGGAGAGATAAGCTCGAAGTCAATCATGATGGCAACGATGCAAAACACAAATTTCTATTCCAAGATCACAACACTCGGCATGGGAAGACTATATGACCTCATTCTAAGTACACGTAAATGTCGTGCGAGAAATGGTTCAAATTTTTCAAAGTTCCCCTTCCCATCCGCCGCAGTGGTTCTCTTTTTTTCGGCCACCGCCCCTTGGCACCTTAAAGCCACCCCCAGCGGCACCCCTCCCCCCCCCCAAAAAAAAAGCCAACTAAATTAGATACAAATTATTCAGGGCAGTGAGTAAGATAACACAATAAAATGTAAAAATTGTGTATATAATTGTATGTAGGTGTATCTTAATGCATGTAGTTGTTTATAGTTATATGTAGTTTTATCTAGTTTGTATGTAGATATATATATTTGTATGTGTATGTATTTGTATGTAGTATTATGTAGTTGTATGAATGTGTATGTAGTTGTATCTAGTTGTATCTAGTTGTATTTAGTTGTATGTAGTAGCATGCTATTGTATGTAGTGGTATCTAGTTTATGTGGTTGTATTTAGTTTTATCAAGTTGTATCTAGTTGCATTTAGTTGTATGTTGTTGTATGTGGTTGTATGTTTCTTCAAAACAAGCTATTACATCTCCAACTGAAATGAACTTATCGCACTATCTAAATTTCAACAAAAGAAGATTTCAATAAAAATCGCGTAGACATAACTTTAAGTATCACATTCACAGGGCGTGACACTAAATGAAACGTTGCAAATATGACAGTGTTCACTCAAATCCGTGTCAAAACATCTGACCAGAGGCTTTTAAATTTAAAAGGAAATCTATCTAGCCACGGATGTTGTTGTAGTGTGGTCTGCTCTTTTCTAATGTGCTGAGACGGCTGGTGTACAGATTTTTAAGAATTCCAAGATTTAAACAACGTGCCCACAGATAAATAAAGTAAAATACAACTAAAGGTTTATTGTATAATTTTTTATTTGGTTAAATATTGTTCTTATGAGATACATACATTTTGGGAATAATTTTTTTTTTTTAAATTTAAACATTATGATGTTAAAATATAACCGATGTCTTAATTGACAGAAAGAGTCACTTTGCGTCGAATAATGGTTTATATATTAATAATAAAAAATCATATGTTGCCTTTTTTGATCTGATCAAGATGTCAGCTTTCCAGTAGTGCAGCTAAACATCACATATGTAGTATTTCCAATTTTTATCATTGGAAAATCTCATGTAATGGAGCTAAATTTCACATACGTAATATTTCCACCTTCTGTCCCTGGGGAAAAAATATCCAAATAAAAATAAATAAAAAAACAAGTCAGAAAAACAAATCGGAATTAAAAAATCAGAAAAAAAACAGGTCAGAAAAACAAGTCTTAAAAAACAAGTCATAAAAAAAGTCATTAAAAGTCATAAAAATCAAGTCATAAAACACAAGTCATAAAAACATGTCATAAAAAACAACTCATAAATATAAGTCTTAAAACTATTCATAAAAACAAGTCATAAAACACAAGTCATAAAACACAAGTCATAAAACACAAGTCATAAAACACAAGTCATACAACACAAGTCATACAACACAAGTCATAAAACACAAGTCATAAAACACAAGTCATAAAACACAAGTCATAAAACACAAGTCATAAAACACAAGTCATAAAACACAAGTCACCTTAAACATAAAAAAGTTATTATGCCCAGTGGTTGTTTCTTTTCTTTTTTTTTTATTCTTTTTTGTTTAAATAAAAAGTAAATTTTAATTATATTTATATCTTCTTCTTAAAAAAAGTGGCCGTTTACCATTTTATCTCAATCTCAATGAAACAGTTTGGGGGGGGGGGGGTTGATAAATTCATAAATGATTCAAGCAGGACGCAAGCAACTCCACTGACAAGTGCAAGGAACTCCTCTGACAAGTACAAGGAACTCCACTGACAAGTGCAAGCAACTCCTCTGACAAGTGCAAGCAACTCCACTGACAAGTGCAAGGAACTCTTCTGACAAGTGCAAGGAACTCCACTGACAAGTGCAAGCAACTCCTCTGACAAGTGCAAGCAACTCCACTGACAAGTGTAAGCAACTCCTCTGACAAGTGCAAGCAACTCCAGTGACAAGTGCAAGCAACTCCTCTGACAAGTGCAAGCAACTCCACTGACAAGTGCAAGCAACTCCACTGACAAGTACAAGCAACTCCACTGACAAGTGCAAGGAACTCCTCTGACAAGTGCAAGGAACTCCACTGACAAGTGCAAGCAACTCCTCTGACAAGTGCAAGCAACTCCTCTGACAAGTGCAAGGAACTCTTCTGACAAGTGCAAGGAACTCCACTGACAAGTGCAAGCAACTCCTCTGACAAGTGCAAGCAACTCCACTGACAAGTGTAAGCAACTCCTCTGACAAGTGCAAGCAACTCCAGTGACAAGTGCAAGCAACACCACTGACAAGTGCAAGCAACTCCACTGACAAGTGCAAGCAACTCCACTGACAAGTGCAAGCAACTCAACATACAAGTGCAAGCAACTCCACTGACAAGTGCAAGCAACTCCACTGACAGGTGCAAGCAACTCCACTGACAAGTGCAAGCAACTCCACTGACAAGTGCAAGCAACTCCACTGAGAAGTGCAACAAATAAACAATTTGGTTCATGAAAAACTTTTTTGAGTGATGAAGATGACAATCATGATGATGTTCGTATTTTTCCTATATCTTTTAAACAGTGTACGCAAAACTTCTGAGGGACACAGTATTAGGGATTAGGGATACACGTGTATTTTTTAATGTATTAGATAGGATTTCCGAACACATCATGTCCATTATACAGAAGTGAATACTATCAGCCCGTTGGGACCAGAGAGCTGCAGCAAACTGGGATAACTCAACGCTACTATAACGAGGCCACTCAACTTTGAATAGCTCGACAAAAAAAAACTATTATTATTCCATTTTTCTTTTCATAATTTCTCTGTTTAATTACCTAACATTTCACTCCGACACAATATCTCCAATGCCTCCACAAGATGCATGAAAGCCGCTTTAAGGGCCATCCGTCCACATGACCCCTTCTCCTTTGCTCGGTGTACGTTAAATATTATGTATACTGAAAAAATATTATTATTTTTGATTTGGTTGCCCCCATAAGAACACAATTGAGAGCCACTGCCATGCATCATAAAAAATGTAGAAATAATACTTACTCTGACATATTGTTGAGGTAACTTAACGCGCCTTTCAGCACAGATCCCGGTGGAACAATCAAGAGTAGCCTCCCATCCCAGTCGTTAGCATACTCTGTGATGTAACAATTCTTGGTTCTTACTCCTGCAACACAATGTGTATTAATTTATTGGTGTATTAAATGTCATACGTTATTCTGAAAGTTGAGTATGTTATTTTTATGTTTATTTCCATCACCAGATGGAATGATCAGTCAAACCTTCATCACTCAAACCGTCATCACTCAAAACTTAATCACTCAAACCTTCATCAATCAAACCTTCCTCACTCAAACTTTCATCAATCAAACCTTCATCAATCAAACCTTCATCAATCAAACTTTCATCAATCAAACTTTCATCACTTAAACCTTCATCAATCAAACCTTCATCAATCAAACCTTCATCAATCAATCCTTCATCAATCAAACCTTCATCAATCAAACTTTCATCAATCCAACTTTCATTAATCAAACCTTCATCAATCAAACCTTCATCACTCAAACCTTCATCAATCAAACCTTCATCAATCAAACCTTTATCAATCAAACCTTCATCAATCAAACCTTCATCAATCAAACCTTCACCAATCAAACCTTCATCACTCAAACCTTCATCACTCAAACCTTCATCAATCAAACCTTCATCAATCAAACCTTCATCACTCAAACCTTCATCACTCAAACCTTCCTCAATCAAACCTTCATCAATCAAACCTTTATCAATCAAACCTTCATCAATCAAACCTTCATCAATCAAACCTTCATCAATCAAACCTTCGTTCTGAATTTCAAACGATGTTATGTGTGGTTCATTCAAACCTCAAAGTTTAGACAGTTATCTTCTTACTAGCGAGTACCCGGCATGCGTTGCAATGCCACTCATCGAAATAAAGTGTCTGTGTTTTAATAATTTTGTTGTAAGTTCTTCTAATAACCACCTTTTTTTAACCGTCTGGTGCGTATTCGAATTAATTAGAAGGTTTTAAGAAGTGTCAGCAGACCACACGCAGCTGCCCGTGTGGGAAGCATGGATTTTCGAAATTTAGTCCCAAAACTTATAGCGATTGATACCCCATGAAATAGCTATGTTTGAAATTATATTTATATGACTCATTTATTACATATAAACAAATTTAGGGCCCCCGGCCCCAAAAGTAATATTGTGAAATATTTGTACAAAATCAGAAACCTATTTATTAAGTCACATATACAAAATGAAATGTCACAGTTTATATTTAATGTAATTCCACCCACTTATGTAATAGCTCTGTTTGACGTTATATTTACATAGCTCATATAAGAAAAAAAAAGAATTTAAGGCCCCCGGCCCAAAGCGGAATATTGTAAAATATTTGCACTTCTTTAGAAACCTAATGCGGGCCTGCACACAACTCACTGAAAGTTTATCGCATTCAGATGAATAGTATAGGAACTCATACGGACATTATATTTAAATAGCTCATATTAGAAAGAAAAACTACTATAGGGCCCCGGTCCAAAACTGGTAATTCTTTGTAAAATGAATGGGTTTTGATATTCATGGATATACTTTTGAAAATGTACTTACGTTGTGTTAACGTCATTGATTTTCTTAATTCGTAAAATGAGAATATAGCATCTATTTTTCACAACAGTAATATCATTGGATTTAAAGATATAAAATTGTACACACCCTATTTCCTAACCCCCATATATATGTACCTAAGAAGGCAAATTATTTGTCAAATTCATTTTGTCAACTTCCCCCTCCCCCAAACAGAGTTTTAAAAAAATTAATAAAATCATCCACGGGATTGTAATCCAATTACTTACGCAAAAACAATTTTTTTGCATTTCAAATGCTTTGTTCTTATTTAAATGAGTGATAAGTGCATTAGTGGATGCTATTTGGATATGTAGTTTCGCTGCACTGATTGCAATAAACGGCATTTTCGTATTAAAAGTATATTTAAAGGTCAGTTGTTGTTTTTTTACTAATTTATAAATTTCATAAATGTATATTTTTGGAAAGAATAAAAGTAAAAATTTATTAAACGTTAAAAATAAAAAGCAAAATTTGTATTTCATTTTTTAAATTGTAGCAATTTAAAAAGCAATCTATTATATTTATTAATTTTACTTTTAGGAAGGGGGAAATACATTATCAATTTTATTAGGCGCGGTTATTAAATCAGATACATTTTTGCATTGAATAAATAGACAATTTGAGTTCTGAGGTCATTTGCGTTATTATTTAGAACAAATTAATTTAACTTTTATTACGCAATATTTGGAACGTACTTAAAAAATGCACTACAATCAACAGATGTTTTGGTTTCCCCGATAAATGTGATTACATTGTAATTCTTTGATTATAATTTGTTTTATTAATTTTCATAACTTTCAACCACATATAAAATGTTTAAAATAGTTCCTTAGTTGTTACTCCAGATTTATTTGTAATTTATATTATTAATACTTAAAATTTTATTAAAATTAAAGCGAATATACAATATATTTTTCGCATTACCATTGATTCGAGTTCCTTAAAATAATAGAAGAAAACTATGATTGTTTTAAAAAATGGGAACGTATTTAAATCGTATCGGTTCTTTGTGAGTTACGGTCAGCATAGATCATTCTTATATAATAGATGCATTACTACATCATTGCTATTCAAAATCACAACACATTTACAAAGCTATATCCGATTCTAAAATACGTCACAAAATTCAAGCTTATTAATAAAAACAACAAAAATACTCTCTACACTAAACATGCAAAAACGTGTTTTCTCTGCTCTTGCTACAAATTGATGTCTGTTGGCATTTGTTCAAGGGCGGTTGAGTTGATAGCTCCGTTTGAAATTATTTTGATAAAGTTTGTTAAAGAAAAAAAAACGAATTTAAGGACATCGGCCCATGCGAAATATTGTAAAATGTTGTTCTAATTTAGAAACATTTGCGGGAGCGCGCATATCAATTCACCAAAGTTTTTATCGCAATCGGATGAATGGTATAGGAATGCATACGATAATTATATAGATAATAAATGGTGGAAAACGAATTAAGGCCCCCGGCCACAAACGGAATATTGTAGAATTGTTGTATTACTTCAGAAACCTTCTTATTATATCACAAAATTAAAAAAAGAGAAACATATTACTGAAGTTGTATCGCATTCAGATAAATGGTATAGGAGTGCATACGGATATTATTTTTTACAAAGCTCATATAAGAAAAATAACGATTTTGGGGCCAACGGCCAAAAACGGATTATTTTAAAAGTGTTGTAACTACTTCAGAAACCTAATTACTATGTGACACACACAATTTAATGTCGCTATTTGTATTTTATTAAAAATCTATCCATCCACACATTAGCTCTGTTTGAAATTGTATTTGTACAGCTCATATAGGAAAAATAGAACATAGGGCCCCTGGCTCAAAAAAGAATATTTTAAACGGTTGTAATAATTTGAAAAGCTTTGCGGACTTGGGTAAAACATTTTACTAAAGTTTTATTGCATTCAGATAAATGATATAGGAGCGCATACAGAAATTATTTTGTACAAAGCTCATATAAGAAAAAAAAAGAATTTGGGAACAACGGCTGAAAACGGAATATTTTAAAAGTATTGTAATTACTCATTAACATGGGCGACCTTATGGACAACCTTTCAACAAAGTTTTGTTGCAATCGCATGAATGGTGTAGGAGCGCATACGGTTTGAAATTATATTTATATAGCTCATATTGGAAAAATAGAACATGGGGCCCCTGGCTCAAAACAGAATATTTTAAACGGTTGTAATAATTGGAAAAGCTTTGCGGGCGTGGGAAAAACATCTAACTAAAGTTTTATCGCATTCAGAAGAATGGTATAGGAGCGCATACCGAAATTATTTTGTACAAAGCTCATATAAGAAAAAAAAGAATTTGGGGCCAACAGCTGAAAACGGAATATTTTAAAAGTATTGTAATTACTCATTAACATGCGCGACTTTATGGACAACCTTTCAAAAAAGTTTTGTTGCAATCACATGAATGGTGTAGGAGCGCATACGGTTTGAAATTATATTTATATAGCTCATATAAGAAAAAACGAACATGGGGCCCCTGGCTCAAAACGGAATATTTTAAAATGGTTGTAATAATTTAGAAACCTTTGTGGGCATGATCGCAACATCTCGTCAAAGTTTTAGCGTATTCGAATAAATGGTGTAGGAGCGCAGACGAAACCTATAGTTTACAAAGCTCATATAAGAAAAAAAACGATTTTGGGGCCAACGGCCAAAACAAAATATTTTAAAAGTGTTATAATGACTTAGTAAAATGAGCGAGCTTACGGAATACAACTCTCCAATGTTTTGTTGCAATCGCATGAATGGTGTAGGAGCGCATTCGGTTTGAAACTATATTTATATAGCTCAAAAAAGAAAAAACGAACATGGGGCCCCTGGCTCAAAACGGAATATTTTAAAACGGTTGTAATAGTTTAGTAACCTTTGTGGGCATACTGGCAACATCTCGTCAAAGCTTTAGCGTATTCGAATAAATGGTGTAGGAGCGCAGACGAAATCTATTGTTTACAAAGCTCATATAAGAAAAACAAACGATTTTGGGGCCAACGGCCAAAACGAAATATTTTAAAAGTGTTATAATGACCCAATAAAATGCGCGAGCTTGTAGAATACAACTCTCTAATGTTTTGTCGCAATCGCATGAATGGTGTAGGAGCGCATACGGTTTGAAACTATATTTATATAGCTCATATAAGAAAAAATCGAACACGGGGCCCCTGGCTCAAAACGGAATATTTTAAAACGTTTATAATTATTTCCAAACCTTTGTGGGCGTGCTTGTAACATTTTACCCAAGATTTAGCACATTCAGACGAATGGCGTAGGAGCGCAGACGGAAATATTTTTTACAAAGCTCGTATAAGAAAAAAAACGAATGAAGGGCCAACGGCCGAAAACGAAATAATTGAAAAGTTTTTTAATGTCGCAGTTAAATGCCCAGGTAGGTGGCCAACAACTCACCAAAGTTTTGTTGCAATCGCATGAATGGTGCGGGAGCGCATATGAGACAAACAGACATACATACATACATTCATTTTTATATATATAGACTAGCGAGTACCCGGCATGCGTTGCGATGCCACTCAAGAAAGAAAGTGTTTGCGTTTTAATTATGTTTCTTGAAGAGCTTTTAAATACACAATGTTTTTTGTTTTTCCGTCTGGTGCATACACGAATAAATCGGAAGGTTTTCCGACGCGAGAGCAGGCGACATACAGCTGTCCATGAGAGAAGCATGGGTTTTCCAAATTTAGTCCGCAAACTTGTAGCGATTGTCCCTGTGCTTTGTTGATGGTCATTGCAAATGCGAGTCGCACCGGAAACTGCAGACGTTTAAATTCAAATGGCATATCTGTTGGAATCATTGGGATGCGTGGCAGCAGTACATCTTCGCCTTTAAATTTTCCATTTAAAATAGTTGCTTCGATGATATTGTTCATCATCTTTTTCACTGAAAGCTTGGTGCCGTTACAAAGTCGTGGTGGATTTATGTTTCGCAAAAGAATGATAGGCACGCCAATTTTGAGTGTTAAAACGTGCGACGGGATGCCTGGCAAGTCAAGTGAATTCAAGAATTCCGTTGGATAGTTGACAACTTCGTCTTCATTCAATACAGTATCGATGGACTTGTACGTTGTCGTGTCGCCTGGGATTTCATTTTGAATGCTTAAGTTGATGGCATTGACATCGTTGTTTTTGGCTGCCAATATAGCACGTGCACTGAGCCACTGATGATTTGTGTAATTTTGTGCGATATTTGGAAAAACTCTATGAATCAATTCGTCGATGGTTGCTGTCATTTTACAGAAGCTTGTTGGCAATCTGAAACATTGTGTGGATTCATCGATTGCCATTTTCCCATTCCCAATGTCCAACAACTGTTTTGCGAAACGTTCAGCGGATGCATCATTGTGTAGTTGCACACGCATATTGGTCTTCAAAGTCAATTTCTGTACATGCCGCCATAAAACTGATGATTTTAGACATGCATTTAATTCATCTGCAGCGGTTGAACGTGCTATAACTGGTAGAGTTTGTCGAAAATCACCAGATAATAGAATAAGTGCGCCACCAAAGAGCTGTTCATTTCCTCTCACATCTTTAAGTGTACGATGCAGCGCTTCCAATGCTTTTTTGTGCGCCATAGTACATTCGTCCCATATAATGATACTTTACCCATTCCAGAATGTTTATTTATATTGCATGTTGGTGTCTCAGTTATTTGCATGTTCAATGGCAATTTCAGTGCTGAATGCGCTGTTCGTCCACCATCCAAAAGAGTTGCTGCAATTCCAGATGATGCGATTGCCAGTGCAATATTCTTTCGAGATCGTATGGTTGCCAAAATAAGTGAAATTAGGAAAGTTTTGCCTGTGCCTCCGGGAGCATCTAGGAAATACAATCCACCTTTTTGACTTCCAATTGCATTCATAATTATGTCATACACTAAGCGTTGCTCTGGAACCAGTTTCGGATGATTCATTTGAACAAATGTACCCAATTCGTCGATATCAAAGTGTGTTTCTCGATGCAAATCTCGATGGAATAGGTTGTTTTCAGATCGATTCGGAGCAGTCATTCCCAAATCTACCAGTGTTTTGTTAGCGATTGCCAAACACATGTCCTCAATCGAAATCAATGCCTCATTATACACGTTTGATGTAAATTGAATATCCGGATTTTGTTTCTTTGCACGCAAACGGTGTAGAATGTCTTCACTCATGTAGTCTTTGTATTTCTCCCAAAGATCTTTTGGATTGGATGGGAAGCATGTTGTCAATATGATTGAAAACAAAGTGCGTATTTGCTGTGGTTGAGCAATATTTGATGCATCAGAAAGCGAAGTGTCCCAATGAGCATCGTTTTCCAGAAGTTTTAATTCTTGGCAAGCTTCACGATAAGTGGCACATACTTGACCGTTTACTGTTCTCAATTCTTGGAATGATGTCGGTCCACGTACGTTGATTAACAGTAATCGCAAGTAAAAGCATTCTGCATTGTTTGGGTGAACAGTGTACAGACGGCCTAATGCGTCGGTTGAATATAAATTGGGGTGTTTTTCAAATGCTTTACCCTGTTTGCGACGTTGAAACCTTTTCGCTAAAGCATTCCATGTGTAATATGTTGGCACTTCAGAGTAAAGTAGCGACTTTGCAAAAATATCATTCCCGCACAATGAGAAAAATGCAGTTAACGTTGTTGGCGGAGGTGACAAAGCTCTTGCACGTGCATTTTCTAATGTAAAGTACACGCGCTGTCCATTTTCAAGGTGCACTGCCAAATGAACAACTGTTGGATGGCGTTCATGGATTGGAAATGATAAAATGCGCCATATTGCTTCATTGCTACTAATGTAGCGTCCAAGTTGATATTGGTAGACTTCATCGAGTGATCGTGTTGTTTTTTCCAATCCAAAAATTGCCATATCGCTTCCTTTGTTAACATATTTGCAAATGTACTTGATCGATTTCACCGAATTGCAATACTCGACATTGATGTGTGCTTTGAACGTTTTCGAGAGTAACGGTGAATAAGGTACAACCCAACGATTATCAACTTCAACATCATTGTTTCGTACTTTTAAAGTGATTGATTTGCCACCATCTTCAGTTGATCGTCGACGATATAGTGGATATCCGTCATTGCCAGTGACAGTCTCAGCAACTAAATCTCTTGGGTATCGTTTCGTACATTTCCCATCAGACATGCATGGAGAATTTTTGTTGAGTAAGCCACATGGACCGTGAATCATGTTTTTGGTGACGATTTCTAATAAGTATTGATCAATGTCGCCATCAGGTATTTCTGCAGAAATGACTTTATCAATTTGATCTGCTTGGACTTCTTTGATCAACCAAATTAAAATGTGTGCATGTGGCAATCCTCTTTTTTGCCATTCAACGGAATACATCCAAAATCTCTCCAAAAACATGATGCTTGACAATAAAATCGATTAAAGATTTCAATTTTTGTTTCAACACACGGGCAGCAATATCGTGACGATCTGATGGTGATTGTCCAGTTAACAACAGTTCTTGTATTTCATCCCACTTAGGGTTGCATGTAAAGGTAATAAAAAAATCTGGGCGGCCATATGCACGAACATATGTCATTGCATCTTGTGCGTATTCATGCATGTGACGTGGACTCCCAGTAAATGTGGCCGGCAGTATAACCATTTTCCCTAATTCATTTGGATTCACATTGCCATCATTCACAACTGCATCACGTAAATGAATGTACTCTTCGGAACGCAACTTGCTTTGATTTAATCGAATGTAGAGGAGTCGTTCGGTTTCGATTTTTGCATACATATCAACAATGTATTGATGGAACAATTGTCGACATTTCAAGATATGATTTTCGGCACTCTCACGAATCATCAATCGATATGAATAGTATTTCTTGGAACTGACTTTCTTATTCGATTCCTCATCTGTTTGTGGATTTCTCAATTTGATGTTGAAATGATATCCATCTTCTCCTTGCCAAAATAAAATTGGATATTGCAATGCGTCGTATGAGCGATGAGTTTCTGAGACTCGCTGAACATCACCATTTCTGCGATGAAGAATTATATCACGTGAGTTAAATTCTTCGCCCACTATAACGATCGCAACTTCATCAATTGTTGGTGCGTTGTATTGTCTTTCGTGTTGGCCGGCAGGTGTTTTGTCTGCTCTAACTACAACTGAGTAATCATCTGTCGGCATTTGTTCAAGTGAATTTCTAAACAATTGAACTAATTCGTTGTGTTGCAAAAATAGAGATTGCAATACAGCTACAATTTCTCTCTTAGTGCCCATATTGATATGACAACGTTGATCGATTTGTTCATCAGTATTCCCCATAAAATAAATTTGAAGAAATTTGTGATCTGTGTCTGGCAGTGGTAGTAGTGATCCTGCACGATGATAAATTTGCCCTTGCACTTCAAATGTTGGCATGTAATTCTCGCGCACGATATTTGTTGCACCGAACGATGTCATTTGGAAACATGAATTGTACTTGCGTATGTTTGCAAAGAAATGTTTCGATTGGCTTGTTTCACCTGATACCAAGGTTGATAATGGTTCTGGTGGTGAATGTAATTCTTGCAATTTCACTTTCCCACCCGCGCAGCAAATTCCCGCAGTTTCATTCTTAAATTTGAGGGCACTGCAATACACGCATAATTTATCCATTTTTCCAATAACCACGCTTGGATGAAGACTGTAATCATAATTAGCATTGTAATGGAATGCACTAAGATTTAATTCAACGTGCAGTGTTCGTCTGGTTCGAGCATTGCGTACTCGGGCGGTTGCCAGTCTTGCTTCACGTTGCTCGACTGTTTCAGATGAACGGGTTTGAGCGTTGCGTACTCGAACTGTTTCCAGTCTTGCTTCCCGCTGCTCCACTGTGTCAAAGGTACTGGCTTGAGCATTGCGTATTCGAGCGGTTGCCAGTCTTGCTTCACGTTGCTCGACTGTTTCAGATGAACGGGTTTGAGCGTTGCGTACTCGAACTGTTTCCAGTCTTGCTTACCGTTGCTCCACTGTGTCAAATGTACGGGCTTGAGCATTGCATACTCGAGCGGTTTCCAGTCGTGCTTCTCGTTGCTCGACTGTTTCCGATGCTCGTGATGACCTTTTCTTTCGCGCTTGAGGTGTGGAAAAACCAATAGCTTTTCGTTTGGGTGGCATCAGTGATGTGACAGCAAAAGTATTGCTTTGTGACGAATATTACAAATGCATGTGATATCTGTTATTATATTTCGATAGACAATGCTAATTTCACATTTAACACCACTTGTTACCTCAAACACAAAATGAAATATCGCTGTTTGTATTTGATTCAATTAATTAACGATATTTTTAATGGTTATAGTTTTCATATGTTAGGAAGTACAATGAATTGTTGGCAGTACATTTCCAGTTGTATAAGGGTCACATTACTTTATAAATCATAAATTCCAGCGTTAAAATCTAGATGTTATTATAGTTCAATACCTTCGTTGTCTATTGGGTAATTTAAAAACTTAAGAAACCATCGATTCATGTCAAATGTCTTTTCATAAAACAAAACAACTGCGAATTTCTCACACTCTATTATAGAATTACTTTATCATTGCTGTTCAAAACCATAACACGTTTACAACGTCATATCCTATTCTAAAATACGTCACAAAATTCAAGCTTATTTATAAAAACAACAAAAATACTCTCTACACTAAACATGCAACAATGTGTTTTTTCATGCTCTTACTACAAATTGCTGTCTGTTGGCATTTGTTCAAGGGTGGTTGTTTTGACGGCTCTGTTTGAAATTATATTGATGAAGCTCATTTAAGAAAACAAAACGAATTTAAGGCCCCCGGCCCAAACGAAATATTGTAAAATGGTTGCATTAATTCAGAAACCTACTTATTATGTAACACATAAACTGAAATGTCGTTATTTGTATTTGATTCAATTTCATCCACCCATGAAATAGCTCTGTTTTAAATTATATTTTTATAGTTAAATTAAGAAAAAATGGAATTAGGGGTCCCTGACCCCAAACGGAATATTGTGAAATGGTTGTAATAAATTAGAAACATTTGAGGGAGTGCGCATATCAATTCACCAAAGTTTTATCGCAATCAGATGAATGGTATAGGAATGCATACGATAATTATAAAGACAATAAAACGGTGGCACAAACGGAATATTGTAGAATTGTTGTATTACTTCAGAAACCTACTTATTATATCACACACACAGTTTAATGTTGCTATTTGTATATCATTAAAAATCTATCCATTAATGTAGTAGCTCGGTTTGAAATTATATTTGTATAGATCATATAGGAAAAATAGAACATGTGGCCCCTTGCTCAAAACGGAATATTTTTAAACGGTTGTAATAATTCAAAAACCTTTGCGGGCGTGTGCAAAACATCTTACTAAAGTTTTATAGCATTCAGATGAATGGTATAAGAGCGCATACAAAACTTATTTTTTAGAAAACTCTTATAAGTAAAAAAAATTTGGGGCCAACGGCAAAAAACGGAATATTTTAAAAGTGTTGTAAGGGATAAGTAAAATGCGCAAGCTTATGGACAACCTTTCAAAAAAGTTTTGTTGCAATCACATGAATGGTGTAGGAGCGCATACGGTTTGAAATTATATTTATATAGTTCCTATAAGAAAAAACGAACATGGGGCCCTTGGCTCAAAACGGAATATTTTAAAACGGTTGTAACAATTTAGAAACCTGTGTGGGCATGCTCGCAACATCTCGTCAAAGTTTTAGCGTATTCGAATAAATGGTGTAGGAGCGCAGACAAAACCTATTGTTTACAAAGCTCATATAAGAAAAAAAACGATTTTGGGGCCAACGGCCAAAACGAAATATTTTAAAAGTGTTATAATGACTTAGTAAAATGCGCGAGCTTATGGAATACAACTCTCCAATGTTTTGTCGCAATCGCATGAATGGTGTAGGAGCGCATACGGTTTGAAACTATATTTATATAGCTCATATAAGAAAAAACGAACATGGGGCCCCTGGCTCAAAACGGAATATTTTAAAACGGTTGTAATAATTTAGAAACCTTTGTGGGCATGCTCGCAACATCTCGTCAAAGTTTTAGCGTATTCGAATAAATGGTGTAGGAGCGCAGACGAAATCTATTGTTTACAAAGCTCATATAAGAAAAAAAAACGATTTTGGGGCCAACGGCCAAAACGAAATATTTTAAAAGTGTTATAATGACCCGGTAAAATGCGCGAGCTTGTAGAATACAACTCTCTAATGTTTTGTCGCAATCGCATGAATGGTGTAGGAGCGCATACGGTTTGAAACTATATTTATATAGCTCATATAAGAAAAAACGAACACGGGGCCCCTGGCTCAAAACGGAATATTTTAAAACGTTTATAATTATTTCCAAACCTTTGTGGGCGTGCGTGTAACATTTTACCCAAGATTTAGCGCATTCAGACGAATGGCGTAGGAGCGCAGACGGAAATATTGTTTTACAAAGCTCGTATAAGAAAAAAAACGAATGAAGGGCCAACGGCCGAAAACGAAAAAATTGAAAAGTTTTTTAATGTCGCAGTTAAATGCCCAGGTAGGTGGCCAACAACTCACCAAAGTTTTGTTGCAATCGCATGAATGGTGTTGGAGCGCATACGAGACAAACATACATATATACATACATTCATTTTTATATATATAGATTGGCCTAACTCATGTAACATTTGGACATTTATATTCTTTTTGGGAAATGAGAATCACAAAATACGGTCAAACCAGAAAAAAAGGAAAGCAACAAAACAACGAACGGTCGACAGGAAGCCTTCGTCAGCGGACAAACAACAGAAAAAAACAGATTTAAAATAGCACTTAGCTGAGGAGTAGTTTCCGAGAGTGCAGCAAAAGAATTGATTGCAGTCTCTCCCTTATTACCGTTTTATATTCTTATTAACATATTTCATGCAAAGGTTAGACTGCTCTCTTAACAAAGACCTACTCGGAATGCCGCAACATCTAAACCTGTATCGTCTGTCCTCGGCTAATGTGTCACGGTAGCTGTCAACACCAGTGATGACAGTGTCCCCTGGACAAATAAAGGCCACCATCTCGTGCCAGGTGTTTACGTAAGCTGAAGGTAACAATGAAAGTTCATATTAAATACGACAGTTACATTTGTTTATTTTATCCTGTTGGAAGAGAAATTTTTTTATACTGTGATCTAGCAAAACAGTCAGAGTTTTTTTTTTCCCAATGTAAAATCCAAATGTGTGAAAAGATTGCAAATTATCTCTTTAGATAGTTAATTACTCATATGACTATGAATAGTGATGCTAGTGTAGAGGAAATATTTAAAAACTCACAGCTCCAGGTGCATGTGGATGTAGCCGCAGCGCCACCACATCGATAATTCCATGTTCTGTCTACACCGTCATTCTCCTGAACAGCCTCGATCTGCATGATATGCTCACCAAAATTACAGAAAAACATGAAATCTTGGGCTGCATCATACACGGCAGCGTTTATATAGGCTACATTATACAATAGCGACGAGCCCGCCAGCGCGATCACCAGTTTCAAAAGCTACGGTGAAAGAAAAGAGGAAGCGTTTTTAAATGATTATTATAATCAGAAATTAATGATTGTTCATAAAATTTGGAAAGTTGTGACGAAAATTTAATAAATTGATTTTAATTATCTTTTATTTTTTTAAAAAATCATGTTCATACATTTTCTCAAACGTTACCCATGTTGGTACAAGATCTCAAACGTTACCCTTCGTGGTACGAGATCGCAAATGTTATCCCTCGTGGTACTAGATCTCAAACATTACACATGTTGGTAAGAGATCTCAAACGATACCCTTGTTGGTGTTCAGTTTCAAGCGTTACCCCTGTTGGTAAGAGATCTCAAACGTTACCCCTGTTGGTAAGAGATCTCAAACGTTACCCCTGTTGGTAAGAGATCCCAAACGTTACCCATGTTGGTAAGAGATCTCAAAATTTACCCATGTTGGTACGAGATGTAAACTGATTAAAAGCAAAATTTACTCACAGTCAGTCGGCTTACGTGTCGTAGACGGCGACAATTCGTAGTTTTAGCAACGAGTTAGCCATCAATTTATGTAAAAATGAAATGCTACTGAATCATTCACAACAAGAAGTAGTTTGAAATCAACCTGAAAGACAGACTCTGAGTTGATCAGCCAAACCCGAAATGGAGCTGACTTAATACTTTTGAGAAATTGAGGAGAGTCACCAGGATTTGCATCTTGAAATTAAGAACTATGGGAAGCAAGAACAGGCAGAGTCTGAGTCTGATCAGCAAGCAGAAGAGACATTGACAGAAAAGAGTGTGGGAACCAGCAAGAATATGTAATAAGCTGCAAATAATAGATGAGAGTGAAGATAAATAGAAAGAAAAAGTCAATGACCTTTTGGCCTAGGCACTGATATCAAAATACGCACTGAATAACATACAAGTTACGTTGGTTTTTTTAAGTTTAGTGATTCCTATCGAATGAATAACATAAAAAAGGTTTAGTGATTCCTATCGAATTTAATTGAATATTTGCAACAAAAAAATCAATAATAATGATGTAATAGAAACTATATTTTGTATATTATAAAGTATGACAACTGGCAAACAATTTAATGTTGGGCAGGCCAGCCAAAATTATTTAATAGTGAACTTTGTTTTATAATTTTTAAATTTCCTAAAAATCCAAAATTTTAACTTCTGTTAAAAAATCAATTTGATATGTTGGATTCTTTTCAACGTTAGCGGTCATTTCGGGAATTTGTTTACAGAGAAATGTGAAAAAGTGGAGGAAACTAAAGTTTGTTGGTCTTGACGTGGTTGTGGCCTGGGCTTGGAGTGACTTATGAGTGTTCATCACCCTTAATTAAATGTTCTTTACCCTCAATGAGTGTTCATCACCCTTAATAAAGTGTTCATTACCCTCAATGAGTGTTCATCACCCTTAATAAAGTGTTCATTACCTCAATGAGAGTTCATCACCCTTAATAAAGTGGTCTTGACGTGGTTGTGGCCTGGGCTTGGAGTGACTTATGAGTGTTCATCACCCTTAATTAAATGTTCTTTACCCTCAATGAGTGTTAATCACCCTTAATAAAGTGTTCATTACCCTCAATGAGAGTTCATCACTCTTAATAAAGTGTTCATTACCCTCAATGAGAGTTCATCACTCTTCTGAACATTCCCCGGCAACAAGAAAGTAGCAGACTTGAAAAGCTCCTGAGCCAAGTATTTGCTACCTACTAATTAAATATAAGGTCAGTTAAGCAGGTCCCCAAACCATGTCATTTGAACATATTAATGCGTCCGAAAGCAAAGTTTCCCCATAGAGATACCTCGGTTACCATAGGACGCTCATTAAAGTTGACTCTACCATAATAATCTCAGACAGCGTGAATTGAATAATCTAGTTTTTCATGTTTTCCTATTAAATAAATCTTTATATTAATGCTGTCCTCATTGCATTTTTGTCTGTTTCTAAAAATCAATATAAAAAATCTTCTTACACACATCTCTTCCACTACACATCAGAAATATATCAACCATCACAGCCTTCAAAACTGCACTCAAAACACACCTCTTTAAACTTTACTATCCTGACTGATTCCCCCTCTGAAAGTTAAACGATGCTGCTGAGTGCCGTCCATGGCTTCACATGTAAATTGTTATGGAATGGTTGGTTTTTAATTTTTTTTTTTTTTAAGTTCATTTTAATTTGCATGTACAACGTGGTGAGCCCAGCCCTAGGCTGGGGTACCACGCTATAGAAAACTACCCATAATAATAATAATAATAATAATCTAATTCAAATATATAAATATATCAGGATTCAATTTTTCCTAATTTATTGCAATAAAAAAAATAAAACTTATCTTACAAAACCAATAGTGAACGGATTAAAAACTTTATACTGCTTTATTTAATCTTCATGTAATCCATAAGAATTTGTTTCAATTAAGGCTTCTCGCAATAAACTACTCTACTCCCCATGGCCTTAAGAATGTGTATGAAACTTACCATTATTGGTTTCCAATAAGTACTAGTAAAAGTAAACTAGAAATTTCTAAAAAAAGTTGAACTTAAAAGCTAGACGAGTTTTTGATCTAGTAACGTACTAACTCGATGTGAAGAAAGTGAACGGCGATCCAGTTGTGCTAGATTCAGTGTTTTATCACATCCACAATGTAACTTCCAACACGTCTCATCTCATTTCACACCCCATCAGATTGAGAGAATACAAACTAATTATAGTCGGTGTTACAGTCTGATTCCGCTTACAGGAAATGGTGTTGGCAATTAATACCTGCTTGTAATAACAACGTCCTCTAGATGGGATTCAGAGATGCATCCTTATTTGTCGTTTATCAAATAACATCATATCTCATTTTAAAGTTTCCATCATATGCGCTGGTTTACAAACTTTCATTTTTTTTATTTTGTCACCTTGTGATATTTCTCAGGACTTGCAATCGTGGGATATTTCTCAGGACTTGCAATCGTGGGATATTTCTCTGGACTTGCAATCGTGGGATATTTCTCTCGACTTGCAATCGTGGGATATTTCTCTGGACTTGCAATCGTGGGATATTTCTCTGGACTTGCAATCGTGGGATATTTCTTGGAGTTGTATTTGTAGGATATTTCTCAGGACTTGCAATCGTGGGATATTTCTCTGGACTAGCATTTGTAGGATATTTCTCTGGACTTGCAATCGTGGGATATTTCTCTGGATTTGACACACTTGGATATTTCTCTGCCTTTGACTATATTTTTTTTAATTACCATCAGTATATAATGTACTCTTAAGTGTTTGGACTATATATCTGCGATAAAAAAATGCTTTTAATTATTGATTTGCTAACTGCTTCACGTGTCAGTGATCAACAGATGTGCACGTGTTTACAATTGTTTTGTTATCTATAACAAGGTATTGGGTTAGGTGTTACGAGAGATTGTAAATATAGCCATTAATAAGGATTAAATACCTGTTCCAATTTATTAAAAGTAGCACATTAAATATCTGGGTCAGTGACTCGTCCCTTGCTCGAAAATGACGGTATAGAGTTGTTATTCTGTCGACTGGGTTGAGGCAAAAAAAAAGCTAAACCTTGGGTGAAGCATGAATTTCGTCCCACTCCGTACCAAAAAAAAAAGAATTTATCAACATACATATTTTACATGAGCTTGAAGATGGCGTCCAGGATGGGCCTACTCTCATTTCTTTGCACGTTCCTTGTTGTTGATGGCCTACTCAAACTGTCTCAGAACCAAACTCACATGGAAAATTATTATTATTATTACAATGGTCTTATATAGCTCGGTACATTAGCCTAGAGCTGGGCTCACCGCGCTTCAGATAAAAATATTGGCAATAATAAATATGACATTAAAACAGTTACATACATTTATTTTTATATGAATACATTAATTTAAAAAAACAGATTTATAAAAAAATTTAGGAAAAATATTCCCCCCCCCCTTCCGAACAATTTACATGTCGAGACATGGGCGGCACCCAGCAGCACCGTTTATTGGACAGAGGAGGATGGGATTCAGTCGGGATACTTTAATTTGAATAAATGTGTCTTGAGAGTAGTTTTGAAGGCCTGGATTGTCGGTATATTGCAAATGTGTAATGGGAGAGAATTCCATTGTTTGGGGGCGCAGAAAGGGAGATATCGTTCACCGTGTGTTTTAGTGCGTGTCTTGAGACAAGAAAGAATACGAGTGTCTGTAAAGGAGCGACGCTGTCGAAGAGGTGAATAGAAGGAAGAAGTTCGGTTAGATAGGAAGGGCAGGAATCCGAGAAAAAGTTGTGGCAGAAAACAGACAGCTTGTAAAACAACTCAACTAATTTTAATATTATCATGAAGAAAATGAAAGTGACAAGGGTGGGAACAATTTCCAACAAATCAATGCAATGCAAAATAAACACGATTCTTCATGGTTTTAAGTCCTGCGTTGGTTTCTATGAACATGAACATGATTTTTGTCGAGAATTTTTTTTTAAGCTAACATTTTGCGACATTAATTTTGAATATTTTACTTTTTGGTCACAGCTATTGCCTTTTTCTTATTATGGACTGGTAAAGGAAGTTTTTTTTCAAAACATTCAGCCACAAACCCTTAACTGCCCCAAGTAAGATAAGTGCGGGTCTGATGATGTAGCATAATTAATATGTTTATAGTTTGGATATTATAAGAAATTCGCCATCGGAAATTATTATCTCTGACGGAGCTTTCTATGCATATGTTGATATATACATACAAATAGCAGTTGCTTAGGCCGGAATAGCGCTTTTTAAATCCTTTATAATAATTTCGCTTTTGCTCTTGTGTTTGTTTCAGGCAAAATCTTCGGACGACTAATTGACCCACTTCCCATCATTGTGTCGAGCTGAAACTTGGCACAAAGGCTCGTTGCCGAAAACGAAACATTCGTTCAAATTTTCAACCCCACCCCAAAATTAGTTTTAACGCTACCAGGTGTCAATTATTTCACGACATAAAATTCCAGATGACTGTGCTAAATGAGATTCTTAAAAATATCGCAAATGTGTTTGGTGCGTAATATTGTTTTTTTTTTTACATATATGCTAATTCTGTCGTTGGCTATGGGTATGCAGATGGCTAATAAGACTGATTCTGGCACGAAATGTTATTGTGCAGTAAGTGCTTGGTATTGATGGGCATATCCGCTGTTCTGTTGGCTTCATGTTGTATGAAACCTTTGTGTACAGAGGAACGCCACGATGCTCGATCCTTTGTCGATTCTTCCAACGTGTCTTGATCAATATTGACCGGGTTCAATGATGCTTTAATGGTGTCTTTAAAGCGTTTCTTCTGGCCACCAGCGTTCAGGCTTTCGTGCTCATCGTTGGATATTCTTTTGCACAAGCGTTCGTCTGACATGCTCACAGCATATCCCGCCCAGTGAAGCTGGGAGTGCATTAAAATGGTAACGATACTTGATTACGTCATAGTAGTCATTGAACCAGTCCTGGTGATTTTTGGAGAACTCCAAAACGGTTATAAGATCCTCGTAGAGGTTGGCCTTAATTTTCCCAAGAGTGTGGCAGACAATGTTTAGGGCACCTATTATAGCCCCTTCCTCATGCCATGGAGTTGAGCAGTGTGTTCCTAAAGAGGGCTATTGAGCCAATCACGGGACTTTTGACAGATGGAAGAGTTGCGCAGGTCGTTGTTGAGACCCGCTGGTCCTCACTTGTGTGAGACCCGCTGGCTCACACAACCTACCGGTCACTTGTCAGGCACTTGTAACGTGATCGACTCAATTAGGCCAGTACTGATGATAATAATGACTCATAGTCAGAAATAATGGAAGTTTCCCAGTCAACGAGAAAAGTGGTCAGTTATAAGAAACACCGCCCATGTCCAGAGCGTGTGACCAAGCTTGGGGCCAAGGGTCAGCTTTTGAACCATTGGTTGACCAAACGAAAAATTAGCATATAGTATATGAATCATATGTATGACCCCTCAACTCTCTCGCGTCAGCGATTATTAAATTTAAATAATAAACTACACGAGTACTTTGTATTTATAATTTTATGTGAATAAGTTTTGCTTTTGGAACGAATCCTCTGAGTTTCCACAATATCTTATGGGGAAACTCGCATAGACATACGAGAGCTTGGAATTCCAACCCGAGGTTCTACTGTGTGTGTGTTTAATAGATATATATATGAGCAAATTAACCTAAACGCCAAGTAAAGGCTTATTTCAACGCCTGAGAGAGGATCTTTGAGAGAGGATCTTTGAGAGGGGATCTTTGAGAGGGGATCTTTGAGAGAGGATCTTTGTTTAATGGATGTGTCTTGAATACTCCTAGATCACCCATAAAAACGGTTTACTGACCATAATTACACTGAAAAATGTCTTCTTGGTCCCAATTCTTCACGAAGGCCTTTAAGTATATGGAATTATAGAGCAGCATCAAGCCTCCTAGCAAGTTTAGAGTTGACATAAAGCAATGGGAGAGTTGTTTAATATGTAAAGGAAAAAGCGTTAAGGTAAAATTAATTTCCTACCCTTTCTGGTCGAGATTTTTGGAGGCGCATCCATCCATCCCTGTGGCGCTACAGCCCATGTAGGGCTTTGGCCTGCCTCAATACTTCCTTCAACTCAGACCTAACTAATGCTTTTCTTTTCCATGCTTGCATTCCCAGTTGTAGCATTTTCCCTCCGGGGTTTAGGTGATGCACCCTCTTCACTCCTCTGTCATTTTAAGTGTCTTTTTTTTGGTGGCCCACCCAGGGATATTTCTCTGGGTTTGCCACTGCCCCAAACCTCTTGTTGCTGATGACGTATATCTGATGTTCTACAAACTGTTTTGACCCAAACTATTTGCGTAAACAATAAATGTTTTCAAATGATTGATTTTGTGATCATTTCACTTGAGAGTGATCAACAGATGCGTTCATTCTGTGCACGTGTAGTACTGAGTAGTCACTTTATTTATAGCTAGATATTTGGTTAGGTACTGACCCTGGAATTGGAATCGAATGAACTCAGGAGCCAGTTTAGCAAAGTAACACTTCTACTTCTAAGAGTAGTGGTCTACAGTAGTCTACACTTCATCAGCACCTCGATAATGACGATACAAGTAGGGTTTCTCCTTTCCAAGGTTTTTTTGCTTACACCGGGAATCGATCCTTGCATTTTCCGGGATAAGTTTAATTTCATTAAAAAATATATTCTAAATTGAATTCAACTATAACAGAGTAATTTATTTTATAGTTGTTTAATTTCTTACTGTCTATTGATAAATAAAAACCCAATGTTCAAGTTCGTTGAGTTGTTGGCCACTTGCTACTGGTTGCTTCATGTTCCACTGCTTATGCCCAGTAATGGAAAACTAGCTAATACTAATAATATGCTTGTTGGGCAAACGTTGAATATAACGTGTACTAAAGAAGGGGAAAAAACTTTACGAGTTTTGCATTCTTAGCAAGTCGTTAATTCTAGTTTACTGACTATGTAACATATCATTGGCCAATGTTACTACCGGTGTGTAACAAATGATGGGTCAATGTTACTGACTATGTAAAATATGATGGGTCAATGTTACTGACTATGTAAAATATGATGGGTCGATGTTACTGACTATGTAAAATATGATGGGTCAATATTACTGACTATGTAACACATGATGGGTAAATATTTACTATGTAAAAATGTTTGGCCCATATTACTATGTAACATAACATTGGCCCATGTTTCCGACTATGTAACATATAATGGGCCCATGTTTCCGACTATGTAACATAACATTGGCCCATGTTTCCGACTATGTAACATAACATTGGCCCATGTTTCCGACTATGTAACATAACATTGGCCCATGTTTCCGACTATGTAACAATAGATAAAACATACATGTCTTTTGACAGGTGGACAACAACAAAATTAACAAAAAAATGAACAAAGAATATAACTAAATTTGTGATGCAATGTTACTTCATACAATGTCAAACAATTTCATTACATTGAAACATGAATCAACTTCAATTTTTAAAAGACGTATAAAATAAAAAAAGCACTTCTTTCATTTTAGCAATTTTATATTATCTATTAAATGGAAACACCCCAAACAACCCCACCCCATTAAAAAAAAAAAAATAAACCCTAACCCCTTGTCAAAAGATTTCCAACCAACCAACCTACAACAACCAACCAACCCATCTACAACAACCAATCAACCCATCTACAACAACCAACCAACCCATCTACAACAACCAATCAACCCATCTACAACAACCAACCAACCCATCTACAACAACCAACCCATCTACAACAACCAATCAACCCATCTACAACAACCAATCAACCCATCTACAACAACCAACCCATCTACAACAACCAACCCATCTACAACAACCTATCAATCCCATCTACAACAACCAACCCATCTACAACAACCAACCAACCCATCTAAAACAACCAACCCATCTACAACAACCAACCGATCTACAACAACCTATCAATCCCATCTACAACAACCAACCCATCTACAACAACCAACCAACCCATCTACAACAACCAACCAACCCATCTACAACAACCAACCAACCCATCTACAACAACCAACCCATCTACAACAACCAACCCATCTACAACAACCTATCAATCCCATCTACAACAACCAACCCATCTACAACAACCAACCAACCCATCTAAAACAACCAACCCATCTACAACAACCAACGAACCCATCTACAACAACCAACCCATCTACAACAACCAATCAACCCATCTACAACAACCAATCAACCCACCTACAACAAACGGCAGCTTGTTTGATTTTACAGAGTCTGGCAACAAACATCCTAGCAAACATGAGTGAATCTTTTGACTCAGTTTATTTCTGATTAGCTGCAACATTACTCTGATAAAGAGTCTTGAAGCCAGACTACAGTGTCAAGAGTCTACAGTGCAGTAAGTTTAAGAACCCCTTTTTTAGATAAACGAAGCCAGCAGGGAACAAACCTAAATCCAGTATATTATGTTGTGTACATCACAAATGAACAAGAATTTTTAACACACACATGCTGGTCAACTTAAACATCAACGATCTCTCCACTGAGGAAAGTGACCTATTTACACATTAGGAGTTACTCACTACTTCGCCCAGTGATACAAATTATGTCTGGAAACAACAAACATGCAGTAATATACAATGTCATTAGATGACATTTACTGTCTTGCTCTAGAATTACATGCAAAGCTCTTGGGGTATCCATTACAATTTCAATTGTAAACTTTTACACAATCTTACTATGTCCAGAATTATTTTGCTTTTTTAACCGTCTAATCAAGTTATTGAAAACCTTTATACAAGTCACAATGGTTCATATGCTTACTTATGTCACAATGGTTCATATGCTTCCCCATGTCACAATGGTTCATATGCTTACTTATGTCACAATGGTTCATATGCTGACTTATGTCACAATGGTTCATATGCTTACTTATGTCACAATGGTTCATATGCTTACCCATGCATTCTTCTTAATTGTACAAAATGTGTACAAAAATTAGCATTCTCCAAAAAATGAAATATGAATAACAACTTTCTTGCAGAATACGAAAATAATGTTTCAAAAATTGACATCTGGTGTGTTCAAACTATGTAAGATCTACTGTTTCAAAAATTGACATCTGGCGTGTTCAAACTATGTAAGATCTACTGAATACTCTAAACAAATACTTTGAAATACTGTAATTGTAACAGGAGATATTACATCACTAAATATTCCACAGACTGAACAGTGGACCATAATGTCATGGACATAATCTACTGTAGCAAATGTGAGGGGAACAATGGTCCTTCAATTAATACATTATGAATACAATGGTAGAGTCAGATAGGAATGTCAGATGACAACAGGAAGGGAAGTAACCATGGAGGAAACTTTTCTTACAAAGAAGCTGATAAGAAACCTGCCCTGTTTTTAAAGGTCTATGACTCCACATGGTCTCATCAGCTGACCTGGTGGGAGCAAAGATTAGGGCATTCGAGAATGTGTTTCTGTTCCCATGGTCAGTGGTATTTAATGAAAGAAGTTACATTCCTGATTCAACTCTTATTAAATAGTTTTCAAATTTAATTGCAGTGAGCAAAAAGAAATGTCTTCAAAGGAATGTTTAAAAAATGTAGTTTTTTCTCATTAATTTTTTTTTCTCAATTTACAACAGTATTTTCTTTAATAGTTTGTAAATAAATTATTTAAAATACACCATTGTAAAATGAGGCCCAGCTGCAATACTTAAATCCATATCTTGCTTTGACCCCTGATGATATAACAACAATACATACAATTGCATACAAATGTTTGCTGAGATCTCAGAACTCTGATCTTTAACAAAGGCTGTGGTCCTTTTGTGAATGGAATTAAATACCTTGCATAGTATGTTATAGTAAGAGACTGCTGACCTTTTCTCCAGCTGCTTTTATTCAGTGTGTGATGAAGGAGATGTTTTCACACATATACTTCAATTTTTAACAAAAATAAACACTTTCCATATCTGAATATTACAATCAGAACATAACACAAAAAGACAACATATTAGAAAAAATTCAAAGGAATTGTTTCAGTCAACTATGTCAATCATGATAAAAGCTGCATAAAAAAATTGTTCCAGACTTATTTTATAAAAAAAAGTGAAGTTGTATAATGATTTGTGGAGCCTAGACTTCTGTTTTCTCAAAGAATATAAAATTTTGATGAAGAATGTTAGAGACCCCTATTACACACTGTAGGCACAGAGCCACAAAAACTGTGAGTAAATTAAATTAGTTACTGGAAATAACCAAGTGAGTCAATCTCATCTCATAAATACAATTGAATTTTTTTATAAACTGGATTATCAGCATATACAGTTTCCCAAAAATGGAAACTTGTTTTGTAACTTTATATGCAAGGCATCTGGATATGTTGTTAAGAAAACATGTTATACATAAAGTAAAATTTGATGTGAACCCTTGATAATTTTCTCAAAATTGTATTGTTCAAAACTGTTTCTGTAAGATATGTCTCAGCAAATATGAATAAATAAAACTATACAAACTCTGCATGGATATCTTATGTACTTATTATCTAACATTTCAAAATCGCTAGACAAGAATAAATTACAAAAATAAATTATGTTATTTTAAAGCTTACTTTGGTCATTTGGAATGTTTAATTATTGTGGGTGGATAATTCTCTCATACTGGATTCGCTATTAAAATAAGATTATATATGGTAGAATAATAATGTTTTCTAAAAAATTAAATTTCATAAATCTTTACATTTTGTTGTTCCAATTTTAGTAAGTTAAATTTGCTTGCTTGACCGCTCAACAATGTTAAAACATGAATAATTAAAACTGAAGGAAAATAAATTAGAAATTTAAAGTTAAGGCATTAATAGAATATCAAAATCAGCAAACTTGACTTAAATTGTAATTATCAAAAAATGAAAGCAAAATGGTGCTCTTGGTGTTCCATCAATGCAAAACAAATTCTCAAGTCAAGAATTTCAACAAAAAACTTTTTATATACAGCATCACTGGGGAAGTTTCAAAGAAGTCAAGAAAAAGTGCTCTAAAATACATGGCCCAATAACTACCGTTTCCCTCTAAGTACAATGCCAGTTAGTTAGTGCAACTCTAATGCAGGCCTATATGAAAGGATTACATTTTTCTATTTAATTTTACTTTTAATCCAAAAGTAATAACTCAGCAGACACTTACTCAAAAAAAAACGCTAAAATGAAGCAAGTTAAAAATGTGATAATAAAAGGAAGAAAATACCAGTAAAATTTTCCCTGATATTTCTGAAGATAATGGAGTTATGTGAACTAAAACAGAGGGTAACTCTATCAAAATCCAGCTCCCTCCCAACCTTTGATTTTGTTAGTATGTAATTCAATAAGGTGGGAATCATATAGTGTTGATTTACTTTGACACCCAGAAGCTGAACTCAACAGAGTCATAGTCATTAGGTGTCTGAGCTTCTATGATAAAACCATAAAGATTAAAGGTTTTTCTTTTAAAAACTCTTACATAATTGTACAAAACTCGTAACAGTATCTTGATATCAGTGATCAGTTGCAAAATGAGCAGGCCTCACAAAGTAGGTCAACTACTAAAATTGGCTCAATCACAACATACATGTACAGTTTTGCCTTGGAGAACAAATATTTCACATATTTAAATACATTTTAAAAATGATAGCAATCAAAGAAAACAATTATGATAAAACTAAATATCCATGAAAACCTTGTGGATCATTTCCAGTGTACCACTGAGAGCAGATAATGAAAAATCTGAAGTTTATCCGTCCGAAAGAGCACAATACAGAGAAGTTGCCTGCTTCCCCATTAGTTGTGTGCATAGACAGACCTCCAAACATGAATGACAGTGGGTGTGAATGCAGAAATGGTGACTGATTAAGATACCTGAATTGTAATCCAGGCTTGAGCAAATGTGGCAATAGCCGGTGGTCATCGACATTATTTTTATTAATGTGTCCATTTTCATTCAACAAGAATCAACTGTCACTTATTACACCTGAATGGAGCAAGTATAAACTGATCAATACCTTTAATATTAGTTCACTGAGATCCAAGTTTAAGAAATATCTTCTACTTACAGGGATATCTATCTGGATAAGGTTGGTAAATTAATGGGTATAGCAAGTGCTGTCTTGGTATAAAGAAAGTACAAGTACTGTATTCGTAGCAAGAAACATCTTTGTAAATGGTCCATTTATAATCAAGCAATAAATGCAAAAAATTATCATTCCAGTTCTAACCTGATCATCATGGAACTTTGTGTCATGGATTGTTAAATTTATGAATTCAATAAACAAGAAAAACAACAAACTGTGTCAATGTTCTTCACTGAGATTAACAGACAAGTAAAAGTATCACTTATATTAACATAAATATTCAGTTGAGGAAACATCACTAAATAGTTTTCCTACCAACAATTCAACCATCTTGTAGAAAGCTTTTATTCTCACAAAATGAGAAATTATGGAGTGAAATTTACATTGTAATAATAATTGCAATAATATGTGCCTGCTAGAGAAATATTAGGGGTATAATTTAGAGACCCAACTTTCTGCTATGGCAAAATATAAGACATATTATTTCTTGAAATCAGATACAAAATACATTTTTAAAATTCTATTATATTGGCACATGAACAACTAGGCATTGGCACATGAACAACTAGGCATTTGCCATCATCAATGCAAATATCTGTGCATGCTGACCACTGCAAGGACTGACAAAGCTGCTAGGCCGGACACCAGCCAGAACATGGATGATGAAACAGTTGGTATATAACTCAGTGCTGCTCTCTGCAAATGAGAAACAAAACATTTAAAGTACTGAGAGTGAATTTTTTATTTTAAATACATAAAAATAGAATGTGTATCAGAAGTTATGGCATGAGTTCCAAACCAAGTGGGTTTGGAAAATGCTGTCTGAAAAACATAATTTTAAAAAATTATTGATATTCATTTAAGTAACGAAGTGGCTATTGGTACATTTGTACCAGAATTGAGAGGTTGGGATTAAAAAACAATTTAAAATATTTTTGTTGGGTTTGTAAGACAAAATGAGGTATCAAATGAAAGATAATTGAATGTACTATACGTTTGAAATATTAATTCTTCATTTTAACTAAAATAAACTACCACAAATGACATTTGAATAGCACTGAGTTTAATGTGTCCCGGGTCCGAAAGGGGACGCTGCGTGTCCATGTACATTTTGACTAATGCTATTCGGATGTTATTTGTAGTAGTTTATTTTAGTTAAAATGAAAAATTAAGTTTACAAACGTATAGTACATTCAATTATCTTTCATTTGATACCTCATTTGGTCTTACAAACCCAACAAAAATATTTTAAATCGTATTTTAATCCCAACCTCTCAATTCTGGTACAAATGTACCAATAGGTGCAGCCTTTAAGTAATTTTCATATAAAAATATATTTAATCTATTTTTAGGTTTCCTTTACTTCTTTTCTTAATGAGGTGAAATAAATGATAACTATAAATTTTAAAATTTACTTAAATGTGTGGAGTTTTTTTTTTTTAGAACAAACTATGGCTATACCTATGTACCCCATATAATTAATTAACGATGGAAAATATTTGAACTGAACAATCTACAAGTCAAAAAAAAAAAAAAATTACTTCTTAAGTTATAAAAAAAAAAACTAAAAATGCATTAAATTAAAAAAATTCAAAAATAGTAATCACCCATCCACCATGGTCAGCTATCCATTTCGATATCCGTTCAGAAATCACAAAGCGACAAATAAAAGAGACAATGCTTGCCAAAAATCGTGCAAAATTTGTGATTTCGGTTTTCAGCTTGGTAATAGCTATTCTGTATCCAAATCCTAGAAGGATCATGATTCGTCCCCAGTTGATTCCACTTGAAAACACTCTAGTTTTGTGAGGAAGAAACAGTAATTAATAATTTATCAAAAGAAATCTTAACGGATAAAAGCTGCTGAATTTTTTGTTACAGATTAAATTAACCAATGAGTTAAGATAACACCAACAATGGTTTCATTTAAAGCAAATAAACTGAAATAATTAATTTAATCTACTAAGACTACATTTAACTATATACATAGTTTTACATCATTTAATCAGATTTCTCAATTTAAAAAACAATACAGAAATATATCAATATATGAACCAAATTTATTTTTTTTAATTTAATGTGGTGCTTTTTATGGGTTTTTAAAATTGAAATTATTATTTTATTTTTTAAGAACTTTAAACAGAAAATCCTATAACTCTATTAAACTAATACTGGGTATTTAAAATACTTTAAGGAGTTTCTATTTGGTCTCTAATGACTGATAACACACTTTGTAAGATGGTTATTCTTTTGCTAACAATAACTTTAGAGAGTGTGATAATTTTCTATGAACATTATCAATGGGGGGAAAAAAAACAATATTAAATGAAATATTATACCATTCTACCTTCTTCCAATATTGGCAAAAGCTTCATATGGCTCAGTCTCACCATCGACACCTAAGTTAAGGTCTGAAATCATCTGGTCAAAAATATCTGCATACTTCTCATTGATGTCATCACCCAAACGAGCCAATTGTCGTCCAATCTCAGCAGCTGGTCTATAATCAAAATCATTTATCATGATTATAGTTATAATATAAATACCCAGAAATCTCACTTGTCACTTATCAGGTAAACAAAATAATAGAAAAACATACAGGTGTTATCCATAAATGACCTCCAGCTCTATGTGCATCAAATTTCTGAATATCTGTTAAATCAGAAATAGCAAGAAAATACTCTGTGAGCTCAAATTTATCTCCCATTTTTTATGTGTTCACACTGCACTTTAACACAATGTCTTGAGGAAACCCCTATCCCAACCTGTCAGTGCTTAATATCATTTATGAACACCTAGTTACGGTGTTCAAAGTATCTGACTAATAATAATAATATTGAAATAAATCATAATATACAATAATTTCCATGTTCTTGTCTGTTGTTCCTAATACAGTAAAAAAAAATGTAGCAAAAGAAAGGTGTTACATCCAAAGATCTCGAAAAAATTAATTTAATTATTTTATAAGTAAGGTGTTTAGAGTTGTCTTCTATAAATACATTATTTCTTGTGCTGCATATAACAGAGTAAAAAATAATCAACATTATTTCACTAATGATCCATTACGAATTTTAATATAATGTTTTGAAATAAGGAGAAGGTGCTGTTCTTTAGTTAGTTAATACATTTTTTTTTTTATAATGATATATAGGGGACAGCGGTTAATTAAGTCATGTGACGAAAACAGTATAAAAGCATATGTGAAAGCTCTAAGAGAACCATCAACAATTATCAGCAGCAGAAATGTACATTTGATTGTCCTGCTTTTTGTCTCTAAAGTTTTCATATATTCTATTTAATTATTCCTATTTCATTTCTCTTTAAGCAGAAAGTGACACAAATTAATATTTAGAAATGATAGATATTAAAGTAAAATTCATTATTAAATATTATCAGTGTAGTAGAGTATGGTGGAGAGAGTAGGAGTTATTTTTTAGGAAGAGACTGGGGGGTAAGAGGGGAAATAGTAGTGTGGTGTTGGAATAGGTCTGGAGTACTGAATAAGAGAGAGTGTGGTAATAGAGTGTAGGATGAGGAATATATGAATATAGTTAGTTGAGGTCAGCATTTTGCAAGAGAAATTATTGGGGTTCTGACAAATTGATAAAAAGTAATTTAATTGGCTCTTGTGACAAGAGACCTCTAGGGTTTCTTAGAGAATATTCTATACCTTTGAGCAATCTGTAGAATTTTGTAGAATGTGTATGTCTGATCTTAGAGAGTCTGACTTATCAAATGTTAGCTTCTAAGAGTCTTGACATGTAGATAGTAAAGAAGAATGCCATTTGATGTCACTGTGACAGATGGGATAGTATAGAAGAATGCCATGTGATGTAACTGAGACAGATGGGTCTACATTTACAGGGTTAGTTTAATTACCAATTGTTTTTAAAGCCTCTGCACAAGAGGGAGAATCACATGATAATTTTAGCCTCTGATAAACAATACTGTTTTATTTATGTTGGCCAATATATTTTAGGGCCCGATGTTGGTGTTCTTTTAGTTTAATTCAAAAATGAAATCAAACAAGCAACATTAGCAAAATGAGACACATCTTTAACAGTAAACCAGTGGTTTTGTGTGACATATAATATTAGACATACGTATTAGATGCTGTAGTAAAACTGACTAGCTCTGGTAGAGCAGGTGCATCTTCTGTGTTTCCTCTCATAACATCATTCTGATAGCTCTGGTAAACATAGTTGAGGAAAACATCCTCTGTTTGTGCCTCAACATTGGCTTCTGTATCAGGATGAATTGTGCTGGCTGCTGCCTGCATCCTTACCAATCTGCTAACAGTGCCTATAGGTACTGGTAAACTTCCTTGATCAATTTCTTCATGAGAGTGAGCCATTGATGTAGCTTTGTACCACTTCTTTTAAAAAGACAAGTCACATTTTAATCTGTCCGCCTGAGAAAATATAAAATTCTGGGTAAATGTTGGTTATCTAAAAGTATTTGAACTCATCTGTTATAAGTAATAAAATACAAATAGGTAGAAAATAAAGCATAAGTTGGCATTTTAAAATAGATATATTTTAGAGTTTTAGATTACTTCTTCACTCAGTCCATGCTCAGTTTTTCTTAATGTTATGGATTATGGGCCTGTTGTCCCAGATCTTCATTGTATGGTTTAAAATTACTAAGGATTTTACATACACTCAAAAATCTGATGTCTAATGCATTGCTTGGTGCAAAATTAAATGATAGCAAGAAAAATTATTATTAAATAGGATGCTGAATTTAAACACCTTCCATAGGGAAGGAAAGTGGTTGCAAATTTCTTTTTGTTGCCAAAACTATTTTATGATTTCTTGAACTTTAACTTTGATATTGGCTCAATCTTATTTTTATAAGAATTAGCTCTTCTTCTATCCAACAATACAAAATGGAGCTATCTCAAATTATTATATCTCGCAGGTATGCAGCAAGACCAGTGTAAATGCAGACAATTGGTGCCACTAGGGATACATTGCTGCTGTCATTACTTAACTTTAACTTGCCACTTTCACTTACTTTTTTAACTTTACCAATACTTGGCCTAATTAGTTTAGGCAGTGTCTACACGTCCAGCGACAGGACAGATCGTCCCGGAGATATTCTTCCGGCGGGCATGCCTCGTGACCACCGAACGACTATTATGTGTTATTATTCCGGTAGACACGTCATGTGACAAGAAGTCGCCGGCAAAATAAAAAAATTGTTATCTTTGTTTAGATATCTTATAAAGCTCTACTTAGTAGCCTAAATTTAAAATATGAACCAAAGAAA